>CM029557.1:3294069-5694069 GCA_017141385.1 Sogatella furcifera
TATAATATTTGAACTAATATTGACCGAGCTGGAGCAATTTTACCATTTTGTCAGAATGTCTTCTTTGCTTGGACAGAGAGGCAGCCAGTGAGATTAGTTGTTGTGTGTTAAAGGCTTAGCCAGCTATTGCAACTTGTTTACAACCTCATTCTTCCTACTCTCATTCGCTTTTTTCCTCCTTCTTCTTCTTCTCCTTATTCTCATTTTTCTTCTTCTTTTTCTTATTTTCAAGCTTCTACTACTTCATCAACTTCTTGGAATTGTTTGTTCTTTTTAGTTTCGTTGTTGTTCTTCCACTCATGCTTCTTGTTACTTCTCATTCTATTGATCATGATCCTCTTCTCTCCTTTCTTTGTTTTTCTTCTTCTTTTACTCCAACTGTTTCCCCCTCCATTCGGGTTTTTTCATATTTTCTACGTAGCCTCTTTTTTTCTTCTCTGAATCATTATAAAATGATCAGGTGAGCATGACAATAATTGTCATAAATTTATGAATCAGTAGTTGTTCATCTCCTCTCCATTCTTACTTTTCTCTCACATTCTTACATTCTTAGTTGTTCTAAGCAATCGTGTCATTTTCATCATACTTCGTCACATTCTTTTGCATTATTATTGTGTTTTTCTTCAACTTCTTTTTCTTTTTGTTTTATTATTAAGCTTGTGCTTCTACGTTTTGTTCTATTTCTTCCCAAACTTTTACTATTTTTTTTTCTTTATCATAATCTTCTCCTAGTTCAGTAATCTCCTCCTTTCCTATCTTTTCTTCTTTATTCTGAATCTCCATTATACACTCTCCTACTGCTATGCACAAGTTTTTTCCCCAACTTGTCGTTTTTTGAAGATTGTTTCTCTCTGCTAATTCCATTTATATTCTTTTCCTTCTTCATCTCCCATCCCATGGACATTTATATGTCTAAACTCCGCCATTTTATGTAGATACAGCCCAAATTTATATTACCGTTAGCTTATTGAATCCTACATCTGTCTCATTTTGCAAGTTTTCGTAGTTTATAATTAGCCAACTTATGCATACCATAATGTAATTAGTGTAATTTTCATTTATTTTTATTTTTATAGCATAGGATTCGAATTATTGTAGTATGTAATCTACATGAATAAAGTGATTGAATCTGAATCTGAAAATCCTATTTTCTCTTCTTCAACCTCCCAATACTAATTAGTTTGAAGATAGTTCTTTTTTTCTTCCTATACATCGTTTTATTATTGCTTCTTATCCTAAATATTTTCTTTCATATTCCCTTATTACCAAATTAAATTTTTCACAGATTCATTTATCCTCTTTCCTCTACACAAATTCATTCACATCTTTTCTCCAAAAATGTATTCTTATCTTTCACTCCTTCTTCTTACTGTTTTCCTCTTTCTCATCCCCTCCTCCTTCCTTTGAGTTACTTTGAAAGAGGAAGAAATAGAACACCACAAGAGTTACTTCGAACTGATTCGCCTGCAGTCATGTTGACTTCCTTATTTTTGTTCTGTTTCTTCCTCCTTTTGTTCTTCTTCTTTTGCTTTTTCTTCTTCTCCCTCTCTTCTTCTCCTCCTTATTTTTCTCCACCTCATTCTTCTTCTGTTTGTTTCAATTCTAAACTCGGCATTCCATTAGATGCTAATCAACTACTGACAAACTCAGTTCGACACAGCAACTGAAACTCAATCCAGGTCTCAGTGAACCCTTTATTTCAAACTTTTAAACATTTTGCCAAGTAGACTGCACGAGAAAATGTTTTCTCAAGTATTAACCTGCAGAGTGGGCTGTAAGAAAATATTTCCACAGAAATTTCCAACCTAAATTATCCTATGCCGCTTAGCCAGTGCTATTTTCTATTGAATTATATTATAATTATACTCCGGGTCACGGCCTTCGACCTTGCTGTATTGTGTATGTTTTATTTATTTCTTTTAAACGATCATTTTTTATCAATACTTTTATATCTATACTACTCTCCAACTCTACAATTGAATTATATAATCTTCAAAGCAATCATAGAACTGAAGGGTAAATTTTCAATTTCAGAAGATTGATTTTCAATGTCATTCCCGTTAGAGAACGTTCGACTAATGAGTCAATATTACAAATCTTCCTGTTGAATAACATCACAATTTGTGAGTTTGCCAAATGTAAGGCGGCTGGCGGGGAATTTTCCATCTCAACAACTGTTATAAAGAGTTTTACATCAATCAAATGGATACAATATGATTAAAATTTACCAGTTTACTAGAGATTGATAATGAAGTAACAACCGAAACCGGTATCTCAATTATTCAACAAATAAGTGGTTTGACAACACCACTTTTCATTTCTTTCATTTTCTTTCTTTTCATTTATTCATGATGCAATATGAGTATACTCGAGTGATTATAGAAGACAATTATAGTGATTTTTTAAAGTAAATGTAGAGTATAAACAGGCTCTGTACTCGAAACAATCAATTCTAAAAATCAATGGAAATTGAGTAACAAAAGAAAATATTCAATGAAAAAAAAGATCAAAGGTTTAGGTAGATGGATACATCTACCTCAGACTTCAAAGTGGACGAGATAATGTGATGAAATTTGAAACAAAACAGAAATAATCAACATCATGCTATAGAACAATATACATTACCGGCGGCTCGTGCCATGAAACAGATGAAGTGCTTTACAGTAAAAGATACGAGCACGTCACCTGTTTCGAAAGTGCTGTACAGAAAAAGATACGAGCACTTCACCTGTTTTGTGGGCACAAGCCGCCAGTGAATACATTCAACCCTAATAGAAAGAGACATTGAAAATGAGCCACCCTTCAATCGCACGGGTGACACATTGTAAAAAATACAGCTCGACCCCCGAAATCAAAACAAATTTGCCTAAATAGGGTGAACGATCCCTGGATTAAATCCCCTCTTCCCCCTCTTATGAAAAAACGTCCAAAATTGGTGCTTTTTTAGCCTGTGAGGGGAAGCGAGGGCACAAAAGCAACATTGAGTGTACTAAAACCACTTTCTCCTATAATCACTCTTTCTCTCAACTCTCTCTTCTTCCCTCTCTTTCTCTCTCTCTCTCTCTCTTACTATAGAGTGCAACTAGGAGAAAAAAAATTGGAGAAAGAGGAAGGAGAGGGGAAATAGTAGGAGGAGAAACGAGAGGATAAAGTGTAGCAAGAGGATAAAGTGTAACAAGAGAAGGAAGTGGAACTAGAGGAGGAAGAGGAAGTGAAAAAGGGTGAGAAGGGTGAAGAGAAGGAAGTGGGGAGAGAGGAGCAAGAAGAAGGAGAGAAGAAAAAGGAACAAGAGGAGGAAGAGGAAAATGATGAGGAAGTGGTAGGGGAGGAATATGAGGGGAATTAGAAGAGGATAATGAAAGCCGAAAAAGAGGAGGAAGTGAAACAAGAGAAGGGAGAGAAAAAGAGGATAAAGAGTTGGAAAAGGAAGAAGAGAAGGGAGAAAACCGAGTGAAGGAAAAAGAAGCAGTACAGGAACAGGAACCAGAAGAAAAGCAGGAAAAGGAATAAGGAGCGTAAGAGGAAGAGGAACTAGAACAAGGAGAGGAAGGGGAAGAAGAGGATGATGAGGTGGAAAAAAAGAAAGAAAATATGTTGTCAGAAATTGAGAGTTGAAAGAATAAGAAGGGAAAGATGCGAAGAAGAGGAGGAAGCGAAGAAGAGGAGGAAGCGAAGAAGATAAGGCAGAAGAGGAAGAGGAAGTAGAGGATGATGAGAAGGAGGAGGAAGAGGAGAAACAGGAGGAGGAGGAGGAGGAGGAGGAGGAGGAGGAGGAAGAGGAGGAGGAGGAGGAGGAGGAGGAGGAGGAGGAGGAGGAAGAAGAAGAAGAAGAAGGAGACGACAAGGAAGAGAAGAAAGAGGGGGAGGAGAAAGAAGAGGCAGAAGAGAGAGAAGAAGGGTAATAGATTGTCCCCAATTTATCTACTTCTCTCTCTTACTGTAGAGTAGTGTAGAGAGAAGAGTGGCAGCAGTAGGTTATCCCCATACCAGATTCACACACTGAAACGCAAAGAATTTAATCGATGTGCAAATTTGTACCTCCCGCATATATGCTGGGATTTAGCAGCCCAGGTCCACCGAACCTGTGCTCTAATAAAATGCAATCCGAATTTCAACCCTAATATTCGACCACTGCACAGGATGGGTTTTGATTGCGAATTTCATTTTTTATGGGTTTTGATTCGGCGTACAGTATTTTACTGATTCACTGACGCGTGAATGATTGAAAGGTAATTTTTTCATCTAAAGGATAAATCGAAGGTAATGATTGTATGAGTGGAGGACATCATACATCTAGAAAATGAATTCATCATTCTACAAATGTAATCAAATACTTCATTCGAATAATATTGAAATATCACTTGAATATCAAAAACAAAAATTGAATATCAAGTAAACGCTAGGTATTGGCCACTCGGTTCCCGTCTCTGGAGGAATAGTAATTGTGGCATTACACTCTGACTGATCAACTGCATGTTATTCAGAGGTGTTCTGCGTCGCCAATTGGTTGCGGAGACTGGCTTATGGTTGAGAGGATCAACGTGCTAACCACATGTTACCTCTATCCTGGTTGATGATTATTTGCTTGCTGTATGGTCTGTCCAGCCGGGGGGAATTCTGGCGGGGTGGAGGGGCGGCTTCGGCTCGGCCAGTGTTGGTTCGGAGACTGTGAGTTCTGATTGAGAATTTATGGCTGTTGGGCCGGTATTGGCCGGGCTGGGGCCGTTTTCCCGTCGTGCCGGGGTGTCTTCTTGGCTTGGGCGGGCTGTATAGTAGAGTGAATTTGAAACTGGCAACCAGCTGGTAGGCCTAGGCCCTTCATGGGCTGTTGAGCCAGACATACATACATAGATACTAGATAGATCACAAACAAGAATCAGAAACAAGCATTGTATTATGTAAAAAGCATCTATCTATCAGAAATAAGAATTCTATTACAAAAAAGGAATATCATAAATCTATCAATCAATCGATATTCAGATCAACTGTTGAACAATATAATGAAAAAAGTGTAGTTATTGACCACATAATACAAATATTGCATTGTTATTATGTGGACTATGAGTGCTTAAGACAGTGAGTAATTTGTAAATGATTACAGCCATTCATCGAGATATCATTATCATAATCTGCATCATTTATTGAATTTTTTATGAATTCCAACAGCGCGAAAAGATAGTTGAGAAGAGAAGGAGGAGGAGAAGGAGGAGTAGCAGTAGAAGGAGGAGGAGGAGGGGTAAGAAAAAAGGAATGAGGAGAAAAAAGGGATAAGGAAAAGGAAGAAATGGGGAGAATAAGTAAAAATAGACGAGGAGTAGGAAGAAATGAGAAGAAGGAAGAAAGAGAGGGAAAACAATGAGATGCGAAGGGAGAAATTATGAGAAGGATGAAATGAGAAACAGGAAAAAGGAATAAGTGGAAGGAAGAAACGGGGAGATGAAGGGTGACATGAGGAGGAGAAGGAAGAAATGAGGAATAGTAGGATGTAAGGAGGAGAAGGAAGGAAAGAGAAGGAGAAGAAAGACTTCAGGAGGAAAAAGAAATGAGGAGGAAGAAAACTTGAGGAGGAGGAGAAAGAAGGAATAAGGAGATGGAAGAAATGACGAAGAGAAGGAAAAATTTAGAAGAAAAAGGAAGAAATAAATAGAAGGAGAGAAAGTTGGAGTAGAAAGAAAGGAGGAGGGACAGAAAGAAAAATAGAAAAAGAATTAGGTGAATGAGTAGAGTATTATCAGGAGGTTGATTGAAAAAGGGAAGAAGAGTAGTGGGAGGAGAAGTAGGAGGAGAAGGATGACGATGATGATGATGATGATGATGAGAAGGAACACGAAGAGGAAGAGGAGGAGGTGCAGAAGGGAATGAAATAGGGAAGTGAGGAAAATTGCAGCCGCGTTACAATAGTTGAGTTGACCCCGTTATTATTCATGTAAATTGGCGAATGGTGACAGAATAGAGGCATGAAGAATAATAATTCTATTCTCCGCCATTATAATGGAGAAAAAAGGCGAAGAGGAAGTGGAGTGGTGGAGGGGGAAAGAGAGAGAAGGAAGAAACAGGTGGGAGCAATGGAGAAAATTATAAAGAATTGGGAGTATAGGGAACAACTGAAAATAAGGAAAAAGGAAGGCAGATTGAGAAGGAAACAAAAATTACGTAAAGAATGGTAATGGATAAGAAATATTAGAATGAAATATTAGGGAAGAAGGTATGAGATTACATAAGAATGGAATGACAACTGAAACAAGACTAATAAGAAATACGAACGGGAGAAAGGTTGAAATAAACAGGATGGAGATGAAAATTATAATAATATACAGGGTGTTTCAGGAGGAATGTGCAATACTTCTCAGGCTGATTCCTTACATCAAATAGACAAAAAAGTTCCATGGGAGCAACCCCCAAAAATGCTTTGTTACCGAGATAACAATGGTGAAAAATTGAGATTTTTAAAAAAATATTTATTTTTCTAATTTTTTAGAGGCTTTACTGAGGTTCTGAAATAATTAATTCTATGTAAAATTAGCTGAGGAATTCAATGAAACCAGTCTGAAGTCTGTAACTTCAACGGTTATTGGGATACTTGAAAAAATATGCTTAAAGAAAGCCATTTTTCAACAATAAGGGTTATAACTGGATAAAGAATCATAAAATTGTATTTTTTATTAATGGAAGTTGAAGAGAGTCGGATTCGAAAAAAAGTTAAATGGCGGCGATTGTGTAAATCTTACCCAAATCTCAGAAATAGCGATCAAAAAACGCAAAATCGCTACTAAATACAAATTTATCACTTGTGCTATGTTTTGTCGAATTTTGTGATTTTTGATCTGACTTATTATTAATAAAAACTTGATAAAAGACGTTTTGGACGATTGTCTGTTTTTTAACCAAGTTTTTTATATTTAGTCAAATGAATGAATAAGTAAATAAAATGAGCGGAGAAAACTATGTTGAATGATAAAAAAAAGAGGATTGATCGGTACATTGATTATAATCTTCTTTGTCAGATTTGAAGGAGACATAAATCATGTAGGTTTCTATTTTTATTTGTACAAGTCTCGGGCACATGTCGGACACAATATGTGATAGAAACACATAGTTAAATATAAAGCAACGCACACTGGTCAGCTGATTTTTGATTTGCATTGCTCCTTACAAATACGTTTTTCTATTCATCTTGTAGTAATGGATACAGAATTTAAGGTAACATCGGAATTATAATATAATATGAATCACTTTGTTTCGAGATGAAGATGTGAGGCACAGGCGGCTCGTGCCCACGAAACAGTTGAAGTGCTGTACAGTGAAAGATACGGGCACTTCGCCTGTTTCGTGGGTACGAGCCGCCAGTGATATGAGAGAGGAGAGATTGTGAAAGAGAAATCAACAGAGAAAAACAGAGACAGAAAAAAGTTGAGATGAAAGTGGGGAGAGGAAGGAAAAGGCAAAAAGAGAAAAGTAAATTTATAGGTCGCCTAGAATCAGTGGATGTCGCCATACTATCGATTTCAAGTTGAACCCCATCAAAAGCAAGGGTACAGTCTGTACAAGCAAAGAAGACATTCTGGCAAGATGGGAAAATGACTCCAGCTCGGTCAATATTGATTCATTAATTATGAATTTGGTCTCAAATTGTGGAGAACATGCTGATCTACAATTTGAGACAAAATTTAAACAATTTGAACGAATATTGATTGAGCTACAGTCATGTTCCCATCTTGCCAGCATATCTTATTCGCTTGGACAGACTATAGCATGGGTGGGAAGGGGGTAAATTCTTGGCTCAACTCCTTTATATGTGCACACCTCTCATCATCCCTAAAAATAAGGGACGCCCTGAAAATTACAAGCCACATTTACTCAGTAAATATATGATGATGATAATAATAATGATAGATAAATATTGATAAATGCCTTTATTTTCCACTTTGTACAATACATATCAAGTGATAAGGGCGAAGTTGAGGCACAAGAGCCCCTCTTACACTTAACCGACCATACTGATAATACTGATACTGATAGCCTTTAGGCTTTTGAGGGGATGAAAATGTTTATGCAGCCACATATGCTTATCCTATAACTTCTATAATTTATATCGGTAAGTTATACAGCTTATATAACTTAGATCCTATGACTTATATCGGACTATAATTATAATATATGAGCGGTTTCGTCTGCTCCTTGTGCACTCCAACAGCTGATGTAAATTGTAGTTGTCATTATTTTAGCAAGGCCTTGATTATGTTTTTTCAATTCAGAAGAGATAATAGATGTTCTATCAACTGTTGGTGATTTACATCACTTACAAGAGACAGACGAAAACACCTTACTTTTCAGCGTCACCTATATTACAGTAACTAATGTTTTTTTTTCATTTTAAATGTCAATCTCAACACCCTTTTCAATTATTTTTATTCATGCATAACATGTTTCAACTATTAATAGCCATTTTAAAATTCTAACATTGATTCACAGTAACTAAACATTGTATTCTTTCCATTATTTTTCAATTTCTACTATAGTCTGTCCAAGCAAAGAAGACCCTCTGGCAAGATGAGAAAATGACTCCAGCTCGGTCAACATTGGTTCAAAAATTATTAATTTGGTATCAATCGTAGGAAACATTCTGATCTACAACTTGAGACCAAATCAATATTTTTCGAACCGATATTGACCGAGCTGTAGTCCCATCTTGCCAGAGGGTCTTCTTTGCTTGGGCAGACCATACAAATCACTCAAAGGTCTCTACACCTTTTTTATTGGATGAAGAAAAAAAGGCGAAAATTGGACAAAAGATAGAGGGTAGGAGGAAGAGATGAAAAAGTAGAAGAAAAAGTGAGAGAAGAAGACAACAGTAAGAAGAAGAGAAGTAAGATAAAGTAGACAAAGTGGGTGGAGAGATAGCGAATAGAAAGAATGGTAGCGATGAAGGTTTCAAGTGCTGATAAATTGTAGGACGTTAGCCATCCAATGGCAAAGCTCGCGCTACATTTTGTGCGAGACTGAAAAAGAGAAAAAGATCAGAGGAAAAAAAAGAAGGAGAAGAAGATGAAGAAGAAAAAAAAGAAGAGGAAGAAGTAGAAGAAAAAGGGAAAGAATAAAAATAAGACGAAGACAAAGACTACAAAGCAAAAACAAATAAGGATTAAGTAAGAAGAAAAAACCGATAAAAATTAGAGAGCAGTAAAGTGAAGAAGATGGAGAAGGGAAAAACTAGAAGTTATAGGCAACGAAGAGAGAAGACGGATGAAAGAATTTGTCACGAACCAATGAAAGCAGGCGTACAAGAAAAATAAGAGGAAGAAGATTCGAAGTAGGAGGAATATATTGTGATGCCAAAAAAATACAAGCAGTGAAAAATGAATATTATTGTGAAGCTAAAAAAACAAGAGTACTGTAGTAAAAAAGAATAAGGGATATGATGAGGAAAAAACCAAGATTTTCCTAGACTATAAATTCTTGATTGAAGTGCTGCGAAAAATATAACCTAGTTTCGAACTTATTAATAAAAATTTGATATAAAGACGTTTTGGACCTGTTTGTCTGTGTTTTCAACCAATAAGTTTACTTGAGGTTGAATTGGGGATGACACATAAGTGAAAACAAACAATAAAAGTTTCATGAACAACAAGAAGGAGGAGGAGAAGAAGGAGTAGGAGAAAGAGAAACAGAAGGAATGAAGGAGGGAAATGAGTAGGAGAAGGACAAGGAGTAGAAGAAGTAGGAGAAGGAGAAGTGTGACAAGGAGAAGGACAAGGGGTAGAAGGCCTAGGAGAAGAAGGACTAGGAGAAGAAGAAGAAAAAAGGAGAAAAGTCCTAGAAGAAAAAAAAGAAGAACGGAGTTGAAAAGAAGATATAACCGTGACAGATCGAGGTGAGTGTCTGAGAGTGGATAGGAAGGATTAGAGAAGAAAGATGTGTGTGTGTGAGAGAGAGTGAGAGTGAGAGAGAGTAAAGAAGAGGAAGAGAGAGAGAGAGAACATGATGAATGGTACGAAAGCAATGGGAGGAGGAATGAGTAGTGAGTGAAATTGTGTCGGAAAAGGTTGGTGCAGAGAAATAGTTTCAGAGCGGTGGTGAGAGAGAGAGAGAGAGAGAGAGAGAGAGTGAGAGAGAGAGTGAGTGAGTGAGCAATGTTCGAGATAAGGAGTTGAAAGTACGAAAAATGAGTGGTGAGATAAGGATGGTTCAATCTTTGATAAATAATACAATTTATATTTCAGACTTGATTTCATATCTATTCTTTTAGTTTCTAAGAATTGTAATATTGTAATCTATTAATAAATAAATAAAATAATAGGCGGCTGAGGTCATTTTTGCATCAAACGGTTCATATTACCCGCCATCATTTCAAGCATATGCCATCAAAATCTCATAGCTGTATCTTGAAAACTAACCGAGTTACACTGAATTTTCTGTCAGCATGTTGGCTGATTTTTTAGATGATCATTGTTGAATGTTGACTCTGAAATTGTATTGCAACTTTACAAGGAGCTTCCTTGCGACTCCTTGCAACTTTAATCTACCCTATGCTAGGTTATGTTCTAGACTATGTTATGTATCAATTAATCATAAAAAAGTTTAATAGTTTAACATAGAGTTTTTGATATTAAAAGAATACAGCACCGATAACCATCGGTGCTGTATTCTTGCTGTGAAACTTTACATACGATTTTCTCAAAACTATGTTTTGCCTCTGAGGTCTTTTTTGCACCAATATCCTCTATTGGGTATTTCTGAATTGAGTCCGATTCCCCGCCTTCGGGGGAGACAATAATCTTGTGTCTCATGTATCTCACATTGAAAACTTTATGAGTCTTTCGGTGGAGACGATAAGCCGTCGGTCCCGACTGCCTAAAAAGTAGTTAACATCTCTCATCAACATCCCTCCCAGTATCCACGCAGAGGATCTAAATTTTTGAAGCTGTGAATCCTCAGTTCAATTTCCTTTCGAAGAAATACTGTACATTTCTTGTTATGCGGTGATCAAACAGTAAAGAGGAAAAGAAAAGCTGAAGAAGAGGAAGAAGTACCGAAGATTAAATAATAAATATGGAATGTAGGAATTGGAGAAAAGTGGATAAACTGAGTAGAGAAGAGAATATTTAGGTGAATAAAGGCAAGAATTTGAATAGAAAGAAGCGTGGAAAGGGAGAAATGGAATTCATGAAAGAGAGAATAGGAGAGAGGAGAAGAAGAAGAAGAAGAAGAAGAAGAAGAAGAAGAGGAGGAGGAGGAGGAGGAGGAAGAAGAAATAGACCGATATAGGAACATAAAATGGTAAGTAGACAGTTCTAAGACAAAGAAGACAAGGGATAGGAGGATTTGTGATGTTGTTGATGATGATGATGATGATGATGATGACGGAAAATAAGAGGAAAATGGAGTGGAAAAAAAGAAAATGGAAAAATGAAAATGATGATCACAACGATGATAATACAATCTCACTCTTCAGCCCAAGTATAAAGTTAAACATGGTAGAAAAAAAGTGAGGGGATGCACGAGTAGAAAATATTGTTAACTTTCTTTTCACGCTTGTCAGTTATAAGAAGGCGGAAAAAGAAGAAGAAGAAGAAGAAGAAGAAGAAAAAAGAAGAAGAAGAAGAAAAGGAAGATAAAAGCAAAGAGGTAATATCGAACGAAGGCATTCTACCCATAATACTCCCACCTTCATATCAACTTTCAATGTAACATTATACAATTTTCGACGGTGGTTTACTACTATCTATACCATTTTCCCGTTATTAAAAAGCAGTAGAAGAAAGGAGAATATGGAGAAGAAGAAGAAGAAGAAGAAGAAGAAGAAGAAGAAGAAGAAGAAAATAAAGAATACGGAGAAGAAGAAGAGGAAGAAGACCGTTTACGACGATGATGATGGTTTTTTAATATTAAAAAGAAGACTCCAATATTAAATTATTGTTGAATGGTTTCTGGTGAAATACTTTCAGCTGAACGTCAGAATTTCTCTAGAGTTTTTCTTGGAAAACAATGAGGAAAAATCAACATACAAAATGTCAGCCATTTATTTTTATTCTTTCTCTTGAAAAAGACAAAGCCCTTCAAGAATAGCTCTGGGAGGTATTTCAACAGAACATTCCTCTTGAATCTTTTAAACTCTTGAAAATGAATATCACATTTAATGCAAATTTATTTTTGCGATATTACTTATCAATCTTCATTTGAATATGCTTATCTTTATTTTTGTTTTTTTCATCAAGTTTTCCCTTTAATTTATTTTCATCCAACGCGAATGATCCCATGGATATTGTCAATAATAATTTCTCTGGATGCTAAATAACACATCCAGAGAAGTGCATTTGTGAGTCAATAATATTTTAAGCTCCAATATTTGTGTAAAATTTAGTGTTCTAGGAATGGTTTATGACATAACCTTTTTTGTTTGGTTTGTTTGTATAAATTTAAGAGGAACCGTTTTGGGCCTGTTGTACTCTTTGATGAGAAATAACTAAATAAAGATGAATAAAGATGATTAATGAAAATCCTGAAGAATGAATAAACGAATACAATTTCTTTTAAAGAATACTTCATAAAAACAAAAGCACAATAAACTTTAAGATTAACTGATTACTTTTTCAATAATTGTGATAAGTGTACAAAAACGAAAATGAAAATTATATTTCAAAAAGAATGCGTAGATGATGTTTTTAAATCGAGAGAGAAAATAGATGCTTTACATTATAATTACTATAGCAAAGCTGTTAGTAGGTTACATCACGTACAAGAAATAGGCGAAATCTCGTTATTTTTTGTATTCAGCTGTACAAACCACTCAGAGGGCTTCACAGTACACAGCCATTCTATTTTTAGATTTGCAGCATATTGTAGTAGAAAATGTATTCAAATACAGGTTTGAATAGATCAATCTAACTCTCTATTTTAAACTCGAAACTAAACTAAACGGAAAATAAAAATCATCCAATTGTTAGGGTTGGTTGATATGATAACGGAAATACATAATTCATAGTTTACAAGTTCAGCAAGGTCAACTATGCGATCGGAAGCAAATTTAGGACTTTGGCTCAGGGCATAATGAACTAAGAGGGTCTTTACAACAATACAAATTTCGGTTCAGGGTGAAGAGAGAGGGAGAAGTAGGATAGGTACGAAGAGAAGGGAGAAGAAGCAAGGGCGGGAGGAGGAGGAGGAGGAGGAGGAGGAGGAGGAGGAGGAGGAGGAGGAGGAGGAGGAGGAAGGAGGAGGAGAGGAGAGGAGGAGGAGGTAAAGAGGAGAGGAGGAGGAGGAGGAGGATGGAGGAGGAGGAGGAAGGAGGAGAAGGAGGAGGAGGAGGAGGAGAAGGAGGAGGAGGAGAGGAGGAGGAGGAGGAGGAGGAGGAGGAGGAGAAAAAGAAGAAAAGGCAAAGAAGAAGTGAGAGAATGAGAAAAAAAGAAGAAAAGGCGAAGAAGAAGTAAGATAAGGAGAAAAATAAGAAGTAGGAAGAGAAGGGGAAAACAAAAACAAAAAGTAGGGAGAGAAGGAGAAAAAGAAAACAGTAGAAAAAGAAGGACAAAGAAGTAAGAGCGGAAGGGAGTAAAGGAGGAAAAAGAGACAACGCAGGACGAGAAGTATGAAGAAGTACAAGAGGGAATTAGGACGAAAAGGGAGAAATAGGATTGGGAGAAGGAAGATGAGAAGATGAAGTAGGAAGAGAAGAGTAAAGAAGTAAGAGCAGTAGTACGAGGAGAAGAAGTATGAGAAGAGAATTGAGAAACGAAGTAGGAGAAAGGAACAAAAGGAGGAAGAAAAGGGTAGGAAAAGAAGGATGAAGCAGAAAGAGCAGGAGGAAGTAGAGGAGAAGAACAATAAGACAAAGAAGGAAGATTCAGTAAAAAAGTGGGAGAAAGAGGAGGAGGAGAAGAAGAAGGGATAGAAGGATGAAGAAATAAGAGCGGAAGGTGGAGGAGGAGGAGGAGAGGAAGAAGGGATAGAAGGATGAAGAAATAAGAGCGGGAGAAGGTGGAGGAGGAGGAGAAAAGAAGGAGGAGAAGCGAGAGATGGAGAAGTACGAGGAAGAGGAGGATAAGAAGAGGGATGAAGAAATAAAAGCTGGAGAAGTTGGATGTGGAGAAATTGGTGACGAAGTAGGAAGAGGTGGATGAAGAAGTAAGAGCGGAAGGAGAAGAAGCAAATTTGAAAGGAGGAGGAGGAGGAGGTAGAGGAGGAGAACGAGGAGGATGAGGACGAGGAGGAGGAGGAGAAGGATGAGGATGAGGAGGAGGAAGAGGAGGAAGAAGAGGGTTTAAGTAAACATGGCCACTATGCCCAGTGAGAACAGTGATAACAAGGTATTGGGCAAATATGTGTGTTCACACCCCTGGGTTTACCCCTAACAAACCTCCCTACACGGTTTGGGCACGTTCTACAATACCTAGCCGTTTCATGATGAATATTTCTTCATTCATACCTTACATTTTCACAAAATAATCAGAAATACAGACAAGATAGCAAGCAGTAAGATAAGGATTACGCTGTGGTTACTATGAAAACGATTTAAGAGAATTTATTGTTTAAAAAAATTTGGGTTGTACTGTATGTACATTATTAATTCATTGAGAGTATGTATTCAAATTATCTTGACTTGTGTTTCACAGTCGTCATAAAGTCTCAAATAAACAATGATGATATTAGACGGAATCCAATAATTATATAGAAATCTTTCAATTTTTGATCGAAGTGCTGCGAAAAAATATAAGCTAGTTTCGAACTTATTACAAAAAATTTGGTATAAAGGCGTTTTGGACAATGGTCTGTATTTTCAACCAATAAGTTTACTTGTTCCATTAAAATGAATCTAATCTGGCATCTGGCTAAATCAGATGAATCTAAATGTCACGGATTGTTAAAAAAATGAGACGATCTTCGAAAAAATCTAGTCTTAGTTGCCTTGCCTGACTGATCCAATGTCAGCCCTTCAACGCCTAGCCGATTTGCCATTGGTCCAGTTGTAAACTCAAGAAGAAGAGATCAACTCACCTGAAAAGAAAAGAAACAAAATTGTAAAAACCAATTAACAATGACAAAGATTTGTATTTCGAATTGTGGATGGAATAAAGTAAAGATAATATGAAAATTTCACTATAACCTAACTTGACAAAAAGTAAACAAACGATTTGCATACGTGTGCGTGTGAATGAATATAGGGTGGCCACCTTAGCCACGACAAACCATAACCAATATACACGACTTGACAATGCATCGGTAATGCGTATGTGAAGCATGTTTGTCCGTAATTTGTTTTGTTGCGAGTGTGAACTTTTTTATGTACCGCAAGTTATCGTGAATGAGTTATAAAAGAATGAATGAAAGAAAATTATAGATAAAAAATGGAAGATGGAAGATAGTGAAATAAAGTGATGGAAAAGGGGAATCAGACAGTATAGTAAGAGCAAGGAGTAGGCAGTGTTTAGTTTTTCGAAAACTGATCCTAGGAAAAGAGTATCATATACATCGTGTGAGTGATGTTTGCATGTAATGTGCTTCCTTTTTCACCAAAGCGGTTGATGTAACATTTCTCTCCCCTCACCCTCCTTCATTCTCTTTCATTCCTCCCCTTCCCACCCATTTTCTTCTTGCTTTACGCCTCCATTCACAACCCTTGTCTCTCTAATATATGAAAAGCCGACTGGTTTTCGCCTGAAAAAGTACTACACAGCGTGGCGTGAGTACAGTCTGCTCGAGCAAAATAGACATCCTGGCAAGATGGGAAAATGACTCCAGCTCGGTCAATATTGGTTCAAAAAATATCAATTTGGTCTTAAATTGCATAAAACATTCTGCTCTACAATTTGAAACCAAATTAATAATTTTTGAACCAATATTGACTGAGTTGGAGTTATTATCCAATTTTGCCAGAATGTCTAGTTTGCTCGACCAGACTATACCGAGTCAACTTTTTGTAAGCTTTCAGGTGGTTTACTACTTTGATATCGTATAAACCTTGTGTATCTTTAAAGCGGCAACATGTAAACGAACAAATTTCTCGTCAAATTTCATCTAATAAAACAACCATGAATGGGGCAGCTGATCATTCAACACACTAGAAATGAATTGTTGAAACACAGCGAATGGATTCAAGCATAGCTTCCTTTCCTTCCTTACGTATATGTGCGTGTAAATATGGGGTGGCAACCTCAAACACGACAAACCATGACCAATACACGACTAAGTAAAACATTGGCGATGTGTATCGGTGAGTATGTGTCCGCATTTTTCATGTCGGGACTGTGTCTTATCGTACTTTGTCTCAAGTTACTGTGAATGAGGTATAGGCATAACATAACCTGTACTATTTCTTTCCAAAATTTTGATGGATAAGTCCGAATGTATGAAATGAAAACCCCGATTTTAAAGTCTTGTATCGTATTTATCGTATGATATTATACTTTTCATTAACTTAAGTATTTTTCTGAAAGGCAATAGAAACTCCAATACAAAGCTTAATGGATGAATCGAAGAAAAATATTGCAAAACTTCACTTCCCAAAGTTGAATTGATAACTTCAATATTGTCAAAAGTACAGTCGGCCTACGGATGAATTAGAAATACGAGTTCCGATACAAAAGATTCTGAAGTTGAATGGGTACCTTCAATATTGGCAAAAACAGAAGACCTAAAATTAAAATAGAAATACAACATATTCCGATACCAAAGATTCTGTAGTTGAATAGGTACCTTCAATATTGGTAAAAACAAAAGGCCTGAGAATAAAATAGAAATAAAACTTATTCCGATACCAAAATTCCTATAGTTGGATAGATAACTTCAGTATTGGCAAAGTACTGTAGGTCTACGAATAAAATAGAAAATACAACGTATTCCGATACTATAGTTCCTATATTTGAACAGATAACTTCAATATTGAGAAGAACAGTAGCCCTACTATACCTCATAAAATAGAGAATCCAACTTTTTCCCATACGGTAGCTACATCTTTTGAACCACACACAATCATGACATCGACATGTAGCCTCATACATATTAAATAAATTTCAGCTCTGAAAGACTTCTATATGAGTTCAAACTAAAAGTTCAAGCAAACTACAGCGGTTTCACTGTAAAAGTCTGAAAGACACGTCAACTCAATACACTTAACATTACGATGGCGTGTCTTCTCATCTTACGCGAACTTCCATAGCAACGCGAACCAATTACATTACATGATGATTTTTCAAACTTTGTAATCCGATTACATTTTTCATGCAAAACATATTCCGCTGAAAAACTCAAATCCCATTTCTCCACAGAGAAATTCTCTTCTAATTCCAAACACGGAAAAACCTATTCCATTAAAATTCAAATCTCATTTTTTTTAAAGAAATCTTATCCAGTTCTAATTAAACAGCATCGTATATCGAACATACTTTCCATCCTTCTATTAGCTTATAAATTTAAAATCAATTTCACTTTAAAATCGAAGCATTCCATAAATAAAATCAGTAAGTTCACAGTAAGATAAAACATTGCGAAGACATAGAAGATGATACATGAATTAATTTGATTAATTATTTTGTTTTAAACAATCGGGTTGAAAGCACGTACCCACGAGACAGGTGAAGTGCCCGTATCTTCAACTGTATAGCACTTCACCTGTTTAATGGGCACGAGACCCCAGTTGTTGAAAGGTCAAGTACCATTTTTAATAGTATTGTATCAGTTATAGGAGTCATCAATTATTAATGATTAATGAATGAAACACTGACATATGATAAGATTGTTAATTTTACACATTGCCCATCATTAAGTGTATCATTACATTTCACTTTATCAGCTCAAGTATTTTCTTGAAAGTGAAATGATCCGACTACAAATGGTTGAATTCTATAATATGTAGGGAACGGGTGGAGCAAGCTTGGTGAGAGGCGTGTCCATTATCAGCCGACTGCTGGCAGCCAATCGCAGCTCAGTGCTGTCAGCCAATCGGAGGCCTCGATTCTGTTTGTTCGTTTCAAGAAAATGGAAGGAGTCTACAACAAAATGGCGAATTGTAGCTGACTATTTGAATCACTTCGACGTAGCAGTTGTAGCAAACTGTTGATTGTAGTAGGAATAATATGAAGCTAACATAAGGCAGAAAGTACACTGTTCAATTGACAGTCAAGATGATAAATTCTCAAAGATGTATCCAATCAAACAATCGAATATAGTCCAGTGGTGGCTCGTGCACACAAAACAGGTGAAGTGCCAGTATCTTCCACTGTAGAGCACTTCACCTGTTTCGTGGGTACGAGCCGCCACTGATATAGTCTTGATTCGAATATGATGCTGGGAGGAAGCATCATAAATAATGATCATAGCCTACAACATCTTCAAGCTCGATTGTTTCATTTGATACAAATTGAGAATGAAGCAGGGAGGAAGCTCTTGTATATTATACAATGTATAATGATGATAAAAGATCTTCTAATTCGATTATTCCTTCTGATACATCTTCTTCTCAAATGTACCTTTTCAAAAATATGTTGCTTCACAATACGAAAACCAATAGAATCGTATATAATCATATAGAATCGTATATAAAAATACCAATAGAATCGTAAATGAGATTGTCATAGTTGGATAGATATTTACAGCTTCTTAATTGTTTGTGAAATTAGTGTTTATTTCTGTAATGCCTCAGGCTCAACTTGGATTGGCAGAGTCAACAAGCGTGATTAGAAGTGTGAATCGGATCGTGCCCACGTAACAGGTGAAGTGGTGTACAGTAAAAGATACGAGCACTTCACCTGTTTCGTGGGTACGAGCCGCCAGTGGTGTGAAGATAAACTTCGATCTCCAAACCATTATCAATGTCTGGTATAGTCTGTCGAAGCAAAGAAGACCCTCTGGCAAGATGAGAAAATGACTCAAGCTCAGTCAATATTGGTTCAGAAAATATTGTTTTGGTCTAAAATTGTAGATCAGAATGTTTCCTACGGTTAAGGCCAAATAAATATTTTTTGAACCAATATTGACCGAGCTGGAGTAATTTTCTCATCTTACCAGAGGGCCTTCTTTGCTTGGACAGACTACAGCAAACCTTTCAAGACCGTATAGTGGGCCTATAGTATTAAAGTGAAAGATTCAAATCTGTTGTATCTCAAGTAATATTTTATTGTTCATTCTCTATTTGAAAGTGTAAATTTGTGATTACCATAAAAGTGAACTTGAACATAACCTTTATTATTTTTAATATTTAATAAGACTTTGTGTCTGTGTTTTCATCAATAAGTTTTATATTGAATGAAAAAATAAATAAAATTCTACTGTTTTCAAGTTTGACATTCAAGAGAGCAATGGTCAGGTGGAATTGATTTTCTATTTTCAGATTCTTGCAACTGAACCGATACTGTACTTGTTTGAATTCTGTGAATTGTTTTTCCTCTCCATCATCTTCTTCTTCTCCTCCTCTTTCTTCTCACTCTACTCCATCCACTTTACATCCTCATTATCCTTCCTCAGTTTCAATTTTTCGTAACTAATCCGAGACTTATTTGAATTCTGGTAATTTTTCTCAATTTAATTCTTCTCCTCTCATTACATCTCATTCTCTACTTTTTTCTCCCACCTTCTCTCTCATCCTCCTTCTCCCTCTACTTCATCTCCTTCTTCTCCCTCTACCTCATCCCCTCATTCTCCTCACTCAGTTTCAGTTTTTCGTAACTAATCCAATACTTGTTTGAATTATTTCTATTTTCATCTTCTTCTACTTCATAAACTTCTCCTCTTCTTTCTCCTCCTCCTCCTCTATCCAATCCTACTTTAGTTCCTCCTCCATATCCTCCTCGTCATACTCCTCCCCATCGTCTTCTTCTTCTTTATCATCACCGTCACTCTACCTCGTATAATGGAAATAACATGCTATTGGATTTCGGATCAGAGTTTGATTTCGTCTGGCGATTCAAAATAAATACAGTTGACATATTGGAAAGGGGGTATCAAGACTGGGAAAACAGTTGAAATATGGGTGAGGTATAGTCTGTCCAAGCAAAGAAGACATTCTGGCAAGATGGGAAAATGACTCCATCTCCGTGAATACCGGTTCAAAAATCATAAACTAGTCTCAAATTGTAGAGCAGAATGTTTCCTACAATTTGAAACGGAATTTTCTACTTTTGAACCAACATTGACCGAGCTGAAGTTATTTTCCCATCTTGTCAGAATGTCTTCTTTGCTTGGACAGACTATATCAGAGTAACGGGGGGAATTGATGGCTCAGGAATGAAAGGATGGGTTTTGAATAGTGGACCTTGTGAAAGAAGGGGGGGGATTCGGAAAGCTGAAATTCTCTTGAAAAGGGAGAGACAGCGTGATAGGGTAGCTTAACAAGCTGTATATAAAGTCTTTTTGCATGTACACGAAACGATTACCTTCGTAAAAACACGTAGTATAAAATGGACAAATAGAAGAAGAGGAAAAAGGAAGATTACGAGAAGTGATCGAAGAAAGAGAAGGAGAGAAATAGGATTAGATGGAATTACAAAAGTTTTTTTCCATCACTTTGTACCGATCACAAAACAACATCTCTATACACTGTCCAAGCAAAGAAGACATTCTGGTAAGATGGAAAAATTACTCCAGCTAGATCACAATATTGGTTCAAAAATTATAAATTTGGTCTCAAATTATAGAGAAGAATGTTTTATACAACTTGAGAACACAAATATACTTTTTGAAGCAATTTTGACCAAGCTGGAGTAATTTTTCCATCTTACCAGAATGTCTTCTTTGCTTGGACAGTGTATAGAGATGTTGTTTTGCGATAGATAGACCTATTAAAGAATTTACTTATTCTAGATTCAAAGTTGAATGAACGTTGTGCTCAAACTAGCCATTCATAATTATAACTTGAAAACTCCAAGATAACTCAATCAAAGTACTCTTAAATATTTTTATTTTTCCACAACATTTTTCGGCGTTCTAGAGGCATTTTGGCTTTTTGAAAATGGCTCTGGAACGCTGAAACATGTTGTGAAAAATGAAAATATTTTAAAAAGGGTACATTGATTTGAATTATTTTAAAGATTTAATATATATAGTAGCCCTAATAGAAAATAAGTATGACATGTAAAGTATAGTCTGTCGAAACATAAACGACATTCTGGCATGATGAGAAAATGACTCCAGCTCGGTCAATATTAATTAAAAAAAAAACCACTAAGTTCGTTCTAAAACCGTAGAAAACATTCTGGTCTTATTTAACTAAATTTATAATTTTTCAATTATAAATGGAGCTGGAGTAACTTTCCCCATTTTGTCAGAATATCTTTTCTTGCAAAACCAGACCATAGTAGGTTACATCACGTACAAAAGACAGACGAAACTGCTCAACTGTTTGTAATCAGCTATACATTGTACCTCTTTCTCAAACATGATACTCGCTAATACTGACTGCATATCTATATCTATGATAGGGTATAGGCATACAACACCCTCCTAAATTTCCATGAAACTCAGCCCATAATCACCATTCCAGAAAAGCTGACACCCTAAACAATGTTTCGCATTAAGCTACTACAAACTTCCATCATCATATCACATACATCAGTACTCTACTTCACACAGATTAGATACAGTCTGTCCAAGCAAAGAAGACATTCTGGCAAGATGGGGAAATGACTTCAGCTCGGTCAATATTGGTTCAAAAATTATCAACTTGATCGCAAATTATAGGAAACATTCTGATCTACAATTTGTGACCAAATTTATAATCTTTGAACCAATATTGAACGAACTGGAGTCATTTTCCCATCTTGCCAGAATGTCTTCTTTGTTTGGACAGATCATACAGTTGCCCCGATTTATTTAAAGCACTTTACAACGGAACTGGCGGTCGACGAATAACGTTTTTGATGCTCAGCTCTGTTAAGACAGTCGACAAGCGGTCACCGACAACAAATCAAGACTATAACGACCTCTGCAAAACCGTTTCGTTCTACAAACCGCGCTTCCAGACTGTCCTGATAGAACTGAGCGTAGATAACAGACATTTTCCAACAGCCAGTTAGGCTGTTTGAATTGACATCACTAGGAGAAGAACATGCCCAGTTGAGTACTCAACAAATATAAAGCTATAGTCTGTCCAAGCAAAGAAGACCCTCTGGCAAGATGGGAAAATGACTCCAGCTCGGTCAATATTTGTTCAAAACTTATAAATTTGGTTTCAAATTAGAGATCATAATGTTTCCTACAATTTGAGATCAAATTGATCATTTTTGAACAAATATTGACCGTGCTTGAGTCATTTTCCCATCTTGCCAAAGGGTCTTCTTTGCTTGGACAGACTATACTCTGCCAGTTGTGGAGGGGTGAAGGGGGTTGATGCAAAGTTGGAAAATCGTATTGAACCCCCCCCACCAACCTAACACGCGGTGTTGACTTTGGCACTCTTGTGTGTGCAGTTGACTAATGAATGAATGAAAGTACTGTGACCCATGGTTTTCCCAAAAACAACACACTCTCTCTCTCACTCTGTTTATCTCTCTTTCTCCTACTCTCGCTCACACACACTTCCTCTCACACTATCCATATCATATTCACTCTCTCTCTCTCTTCCTCTCGCACTATCTCTTTCACACCTTTACTTTCCCATAACCTTATCAATTATCCCAAAACCAGAAATAGTTTTGAAGTTATTCTTCAACCTAAACTTGGAATGAGAATAATTTCGACTGTTGTTCTTCAACTTGAAGGGTAACTCAATAATTCATTTCAACAATAATTATTCTCTGAGTAGTTGTGAAAGTAATACTTTGTTAGTTATCCATATCAAATAATAAGACAAGTTATAGTAAAACGACAGATTTATTAAAAATTGAGAAACAACTGTTTTTTGTTATTCAAAATTATCAATCTCTGGTAAACTTGTTAACAGGTGATTTTACTAGAAATTGATAATAGTGTAGCAACCGAAATCTCGATTTTCAATAAATCTGTGGTTTGACAAAACAATAGTATTTACTAAAAATACTCAACTATTCAACCTGAATACACAACTACAGAACTTTTCCAAATTGATTATGACATGACCCACCTCCACCAATTTTAAACCACACTCAAACCATCATCAACTGAATGAAATACGAGTAATTCATCTGTTCGATATACATATCGATTGAATGGCACAACAACTATACATATATACTACATATCGACTGATATGGGACAGCGACAAGTTTAATTAGTTTATGGCTTTTATGACGTCACAACTGTTGAATCTGTTCCGCGTTCTATCGGGCATTCAACAATAATTGGTTTGCAGAAAAAATTCTAGCGGAAACGAATGACGAAAATCTCCCCGATGATAGATGAGTCACTCAATAAAAGTTTCACTCTATATTTGAATGAGGTTACATGAATATGAATAAATGAACTTATTTGAATAAATTAATGCATCCGTATGTAATTTAAGAGTAAAAATCAGTCAAAATCTATTCTATTTTCATAGGATTGTAGCATAGAGGAATGATATAAGTACTTTACAATAAAACTTTAAATTTATTTAAGTCAAAGTACCCTCTTTTTAAAATATTTTTAAAAAGGGTACTTTGATTTGAATTATTTTAAAGTTTTAATAAATACAGTAGCCTGTAAGAGAAAATAAGAGAAAGTAAGAATCAATACTACTAGTAAGTATTACAATACTTTTTCTAGTATTAGTTTGTATCAACAACCATAAGCAAGTTCAATGAATACCGTATCAAATTTAAGATTCCATCGGAAATGAGGAAATTAAAAGAAACACAACTACAAAATTATTTCAATTATTGTGGTTATCCAGCACAATACCGTGAAGCTATTCATCATTATACCTTCATTTCATACAGGGTTATCATCAAAGTCATCAAATTTTCATCGCTCATCATCCAACTAGTAAATCGTCATCATCATCAACATTCTCACAATCTTCAGCAAGACCACAATCCAACCTTAATTTCAAGATCCCCCACTAAGGAATATTTCAGACAATTGAACTGCTCCATTTTCGTATCTTCCCCTATTCCTTCTTCTATTCTTCTACAAATACTATTCCTTCTTCATCTTATTCTATTGATCCTTGATCTTCTTCTTCTTAAAAGTCATATTCTTCCTCTTGTATTTCTTATTCATCCAATTATTTTTCTTCTTCTCCTTCTTCTACTTTTTTCGCTTATTCTTGTCAATAATAATCTTCTTATTCTGCACCTAAATCTCCTTAATCTCTTCTAGTTTTCCAACTAAACCATTTTTTATCATTATCTCTCCTAAATGAAGACATAATTCTTAATGTGATTCTCTACTTTTTCCATAATCCTTTTCACATCCTTTTTCCACTTTTTCCATATACTTTTTCCATAATCATCTTCTACTTTGTCCTAATATTATTTTACTACTTCTAACCCAAACTTTGCTTCAAAATTTTACTACTAGTATTACTCATAACTCTAACCTATTCTTACTTTTCTATCTCTTATTCATCTACTAATCCTTCTTCTTCTTTGTTTTCTTCTCCTTCTTCTTCTTTCCTTCTTCTTTCCTTCTTCTTCTCCATCTCAATCTTTTTCTACATCTTCACCATTTGCCATAACTTGTTCCCCTATCATTATTGCTCTTTTGTCCTCCTCCACTTCCTCAATCTCATTTTCTTTCTCATCTTCTTCGTCTCCTTCTCCTCCTTACTCCTATCTCCTTGGTCTTCTTCTTTTCCTTACTCTTCTCTTTAATCTCTTCTTCTTGGTCTTCTCCTTCTACTTCATGTTATCCTTCTCCTCCTTACTCTTATATTGTTAGTCTTCTTCTTTTTCTACAACTTATTCTTCTTGTCCTTTTTCTCTTTCTCCATCTTCGTTCCCTTCCCTTACGCCATTCGAGCAGCGTCATTCCCTATTCGGATGTTCTTCGGCCATAGTATTGCCTGAATAGTTCATAGCCTCAATCTCATTTGACTCTCCACCTTTACAAGGCAATACCACCTTCATTCCTATCTATTATTCTCCCTCCTAAATCTCATCTCTTCCTTACTTTCCTTCTTCTTCTTCTTTGTCTTCTTCTTCTTCTTCTTTGTCTTCTTCTTCTTCTTTGTCTTCTTCTTCTTTGTCTTCTTCTTCTTCTTTGTCTTCTTCTTCTTCTTCTGCTTTGTCTTCTTCTTCTTGTCTTCTTCTTTGTCTTCTTTGTCTTCTTCTTCTTCTTCTTCTTCTTTTCTTCTTCTTCTTCTTCTTCTTCTTCTTTTCTTTTCTTCTTCTTCTTTGTCGTCTTCTTCTTCTTCTTCTTTCTTCTTCTTTGTCTTCTCCTTCTTCTTCTTCTTCTTCTTTCTTCTTCTTCTTCTTCTTCTTCTTCTTCTTCTTCTTCTTCTTCTTCTTCTTCTTCTTCTTCTTCTTCTTCTTCTTCTTCTTCTTCTTCTTCTTCTTTTCTTCTTCTTGTCTTCTTCTTCTTCTTCTTCTTCTTCTTCTTCTTCTTCTTCTCCGTCTTTCTTCTTCTTCTTCTTCTTCTTCTTTGTCTTCTTTGTCGTCTTCTTCTTCTTCTTTGTCGTCTTCTTCTTCTTCTTCTTCTTCTTCTTCTTCTTTCTTCTTCTTTCTTCTTCTTCTTTCTCTTCTTCTTCTTCTTTGTTCTTCTGCTTTGTCTTTCTGTTCTTCTTGTCTTCTTCTTCTTCTTCTTCTTCTTCTCGTCTCTTCTTCTTTGTCTTCTTCTTCTTCTTCTTTGTCTTCTTTCTTCTTCTTCTTCTTCTTCTTCTTTTTCTTGTCTTCTTCTTCTTTTTTCTTCTTCTTCTTCTTCTTCTTCTTTGTCTTCTTCTTCTTCTTTTGTCTTCTTCTTCTTCTTTGTCTTCTTCTTCTTGTCTTCTTTCTTGTCTTCTTCTTCTTCTTCTTCTTCTACTTCTTCTTCTCATTATTATTTTCTTCTGATCTCATCCCATAAACCTCCTCTTCTTCACATATATCCGAGGCAATGCCTCCTTTATTCCCATCTATTTTCCCCAACTCCTCCTTCTCTACCTTTTCAACTTCTTCTTCACCTCCCCATCCTCCTCTTCTTTTTATCCCATTTCTCTTTCTCTTCTGATCACACCCCATCGACCCCTCTTCTCAACATTTATTCCTATGAATCCTTCATTCCACTTTTCCTCAAACCTCCTCTCCTCCTCTGCCTTTACTTTTTCCCGCTCTTCACTCATATTCTTTTTCTTCTTCTCATTAACTCTCAATTCTTTTTCTTTTCAATGACTTTCGTTATTCCTCTCTTTTTTTATTTAAATCCGCCTCCTTTACCTACCTCTATATCGTTCATCTTTTCAGATTTCTCTGGATAGTTATGCTAGATTGTGAATAGATAGATAGATAGATAGATAGATTGATGGATAGATAGATAGATAGATAGATAGATAGATAGATAGATATAAAAGTGCTTTTATTCTCCTTCACATTATTAATACAAAAAATATTATATACACACATTTACGGCTTGATCACATGATCGCCAGCCGGAAACTCTGTGAGTAATCCAATTCATGAATTTCCAAGCTCCATCGATTTCCAGTCAGGTATCTTTCAAGATCCAGCAATCTATCGAACAATCACAATTGATCATTCACTGATAATACTATAGAATTCCTTCAATCTGTAAAGGCAGGTACTATCTACGCGGAATTTAAGTTACATGAATGTCCTTTTCATAGTCTTTACCAATCCTATGACGTAAATTATTGAGGTATTCATGAAGAAAAAATTTATAATTTTATGACGTTGATGTCGTTAATTATTGTGGTACGGTATATGTACTATGACGTTGTAAATTATTGTGGTATTCATGGAGAAAAAACTTATCATTTTGAAAATAATATGATGTTGTAAATTATTGTGGTATTCATGGAGAAAAAATACCTGAAAATAGCAAGACGAAACTAACCTGAAACACAATAGGAGTGAAAAGTTTTCTATTCCCAAACATTAAATTCCTCATAGGTTAGCCTATAGATTGTCGCGGCCAAGGTAGTCTCCCCGAATTGATATGTGAACACACGCAAAACGTTTGTTTATTTCGACTCAAGTCATCGTGGATACTGCACTGGCGGCTCGTGCCCACGAAACAGGTGAAGTGCTGTACAGTAAATGATACGAACACTTCACCTGTTTCGTGGGCACGAGCCGCCAGTGGGATAGGGTATAGAATAACCAAACATTCAGAATACTTGTAACAATAACCAACACAATTCCCAAACAGCAATACAATCCAAATAATGATAACTAATTCACAGACAACTCAATTGTAATTAACCCAACAATATTCAAACAGAAGCTGAATAGAACAATACCCGGGTAGAATAAACAGTGACTATTGGAGTATTATCACACTATAATACAGCAAAATGGTATAACAACAGATTCAAAGCTAAATACACAAATACACACTCTCTCACACACATTACAAACATTTACCATGTCTCTCTTTCACTCTCTCTCTCTCTCTCTTTCTCTCTCTCTATGTCCAAACTTCGCCTTTTCATTTAGATAATTCAATCGTAATGGAGAAGATTGCCAATAATAGTATATTTTTCTAAAAATATAATTTCTATAATTCCGCGTTCATGTCTACCCGCGCTTGTTGAATAATTAACTTACAATGTTTTAAGCTCGATTTATACAAAACGTGATAGTTACTAGATACTTATTTCTGTATAGAGGTTTACTTACTCCAGTATATTATTACTTACTATACCTAATTGCAATCTAGAATCTAAGTGTGAATGTTTTGTTATTGTCTATATGAATAAAGTAATCTAATCTAATCTCTCTCCCACTCTCACAAGACGTACACAGATATCCACAGAGGACGTACGCAATACATAGGGTGACTCGAATAAGGAGTAATAGACTGATTACAGCTATTTATTTATACAAAATACTGAAATCGGGAGGAAAAACTAGACATACCCTATTTCATTCTCACTGTATCTGTATGCTAAGCTCAGTAATAAAGTATGAACTCATGGCTGAGGCATGTGTGTGATCTGCAATTTTTGTAAGACCGTTATTAAACAATAATAGTTCTATGAGCATATCTGATCATATGGAAAGAGATGAAAATACCAAATCATATTTTCATATGATCATATCATAGAACTATTATCGTGTAATACCGGCCTAACCAAAAATGCGAGCACGCAAAGAAATTGACAAATTGACTAGCGCCATCAAGCGGGAGACAAAGCAACTAATCTCTGACAATTGATAATTTGGACTTTGGAGGTTATTTTGTGCTCAACTAGTAGATAAAAATTTAAGCCAATGTTTATTATTGCCTATTACAACCTTCTGCACCCAAATAGAATTCTCAATCACAAAAATGCATAGGAATGGGGTACAATTTTGAGGTTAGTTTGTAGAATTGTTTGTTGTGCGTTGCGAGGCAACAGGCACTGCTCGCTGCGAATTATGTGCAGCGTTTGCCTCGCTGCTAGCAAACCCGGTATCGACAGTCCGAGGCATGTGCCACACATGCCTTGGACCGTCGATACGCGGTAGATAGTATACTAGTACGTAGTACTCTTTTTTGTGTCAACAGACTGTACCGCGAGGCATTCGTAGCACATGCCTCGGACTGTCGATACGCGGCTTTAGCCTATTTCATTCACACTGTATCTGTATGCTAAGCTCAGTAATGAACTCCCTTTGCCGGGTTTATACGATGCCAATTGACGAGACAATAATTGTCTTCTAGAACCGACACCTGATGTTGTCAATTGGAGTTTTTATTTAGCCATTTCTAGATTATTGTTTTAATATCAAAAGAAATGAAAGATACTCAACATCAGCTGTACATTTCAGAAGACAATAATTTTCTCGCCAATTGGCATCGTGTAAACCCACCTTTAGAAACAGCAAGTACAGTATGTGAAGCTGACGCTAAAACGTTAAGTCAGGTTTATAAGATGCCAATTGGCGAGACAATATTGTCGTAAAACAACTTACTGATGAAACCGGGCTCCAACCGCTGATATTGTCAATTAGAGTTTTCATCAAGCCATGCCTAGATGATGATTTTAAATCAAAAGATTCAATAGATACTCCACATCAGTTGTAAATTTAGAGACAATTGTCTCGCCAATTGGCATTGTATAAACTAGGCATTATATCGGGTTTAATTAGTTTTAATTCAGCCATGCCTAGATGATCGTTTAAAAATCAAAAGATACAATAGATACTTTACTTCAGCTGTATAGAAGACAATTTATTGTCTCGAAAATTGGCATCATATGAACCATGCATTAGGTGGTTTTGTCTGATCCTTTTGCACTCCAACATCTGATTTTGTCAATTGGAGTTACCATTTAGCTATGCCTAGATCAAAAGAGACAATGGATGCTTTACATCAGCTGATAGTAGGTTACATCACGTACAAGAGACAGATGAAACCGCCAAACTTTTAGTTAGCGTCAGGTCAGATATAAGTTATTGAAAAAAAATTATGATCATCAGAACTCTCTTTGTACTATCTGTATCTAATACGATTTTGCTCCTCTTTCATCAACTTTCCTTCTCCCAAACGCTTTCTTTCTCATTTCATCCCCCTACAATTATATTCTGTCCAAGCAAATAAGACATTCTGGCAAGATGATAAAATGACTCCAGCTCATTCAATATTAGTTAAAAAGTTATAAATTTGGTTTCAAATTGTAGATTGGAATATTTCTTACAATTTGAAACCAAATTTATAATTTTTGAACCAATAATGATCGTGCTGAAGTCATTTCCCCATCTTGCCAGAATGTCTCCTTTGCTTGGACAGACTATATCAGAATGGGGACAAACCCCATTGACCAATCACGTGACATTAGTATGACGTCATCGAGAAGCCATTCCACGTGAAGCTGGTGCCAAAAATTAAGGCGGTTGGCGAATGACTGTTATTAATGCTCAGCTCTGTCAGGACAGTCTGAAGCTGTCTTCGAGAGCGAGTAAGTATAGCAGGGGTCACTCTCTTTTTTATGTACTCTCGGAGACAGCTCGCCGACTGTCCTGACACAGCTGAGCATTGAAAAAAGTCATTTTCCAACGGCCTTTTGAATTAGCTATACTAGCGATTCGTTTTCTATGATAAATTTTCTCATTGAGCTATTTATAGGATAAGATAGTTTTTACAAGAATAATATCGTGATTCAGGCTGAATTAATTGCTCGATTGTTGCTAATGAAATAAAAATTCAGGTACCTTTCCGTTGCATATTTCATTAAATGCGTTCATCTATATCTATGAAAACGAAATGGCACTGACTGACTGACTGACTGATTCATTCATTCATTCATTCACCAGAACTAAGAATGCACTGAACCGAATGCGTTCAAATTTGGCAGGCATGTTCAGTTGGACGTTTAGACGCGCGCTAAGAACGGATTTTAGGAACTTTTCAAGGATACGCCAAATATTTAAGTTTTTCTATAATTTTTCGGTGTTTTCTCAATTTTTTCGAGAACCAATCGGTAGAAAATGATGATATTTGGTAGGTAGGTTCAGGTAAGGTCTAGAAATGTTGTGTTAAAATATTTTTGAATTCCGTTCAAGATTACGCCAGTAATCAGGTTTTTCAAAATTGTAGATGTATTGCGGGTTGCATATCTTCCGCCTTGATACGACCAATCCTTACTGTAAATTCAATGGTTCAGCGAGATTATAGATAAACTAATTTGGAAGATATTGAATCAAGTTTCAAACTATGTCCGATATAGTTCCCAAGGTTACGCTCAATATTAGCGTTTTACTATTTTTCGGAATTTTCAGTGTTTTTTTTTTTCGAGAATAAATTGGTAGAAAATGTCGAAATTTGGTGAACAGGTTCAAATTAGGTCTAGAAATGCTGTGTTCAATAAGTTTTGAATCCCTTCTGCACGGAATTTGCTGGCGAGCGAAGCGAGCCAGTTTGACTCACTGACACTGCTGACACTTTCGGGGGTCCAGGGGGCGGAGCCCCCTGGCTAGGCGGAGAAGGCGAGCGAAGCGAGCCTGCCGGCTAGTATATTATAAAAACGAAACTGTATTTTCATTTCATCAGAATATCATCAGCGGTAGCCCTATATACATTTTTGAATAATCGTTAGCTTGACACATTCCAATAATTATTTTATTAATTGAAGTTGAGATTATAAAGAAGATTTCCAATAACAATAAAATACACAAGTTGTCATTCAAATCATAGAATGCTCTCCTTTTCAAGCATTTAGATATCACTGCACTACATAGTTTGATCCAAGCAAAGTCTGATATTCTATTGTCTGTCCAAGCAAAGAAGACATTCTGGCAAGATGGGAGAATGACTCCAGCTCGGTCAATATTGGTTCAAAAATTATAAATTCAACTATAACTGTGAATTGGTAGTCTATGTTTCCAAAAATTTGAGACCATACCGATTTATTGTGATTCGTCGAATAAATAAATAGATTGCCTAATAATATCGATGGTTTCTGAACCACATTGACCGAGCTGGTTTCATTTTCCCATCTTGCCAGAATGTCTTCTTAGCTTGGACGGAATATATCATGAATCGTTTAATACATGAATACAGTATCATCCTTGATACTACCTACTTCTAGAATGTCTCACCTTACAATTGAATTGATAAGTGAACACACCGCTCGAAACTACAAAACAAAAACGTTTCTTTGTAATTGAATTGTTTTCACCTAAAAATCAACAGTATCCCAAGTTTAGTATCAATAGTATCCCAATAGTTTAGTTTTAAATGTTTCTACCTTCAAAACTGTTCTATTGAGAACCACTACTTTAAAATCCCAAGATTTTTTATGCCTGAATTATGAAATTGTGAAAACTAAAATCAGGATAAACGAAGATATTGAACGAAGATGATAACAATTGAGAAGAAAAAAGAGGAGGGAATATTTGTTAGAAAACTATTGAAAAACCAATAATTTGAGAACTCAAAACAGAAGGAATAAGTGAGATATTGGAAAGAGGATGAAATGAGAAGGAGGAGTATTAGAGGAAGGAGACGAAATAGGAAGAGGAGGAGCAGTGAAAGGAGGAGGAGAAAGAAGAAAAACATGGGAAATCTGAATATAGAAATAGAAAATTTGAATGAACGAGAGAGGAAACAAACTATCAAATAACAATAGGCGTACTCGTATGTCATTCATATAAAAGCCAGTCATCAATAAAAAACGAGCGACTTTTGAATCACAAACAATTAAATGGGACTGTTCACATCGAACTCTGGGCGTCGAATTTTGTGACAAAAAAGAGAGAGAAAAATGAGTGAGAGGGAGATTTGAGTGAAAAATGGGAGAAACATTACATGAGAGAGATAAGGATTGATCGGTTTATTGTACATTTGTTGCTACCACTCACGATAAAAAAGTAAACAATTTTCGAATATTGAAGGATTTTTTGTTTTCGCTTCAAAAGCATTTTTGGATTTGATTGTAAATCTGTTGTCAATACAACTCGCAGCTGACGAATGGCTTTTATTGGAGTTTAGCTCTGTCAAAACAGTGAGCGAGCGGTTTGCGAAAGCATGTAGAGTCGAGAGCGATCTCAGTAAACTGTTTTGCTCTTGCAGACCGCTATGAGACTGTTCTAAAAACGCTGAGCATCGATAACAGTCATTTATCAACAGCTTGTTTTGTTGATAAAAACTTTACAGATTTGTTGTATAACTCGAGATTCTATCATACGAATTCGAAAGAGGAGAAATACTCGAATAAGAATGAGATTCTGGAAGTAGTTGTATTGATACTCCATTCACGATGGCTTGAGACGAGATAAACAAAAGCTTTGCATGTGCTTGTGTGCGACTGGAGTGGCTTTGTTTTAGCCACGACATAAACAAGTCACAGCAATGCCGAAATCCCGAATTTTGTTGTCGGGACCGTAACCAAAGCATTGACACAAAAACTTTTACTAAAACTGTTTGTTCATTTTAGGTTCATGCAGTCGAGACACATCCGAAACAAGCAATTTCCCAATGTGTATCTTTCAAAACGTTTACTTAAAGATACTTATTCTGAATTGCCTACAACAAAATTCGTGATTTCAGCATTGCTGTGACTTGTTTATGTCATGGCTAAAACAAAGCCACTCCAGTCGCACACACACACACACATTCAGAGCTTTTGTTTATCTCGTCTCAAGCTATCGTGAATGGACTATAGTAGAAGTACGGTATATTCAAATTAATGTTATGGTTAGTATAATGGAGCAAGATTTATAATGATTGACAAGAAAAGAATTTTCATCTACTAAATGTTTTCACCTATCAAGTATTCAATCAAGTATGTACTGTAGTGTATTCAGCTACAATTTACTATCAAGTTGAAGAAACTATAAATAGAAATACTGTGTGATATCACAATTGAACTGTATGGTGTGCAGAATTAATAATTGAAAATTACAATTTTTAATATATTGCGGAATTCACCTCTTTGTTAGATTCATTGATTGGCACGTGTTGTTCCCAGAATTTTTTAAAACTACTAGTTCATCAAAATCAAATAAATTGGATAGCTAGACTGAGTAATTGATATTGAAAAATTTTCCTAAGGTATTAGAAATGATATAAACAGAATCTCATAAACTATGCTAAACATTCTGTCATAGCTGCCACCAAAATGTTATGCGGTTTCTTCAGCTCCTTTTTCGCTCCAACAGCAGATGTTGTCAACTATAAGTTATGTTGTCAACTTATAGAGTTGTTACTTAGCTATGCCTAGATGTAGTTTTTGTAATCAAAATAGACAATACCTGTTAGTAGGTTAGACAATAGACAACATCAGCTGTTAGTAGGTTACATGTTACATCACGTACAAAAGACAGACGAAACCGCCTAACTTTTAGGCGTCAGCTATATTATATACACTGATAACCAAAGAATCTTCGTTCAATCAATTCAATCATTATTTCATCCCCTCTTTTATAATTCAATCTTGCCTCACAGTTTCAAATTATTCTCAACGTTCTTTAAGATATGTCCACGGTTCACTATGATTTCAAGAAGACACACAAGATGAATTTAGTAAATAAGTAAAACGAATACTTCTTTTCTTCTAGGGCTACTGTATTTGAAACTTTAAAAACGAATAAAATCAGAGTACCCTTTAAAAAATATTTTTTATTTCACAACATGTTTCGGCTAATTTGCCAAATTACACTTGAAAATGGCAAATTAGCCGAAACATGTTGTGAAATAAAAAATATTTTTTACTCTGATTTGATTCGTTTTTAAAGTAAAACGAAGTAGTCGAAATGAAAGGTTTTATCACAGAGGAGCTAAATCTGTGGTTTAGCTCACCTGTGGTTAAATTCAATTCAATTCTATATATTTGGAAGACTCTATGAAGAAGTAGCTGCGCCAGTTGAATATCCAGAAATCGACCCTTTCTGCATCATCAATGAATAATTCATTATTGGAACGAATGTTTGTTTTTGATTGTTATAGATCATTTCTTTGAGTGAGAAAACTTCGGCTGAAGAAGAAATTTGGACTTGTAACCTCAAATTTTGGACTATATTTTAATGAAAATTGTGTTTTGAAATACCAAGGGCTATGCCTGTTCTTTCAACCGATGTGAGTTTTTCCAATAGATTAATAAATAAATAAATAAATATTTGTTTAAGCTGATGCCAAAAATTAGGCGGTTTCGACTGCTCCTTGTGCGCTCCAATGCTAATATTGTTAATAATTAGAGCTGCAGTTACATCTGCTGTTGGCAGCTTCATCACGTACAAGAGACAGACGAAGCCGCCTCACTTTTTGTCTTCAGCTATAGGCTACGTGTTTGATCCAGTGAATGAGTGAATCTACAGTCTGTCCAAGCAATGAAGGCCTCTGACAAGATGAGGAAATGACTACAGCTCGGTCAATATAGGTTCAACATTTAAAAATTTTGTCTCAAATTGTAGAAAACATTCTGCTCTACAATTTGAGAGCAAATTTATAATATTTGAACTAATATTGATCGATCTGGAGTCATTTTCCCATCTTTCCAGAATGTCCTCTTTGCTTGGAAAGACTATATCATCATGTCTAACTAAATAATTCATTAGTTACAAGCTTCAGCTATTTCTTGCAATGGAACACATTAACAATAGAATAACATCCAATGATTGTGAAAGTGACGCATAGGAAATTACGAATAAAGGAGTATAAATTAATTGATAAAAATATGTACAAAAACAAAGTCAACAAAGATGGATTTATTGAAAGAGAAAACTCAGACAAGATAATAGTCTGTCCAACCAAAGAAGACATTCTGGCACTGGCAAGATGCGAAAAAGACTTCAGCTCAATCGATATTAATTATAAAATTATTCATTTGGTATCAAATTGTAGACCAGAATGTTTCCTACAATTTGAGAACAAAGTAACAATTTTTGAAAAAATATTGACGGAGCTGTAGTCATTTCCCCATCTTGCCAGAATGTCTTCTTTGCTTGGACAGACTAGCGATCATTGTTTGTAAACAAACTGAGTCAGACGACCCTTATCAAATTGTGGAAGTGATAAGAGGAAATAGTTTTCTGGGTCACAAATTAACACGTGTTCAGCCTACTGTTATTAAACAAATTAATAATTTCAATTAAATTTCTTGCCAAGTTTATTTTTCAATCTCCCCACACTAGATTTCTGGATGTCCGGTTTTTTGCCGTCCCTATAAATTTAAATATTTATTTATTTATTCATTAACTGATCTAAACTATTGACAAGACTTGTTCAGCAGTTGTGATGGTGACATTGTGGTATAGTCTGTCCAAGCAAAGAAGACCCTCTGGCAAGATGAGAAAATTACTCCAGCTCGTCCAATATTGGTTCAAAAGATATTGATTTGGTCTCAAATTTGTAGATCATAATGTTTCCTACAATATTGAGACCAAATCAATAATTTTTGAACCAACATTGATTGAGCTGGAGTCATTTTCTCATCTTGCCAGAGGGTCTTCTTTGCTTGGACAGACTAGAGTTATTCATGAAAATACTAGATATTATCAAAACACAGATTTAAAAAAAAATCGAGATACCGGTTACGGTAACTAACATTACCAAACCTTTATAAATCCTGGTGAACATTACTGTACTTTCGTTTGAAATGATAATTTACGAGAAAATAAAAAACTTGTAAATTTTTTCAACACTTGGAGTTTAGCAGAGACTGATAATAATGTAGCAACCGAAACTGGTATCTCCCCATTTTCTAATAAATTTGTACTTTGCTATACAAGTATCTAGTATTTTCATTCAATTTAAAACTATAAGATGTTGTCACTGTGACTGTGTCTCTTCTCTGCTTGGTCAAACGTCTATAGATGACGCTAAACAGTTGGCTGGTTTCGTCTACGACTTGTGCGCTCCAACAGCTGATGTAGGCAATTAGAGTTGTCATTTAGCTATGCTTAGATGATGCTTTTAAAATCAAAATAGAAAATACATGCGTTGTATCAGCTATTAGTAGGTTACATCAGCTAGGAAACCTCTTACCTAAAACTTCTTAGTGACAGCTATAACAAATTCTTTACTTATAAATTCATCAATTCATACTGGACTGACTGTAACACTCTATTCCTTTTCATTCATTCCTATACATCTCCTCCAAGAAATTAGAATTCAATTTTTTTCAATTTATGGAATGATTATGAGACAAATATACCTTACCTTCAATCACTCATGCACCACCAAACCACTGATGAAACTATATAGAGGAAGCTTATAATCATAGTGTGGGTAGCATAGTGTGGGCATTGGTGTGGAATGCTTCATTACATTTTGTTGAGATCCAATTTTCCCCACAAGCAGCCAAATTTTTGCCAAGCTTTTGAATTATGGTGTGGATTACAGGCAAACATGAAGTAGTTCACTTGTTTTTTCAACTTTTTAAATATAAATATAAAAAGAAATGACTTTTCTAGCATTTAAAATATTTTCTTCACTTTCGATTTTGATTCAAAAGCTTTTAAATGTGGAAACTAAAACTGTCAGAGGGCCCAGTATGGCGGCTCGTGCCCACGAAACAGGTGAAGTGCTGTTTAGTAAAATATACGGACACTTCACCTGTTATGTGGGCACGAGCCGCCAGTGGCAGAGGCAATTCTGGGTGAGATGTGAGTATCTGAGAGAAACATAATTATGATTTCTATGTAAATCTTATGAGAGTTGGCAAAAGTATGGCGGAGTAGACCGAGCTGACTAATCAAAAGTAATAGTCCGTTCAAGCAAAGAAGAGCCTCTGGCAAGATGAGAAAATGACTCCAGCTCGGTGAATATTGGTTCAAAAAATAATTGATTTGGTCTCAATCGTAGGAAACATTCTGATCTACAATTTGAGACCAGATCAATATTTTTGAACCGATATTGACCGAGCTGGTGTCATTTTATTATCTTGCCAGAGGCACTTCTTTACTTGGACGGACTATACGGACTAGTCAATGTCTGCACTATGATTATACAGTATCTATAGATGAAATTATAAATAGGATATGCACTACCGTTCAAAGAGGAGAAAAGAAAATCCACATAGGAGTGCGTGAGCAATATTCAACAAATTTATAAGTTGAAACTATAAGTAATAAAATAGTAACTACCATTTTCTAAAGTGCATCCACAATTCACAACAACAGTGAGCCGAATATTTACCTAATCAACACAAGTGCTCGTTTGCCAATTAAACCATTTTGTTAGTTACGAGGTGCGTGTGCAATTAATTCCCTTTGTACCCACAGTTGGTAGATTTTTGTGCGACCCAGCATGCTCCAAATGCTGTTAAGCATTGGACGCATGCTGTTCAGCACACAAAAATCGACCAAGTAAACTTCAATCAGGGTGAAATCGATAGTTGGTCTACTCACTCTCACAACTTTCCATTCAATGAACGGTTTACAATGTTAGGGGAAAACTAGGGGTATAATCTGTCCAAGCAAAGAAGACCCTCAGGCAAGATGAGAAAATGACTCCAGCCCGGTCAACATTGGTTCAAAAACTATTGATTTGGTCTCAAATTGCAGATCTGTATGTTTCCTACGATTGAGACCAAATCAATAACTTTTTTACCAATATTGACCGATCTGGAGTCATTTTATCATCTTGGCAGAGGGTCTTATTTGCTTGGACAGACTATACAAGACGGGGTGATATAGTCTGGTCGAGCAAAGAAGACATATTGTTAAGATGGAAAAATGACTCCAGTTAGGCCAATATTGGTACGAAAATTATCAATTTGGTCTCAAATTGTAGATTAAAATGTTTCCAACAATTTGAGAATGAATTTATGATTTTTGACTCAATATTGACCGAGCTGGAGCAATTTTCCCATCTTGCCAGGATGTCTTCTTCGCTTGGACAGACTAAAGTAGTCAAGACCGATCTGGAGTCAATATTGGTTCAAAGATTATAAATTTGGTCTCAAATTGTAGAAAACATTCTGCTCTACAATTTGATACCAAGTTTCAAAATTTTGAACAAATATTGACGGAGCTGCAGTCATTTTCCCATTTTGTCAGAATTTCTTCTTTGCTAGACCATACTGCATGAAAGCCATTGAAAATTTAATAATATTAGAGCAGTACTCACAAAAGTGACGTTCAGGTATGTCTTTTAATAAATTTCATCTCTGTCAGGACAGTCTGCTGGCGATCTACAAGAGCGTAATGGTTTAGCTGATGTCGCTCTCAACTTGATATGCTCTTGCAGACCGCTTGGCAACCGAACTGACCGAGCTGAGCATTAATAAAATTCATTTATTTTCCAGCTTCAAGTTTTCTCGGCGTCTGTTGAACCACATCAGTTGAAGGAGCGATTGAATAAGATAAAAAATATTGATAGATATAGTGCGTCAAAGCAAAGAAGACCCTCTGGCAAGATGAGAAAATGACTCCAGCTCAGTCAATATTGGTTCAAAAAATATTGATTTGGTCTCAAATCGTAGATCAGAATGTTTCCTACGATTGAGAGCAAATCAATAATTTTTGAACCAATATTGACGGAGCTCGTGTCTTTTTCTCATCTTGCCAGAGTGTCTGTCTTCTTCGCTTGGACGCACTACATTAGTGGGTTTAATTGATATTGTTTATGATAAAATAGTTGGTTACTCCAGTTACTTGGGACTAGATTAATTGAATATTTATTGATTCACAAGAAGAAAATCCTTAATTTTTCCATTGATATTTTAAACATTAAATAAGCCTAACTTATAGTGCAAATGGGGGCCAAGAACTTTTCAATGAATAAATTATTTTATCCACCAATTAAAAATATAGTTTTATACAACATTCTCAGATATACTTGTAGGCTGTTTTAATTTCCATAAATCAATTGCAATCAGTATCGCAGAAATGTTATTGAATAAAAAAGTAAATAAAAAGAGTTTTTTTAAATGATAAAAAGTAAGGCTCCGGAACTAAGAAGACTTTCAAAATGGGTTCAGTAGCATATATTTTTAGTCATTCATCTATACATAGCATACATGGTACAAGCATGTGGAAGAGAATATTGCAATATACATATATACAAAATCATTCACCATACAAAACCACTACAAATCAAGACAACAGTAGTACAGTACAAAGATAGTCTACATGCGATACTAGCAAAACAAGCAAGAATGAAAAATATACAATCAAGGAAATAGAAAAAGCACTAAAAGCTTACATGAACAATACAAAATTACACAAGCATACAATACAATAGTAGGCTATTGAAAAACAATATACAATATAAAAGCATCTACTACAGTACTTCAACGCAATAATAAAGAAAAATAGTTTGTAGTACAAAAATTTTTAAAACATAAACTACCCAACTCATTTGTTTGAATAAAACGTACTTTCTCGTTTATGACTGTTGAACAACGTTCATTGATAGTAAGCAAGTAAGTAAATTATGGACCATTTATTAGCATAGAGTATTACAGACAGTCTGAAAAGGACTGAATAATTAGCTTCATTTGGGGTAGGATACCGAATAAAGTTTCCTATGCACCCTGATCCACGCTATGCCTTTAAAAAAACAAGAAATTACTTGACATATACATTAACTTAGGTTAACTGAGCTAAATGCTTAATACCTTGGGCATTTGATATTAGGTATGTGTATAAAAACTATTTGAAAATTCAGATAGGCCTATTACAAGTTACAGGAACTGTATTCTAAATTGGTGTAGACGAGACTTCTGAGTTATCAACATGATTTATCCCATGAAGAAGACTAGAAGTATCCTATAGCGTCTTGTCTCAAGTCATGGACTGATGCACTTGGGAAGACTCATTGGGTATTGGTCGAAATTTTCAACAAGGTTCATGGAAATGATGTCCCACATGCCTCAGAATAGGGTCCTAGAAATAGATAAGCATAATTCTTGATTATTCAATTGTTAGGTAACAGGTTGTTTCACCTAACATTTGAATTAGATTTATAGGTTGTTTCAAAATTAGGTAGTTTTGATGCGAGTAAAATATTATTTTAGATGAATTTCATGCGCATTTTTGGTGAAATTGATTAGCAGTGATAACTCTTATCAAATTTTGATGAAAATTACTAACCAAGTGTAGCACGGAGTTGACAAGATCCCGGTTTGACACCTGTCCCACCTTGATAAACGCTGTCAGGAGGCCGAACTTCAAATTGTCTTCCATCGCTATTCTAACCACTTCCTCCGGCCGCTTCAACTCGCCGTGCGGCGGAGCTTTTATTTCCGACATTTTTCGGAGAAAACTATCGTCAAATTGTCACGAAAAACATCAGAACAAACACTTCACATCAATGAAAACACGGACTTCGCCAGTCAACACGAGACATAACAGATAACACTATCTGCCATTTTGGAAACTGACAGACGACTCAGAGATACCAACCTACCAACATTCAATAATCGCTGGAGCTGTCAAACCTCAAACAAAAAAGTATTTTCATAAATTTGAAAATTTAAACTTATCATCCCACTCTATTTTGGATTATTCACCTTCAAAATATTATAATTAAAACTATTTCTCATCTCAATCGACTGTTTTGCTTATTGAAAAGCCTCCACCTGTTTTTTGCCCCAAAACGCTGTGTTCCACCAAAAATCTGACCTAACCTATCTTAAATTTCGAAACAAGAATTATTTTCCAGTTCATTTATTGACAAATTCTCGCCACTGGCATCATTTAGAAAAATTATAAATTAACGTTGAAGTTTTTGTTTGAAGAATGACGTAATTTATGAGTCAGTAGAGAAGTAGAAAAGCGCCGTCAACGGCAGAGAGTGAACACTTCGCTGCCAGCAGTTGTTTCTTGTTTGCATTTGTGGTGCAGGTGTATTCGAAAATGTCGGCTATTGAAGTGCAAAGAACCAACGTAAGTATGAAGTTTGATCTTTATTCTTGTTAATTTTTGAACTACCCCTTTTCAAAATTTATTTAATTGCGATTCATTGCTTGATGCCTCTTCTGGTCCCTGATTAATTTCCCAGAGATGCCTCCAAATCTCTTCATTGCTACGGGGCGTTGTTTGGCTCGCTGTCTGTTATCAGTTTATTTGTGTTTATTCTTTCTATTCTCAAGCTTTTTATATAATATATATTGTTGAATAATATTCTAATTTTGAACAAATTTGCTTGTAATCTCTCACTTGTGGGAGGACTAAACCAAACAAACAAAACATTTCAATTGTAGGTTATCTTGAACTTTCATTTTTTTACCTCTTAGGTGTTTCAGTGATTGTTTTATTAGGTGAAAGCTACGATTTCTAATGCCAAATGAAAGTGAATTTGTAGATAATGTTGAAGGTTAGGCCTGTTGTGTTGATAGATTTTATTGTTATCTTTTCCTTGATAATTGGCTGACATTTTACAACGACAATTTGAAATTAGCTGAGAGCAACGTTAAAGCTGTACGCTCTACCATTATATTGGTCTTAATCGAATGCTTGTTAAGTAATTTTCATTATATTTTATTGATTATTTCCTTTTGTATTTTATGAATGTTATCCCTCCTTCAAAATTCTAAAATTGAACTCAACACCATAAAACAGAGACAACCTGTTATCATTTGTTTCTAGAACAATAGTCCCTACATCTACTGTAAGTTATCTCAAACTGCAATTTTAAAGCCCATAACCCATATAAAGCATTATTCTATTACTTTGAAAATATCACCGAATTTATTTGTGTAGGATAAGTTATGTACCTTTGACAAACTTAAACAATTCAGTATTTATAAATGACAGCCTTCCTAACAACTCCACTTGCATAATAGAAATCAAGAATTCTTTTGGTCAGGTTAGCTGTGTATTTTAACAAATATATAAAGCACCAACTTAACATTACCCATGCTACTACAAAGAAAACATTCAAAACATACATATAAATTTATCTTATTTAATTATTTATTTGATGATGTTTTTCTTCTTTTAGGTAGAGAATAATCTCCGCAACCTGAAGCTATCTGGTCATGTCGGCTTTGATAGTCTCCCAGAGCAGCTAGTTAGTAAATCCATACAAAATGGATTCATCTTCAATATTCTCTGCATTGGTAAGTTTTATAATTTACGGCATCTTGTGATCTAGGCACTCATCTACCTCCTAATCTTTTTATAAATTGTAGTTTTCATCTTCAGTAATATTATCTCTAATTTTCAGGTCATGAATACATTATAAATCAAATAGGTTTAATCTTCAAATTGAAAATTTCCTCACAGAACAAAAAAATAACTATGATAGGCCTGGCTCACTTATGACAATTATAAGTCATAACATGAGTGTCTGTTAACAACTCATATCCTATCAATTGAATTAATCACGTTCGTAAAGAGGTCATACAGTTTTCAATTCCACCGTAACTCAATTAAATTATTTTTATCAGATGGTGGTGTCCACATGAGCTCTAAGCATGTGACTGGGTAATGAGAAGGATGATGATGAGAGATGACGACTGGTTTCTAGACAGTCGGGACCGACGGCTTACGTCTTTCCGGAAGACGGGGTGGCCGTATGTGTGATTAAAATGTGGTCAAGGAATTGTTCCCCGATCAAGTACTGAACTCGTTACCTCTGATTATTATCAGACCGGCGTGAAATTACTTACTCCAACGAGCCCCCATCTTGAAAGATATCAATTCAATGTACTTACATTGCTAAATTTATCTAGCTAGATTATTCCTCATATTAATAATTTTTTAATAATATATTAATATTACTTGTCAGGCCTATTACTTTGTAGTGTGAGCCCACCTCTTGAGATAAAACTCCCTTATTGATCGCAGCTTGTGGTGTAGCAGTGTATAACTTGAATGTCAGATTCTTGGAAAACTGCCTAAAACTCTTCACTTCTGTAATGTTGTTGACATTTTGAGGAAATCATGATGCATGAAAAGCCTATTGCCAACGTTTATTGCATATGGTTTCCTCAGAAACTCATAACCAACTGAAAAATTGAACTCAGAAAACACTGAATCAACTAGAAAATTTTAATAAAAAACTGAGCAGGCTAACTGAATGTAATTAATCTGATTGAACTCAGAATAGATTGAACCTTACTTACTTACTTACTTACTTACTTACTTGACCAACATGAAATAAATTAGAAAAAAACTTAATTAACTTATAGCACATGATTTGGATAGGTAGTAGTTTAACGACCAGTTGCTTGAAATATAATTAATTGAATTTAATTGCTATAAAATTATGACATCTAACAGAATCCAATGCTATGAGAACCGATGATTGAATCAGATGTAAAGATCAATACAATGAATTTATTCTACGGTAGTTGAATTCGGCTAGATTTTGGCGTGATAGTAATAAGAATCAATTGTGGATTAATTTATTAAATATTAATATTAATAGCAATAATTGCTAAGCACAGTATGAGTGTTCATCGTTTCCTTGAAACTTAGTCACCTATAGTCTGTACAAGCAAAGAAGACCCTCTGGCAAGATGAGAAAATTACTCCAGCTCGGTCGATATTGGTTCAAAAATTATAAATTTGGTACCAATTGTTGGAAACATTCTGATCTACAATTTGAGACCAAATTTATAATTTTTAACCAATATTGACCGAGCTGGAGTCATTTTCTCATCTTGCCAGAGGGTCTTCTCTGCTTGGACAGACTATGCTTATGTACATGTTTTAGTTGGTATTCAAGTTTAAGTTACTAGGATTAATTTGAGTACGATGATTATCATTTCATTTTGTATTAGAATGCATGAGTACATGATTTAATTTGTTTGAAATTATTGGAATAAAGAAACTTTGTCTGTCAGTCAGTATATTTAAACTCTTGAAATTTCGTTTTTCAAGGCGAAACTGGACTAGGGAAGTCCACTCTAATGGACTCTCTGTTCAATACAAGCTTTGAGTCTACGCCGAGTCCACACAATCTGCCAACGGTCAAGCTAAAAGCTCACACCTATGAGCTGCAGGAGAGCAATGTTCGATTGAAGGTTAGTAGCTTCAAAAATCCATTACAAAATTTATTTATTTGATGTGCAGATGACTTGCCTATTGCTCATGTTGCCTGACGGCCAATTACAAAAATTTCAATTTTATAAATTTTATTATTTTGTTCAAAGTTTAGAACGAATCTCGAATGGTAAAAAAACATACTCACACTTTTAAACACAAAACTTCATAAAATTTTTCATATTTTAGCATCATCATACACTTGAATACCATTCACTTTTTTATATTTCATCATCAACATGAACTACACTTTTGAACAGCAAATAGTTGATTTTTAAAGATTCTAGATATCATTAGAAAAATAATTGAGTGAGCACTGAACAGTAACATCTCATAAAGCACCTGATTTCATCTCATCAATTCCATAAAATTCAAATTTTGCTTATAATATTATCATATCATGTAAGTTATTAAGTTCTATAGCAAATATGAACAATTGCTTGATTAGTATTTATCAGAAGACCGTCTACCGTTTTGCTAGAAGATGTCGTTATCCAGGATGATCACGGCGTTAAAACTTAACGAAGTTACGAACAACCGGCCCTAAATCTTCCAGTTGAACAAGTTTAGTCTTTCCAAGCAAAGAATACATTCTAGCAAGATAGGAAAATTACTCGCAATTCGTTCAATATTGGTTCAAATATGATGAATTTAATCTCAAACTGTTTAAAACATCCTAATATACAATTTGGGATTGAATTTATAACTTCTAAATCAATATTGATTCAGCTGGAGTCGTTTCCCATCTTGCCAGAATGTCTTCTTTGCTCCACCAGAATATACCTGTTCTCTCAGTACAAGGTACAATAAAATAATTTTGTCAATATAACTAGAAAAGAGTTGTATAAATATAATCATAATAATAAATTCTTCCATAGTTGTATAAATGTTTCGGGCTTCTGGACAAAAACCCGTTAGAACAAGACATTATCTCCAGTTGACCAAGTAATCTAAAATAATTGAAAACGTCTCCAACAATCTCATTCGGTATTCTTTCAGTACAAGACACAATAAACAATCAGATTTGGGAGGCTGTCTCTTTTTTGTAAGCGTTATCTCATATCCTGTACTCCGAGCATAACTATTAGCATTCACAAAGTGCTCATTTAATAGACAAAAGACCTGCTGATTCGCTCAATTGACGGTGTGTTGTTGGCTGGAAATAAAATTTACATCATCGGCTAAAAAGGGAACTAAATTGAGAGCGTTCAACTCACTTTTTCTAGTTTATAAACTTTTGGTTTGGTATTACTTGACTAAATTCTGGTAGTTCGGATTCCACTTGAAATTGCTGTTCATAATTGGGGAAAAATACGTTTTGGACACATTATTTGTGTTTTTATTCCATAAGTTTATTGTATTTCCTTGAATAAATATTATTATGCTTAATGCTACGAGTATTATTATTTTTCTGACTAATTAAAATTATTAATTCGTTTATAACGAGTGAAAATACATTTAATAACTGTGTAACAGATATAGCCCATTGTGACAAATATGTCTTACCTCTGTAATACCTAAACTAGTACATCAATAATTCAATTAAAAAAATTTGAGTTGCTGTGTAATAGGGCCTATATCATATCATATTCATTCTGACATTCTTCAAGTTATCATGAATTAATAAAGAGTCATTCCGGAAAATGACTTCATTTGAAGGTAGGTTGATGCATACATTAGCTCTTAGCACAGAGCAGATTAACCTGCTCTGTGTTCTTAGACGTTACCTTTTTTAATTCTTATTTTAACCGAAGTTTGAGTTCTGTCGCTATTTTCATTAACTATTTATGTTGCTATAAGTTTTTATATTGAGAGGAATAGAGCGGTGTGTCCACAGCTCAATTTAATTTCTAAAAGATACACAAGGCAATGTATGATACACTGTATAAATGAAACAATCTAATTGAAGGTCCTGTATCAGTATTGAAAGCCTTCTATCGTATCATGTATCAAATTTTGATGGACTTTTTATTAAAATTGAATTGATATAATACTATATTGTTTTGACGTTTCCGTTTGCATTGTTGACATGCATACATCTTTAAAACATAATAATATTCTTGAAACTAAAGGGAATTGAGCCGTGAACCCATAGTTTTATTTATATCACTATAAAAACTTATTTTTACATATAGGCTAATCGTAGTACCCATCTGCTTAAGCAAATGAAAGGGCTCACAGAACTTCTTGACCTTGTGTAATGCCCTCAAGGGTTTCTGCAAATAAACGATTTTGAATTTTGAACTTTCAATTCAACAATTAGACACTCCACTACTTCAAATTCACTACCACAACTTCAAAGGTAGCAATTTGAAAATTAATAAACCTTTGATCTCGTTATGTTGCAGTTAACCATAGTAGATACAGTCGGCTACGGTGACCAGATCAACAAGGAGGAAAGCTACAAGGCCGTGGTGGATTACATTGACGCCCAGTTTGAGGCCTACCTACAGGAGGAGCTGAAAATCAAGCGGTCGCTCAGCGTCTACCACGACACTCGTATACATGTTTGCTTGTACTTCATTTGTCCCACTGGACATGGGTATGTACTCTAATTTTTACAGTGTAATCACTTTCTATTTAGATTTAAATTGTTTATCAACAAATATTTCGTGTATTTCTAAATAGTGATGCTCTACTTTTTGAGTGGAGTACTTTCAAGCGTCATATGCACTTTGTAGCTGATGCCAAATAGCTTTACCGAGTGGGATGTCCACATGAGCTCTTAGGCTTGTGCGTGGGTAATGAAATGACGAATACTTTTTAGCCTGTCGGGACCGACGGCTTATCGTCCCTCCCAAATGACGGGGTGGCCGTATATATGTGATTGTGCTGTGGTCAAAGAATTGTTCCCTGGTCAAAATTCGAATTACGTAACCTCTGCTTATCGGATCCGCGCAGGAAAAAGGAGTTTAGACGTAATATCTAATTTTGTACCGTGTTAAGATTGTAAATTGTATTTTGAAGGGGATTAAATGGGTTCTACAGTTGCCTATTTTATTTAATTGAGTATTCATTTATTGACATTTTCTATTTCCAGTATGACAGTTATGTTTGTACAGTTTTTACATGAATTAATATACGGATTCAATTGTAAATTTCTTTATTTTTAATTTCAGGTTGAAATCGCTGGACCTAGTCTGTATGAAGAAGCTAGACACCAAAGTTAATATTATACCAATTATTGCCAAGGCAGATACCATATCTAAAACTGAACTTCAGAAATTCAAGGTGAGATTTTATCAATTTTAGATTTTATTTTTTTTATAAATTATTTTTTACATAATTATAGTAGCCTATTGCACTTGGAAATTGGCGCTACTTCACAATATGGCTCTATAAAGACAAGGTAAACGCAGCATCCGCTATTCAGTTTTGACTACTCATTTATTTCATTATGAATTTATTTAATCTTTATCATCTTTTCTACAATTTTAAACTGGATTTGTTGAATATATACTGTATATATTATATAAAGAATATACTGTAAAGTACACTGGCGGCTCATGCCCACGAAACAGTTGAAGTGCCCATATCTTTCACTGTACAGCACCTCACCTGTTTAGAGGGCACGAGCCGCCAGTGGTAAAGTATATACTGAATATGTACTGTAATGTGATAAAGAACTTGCTAAATATCCATTCTCATTACCCACGCCCAAGCCTATGAGCTCATGTGGGCTTCACCCTCGGAAAAACAAAACAAAGCAAACCTTCTCTGTAAAAACCTTGCGTAAATTGGGTTAATCCCAGTTTGAACGAAATGGTCCATACTGGCCTTTGGTGGTTTTATTAATACAATAATCCTCATCAACTTTCTTTCATTACTCAATTTGAATGGTTGAATATACTATAACTTTCTGACTATTAATCACAATATTCAGCGTATCCTCTAACAAATCCTATTAGTCAACACAATTGGTTGAATATTTACTAAAAAAATTTACAATATTCAACTTGTTTGTTGTTTTCTTCAGTCTAAAATAATGCAAGAGCTAACCGCCAACGGAGTTGAGATCTACCAGTTTCCCGTTGATGACGAATCCGTTTTGGAAATTAACAAATCGATGAACTCGCACGCGCCGTTTGCAGTGGTTGGCAGCACTGACTTCATCAGGGTGGGCAACAAAATGCAGCGCACAAGACAGTATCCCTGGGGCAACGTACAGGGTAAGTTAATAATAATTATATTTTCAATTGAAAATTATTGTGATAACTAAGAATAATTGGAAAAATATAATAAAATTTATTTGATTTGATTATTTATTTGACAAAGTTTATTAAAGAACTCATTGTCATAATCTCGGCATGATTTGGTAGAGAATGAACTGACCCAGCCCTGAACTGACCCGAATTTTGGATAAATAAAATAAAATTTTATTGTCATAAAGCACATTGGAATTAAACAAAGTCAGAGCAAAAACTACAGTCAAAATGATTATCATAAAATAATTACTAGTCAAAATTATATAAGGTACGGTACACAATGAATAAAGTATGTAAACACATCATATGAACTTATATACATACAGAAATGTAAAGCTATCAATTTATCACATATTGAAATACTTGAAGAATTAGACATCAATAGTAGTATTAGAATCCAAAAACTCCGTTATTGAGTACATTGGTACCTTCACTAACCAGTTGTAAAGCTTTATCTTAAATTTATCTGCAGTCTCATTTATTAAGCATTCTGGCAACTTATTGTAAAGTTTCTGTCCAATAATATCATAACTATTCATTGTTTTCGATAGTCTTTGGAATGGTATATTTAGCTTATTTCTATTTCTTGTTCCATAGGAATGTATATTATGTCTTGGAATTTTAACCACCTTTGTCTTTATATGAATTAGAACGGTGTATATACAGGGTGTTTCAGGAGGAATGTGCAATACTTCTCAGGCTGATTCCTTACACCAAGTAGACAAAAAAGTTCCATGGGACCAACCCCCAAAAACGCTTTGTGACTGAGATAACAATGGCGGAAAATTGAAATTTTTCAAAATATATAAATTTTTCTAATTTTTTAGAGGCTTTAGTAAGGTTGTAAAATGATCAATTCCTATGTAAAATTAGCTGAGGAATTCAATGAAACCAGTTCCAAGTTTGTAACTTCAACGGTTATTGAGATAATTGGAAAAATATGCTAGAAAACGCAATTTTTTGAACAATAAGGGTTATAACTGAATAAGGAATCATAAAATTGTATTTTTTATTGATGGAAATTGAAGAGAGTCGGATTCTAAAGAAAAAGTTAAATGGCGGCGATTGTGTAAATCTTACCCAAATCTCAGTAATGGCGATCAAAAATCGCAAAATCGCTACTAAAAACAAATTCATCACTTGTGCTATGTTTTGTCAATTTTGCTATTTTTGATCGCCATTTCTGAGATTTGAGTAAGATTTACACAATCGCCGCCATTCAACTTTTTCTTTAGAATCCGACTCTCTTCAACTTCCATCAATAAAAAATACAATTTTATGATTCCTTATCTAGTTATAACCCTTATTGTTGAAAAAATGGCGTTTTTTAGCATATTTTTATAAATTATCTCAATAACCGTTGAAGTTACAAACTTGGAACTGGCTAATTTTACATAGGAATTGATCATTTTACAACCTTACTAAAGCCTCTAAAAAATTATAAAAATTAATATATCTTGAAAAATCTCAATTTTCCGCCATTGTTATCTCAGTAACAAAGCGTTTTTGGGGGTTGCTCCCATGGAACTTTTTTGTCTACTTGGTGTAAGGAATCAGCCTGAGAAGTATTGCACATTCCTCCTGAAACACCCTGTATAGAGGTTTATTATTGTCAATATTCTTAACTTGAGAAACAGAGGTCTACAATGGGTTGTTCTGCTATCAGCACCAGCTAATATCCTTATAGCTTTTTTCTGCAGTATAAGCACACTAGAATTTGGTATGAAATAAGGTTGTTTCAACTTGTCTTAGATAAGAATCCATTGCCATCTTGTTGAACTCCATGATGAAAGTATACACTAAACTATTTGATTATGCCATAACTGAAGGTTATGTCACATATAATAGAAATCTAATCGCCAAAACTAGATGATCAGTTTTTGGTTGATATCAATTTGAGTTATTTACATTATTCATATTTTACTCACTTTCGTGGTCACGTGGTAGAGTGGACATTAATGTCCAAACTTCGCCACATTTAAATAAATAAGTAGCCTACTGTAATTTTATTCTTCTATTCTACACTTTCATACTATTCTACACTTTCTATTCTACTGGTCATTATTCATATTTCACTCACTTTATTGAGATTCACAATAATTTTATTTCAGTTGAGAACGAGGCCCATTGCGACTTTGTCAAGCTGAGGGAAATGCTGATCAGAACCAACATGGAAGATATGAGGGAGAAAACACACTGCCGTCACTACGAGCTCTATCGCAAGAAGCGATTGGAACAGGTTAGTGTCAAAAATTTAAATAATAGTTGAAAAGATGAATAAAGGAGCAGTGTATTTGTAAGTTTTTTCGACAAAATTAACATAATATTTCTTGTATTATGGAACTAGCTAATCTGATCTGCTAGCTAACTAGCTAATCTATCAAATCTGTAATTGTAATTTGTAAACGTAATCGATGTTGAAAAATGTCGATTTTTTGTAAATCAATGGTTTGACAATATCAATTCTTGAATATTAATTTTAATTCAAACAATCACCTTTGTCACTTGAAAGGTAACAAAAATTGATGCAAAAAGTTGGGTGGTTTAATCTGTCTCTTTACGCGATGTAACCTTCTAACAGTTGATGTAAAACATCAATTGTATCTTTTGATTTTAAAAATAACATCTAAGCCTAGCTAAATGATAACTCTAATAATTGACAACATCAGCTGTTGGAGTGCACAATGAGCTGACGAAACCGTCTAACTTTTTGGCGTCAGCTATTACTGTACCTTGTTGAAAAATATAGGTTTTTAAATGATTGATAGTTTGACAATATCCATTCTTTAAATCTCAATTCAAAATCAATTCTGTCACTTTTTTCTGAGGGTGATGCCCACATGAGCTGCTAGGCCTGTGCGTGGGTAATGAGAGGATGATAATATGATGGGATACAATGTCTAATATTCAGGCAGTTGGTACTGACGGCTTATCGTCTCCTCCGAAAGACGGGGTGGCCGTATTCATGTGATTGTGCTGTGGTCAAAGAATAAATGTTCGCCAGTTGAGGCTCGAACCCGGGTCCACCTGGTTATCAGACCGGCGCGTTATCACTCACATCAACGAGCCACCCTCTTAAACACAACTATTTCTCTAAAAAGATAACTATCAATTTATGTATAACTTGGAATTTGTTTTTGTTTTAGATGGGTTTCACAGACGTTGATTCTGAAAATAAGCCAGTGAGCTTCCAGCAAACTTTCGAGGCAAAGCGTAGCACTCATCTACAAGAATTGCAGCAGAAGGAAGACGAAATGAGACAGATGTTCGTGCTGAGAGTGAAAGAGAAAGAGGCCGAACTCAAGGAGCAGGAGAGAGAGGTCAGTTGTTGATGTCTGACATATTTTTTATAAAAATCTATTTCTTATTGTATGTATCGCTCATTTTTTCACTTGATAATAAAATAATAATGATACTGTAGTAATCTTGAAATAGTCTGGTCGAGCAAAGGAGACATTCTGGCAAGATATGGAAATGACTAGCTCGGTCAATATTTGATGAAAAATTGGTTCTCGAATTGAAGAGCAGAATGTCTTCTACAATTTTTATAATTTTTGAACGAATATTGACCAAGCTAAAGTAATTTTCCCATCTTGCCAGAATATTTTCTTTGTTCGAACAGACTATAATTAATACTAGGATCTTTGTGCTCTGTTGGTTTGCCATTTTTATTTTCGTTAATTTAATTTCCTATTTTATTTGTTCATATTTATTATAGCTTCTTTTGGGAAAAGTATAGTTTGGGGCTGCTTGTTGCTTCAACTTGTCTCAATCTTGCATTTTATATAGAACATATTTGTAGAATTTTTAAAGATGTTTTTGAAGTCCATGATATAAATGGATAAAACATGAATAAAACACTGGTTGATATTGTCTACAGAGACTGGGATTTAACAGTAAGATTAGAATATTCTCCCATCTGTCAACGTTTTACAAGAGGAACGACATTGAAAATTAATTTTCTAAAATTGTAAATTGTCTACTTCTTGTATTACTTTTAATTATTTAATTTAATAGAAAATAGCACTGGCAATGCGGCATGGGCGAATTCTAGACAGGGAAAAATATAGTGAATAATATTATGTTGGAATGTTTGAATATTGTAGATTTGTAGCCTTCAACTGGATAGATTATGATTTATGAGTTTCAACTGTAATAATTGATTCTCAATTCGGTTCAATTCCACTTACAGGTTAGTTTCAACCATTTCAATACTTCGTTAATACAATGCTTTAGCAAAAAGAACCTTCAACTTATAGGACTTGTGATTACTGTTTATCAGATTCTTGATTGTTGTTTTTAAATTTCTAATCGTCTGTATCCAATTCTGTTCCAGCTCCAAGAACGGTTCGATAAGCACAAGCGCGGACATCAGGACGAGAAGAAAAAGCTGGAAGAATCCAGAAAGAAACTCGAAGACGACCTAATGGAATTCAACAGGCGCAAATCACAGTTCAGCTACCACACAATGACACTAGGCAAAAGCAAGAAAAAGTAAAAGCCATAAACAACCAAACAAAACTGACGAAAATTGGTCCCAACTATTTATTAATAGACAAACAAAAAGAAATAAAAAGATAGCGGTCTCAGCTATTTAGTAATGGGCAAGCTATCATTAAAAAATGTCATTCCCAATTATTTGATGATAGACAAAAATTTGATTTCAACTATTATTAATAGACGAAATTAGTCCCAACTATTCAGTGATCACTAAAAAAATGTTGTTCCCAACTATATAATGATGAACCAACAAACAAACTTGGTTTTCAACTACTGTATTATTAAGAGACGAAATTGGTCCCAAATATTCATTAATAGACAAACAAAAATTTGGTTCCAGTTATCTAATAATAGACTAAAAGTTGGACAAAAATTGGTCCCAACTATTTCTTGATAAACAAATAAAAAACGAAAATTGGTTCCATCTATTCTATAATAAACAAATTAATGAAGAAACGTTGGCCCCAACTATTAATAGAATAGTAAAAATAAAACAAAAATTGGACCCAACTATTATTAATAGATAAACGAAATTGGTCTCAACTATTCTTACTATCACATTTAACTATCCAATATTAGACAGATAGAAAAATGAAAATATTGTTCCCGAATTTTTATTAATAGACAAAAAAAGAAAACGAAAATTGGTTCCAACTATATTGTATTATTAATAGACGAAATTGCCCCCAACTATTTATTAATAGGTAAAAAATAAAAAAACTTATAGTTATTCCTGTTAATATGATTCGGTAACTAATCTGTCTACTCAACTCCGTCTTCCTGTTTTAAATAGTTTTTATATGAATATTTGAAAAAATCCTGTTATCCCAAAGTTGAAATGCATAGGCTTTAACTAAAATAAATAGTTTTGGCCTAAGCTTGTAGGCTATTAAACTCTGGAGGTAGTTGAATATATTTTGCAGTTCCTCAATAAGAACTAAGCTCATATGGTAGACTTCTGAAATGCTTGAAAGCTATTATGATCTTTGAATACAACTAGATATTTTCAGTTTTTTACATGAATTTTATGATTCGAATAATAGAAGAACTGATAGAGTAGGCTTTCAAGAATTGATGCTTTGGAAGGTTATAATTTGTTGGAGGCTACTAGATATTCTATTGGGTTATTGTTATGAATTCTAACATAGATAAAGATTTAGTAAACCAACTTACTCAATAGATGAAAATTTTTTTATTATTACTCAATAAATTATCAATATAAATATGTAATAAGTTTGTTCCTTAATGGTAATCTCCCCATGAATTACTAGGTTTTATATCAACAACTTATGAGGCTGATTAAATAAAACGTTTGCTAATGATTTGCTTCTATTCCTTGAAAATAACTGAAGTAATAATAATATTGACCTCATTACATCTAAAATGATTCAATTGTCAAAACTTGTAGCATTCTAAACATAAATATTGTATTCTGATATCAGTGACCAAACGTTTTACTCATATTTTAAGCATTTATTTTTAAATTTGATGACTGTTTCTTGGGTGAGGTTCTATGTTGTTTGTGTTTTCGTTTGAAGTTTTACTTTGTCGTTGTGTGAAAGTTTTCCAATAATTTATTACAACTCTCACTTCCTCTGCATTTTTTACTCAGTTGTTTAGCAAGTTTAATTGAAACTTAATTTTGTTTCTTATATTATTTTGAATTCATTCTGCATGTTGTGATCATTTCAGTAGAGACATCTGTAATCTCTCTCAACTGAAAAAAAATCGATTTCCAAGATGAAACTGAAAAATTGATGCCTAGTTGGATATATTATAAAGCAAGGAAACTAACACGCCATTTCTAACATTGCATTCTGCTTAATATAACTTCTAAACTAATAAAACTAACAAACTAAAACGAATGAACTCAATCTTGAAAACTAACTAAAACTTACCTCTTGTGTGCTTCAACGTCTTCTTTTGCGTAGTGCCATTACTAGAGCCCATTCCTTGTCTGATAGGAAGACATGGTTTGGTGAAACTTATCAGTGAGGTTGCTTTCTTGTCGATGATAACAACTGTTGAATTCCATTAAAAAAAAACTTTATAAAACTGTTTTTCTCATCAACTTGAAGAAAATTATTGTACAAATAGATATATTACAACAGCTTGTATGATGTGCATTGATTAATCTTGTTTATAATATACTAACAGCTTGTAATATTGTCCTGTCCTTCCTATTACTTTTGCCCTTCCCTATTGTGAGAACTGTCAGTTCGGACTGTGACAGTTGAAAACTGTAAGTGGATGGGGAAACCGGCAGTCCAAAATGGCTGTAAACCGGCAGGCCGATCGTTGAACGATTGAACTGTCAGTACTAACTGACAGTGGATGTGGACCCTTAACCATGAATCTATGAAAATGATTATTACAGAATATTCCTGTATCTCCGAACTTCAACTAGTGTTGTTCAATAGAAATTTGAACTACTAAATCTTCTGAACTTCTAGAAGTGTGAAATATTCTCATTTCAATTCAGAAGAACTGTGAATTTCTAATTTCAATTCAGAAGAACTGTGAAATGGTACAGCGAACTAACACTAGACATGAAATTAATTGAAATGATCTAAAACAAATTATGTTTAATGATGTTCTTTTTATATGTTTTAGGGGTGAGAAATTAGTTCATAAATCAATGAATAGGAAGTCAAGTGTACGTTCGCTCTTACCTGTATTATGAGACTTGTGAAAATTCATGAAACAGGCCCCAGATAAGATTTACTCTATTGAATTTTAATTTTTTATTGTAATATAGTTCAAGTGTGTAGAAAAATTGATGATTTTATTGATGTAGTCTGGTTAAGCATAGAAGACATTCTGGCAAGATGGGAAAATGACTCCAGATCGGTCAATATTGGTGAAAAAATAATAAATTTAGTCTCAAATTGTAGGACACATTCTGATCTACAATTTTAGACCAAATTTATACTTTTGAACTAATATTGACCAATCTGGAGTCATTATCCATCTTGCCAGAGGGTCTTCTTTGCTTGGACAGACTATACCGTATTGAGCATTCCTAGCAAGTAATCTGCCGGCCAAACTTGAAAAAATTAGAAGATAAATATTTGTTAAAATATTGGTAAATCTCAATTAATTCTCATTGGACTAGAGTAGATAAATCCTCAACAATTCTTGAGATTCTCACGAATTATATTCATTTTCTTAAAATGATTATAAAATGTTTCCTCTAAACAATTTTGAAATGTACCTCCTCGTTACTTTTATGTAAGGCAGTGTATAAATATATTGAAGGCTGTGCCACTTCTAAATCCAACTTTGAAACTTTTTTGTAAATTTTACAATCCTTTGGCCTAATTCAATTTGATTCGTCGTCATTTGTTAAGCATACTGCCATTATGTATCACTAAATTATTTCTAAAAAGCTGTTTTCTTTTTTGGAAGTACGTTGTTTCTTATACTTTGTGTTCAATGATATTTGATTGTTCAATTAATACACTGATTACTTTTTTGGAAGTAAATAGTTTATTGTAATTTGTGTACAATAGTATTTGATTCCTATTCTATTCCTAAGTTTTTGAAATAAGATTTTCGGAAACTTTTCATAACTTTTATGCTAAAAACCCCAGTGATCCAAATACGGGTAGAATCTTCCTATAAAGTTTTCTATATTAAACCCCCCCCCCAAAAAAATTATGTAGGTTCTGCTTCTCATAAAATTGCTTCAGAAATTACGTTTTTTTCTCCTATCAAGTCAAAAATTAAGGTAGCTGAAACAGAATTTTATTTTGATATTGATGTTATATATGTTCAACTTTATTATTTGACAACCCGGCTTCAGTTAGGGCTATAATGTAGGAAGTTCTTTTCATATTAGCCACATTGTATTCATAGTAGAATACATTAGATGACAGCCTAATGATATTAATTTTATATTATTATGCATCAATATTAAACTAAAGGCCTACGTTCCTTTTTCCTCATAATTATCTGAACTGATCGTTTATTGCCAGATTTTTTTATAATAATTTTTTGTATGCTTACATTTAGAATCATAATATTTATAAATTGTGTATATATAATGGAGAAGAATAATGATAAAAAATATTATATAAGAATTGTTTGAAGTGTCAAAATTTGAAATTCTATCATCTTGCTGTAATGATTTATAATTTATATCAATATAAGTGTAAATTTCTGTGTATTTGTGTTGCATTTTATTTCTCAACCGAATATTATGTTCATTTGCGACTATAGTCTGTTCAAGCGAAGTAGACATTCTGGCAAGATGGGAAAATGACTCCAGCTTAGTTAATATTGTTTCAATAGTAAATTTGGTCTCAAATTGTAGGAACATTCTGATCTACAGTTGGAGACCAAATTGATCATTCTTGGACCAATATTGACCAATCTGGAGTCATTTTCTCATCTTGCCAGAATGTCTTCTTCAAGGTGAGAATTCACTTAAAATCTAGATAAATGAAAAATGACCAACTAATATATTATCACAACATTTATGAATATTTCACAAACACATTACTCAATAATCTCAATACATTTGCATAAAAATCCAATAGGTACAGTAAATAGTTATAATAAATTCCATGAACATACATATAAGTTATCATAAATACATAAGTACTATTTTATCTTAGGTACTGAATCTATACTTACATTTTTTATTTCAGTGATCAATTTATAATATTGTCTTCGTTACGTTCAACTCAACATAAAAATACAATTTTCTAGAAATGTTTGGATATCTTAACAATAAAAGTTGAGGTTTGTAGGAAAATAAAATAATACTATAAATTTGATTTCATATTGGATTAATAGTTATAAATTCTTCACTCAAAAGAAAGAATATAACTCTTAAATCAAATAGGTATAATTTTCATTGTCATAACTCGTTTGAAAAAAACGACTTTAAGAAATTTCTTACAATATTAGGATGTAAGCCCATTAGCTTTCTATGGATTCTTGAACTAATCATTACAAGATCATAATAACTTATGAGATAATTATAACGTTATTTTTTAACGATATTAAGATACTGTCACCGTTAGTTAAAATGTTGGAAATAATTTTTGACAGCATCAATTTTTCAGGAAATTTCGATAGTTTAATAATTATAGGAATACTGTAAGTACAATACTTGAAGATTTTATTTGTACTATTGTAATGATTTGATAACAATAAGTACAATATTTTATGTAATACTGAATAACATCATTCATTGAAAGATACATAGAATAGGCCTACACATAACACATTATAAATTTAATTTTTTTATAGAAATAAATCTTTTGAAATGAGTCTATACAGTAAAGACTAGTTTTTGTATGGTAAAAATTGAACTTTTTTGTATATTATACATTCTCATGCTATACAAACTAATAATAATTCCGACAGAGGCCTATAGATTTCAAAATATCATTGATAAATACGTCACAAAAGTTATTAGATTAGAAAGTAAAAGTTATTAAACTGATGATAGTTAGAAATCTATTGGTAATGTGATAACATTGATTGACATAATATAATAAATTATTCTCAATAATGTTTTTTTCAAATATCAAAATAGGCTAGGTTATATTAAATTACTTTCAGTTCTAAATAAAACAATTAAAGGTATTTCTGGTGAACTCTCCCTCAAGTACCAATTAAATAAATTGCCTGAATAGAATTGAAAATTGATTGATACCTGAATAAAACAATTGAATGTTAGAGTTAACATAGTTTGAATGACGTTTTTATATTTTCAACAAAGTTTGAAACCTGAATCTACATATGGTTCAAACCAATTCAAAACTATGTTTAAAAGAATTTAAAGAGTTCGTGCTTCAAAGGGAATTTCTTTGATAGAAACTCCGATGTTACAAATAAAGATCGATATCTCTAATGATAGCAGCAGTCGTGCGCTATATCAAAATTATATTGTGAACATTATGGTTTACAGTATAAAGGCTTGAAAAAGTATCTCTACAAATCCTATAATTGTATTTAGTTTGTATGAATAGTAATTTAGAAATGCAGAACGGTATTTATAATACATTGAATACGGTAACTTTAAATAAAACTCTTGAGATAAAAAATCAAATAATTCTTCCTGGTTTTTAGACACTTATCCAATTCATAAGCTACAAGACTAAAAATAAAGCCAACAATAAATATAAATTAATAAACAAATATAAAACAGAGCACCCAAAGTCAATAATTAGTTAATGTAGCAACTTATCTATTTCTTTAAAAATAAGTTTTATTTGGTAGATGTGTGAATTGGATTTCATGTCCAAATACTATAATGTTAATTATTTCAAGTTCAAGTGCCATTATATCGTGGAAGACAAATACAGTAATAAGAAAGACAATTAATAAATAACAATGAACAAATAAGTGAAGAAGACTATGAAATATATATAAATAAATATAACCGTAATATTTTATACGGGCCCCAATTCTATAAACTAAAATCTATTCCTTTGATTGCGGTTCAATCCTTGTTATTGTACAGGGAGATTATTTTTTAATTTATTTCTATTTGAATGAGGACTAGACTACACCACATAAATCTTACGTTAACATGTAAATCTTACATTGTAAGTACCTACATGAGATGATTGACTCTACATCAGAGATCTACTAATACAATATTCCAGAAATTCAAACTTCTAATTAACTCAAGATACCATAAACTAAAAATATCTACCTTCCACAGAATAATATTAACATGTTTCACATTATATTATCCTTATTCAACTTTTGGATTTTCCAGTGATCAATTTGAATACATTTAGTTTAAAATTAAAAATAATTTTCAGTGTTGTCTTTCATCTAAATTTAAAATTGTTTGTGATAAAATATTTTTGGAAATGAAAAATTGACTGTTGTATGGTAGAGGAGCAGTTTCGGGCATCTGCCTGTTGCACTCGCCTATATGTGTATAATTATTATTGAATAAATAAATAAAAGGACCCCATAAAAGGGAATTTATTAAAAAACCTAGAGGAAACCAATATGTATGACTAATTAATTTCCATATTTACTAGCCTTGTAATGTTTTAAAATACGTAAATACTAAGGTATTATCGTGGACATTATTTTTCAACCAAATTATACATTACTTAGGCCCATGTGCATCATCTCCATTTAATCCAAGTTCAACTAAACATTGTTTGAACCATAGATCAACCGTTTAAGCTGTAAATAGTCAGTTTTTAAAAACTAGATTTTGGAACTTGGTTTAAACAGAGATAGTAAGGGCATTTGACTCAATATTATATAGTTTACTATACAAGTTTTTAACAAAGGATGCTTCTTCAGTTATATTCTATTTAGTAGATTACAGTTATGAACTTTTTTGTCTAGGGCTACTATCAATTTATGTTAATAGATAGAAATTTGAATCACAGTACTTTTTTAAGTAGTTTTAATTTGAGAAAAACTATTTTTCGCTCTTTTAGAGCAAATTCACACTTTATAATGAGAGCGAAACATGTTCTGTTCAAATAAAAACTACTAAAAAGGGTACTCTGATTAATATTTATTTATCAACATATAGTTACTATGTATTATTTATTCAAAATAACCAACTCTAAAACACACAATATAGGACCCTGTTCATACATCAATACTTTTTGACACACAATAATACTATTTTTTAGAAAATTTCAATAAAACTTCAAAAAACCAGTTAGTACAAATTGTTTACAATTTGAAATGTAGACTATGACTATTACCTAACAACAAAGAGTAGGTCTGTCCAAGCAAAGAAGGGAAAATGACTCAAACTCGGTCAATATTGGTTCAAAAATTATAAATTTGAACTCAAATTGTAGGAAACAATTTGATCTACTATTAAGACCACATTTATAATTGTTGGACAAATATTGACCAAGCTAGAGTCATTTTCCCATCTTTCCAGAGGGTCTTCTTTGGTTGGACAGACTATAAATCCTGGATTTATACCTTTTCTATGCTAACAAGCATCACACAAATATTTACTTAGCAACCCATTAAGTAATACGCCTTCATATAAATATATTATTTGCTAAATAAATAGCTAATATGCAAAAGGGCATCAACGGAACATACATTATCAAACAGAGAAATCACAAAGAATTATTGTCATGAATTCATAATTTGTTAGTTAATATAAATATCTTCAATTGTAATTCATATACTAGGAAGCATCAATAAAGATCACACCAAAAAACAGTATTATACATCATTATATAAATGCATTGCATACATATAAAATATAATTGCATGTTCAATTCATGCAAAATATGGGAAATAGTTATTTCATTGTATAATATGATAATCTAACTTACGTATTAAATATTATCATTTTTGGTCTCAGCTACAAGTACCTAACTATTATAATTATTCATAATAATATGCAGTTCAAACAAGATAAAAAATCAAAAGTTGATTTGAAATTTCTCGGATAAATGAATGTAAGTTGCCTCAAATATAGAATACTTTCATGATAATTTCAAATTAGATTAAAAAAAAACTACCATTAAATATTCATAAATCAATTTTTCTATTAGAAACAATTAACTTATTCAACTCAAAATAGAGTGAAAATAATTATTATAACAATAAATTTAAAAGTCTTTGAACACTAGACTCAACATAAACTTTTGAAAATTACAGTGAGGTATGATTGAACTGCCTAAAATATAACAATATAAATTGATAAAGAACATAAAAAATGAAACAAACCCCCGAATAACTAGAATCAGTAACATCTTCTTTTCATAATTAATCATATTTATTTAAACTGACATTCAAAATTTTATCATTAAATTAAAAAAAGAGATTTTATAGCTGACGACAGCGAAATTGGCGGTTGGCGATTGTCTCTTATTAATAATCAGCTCTGTCAGGACAGTCGGCTAGCGGTCTGCGAGAGTATCTCAAGTCAAGAGCTAAACCGTCAGTGTGAGAGCAGAGTCTCAGCTAAGCTGTTCTGCTCTCGTAGACCACTTTCAGACTGTTCTGAAAGACCTGACCACCAATAAATAGACATTCATCAGCCGGCAATATTGTTAGCGCCGGCTATAAAACCAACTAACTACAACACTATATCCCAATATAGTTTGTCCAAGCAAAGAAGACATTCTGTCAAGATGGGAAAATGACTCTAGCTCAATCAATATTGGTTCAAAAATTATAAATTCGGTCGCAAATTGTGAAGCAAACTGTATCCTACAATTTGATACCAAATTTATAATTTTTTAACAAATATTGATCGAGCCGGAGCCACTTTCCCATCTTGCCAGAATGTTTTATTCACTTGTACAGACTAAATCCCAATAGGCTACTCTATTACCTAAGAGGACTGAACAGCAATTGGTTCAACAAAAACAATATTTTCATTTTTACACCCTTTCGGAAATTCAATTTCACCATCATTATTGTTATTATTATTGGAAGTCGCATCCCAATTTTCATCAGAATCGTGCTCAATTTTGAAAAATGTTTCATACGGTGGTTCTAGCTTGATAACCACTTCTTCATGTACTACATCACTATTGTTTTCCCCCAATTTTAAAGTTTCTGATTGTTGTCTACTATTATTATTTTCCAAGTTTTCAGTTTCCAATATTTGTTTACAATTATTTTTCTCCAAGTTTTGATTTTCTGTTAGTTGTTTACTATTATTGTTTCCCAAATTTTGTGTTTCTAATAGTTGTTGACAATTACTTTTCTCCAAATTTTGAGTTTCTGTTGATTGCTTACTATTATTTGCCCCCAAATTTTGAGTACCTAACTGCTGTTTACAACCAGATTCTTTCGATTTTTGAAGTTCCAACATTTTCGATTTCAACTCCTTCAAATTCTCGGACACTTTCAGCTCGAGCAACCTCTCTCGTTCGGTTTTCCCATTCAGTGGATGCATTTTATTCTGATGTTTTTGCAAAAGGAATTTCCTCGTGAAACTCGAAGTACAGTGGGTACATTTGAAAGGTCTTTCCCCAGTATGAACCAAAATATGACGTTTAAGATCTGTAGACCACCCAAAAACCCTAGAACAAAGGGGACAACAGTACTTCTTTTTAGCCCCCTTTTTATTTGGGGTAACCCTATCGTCCCTTGGCAAATTTTCGGGTCGTGGTGCAATTTTCAAAAACTCACTTTCAATTCTTTCAATCTTCTTTGGTGTAGTTTGTTTACGATTAGACAACTTTCTCTTTCCCTCCTCTATAATACTATATTCTCTTACAATCTTACATTCTTCCCCCTCCCTAGACTCTTTCCCACATACAATCTTTGGTAACTTACATTGACTATTATCATTGTAATAAGTGATAACATTATTATTGTCGCAGTTAACCTTATCTACACTATCATCTAAATTAAAATTATTATCGTCGTCATTGTCATAAACAACATCACAATCATCGTTGGTACGATTTACACATGTATCTGAGGTCCTTAATACTAATGGAAGTTCTAGATTATTGGATGTAGGGGATTCAATAGGTTCTGGTCCAGAATATTCTACTATACAATTATTATCTTTAGATAGGGGTTTTTCTATTTTAATAATCTTTACAAGTTCAGATCCATCGCTTATTCTATCTACATTATTTTCCAAAAACTCATCTTCAAATTTCTCATTTTTACTTTCTTTCCCTTCATTAATAGAGATTTTCAATGATGTTTTTCTACATTTTTGAATCCTACATTCTGAATTCCCTGGCAATTTACGTTTTTCTGGTATGATATTGGTTTCATCCAATTTATTGGATGAAACCTTTACAGAACAGTTCTTAATACTTTCAACATTATTTTCCAAACCCTGAAATTCTTGAACAACAGTGGATGGTTTCAAACTATCACCTGACAACTTTGGTTGTTTGCTAAATTTACCGATTTCACATTCGAAGCTACGATTTTCTTCAACAAGACTGAATTCTTTACAACCATCAGTTGCATAATTTGATGGAATTTCGTTATTTACTTCAACAGATAAACTTTGATTTTCTTCAACAATATTGTTTCTCTTTGATTTTTTACATTTTAATTTTGATGGAGAAATCTTTTCAGGCCCACATTCCACAATGTCAGTGGTACTTGGATTTTCTTGAGTTACATCATTATTTGCAGTAAAATTCAAAGAGTTTTTACTGCTAAATTTACACTTGGTTTTCGCTGCATTTTGATTTTCTTGTGTTACATCATTTTTTGTAATTAGTTTCAAGTTGCTAAATTCAGAACTATTTGTTGTAGTTGAAGTTTCTTGAACAGTGTGATTTGGTTTTGAAGTTTTAGGAGTATATTTCGAGTGTTGCTTACTACTAACATGTTGTGAAGTATTTGACAAATTTTGTGTTTTTGGAATAATATCATTTTCAGCACCTTTTGTTTCGGCTTCAGACGTTTCTGTCAGTGAATATGAACTATTTTCAGAACAGGTGGATACTGTAGTTGCTGCTAGTAGTTTCGCTCGTTTCCGACAGGTTTCGTTTATGCTGAGCAGTGCAGTTTCCAGAAAATTGTGACCCTTTCTCTTTGTCTTGAAAATGTCGTCATAGCGCCAGGGCTGCCAATCGTAGCGGGAATTTCCCTCCTCGCCAAATTTACCTTGTTTTTCCAGTGCATGACGGGCGAAGTGATGGAGTAGTGCTGAGGCCGATGTGAATTTCTCGGGACATTCACAACAGCTTAGGTTGGCAGCACTGAAAGACTGCATTAGTTCTCAGTAGCATCACATTAGTCTGGGTCTGTTGTTTGCAGTTCTGAAGCTGGACTGAAAACAAAGAGAAATTCCATTATAAAGAAGTAATTGTATGGCAGATTTGTATTGTATAGTCTGTTCACACACAGTTGATATTCCTTTAAAATAAAATGTCCACTTGCAGCAAAAAAGTAACTGTGCATGTGCAATCTGGAAATATTAGTGTAAAATCACCATTGCCAACCTACCGCTGGTGAGATGTGATGAGACAGATGGTAAGAGTGGGAATTGTTTTACTTCGACAGCTGGCAGTACCGGTATTGAACAACTGCCATTTTCAAGGAATGCCAGCTATGTGCAACCAGACGATATCAGGCAATACCTAGTCATCTAACTCAATATTTTTATAGCTTTTATTGGCGGGGAGACCCTTACGGGTAGGTAATACCTCGCGTAATTAAGGGTAGGTAATATCTGATGGGTTACACCCATCCAAGAGAAAACTAGAGTGTTTTCTAACAGTGTCACTGACCGACCAACACATCACCATATTCCATTCTAAGAACTTGTGAATATTAAAGTAATAATGTTATTTTTTAAATCTTTTGATCGAGTTGATACCATATCAGGCTTATAACCCTTCCAGCAAAATCCATTCAGTTCGATGGATAATTTCTTTAGTAGCTTAGCTTCGACAGGACAATCTGCAAGCAATTTACAAGAGCATTATATTATTTGTCTAGCTGAGATTCATGATCCAATCATTTTCGACATGATCCAATCTCGCAGACTGTTTCGACAGAGTTAAGCAGTGATTACTAATAATAACAGTCATTTGTAATCCACCAAGTTAAATGAATCCGCTATTACTCATAGACCACTGGATATCTAACATCTTATCAATCAAGGGTGCGGTATACTGTTAGCTCAATAAGGAAGAATGGAGAAAATGAGTAATGTCATCTATTTCTAGAACTAAAGTTTACGGAATTTTGAATTACAAAGAATGGGAATTGGAGATTTGATAGAGTAACTGTAAATATCAATACAATAATAGCTTCTATATTAAATTATAGTGAATTAAATACACCAGTTGCAGCCGACGCAACATGCTAGATAAGGAAATTCACAGCTGTGTTAGTATCAATACAATTAACATGGATACGATTTGTTTGAATGTGAGAATAATGATTTATTATAGGTTCATACTTACATAATTTCAAGGATTTTTAGAGAAATGCTGGAAAAGAAGTAGTGAAGAAGTGTTGAACTACGTGAATCTACGCCATTGAAGGTGTTGTTTTTGTTTTGAGGAGGTGGATAATCGATAAGAAAACGTGTCGATCTTACTCATATCGACATTCTTTTGAATGCCTTCAAATGTATCAATATGAATTGTGGAATAAAATTAATACTTTTTGTATTTTCTAGTTCTATTCTAACATTTTAAATTTAAATATAGATAACCTATGCAATTATTGCTCTTGACAGAATCGAGCATGGACACGAACAGCTGTTTGCTTCCTACTGAAAACAGGAACAGCTGACTATTTTCTGTTGCTGTCTTCTATTTTCTGAAATTCAACTTTCGTCAAAATCGTTCTATCATTTTATTTTCCCATCAATTTGTTTAGTAATGTTGTGATATTTCTCATTTTGTATCATATTTTTCATCACTTCATCCTTAATTTTTGACAATCAGACATGGCTTCAAGCAGTGTAAGTAAAATCGATAATTCATCATTTTAGAAAACTCAATTTTGGAGGTTATCCTCCTTTGTTTACATTCAAATTAATTAATTCTAACTTTATTATTAAAACATGTACCTATATTCAGTTCATCTTTAATCAAGATAGATATCCAATAAACTTTCAATTCATGAAAAGCGCTTATGTCAAAAATTTTCACGTTTTGGATATAGTAAAACCTAACCTTACATGAAGTCGCATATTTCTAAATTCGTAATCTCACATAATCTGTCATTCATCTCCTCCTTGAAAGATTTCCTGATAGATTCTCTTCTCTTATTTTTCACAAAATAATTAACAATTAATGATATCGCCAATTCTCATTTTATCGTTAATTATGACGTACGCTACATTAAGTTACAGCTTAGCCTATCCTACATATCAAAGGTTTCAAATTATTGAATACTACTAATTTATTTACTGAAAGCAAACACAGTTATCCTTTTCTCACCTTTTGTTTCATACCTCTCTTGATATTTCTTTCTAATTATTTACATTCTTCTGTCTGTCCCGTTGCTATTATCCAATTTCGTACATCTATGTAATTTTCGATCAATTTTTTTTCAGAGAGGAGTCGAAGACCACAGACGAAAATGGGACCGCGGTCAGTACGAGCGGTTGGCCGCCGAGCGTCTCCAGGAGGAGTTGGACTCATTGGATCGGGCCAATCAGAAACAGCCTGCCGTCAAACGCGAATTGCTGAAACAGCGCGATTATCGCGTCGACCTTGAATCGCGGTTGGGAAAAAGTATTGTCATAACTAAAAACACACCATCGTCTCAGACTGGAGGGTGAGTTGAAGTTTTTAATGTTTGTCAGTAAAATTTAATATTATTGAGTGTTGTTATTCAAAGAGAGACATCACACACAAATATAATCATGATAGGGAAAGAGAAAACATTCACATGCCCTTCACTATCTCGATCCCAATTTTGATGAAAAGTTCAGTCCAGAAAAGGTTATGTTTCTTGAAATCTTCTAAACACAGATGTTTTGATGCTAAAATTATTATTATTAGAATTGTTTTGCTAGAAAAATCGTTATTATTAAAATTGTTAAATAATTTTTAGCGTTTGACTTGTATGGAATTTCAACATTTTGCTATGATGTTAACAGTGAATAATTTTGAATTATTAAGCGTAATGATTGCCGTAAACCATAGGTTCAATCGCAATAGAAAGGGGACAAACATTGCCTTTTCACATGTTCTGTCTATTTTGTCCCTTTTTTATTGCTATTTCTGATTTTACTCAATCACAGCCATTCCACTTTTTCACTTGTATTTTATCCACAAAAACTTGTATGAATAAAAATATAAGTTTATAATTTTATATTCATTTTACACCCCAAATTTTTCATCGTCAAATCGGCGTTGGTGGAACCCAGCAGTTCCAGGGCTAGTGTTTATTTCAAATGAATTGAATGCAAAATTTTTTGTGAATTGAATTTTATATAGATACTCTCAATGTATATTGTGAATGTTACTCGTAATTAATCATTTATGTCAATTATTGAAAATTTTTGTTCACAGGTATTACTGCAATGTCTGCGATTGTGTTGTTAAGGACTCCATTAACTTTCTTGATCACATCAATGGAAAGAAACGTAAGTCGAGTAGCCTATTGCAGTCAGTATTTTAACATTTTCAGGTCCGTTATATTTTCCAAAAATTCTTCCAGTCATCAGTCTGAAATGTTGGACTATAACAGAACTATACTGCAACTTAACCATATATTTACTAAACTATTTATTACTGTACTATACTCTATTATACCATACCTGAACTTTACCATAAATTTACTATAACTTACGTTAAATAAATGACTGATAAAGCTTAGTGTTCGCGTTTCAGTTTCTTATCAAGAAGATACAAAACTTGAAAAAAATTGATACATTACTTTCCAATATCGATACAAAATCTTTCAATTTTATATAATAGTGTATCATATCGTTATTAGAATCTTCTTGAAGGAATTTTTTCTGAGGGTGATACCAGTGAATATAAAGTATATATATAAGTCTCTCCATATTCTTTTGTAATAGCCACATGTAGTAGTAAAATGTCTTTATTTATTCGCCAAACATATTACAATGAATGCAATTATTATACAAAAATAACAAAGCAAAATAAAAAATACCAGATTATTACATTATTTCAAAAATTAATAAAAATAAGACATAATTTTGGCATAGCCAGGAAGGCTGTCTGCCAAGAGTCGGTACCTCTTAATAGTTAAATTCTAATATCAAATCGTTTCGAATAGCCACATGTGCTTCAATCATATGCGGAGGTAATGAAAGCTGTGATGGTGAGAAATGAGTGCTTTTCAGGCAGTCAGGACCCTTGGAAAGATGGGAGGACGACGTATCCCTGTAATTAAATCGAACTGTAGACACACATTCTTAGGGCCTACAACCACTGTCAGTTCTGACTGACTCTTTGGACAGCGACAGTCAAAAACTGTAAGCGGTTCGGGAAACCGGCAGTCCAAGATGTCAAACGGTAGGCCAATAGTTGAACGAACGAACTGCCATTGCTATCTAACTGAGGATGTAAACACTTGTAATTTATTGAATATTGGAAGCTCTTTCAACTTAGTTAACTAATCATCAAAGAAATAAATGAAGACAGATAACTTATTATATTCTACCCCTGTTAAGACATTGAGATAACTTACCTTTGAGAATTTTAGAAGCACTGTAATACCTGTAAGCACTGAATACTGTAATAATATTAAATAAATTTCACTAATCAATAATAATTATGTTGTTTTTTTTTCTTTAGATCAACAGAATCTGGGCATGTCAATGAGGATAGAACGATCTTCGCTGGATCAGGTGAAAAGACGGTTTGAAGCAAACAAAAGAAAAATGGAGGATAAGAAGAAGGACTACGATTTGGAAGTGAGAATGAAGGAGCTGAAAGAAGAGGTGAGACAACTTTGAAGCTATCTTTGTCCTTTTTGTTGATATAGCTAACGCCAAAAAGTTAGGCGGTTTCGTCTGTCTCTTACACGTGATTTTTATCTACTAACAGCTGATGTAGGTCTCTTTCGATTTCGAAAACAGCATCCTGGCATACCTAAATGGCAACTCTAATTGACAACATCAGGTGTTGGAGCGCAAAAGGAGCAGACGAAACCGCCTTACTTTTGGAATCAGCTATACTTATAATGCTGACGAATTCGCCCATCTTACCAGCGTCAGCTATACTATTCAGCCCTTGATTAATTAACATGAACATGACCTCAATATTAATCAAAGTTTGAAAAATAAGACGTTTCAATTGTCTGTGTTTTCATACTATTAGTATGTAATATTTTGAAATAAGTTGAAAAATTTTGTAATAAAAAAATGAGTAGTTCTATCAAAATGTATTCTGTTCACTTGAGTTCAGTAGGTATTCTACTTGAAAGTATTCTCTTTCAAATTCAATTACTACCTTTTTGTAATTATTGCAATATCTTGTCATTCTGATAGACTATAATAGTACTTTGACACATGAAAAAGATTAAAATTTGATTTCATGTGACAGAACTATTACATTCAAGTCTAGTACCGGCCTTATCAGGTGAATTCATGTAGACTAATCCATATTTACTACACCATATCAATATCAATCAATCAATCATTTATTCATTAATAAACTATTACAATAATCTATAATGATAGATATTATAATCTGAAAGAGAAAAACTAGGCTTAGCCTGTACTATTTCTCTCTCAATTTCGATTGGTAATGATGTCCAAAAGGTTATGTATATGTCACGCACTTCAAATTTCTGGTCCGGGAATACTCACAAGAATAATTCAATAGTAAAAACAATTTTGAATTTAGTTATGTTAGAAAGCCAAAAGCACTTGAAAATAATTATAATTCCAATAACATGGAATAAAATTGAAAATTTTAACAGAAAATTCACAAACAACCACGAGCTACTTCATAACAGCTAAATAGCAGGACCTTCTTCTATATAACCCTCTTACATTGTTTAAATGTTTCAGGAAGAAAAAATGAAAGAATACCGAAGAGAAAAGAAGAAGGAGAAGAAAAGGAGATACGAAGAGCCGGAAGAAGAAGAGGAAGGGAAACAGCAGTCTGAATTGGCAGCGATTATGGGTTTCTCAGGTTTTGGGGGATCAAAAAAGAAGTGAATGTATTCCAAGTTCCGCTCCAATCATTAATTCCATAATCATAATGTATCTCTTTCACTGAATTTTTCTTGATTTAATGCGTGACTGGTCTAATATTGAAAGTCAGATATAGTTTTTCCAAGCAAAGAAGACATTCTGGTGAGATGGGAAAATGACTCCAGCTCGGTCAATATTTGTTCAAAAATTATAAATTCAGTTTTAAATTGTAGAAAAGAATGTTCTCTACATTTTGAGACCAAATGCAAAATTTTGAACTAATATTGTTATAAACAATGAAGACGGAATGTCTTCTTTGCTTGGACAGATTATAGATGTTTTACAAATAAGGTACAAATTAGGACGTTGAAGCTAATTAGGACATTGCAATACATCGATTTTAGCGCATACTTTTTCGCTAGAATTTCTTTTTTATGATAATAATATGTAAATAGTGATAATAGTTTCTGAGTGCAAAGTTTTTGAGATTATAAAGCTTACAATAGATAAGGTAATTTTATTGGAAGTATCTATCCTAAGTCGTTCCTTAAAGATGCTACTGTAGGGTTTCTGTCACATTAAAAAAAATTACAACTTGTAATAAAATCTTAAAACGATATTATCAATCAATAGTTACTTTATTAGAGAGATTAGGTTAGAAAGTTTGAGTAGTAGAAATGAACAACTCCGCCTAATAAATAATATGTTCATTACATCAGGCAGCCTACTCCCGAGGATTCCCTTATGGGAGTTACCAGCAATCAAGATATTAGTCTAATGAAATAACGACAAATAATACAATAAGTTGTTCAATCACATTTATTCATTTATCAATATAACACTGAGAATGTAGTTGAAAATGTTCTTATTACAGTAGTCTTTTTGAATACAACATATTTATAGACAGTGACAATATAGCCTACTGAGCTCTTACGGTATAAATTTGTTAAGCAATGTGTAAAGTACACGTAACAAATTGCCTTTCAATTTGATAAATTCAAGAAATTAAATTCCACAATGTCTTCTCAGTTTCACCACAGAGAAGGGATAAATAATACAATAATGTTCTCCGTCCTCTGTGGTTTCACCAAAGAGGATCGTAGTATAGTCTGTCCAAGCAAAGAAGACCCTCTGGCAAGATGAGAAAATGATTCCAGCTCGGTCAATATTGGTTAAAAAATTATCGATTTGGTATCAAATTGTAGAACAGAATGTTCCCTACAGTTTAAGAATTAAATTAATGATTTTTAAACCAATATTGACCGAGCTGTAGTCATTTCCCCATCTTTCCAGAGGGTCTTCTTTGCTTGGACAGACTATATTGTGGTTATAGTGTTACACTCTCCGCTCTACACGCCATTTTGCCAGTTTCACCATAGAGAAATAATAAGGATGGAAGGATAGGAGAATAGATTCTTTATCTCTTCAACTATCCTTCCTCTATGGTATCATCAAATAATTCATAAATATTTATATTTATAAATAAATTAAAATAAAATAATTTTCATAATATTTATTATTCAAATAAATTTCATAAATAATAATAACTCAGTTCAACCTTCAACACGAATATGGAAGGATAATCAAAGCTTATCAATCAAGTAGGATTCAGAGGAGATTTACATTCACTGAGAACATTTATCTTAATTCAGAAGATTTATCTTCACAGAGAAGATTTACCTTCACAGAGAATATTCACCTTATCTGTGCTTCAATATTATCCTTTCTCTATAGTTTCACCGAATAATTCCAGTTTAATAAACATTAGTTCAACAGCTGGCATTATTTCCGCGCATAGATATGCTCATGCGTCGCTCGGCCTGTGACGAGGCGGTCGGCTGGAAGGCGTCGGTAGGCGGCGCCGGGTACCGTCTGTGCTTCGGCTTGGAGAAGATGTGGCCGTCGGTGGATGCGCGGCTGCGGAAGGGTGGCAGCTCGAAGCTCTGCTGGCGGCTGGCCGAAGGACGCTCGTGGCCTTCTTCCAGTTCCACTTCGGTCCATCGTCTGCCTGTTACATGAAAATATACAGGGATTTAATTGAAATAATAAATGAAAAGACCACAATATCACCATCACAACTACACAGAAAGTGTAAGAAATCTTTATCCAATTACTTATTGTGTAATTGTGAAGGTGATATTGTAGTTATTGTTATCCATAGAAAGACAAAATGTTGTCTTTCAAACACAGATTTATTGAAAATACCGGTTTCGGTTGCTACTTCTGGCAAATACTCTAAATTTGGTATACTCTAAATACTCTAAAGTTGGTAAATTTACTCTGGTAAACAGTTCATGGTGCAGGAACCGAATCCGGTATCTCGTTTTTGATAAATCTGTGGTTTAACAATCCATCGTCTCCCTGGTTATTGAAAGCAGGCTACAGGAATTTTATTGAAATAATAAATTAAAAGACAAGATATTTTCAAACTACAAATTTATTACAAGTCAAGAAACAGGTGTCTCGATTTTTTATAAATCTGTGGTTTTCAAATATCTTGTATTTTCATTTCATATTATGGATAACTAGGTATCACAATATCAGCTTCACAACTAGGTACCCAAAAAGTAATTAAAATAAGGAAAAGTATTTCTTATTACACTTTCTGCGTGTAATTATCATTATTACCTAGAAAGTTAGAGAAGGGATTCCTGCCATCGAACAGTGGTGGGTTGGAGCAGGGAGGGGGCGTTTCGGGACTGTGGATGTCGCTTGAAGATCGCTTCAGTTTTGGAAATTTGTTGTGTACTTTCCAAAACTGCCACACGTCCCTGAACACCGACCATACCTGCAAAAATTCAAAATTCTTGAGAAATTTCAAAATTTGCATGTACAAACAAACATTACATTGTACATGTACATGGTACAAACATTGTACATTGAATTAATTTAAATAAAATTCTTCATCTATTAAATTTTGTACAAAAAATGCAACAACAACAATAATAATGACTGTCTTATCTATGAATTTACAAAATTAGACTACCTACTATCAAAACATAGATTAGATTATATCTTGATAATTAACCATCATCATTTAACAAAATATGAAAGATGGTTTAGTGAACTATATAAACAAAATTAAAGTTTATCAGCCAAATATTCTTCCAAACTGTAAATTACTTTCTCGCAAGAAAAGAAAATCCTTTTTTTTAACGAAGTACTATTTCCAATATTTTAATTATTGTCATTATAGACATAGTCAAAATATGGAAGATAGTTTTGACAACGCTAATAGTTCTTGAAATTATCTCAAAATAACTTATAACTTGGGCATTTTCAAATACCGTACAGGTATCTTCAATGATTCTTTATTCCAATTTGGGAATGGCTGTAGGTCAAGCTGGTAGAAATTTACAAATGAATGAATTTTATTTACCAAAATAAACATAAATTTTACATTTACAAGATAAAACAATTCACAACATAACAATGTACCAAATATTCAACTCAATTCAATTTTTATTTGCTGAATTGAAGAAGACATTACAAAAAGACTTTCAAAAGACTTTCAAAGAATGGTCCCGCTAAACCTTAAGGTTTTTCAGCAGGTGCCTAATTAAACAATATAATACAAAATTCAATAATAAACTGAATGTTCACTATGAGATTACACTTAATGAAGGAAAGAATAGGAAAAATATAACAGATACCTTATATGAATCAAATCAAGTATTTTTTCTATTTTGCAACACAATAGAAATGGGTTAATTTTCACAAAAAAAAAACAAATATTTACAAATAATATGAAAAGATATAAGACAGTATTCGAAAAAATGAAAAATTATTTATTATTCCTATTATAATAAGAAAACAAAACTTGATCAGCCTTTTGGAAGCATTCCAAATAATGAATAATCGGAACTTCTCAAAGGTAGGAAGTCCAATAAATGGAGGAAAATATTTTCACGGAACGTGATCTCCTAGGATTTTATTGATGGAATTGTTCGGGACAATAGATGCCCAAACAATAGATTTTGGAATGTATTAATCCCCTTGCGTTTAATAAGTCCCACAACGGGGAAAGAAAGAAAAACTCATAATAAAAGTGAACGAGACGGCTAATCCCAAATCACTGAGGGCTTATTTATTTCTATCAACTTTATCAGCTCTCACACGCATATAGGGGTATTGTTTGACCAAGCAAAGAAGAAATTCTGCCAAGATGATAAAATGTCTCCAGCTCGGTCAATATTGTTACAAAAATTATCAATTCGATTTCGGATTGTAGATCAGAATGTTCCCTCCAATTCAAGATCAAATTTATGATTTTTGAACCAATATTAATTGAGCTGGAGACATTTTACCATCTTGCTAGAATGTCTTCTTTGCTTAGTTCGTAGGAAAAAGATTGAAATTATGAAGGCAGAAGAGAAAGAAGAAAGGAGAATTATTTTTTAGGATTGGAAAAAATAAGAGCACAATGAGAAAAGTGAAACTTTATCATCAAAAACTTTATAGTGAACAATATGATTCAATAAGGCACCAAATATAAAAGTTAAACTTTTATAATGGACTTTGCGAAAAAAAGAAAATGTCCATTAGATACGATTAGTTGACTTGCGTTGCGTAGCTCATATTATGATAAAATGATACCTATTAATGGCATTGATAAAAGAAGAAAATAATATGATTTCCCACTTTCATCTCATTTTATAATGAAAGTATTATAAATTGTATAATATAGTATAGTATAATACAAATACATAAGACTTGGGACTATTACCGTCTTTACATCGGCCTAATGTTTTATGTTTTATAGAATTTAGATTATTAATTTAATATATTTCTATATCATTCTATAAATAAAATAGAATAGAATATAATGTTTTATTATTTCTCATACACAAACTGTACATTATTACAAAAAGCAACAACAAATATTATATTATAGGCTTATTTACATAAAATTCATCAGTTTTCATGGCTTCGAAATAAACAATAAATATTTCATATTTCTCTATAATTTCAAAGTACGTTAATTCTAACCTGGTCGATACTCTCTCGAACTGAGATCTCGTGAAAGCAGATACAGCCAATCTCCTTGCTCCTACGTTGGCCATCTTCCGACGACACCATTCTGTCTCCCCATTGGTCCAATTTGTTACCAACCAGAACCACGGGAACATCTGCTAATGTATCCTGTAAAATGGAACTTAATATAAATAATTTCGTGAACATATTTCGCTCTCTTATTAAGGACATTCTCAAATATAAAGTGAATGAACAAGTAAGCAACATTGAATTAATTTTCCACTACAATATTTACACTGCAAATAATTGATACTATAAAAGGGTATGATAGTGTGATTTTGATTTTCATCTGTTAAAATACATTGATGGTAGGCTTAGAAAAATGTAAGAACTGTTGTATAACTATATTATATTTTCGATAACTTATAATTTTTGTCATAATGTTACCTACATCGTTAAACTATTATTAAATCATTATTGGTTGGGGAGAGCAATTTTTCAATTTACCAAATAAATTATCTGAATAGAACTGATATATCTAATAAACTGAGGAATAAAATCACCAATTATTGTATTCAATGATTGTATAATATATGTCACTCCACTTGATACAGAGTCAATTCTACAATGCTGGAATTTTGAGTGACAGCCTCAAATAATTGAGAATTGATTTGATCTTCATGAGTTTCAAATAAAATAAGATTACCGTATCAAAAAGTCCAGCTTCTAAACATCTTTCTCTTCCCTAATCTTATTAATTCCAATTTTTCCGTCTATTGATATTCCAATACAGTATCAATCTATGTCACTGGCGGCTCGTACCCGAGAAACAGGTGAAGTGCTTTACAGTAAAAGATACGGACACTTCACCTGTTTCGTGGGCACAAGCCGCCAGTGATCTATGACACAGCTCACATCAGTTCTGGCAAAAACAACTTATCTATCGTCAATTTATTTAGTTGATTTGAGTAGATCATAATTTGAGTATGAACGTAGATATATATAGTTGGGTCAAGAACAGAAGAGCCTCTTGCAAGATGGCGGAGGGAAGTGAAAGTGTAACTACGCATGCGCAGAACTGATATTTTCAGGATGAAATCACTTCAGCCAACCTATAGTTGAATTGAATTAATTTTTAAATCCGACTGGAGAGGAGTCCTCTCTTTGATCTCTTTGATGAGAGAGAGAGAGAGAGAGAGAGTGAGTCGGCAGAGCCAATAGGAACGAGAAATGAGAAAATACTTCACGCGCTGTTGCCAGCTTTCCACTCCCATACGTACAGGTGCATTTTTACAAATTCTTCCAGCGAGAAGGAACCTACTAGATTTGCTTGTCTGTGTCTAGTGCATGGATTGAGGCAGGCAATGAGGCAATGGCAACACTGCGCCAGCTCAATCACCACAAGTTGCGTCTCCCCAAATCCCTGATTTAAAAGCAATTTCAAAACAACTATAACGTTTTTACACTAATCATAATCATATTGATTCCATGAATGAATTTTTTTCATTTATTTGATCAATTATTGACATATGATAGCACAAATCATAACATAATTATGAACTAGGACAGAAAAAATCTTCTGAGCCTCTATTTCTTCCTGAATTTGGTTATTGTGGATTTGTGGAACAATTTTCATTTCAACTACTGGCTGCAGCTACCAGCCATGTTGCCAAAGCCTCTTCTGTTCTTGGCCGAACTATACTTAGTCTATGGTATAAACTAGGCTCAGAGGCAGAGACTTGTGAATCACTTCCTTTCCTAATAAACTGCTTATTGATAAATTAAAATTCAAATTTATTGTTCACATTTGCATTACAAGATAATTTCTGTAATAATAACATAAACATAAATAAATAAATAACTAAAGACATTTCAACAATACAATGATAAAATAATCAACCAGTTTTGGGAAATTATTCTTATCTCTTGTCCTATCTGACAAAAACAAAAATATTAATCTTAAAAACTTACCTTAGAGCTATTGAGTCTTCGTTTTCTCTTATTATAGTTGATGAGGAATTTTAGGCGATTGCATTCGTCGAATGAACATTTGTCTGTTACCGAATACATTAAAACAAACGCTTCTGCCCACCTTATGTTAGCTTCAAGGGTTAGGCATTCACTTTCCTAAAAAAAATAGAGATTTCAATTATTTTCAAATTATGAAATTCTGAATTGATTTTTTCCAGTTATAATTAGACTATTGTTTTAGGTAGTCGTGAAGATATTCTGGTAATTTCGGCATCCTTATTGAATTGAAATTATAGAAAATTATTGTAATAACTACAGATTTATCAAATCTACAGTTACTGGTTTCGGTTGTTGCATCATTATCAATCTCTGATGAGCTCAAACTAAAGCACTGGCGGCTCGTGCCAACGAAACAGGTGAAGTGCTGTACAGTAAATGATACGGGCACTTCACTCGTTTCGTGGGTACGAGCCGCCAGTGAACTAATGTGAAGAGCAGTAGAATAAATGAACTGTACTAACTTGAATGGAACTATACTTATGAATGGTGAAACTACTTATGAAAGCTTAATAATAATCTTAACTAATAAGTATAAGCTATTAGCTTAACATAGTGAATAGTAAATCAGAGCTATGTTGTGACAATGATATACCATCCACCATTTTCTCGCTAGCAGAACCCACGAAACACTGTCAACCAATCAGAAAAGAGCAGGCGGGGGTAAAGGCGTGTCCAAGTCAAATCTGAAACATCACCCGACAGCTGCTGCCATCTACTGGTTAGAATTGGAAACTTTTCAAACCGATATCGTGGACCAATTAGAGCGTAGGCGGAGCTTATGGAGGCGTGTCCAATGGAAGTCGAAGCAAATCACCCGATTGCTACTGCCATCTGCTGGCTGAATTCGGAACTATTTTGAATGTTCGTGTCAAGTTGGGGAGAGCAGTTAAAATGGCTGCAATCTCGAACTTGCTTGTGATTTAGTTTCCGATTTTTCATCAAACTCATAATTTCCTTTCAAATGTGCAATGGGCCTTTCAAGCGAACAAATAGAAAAATTAATCTGAACATATCTGCCAAATTTGAACGTATTTGGTGAAATGGAATTTTAGTTCCGCTGATGAATCAGTAAGTCAGTGCCATAATCCGCTTTTAAAATAAAGAAAAGTGTGATTCCAAAGAGCATGCATTATTTATTGGAATCAAGAGTGGGATTTTTGAATTATTTGGAATCTAAGAGCTTTATTATAAGCGTTGCTTCATGGAATAAGGAGCCAGTCTTTGTTGGGATCATTCAAATGGGCTGATTTCTCAAATTATGTTTGTAAAATTAAAAAGCACGAACTCGAAGTTTCTACTTTGATTTAGAAACGCGCATTAATTATCACATCTGAGTTATAAGTTGTGGACGACCATTCTCCATATACTACAGGGAAATAAAAACATTTACACACAATTTTTACTCCAAAGTGTCATTAATATTTACACTTGCTTTGGTTTCATGCCATAAATTATTATTTTCACGACTCTCCACACACTCAGCTTGGCAAGCTCCATTAAAAATTCAAATAAATTTCCTAGAAGCGCAATCTGTTCGGACAAAGAATACATTCTGTCAATATGGGAAAATGACTCCAGGTCGGTCAATATTCGTTTAAAACCCATGAATTTGGTCTCAAATTGTAGAAAACATTCTGCTCTACAATCTAACATCAAATTTATAATTTTTGAATCATCATTGACCGAGCGGGAGTAATTTTCCCATCTTGCCAGAATGTCTTCTTCACTCGTCTAGACTTTATCTGTAACTTACTCGGTTTCCTGAACAAACTGGGAGCTAAATGGGTTTTAGAGATGATATCTGGTGTAGCCTACTGGTGAGATATATGTAGCCTACAAGAGGCGGTAAGTTAGGTAGGCTATTAAAAATTCATAAATTTGATTTTTCCCCGAATCTCCTGGAAAAAGTATGATATATTGTATGAGAACAGGTATAGTTCGTGTATGCTTGGAAGACACGCCGTCTCAATACACTTTATATTGTAACGGAGTGTCTTCTCAGCTTGCGCATACTATCAATACAATCTCTTTATTTTATGCATACTATTGCAATACTATCAATACTCCTCAGCTCTTGCACTAATGAGATCAATAGAAATGATTGGTGTTATTTGTAGAGTTTGAATAATCTCCTTTCTATTAGTAATGATTAATCCTCGAGAAAATAGAACATTGAGAATAGAGCTAAAATAAAGGCGCAAAATTATCCTGCTCTAAAGCACTGGCGGCTCGTACCCACGAAACAGTCGAAGTGCCCGTATATTTTACCGTACAGCACTTCACCTGTTCCGTGGGCACGAGCAGCCAGTGCGTTCTAAAGACAATTGCTGCCAAATTACTAACATCGGATATCCCACTAACATAATAAAAATAATCAAAATTCTGTTCTGAAATGACTGTTTTAAAAGAAGTATAACATACTCCATGCTCCCATTTGTGGGAAATGAGGTTATATGGCGAAGTGGAACAACCCTTGAATCTCCCCACTATTGAAAGCTATACGCTAAATAAATAATAATAATAATGTCAATAGGCTATAATAAATTATTACAATTTAAAAAATATTCATACTCACATTCAATTGTCCGGCAGTATCAAGTATCTCAAAGTACACCATCTCACTATCAATTAACGTATGGAATGTGTAGCATTTCTCTAATGTCGGATCGTATTCACCAATGAATCTCCTGGTGATGAATCTGACCACGAGAGCTGAAACAAATTCAAATTCATTTGAAAATTCATACAAATCAAAATTGTGTAAGGATTGAATTTAGAAATGATGGGCTACATCCGAAATTAATTTCATTTGAATAGTTAGATGTCTATAATTGTCAGACTTACATCAAACTGATGAAAATCACACATGAAGACCATGATCTTTGTGATGTATGGACATCACTTAAGTTGAAAAAATTAAATTTTCATCAAAAATCTTCCTTTCAATCACCTTGACTATGTACCTTACATATTCATATTTTAGTTGCAGAGATAGTCAACTGCAAAGTTTCAGTTTTAGACCTTAGTTCTTGGAATAGAATGAAGATGTATGTTACATAAATAATGATGTATGTTAAAATAATGTATAAAATAATGATTTCATTTTGAATCTGAATCCAATGATGGATATTGTTGAATGAATTAATTGGTGAAAGAATGTATAGAATGAATGGAAATGGAACTAAATGTATAGTCTGATGGTGAATCTGTATAGTGAATGAATTTCTCGATATTCATAATTGATTGACTTTAGAAGCCTGAACTTAGTAACTTTAGTAACATGAACTTAATTGCTGTAAGTTTATATTGGTTTCTTAAGAGTAATAAAATCATTATTCTGTTCTGTTGCTGTTATCATTCATTCAAACAATAAATAATTGAATTGGAATATTTCAACCCAATTTCAAATCCTTCTGAATACCGGTACTTTAATGTACATTTTTATCTGTGATTGGATGGATTCTCGATACATAGAAATATATAAAGATTTGAAAAATTTAACTCATATCTACTCACGTGAAATAAATATTTCGAAAAAGTAAGTAATTATGTATTATAACAAGAAAATAATTGAAGCGCTATTATTCATTGAGTGAAGTACATTGTGTATTTCAATCAATAATGTCGAGTTAAATTGTGTATTTCCACTCGAAATATAATCTATAATGACGGTTAAATTTAAATTCATAAGTCTCACTATATGAGAAGTTCATTCATCCCCGCCTAGTCTGTCAAGCAAAGAAGACATTTTGGCAAGATGGGAAAATTACTCCAGCTCGGCCAATATTGGTTCGAAAATTATAATTTTGGTCTAAAATTGTAGATCAAAATGTTTTCTGAAATTTAAAAATGAATTGAAGATTTTTGAACCAATATTGACCAACCTGGAGTCATTTTCCAATCTTGCCAGAATGTCTTCTTTGCTTGGACAGACTACATCGTCGTCGTTTATTCATATTCCGCAGTAAGCTACTGATCAATATGCAAATTGCTTGTCAGCTATCGTATAGTCTTTAAAATGATCAATTATTAATTCATCAATATTTCCTCTTGAATGTCTGTCAGTTCTGATGAGTTGATTAACGATGCATACATAGATGAAAAGGTTCTGGAATCAATTAGAGCACTTTGAATATGATCAATTTACCATCCATAATACACAGACTAGACTATTATAATAGTAGGTGTTTCTCTACTGTTATAAGTACAGTGACTATATAACTTTATCTTATATAGTCACTGTAGTTATAAGTGCTCAGTCTTTGAGGCTTTCACATTATTTATATTTTTTATAAAACATTATCTAATTTCTAGATTATGTTTCAATTAATTTAATTTTAAGAATTTGAGGTTGCCGGAACGTTTAGTTTTAACTTCGTTTTATGGAACTTAGCCGTTAAAGAGATTCATAAATTTATAAGAGTGAAGAAAGGATGATAAAACTTATACAATATGATACAGCTTAATTTATTGATGCTGCGATTAATTAAATATATGATACATTTACATAATCAAATTGAAGTGAATTGAAATGATTTGGGAGATAGAAACAGACTTTCCCTTACTAGATAAAATAAAAATCAAATCAAATACCTTTTAAACTTTAAAAATATTTTTTTCCCACCAACATGTTTCCCTTACTATTTTATCTTTCGAATTTCACATACACTCTACAAATTATATAATATCTAATTAATAATATCAAATTAATTAATAATATTAATATAAGTTTGTATCAAATAATGAAGGATTCAGTATTGATTTCAAGCACAAGCAGGTCTTATCCTAATCGATTCTATTAGAAATTCTCTCCATCATATTCAGAAAATTTTACGTTAGAAAAAAAAAGAAAAATTTCGTATCAAAAGTGAAGAATGTTTTTGGAAAATGAGTTTTATAGAATGCCCTCAATTTCTATAACACAGTTTTAAAGTTTAAATTATAAAGAAAGAGGAAAAATGTCGTACCAAAAAGTAAACAATGTATTCGTAAAATGAATTCTATAGAATCTTCTCAATTTTTATAACAGAGTTTTACGTGACGTCCTTCTTTTGTAGGCTTTTATGGAACTTCAATCTAAAAACCGTATAAAGACCACTGGCGGCTCGTGCCCACGAAATAGGTGAAGTGCTGTACAGTAAAAAATACGGACACTTCACGTGTTTTGTGGGTACGAGCTGCCAGTGATAAAGACCAATACACTGTAAAGTGTATAACCCTCCATATTATCTGCTTTATGAACAGCTTTAATAGAGAAGAAAATAAGCTTCTATAATCCACCTCGTTTCGTTTTGAGCCTTTCTCATTTTGAACTTCATTAGCTGATCCAATTTTCCGTCAAGTAACGCACTTCCCGAGTCTCATTTGTTTTTTATAATACTTTCCTACCTGCCTTACTCAACTTTTTATCATGGAATCAACGATTTTTCAAACGGTCACTTGTTGAAAAGTTATCAACGTTGTAGAGGGTGCTGTGACTGACAGGTTCCTGAATAGTTAACTTAGGTTTCCTTGTCAAGATGTAATTATTTTCTCACTACAAAATATAAAGATGAAATTAAATAGTTTACAAGAAAGAGATTACAAGATTCGCAAGCGGCAGCTGCTCGGCTCTAAATGCGCTGCTGAAGCTGATCAATATATTTATCTACGGGCGTATTGAAAAATTCCTATTTCAGTTTTACAATTGAAGTCGAAATGACTACCATTTCAAAATGGAATCTTAGAACCGTGTCATAATGAACGTTTTTCGATACAGGAGGAGCTTTACAATACAGTCCAAATTCCACTTTATGATACATTCCTTGTTTCGTTTCGAAATCAGGTGATAAAAAGTAAACAGTGTTCAACTAACCTCAAAATCGAAACTGCGATTGGGATTGAGTAGCCTACCAGTATTTTCTCGTCAATATTTCAATTTACGTATTTGAATATTTAACTAATTTGAATAGTCCAAAGTTTAAATAGTTTAATATACTTATAACTTTGTTAGTGAATATGTTAATAACTTTCACTTTTACAACAACACTCACGATTTTGTTGCTTGTCAAATGCGTTCTGTGGTTCTGACTGATATGTTATTTGTAACATATTTAACAAGTAATAAGTTGATTATCATAACAGTTCAAGTAGGATGAAGACAAAAGAAGTTAAATAAACGACGGTATGTTGATTTTTATAATAGCGTACACTTACAGATAGCTTGATACTGGTGGTCTATAGCTTGATACTGGTCTGATACTGATAACTACACTGGTGGTCGTAGATAAAATAGTGTATGCAACGGTTGTATTAGGCCTTTATAGCATTCGTGAGATATTTAGAGCACTCGCTTCGCTCGTGGCTCTAACTTACATCTCACCTCATGCTATAAAGGCTCCCATTATACAACCGTTGCATAAACTACTATTAAAAAAGGGTACTTTGATTTCAATTATTTAAAGTTTTATAGTGAAGTTTACTTGAAAATGATCTAAAAATGGCGAATTTCACTACTATTTATTGTTTTATTATACATAATTAGCCCTAATAACAAAGTTATCATTCAAAATATAGGTGAGTGAATAGAGTTGTTATGGCTAGACAGCGCAGCTAGAAAGCCGTTAAAGTCGCTAGAGCTAAAGCCGCGACAGCTCAAGCCGCGACAGCTCAAGCTGCCGCTTGGGAATTGTACCAGTGGGTCTAGATCAACTGTCAGTTCGGACTGTGGCAGTCAAAAACTGTGAGTGGATAGGGAATCCAGCCGTTCAAAACAGCTGTAAACCGGCAGGCCGATCGTTGAACGATTGAACTATTAAAACTAGTACTCACGTGTGACTTTACAAACACTTCTTAACACTTTCGACACTTTTTTAAACCGAAATATCAACTATATAGTCTGTCCAAGCAAAGAAGATCCTCTGGCAAGATGAGAAAAATTCTACAGCTCTGTCAATATTAATTCAAAAAATATTTATTTGGTCTCAGATTGTAGATCAGAATGTTTCCTTCGATTGAGACCAAATCAAAAATTTTTGAACCACTATTGACCGGGCTGGAGTCATTTTCTCATCTTGCCAGAGGATCTTCTTCGCTTCCACAGACTATAGCAGTAAGTCATTGAAAATGAAATAGATGAGCATTCAACGTGTAGTTGGTTCATTGAACAAAATTTATTTTATAGTTTGTAGTAAAAAAGAGAAAAACATTTCTAGGTTACAAAACCAATAAAAAAAAGTGTTGGTACTTGTTGAAAGACATTTTTCAAATTGCGGTGACAAAAGAAAGAAACCCATCAATTATTATTGAACCTGTCATATTGCTTAAGAAAAGTTGTAAATAACTATAGTCTGTTCGAGAAAAGAAGACATTCTGGCAAGATGGGAAAATAACTTCAGCTCTGTCAATATTGGTTCAAATATTATGAATTTAGTTCCAAATTGTAGATCAGAGTGTTTCCTACAATTTGAGAATAAATTAAAAATTTTTGAACCAATATTGACCGAGCTGGAGTAATTTGCCCATCTTGCCAGAATGTCTTTTTTGCTGGACAGACTATTATACTGTACTGTGCTCGCCCCCACAAAAATAGAACTTTATTTCCTAGTTCATCACCCTTTTTTTCACACTCACTCTCTCTCTCTCTCTCTTTCTCTGTACCTCCTTCTCTTTGTTTCTCTCTCTCTCTCTTAGTCTTTATCCTCTTCTAACAGATTATCATCACCCCAACCTTTTTCATTCTTTCATCATTACATACGCCTCATTCACAAAAAATTCAGAATACTTTTTTCCTGCAATTCTTCGTTGAAAACCAAGAATAGAATGTTCGACTTATTTATAGACAATTAGACTATAGACTATAGTCTGTCCAAGCAAAGAAGACATTCTGGCAAGATAGGAAAATAACTACAGCTCGGTCAATATTGGTTCAAAAACTACAAATTTGGTCTCAAATTGTAGGAAACATTCTGATCTACAATTTGAGATTGAATTGATAATTTTTGAAGCAGCATTGACCGAGCTGGAGTCATTTTCCCATCTTGCCAGAATGTCTTCTTTGCTTGGACAGACTATTATAATGGCGGAGTGCAGAATTGTAACTGACCCGATTCTAGAGTTCTTTGTGGTTGTCATTGGTGTAATAATAATTTTAGAGATCTCAATGAGCCAGCAATTCTAGACGCAAAGCGCTAATATTTATTTGGTGATAATTATTGTCCACTTTGTTGAAGACTACAGCAAGAAGAAGAAAAAGGAGGAGGAAGAGAAGGAGAAGGAGAAGGAGAAGGAGAAGGAGAAGGAGAAGAAGAAGGAGGAGGAGGAGGAGGAGAAGTGCTACATCGAATAATTGTAGAGCTTCGTTTGAAAGATTTAAGTTAAGTGCTGTTAAATTTGAATCTGTCAGTTTCAATTACAACTTGATCAAAGCGTAGGCCTATTCTTAGATTGCTTGAATCAAATTTGAGTCTCTCAAATAAGGTACATTCTCTTCACTCAAATAAACTAGTTATTTACAAAATATCAATAATCTCGTTTTTGAGGATTGAATATTGAATAAATATTACATTAATAAGATTTCAATTCTCCAATCAAACAGAAGTTGTACAATGAACAAGTAATTATTGACAGTAATAATTCAGTAAATCTCTTCCCTCTCTTCATTCTTTCTTCCTCCTCTTTAGACAACACCCTCCCCATTCTTCCTATTTCTTCTCTCATTCTCTCCCCTTCTCCTTTTATATCTCTTACCCTCTCCCATACTTCATTCTCCTCTATATATAACACCTCCATTCTTCCAATTTCTTGTCTCACTCTTCCCCTCTTTCCTCTTCTCTCCCTTCCCCCTTCTACTCTCATTCTCTTCCCTTTTCCTCTTCTATCTCTTTTCCTTTCTCCACTTTTCTGTTCTCTTACTATTTTCACTTCCCAGCCTCTTCATCTTTCATCCTCCCATTTATTAAATTCCATTCTTTATATTTCTTCTCTGACTCTTCTTCTTTCCCCTCTTCTATCTCTTCCCCTCTCCTCTCATTTTTCCCTTTTCCCTCTTCTTTCAGTTTCTTCTCTCCTTTCTCTTTCCCCTCCTTCAATATTTCCCGTTTACTCTCTCACTATTTCCTTTACCCCTCTTCTATCTCTTCCCCTCACTCCTCTCATTTTTCCCTTTTCCCTATTCTTTCTGTTTCTTCTCTACTTTCTCTTTCCCCTCCTTTAATATTTCCCGTCTCCCCTCTCACTATTTCCTTTTCCACTCTTCTTTCTCTTCCCCTTTCTCCTCTCATTTTTCCTTTTTCCCTCTTCTATCTCTTTTCAATATTTCACCCTTCTCATCCTTCCTTTTTTCCTCTCGCCCCTTCTCCTTATCTACCTCTTACTTCCCTCATATCTTCTTTCTCTTCCTCCTCTCCTAACTCTTTCTCTCTTCATTCTTTCTTTCTCCTCTTTAAACAACACCCTCTTCATTCTTCCTCTTATTTTCTCCTCTCCTTTCTCTTTCCTCTTCCCTTCTCTCTTCCCAAACTTCTTCCTCCATTCTCTCCATTTCATTTCCCATTCCACTTTCCCTCTTCTTTCTCTTTCCTCCCCCTTCTCTCTTCCCAACCTTCTTCCTCCATTCTCCCATTTCTTTCATCATTCCACTTCTGTTTCTTGTTCTTACCCTTTTCCTCTCCATTCCCCAGAGTCCTCAGATATTGGTACAGTCTGTCCAAGCAAACAAGACCCTCTGCCAAGATGCGAAAATGACTCCAGCTCGGTCAATATTGGTTCAAAAAAAAATTGATTTGATCTAAAATTGTAGATCAGAATGTTTCCTCAATTAAAACCAAATCAATTATTTTTGAACCAATATTGACCGAGCTGGAGTCATTTTCGCATCTTGCCAAAGAGTTTTCTTTGCTTGGACAGACTATATAGACTGTCGTGGGAAGCAATGAAGAAGTCCTAATCCCACCTTAATAAGAACGTCGGTCCCACTCTGATAAGAATTGATGAGTTTCGCTTACCCTACATTTCAACTCTCACCCAATTCTCTCTCTACTAATTCTGTCACTGTGTCGCGCTTTCTCTTTCTCTTACTGTCTTTCTTTTTACTCTTTTCTATCTTTTCCCATCGGTTCATTTTCATTTGAGCCGCTAGCCGCGTTTTCCTACTGACCTTCGTTACGTATCAAGGCTACGTTTTAAGCCGCGTATCGACAGTCCGAGGCATGTGCTACGAATGCCTCGCTGTATAGTCTGTTGACACAAAAAAAGAGTACTACTACTAGTCTACTATCTACCGCGTATCGACAGTCCGAGGCATGTGCTACACATGCCTCGGACTGTCGATACCGGGTTTGCTAGCAGCGAGGCAAACGCTGCACACAATTCACAGCGAGCAGTGCCTGTTGCCTCGCAACGCACAACGAACAATTCTACAAACTAACCTCAAAATTGTACCCCATTCCTATGCATTTTTGTGATTAAGAATTCTATTTGGGTGCATCTACTAATTGAGCACAAACTAACCTCCAAAGTCCAAATTATCAATTGTCAGAGCTTAGTTGCTTTGTCTCCCGCTTGATGGCGCTAGTCAATTTGTTCGCGTGCTCGCATTTTTGGTTACAAAAAATGCAGATTTTTCATTATAATTATTTTTATTATAATTATAATTATATACTATATACTATATACTATATACTATATACTATATACTATATACTATACTATAATTATAATTATTTTTGATTATTGCAGATTATATTCACACATATGCCTCAGCCATGAGTTTATACTTTTTTTGCGTCACCAGACTGTACTGCGAGGCATTCGTGGCACATGCCTCGGACTGTCGATACGCGGCTTTATTCTAACAGTGATGTCAATTACACATTAATAACGTGAATTCAACATACTTCTTCAAACTTGCCTGAATTGACTGCATTGGTGGTAATAATATATCCCAGTGAATACTTGCCTAAAACTTGTCAAAAACTTAGGTTTTTTCCACATAGGTGTATAGTCTGTCCAAGCAAAGAAGACCATGCTCTGACAATATGGGAAAATGGTTCCAACTTGGTCGATATTTGGTCAAGAATTATAAATTTGATCTTAATAGTGGATCAAACTGTTTCCTGCAATTTGAGATTTAATTAATCATTTTTTAATAAAAATTGACCGAGCTTGAGTCATTTTCCCATCTTGCCAGATGGCCTTCTTTGCTTGTACAGACTATACCATACAGTGTATTGCGCTTCATGTTTTGAAATTCATCTTTATCATAATGTATGTTCAATATCCAAGATCATATTCAACATAATACATTATAATAGGGACAAAATTCGAAACATGAGGTTTGATACGTAATACAATACACCTATGTGAAACGAAAGCCGGCTTAAGTCTAACTAGGACTACTACTTCTACAATCTACTACTACTACTGTTGTACAATCTACTTATAGCTGACGCTTAAGAGTTAGGCGGTTTCGTCTGCTCCTTGTGCGCTCGGGACCTGAACAGCTGATGCTGTCGTTCAAGATTTGTCATTAAGCTTTCATAAGTCTAGATGATGAATTTGAAATTGAAAGAGACAATAGATCCTCTACACCAGCTGTTAGTAGGATACATCCAAGATTCATATAATTATAGGTTACATACTAGTATATTCTATACTAACCTTGGGTTACATCATGTACAAGAGACAGACAAATATGTCTAACTTTTTCGCGTCAGTTATATTCAATAAGTTTATACTCATCAGTGTATTCAAATAACCTCTTTTATTCTTATTCTAGGCCTATATTGTATATCATCCATTGTATAATCTCAATATATTTGAAATTCCTCAATCCTCTATGTTCTTTGAAATAGAGAGTGAGTTTACTAGACCACTTCTCCCGACTCACTAGTTTTTCCAACTCACCAGTTTTTCCGACGCCTGATTGGCCAAGAACCATGACCTTGAGCGGCTTGTGCTTTGAACAGAGGCCTATCTTGCACAACGTCGACTTGGCCCCGCTGCTCGATGACGATGATGATGATGATGCCATTCCGACGCTAACATTCCGCTCCTCCCAACCTGAAAAAAATACAAAATCAATCAATAAATTAATCAATCAATCGAAATTATCTTCCAAATAAACATTGAACAAGACTTTAACAATACACAGAAATATTGGCCTAGCGGTTCTGCCACTGGCGGCTCGTGCACACGATAAAGGTGAAGTGCCCGTATCTTTTACTTTACAGCACTTCACCTGTTTCGTGGGCACGAGCTGCCAGTGGGTTCTGCCACTATCCAATCGCAAAATTATGAAGTGGAATCAGACTTGAAACAGGCAAAGGTGTTCCTTGTTTATGATGGCTTGTCTTTGAAAATTTATGGCAAACATCCTTATCATCAGAATTATCAATCATTTATAAAAAATATTATTTGATGCAAAAGGCTCTTCCCCTTGACTGCTTCATAGTTTGGCCAACAGTCCAAAATCAGGTTATATTATATCCTCAAACCTAATTTTACCCTCCTTTGGGAGATTGGCTGTCGTTAGTAAAGACAATCAGTCGTTTCCCGTTTCTGGAGGAATAGTAATTGTTGCATTACACTCTAACTGATTGACTGCATGTTATTCAGAGGTGTTCTGCATCTTTACTTGGTTGTGAAGACTGGCTTATGGTTGAGACGATCGACGTGCTAACCTCACGTTACCTCTATCCTGGTTGATGATTATCGCCTGCTGTATTTTCTGTTTGGGCTGGAAGGGCATTCTGGCGGGGTGGGGGCTGCTTCGGCCTCGGTCGGTGTTGGTTTGGGGTGCTGTGGGTTCTTTTGAGAATTTATGGCTTTTGGGCCAGTATTGGCTGGGCTGGAGTCGTTTTTCCGTCTTGCCGGAGTGTCTTCTTTGCTTGGATGGACGCTATAGTTCAGTGACTATGAAACTGGCTACCAGCTGGTAGGCCTAGGCCCTTCATAGGGCTGTTGCGCCATTGACAAAGACAAACCTAATTTTACAAATTTCCACTCCAAAAAATTTATGATTTTGTTATCACTACAAAGTTTTAATCATACACCAAATAAATAATTATGTAAGAGGAATAATTTATAGGAAGAAGCTTGATTTAAGCTTATCGAATCTTCTCTACAGCATACACACCGTATCGATCTATTCCCAAGTGTGAGGAGTTTATCGCGGTTTCCACTACATTATTTTTACAATAGTGATAAGGGCACTCAGAGAGTAACTTGAGGCACTCCAGGGTACAGAAGGTCTCATAAGATAAGCAACAACATTTCCCTGTTCATATCTTATGACTCCGGTAGTTATTAGCGAAAAATCTCATCTCTTTTAATCATTATGCAAGAGTTTCCACATTTTTATTTTCCATGAATAATTATCACTGGCGGCTCGTACCCACGAAACAGTGAAGTGCACGTATCTTTCACCTTACAGCACTTCATCTGTTTCGTGGGCACTAGCCGCCAGTGATAATTATGTAATATACGCGTATAATTTCTATCAATAAATTCTTATACTATGCCACTACTCTTAAAAGAGAATTTATATTTTCATTCATATATCCCGGTTCTCATATCCAGGTTATGAAATACTTCCCTGGATACCTCCACTATTTAAAATACTTTACGCCATTGAATAGATGAAAGCATAACTACAAGAGGTCTCAAATTATTATGCACTGGCGGCTCGTACCCACGAAACAGGTGAAGTGCTTGTATCTTTTACCGTACAGCACTTCACCTATTTCGTGGGCACGAGCCGCCAGTGTAATATTATGTAACTTGCTATTAACATTTTATTATTGTGATATCTGTTTGAATCGCCATTTTGCAACGTTTGTATGAACTGCTAATCGGGGAGGGCTTGTCTAGGCCAATGGCAGACGTTCGCTGTGATTGGTTCAAGCAGCTACCAATAGCGGTGCTTGATCGTTAGTATGAATAATGCTGCTATCCACTCACTCTAGGTTTCAGTTCACTGATATAGCAATCAAAATCGTTATCTCGTTTTTTAATGAATCTATCTTTTTAAAATATCTTGTCTTTTTATTTAATCACAAATTATTGTAGTTCTTCTCTCTTATGTTAACAATCAAAAACAGTTTATCAATCAGACATAAATTTAATTGTTGCATGCTTATTACTTGCATGCTTAAATTTAATTGTTGCATACTCAAAAAATAATATTCGATATCTATGAATATCTTTTTACTCAATGTATTAGACAGACATAGGGAAGGTTGCACTTACGTTCTGCTTGTTTAATCACCGTTATTTCACCGTGCCAAAGTGGAGAAACGTTCAAATGAATAAAGTATTGAAATGCGATACTAGTAGCAAAATATTCAGATGCAATTATTCAAAATAGATATTAGAATCAATAATTATCTCATTATTGTATAAATTATTTATTTATTAAAACAAAAACATGATCTGGAAATTACAACTTAATTGTTGTCAGGTTGGTAGTACCACAAAAAATCAAAAACCTTCAGCTGCTATTGTTTTAAGATATTGAAAATTTAATCATCAGCTTTTAATTACGTTAACGCCTTTAATCATCCTGGCCGATTAGTTTAGTACTGTGAAATCAGTATTCAATTCTATTTAAACAGCTGCTGACCTGTTAAATTTGAAAAACCGCCATTGAAATTTTCCATTACCTCATTGATATCATCGCCTCAATGATAATAAACTTGATTCATGAATTTAAAGGTTAGTAATATTTTTAGGCAATAAATTTTAATGTAAATGATGTGTCATCGAGTTTTGTAAATGAAACGATTGAAACTCAAGGCTTTTTAATAATTTATTTGTTTCTATTCTCTATTTGAATTGAGTTAGTTTGCCGTTGCTACAAGATGTCATTATCCAGGATAATCACGGCGTTAAAACGAACGAAGTTACGAACAACCGGCCCTTAATCTATTAAAATTGATATCGGTTTAAAGGGAGAAACCCCTTCTATTCCTTGGAGACCACAATATTTATCAAAACAATAACCCATCATTGGAGTGACATATTTCGTGAACAATATTCTCACATCATAAAAAACAATAATAAAAATAAACAGATGAAGATATTCCCATACTATCAACAATATAGAAGATAAAAGATAAACTTCCCTGATACGATTTGAAGGGATGAAAGGATATAGCTATCAATTCATCCAATATCAGTTATAGTCTGTCAAAGCAAAGAAAACATTCTGGCAAGATGGGAACATGACTCCAGCTAGGTCAATATGGACTCAAAAATGATAAACTTGGTCTCAAATTGTAGACAAAAATCTCCTCTACAATTTGAGACCGAATTAAAAAAAATTGAACGAATAGTGATTGAGCAAGAGTTGATTTTACCATCCAGAATGTCTTGTTTGCTTGGACAGACCAATATTTGAAACAAAAGGAAGCAAACCTATTGTTTATACAACTGAGCTGCTGTTGAGTTCGGTGAGAGATGTCTCTGAGAAATGTCTCATTTTTGTGACAACGGCGAAGTTTCGTCTCACTGCTGAGAAGTTTTCCATCTTCTTTCCTCTATTCCCTTTTCTATTTCTCCTTTCCTCTTCATTCCCTTCTCAATCTCTTTTCTTCGCTTTGCTTTCTGTTCGTTTCCGTTACTTCTTCACAAATCCGAGTACTCTTCTTTCTTTCGAGAATGAACTTTCTCTCTTTTATTTATTTATTTCTCCTCCTATTCTCCTGTTTCTCTCCATTCCTCTCTTTCTCTTACTCTCTTTTCTCCATTTTCTGTTCGTTTCACGTCACTTCTTCACAGATCTGAGTATGCACGGTTGACTTGTCAATTTTGACTCAATAGAATGATGTGCTTACAATCTTATTTCTCTGATAGACCGTGAAAGTTTGTATTCAGCTTGAAAGGAAAAGACGAAGAAGAAGAAGAAGAAGAAGAAGAAGAAGAAGAAGAAGAAGAAGAAGAAGAAGAAGAAGAAGAAGAAGAAGAAGAAGAAGAAGAAGAAGAAGAAGAAGAAGAAGAAGAAGAAGAAGAAGAAGAAGAAGAAGAAGAAGAAGATGATGATGATGATGATGATGATGATGATGATGATGATGATGATGATGATGATGATGATGATGATGATGATGATGATGATGATGATGATGATGATGATGATGATGATGATGATGGAGAAGAAGTGAATTTGAAAAATAAGGCAGGATATTGAAAACATACCAAGAAAAGAAGAAGAAGAAGCAATTGAAATAAGATTGAGAGATGTTGAGTGATGTAGCCTAGTTGGAGAAGAAGTGAATTTGAAAAATAAGGCAGGATATTGAAAACATACCAAGAAAAAAAGAAGAAGGAGGATGTGGAGGGAAATGAGGAGGAAAATAAGGGTGAAGAGGAGAAGTTGGAAGAGAAAAGGATGTTGAGAAGGGCTAGATGAAGATAAAGTGAAGGAGGCGAAAGAGAAGTACAATATAAAGTAGGAGGAGAAAAATAATCAAATTGGATATGGAGAAAAAGACAACCTAGTATGAATATAAAGAACAAAATGGAGGAGGAAATGACTAATAAGAAGAGGAATATCGGAATATGAGGGAGAAGAAGGTAAAATGGAAAGACGAAGACTGAGGAATAGGAGAGTAATGAAAAATGAATAGATTTCCGATTAATATTTAGATTCATTCACTCTATTTCTATAACCTACATTACGGAATATATTGGCTTGAATCCTATTAGTTATGAAGATTCAAAATGAGATTAAATACACAGCTCACTTGATTGAACTAAGAATGAGGATGAAGAGGAGCAGGATGAAGATAAGGATAGGGAGGAGTAGAAGGAGAATAACTAGGTGTAAGGAAAAAATGTGAAGTGATGAGAAAGAGAGAAGAGGAATAGAAACGAATAAATGAATTATTAGATTAGAATTGTTAGATAATTGTTAGATGAATCGTTAGATAAAATTGTCTTCATTGAATTTTATGAGAAGGAGATACTGGAAAAAAGATGATTATAAAAAAACAACAGAAAACCAAAAAATGGACTGATAAGGAATGGTAGAGCATTATAGTTGACACTTCACACATGAAAGAGTCTACTTAAAGTTTTCATCTACATCATTTCACATAGAACAGGACACTAGACTTGAACCAAGTTACCTAATTGACCATGAAAACATTCAACACACTGTAAAAGTAGGTTATTTGATCTTGATTGAATTCAAGTAGGCGTTCATAGAGAATGGAAAATTTATCTAGGTCATAGAGGCATGTTATAGTTATATGTTTGTATGGATAACATCCAATGTACTTTGACAGATAGCTTCTGCTACGGAGACTATCTACTCACTAGATGTCAAATCTGGATGAAAAGTAGAAATCTAATAAAAATATCACTTCACTACTCACAATGCGTGAATTGCGAGAAAAACTAGAAAATAAATAAAATTTCCGGGTTCTTTGGGCACTCTGTATTACGGGCATTCAGAAAGCGTCGCAAACTCATATAAGATTAATTTGGGATGTATACAGAGAGAATAGAACTATTCTATAGTTCTATTTTATTCTCTCTGAATGTATGCTCAAACTTCGCCTTTTCATTTAGATAATTCAATCGTAATGGATAAGATTGCCAATTATAGTAGCCTACATAGTTTTCCTAAATATATAATTTCTATAATTCCGCAATCATGACTGTATACTCGATACCCGTGTTTGTTGAATAATTACTATCTTTTAAGCTAGTGTCATTTATACAAAACGTGATAGTTACTACGTATATACCTATTCCTGTATAGAGGTATACTTACTCCTGTATATTATTACTCACTATAAAAATATGTAATTGCAATCTAGAATCTAAGTGTGGATGTTTTGTAATTGTCTATATGAATAAAGAAATCTAATGTAATGTATACAGTACATTTCCAGCTATCCATCATTTTTAGTTGCCAGCTCTTTTTTAAGCTTCTGCTATTGACATTCGTTTGCAAATAAGAATTTAATATAACCAATCAATGTTTAATTATTTTCTATTATATAGTAGTGAAAGTCATTTCCATCTCAATCCACGGATACTAGATTAATAATTATTGTGTTCTAGTATCCATGTTTCAATTGAAAAACTTTAATACTGCTGAATCTACTCATACAAGGCAGACTTCAGCTCGATTCGAAACTTCTTGAGTGACTATTTGCGTCAGCACCATAAAGAAATTCTACAAAAAGTTTCGAACAAAATATGGCAACAAGTTGATCTTGATACGGATGGTCAGTATCTGTAACCTTACACCATTGGTGAATAACCACAACTAGCAAAAAAAGCAAATACCAATGACCAGTGTAAAGATTTGAACTTTTCCATCATATCCTTACCGCAAGTTGTGTTATGGTTTGATATATATAGTAACGAAAAGATTTCTGCAAAAATCTCCTTGTTCGAAAATAAGATATGAATATACATTGAATAAGAGTATATGGTAGGGATATACGTATTAAATCAAGATATAGATATAGTTCAAAAACAATATATAAATATACATAGAACAAAAGTGTATAATAGGGTCATACGTATTATATCAAGATATAGATATAGTTTAAAAACAATATATAAATATATATTGAAAAGAAGTATATGGTAGGAAAATACGTATTATACCAAGACATATGTATAGTTTGAACGATCCAAGCAAGTTAGTACCTGGAAGGTAGACCACAAACCACACGTTCAGTTATCAGGTTACCTAAGGAAATTCGCTAACTACTAAGTTCATTTCACTTTTAAAATACTTGTATGGAGGTCTATCAAGGAACAGGTTGTTCAGAAGGTAGTCAACAGGTACAAGATACTACTAAGTTTTTTACAAAAATCGAAAATTACAACTATCTACTTTTGAGTATCCATCTATCTATCTATCTATTTTGAGTATCAATTGAGTATCTTTAAAGGTTGTAATGGATCTTGGTGTTTACCTACATTTTGCATAAGTCTAACAAGTTTTTTTATGAAGAGAAATAATAACCAATAAAAAAACCATGTTCTCTATTCTACTGAAACTACTGGAATAGCTATCAACATTGAAATATATCTTTCAATGTCATCTACATTCTGAAATAAATCACTCATTAATTTCTTTTAAAAAACATCATTAGCATCCTTGTTTTGTCAGTGAATCTCAATTGTATCTATGATGTATAATTATCAAATGATACAATTAATCTTTCGAACAATTTTTATGTTGTTCAAGACGAATAGAATGGCTGCTTCAAAAAGAAAATGGCGCAACCGCTTGAACTACGATAAAGCTCTGTGATTGGACGAGACTCCAACTCCCACTTTCAACACCTGGGGGAAGCAGCTAGCCAATGAGAGTCGAGCGCTAAAGACAGTACCAGCTCAGTTATTTCTTACTTCTTCCATCGATATCCATCCCCATAGAGGCTACTGAGAAGTAACTTTACTTTCATGTTACTAGGCCTATTAGCTATACTTTGTGTTCTACACTTTCAATCGATTAATCTATTCTTTTGATAATAGAATAAACATACTCTTGTCTATTGAAAGTCCTCTCTACTACTCAAACTAAAATTCCACTTACTCTGTTCTTTGTACTAATGTTATTCTGGTAATAAACTCAATATTCAATTCATAGCATTATTGAGTGACTTCTGAAATAACATTTTGAAAATAACATATTATTTACACAAATGCATACAGGCATGGAAACAACAGTCTTTGATAGCCCAAAACTGTTTCCGATTCAGTATTACAAATTTCTTCAAAAGTAAGTAAATAATAATGCAATGAATAAGCGAATATAAGTACAATAAAAACTTTTGTGAGACTATTGAACTATCAGCTAAAAATAGCGTGTAAAAATTGTCCAATCACAGTGTTCAGGTTAATAATTATTAAAGGTGACAAAACATAAAGGTTAATATAAGCTTCTTCAGTTTGATGTATTACCAATTTGTATATAAGTAGCCTATACTACTTATAAAAGATAACTTGAAACAGTAATAGAAGTAACTTTGATATTGTCGTGTAGCATAGAAAATACAACTTATTCCGTTACTGATAATTTTTTTCAAGTATAGAAAAATTTACTTTTTTCTGTTTTCCGTTATAGATAGAAACGTTTCAGAAGCGATGACTGTCAAAGGGTTACAAATAATAATAATAAATAATTACAAATAAAGGGTTACAAATAAGACACTCTTTATATAGGAATAATTTATAATATACAGTATAATCTAATGTACATTAGATATAATGTAATATAATGTTCTTCAATTCTCTCCGACTCTCGTGATTGCAATATCCCACTGGCGGCACTGAAGTGCCCCTATGTTTTACTGTACAGCACTTCACCTGTTTCGTGGGCACGAGCCGCCGGTGCAATATCCCAGTTCAAAATTCATTTACAACACAGAATCGAGAAATATAGACACATGAGTTTTGTTCTAGAATAAGTTCCTTTCATCTCGCGTAAGCTATTTTCGAGCACAGGTGAACATACGCACACAGTGGTCGTAACATTTCCGCCTATTTTCGCTTGCCAAAAAGTCTCAACGACGAGACAAGAGTCGAACCCAGACCCTTCAAGATGTTCACGCCTCAACTGACATGAATAATTATGATAGCAAATAGCATAGTCTGTCCAAGCAAAGAAGACCCTCTGGCAATATGATAAAATTGACTCCAGCTCGTCAATATTGGTTCAAAAACGAATGATATGGTCTCAAATAGTAGATCAGAATGTTTCCTACGATTTAGACCAGTTCAATAATTTTTGAACTAATATTGAACGAGCTGGAGTCATTTCCTCATCTTCACAGAGGATCTTCTTTGCTTGGACAGACTATAGCCTCTCGGTCTAAGATTCACATCTGGTTAAGTGGGTCAAAATAAATCGTGCCAATTAAAAGATAAAGATGTTTTCGTATACAGTTTCCAACAACGAGAATGGCGAATGAATCAGCTGAATAGCCGGAAACGTTTTCGTTTTCTGGAGAAATTAATTTGCCAGTCGTTAGTTTCGCAGTAGGTCTATAGTATTGTCGACCAAAGAAGACATTTTGGCAAGATGGGAAAACGATTCCAGCTCTGTCAATATTGGTTCAAAAATTAGAAATTGGGCTCAAATTTTAGGAAACATTCTGATCTATAATTTGAGATTGAATTCATAATTCAAATCAATATTCACCGAGCTAGACTAATTTTCTCATCTTGTCAGTATGTCTTCTTTGCTTGGACAGATTATACCAGAGCACAGAGGTCTGGTTATGAGAAATAAGTCCTCACAATAATTTACCCTACTTCAAATCTCATGGAGAATACTCTATTAAAAGACTGTAGAATACGATTTTCAGCATTGAGAATGCTTGCTTTATAATTATTATGACCAATAACTTCCTTTTCGCATGTTTTCAAAACGCTCGCGAGGTGTTTATTTTGAAATTCTTTCCGCGTGTGTTCACTATAGTAACGTGCTAATTATTTACAAATTGAACCAAACTGAGAGAACTATAAATAGAATAATGTGGCTTTTCACAGAATACAGCTGTTCATTTCGATTGTTGAATTTTCTATGTTGAGGAACTGAGTGTGTTAACAAGCTGGAACCTATTTGCACTCTTCGTGTTTCATAATTAAATTAGGAATTAGAAATTGTAAAATCCAACCTAATAACTGATAAGTTCAGCCCATTATGTTATATTATAGTAGTTTATGCAACGGTTGTATGATGGGAGCCTTTATAGCATGAGGTGAGATGTAAGTTAGAGCCACGAGCGAAGCGAGTGCTCTAAATATCTCACGAATGCTATAAAGGCCTAATACAACCGTTGCATACACTATTTTATCTACGACCACCAGTGTAGTTATCAGCACCAGACCAGTATCAAGCTATAGACCACCAGTATCAAGCTATCTGTAAGTGTAAGCTATTATAAAAATCAACATACCGTCGTTTATTCAACTTCTTTTGTCTTCATCCTACTTGAACTGTTATGATAATCAACTTATTACTTGTTAAATATGTTGAAAATAACATATCAGTCAGAACCACAAAACGCATTCGACAAGCAACAAAATCATGAGTGTTGTTGTAAAAGTGAAAGTTATTAACATATTCACTAACAAAGTAATAAGTATATTTAACTATTTAAACTTTGGACTATTTAAATTAGTTAAATATTCAAATACATAAATTGAAATAATGACGAAAAAATACTGGTAGGATACTCAATCCCAGTTGCAGTTTTGATTTTGAGGTTAGTTGAACACTGTTTACTTTTTATCACCTGATTTCAAAACGAAACAAGGAATGTATCATAAAGTGGAATTTGGACTGTATCGTAAAGTTCCTCCTGTATCGAAAAACGTTCATTACGACACGGTTCTAAGATTCCGTTTTGAAATGGTAGTCATTTCGATTTCAATTGTAAAACTGAAATAGTAATTTTTCAATACGCCCGTAGATAAAATTATAATCAGTATAATATTCATTTCATTATTCCACCTTAGATTGTATCAGCGTGTCTTCCCAGCTTGTGCGAACTATACCTATCTATATCATTATATCTATGATTTTTCTCTTCATTATTATGTAAAATTGATATCACTGAGGTTAGATGAGACTTGCTTTGACACACAATTACGGGGAAGCTTCTCTGATAACAATGAAATCATGCAGTAAAGAATAGATAAGACTACTTCTGTCTGGTAACAAGAACACTTGAAGGGCCTAGTGAGACCAATAACAAACAAACCTTATCCAACATCGCCCATCATTCGTTATTGAAGTCTTGACTTATCTCTCTCTCTCTTTTCTTCTCTCTTTCTCTCTCTTTCTTCCTATCTCTATGTCTCTTTTACTGTGCCTCTTGAAAACCTTTTTTTGCAAACCAATCAATTGTGTATGTCAAGGATGCCCATTATATAACCATCAATAATACCATAGTTATAGTCTGTTCAAGCAAAGAAGACATTCTCACAAGATACGAAAATGACTTCAGCTCGGTCAATATTTGTTCAACAATTATAAATTCTATCTCAACTTGTAGCAAACATCCTGATCTACAATTTGAGACCAAATTTATAATTTTTGAACCGAAATTGACTGAGCTGGAGCCATTTTCCTATCTTGCCAGAATGTCTTCTTTGCTTGGACAGATTATATCAATGCATCAGATTTCATCGTTGAAGGGGACATCTCTTGAGTTGTCAAGAGAAATGTCAACAGATTTTTTCCACTGTAGAGGATTTCCATGATCATTATGAAGTTTGCCGTAAACAGTAATTTGTTTTGAAAATTTGAAAAATCGCAACTAAACGTTCATTTTTCATATGTTTCTATTTGTCTATTTTATCTCCTTTGATCACGTTTTCTGAAATTTGGGCATGTTTTAAACAATCACGTTCACCCAACTTTTTCTTCAGAATCCGATCCTCTACAACGTTTTTTCAATAACAAATACAAGTTGATGATTTCATATCCTCTTTTCTCTTCATCCTACTTGGATGAAGTTTCTAGTTACTCCTTGTCCGCTGAAGATGTGGCTCAGTGCCACGAAACGCGTCCGACAAGCAACAAAATCGTGAGTACTGCTGTAAAAGTGAAAGTAATTAGTATTAACTAAGTTATAAAATTATAATTTCATATCCAGTTATAACACTCAATTGTTGATAAAAATGGTGATTTATAGCATAACCTATACTTTCTTGATTATCACAATAACCGTTCAAGATTTCACACAGGTAACGATTGATTTTGCATCTACATAGAGCCTTCAAAAATTAGAAAATTATATTTATTTTTTCGAAAAATGTAAATTTTCCGCCATTGTTACCTCAGAAACAGAGCGTTTTTGTCTAACAGAACTTTTTTGTCTAATTTTTTCGCTAATTATTGCTATTTGAAATCAGCCTGAGCACATTCTCCTGAAACACTTTGTATACCTCTTATGTTTCTCTTATAGGAGTAGATTGTCTTGTGAAAGAGTGCAGAAAGTATCAATAAAATTGTATTATTAATTTATTTATTTATCAATTATTTATTTATTAAATAATTTACTTATCAATTTATAATTAATTAATAATATATTAATTTTTGAAGTGTTTGCACTTAGGATATCCTATAGGGAAACACATATTTGATGAGAATAAATGATTTGTCTTTGTCTTTGATTCTATTATCTACGACAGTATCAGTATGTAACCCATCTTGAAAAATAGTAAAAGATGCACACGTCAAACACAAACAAAGATTTACTCAATAATGGCCTTCAGGAACGTCTTGACGTGGATTCGACGCTACAAAAATAGCCCACACACATCTTGTAAACTCAACTCGAACTTCTGTTTCATAAAGTTTAACGGTCCTTACCACACCAACGTCTTGAAACGGATTCTTATGTTTTCCAAATGCATTGAAAAACCTATATGCAGTAATAATATTAACAATACAGTGTTTACTGAATATACTTGAATTACTAAGATGTGGAAAAGATTTACACGTACTGTCTAAACGAATTATTGTTATTTGAGTAATTTTTGTTTGTTGTTTTTTGTTATTCTTCTGTTTTTGTTGTTGCATTGATAGAAATGCATGCAGTTATAATATTAACAATATTCACTGAATTTACTTGAATTACTAAGATATGGAGATGATCAACCGGTGTGGAACATTTTTGTTGTCTTAATGATAGTAATACATTATTGTTAAGTGAGATTGGTAATTATAATAATTTATGCTATTTTGACTACTTTTCATCAAAATTTAATTACTATTTTCAATTTTTTTTTCTCTTAAGTTGGTTTGTAGATTTCTACTTATCTCATACTGTATTTACTGTATATACTGTATCATACTGTATCATACTGTAATCGACTCACATCTGCGAACAGTTTTTTACACCCATACATATAATCATTCATCCCTTCATATTATAATTAATGCATATAGACTAGATTAGGCCGGTATTACACGATAATAGTTCTATGATCATAGTTGATCATATAGAAAGAGATGAAAATACGAAATCATATTTTCATCTCCTTTCATATGATCAACTATGATCATAGAACTATTATCGTGTAATACCAGCCTTAGGTAGGTAATATCGATCATAAGTACTTCGTTATTGTTAAATCCTGTGATTTTCTTCTTGTTTGTTATTATGATCTCTGTTCTTTGATACATGGTATTGTATACATGTATCGTTTATCGTTAATTGGAAAACGAATTTCATTTCATTATTCTATATCTTTCATTTCATTTGCTTGTAAATTCAACTTCATCTTTATCTTATTCTTATTATCTTTTATTAGCAAATTACTTAGCTCAATTGATCAATAATTACTTCGTGCAGAACATATTTCTATTTTTTCATGTTTTTGTTAACTGATTTCTTGAGTGAGTTTTGTATTCCAATAATTTTCATCTGTAATTTCATTAATTAATTTCATTTATTCAAAAATACGTTAAAAAATGAAATTTCAATTGAAAAATAAATAGAAATCAAACACCCTTTTTTGAAAACTTTAAAATTATAAAAATTTTTCAAAAAAGAGTGTTTGATTTTTATTTATTTTTCAATTATTTTAAACAGCCTTAAGTTTTAAAGTTCATTATTCAATGAAATTTCAATATTTCTCAGCTTTTCTGTTTCTTATTGCATTGCGGCATTGTTTTTTACATCAAGAATAATTTTACTTAGATCAAGAAAAGATAAGAAATCACAAATAAGCAAGACAGCCTAAAAGGATGTAGAAAGGGAACAGCCCTATATACAGCCCTCTACATTCATAGTCTGTCCAAGCAAAGAATACATTCTGACAAGATGGGGAGATGACTCCAGCTCGGTCAATATTGGTTCATAAGTTATAAATTTGGTCTCAAATTTTAAATCAGAATGTCTTCTACAATTTGAGACCAAATTTATAATTTTTGAACCAATATTTACCGAGCTGTAGTTATTTTCCCATCTTGCCAGAATGTCTTCTTTGCTTGGACAGACTTCCTTATTATTATACTGTTGCAAGCTATTCTGTTGTGGGAAGTAGGAGCTTTCTCCTTTCTGTAGAGTGGCTTGGGATTGCACTTAAATTAATGGAATTCGAAATCCCTTAGCCGAGTTGCAGGCACGACATTACTTAGCTTAGGCCTCTGTTACTTCAATAACAGACAATTCAAACCCGTGCATAATTTATTGTAATAAAAACAACTTAAAGTTTTGGTCTCGATTGAATGTACGATTCGATTGAAGAAGAAATTTAGGAATAAGGAAAGGAATGGAAAAAGGAATAATAAAATAAAAAGGACAAATTTGAATAAGTCACTAATTATTTTAGAAAATCGTATCTGCATATTGTTATCATTTATTAATGATTATGGATTTAAAGAAAAAATGTAGCCATTAACTATGGACAAGAAAGAAATATTCTTTTTTTAAATTTTTGATAAATATGCATATGCAAGATATGAATTTGATAAGATATACCAATGAATTTGTTAGACTATTTTTCAGAGGTTTAAATAAATTCTGTACTCTCTCGTCATTTATTAGACGTGTAAACATCCTTGAAAAACTGGACAAACCTCAAAACAATTAAGTGAAGGGACAAGTGCAAAAACCTCTCCAACATCTCAAATCATTGCTTTTGTTTAACAGATTATGCTCAGAAGTTCACGCTCATCCACCCAACTACATGCTCTATGCCTTGGAATGGAGGACATTTCGGAAATGTTATATTCTAAAAATAATGTTGTAACTTATTGTACAGTGAATAGCTACATGATTTCCGCAAGAAATAAATAATTAATTCAATTTTCTTGGAGAATTGTTGACCTATTCACATATTTCCGCTCCACTAGCTATACAAGTACAATAACTCAGTGGTGCCGAAATATGATTTCTCTCCATTTATTAAGTTTTTTGTCAATATGCAGTTGACAATATAATAGAATTATTAACTATAAAAGCGAAATGGCACTGACTGACTGATTCATTCATTCATTCATCACCTGAACTAAAAATCCACTGAACCGAATGCGTTCAAATTTGGCAGGCATGTTCAGTTGGACGTTTAGATGCGCGCTAAGATTGGATTTTAGAAAATTTTCAAGGATGCGACAAATATTTAAGTTCTTCTATTGTTTTTCGGCGTTTTCTCAATTTTTTCGAGAACTAATCGGTAGAAAATTTTAATATTTGGTAGGCAGGTTCAGATAAGGTCTAGAAATGATGTGTCAAAATATTTTTGAATTCCGTTCATGATTACGCCAGTTATCAGTTTTTTAAATTGAAGATGTATTGCGGGTTGCATATCTTCCGCCTTGATACGACTAATCCTTACTGTAAATTCAATGGTTCAGGGAGATTATATTGGAAGATTATTGGAGATTGGATTTGGAAGATATTGAATCAAGTTTCAAACTATGTCCGATATACTTCGCAAGGTTACGCTCAATATTAGCGTTTTACTACTTTTCGGAATTTTCGGATTTTGTCTAGGATTTTTCGAGAATAAATTGTTAGAAAATGTTGAAATTTGGTAAACAGCTCCAGATTAGAAATGCTAGTGATGTTAGTGATGTCTAGAAATGCTGTGTTCAATAAATTTAAAATCCCTTCTGAACGGAATTTGCAGGCGAGCGAAGCGAGCCTGTTTGACTCAGCTTACAGTGCCAGAGGTTATGCAGGCGAGCGAAGCGAGCCTGTTTGACTCACTGACACTGCTGATACTATCGGGTGTCCAGGTGGCGGAGCCCCCTGGCTAGGCGGAGAAGGCGAGCGAAACGACCCTGCCGGCTAGTTATTAATAATTTTTCATTAAAATCTCACCGAGCACTGTGTAAATATCTCCATATTTAGCATAATATAGATGAATACTAACATTACATGACTCCAATCTACATCCAATACAACAATTTCAATATTTATACTTACTAAAAAAATTCCAGAATTAACAGCCTATCAAATATGAGTTCCCTTCTGATATTTTTTATTTATGACTTTTGTTTTCCGGCTTGACCAGTTCTCACTAGTATATTATATATATATTTTTCATTTTACTTGTTCTCAGTAGTTCACAGTTCACCCATGATTTTTTTCAAATTTATGACTATTACTTTTCTTTGTATAGAATAGTTAAGGCTCACTAGCCTCCCCATCAAAATTCAGTTTTTTCTTATCAACTTTATCATTCGCAGAAAAGGCAATAAATTCAACATAACCTGCCATGACCTACTTTGAATAACACGGTACTTCTCTTGAGACAATATTGGTCGATATTCGAGAAAAAAAGAAAGAGAAGAATGTAGAGAACGTTGTGGACAGAGGACAAACAGATGGAGAAATTGACGGGAAAGAGAAGGAGAAAGAGGATGGAAGTAGGGAGAAGAAAATGAGAGAAAAGAAGAGGCAAAACATTTGGATGATTTGTAGAGGATTGAGAAAATTTTGAAAGAACTGACGTATGAGGTGAAAAAGTCGAAGGGTAGTCAAATTAAGGGTGAATTTCAAGAAGAAGAAGAAGAAAAGAAGAAGAATGAAAAAAGAGAGGAAGGAGGAGGAGGAGGAGGAGGAGGAGGAGGAGGAGGAGAAGAGGAGGAGGAAGAGAAGAAGGAGAAGAGGAGGGAGAGGAGGAGGAGAAAGATGGGTAGAATAAAAAAAGAAGATGAAGAAAAGAAGGAAAGAGAAAAATAAGAAGATGAAAAATTTGAGGAGAAGAACTGAAAATGAGGGGAAAAGAGGAGGAGGAGGAGAGAGGAGGAGGAGGAGGGAGGAGGAGGAGGAGGAGGTGAAGGAGGAGGAGGAGGAAAAGGAGGAGGAGGAGGAGGAGGAGGAGGAGAGGAGGAGGAGGAGGAGGAGGAGGAGGAGGAGGAGGAGGAGGAGAAGAAGAAGAAGAAGAAGAAGAAGAAGAAGAAGAAGAAGAAGAAGAAGAAGAAGAAGAAGAAGAAGAAGAAGAAGAAGAAGATGGAGAAGAGTTGTTCAAGTGTGCTTCAAAGATTAATATCACTATTATCAAGGAAATAAAGTAAGTAGGATTCTTGGGCGGATTGTATAGTGGAGTGAATATGAAACTGGCAACCAGCTGGCTAGGCCCTTCTTGGGCTGTTGATCCATTCACAAACAGAAAAGTAGGATTAGGCAAAGAACTCAAGGATGATACAAGAAAAGAGAATATTACAGGAAAATAAAGATGGAGAAGAAATAGAAATATACTGAAGAAAAAGGAGATAATCAAGTATGTAAGAGAGGTATGGAAAAAGAATAAATTTTTTGAAAGTAAAAATATTCAACTCCTTTTTATCTGAACAAATAAATGCATATTCAAATATCTTCAGCATGTACTTCAGAAAAGCACGAAGAGGAACACAAAGAGAAAGACACAAAGAGAAATGAAAATGCAATGAGAATAGATCAAACAACATTATATTTGAATCGGAGACATTGATATCCATCCAACTCCACTTTACATTTTGATCTTCCCTATTTTCTATCTAACTGCTATTTTCTCTTCTTCTTCTTCTTCTTCTTCTTCTTCTTCTTCTTCTTCTTCTTCTTCTTCTTCTTCCTTCTTCTTCTTCTTCTTCTTCTTCTTCTTCTCTTCTTCTTCTTCTTCTCCTCTTCCCCTTTCTCTTTCTCCTCTTCTCTTCTTCTTCTCCTCTTCTTCTTTCTTCTTCTTCTTCTCCTTCTTCTTCTTCTTCTCCATCTTCTTCTTCTTCTTCTTCTTCTCCTCTTCTCCTTCTTCTTCTCCTTCTCTTCTTCTTCTTCTTCTTCTTCTTCTTCTTCTTCTTCTTCTTCTTCTTCTTCTTCTTCTTCTTCTTCTTCTTCTTCTTCTTCTTCTTCTTCTTCTTCTTCTTCTTCTTCTTCTTCTTCTTCTTCTTCTTCTTCTTCTTCTTCTTCTTCTCCTCCTCCTCCTCCTCTCCTCCTCTCTCTTCTCCTCTCCTCCTCCTCCTTCTTCTTCTTCTTCTTCTTCTCCTTCTCCTTCTTCTTCTTCTATATTTCTTCCTCTGCTCACTCTGAAACTTTCTCTATTTGATGTGGGTATCATCCCTTCCTCCATTGACCCCTTTACAATTTGGGTTTGTCTTTGACAGATTTAGTGCATTGTTTCGGAGGGTTCAACAACTACCCCATATAAATAAATACTTCGATAGCAGCGGACCTCCTTTGGGAGATTTGCTGTTGTTAGTAAAGACAGTCAGTCGTTTCCCGTCTCTGGAGGAATATTAATATTGTTGCATTACACTCTAGCTAATTAACTACATGTTATTCAGAGGTGTTTTGCGACGCCAATTGGTTGCGGAGACTGGCTTATGGTTGAGGGGATCAACGTGCCAACCACACGTTACCTCTATCCTGGTTGATGATTATTTGTTTGCTGTATGGTCTGTCCGACCGGGGGGGGATTTTGGCGTGGTGGACGGGGCCGCTTCGGCTCGGCCAGTGTTGGTTCGGGGACTGTGAGTTCTGTTTGTGAATAATTTATGGCTTTTGGGCCGGTATTGGCCGGGCTGGGGCCGTTTTCCCGTTGTGCCGGGAAGGCTTGGACGGGCTGTATAGTAGAGTGAATTTGAAACTGGCAACCAGCTGGTCCTTCAAATGATCTAATTAAGTTGGAAATTCTGATCAGTGAAATTAAAATCACTAGGCCCTAGGCCCTATCGCTAGGGCCTAGGCCCTTCATGGGCTGTTGAGCCAGACATACATACAATAGCAGAAGACCATCAAAAAATTCATGAAGAATAATGCATGTCGTAGAACGACAAACGTTATTTTTAGTTATTGTTTCTTTAATTCAACTGCAATTCAACTTATCTCTATACATGGAAGCCAAACGGCACTCACTCACTCACTCATTAGCAGAACTAAAAATCTACCGAACCGAATGCGTTCAAATTTGGCAGGCATATAACATATTCACTGTTTAGTTGGACCGTTAGACGCGTACTAAGAACGGATTTTGAAACTTCCCAAGGATACGCCAAATATTTGATTTTTTCTATAGTTTTTCGGCATTTTCTTAATTTTTTCGAGAACCAATCGGTGATAATGTTGATATTTGGTGGGCAGGGTTTTTCAAAATTGTAAATGCATTGCGGGTTGCATATCTTCTGCCTTGATACGACCAATCTTCAAAATACGTTCGAAAATTAACAATATGATCTCAAATTGTAGGGAACAATTTGATCTACTATTTAGATAAAATTTATAATTCTTGAACAAATATTGACCAAGGTGGAGTCATTTTCCCATCTTGACATAGGGTCTTCTCTGCTTGGACACTTGGATACCATGGGTTTACACGACGTAACAAAAATCGTGGTATTGTAAGAGCAGAGAATTCAAATTAAAATAAACATAAATATACAGGGTGATTCAGAAGGGATGTGCAATACTTCTCAGGCTGATTCCTTACACCAAATACACAAAAAAGTTCCATGGGACCAACCCCCAAAAACGCTTTGTTACTGACTGAGATAACAATGGACGAAAATTGAGATTTTTCAAAATATATTAATTTTTCTAATTTTTTAGTGGCTCTAGTGAGGTTCTAAAATAAGCAATTCCTATGTAAAATTAGCTGAGAAGTTCAATGAAACCAGTTCCAAGTTTGTAACTTTAACGGTTAAAAAATCAAAAACCGCAAAATCGCTACTGAACACGAATTCATCACTTGTGCTATGTCAATTTTGCGATTTTTGATCGCCATTTCTGAGATTTGGGTAAGATTTACACAATCGCCGCCATTTAACTTTTCCTTTAGAATCCGACTCTCTTCAACTTCCATCAATAAAAATACAATTTTATGATTCCTTATCCAGTTATAACCCTTATTGTTGAAAAATGGCGTTTTCTAGCATATTTTTTCCTATTATCTCAATAACCGTTAAAGTTACAAACTTGGAACTGGTTTCATTGAATTCCTCAGCTAATTTTACATAGGAATTGCTCATTTTAGAACCTCACTAAAGCCACAAAAAAATTAGAAAAATTAATATATTTTGTAAAATCTCAATTTTCCGCCATTATTATCTCAGTAACAAAGCGTTTTTGGGGGTTGGTCCTATTGAACTTTTTTGTCTACTTGGTGTAAGGAATCGGCCTGAGAAGTATTGCACATTCCTCCTGAAACATCCTGTATATAATAAATTTACATTAATATTATTAATGTGAATGAAGAATTATGAATAAAAAATTTAGATTGAAATCTGAACAGAGTGAGCAAGAAATTCATAATATTTTGTCGGGAAACTCGGAAGAATCAAGCCTCTATTGGAGCATTTGACATGCAAAAGTAATAACAGTGCCAATAAAGGACAGCTGATAGAATGCGTTCTATTTGAAAAATGCGCATTTTATCGAACTTCCGTTATCATTCAGATGTTGTTAGCTGTGGAGGCCTGCTACTCCTCCTCCTTCTCCTCCTCCTACTCCGGCTCCTCCTCCTCCTCATCCTCCACCTCCTACTCATCCTCCTCCTCCTCCTCCTTCTCCTCCTTCTCCTGTTTCTCCTCTTTCTCCTTTATAGTTTTCTTTGAAACCTTCTTTCTTTTTCTTCCTCCTTATCCTTCTTTTCTTTTTTCTTTTTCTTTTCTTCTTCTTCTTCGTACTCTCCTTGTTCACCTTCTTATTCCTCTCATCTTCTTGCTCTTTTCTAGCCACGTTCTTCTCCAATCCTTTTTTTCTTCCTTTTCTTCTTTAATCCCTTTACCTCACTTTTTTTAACTTCGTGTTCGTCTTTTTCTTAATCTTTTTATTTTTCGTCTCTCCTTCTCATTTCCCTCTTTTTATTTCTTCTTCTATTTCTCTCCTCTAAACTATTCTTCTTCAATACCTTCTCTTTTCTTCTTTCTACTTCATCATAAATCCATCCTCTTCTTCTTCTTCCCACTATTTTTTCATGACTCTTCTTCCTTTTTCTACTTTTCTTCATCTTCTTCTTCTTCTTTTTCTGCTTCTTCTTCTTCTTCTTCTATTATCCCTTTCCTCTTCACCAATGGACATTTCTCTGTCTAAACTTCTCCTTTCTACTGTTTCCTTCTTCCTATTTTCCTTATTTTTCTTCCTATTTTTCTCCTCTATCTTAAATTCTGTATTAATCTATTATTCCTCTTCACACCGTTTTATTGTATTTCTCATCTAGTCTCTTTTCTATCTCGTATTTATAGGCTAATTTTGTTCTCCTCATTTACTTATATTTCATAATTTTATACGTATAGTTTATCTTCTTTCCTATCCTCTCACTTTTGCTCCATATTTTTTCTTCTTCTTCGCTATCGTCTTATTCCTTTCCTTCATATCTTTCTTCTCCATTTTGCTTCTTCTATTTTTCAAAATGTTTCTTTCTTTCTTACTTTTCCCTCTCCTTCTGCTCCTTTGTCCTTCTCGTCCTCTTTCTCCTCCTCCTCCTCCTCCTCTCCTCCTCCTCCTCCTTCCTCCTCCTCCTCCTCCTCCTCCTCCTCCTCCTCCTCCTCCTCCTCCTCCTCCTCCTCCTCCTACTCCTCCTCCTTCCTTCTCATCCCTCTTCACGATTCTCCGCTTCCTTCCAATTTTCTTGAGGGTTAGTCGCTCCATCAGTTGAATATTGATTCAGCCCCTCCTCCCCTCCACCCATCCTCAGCAGGCATTGGTTGTGTCGTTAGCTTTCAAGCCATTATTTGCACGCAGTAAATTACTGTCTGAAATTTGGAAAAAGAAACATAGGAATAGTTGAAGAAAGAAGATAAGAGAAAGATAGAGAGAGAGAAAGTCAAAGATATAGTTTCCACTTAGTAAAATACACAAGTGATGTGGGCGAAGTTGAGGCACAAGAGCCCCTCTTCTACTTATCCCACAAGAAAGAGTGAGAGAGAAAGTATTGTATTGAATTGAATTAAATAATTGCCTTTGTAAGGGCTGAGTTAGGACTCTAGGGGCCAGTTGTTCGTAACTTCGTTAACTTTTAACGCCGTGATTAGCATGGATAACGAAATCTTGTAGCAACGGCAAACTAACTCAACTCAAATAGGGAATAGAAACATATAAATTATAAAAAAGCCTTGAGTTTCAATAGTTTCGTTTACAAAACTTGATGACACATCATTTACATTAAATTTTATTGCCTAAAAATATTACTAACCTTTAAATTCATGAATCAAGTTAAGATTTATTATCATTGAGGCAATGATTTAAATGAGGTTATAAAATATTTCAATGGCGGTTTTTTTCAAATTTAACAGGCCAGCAGCTGGTTAATTGGAATTGAATACTAATTTCACAGTACTAATATAAACTAAGCGGCCAGAGTTTGAGGCGTTAAAAATTTTAACGTAACCATTAGCTAATGATTAAATTTTTAATATCTGAAAACAATAGCAGCTGAAGATTTACGATTTTTGTGGTACTACCAACCTGACTACAATAAAGTTTTATGAGCATGCAATTTCCAGATCGTGTTTTTGTTTTAATAAATAAATAATTTATACAATAATGAGATAATTATTGATTCTAATATCTATTTTGAATAAGTGCATTTTAATATTTTGCTACTAGTATCGCATTTTAATACTTTATTCATTTGAACGTTTCTCCACTTTGACACGGAGAAATAACGGTGATTAAACCAACAGAACGTATGTGCAACCGGCCCTAGGTCCTCTCAACACTACCATACAACCCTTTATTTGTACGCAGTAAATTGTTCTCTGGAATTTGAAAAACGTAACAAAGGAATGGAACAGAGAGAAAGGTTCAGAGAAAGGGAGAGATAGAACGAGAGAGAAAGTGGGAGAGGAAGAGTGAAAGAGTAATTGGAAGAGAGAAAGAGTGACGAGAGATAGGTAGAAATGAGAGATTCAGATAAATAGATAAAATAAAAGAGGTGAGTTCTAAAAGGAAGGTTAGAATGAGAAAAAATGAAACAGAAGCTGAGGAAGAAGATGTAAATAAGAGAAAAGAAGAGGATACAGAGCGAAAGATAGAAGAGAAAAAAGAGGGCATAGAGCAAAATATAAAAGAGAAAGAAAAAAGAGGGTACAGAGCAAGAGATAAAAGAGAAAGAGAAAAGAAAAAATATGTAAAAATACGAGAAGAGAAATTACTCACTGAATTCTATGAAAGAGGGAGAGAGTGAGCAAAATAGAACGAAAAAGAAAAGAGATAAGAGAGGAAAAGTAGGAGATAAAGGGAGGGAAGAAACCTGGAAGTGAAAAGGAACAAGAAAGGGAGAGGTGTAGACTTTCAAACGAACGAAAATAGAAAAGATAGTCTTCAGGAGAAGAAAACAAAAAATGAATAGAGTGATAGCGTTTTCAGGGAAAGAAAACACAAAAAGAAAATGAAACAGTCTCGAGGGTGAAGACAGAGAGTTACAATCTTGAAAAACCAATAGAAATACGGTTGAAAAATGAGTTTTCGAACTTGAGAAATGGTTCTTAGCAACTTAGCAATTTAGGCAATGAGCAATGACTCGAACTCCTAGGCTGAGGCCGCACTGCCGGTGGGTAGAGCCTGGAGGGTGGAGGGTAGTTGGTAAATCTATAGAACATACACACCATCAACAGTAATACATCGTATGAATGGTATGACGTCATTCTGTTTTTTGAGGTTATGTTGTCCATTTTAAAGAATTTCAAGATAGCGGCTGAACACATACCATTCATTCGATGTATCAATGTGGATGGTGTGTATGTTCTATAGATTTACCAACTACCCTCCACCCTCCACGCTCTACCCACCGGCACTGCGGCCTCAGCCCTAGTGACTGAGCCTTCAAAAAAGAAACTGCAACAAACTTGAAATGCACTAATAACGAAATTTAATCTGAAGTTGAGAGTTGGATAAGTATAAGAGATGGTTTTCATAATACTGCTGTGTTCTCCATCAATGAAGTTGCAATTTATTCTCTAGTATGAATCAATTTCTTCATAACAAAATGACTAAGAATGAAATACAAAATGAACAAATGAATGCATAAAATGAATAAATAAAGCTATAATAGTAATTTCATAATCCAAGTCGAACTGCGCGAATTATACTGACGAATTTATCAAGCAATTTCACGATATGCAGTCAATATTGAATTTGTGAATACTCAATAACTACTCACATGACCTACCTATAACATTCATTCATTCTAGAACAAAATAATACACTGTTTACGAAAATCAAAAACAGGTATTTGCCCAAAACGTCTTGAATTGCAAAAATTTTTCCAAAATTTTCAGGTTATGTGAAATTTCAGTTTTTTTCCAATGTTTACACTACTATAAAGATAATCTGAAGTAAATGGTGATCAATTTTGAATTTAGAAGGGTTGATATGAAGTCAAATAACACTAAACAATTCCGAAATACATAACCTACTTTTGGCCGTTGTATTAATTAAGAATAGGAACAGTTTTGATAGAAATCCCATTCGCACTCTCCATTGTAAATTATTAAATAAATTATTATGATTATGACTGTAGCGCTTTCAAGTTCAATGAAAATGGTTCATGTTGACAAAGGATCACAAATCAACTATTAATAGGATATTCATAATTCAATTCAATTAATTACATGTAAAATTACTAGAAATATTCGTTAGCATTATCCACAACAGTTCGTCATGAATTGAGATATTTAAAACTTTATATTTATTTTCTACATTTTTATTTTGAAATCTTTAGAGTTCTTTACCAATCTAAAGTTCTAATCTAAATCTAGAGTTCTTCTAATCTTTTGAAGTCTTTAGAGTTCTCTTACCATAGAACATTTCAATCCACCCACTTTTTAACCTACTACTGTCCTAGCCTACTCAGTGCAATTTGCGGGAGAAAAACAATCTCCCGTCATAATTGGGTATGCAAATGAGAAGAAAAAAATCAAATAGAATATCAAATGACTCATTGACCTTCACGTTTGACTGGAAGGCTACAGTCGATACATGATATCAGACTTTTTCTCGTTTGTTTTGGCGCCGAAAAATGGGCGGGAAAGTGTGTTATTGGCCGGAGGTCGAGTGTACTCCCGCCGTTTTTTAAATAATCGGTGGGCGATCTTCTTATGTCTGATTATTATTCAGTCAGGCATGTAATGAATGCTTTTGTAAGAGAAGATTACTAGAAAAATGGATTTCATTGTAGTGGTTTTATATTTTCTATCTATATTATTTTTACCTACTAGGAGTGTTCACAATCTGTCGTGGTATTGTTGAATTAAATCAGCAGCTAATTTTTCCTCACTATACTATAGTCTGTCCAAGCAAAGAAGAGCCTCTAGCAAGATGGGAGAATGACTCCAACTCGTTCAATATTGGTTCAAAAATTATTGATTTGGTCTCAATCGTAAGAAACATTCTGATCTATAATTTGAGTCCAAATCAATATTTATTGAACTAGAATTCACAGAGCTGTAGAATTTTTCTCATCTTGCCAGAGGGTCTTCTTTGCTTGGACAGACTACTATGGCATTATTCAACAATTAACAGAATAACACGACTTAACAGATAATGTGGATACCCCTATTTTATTGTGTCGTTCTTTTTTATTGTAAGTAGATGGTGCGGCTATAAAATTTTAAGTATGTTGGAATATTTATACTGTAGAATGTAGTAGGTAAATTAATAATTTGAAAAGTTTTGATGTGTTCTGTATTTCTCAATGTATCATGTACGCCAAAAATGAAGGTGGTTGGTAAAATGGAGTTTCTACAATTTGCCAACTAAGACAGACTTCTAAACATTCTAGAAGCTTTAGAAATAATTAGAGAAACAAAACATAATTCATGAATCAGTTTAAACGACCAGATTTTTCCACCCAGTACAACACAACCAATCTAGCTTTATCATAAATGTGTTGTATTATTTGGTCATAATATGTATTGGTAATTTTATACGGTATTATCTTATTCCATCGTTTTCCCATTATTTCGTAACATTTTTCTATTTATTTCGTATGTTATTGTAATTATCAATCTTCCATTTTGTTGTTTGAATCACCATTTTGTAACGTTTGCATGAACCGCTAATCGGGGAGGAGCTTGTCTAGGCCAATGGCAGACGTTCGCTGTGATTGGTTCAAGCAACTACCAATAGCAGCGCTTGGCTGTTAGTATAAATATTGCTGCTCTTTTCTTCAAGTTTCAGTTTGTCAGAGATTGATAATGTGTTACGAAACAGGTTTTTAGATTTTCAATAAATCTGTGGTTTGACTATCTTGTCTATTCATTTAATATGGATAACTACCACAATATCACCTTCACAATGTCCCAACAAATAACTGAATTAAATTTTTTAATCAGCTTTAATCCTGAGAAAACCCCTCACTAATATAAATTATCTTATATGAGCAGTAAATTCATTTTGGATAATTAGCATCAAAATTCCGTTACAAATTGTTGGCTCACTTAGTGCCATTTATTTGCAAATTTCGGCCACTTTGCCAAACAGAATAGTACAGTACAATCCAAATAGTCTGTCCAAGCAGAGAAGGCATTCTGGCAGTATAGGAAAATGACGACAGCTCGGTAAATATTGATTCAATAATATTATAAATTTGGTTTCAAATTGTAGAAAACATTCTGCTCTACAGTTTGAGAACAAATTTATAATTCTTGAACCATTATTGACCCAGTTGTAGTCATTTTCCCATCTTGCCTGAATGTCTTCTTTGCTTAGACCGACAAGCCTGAAAGCAGCAAATTATTTAGAAAGTAGTTTCATTTACTGTATTGTTACTGTATTAATGCTGACCCGAATAAGACCACTTTCAACAAAACCATACTAATGAAAATGAACAAGAAATTACCTACTGTCATTCAGTCTTAGTTCAATACTAATACAGTATTATACAATACTCTTATTCATAAGTTCCTCATATATTCAGTGCTAATACAATACTACTATATTTCATATTCGTGATCAGCTTTTAAAGACTGGTATTGCAGAATTCATATTATAAATCAGCTAATGTCTGTTATAGCTGACGCAAAAAATAAGGTGGTTTCGTCTGCTCCTTGTGCGCTCCAACAGGTGATATTGTCAATTATTAGAGTTGCCTTTTATTTATGTCTAGGAAATATTCTTGAAATAAAAAAGACAATAGATGCTTTACATCAGCTGTTAATTGGTTACATCACTTTCAAGAGGCATACAAAACCGCCTATCTTTTTGACGTCAGTTATGTTATTAGTGAATAATTCATTTGCTTTTTGCACATTAGAACATTAGTGCGAAGAAACCATTTAACCTTGTTTTGGACTAATCATGCAACAAAATTTAGGAAGAAAATTTAGCACAGGCCTATCTTTTCTATCCTTGTTCATAATTATGTTATCATGTCAATAAATAAATGAAATTAAATGAAACATTGCTTTTTCATTAATGGAATATAAGATATGATTACGAAGAAAATTGAGATCTTGGAAGAGAAAATGAAGAAAATAAATAGGAATTAGGAAAAGTCAGTTATATCATTTTTCGTTTCTGAATTTAAATCTCAATACGAATCCAACTTGAAAACCCCAATTATGAAGCATCTACAGCGAAAACCTATTTATTCATGCATAACGTGATTTATCACTCTTATTTGAAAATAATTATCTTCCAAAATCTCACCAGTTGATGTAACAATCCTCCTTGTTTCTCAGTAAACCCCCAGTATTAGAAATCCCACTCCACTTCTCAGTCAAAGACTCGCGAAAAGTTAACAAGTCCTGCTTGTTAAGCACCCGAAACAGATTTCCATGATTTTGAAATGCAGGCGTAACGAAAATGTAACACTGACAATACACAGACGCTCACTGCTAACGCGCACGTTTAATACGGACGCTTGTACAAGACTGCGCGTTTGTAGTTTAGTTCAGAAGGATCGGAAAGCTACTGCGCGAACTGCGACTTTCAAGTTACGAGGGTTTCTTGGGAGGGGGAGGGGAAGTTTGGGTGGAACAGAGGAGAGGGAGGGATGATTTTTCTGGTGGGGAGTAAAAGAAGGAGTAAAAGAGAGAGAGAGAGAGTGTGAGTGATAAAGAATATGAAGAGGAGGGAAAAGCGACAAAGAGCGATCAGACGAAGCATGCGTAGATAAAGTTGGTATAGATTGTCCAAGCAAAGAAGACCCTCTGGCAAGATGGGAAAATGACTCCAGCTCAATCAATATGGGTTCAAAAATAAAAAATTTGGTCTCTAATTGTAGAGCCGAATGTTTTCTACAATTTGAGGTGAAATTTATAATTTTTGAACCAATATTGACCGAGCTGGAGTAATTCTCTTATCTTGCCAGAATGTATTTTTTGCTTGACTAGACTGTAGAAAATTTTGGGACATCCAAGTGTTTTTTTGATCGAAAAAAGCAATGAATTGACTTCGCGCCTCACAATTATTTCTACAAGTTTTTTACGTTATTTATTCATTTGTGTGTTGTGTGGTGCCAAGTTATTTAGTTACTCTCGTTTTTGAAACTGTTCAAAGTTATCAATGAAGTTTCTTTTTTGGGACACAGATGCAGAAAGTATTGAGTTCTATAATTGAATAAAAAGGAATATATCTCCTTTACATACTAAATATACTAAAATTGGTAGACTTACTCCTTTATATTCACTGAATATACTTAAAGTTTTGTAAGCTCTTAAACTTGAGAGCTCATTCAGAGTTTGAGACTTGTCAAAAACTTTTATTTACAATTTTGGTAGTGTCTGCCACACGTCAATGAACACTATCAATAAATTATATATTTTTTGTTAAAAATAATGATTTTTATTTATTAAATTGTTTGTAAAAAGAGATGAACCGAGTGGTTATAATGGTATATCAGAGAGACTCTGTAATGATATCAATGAGTTATTAACATGCGAAGAAGCTGTCTAAATCTGAGATCTACGATTTATTACAATTTATTATCCAGCATCGTAAAGTTCATCAAGGTTTGAAACTATATTTAACTATCCCCTTGTAATTAAAATCATCACTTATATTTTTTGAATAATATGATTTGTATTCAAGGGTGTTTGTACCCCAGAAATATTTCAAGTCCACATTTGTAAAGTATTCTTTCACATTCTCACAACACGTCAAGCTAAAAACTCAATAGTATATACAAGCAAAGAAGACAGAATGGGAGAATGACTCCAGCTCGGTCAATATTCGTTCGAAAATTATAACTTTTGATCAGAATGTTTTGTACAATTTGAGACCAAATCTATAATGTTTGAACGAATATTGACCGAGCTGGAGTCATTTTCCCATCTTGCCAGAATGTCTTCTTTGCTTGGACAGACTTCATCTACGCTCTACTTAGTCCAGTAGGAAACTCTTTTTTTAGTTTCTACTTTGAACTTTCACTGTATGGAACTTTTTGCTTTTTTGTAAGAGAACTTTAGTAATCTCGAAAGTTTGACTACAATATTCATAATATTCCTAGTTGTAAATCTCTCTTCCACCTCCAACCTAAATAAAAAATCTTGGAAAAAATTCCTGAAAAATCTCAGCACAAAGTTTGAGCTTTCAACTTTTAGGGTTTCCGCGCGGGAGGAATAGACTTTTTCGTCATCTCAACAGCTTCTTCCACCCTTTAATCAAGTCCAAATCATCACTGACCCAGTTTTGCGTTCTACTTCCTGTGTTATTACCATTGGACCGATATAAGAGGAACATTTTTATGTGGCAATCTGATCCCCATACCCCATTACAGTATTATGCATGTGAATAACGTTGACGTTTTTTCAGGAGTTGTCATTTTCTGTATTCAATTCAAAGTTCATTGTGATTCTTAGAAACGAATAATACTTGAAGAGAAAGCTCAACTGAAATACAAAAAAAAGAAAATACTTCACCTGCATGGAAAATCCTTTCGCAGGTGAGAGTTGATAACATAATTCAATACAAAAATCCATTAAGAACTTCCAAAAATGTAAGAAACTCAGTAATATTAAAATAGAGAAAAGAATAAAGGTGAAAAGGATAAAAGGATAAAAGAAAGAGAGATGATAAACATACTATTGAAAGAGAAAGATAAGAATTAAACAAAAGTTTATTATCCATTCAATAGTACTATCTATTCCAAATGATATATTTCTATCGTCTTGTAAGTTCTATTGTTACGGAATTCAACAGTGTCTGATGGCCTTGAGACGGTTATACACCAAGTGATGGACAGGCAGGGATGACAGGGATGACAATGTGTCAACAGGTTGATCGCATTGTTTTGTAAACAAACAATTATCTTGAACCCTCCAGAAGCCATTATACCAGAACTTTCTAGCATTCTCTCGTTAATTCTCATAAGCTTATATAATGTCGGGGTGTTTAAACTACCAGTCAGTCTTACTCGAGCGTTCGAACGAATTGTGTCAGTTGTATTGTCTGACAGACCAGATGTTGTATATAGACACTCTATAGTTATATTCATTCTGTTTATTAGTCAGTTTATATTTTCTTCTTAGTGTAACTTGCGTGATGAAGACTGTTCTCATTTCTTATTCAGTGCAGTGTTAATTTTAGTGAAATTTGTATTGTGAAACGTTATAAACTCTTGCGCTATCTTCTGTTCTGTTATAGTTTATCTTTTTCCAGTGTGTTATAGCAGTGTAATTAATAAAGTAAATCAGTATAAATTGCCTCAAGTCTTTTATTATAGTGGAAACCCGTAACAGTATGTTAATCTTATTAGGCAATTTATTCCTAGCTTGAGTAGAATGTTATGAGATGCAATGAAATTATTCTAAAAGGAATACACATTATTTATATTCTATTCCATTATATGTATAGTATTATCACAATCAGTTTTTTTAACATAGCCTACTGTAACTGTCATAACTCACCGGTATTATTCTGTCCAAGCAAAGAATACCCTCTGGAAAGATGAGAAAATGACTCCAGCTCGATCAAAATTGGTTCAAAAAAATATTGATTCGGTCTCAAATTGTAGATCAGAATGTTTCCTACGATTGAGACCAAATCAATGATTTTTGAATCAATATTGACCGAGCTGAAATCATTTTCTCATCTTGCCAGAGGGTCTTCTTTGCTTGGACAGACTATTTTCAAGATTTCAGGGTTACCTGGAAAAAAGGAGAACACATTGCTGTTTCAACTTTTTATCCTTGTTTCAGTGAAGCTTAACCTATATTGGGTTGCAGAGAGAAATCCTATTTTTCTCTGAATCTGGAGATTTCCACATCGAATCTGCCAGGAGATTTAGCACGTCTGCTTTGATGTTTCATAAACGAAATCAAGTTGTCTCTTGTCAAATTAGCGAATCAATTGAAAAGCATTGGCCTTTCTTCACGCGTATATCATTTGTGAAGAAACTGGAAAGAATGAACAGATCTGTGTTTGTTTGATTTGTGACTTTTACAGAAATTTGAGTTAGTTTTTCTCTCAAATTTTCTTGCCGGTGAAAATGTAGTTGTGCTTCAATGTCCAGTCAAAGGAATAATGCAATCCATGGATAGCTGTGGGGCAAAGTTTGATCTACTCTGCACTAAGACAGTTGATTGTAAGTTGATTTATTTTACTAGATAGTATATAAATTTGTTGTCTTTTATTTGAAGTTGGGTCTAGCATGTCTTTTCTCAAACTAAGTAGTGTAAGTTGTTAGTTTTCCTTTTAGAAATAGTATATTTCGTACCTAGGGCCGAAAATGTGCGTTTTCCGGCTCGAAATCGGTTTTCAAGTCCGAGGCCGTAGGCCGAGGACTAGAAAAGATTGAGAGACGGAATATTACATTTTCGACCCGTGGTGTCGAACTTTATTTTTCGGCACACAACATCAATGAAAACAAAACAAAATTATCAGTTAATCATTTCCATGAACAGCTAGACCAGTAGCCTTATTATGCTATCTTCCCCTATGCTGAATTTGGAGTAGGTGCCATCTGCTTGCTATTGGAACTTCGCGTCAAAAGTTTATTGATTTAGTGACTGAATATTACTTTATAACTATCAGTGTATTCGATTTTATTAGTTCAGAAACGTTTAAGCCCAAGATAATTTTTGTACGATCATCCTAAATTGTACAATATCAATTTAAAGTTGTTGATTTTCGACAGATATTGGCTAACAGAGAAGCATTGTCTAGTTGCATTATCAGCCGCTAGATGGCGCTGGCTTACCTGCTAGACGAAGTAACACAGAGTCTGACAACAATAATTTTGTTTAAACATGGATTTCACGTTCATCATTATTCAACAGTTAATCAATACAAACATTTTTAATCTTATCAAAGTTGAAGTATTAGTTATTGAAGCAGTTTTCCTTTATTATTCAACTACTGATTAATTTGAAAACTTTCAACGTTCAGTTCTCTTGACAAGGGATCTTGACAATCAAAATAACAGATGAGAGACTACCTTTACTTCGAAATACCAATAAGTCGACATTGACTCCCAAAACAGCTGACATTTAATGCAATCAAACCGGAATGCTACCTATTGATCGACTAACCCTTAAATCGACAACAACCTTCAGTCAGCTGACATTCAAGGTTATTTTACCGCCCTAGGGCCGAAAAACGCATTTTCCCGGCGAGTTGCTGGCGACCTCGCCTGAAAACGAGCGTTTTCGGCCTCCGTATAAAGCATGTAAAACAGTCCATTTCATACCAGTGTGGCGAAAAATTTATTTTCATTTGAAATAGAGCTACAATATCATATTTTCAACTTATAATAATTGAATAAATATCAATACTGTAATGGAGTTGATATTTTTATTTTTGAAATTCTAAAAATGAATAAAGTCATTTTTTGTGTTTGGAGTGAATTTATTTCATTACCATGGAGAAGTAGAAATTATTAATTGCCAACAAAAGAAAATAAGAAAGAAGTTTATTTTTCGGATCAACAAAAATTAACAATGGTATTGGTTATATTAAAATTAATAAAAATTAAGAATGCTACCCGTGATTAAAAGGAAAGAATAATTCAATACAAGGAAATTAATTGCGTAATCAATAATTCTTATTCTAAATTTACAGCCTAATTAATTGGTATAGAATCATCTCATCTAATCTATAGTCCCATCTGATTCAATGCTGTTTTAATTAAAAAAGCCCTAATGATAATGTGCATACAATTTCCAGATGGTTATGAGTAAAATAGAACTCTTTTTGTCTGCTTTGATGTTTCATAAACGAAATCAAGTTGTCTCTTGTCAAATTAGCGTATCAATTGAAAAGCATTGGCCTTTCTTCACGCGTATTTCATTTGTGAAGAAACTGGAAAGAATGAACAGATCTCTGCATTTCTTTTGTTTGCCGTACTTACCGTAATGTTTTCTCCAATCCCAATGTAATTATTTCCATGTCAAATTCATGAATTACAATTAAATATGTTTAGCTTACTAGTAAAAGGTATGTTTTAGCAGATGCCTATAAGTTATATGGTTTCGACTGTTCTTTGTGCGCTCCAGCAGCTGATATCGTCAATTAAAGTTTTCTTCCAGCTATGCATAGATGATGTTTTTGAAATCAAAAGAGACAATACATTCTTCACATCAGGTACGAGAGACAGACGAAACCGCTATGTAGGTATAGAGGATTAATTTTAAACAAAAACATCATCTAGCTTTAGCTAAATGACAATTCTAATTGACAACATAAGGTGTTGGAGCGCACAAGACGTAAACGACTAACGTTTTGGTCAAACCAGTTTGTATGTCACCTTTGGCTTCAGCTGTAGTTCTTTATTGTCTGTACGATATTTTTGAATACAGTGCAACCTACTGGGGAAAACAAGTAGCTCGTAGCAGAGTAGTAAGAAAATTAATCGCTAGACAGCGCTACTGTGTTGTTTTCCAACAAAAGTAAATTACTACTTTCATTCTACTACTCAAGTGGTAATAGAGTCCTAGTCCTATGAACTGGTGGTTCGGAACTCACCAAAAGCAGTAGGTCCATTCATCTCTCAACATCATCCTTCCCATTACCCACGCACAGGCCCAAGAGCCCATGTGGGCATTACCCTAAAAAAAGAAATTATTAAGACTTATTAATTTCAAAAGTCTTGATAATTTCTTACTTATTCATACATTGATGCAACAATAAAAACTGCTTTATATGTACAGATTCTCTGAAGTTGAATTGATTACATTGAATTTCATTTGTTTGCACTGGCGGCTCGTGCCCACGAAACAGGTGAAGTGCTGTAAAGTTAAAGATACGGGCACTTCACCTACTTCGTGGATACGAGCGGCCAGTGTTTTTGAGTTTTCAATTCCTTCTAACTTATCGTGAATTGCTCAGGATCTAAAATTTACTGACTTCCATTACAATTAATTTTTCTTTCTTAAACTTATAAAAATACACTTTATGAATTCCATTTTAAATTTGAAGTGGAGAAAAATGGATTCATAGCACAATGGATTTTTCATTCTGAAAAAAGTGCGACATATTTAAGAAGAAAGCTATTGCCTTAAAGATGGCTTCATCTGTATCTTGTATAATAACCTACTATCATAGACTAACTATACAATTAGTATATTTAATAGAATTGTATAAACTATGAGTAGAATATAAACTATTAGAAGAGTATATCTAAGCTACTATGTAGATTTTAGATGTACCTACTATGTTGGATGTAACGATATTTACATATATGTTGATCAACAATATTTGATCATCAATTTGATCAACAATATTCACTGGCGACTCGTGCCCACGAAATAGGTGAAGTGCTGTACTGTAAAAGATACGGGAACTTCACCTGTTTCGTGGGCACAACCGCCAGTGACAATATTTGATCAACAATATTTGATCAACAATATGATCAACAATTTGATCAACAATATTTGATCAAAAATTTGATCAACAATTCGATCAACAATATTTGATCAACAATTTGATCAACAATTTGATCAACAATATTTGATCAACAATTCAGCTTACTCAACATAACATGATCAACAATATTTGATCAACAATTCGATCAACAATATTTGATCAAATATTTGATCAAATTTTTGATCAAATATTTTGATCAACAATTGTTGATCAAATCTTTGATCAAATATTTTGATCAAATTGTTGATCAAATATTGTTGATCAAATATTTGATCAAATTGTTGATCAAATTGTTGATTAAATATTGTTGATCAAATTGTTGATAAAATTTTTGATCAAATATGGTTGATCAAATTGTGATTAATTGTTGAAAAATAGTTTGAATAATGAAGAATTTATTCATAAATTATCGTAGAGTAATTGATTTTATCACAAGCTATTGGTCTCTCCTAGATGTTGTAAATTGAGAAAATTGTTGAATTGAACATGTTGCACCAATCTTCAACATTTTATTAGTGAGAATATTCTTGTTGCATTCATTTAAACAAGAAATGAAATATTTGTGCTTGCGATGCTTGGTTTCAGTTTCATTCCATTTCCTTCTCCAAAGGGATTCCCCTGTAAGAGGGAAATTTTTTTCAAAAAAGCACCATAAAACTATATTTTTAGAAGTTGTTATTAAAAATTCCTGCAACTCTTTTAAAGAGAATTCTATTTAGTGTAGGATAGCTCCCAATCTCGTCGGGGGGATATATCCCCTCAATCCCCCTAATGGGTTCGCTCCTGCGTCTTCACATGAAAATTTTTCTGTTCTACCTGTATTTGATGCAACTTCCGACGCAACACGTGAAATATAGGGAACCTCTCAACTTTTTGGCGTCAACTATTCAAATGTATTCTTCCCACTGGCGGCTCGTGCCCACGAAAGAGGTGAAGTGCCCGTATCTTTTACTGTACAGCACCTCACCTGTTTCGTGGGCACGAGCCGCCAGTGATTCTTTCTGATTAAAAATAATTGAAATCGTGCACTACTTATTTACATTACATTAGAAATTCTCTATTCTATTCTATATCTATTTGATGTGACTTTCTACTCATGTAAAAAATAGGGAGCACAATAAATTCCAAGATTGAATTTACGAAAAAATAGACAAAAATGGTAATGATGAAAACGGAAAATTTGCTCACGACGTCGTGTATTATAATAGCATATACCTATTTCTATCGAACAAACCTTTCAAAAATCTAGTTTTGAATGCAACTGCCAAGCTTATACCATATTCGACGAAACGGTGATTGTTGACTGCTGTAAAATTTAATTTGCAGTTTGACCTCTAATTGTAAAATCTGTTCAAGCAGAAAAGACATTCTGGCAAGATGGGAAAATGACTCCAGCTCGGTAAATATTGGTTCAAAAATTACAAATTTGTTCTCAAATTGTAGAGCAGAATGTTTTCTACACTTATAGACAACATTTTTAATTTTTGAACAAATATCGACCGAGCTGGAGTAATTTTACCATCTTGCCAGAATGTCTTCTTTGCTCGCGCAGGCTGTAACGTAATCCAGTTCAAATGCGCGGGAACCCTTGACCTTAGTTGGAGGTCAGGGAGAGAGTTCGAGCTCCTTTGCTGTAGTTCCAGTCATTGCTTTGATTTCCCAATATCCAGTATTGTTTCATGTTATGTTGAGTAAGCTGAATAATGGATTGTTTCAACTATCATAGGAGAATAATATCAGTAGCATAGTTTCTGAATTATGTCTGTCCACGCAAAGAAGACATTCTGACAAGATGAGAAAATGACTCCAGATTGGTCAATATTGGTTCGAAAATTATAAATTTAGTCTAAAATTGTAGAATACATTCTGCTCTACAATTTGAGACTGACTAAACTTATAATTTTCGTGGCTCCGACTCGGTCAATATTGATTCAAAAATAATATTTCTGGTTTTAAATTGTAGGAAGCATTCTGCTCTATAGGTTACAATTTAAGAATAAATTGATAATTTTTGAACTGAGCTGGAGTCACTTTCCGATCTAGCCAGAATGTCTTCTTTGCTTGGACAGACTATGCAAGTATTGCTTCTTCTTCTTCTTCTTCTTCTTCTTCTTCTTCTTCTTCTTCTTCTTCTTCTTCTTCTTCTTCTTCTTCTTCTTCTTCTTCTTCTTCTTCTTCTTCTTCTTCTTCTTCTTCTTCTTCTTCTTCTATTTCTTTTTATTTTCATTTTTGTTGTCCTTGTTCTTCCTCTCCTTTTCATTTTTCTTTCTCCCCCTTTATCATCTCTTCTGCTTTGTCATTTTATCACTGCTTTCTCTTCTCCCTGGTCTTAACAATCATGAATTATCATTATATAGGCCTAATCTTTGCTTGAATTCCAAAACGCTAGACACTAGCACTCCATTGAAGTGTAGCATTCAATTGATCTATACAACTTGAATTAACTTTATTAAGTAAGTATAGTTCCCGCAAGCTGAGAAGACATGCCATTACAATCATATTTATATGGCAACAGCGTTCCTTCTCACCTTGCACAAACTGTAATAACACATAAAAACTGTAAATTACAAACGTGAATAGCCCAATGTTTTTATATTCTTCGTTCATTCCTAACCTTCAATTGGTAGTCAAACTTATTTTTATACTCTCCAAACCTTTTTTACACGTGGATGGGATTATGGTAATGACTAACCCCTAATTTATCCCATTATCTACAAATCCAGATAGTTCTGAACATCATTAGGTACCAGAATGACTAATAAACTGATCTCCCGGATTAATGAGCACAAAAAACATTATGAATCCTCACCTTCACACTCTCATTGGTTACAGGAAAACCCAAGCGATACTTTTTACTTCGTAACCTTGACTTTTCCCCCCACATCACAAAATTATTATAAAATACGTTGCTTATTTATGATGGAGGATTAAATATAGCTTTGGAGAAGGGAGTATAGAGTCTATTTTTTCATCAAAGCGTGATTCCAAACTGCAAATTTGTGAGAATTATCAAAATTATTTGTTATTCATGCAAGTCTATAGGCATGAACTAACCAAATATATCATAAATTTCTTCTATAGGTTCCAATTAAACTCTTTTTGAAGCTTTTTTCTCATATTTAACCATGGTAAAGTAAAAACATGATTCAGAAGTTTTATGCAATTCTGCCACTATATGCATTTCTAATAGATAGTTAGGTTCTTAGGTTCCAATTAAACTCTTTTTGAAGCTTTTTTCTCATATTTAACCATGGTAAAGTATAAACATGATTCAGAAGTTTTATGCAATTCTGCCACTATATGCATTTCTAATAGATAGTTAAAGTGAATCCTTTAGAAGGAATGAAATGAAGGTTCTGTATACTAAGATAGGACGTAACGTAGTTTCAACAGAGATTTTTCCCTATCAGAACCCATTCATTGATAATAAACTACAATAACGTTGTATACAGTATTATCTACTATTTAAAATTATAAATCTCATACAAACGTCCTTTACAATTGCAATAATTCAACAATGTGTAACGAAAATATAAGCAGAGTTCTCTAGATATTCTTGAAGTGGGGATGTGAGGATGGTTTCAAATTTCAGGATAGTTACCTGAAAATTTATATAAACACTTACAATTCAATCGAAACATTTTCTTATCAGTTACAATGTATTTTTCAGGAAAGGAAGTGAAACGGAAACTTAACCACATCCGGCTTTATTAAATCAATCAGAATTTACACAGTCACGTTTTCTTGCTGATATCTGGAAGAAATTTTGGAGGTTTTGAAGTATTATTACAATAAATTCTGATAAATTTCGTTTCAAGTGCGTGAAACCAACGATATCGCAATACCTGGTGTTCTATTTACTGTCAGTAATTAGAGTACTTAGAGTTTGTTGTCATTATCAAGAGATAAGAGTGTTGAAAAGCTCTGTTTATAATATTAACAATAATTAACTTGAAGATTGATTATAATGAGAAATGTGTTGAAATTACAATTAATAGTGTTATTGGATTTTGAAGAAATAATAATTTTCCACCTTCAATATTCCTTTGAATCTTATCTATTTCATTACTATTAATTCAATCTATTGAAAATAAAACTTATTGTCAACTTCCTAAAATTTATTAATTCCATAATATCAGTTCTCATCACCCATTTTCCCAACCTCTATACTCTTCTATTTGACTTTTCATATTCTATTTTCTTTTCCTTCTCTTGATTCATTCTCTTCTTTCTCTCATTTATTTCTTCTAGACTGTCCTCGTTCCTCTATCCCTTTCTTTGTTCTCTTTTCTCCATTCCTCATCTTCTTCTCCTTTTTCCATTCTTCACCTCTCAATTTACTCCATCTCCTCTTCTCTTTAATCTTTATTTTCTCTCTTTCCAAATCCCTTTCATCTTTCCTTTTGCTCTACCCATTCTTCCTTTTCTTCTCGTTTCTCCTTAACATCTCTTCCCTTCATCTTCTCCTCCTATTACTCTGTTTTCTCCATCATCTTATTTCACTCTCAATTTATCATTTTTCTATTTCTGTTATCTCACATCACTATCAAAACAAAATACAAAACTTCATTTTTATAATTATCACAGGAAATAAATAACTTTGAAGCGATCAAGATATAATTTTAGAACAGAATTATTCATTTATATAAAATTTATGGAATAGATGTTATATTTATAGAATGAGATTCATTTGTGTACAATTCCTTGGTAAACTACTTGTGTCCTATCTATCATTGATTGATAGAGGAATATCACTACTTGTGTAATCATATCCACCACACCTACAACTTATTTTCAGAATACTTCTGCAATCACATCACAAGAACAATACTCTTATCATCTATCACGTCAACCTGCAGGTAAATTTCGCTGCTTTGTAGTGGCAGCTCTGCTTACACTCTAAGATATAGTAGACGACAAACAAAAAGGCGGTTGACAAATAACTAATAATTATTCTCAGCTCTGTCAGGATAGTCGGATAGCGGTCTTCAAATTCGTATCGAGTAAAGTACGAGTTTGACTGAATGTTACGCTGTTGAAGATCGTTTACTGACTGTCCTGACAGAGCTGGGCATTAATTAAATGCGTTGGAGATACGCCAATGTCGTTGGCATCTACTATACTACCAGGAGGCCAGAGATAACAGAGATAGCAAGGAGAGCCAAGCGCAATTATTGCTCACCTGAGATATAGTATGTCCAAGCAGAGAAGACATTCTGGCAAAATGGGAAAATGACTCCAGCTCGGTTAATATTGGTTCAAAAATCATAAATTTAGTTTCAAATCGTAGATTGGAAAGTTTCCCACAATTTGAGACCAAATTCATAATTTTTGAACCAATATTGACCGAGCTGGAATAATTTTCCCCTCTTGCCAGAATGTCTTCTTAGCTTGGACAGACTATAGTAGTGTATTGGTGAGTGGTTCTCTGAATATGCCCATAGTCTGTCCAAGCAAAGAAGACCCTCTGACAGGATGGGAAAATGACTCCAGCTCGGTCAATATTGGTTCAAAAATTATAAATTTGCTCTCAAATTGTGGATCAGAATGTTATCTACAATTTGAGACCAAATTTATAATTTTTGAACCAATATTGACCGAGCTGGAATCATTTTTTCATCTTGCCAGAATGTCTTCTTAGCTTGGACAGATTACTTGGTGAGCAGTTGTTCTCTGAAAGAACATGCCTACATATCCAGTAGTGTGGCAACATTGGTAAGACCACTACTAACAAACTCGCGTTTGTTTCAGCAGCCGCAGTCGGTTATAGACTTTCAAAGGGGAACGTTCGGTCTTTTCAGCGTTCTTAAATCATTGCCGGCTAGTTTAAACTCGTTTGCTACAATCTTAAATTCAACAAACATAAACAATAACTTTCGTTTTAATAGTTGTGTATAGTAGTAACGGAATACAAAATTTAAAGTTCGTAAAATTATTCGTTTGTTATAGTAAGATTTGCTACTTGTTTGATAAGAAAGTTTGTTGAATAGAAATAGAATCGAAACTTTATCAACTCAACTTAAATCGTTTACAATAATGCAAAGTTTATAAAATATACTTATATTTTGAAATCGAAAACACAAATTTGGAATTCTAAATATTGAGAAAAATATACTTCACGAGTGATAGTGTTTGTTTGATTTGTGACTTTTACAGAAATTTGAGTTAGTTTTTCTCTCAAATTTTCTTGCCGTGAAAATGTAGTTGTGCTTCAATGTCCAGTCAAAGGAATAATGCAATCCATGGATAGCTGTTGGGACAAAGTTTGATCTACTCTGCACTAAGACAGTTGATTGTAAGTTGATTTATTTTACTAGATAGTATATAAATTTGTTGTCTTTTATTTGAAGTTGGGTCTAGCATGTCTTTTCTCAAACTAAGTAGTGTAAGTTGTTATTTTGTTTAGTTTTCCTTTGAGTAAAATTGATTTTCATTTGAAATAAAGCTACAATATCATATTTTCAACTTCACAATGAAAAATAATAATTAAATAAATATCAATACTGTAATGGAGTTGATATTTTTATTTTCGAAATTCTAAAAATGAATGAAGTCATTTTTTGTGTTTGGAGTGAATTTAGTTCATTACCATGGAGAAGTAGAAATTATTAATTGCCAACAAAAGAAACTAAGAAAGAAGTTTATTTATCAAATCAACAAAAAATTAACAATGGTAGCCTATTGATTATATTAAAATTGATAAAAATTAAAGAATGCTACCCGTGATTAAAGGAAAGGAATAATTCAATACAAGTAAATTAATTGCGTAATCATTAATTTTTAATCTAAATTTACAGCCTAATTAATTGGTATAGAATCATCCCATCTGATTCAATGCTGTTTTAATTAAAAAAACCCTAATGCTAATGTGCATACAATTTCCAGATGGTTATGAGTAAATTAGAACTCTTTATGAAGAATAAAATTTTAAATAATTTAGGCATTATTATCAAATCCAATATTTTATTTCTTCATCGTACAATACTGTATAATTTTTTTGCGGATGATGCGAAATCTTTACTACTAAAATGCAAAAAATTCCAAACATTTATAGCAATTAAATAATTGGTGCTATTATATCTATGCTATATATTATATTCTAAATACTTGTGTTATCTATACAGTTCCCCATGATCGAAGCATATTTCAAATAAGCTTCTCGGGAGGAAAATGGATAAAAACTTAAAAATATTATGAACACTCTCTCACGTATCATCTCGACTCTCACGTGTGATGGAAATGCAATGTGAGCTTTTCCGATTGCTGATGACAATAAATTCTGATCAATTTTCACACGTGTGAGTCGATTTTGCTGATTCTTGTTCATCACAATTTATTGTCTTTTGAATGGAGGCACGTTCTATGATGTTCTTTCATAGAACTAAGTTGGTTATTAGTCATAGAACTAATAGAACTATTAACTAAGGGTTAGTTAATAGAATGATGAGTTCGTTGTAGTGTTAGTATACTGTTAATAGTGGACTATTCATAATATTTTTGAAATTATTATTATTCTCAATAATTATTCATCGCATTATTATTGGATTAATTATTCTGATGATAATTATTGAAATAGTAATAACTTGATTGGTTTATTTCATCAAATTTACTGTAACAAAAGATATTATTGATCTACCTGAACAGTAAATAATAATGACATCGAAATAATTCATGAGAAAGATGTATTTATCCCAAAAAGCAGTTCATAATAATAGGTGACCGTGTATTATGAATAATTCTAGAATCTAAATTATTCATTTCAGTACAAATTGAGAGAAAAATGCGAAAAAAACTCAAGTAAATATCTATTTATCTACAAAATACACCTACGTTCATTAAACTATAACTATAGCTAGTGGATTATACTGTACAGTATCCGATAGAGTGGATTATACTATTAATAATAAACTGTGAGATTGGATTCTATTGAATAGCTCAAATTAGGCTCTATAATCGACCACAAAATACAAATGCGATGGTATCGATGGTCATTGGTGAATAATGGTGATGATATTGTTGAAGCTGCTTGGTAATTGTATAATACAGTTAATGTCAATGGTTGATGGTAATGGTATTTGATGAATAATGGTATTGGTTGATGGTATTGTCTTAATGGTATTGTCTAGATGTTAATGTTCTGTGATCTCCTCAAACACGTATTTGGCTCAAGCTAACATAATAGTTATATAGAAATATTTTCCACCATCCAATATTCTCAAACAATACCTGCATCTTTTCAACATCACCTGCGTCCGTTTCAAAATTGACCAATCGTGCTTATTGGAAACTTTGTGACGTCATTTCAAGAGGCATCAGTCACGAAAAGCTCTTCAATGACCTTCGGATATCTCCACACAAATTTGTTTGGAAATTGTATAAAGTTCTACTCCGTGGGTAGGTGTGCTAATGGCACGGCAAACCATACTAAAGTTCATTGTAAATGTCACGTTTAGCTGTAGTTCAAAGCACTGAATTTAGGAAAAATTTTCATGTAAAACTTCAAATAAATAAGATTTATCCAAGTGCTTGAGATTTGAGATTCTCAAATGAAACTTTTTCAAGTAAATTTCAACGACTTCATCGCTCGAATCACTGAATTGCAGTTTCAAGGAAAATACTTTTTGTAAAACTACAAATAAATAAGATTTATCTGAGTGCTTGAAACTTAACTCAAACTTATTCAAAACATTTTCAACGACTCCGTAATTATAGTTGGCGCCAAAAATTTAGGCGTTTGACAAATGACCGTTATTAATTCTCAGCTCTGTCAGGACAGTTGGCGAGCTGTCTGCGGGAGTACATCAGAACAAGAGAACCAAAAAAGGTGGAAAAGAGGTGAAGCTTATTGTAAAACGCACCCTATTAGACGTCAAGGCTCAATGGTTAAACATCATAAAATCAACTTAGAAATTTATAAGGTCATATAATATTTATAATACTCATGCCATCAATTTTTGATATTAAACTCTATAGTCATATTAATGTAGTTAAAACTCATTTATGCTACGGTTTATAGGTGGTTTCAGCTTGTTAAAAGATATTCATGATGATTAAGTTTGTTTGATAAAATATACTTTAATGAATCAATGATTAACTATCTAGGAATATAAATAGAACTATTTTACCTAATGGCACAATGTATGAATAATACAATACAATACGAGAGTCTAAAATAGGCTACTGCACAGCTAAGAAGGATAACATTACTTGAATTTAGTAATTGTTTCATTTTGCAATCTAAGTTCATTAGACCGCTCGGAAAAAAGCTTTTAAACGAATCCACCTTTGAGAATAATTCATTTGTCATTTCCTTATATGAACGATAATAATATTACCAGAAATAGGCAACAGTACATTCATGAATTTATGGTCAATTTGCAGCCTAGTAACTCACAAAATTATAAGTAGGATAGCTTATACTTGAAAGCGTAGTTAAGGAGTTGTCAAGTAGTTAAGGTTGAAGCTCATTAGATTGAGTTAGTGAGTCGTACATCAACTTACCTTAAATTACAGAACTAATATCCCCATTTTGACATTATCTTTTGTCTAGGAAAGGCTAAATATTACTTCGTGAGACCGATTTAATGTTACCCTGGACCTGAATAGGTTATCTGTTCAATGTTTAGTGTTATCCTTACCAATTTAGTGCTATACTGATCAATTTAGTGCCACACTGACCAATTTAGTGCCATACTGACCAATTTAGTGTTACCATGTAAAGAGGGTACATAAAACTATACTGTAATTCATTATTTATTACAGAATTTATTTTTATTGGCTACGGAGTAGGTCAGTTTCTCTAATTGATAGTTGATGGAAAAGCTGCAGTCATCGATAAACCTAAATAGGTTGTCTTGCACTGCCGGCTCGTGCTCGTATCTTTTACTGTACAGCACTTCACCTGTTTCGTGGGCACGAGCCGCCAGTGCTGAAAGAAAACATTGTGATTTGTGTCCTGCGACTTTTCTTGAGCCCGACATGTGCCCGCAACTTGTGGTAATAGAAATTTACCTCAAGTAATTTTTAAATAGCTTTATGGTAGACAGGAACATGAAAACTTTCAATTGTTTGTTGTTAGAATTAGAGAAGTTTGTATTCAACAGTCAAACTAGTTTGTAGTCAACAATCAGACTAGTTTATTGTCAATAATTGGATTAGTTGTAGTCAAAGTCAACAATCCGACTAGTTTTTAGTTTGCAATGTTCAGGAATTCAATAATAGTTACTGAAAGGTCAATAACATTGATACAATTAAAATATGCGTGCCACGCCAAAAGTCAACAAACTACTACAAGATTTGCGACTATTTTTATTATCAGGCTTACTATTATGAATAAATTATGAACAAAAATGTCTGGAGAATTCTGAAAATTTTAATTGGATGGATTTAACAAATATGTATGGTCTCACTTTCAGAGGAATAAGAAGATTTTTTCTATTTATTCAGTCATTTCTATCATCAAAATCTTTTTATAAATAATTTCCTCAGCAGATGAGATGGTCAACAAGTATTCCATTATTTTTACCAATTCTCTTGAATTCCCTCGTATTTTTCACTTTAAGATCTTCCATTGATCTATTAATGAACCTTAGAAAAGATATCAATCCATTTTTATATTTGGTTAGTCTATGATTTATTGTAGAATAATACAATAAACTATCCAAACCAATTATTAAGATCCAAGTAATGAATCACAGAAACTATTCATTTTTCCACATCTCATATATTCCCTCGTACTGTTCACGTCAAGATACTTAATCAATCTATTCATCAACGAGATTAATAATTCATTCCTTAATTTAGTTGGTCTATGCAATAATGTAGAATATTTCTACAGAAACAATTCAAACTCAAAATTGGGATAAGAGTTATGAATCAGAGGCAAGTCGTCAACGATATCTAATCAATGTATTGCTTCACATATCACATTCCATAGTTATTGATCACCCATTACCTTGAGATAGTACAATTATCAGTACTAATTGATTTGTATCGAACCTCTATTTGTATCCGATCCTATTTTAAAAATGGATTTTTAAAATTTTTGCTAATAATCATACCTCAACTGCTCAGCAGTTAACTAGTTCATTACACTGGAAGCAGAAATGAAATTGATTAAATTATTCTTCATCACGCACATAAGTACAAAGAGAGAGAGAGAGAGAGAGAGAGAGAGAGAGAGAGAGAGAGAGAGAGAGAGAGAGAGAGAGAGAGAAGGAGAGAGAGAGAGATTGTTTGAGAAAGGTGTGAAAGGGAGTGTAAGAGGAAGGTAGTCAGAGAGAGTGTGAGAGAACAGTAGTGTGAGAAGAGAGTAAGTGAGAGAGAGAAAATTGAGAAAGAGAGTGAGTAAAAGTGAGTGAGAGAGAGAGGGTGAGTGAGAAAGAGTTACAATGATAAAAGTAGAGATCAAGAAGGAATGATACGGTATGAAAACTAGAGTGGGAAAGAGAGGAATAATAAAGGTGATAAGATAAAATAGCGATAAAAGAGAGAATTGTAAAAACTAAGAAAATAATGTTATAAATTGTTTGTCACGCGATTTATCGTGGAGAAATTTGTTGTTATAGTCTGTCCAAGCAAAGAAGACATTCTGGCAAGATGGGGAAATTACTTCAGCTCGGTCAATATTAGTTCAAAAATTTTTAATCTGGTCTCAAATTGTAGATCAGAATGTTTCCTACAATTTGGGAACAAATTTATAAGTTTTGAACCAATATTGAGCGAGCCTGAGTCATTTTCTCATCATGCCAGAATGTCTTCATTGCTTGGTCAGATTACACGCCATTGTACTGATTCAAAAGTAATCATATTGAACACGATCCTTGAACCCACTTTAACTCATTTGGAGAGAAAGGAAAGGACAACTATGTAGACATGGGATGCTGAATTGGCTATATGCGGAATCCACTATATCGTAATTATGTATTTTCATTTCATCACTGGCGGCTCGTGCCCACGAAACAGGTGAAGTGCTGTACAGTAAAAGATACGGGCACTTCGCCTGTTTCGTGGGTACGAGCCGCCAGTGCTCATAATTTCATCTATTTATTTGAACATGAGGGGTAAAAGTACAGTATTCCATAGTATTGATCTATATTGGACGCCTATAGAAGACCACTGAAAATAGGTTTATGCAGATTCCATTATAAGTGTCAAAAAGCCATTGGCTATATGTGGTATAGCGAGTTCCGAAAACAGATACTGTGGCACAAAGGCACTGGCGGCTCGCCCACAAAACAGGTAAAGTGTCCGTATCTTTTACTGTATAGCACTTCACCTGTTTCGTAGGCACGAGCCGCCAATGACAGAGGCGTTATTTCGGCTTTCTATACTCATAAAAGTAAGCCAATAAACCGTACTTTAAAAGTAGCCTATAATACTACAGTGAGAGGAGCATACAGCCACTTCCTCTTATAAACAATGCTTGTGAGATGAAGTGAGTTAGTGGATTCCTCCCTCATATAGCAAACCCATAGACTCAATAGAATAGAAAATAACTGAATATTTCTCATTATAATTGATTCATAGCTTGAATTCTTGTCTTTGAGGCAAAATAATTGCTGAATATTTCCAATTATGACAATTGGCTTGAATTCTTGCTTTTAGGCTTCTAATGATGATAATGGGAAGACTTGATCAAGTTCCAATTCAATTCAATAATGCTCCATATATTTACTGACTTATTTCTCTAGAATTTAAGTAATTAAATTTAAGGTTTTATGCACTATTAAAAATAATTATCCACAATCTTATTCATTGAAATTATGTAACATAACATAACATTGCATTTATACATGCAAACTTGTAAACTTGTAATTAATACTGATGAAAGTACTGTGAGAAAATCTAACTTCATTATTTACCCAACCCAATTAAGTTACCAGTGACAATAAAAAAGAATCGACCTGCATAATAGGACATTATATAATTTATTTGACATAACGCTGAATGAAGTAGGTAATTATTACATACTTTAAAGCTGTAATGAGAGCAACAATGGTTTTATTAGAGCAATTTATATTTATAGAGCTTGGTACACTTGACTCAATACCGTACACTTATGACTCATTCAACAGGTATTTATTAATTTATTCACAGTCTATTAGCGCAGCACTGGCGGCTCGTGTCCACAAAACAGGTGAAGTGCTGTACGTGAAGACACGGGCACTTCACCTGTTTCGTGGGTACGAGCCGCCAGTGTAAGCACAGAGAATATAAAATTTGTTTTTTTTTTCTGTCCTATTAGTGAAGGAGCACATAAATAAGAAGTCTCATAATAATTATGTTAATGAAGACAATGATCTATTGCCTATTAGACAATTATTAAAGCGGTATGAGCTACATATAGTATTATTATAACTACTGTGTACGAAACTTTTGGGATTGTTGAAAGGTTTTATAATTGAATTGCACTACGGTACTTGTTATGCACTAAATGCACTATGATGCATTGCTATGATGCACTAAATGCACTTAATGACTCTCTGCGAATTGTCTTTCTATGTTACTAGACAATGTAATCCAAGATTGAACAAGTGAAAAAATTCATTGTGCAAATATTTGTTATGAAAATACCGGTGGGACGAAGTAATAGTCCATTATAGTTCGAAATTAACTTACTATTAATTCCTTCCTCAATCAAGTAGCCAATGAAAATCGTTGGTGATTTTTTAAAGTTCCAGTATCCAGCAAATACTTTTTTAAAGTATTCAGCAATCCAGTAGTCAATCAGAACCGTTGGTAGTTTTCAAAAACCTCATCTAACAACTTTTTTAATATTTGTAAAAATGTGTGACTTTACACCTTTTATCTCATCTAATCTATTTATCTACCTTATTTTCTCATCCAATCTAATATTTTATCTCTTCATTCAATAGATAGGCTACAACATCAAAAAGTACTATCAATGCGTCTTCATAAGTAAATTATCATTATTTTTAACAAAATCTAATTTATTTCCTATTGGAGTAATCTATATGACTATAGGTCGAAAAGTATCAAGAACTATCAACCAAGATTCAAGAAAAATTAAGTGAATTAAAAAAATCTTTGAATTTGAAACAGTTTGTACTTAAGTAATCTATTGAGAATCTCGGTAATTTATTACTTGTATATCATACTGATTGTAGAGTTTGACAAATTTACGTTACAGAACCTGATATATTCAGCTGTTGGAGCGCACAAGGATCAGACGAAAAACCGCCTTACTTTTCGAGCCAAGTCAACTACATTTCGAGCTATAACCAACTTGCTACTAATTACAAAAACCAAAAATTTCAAACTTGAGTTAACTCTATAACAATTTCAAAATAATAATCGAATACCACCAAGAAGGTTACCCTGGACCTCCTCGAATACAATATAATATACAAATATAAATACAATCCTTCTCTTTTTTGCTCAAACGTATACAAATATAAACGAATACAATATCAGGACCAGGACCTCCTGATACAATATTCTATTAATTTTTCCCATCTGACACCTTTTTTATTCATATTCTTAGTCATATTTATTTATTCTTGTCCTTAACCCCAATATTCTCGTCCTCAAAAATATTAAGTCGTTTACATACTTGAGTTGGCGCATCCCACTTTCTCATTGGTCGATTATTCAATCGTGTCTGAATATTTAAACATCTTTAAATCATCTTGTTATGCAAGTATAGTCTGTCCAAGCAAAGAAGACACTCTGGCAAGATGAGAAAATTACTCCAGCTCGGTCAATATTGGTTGAAAAATTATAAATTTGGTCTCAACTTGTAGAAAACATTCTGATCTACAATTTAAGATCAAATTTATAGTTTTTGAACTACTATTGACCGTACTGGAGTAATTTTCCTATCTTGTCTGAATGTCTTCTGTGTTTGGACAGAGTATACATCTTTCTCTCTTTTCTCTTAATCACGATCTTTCTCTTTCTCTCACACTCTATCACGATGCTTGAGTTCTTCTTCAACTTGGCTGTTGTCTCTGCTAGAAAATCTGAAAGCTGAATACGGTTATACTTGAAGTTCTACACTTCAGTTTTGAAGTTATTCTATGTTTGTATTCTCTTAAAATAATAATAATAGGTGTCATGAAGTGGTCTGATAAAAATCAATACCTCCGATTTATACTTTAAAATACATACTTTATACCTCCGATTCGAATAATATTCAATCCATTGAGTATCATTGAATAATATTCAATTATGTAGCTATTTCTTAGTCAAACAATATACTCATCATTTTTCTACCTATACTTTGTTAAATAGTTACGAAAAAGTAGGAATCTGATGTTTTCAAATTGTTCACCCAAATTTCGATGTTTCTCACATGATAGAATACAATACTTATTGGATAAATCACATAAAATTACAGTATTAGACAGAATTGAAATTCAGTTCTCCAGCCGTTGTCAAGGCTTCAACAATCGCAGCGTACCACTGCTCCGCCTATCAGAGCTCTCCATTTTGTTAGCCAATCGTATCGCTTTCTGGCTCCTCCCTCTTTCACGAGTGCGTCAGGCTCTGACCAATCCCAGCACGTCACCTTCCTCAGTTGTCTGCCATCGTTGGGCAATAGCATTTCTTTCTAATGGAAGATTATGTGAAACGTAATATGAAAAGCTATCATGAATAGGTTCCTCATACTGTACTTCAGTCGTAATTATTGATTCAGTTTAATTGTTAAGTATTGTTAAATATTTTGTTTGTATTCTAATGTAATGTTTTGTTGTATATATCATTATTTCTCTTTTAAAAAGCTATATTCATTGAGTATTCCATATATTATTCTAAATTCAAACGAAATTGGTGGGTTTTATATCAGTTTATAAAATTGTTTCTTCTGAAACATCACTTTACATTGTTATTTAAAAAATAAGTGAATTGATCACATAATCTTTAGCGAACAAGTGATTTTTGTTAACATCAATATTTCTCAACTTTGAAATCTATTACAGTAATAATTATTATCATCAGTGGGAGTATAATTAATTTATTGTTTTATGAATAATGAATAGATCACTTTTCCAACATCAATGATGACTTCACCCAATAATCCAAGCATCAGTCCATTCTATCTTACTGAAAAAAATTTTTACCCGTTCATCAAATACCCATTAAACTCCTATGTCAGACTGTCAAATGACATTAGGCTGTTTCGAATCCAAATACAGTAAACGCCTAAAGGTTACCCTGTGAAAATTACATAGCTCACTCATACCGCGTAATTAATTGTTACTTAAAAAGATCCTTTGAAACTTCTTACTGTTTCATTCTTCCAACCGTTAATTTACTTGTAACGAGCCTCTCATTACATAATAATTACTGTGCAGTACGATAATAATTTTTGGTTCCTATTTATTTTCTTTCTTTCATTTCCTGTCCCACTGACACATTATATGCTTTTTGATCCTCCTTCTTTAGTGTACTTCGTGTGTGTTTCTTATGTAATTCTTTACGTTTCAACTTTAAATTATGAGTTTTTTGAGTTGTTGAAGATGTGTAATTTGAAAATAATTCATTGATAATCCAACCAAAATTATTCCAGTATACTCTTATTAAAAATTAAATTAATAATACCGTACAAGAAAATTCTATTCATAGACTCTAGTAGGAAAAACTATAGTAGGAGTATATAAGGAAAAAGTATATTTGAAAATATTCAACTAATAGAGCAACTGTTATAGCTGGCTCCAATAATTTAGGAGTTTGGCGAATGTCTGTTGTTAATTCTCAGCTCTGTCAGGACAGTCGGCGAGCTGTCTGCGAGTGTACATCGTAACGAGAGCGTCCCCAGCTATACTAATTCGCTCTCAAAGACAGATTCAGACTGTCCTGACAGAGCTGAGAATCTATAAAAGTCATTAGCCAACCGCCCAACTTCGTGGCATCAGCTATACTACGATTTCAATTTAATTTTGACTACATTCAACCGTACTCTATCCAAGCAAAGAGGGCATTTTGACAAGATGGGGAAATGACTACACCTCGGTTTATATTTAAAAAAGAAATTATAAATCCAGTCTCAAATTGTAGAGCAGAATCTTTTCTTCAATTTGGAAATAAATTAATGATATTTGAACCAATATTGAACGAGCTGGGCTCATTTTTTCATCTTGCCAGAATGTATTCTTTACTTGAACAGACTATACTATGTATCAACTGTATTATTATCAATATTAAACACTTTACAATATCGTATTATTATCAATCAGTTAACAATACAGTCTCATTCAATTAGTAGTTCACTTCGTAGAGATACAGTGAGTAATACATTGTTGTATACAATAATACATTACAACAAAATGATTGTGACTCCTCAAAAATAATTATTGAAGCAGAACACCGGCACCAAAATTCGTCATGGACATACTCATTGAATGCTCTCGTCTTATTCTTTTTTTCAAGTCAAGCCTGTTAATAAATAGAACTGAACGTCTGAGGATCGTCTTAATCCCAATCCAACACCCAGTAGCTAAATCCTAGTTTATCAGAGCGTTTGGGTTGCGGTTCAGCTATCATATTCTGGTCGAGCTAAGAAGACATTCTGTTAAGACTCCAGCTTGGACAATATTGATTCAAAAACTATGAATTTGATTTCAAATTGTAGAGCAGAATGATCTCTACAATTTGAGACTAAATTTATGATCTTTGAACCAATATTGACCGAGCTGTAGCCATTTTCCCATCTTATCAGAATGTCATCTTTGTTTGACCAGACTACTGTCGCTCTTAAATTCAGTAATTAAATAATTGGGTAGAATACTCTAGTTTGATAATAGTCCTATGTAATACTCCTTGTTCATGTAATTTTAGTACAGTTCCCAACAAAAAATTGACGGCTGGCGAATGAGGTTTTCCAATACACAGTTGATGTTACGCTGTATTAGTAAATTAGAATTAGGTATAGTAAGTACAATTATTAGGTACGTTTAATTGGAAATTGAGGTAGGAATGTTCAACTAATATTTAAATAAACAGAATTGAATAAAATTGTTTTATTTGAAGAAATACACTTCACAAGTTGAAATGAAATAACATGTAAAAAAATAATACTCCTCACCTAGAACAAGTTTGATTACTAACAATTAAATTGAAATTACTATACAAACAAATCTAAGTTCAGAGACTGTATAATAAGTCTACATAGATTATACCCATCAGATCATGACAATAGTATACATTCATCAATATATGTATTAAAATATATTCCAATTGAAAATCAAAATCAACGATACATTAATAACTAATTACACATCACGTTTTATTCAATGGAGCTTTCAAATTAATTGACTTTTAAAACTATCAATAGAAATTCTGATGAATAGTCATGACCGGTTCTAAAAGTGTCAATAAAGGTTGATATCCGGTTGATAGTAGAATTTATTGCTGATGACCAGAGATTAAACATTTGTGCAATTAATCATCAGAGTAGACCATCTTCTTTTAAAATACCGTACTTGGAAAAACATATTTGGGTAGACGAGAACTTTGGAAAAGATATAGTCTAAATTTTATGTTCTAGGTATAGCCTATCGTCTATGTTCAATGTTATTCTAACACTTATGTTCAATGCTATGGTATTCTTTATTCTTTCTTTACAATTGCGACTTGGTTTCCAAGTATTTTAAGCAAAGGATGAATGAGTGATGATGAAGGTTTAAGATGTAGGTTATATGTCTATCCACAATGTCCACTTTCACTTAATAATTTCTCACTTCAAAAAATATTTTATCACAAATAATTTTGAATTTCGATAAAAGTCCACTTTTAAGTTCCAGAAATGAATAAGATAAACCATAGGATTTCAATATTATGGAAACACTAATAAGAGATATAAGAGATTGGGATTACTATAAGAGATTCACTATAAGAGATTGGGATTACACTAGTATAGAGATTGTATTAATCATATAGTAAGACTGATTAAACAGTCTCTATAGCAGACGGTGCCTTTAAGTATGTATTTAGAGTTTAAAGGGTATATTCAAAGGGCTTTATTCGAATATTCGATTTGGTATGTGAATAAACTTGAGGACCAATTTAGTGTTTAAGGAGCAGAAGGTTTTAATGAATGTTTCCGATTTTGTAATAAGAATGAACTGAATAAACTTAATTTTCGAATTCTCTGCAGAGTAAACGCTGAAATTTTTACGACACTAACGTTTTCAAAGACCAATTTTTAGTGATTTGGAGAGTGTAAAGCTAATTCATTCAAATTTATTGGTTATCGTGTTTAGTAGGTAATAAAATATTTCTACAAGTTTGTGAAGACTGAACAATGGAATTTCCACACTTCCTTTTATGAAGGTCAATTTGTCGGTTTGAGGAATCAATTTTATTGATTCTCATCTTCGAATAAATAAATAACTTCTTATTCTCTACGGCTTCTATCAATGTATGTTAATCGATAAAAAATACTAAAAAGGTACGTTGATTTCGATTTTTTATCTACAGTATTAACATAAATAAATCTCTAAAACCTGGGCGATGAAATTCCCACGTGAACAAATGTTTAGTTTTATGATGGAATGATGGTATGGAAGATGAGTGGAATAAACTAAAGCAAAAACAAGCTTGAGGGAGCTACAGCATTATATTGTGTAATAACTTGTTTTAACAACTACTTTTGGCTGAAGACAAGGACTGTACTCGTCTTTAGTCTGTCCAAGCAAGGAAGATATTCTGGCAAGATGGGAAAATGACTCTAGCTCGTTTAAAATTGGTTCAAAAAATATACATTTGGTCTCAAATTGTAGGAAACATTCTGACCTACAATTTGAGACCAAATCAATATTTTTTGAATCAATGTTGACCGAGCTAGGGTTATTTTCTCATCTTGTAAGAATGTCTTCTTTGCTTGGACAGACTATAACACTGTCCGGTATAGCCTATAACTGGATTCAAACATCTGATCAGCTGTTCACTTTGTTCAACTTGTAGTGGAAGAAGAAGAATTTGGTATAGGAAGATGAGAAAGAGAAGGTGACGTCGAAGAAAATGATTGATGTAGAATTGAGAAGTTAATGGATAATTCGAAGAAAACACAGAAGAGTGGCTGACAAGAAGGAGGTGGAGGAGGAGTAGGAGGAGAGGAAAATGAAGGTATCGAAAAAAATGTTGGAGAAGTATGATAAGGGAATCAGAGAAGCAAAAAATTGACGTATAAAATTTGTTGAGACTATGAAAAGTTAGGTGCGATTTCTTTTATAACCTAGGATAGGAGCAGAAAAAGTTATATAAGAAAAGAAAATGTCATTATCTGCACTAGATATATCGCACTAAAGTTGGAAAGAAAACGAAGAAGAAGAAGAAGAAGAAGAAGAAGGAGAAGAAAATATAGTAAGAGAGAACAAGAGTATTGAAGAAGCAAAGATTTCACGTAAAACATCCGTTTAAACTCAAAAGTTAGGTGCAAGTTCCAGGAAAGTTCATTGGGAAAGGCGCAGAAAAAGTGATCAGAAAAAATACCATCATGATCCAGTGATTGCACTCGATATCAGACAAGAGTTGGAAAGATAAAAGCAGGATAAGAAGAAGAATAAGGAGACGACGAAAAATAATGAGAAGAATTTGAATACCGTACGGAAAAATCAAGGAGAATACGGAGAAAATCAAGAAGTAGAATACGGAGGAAATCAAGAAGAAGAGAAAATGAGAAGAAGGAGAAAAAGAAGGAAACAAGTGAGAGAAGGATAAGAAGAAAATCAGGAGAAATAAGAAGAAGAAGAAGCAGCAGCGAGAGTGAAATTCAAAGTAGGGCGACAGAGTGAATGACCTTGGAATCGTTGACCTTGTACTACAATCAGCTGATCCGTCGTTCTTTGTAACGTGCAATACTGTTACAGTAGTAGAGTAGACTCCAACAAGATTGGCGGTTGGTGAATGATTTTTATCAACTTTCAGCTCCGTCATAACAGTCGGAAAGCGGTCTGTGAGAGCTGATCGTGTCGAGAGCAACCTCAGCTGAATCGTTTCACTCTCTTGGACCGCTTACAGCTGATCCTGACAGAGCTTATCGTTGATAACGAACTATCGTCAACCGCCAGCTATTTTTGCGTTCATTCTAAGCAAAGAAGACATTCTGGCAAGATGGAAAAATAGCTTCAACTCGATCAATATTGGTTCAAAAATCATAAACTTGGTCCCAAATTGTTGATCGGAATGTTCCCTACTATTTGAGACTAAATTTATAATTTTTGAACTAATATTGATCGAGTTGAAGCCATTCTTCCACCTTGCCAGAATGTCTTCTCTGCTTGGACAGCCGTCGCACTTTTTCATAGGAAGTGAGAGAGAGAGGTGAATGATTACAGCTCCTTCGCATTATCATAATTATCATTATTGATGTTATGATAATATTGACTAGGCTATGGTTTGTTAATGATGATGTTGAATGTCTTGTCAGTCAGTAATTACGGTTTCTTTTTGAAAGTACAGTACATGCAGTACTTGCAGTATTGAAAGGCGGTAATTGGGTCTATTTGCAATGGTTTTAGTGTTAATAAACACCTTGAATTTTTTTGCTTTACTCGGAACATGCTAATAGAAATCGCTGATATAAAAAGCGGTGAATAGGTTTTTCACTTTATAAATGCAACTTGCTAACTCAGACATTAGAAGGCAGTAATTAGGTGGATCATTTGAAATGAATTTAGTAGACTAATGATAGGCTATGATAAATTTCTTTAATTTTTGGTTTTTACTGGATATATGCAATATGCTACTTACAACCGCTGATATAAAAAATTACTCCTATTTGAATATAGTCAAAACTCTATAGTATAGCTGACGCCAAGAAGTAAGGCGGTTTTGTCTGCCCCTTGTGCGCTCCAACAGCTGATGGTGTCAATTAGAATTATCATTATTTAGCTATATGCCTGGATGATTCTTTTTAAATCGAAAGGGAGAATAGATTCTTTCCATCACCTGCTAGTATATTACATAGGCTAGAGAAGTCCACACTAACTACCACACTTTTGAATTCTATCAATAAAAAATAAAAACTTTATGAATCGAATTCTATGGATACAACATCCTTAAATTCAATTAATATAAAATCAAATACTCATTGAATAGAATAATATGGATGAAACACCGAGAGCTCCTCGAGTTCTATTAATAGAACCCAAAAAAGCGTCTTGAATTTTATCAATAAAGGTTCCAAAACTCTTAAATGGAATTTTATTAAATGAACAAAATGTGAATGTATTTAAATATCTGCAGTATTTTAACTGTACAAAGGTAGCATTTTTCCCCAAAATCGTGACATTTTTTCCAAAAATCGTGTGCAAAATGGTTCAACAAGAAAAGCACTTTATTATGTTAATTAAATTAATCAAGGAATAAAAAATATATATATATAAGAAAAAAATCCTTGAGTTGAATTCTAATTTTTCTAATAATCAGAAACTTCTTGCATTTTATCAATAAACCATCAAGAGATCATCGAATTCAATTGATAAAACATAGAAAAAACTCCTTGTATTCCATAAATAAGCCATCAAAAACTCCTTGAAATCAATTCTACTATCGAAACATCTAAAACTCCATAACTTTTTCTTCAACCCTACAATAATTTGCAAAGCAATATTAATAAAGCGTCAAAAAACCAGATACAGTCCAGTGCTCCTTTGTTCATCACCTTGACATTTGAAGCAAAACCTAACCTAACCTCACCGCCCACTCACTTGGTACATGATTATCCTTCGTTAAGAACACTGCGTTCCCAGGCTCACTCTCTGGTATAGTCTGTCCAAGCAAAGAAGACCCTCTGGCAAGATGGGAAAATGACTCCAGCTTGGTCTACATTGGTTCAAAACTAATAAATGTGATCTTAATAGTGGATCAAATTGTTTCCTACAATTTGAGATCAAATTGATAGTTTTTGAACAAAAATTGACCGAGCTTGAGTAATTTTCCCATCCTGTCAGAGGGTCTTCTTTGCTTGGACAGACTAAACAACATCCTAGAACTGAGGACAAACCAAATAAAAGAGAATAGAAGGAAAACTCCTTCTTCAACACTCTTTGTTACTCTTCTACTCTTTAAAGTACTCTAGTATCTCCCCTCTATCACTAACCTAACTCTACTATTTTATCCTATACTCATTTCGCAAATTTTATTTTTATTTTCCAACTCTACTACTCTGCACTCTCCTTCGACACTCTCTACGCGTTATTCTATCTACATTCAAACTCTTTTTTACTCTCTAACTCTCTTCTTCCACTCTGTTTCTCATTATCATTCTCATTCTTTCTCTCATAACCCCTGTATCTCTCTCACTATCGATCTATTTCTCTCTCTCTCTCTCTCTCTCTCACACACTCTCCCTTTCTCGTTTTGCATTCATTTTATCATCATTTTTCTAGTGGTTTTCAATTTTTTAGAGGTTTCCATTTTGTGAAATTTATAGAAAAATTAGTTCTACTAATTTATATTGCAATTTAATATTAATATTCAGATTCTGCAATCAACTCTGATCTGTTGATTCAGAACAAATCTGAATCTCAACAATCTTATCTATTTGAATAGAGTAATCTTATCTAATCTCTTATTATCCTCTCTCATTTCTATCTCACTATATCCCTCTCTTCCTATCTCATCCTTCTTCTCACTCACTCTCACTCTCTCCCGCTCTCTTTTTCTCTATATTTATCTCTCTATAACACACTCACTCTCATTCTCTCTTCCTCCATCTTACTTTTTCTTTTGTTCCTCTCTTTTCTTCTGAGTCGTGCTGTTGATTGTATTAAGACTATTTAGCAATAGCGACCAACTCACGCTCGGCCGCGCTGAAGAATGTAATCGGCTCTTTTTTACACTTTTATCTTCTTTTTATGGTGTGCTATTCCTTCTGGTTTTGTGTTGTTCTTCTGTAACGATCTGAGACCCTAAGAACTGATGCTGGAGTGTGTAATCAACTGTTTTCACAGGTTTCTAGTTTTTATACAGAGTTTTCCCTATTTTGTCACTTTCCTATGACTGTTGTGGTTATTAGAAAACGTATTTCTGTATTTATTATTTTTTCTCCAAAGATTGAATACTTGTTCTACTGATGTAAAAAATAATTTTTGTTTGGTTGGAGCAGTGGGCTAGGGCGTCACAACCTTCTCACCGCTAGCACTGCTAGATCTGGGTTTGAATCCCAGTGGCATGGCTGTTTTTCACCTCATCAATCACCTCCACACTCAATACCAATTACCCACACACAAGCTAAAATGCTTATGTGGGCATTATCCGCAGTAAATAAATTTGATTCTTGTATCTAAATCTTCTACAAAAACTTAATTATTGGTGGTCTTCAAACTCTTTCACCTGTTTTTATTTGGTTGTTATTGATTTTCTTTTCATCTGAATTCGAATTTATCGATAGATAAGTTCAATAATTTATATTGTGCTTTAGAAACTAGATAAAAACTGTTTCTGAATAATATTCCATGCGTTTTATAGTCTTCTAATCATTTAAAATCCATTCCACAAATTATAAACTTTCCTTCTTATTTTGCCTCCTTTATCAGTCTTTTTCTCCTCCTCCTATCCTCCTCTTCCTTCTCCTCACTTTTCTCTCCTCCTCCTCCTTCACCTCCTTTTCCTCCTCCTCCTCCTCCTCCTCCTCCTCCTCCTCCTCCTCCTCCTCCTCCTCCTCCTCCTCCTCCTCCTATTCCTCCTCCTCCTCCTCCTCATCTTTCTACTCATCTGTCTGCTCCTCCTTTCCCATCTCCTTCTCCTACTTCTCATCCTTCTTCTCCTCCTTCTCCTTCTAATCGTTCTCCTCTTTTTTCTCTACGTCCTCCTCTTCATCCTCCTCCTCCTCCTCTTCCTCCTCCTCCTCCTCCTCTTCCTCTCCTTCTCCCTCCTCCTCTTTTTCTCTTCATTCTCCTCCTTCTCATCTTTCTCCACTATTCCTTCTATTTTCCTCTTCTCCTCCTCTTTCTCTATATTCTCCTCACTCTCCACAATTTCCAGTATTCTTCCTTCTTATCTTTTATTCTCCTTCACCACCCACCATTCTTTATTCTCATACTTCATCTCCTGACTTCCCTTCTTCTCCTCCTTTATTTCCTACTTCTCCCATTTTTTCACATTTCTCTCTTTTGCTTCCTCCACTTTAATCTCCATCGATAATCATGCTCGAATTATTACTGAGAGACACGAATTTTTTTAATCGTTTCTCGGACAGTTGATGTATTATAACACATCATCGTTGATTAAATTTTCAATGTCTTCAATTACAGAACCATTAAATCACACCTTAAACATCAATTTTCATGTTAGTCTTCCATTAAAATTCAATGATACATCATTAAAATCGTCACGAATTTCTACAGGCGAACAATTTACAATGAAAAATATGACCGTGTGTAACTTATCAATTCACAACCATGATTAATTGAAATTACTTTCCAGAATTGAATCAATCATGACGAATAAATCAAGACAGTCAATCAGGGTTGACTGTAGTCAATCAATAACCCACGTCAAAATTAACGGTGATTATTTTCCACTTCATTGAGCAATTCGTTCAATGTGCCCTTCAAGTTCGGCGAATCCACGATCGAAATTACTTTCAATTATTTGAGTTAATCATACATGTTTTTCATTGACATCCGTTCTTGCATCGTGTAGGCCAAGTACTGAGCAATTTCCGTTCAACTTGCCTCTTTCTTCTTTTATTCCTTCCCTGCCTATTTGATTTCTACGTCATTGAATTGAATCATGGTGACCATCACTTTTATCAGAAACTATTTTTATTGAATTGTTGACAATCATCATGTGGAAATTCATAGATGATAGATTTTGGAAGATTGATGATTTTGAACATCATCAACATTAGTTTCTCTTTATCATTCACATTTAGAAAGTCAATGATGAATTTTTATCGTACAATATTATTCGGAGTATAAATTGTACATTTCTATAGATAACATTCTCTATTTTGGATCTAGTAAAATTGACACCTTGAACATTTGAAATTCGAACATTCACAAGTCAATTCTGAATTTCTTACATTTTCTTAATTTATGAGAAATTTTTCTAATTTATAGAAGTTATAAGAATGATGAGGTACGTCTCACGGCTCTTAGGATCGACAGTTCGGACTCTGATTGTTAAAAACTGTAGGTGAATAGATAAACCAGCAGTCCAAAATAACCGATAGGTCAGTCGTTGAACTATCAGCTGTTATAGTCTGTCAAGCAAAAAGACATTCTGGCAAGATGGGAAATGACTCCAGCTTTGTCAATATTGGTACAAAAATTAAAAATTTGGTCTCAAATTGTAGAGCAGTATGTTTCTTACAATTTTAGACCAAATTAAAAAAAGTCAATTTCCCCATCTTGCCAGAATTTCTTCTTTGCTTGGACAGACTATAACAATAGAACTTATAATATTAATTGTAGCTCGATCTGACCGTGGATGTTGTCCCTTACCTTGTAACAACATATTAAATGAAATGTGATGCGAACATAAATTTATCTTAACAAAAATCGAATCCTCTTTATCCAGATTTGTAGATATTCCAACAAAAGAATAAGCGGCTGAGTCAGCTGATCAGAGTAACACTTTCTTCTCCTCTCTATTCCTTTTTCTCCAACACTATATATTTACTGTTTCAAAGTAGCAACGGATGAAAAAATAATTATTTTCAAGCAATTTCTATTGTTAATAAAAAGAATAAGTGGATAACAATTATCATATTGAAGTGTAACCACACATGCTGCATGCAACTGACGACCGTTAGTTGAACAAACGAGCTGATTGATCCTCATCGCAATCAGGTTGAACTTGTTTGCGCAGCGACCAATTAAATAATTCGTCGCGCAGCTGATTAAGAAAATCATGCAACTTGGACTTTCTTTATATCTGGTCAAGGACTCTGATTGGAGGCTGGCAGAAGACCACACAACCTACAAAAACCGAGATGCTAACCTTGACACTAAATTCTGCAAATTGAACCCAATCGATCGATAATATTTTTCATTAATCTGTAATTATTATTTATCTGGATTGTTGGCTGAAATAGATCTGTTTCAAATCTATTATTGATCTGGTTCGTTGGCTGAAATAGATCTGTATATTATACAGGGTGTTTCAGGAGGAATGTGCAATACTTCTCAGGCTGATTTCTCACACCAAGTAGACAAAAAATTTCCATGGGACCAACTTCCAAAAACGCTTTGTTACCGAGATAACAATGGCGGAAAATTGAGATTTTTCAAAATATATTAATTTTTCCAATTTTTTAGAGGCTGTCGTGAGGTTCTGAAATAATCAATTCCTATGTAAAATTAGCTGAGGAATTCAATGAAACCAGTTCCAAGTTTGTAACTTCAACGGTTATTGAGATAATTGGAAAAATATGCTAGAAAACGCAATTTTTTCAACAATAAGGGTTATAACTGAATAAGGAATCATAAAATTGTATTTTTTATTGATGGAAATTGAAGAGAGTCGGATTCTAAAGAAAAAGTTGAATGGCGGCGATTGTGTAAATCTTACCCAAATCTCAGTAATGGCGATCAAAAATCGCAAAATCGCTACTAAAAACAAATTCATCACTTGTGCTATGTTTTGTCAATTTTGCGATTTTTGATCGCCATTTCTGAGATTTGGGTAAGATTTACACAATCGCCGCCATTTAACTTTTTCTTTAGAATCCGACTCTCTTCAAATTCCATCAATAAAAAATACAATTTTATGATTCCTTATCCAGTTATAACCCTTATTGTTGAAAAAATGGCGTTTTTTAGCATATTTTTCCAATTATCTCAATAACCGTTGGTTAAAAACTTGGAACTGGTTTCATTGAATTCCTCAGCTAATTTTACATAGGAATTGATTATTTTAGAACCTCACTACAGTCTCTAAAAAATTAGAAAAATTAATATATCTTGAAAAATCCCAATTTTCCGCCATTGTTATCTCAGTAACAAAGCGTTTTTGGGGGTTGGTCCCATGGAACTTTCTTGTCTACTTGGTGTAAGGAATCAGCCTGAGAACTATTGCACATTCCTCCTGAAACACCCTGTATTCAATATTCTATTATTATATCTTAGAGCAATGATACAGATAAATATGTATCCATTATGTAATACAATGCAAAGAATCATTGGCCGGTAAATATATAATTTACTATAATTTTACTATAATTTACTACTAATAATTTTTACTATAACTTGAGTGTACTGATGTTTCGTCACCATTTCAGACATCTTCGAAGCATCGTGGGTTCTATCAAAGAGTATCTTAGTTTATTAATCTATGGTTCTATTAACTATGGTTCTAGTTTATTAATCTAGTTTATAACTATGGTTCTATTATAATTATATTAGTCTGTCAAAGCAAAGAAGACATTCTGGCAATATGGAAAAATGTCTTCAGCTCCTTCAATATTGGTTCAAAAATTATGAATTTGGTCTCGAATTGTAGAAAACATTCTGATCTACAATTTGAGACCAAATTTATCATTTTTTACTCAATAATTTTCCCATCTTGCCAGAGTTAAAGATGTTGCATATCTACATTTTTCTTATATCATCATGTTGCCTGAGATATATTTATTATAAGTCTATTGTATAACAAAACACAAGAATCATAATATATCTTTTGTATGTAAAAAAATTGAATCATTACTGGTTTGTAAAATCTCTCCAAATTAGGGTTGTGTGGTAGAGAGGACCAAGAGTCCTAACTCCGCCCTTAATAAAGGCAATCAATCAATCAATATTATTTCAATCATATTCCAATTCAGTAATTCATGAACCTCTTAACTTTTCTTTTTAAATCCATGTATAATATCATTATATTAACATTCAAAACTCAATGTCATTGCAGAATGACTGATTGTCATAAAACGTTCGACATAAATCAGCAGACCTGACGTATTGGATCCAATTACCAATATAATTTATATCAAGGTAATTACTGGTTGTAACTTGACTCTATTACAGAAAGGCTACATGCTTCCAATTTATTACAATGTAGGCTAGTGATTGATATTGTAATTAATTCATAATTGTGAGATAGAATAGTATTTTCATACTCTGGATCAGTGATTTGGACTTAGAATAAGTAAATTTGTTACAGAATACGAAATATTCAATAAACAATACCTTGTTTCGGACAATATTATAATCTTCCATCAAAATTCATTTAGGACAAATAAACGGTTGCTAGGTGATTGTGATGTTGAGTCACAAACACTATGGACTGCTTTCGGATGGGTGACCAGATTGTGACCAAGGCGAGTGGAACCTACCCTTCTGGGTAGCTCCCCACAACAAAAGCCATATACATATTTTTTTAGGAGAGAAATAGTACAGGCTTGTTCCCCTAGTTTTCCTTCCATGAAGTCAATGTTTTATACAATAAATAAATCAGTCAATAAAATTGAGAGTTAATAAGTAAGTGCACAATGTTGCTAATTCAACAAAAATTAGTAATTTTTAATTTTTGAAATGAATTCAACAAAATTCACACAAAGAAGTTCTATGTGCTACATATCTGAAGAATGTGTAAAATTTATCAAAATTGAGAGTTTCTGGATAATTAAAATAGTGGAAATAAGTGGAAAGACAAGATGTTGTCAAACCACTGATTTATTAAAAAATCGAGACACCGGTTTCGGTTGTGGCAAATCATTTCAATAACTGGAAAGCTGTGAACAAAATTCAAATTGTTCATAATAAACAATAAATTATTGATTCAAGATAGATGAAGGTAGGGATATCTTATCCCATGATATTTTGGCATTAGCAGCACAAAAATGTGAATAAACAGCATTCCAGAAGATTCTGATTGTATCAAATGATTTAAATTATTGATTGATTGAAGAGTCAGACCAATCAAAAATCATAAAATCTAATGATTCAGTAATCCAGTAATTCAGTAAATCCAGTAATTCAGTAAATCAGTATGTCCAGTAACCCATTAAATCAGTATATCCAGTAATAATCATTGCTTCCTGACAGTATTCAACAGCTTCCTGAATTGAGAAAGAAAGCACTCTTACACAGGCACATGAGCAGACTACGCTCAGAAGCACGTCCTCACATGTTTGCCAGATATTCCTATGATGCGTTTCCACGATAGGTGTAAGCCAATATATATAAATATAATATATTATATTGCTACATACCTACGGAATCATAAGCCAAAATACTTTCTGCTTTCACTTCAATAGTCACACTACACTCAAAACTATATCTGAAACTATCAGGATGATTTTGGATAAGTTCCAACTACTTTTAAAAGAACTCTATTGATAGAATAATTTTAATGATAGATTGAGTTATTAGATATATATACTAGTTATACAGATGTTATATATATAGACATGTAATAGAGATGTATAGAACATAGTTCGCTCATGCTGAGAAGAGACGCCATAACAATTTAAAATGCATTGTGACGACGTCTTTTCTCAGTTTGCTGCTAGACGGTTGCTATAGTCTGTCCAAGCAAAGAAGACCCTCTGGCAAGATGGGAAAATGACTCCAGCTCGGTCAATATTGGTTCAAAAAACATGTATTTGGTCTCAAATTGTAGATCATAATGTTTTCTGCGATTGAGACCAAATCAATAATTTTTAAACCAATATTGACCGAGCTGGAGTCATTTTCTTGCCAGAGGGTCGTCTTTGCTTGGACAGACTGTAGAACTGCAATAGTGTAGCCTATATATTAAAGGCTAGCCATAGATGAAGGATAGTTCAAATTTTTTTTCAGATGCTGTATTTATTGCAACTATCATTTTCCTATGATATAGCTTAGAGATGTAATAAAAATATCTATAATTTTTGAAAATTAATATTCTCTGTATAGATATGGATAGAATAATTCGAAAGGAAAGTATAGATGTATTTCACTCTTCGGCTCTTCAATAAGTGTTGTTTTTATTCTTCCTGGTCTATTCTGAGTCATCCTCTTGTCTTTGCAAGTTTACCTCCAGTAGCCTAGAGTGTTCTTCAATGTTATTGTTTGATTAGAAGGCTATCCAACCCGAGTTGGTTTTCAATTCAGCTATTCAATTTAGTTTTGAATATATAGAATTGAATTGAAAAGTTCATCCAATTCCTTGCATAATTTAGTTTTGAATATAATTTGGAATTATAGAATTGAATTCTGAGAAAAGTTCATTCAATTCCTCGCATAATTTAGTTTTGAATATAATTTGGAATTATAGAATTGAATTCTGAGAAAAGTTCATCCAAAGCCTTGTATAAGAGTAATGTCTCTAGGGCCCGTATTGTCAAGATCAGTTTTAACCAAAATTGAATTAACCTAGGATTAAATCAAGATATTATGATCGCATTTAATATAATGAGTTTCATTTAAGTCGGCAGATGGTTTGAACTTAAATCTTTGTTAAACTACTATTGATAATGATATACGGGCTGAGAATGTCTCTGAAAGTAAATCTCAGAGTTTACCAGAGATTGATAATGGTGTAGCAACCGAAACCGGTATCTCGATTTTTAATGAATCTGTGGCTTGACAATATCTTGTATTTACTTTCAACAGTAGTAGTAAAATTAATCGTTCAACAATACGAGATTTAAAAAAATACAAAGAATTAATCCGTACACAATTTTTTCATGTGCACACCTTTGCACGACATTTTTTTTTAAATCAACAAAAATAATGTCCGCACTGTCAATAATCGTCAAAGAATTATTATCAGTGGAGCCTATTTCGACATTCGTACATGAAACATGAATGACACTCACTTTTGCCAAGGCTAGAGCCCTGGAAGAAAACTTAGGCATAAATCGGTTATGCCATTTTTTCCTCTGACTCACAAAAGATTTCCCAGCCTGGAGCGATTTTCTTGGACTGGAGCGGAGCAAAATGCAGCATACAATAATTCCATTTAAGCGTGAAGAAGCATAGAAAAGATATGGAGCAACAAACATTATTACAGTCATAGTAATAAAAGAGCATTTATAGTAATATAATATACTTCTATTATAGCAATAATATGAAACCTAGTGGGCAGAATAATGTGAAAAAATAACTAAATAGAGATATTATGGAATATTACATTTCTAGTAATGTAGACAGTATATACATATAGATTTCTATAGTAGGCTATATTTGAATACTTACTATACCTACTAATAGTACTATAATACGTACTAATATACTATAATTCGCCAATTGAAAATGCATTTTGAACACCTCGAAGGTGCAATAAAAGAGAATTAGTTTATTCAATAAGGAAGATCGTATTATAGTGGATAACTGGTGATAGTAATTGTGAATATTATCATCATTTTTGAAACAGACAAAGCAAAGAAGTAGTGGAGTCGAAAAAGAAGAGTTGGGAATGAAAGAGAGATAAGATAAGTTGATGATGAGGAGAAGGAGATGGCGTGGAAGAAGAAAAAAGGGATGAAGAGGTGGTAAGAAGGAGAGAAAGAGAGAAGAAATAAGAAGAAAAAAAAATAAAAAAGGTGTCGAGAAAGGGGAGAACAGGAGGAAGAATGATAAACGGACTGAGAAGAAGGTGAAAAAGAAGTGAAATGAGAAATATATGAACAAGAGGAAAAGAAAGAAGTCATAGTTTCCCTTCTTATTCATGTAATTATTATCATCATCGTTTTCCCTACAAGTTTTATAAAAGTAGCTAATTTGAGATTTTGTATTCACAAAATTTCAAAAAAAATAAATTGTTTATTGTTCAATTGTTCTTTGTTCATAGTTCAAATTCAGTACGATTGTTCAATGAATGACGGTGAATCGGTGATTGGAATTGAATTTATCAATCTAGGTGGAAAATCTATAAAAAAACAAAGATTTAATCTGATCACTTTCAACTCACTACCTAACCAGGATCCTATGAAATACTTTTTATTTTATCGTACTATACTCACTGGACTATTTTCGTGCATTCTACTTTTGTTGCAGAGTTGTAGTGAGACGCGAAACGAAACAACTGTCTAAAAAACCTTCAAAATAAAATTTGTGCTATGTGCTTAAAATTTCTGCTTTATGTACTTCTTATCTTTATTCAAATTATTTTCATTCTTAAAATTGTCATAAACTTTAGTAACCGAGTCGTCTTCCATCTTGAAAATTTTTGTGTTCCATCTTCAAACGTGTTCCTTCTATTTCGAAACTTGTATCTTTCATTTTGTATTGTTTATCTTCCATTTTGAAACGTATATCTTCCATTTTGTAACATGTATCTTCAATTTTGTATCGTTTATCTTCCATTTTTAAACTAGTATCTCCCATTTTGTATCGTGCATCTTCCAGTATGATACGTATATCTCCCATCCTGAAACACGTATTTCCCGTCTAGAAACGTGTGTTTAGCCGTGATATTACCCGCTCGTGTCTTTTCAAACAAGATAAACTTCAGAATATCACGTATGAGAATCCAACCTTCAAATGGTCAACTACCTATTACAAAATGCTGTAAAATAAACATGTTTTTACATAATTTTTTTGGTGAGGAACGTCAAAGTAGACATTTGTCTAGTCGTGAGACAGTCGTTCAACTTGAACTGAATAAAAATAGGGGACAAGAATGTTGTTTGCACAGATAGAAAACTTTATAGTCTGGTCGAGCAAAGAAGACATTCTGGCAAGATGGGAAAATTACTCCAGCTCGGACAATATTGGTTCCAAAATTATAGATTTGGTCTCGAATTGTAGGAAACATTCTGATGTACAATTTGAGACCAAATTCATAATTTTTGAACCAATATTGACCGAGCTGAAGTCATTTTCATATCTTGCCGGAATGCCTTCCTTGCTTGACCATACCTGAAAGAAACGAAGTAGCATCATATACAAGAAAATATATACAATGGTGTTTGAATCAATAATGGTTTTTCTTCAATAATCTGAATAATTAATCTGAATTTAATTTATTCCTCATTTAGAAAATTGAAATTTAGAAAAGAATTAATTGATTATAAATGGTCTTATAAAAACAAATTAAATAAATACATCCTTCAAGTACCAACTTGATGAAATTTTACTAAATTGAAGAATTAATAGATTACATAAGCGTAAAATAGTGGATAGTAAATTAGCGTTCTGTTGTGTGTGGATGATATACATCCACCATTTTATCGCTTGCAGCCATTTCCTAAGCCAGAACTCACGAAACACTGCCAGCCAATCAGAAAAGAGCAGGTGGGGCATGAAGGCGTGTCCAAGTCGTATCTGAAACATCAATCGACCACTGCTGCCATCTACTGGTCGAATTTGAAAATTTTTCAAACCTATGTCCTCGGCCTATCAGCAGGCGGAGTTTGGAGGCGTGTCCAATGTAAGTCGAAGCAAGTCACCCCATTGCTACTGCCATCTGCTGGCTGAATTCGGTACTATTTCGAGTGCTTTCTTCAAGAGAGTTGGGAGGGCAGCAGAAATGGCTGCAATTTTGAACTTGTTCAATTTCCTTTTTTTTGTTAAAACTTGCAGAAATACTTTCAATGAAAATCAAGATTCATGATGATTGCTGATTGCCAATATATATTTTCCGTGAAGAATTTATAATTTCCTAATTCTCCTAATATTTCTTTAATGCTTTCAAGCAAACAAATAAAGAATAAATCAATCAATAATTAAAAATTTATAACTCGCTGAAAACGGTTTCGTTTATGTTAGTAGTAAGTTCCAGTATTTTCATTCTCAAATTCTATGTAAAACCAATCACCATTATTAAAATTCAATCATTACTTTCAAGAGCTCGCAATGGTAAAATGTAAATATAAATGTAAATGTAAAATTATACGGCTTCATTTCGTTCAATATGTAGATATACAGTAGGCTACTAATTTTTTCTACACAATTGCTCATCAACTTTGTTTAAATAATGTCATAATTATTCAAGTTCATAGCAATTTTTCCCAAAACTATCAATTTTTCACGTTCAATAAGAAAGAGTACATGGTTTGAAAATAGTTTTGAATTTGAAAATATTTTTCTACTCTATTCCTTCAATAATTAAAAAATTAAAGTTGTTTTGAAAAAATATTTAGTCATATTTGATTAGTAACCAATTGAATCAGTGAATATAATGTTATGCTCCAATGAATGTACTATTGAAAATTATGTTCCTCTCAATCTAATAGATAGAGATAGTTGCATTGATTGTTCAATCAATGACTGATGGTGAATGATGACTTTGATAATCCTATGTTTGCATTTCGGAGTCAAGATCAGTAATAATTACTATTTTCGACATTGCATGCCCGGCTGGTCCAATGTTGAGAGATGCTTTTTTATAGATCTTTGATTCAGTCTGAGTCTGGCAGACGAAATTGCTTTCAAGATAGACTCAAGATTGTTCGGGTTGAATTCAGGCCAAACTAGATCTGTTTTTTAGATTATTATTGAAGGAGCATTGAGCTCTTTCCGGTAAGGCGTGGTTTCTCTCTCTCACACTCCTGTCTCTCTCGCTCTTTCACCTTACTCTTTCTCTCTTTCTATTCAACACACTATCTCACATCCTCTCATTCTCTTACCCAGTTCACCTCATTCTATCACACTTTTTCACTCTCTGTCATTCTCTCTATCTCTCTCTTTCCTTATCTCTTTTTATCTCTCTATAATTCTCTATACCTCTCTTCCTCTATAACTCTCTCTCTATCTAATTCTCCTTTTCTCTCTCCTTATCTCTCTTTCTGTTCATAAATATCTCTATTTCTCTTTATTTGTCTCTATAATAATCTCTATTTCTCTTTGTATAATTGTACCTATTTCTCTCTCTTCCCCTCTATTTATATTTCTTTCTCATTTTCTCTCTCTCTCTCTATGATTCTCTCTATATCTCTTCTCTGTTTCTTATTCTCTCCATTTGCCTTTCTATCTCTCGATGATTCTCTCTATTTCTCTTTCTTCTCCATCATTCTCTTTATTTATATTTTTTTCTCTCTATAATTATATCTATTTCTTCTTCCCTCTCACTCTCTCTCTCTTCTCTATCTATCTAAATTGTCTTTCCCTTTCTCTCTCTCTATAATTCTAAATATTTTCCTCTATAATTCCGTCTATCTCTTTCTCTCTCTCTTTATTTCTTTGCCTTTTTTCTTATCCCTCAATCTATAATTCTATCTCCCTTCATCACTCTCCTTCTTTTTCTCATTCTATTTATCTAAATCTTTCATTCATTTCCATCATTCTCGCTTCCTTTCTCACAATTCTCTCAATCTCCATCCTTTTCTTTGTCCCTCTAGAATACAACCTAAAAGCAAAACGTAATTTTTTAGATGACAAAAAGATACCAGCCTAAAATACAGAGGTTGTGGTTTCCAATTATTATTCTGCTGGTATCTAATTTCACTGAATGAGAACTTTTCGCAGCAAGGTTGAATTTTTCAATTTTGACAGCTACAATTTCGTTGTCACATTGTGAGACAGCAATTTTTTCACTTTCTTTGAAATTATTGTGTGAATTCTGTCAAGGTTAGCATAAATCTTCATCGCAATAAGTTGACATTGTTGCTCAGCTCTAACAGGACAGAAGGCGATTGGTCTGCTAGAGCTTATCCAGTCAACAGTACAAGAGCTACTTATATTCTAATATAACTACAGTATCTATATATAAATATAGAAACAGCATCCGCCATTCCGTTTCGACAGCTCTTAATCACTAAACTCAACATGATTGGTTTGTGGAAAATTCTTCACTACTTATTGACTGCTTGTATTATTTTATGAATTCCAATTAGACGCTATTAGTTGACCACAAAATGGCGGATGCTGCGTATACTCCCTCTTTACAGATCCTTAGATAGAATCCTACTGATGTCCATTAGTTGGTTAATTGGTGTTCAGGTTTTACAAATAACACTAATTGATTGGCTAGAGAGAATGCATAAAATTAGTTCTACAATTGGTTGACCGAGAAGATTTTCTTGTTAATGATAGTAGGTGATTGAAAATAGAGATTGTTGTTGATGATAATTTGAAATAGATATCTTTCGTAAGTTCTATCTTTCTTTTTCACTAGTTCCTTCCATTTATTATGGTAGGTTTCCATTACAACTAAAGTGAAAAGTCGCAAGGGTAGACAAGATGCAATAGGAACACAGAGTTGTATAGAGCAACGCACAGTGGTCAGCTGATTTTTTATTTGCATTGCTCCATACAACTACGTGTTTCTATTGCATCTTGTGCCCGACATGTAGTAATGCAAACCTACCTTAAGGTTCATTTAAATGAAGATAACCCGTGATAATGAATAGAAGTCGTTATTCGCTTTCTTAAATTAATATATTCGTTGAAAAAAATGAATCTGTTGTACTCAACAGAAGTAATAAAATTTGTGTATTATATCGTAGTTCAGCAATACGTACTGTAATTGAGTGTGTGGACTAAATGTGTGAAAATTACAACTAATACACTGGCGGCTCGTACCCACGAAACAGATGAAGTGCCCGTATCTTTCACTGTACAGGACTTCACCTGTTTCTTGGGCACGAGCCGCCAGTGCAACTAAATCATCTTACTCCATTAATACTGTCAACAGTATATTATCACGAATAATATAGGACATTCCGCAATGAACCTATTAAGAAATCGCTTTCAATTCATTAGTGATATTCAGCTCGTTATGCAAATTAGATTTAAATCATACATGAAACGTAGGCTGCTGTGGTAACATGCCAACTAACCTACAGTCTGTCCAAGCGAAGAAGACATTCTGGCAAGATGGGAAAATTACTTCATCTCGATCAATATTGGTTCAAATATTTTCAATTTGGTTTCAAATTGTAGGAAAGATTGTGATCTACAATTTGGGACCAAATTGATAATTGTTGAACCAATATTGATCGAGCTGGAGTAATTTTCCCATAACTTGCCAGAATGTCTTCTTTGCTTGGACAGACTATACCTAATAATGAATTATTATTGTTCTCAGTGACATTATATTCGAGTTATTCTGTACTCTCCTTTAGAAAATCAAAGCGTGTGAACATCAAGTCGGTCAAGCAGAGAAGACATTCTGGCATGATGGGAAAATTACTCAAGCTCGACCAATATGGGTTCAAAAATAAATAAATTTGTTTTTTGATGATGGGAAACATTCTGATCTACGATTTGCGACCAAATTGATAATTTTTGAACAATTACTGACCGAGCTGAAGTCATTTTCCCATCTTTCCAGGATGTCTTCTTTGTTTGAATGTTTATGTTGAAAACTCAACGGGTACGTAAAAAAAATTATTCCGAACTCACGCACAGTCGTGACGTGACTGCGTTGGATTGCAAATGTTTAGAAAATCATGCTTTGAAAAATGATTCGAACAATAATTTGAATAATTCTCGCACGTTCTAAGTTGATTTAAATGGATTATGAGTTGGAAACACCTTCAATGCATAAATGCATGCCTGTATTGAGTTGTACTAGCCTACAAAGTGTTCCATGAGGAATGTGGAATTCTTCAGTACTGTAGAATTTTTACACCAAGTAGAGAGAAAAGTTCTTTCGAAAGGACATTACATACATCATACAAATATACAATCATTACATACCAACAAAATGCTGTTACCGAGATAAAATTGGCGGAAAATTTACATTTTAAAAAAAATTTATGATTTTCTTTATGCAGGTATAAAATTGATAATTTCCTGTATAAAATTATCTGAAAAATTCAACGAAACTTAGAAGTTTTCAACTTGGACAGATTTCGAGATAATTGGGAAAATATGCTGAAAATCACAATTTTCCAACAAATATGGGTTATAACTGGATAGTATGAAATTATAAATTTGTATTTTCAATCAATAGAAGTTGTGGAGGATCGGATTCTGAAGAAAATCTTGAATGGCCGTGATTGTGTGGAACTTACCAAATCTCAGAAATCGCGATCAAAAAGAGATAAAATAATAGACAAAACAAAGCACATGTAATTTGAGATCTATCACAGATCAAGACTCGATACACAATCATATCCATTCAACTTTTCCATCAGAATTCGATCCTCTATACAACTTCTAATCGCGGAATGGAAATTTCCCCCATTTTCATCTCGGTAACAAAACGTTTTTGGGAGTATGTTCTATGAAACTTTTTTTTCTACTTGGTGTAAGGAATCGGCCTGAGTACTATTCTTCCTGTAGCATCATGTATACAAAAGCTGGTTGGGTCATACACTCTCTCCGTGAAGTATTTGAAATTGTAATAACTGGTATTTCCCTTAATCATTAGAATATATTTTTCCTTAAAGGAAGTGGTATTGGAGAAAGTAGTAATGGTTAACAGACACAAAGGATAATTAATTAGCCATCATTATTTCAAATTAAATTTTTTCAAAATATGTTTTCAGACAGACCATTACCATTTCACATTTTCTATGAAATACGTCTCACTAATTCATTCTACCGGTCACGTAGACAAAAGGATACATTTATACAGTATAGGCAATTAGGGTGTCTGGTTTCTTGAGTACATAAATAACTCTCATAAATAACCGAACTAGCAAAATAAATTAATTAAAGAATGAGAAATAAGAATAGAAATTTGAAAGCAATCTTAGTGAAATTTGTATAGCTGACGCCCAAAACGTTAGACGATTTTGTCTGTCTCTTGTACTTGATGTAATCCAAGATGTATAGAATAGTAGAGGTTTAAAAATTTAGTTGAAAAATCTAGTATTAATTCCCCTATACTTGACTAAAAATCGTACGCTTTTTTCCAATTTACGGAATATATAATTATTCTATAGATATTTTTTTCACATGAGCTTGTTGAGAATTTCAAGACCTACATTTTGAGTGATTAAAATCTATATTTTACTCAAATTTAACATTAGAAAAAGTCTGTTAACGTGTCTCGGGAATACTCTGCAGCTGAGCTAATGCAAATATGAGTGGTAATGCTATTATAAGATACATTTATAATATGATTGCATTCGATAGCATTGCTATCCATAATTTCATTAGCACAGCTGCAGAGTATTCCCGAGACACGTTAACGGAATTTTTCTCATGTTAAATTTAAGTAAAATATAGATTTAAATCATTCAAAATATAGGTCTTGAAATTCTCTACAAGATGATATAAGAAATTTATCTATTGAACAATTCTGTATTTCGATAATTGGAAAAGAGCGTACGATTTTTCGCCAAGTTTTATAGGGAAATCAATGCTGAATTTTTCACTAGAGGAACTTCGTGACGTCAGAATCATAGCTTTCTCAGCCAGCTGTTTTCCACTCTGCCCCACCTAATAATTTTATTAAAACTGTCTATAAACCTACTGTGGACTAACCACTAATAATTATTTTTGCTATCATTTCTCATAAACGAAAATAAATTGAATAATACTATAGTTTCTATTTTTTAGTTAAAAATCCTAAGAAATAGTAATGTGAAACCAATCCAATAATAGCCTATGTCTAATAATAAATAATAGTAGCTATGGAAACCCCTAAGAAATTAATAATAGAATAAGAAAGCAGAAATTGAAAAATAAAAGGAATGTCGAATATCTTTACTTTCTACCTGAAATCTACATCTGAAATCATGTACCATTAGTAAAATATTTGGAATGATTAATTGATTTTACTCAGGTCACTCACTATGTCTGATGAAAGCAGACATGCTATTACCAAAACATGTTGTTACTAGGACTTCAAACTACATTGATTGACGTCTTGTAAATGATGCTTCAAACCTCCTAGCTATTCTTGTTTTTGACATTTACATGTATACTATTAACGAAGCAATAATTACTTATGGTAATTGGATCCATATTTGGATGTTTATCAGACATTTATGATAATTTGGTCATTGAACTCGAGTGAAAGAGATGTGGAGAATTATCTTCGTTTCAGATCATTGTAGCTAAGATTTTGGTCGCTTTCTTTAATCAAAATATTCCTTTTCCATTTTTTTGGGTCTTGCTTTCAACTATTCCATAGTTTTGAATTACTTTAATTTTATGAATTCAATAAGAAACATTTTCATAAATGTATGACACGGGTCTTGAAAAACGTTGATGGACTATCAAAAATATTCGGAATCTGTTGGGATTTTATGAGAGCTTTGTGACCACGGTTCATGTGTATCATGTAGCATGTTTCTTGTATCTTGTATCTTGTATCTTTACTTTTATCGTGTAGGTATATTGTATATTCCTATATTGTATCAGTTATCTTGTTCATATCCGTATATGAGAGGAATCCTTTTGCTCTTCATTACAAAAATTAAACAGACAACAGTTATTTCTATTACATACAGTAGGCTTATTCTGAAATTATATTCTGAAATTATTCTGGAGTTATTTCATAACTCTTTTACTAAGCAATAGATTAATCTGACTGATTGTGGATTGAGAATAGAATCTTTACAAAATGAAAACTAGTTTTTATCTTTAAAGCACGTTTCTTTTTGAGGAATAAGACCACAAAAAAGGATAAAACGGAGGAAATTTAGGTGATTTCCTTGCTTTGCATCCTCTAATTCGCTAAAAATAGGTAGGAGATCGAAACGTTTCTTCATTGCTAAAGGATACACGTCATAAAGCTTACTTGAGGTTGAGATAACATAGTTCAAGAAAAAGTCTTGGAAGAAATGCTCGAATATACACAATTGAAAGTAACAAAAAGTCTAAGGAAAATGATAAATTGAAATCTTTTGCTTTTAGTAGTCTAATCAAGCAAAGGAAACATTCTGGCAAGATGGGAGAATGACTCCAGCTTGCTCAATATTGGTTCAAAAATTACATATTTGGTCTAAAATTGTAGGAAAAATTCTGTTCTACAATTTGAAATCAATATTGATCGAGCTTGAGTCATTTTCCCATCTTGCCAGAATGTCTTCTTTGTTTGACTAAAATATAGCTGAGACTTCCTAGCTTCTTTTCCTCTCCTCAATTGTATTATATTAATAATTTTGTTCAAATAATTTCAATCTGATTAATCCCAATAATAAACAGTCATTTCTGATTTTAATTCAAATTAACTCAATCAACATCTAACAGCATTCCGTACTACAAGTAAAAATTTTTGTAAAAAATTGTTTGTACCCCATCTGAGGTTCAAAATTTTCTAAACGTATCGTGCAAAATTTTCTTTCTTTACAACTAAAAATTTTGTAAAACTGCTTGAATCCCACCTGAAATTTAAATGTTTTTAAACCTATCTTGCAAAATACTCCTTTTTGCCAAGGATACCTTAGAGGAAATTCGCAAAAGTAAAAGGGATTCACCTTAAACAGTCGTGCCAACTTGTTAGTCACGAATTTGTTGATCATTTACAGTGTTGCCAGTTCGTGCCGTCGGTGAATTCAATGGTTTGCAATTGTATAGTCCGTCTAAACAAAACCGACATTCTGGTAAGATGGTAAAATGACTCCAGCTCGATCAATATTGGTTCAAAAATTATCAATTTAGTCTCAAATTGTAGAAAACAGTCTCCTTTACAATTTGAAGACAAATTTATAATTTTGGAACCAATATTGACAGAGTTGGAGTTGATTTCCCATCTTGCCAGAATGTCTTCTTTGCTTGACCAGACTATTCAAAGCTTGTATTAGTGACGCAACAAGCTAGCCTACCTGCATCTTGACTTGAAAATCTCTATAGTTATACAGTAATGTTAAAACTGATTGTTTTACTATAGTTTGAACACGGATGCTCTTCAAGTTTGCATGACCATGGGGGAGTGAAAGCATCCCAGTATGGACAAATGATTTGATTTTATATTCAAATTCTGATGTATTGATATTAAATTGAATTTATTCATAAATTCTTTAAAAAATTGAAGAATCCATCACTTATCTTGTGAAATATTAAGTAATCTTAGACTAAGTTATTAAAAAACTAATTATTTCCTTATCTTGATAAAAAATTCTTTACTTGTTTTGTGAAATATAATGATACTTGTAAATAGATTTAATAGAGTAGTGAGACAATCTATAATAGAGTATTGAGTGAGACAATCTAGTTGTATTGAATATACTAGAATTCGTGTATTGAATCTTTACATTCCTAATCATCTAGGGTATGTTTCAAACCCAATTTATCGAATTGAAGCTTTTGAATCAATCAAATTTCAGTATGAGAAAGATGAGATAGTTCTATTGTCTCTACACTGTACATTTTCGAACCATCTCATACTGACATTTCAATGATTCATTTATAAATCAAGTTTAAATCTTGAAACATACATGATTACTATAATCTTGATTATTACTACAACGTTGTAGTGTAGCAGTAAAAGTAAAGTACAACCCTTTATGCTAAGCCTCCTATGTGAGCGAAATAAAACTAAGAATAAAAACAATTCATTAGTTGAAAAGCTCTCTTTTTTCAATTTTACTCTAATTTTGATGTATTTTTTCTTTTCGTCTTTAATTTTTCCCCATTTCATTCTGACTATTGAATTTATATTGAGTTTACTTAAACTTGAGTTTCCTTAACTCGGATAGATAAAACTAGAGGTCTCTATTGTCTGAAGCTGTCTTCGAGAGTGAATTAGTTCACGGTTTGGTTGCCATGGCAAAATTGTAACACGTTAATATTTTGTGCTCCAAGTTTTTCTTAAATTCAAAAATTTTCGGGTTTTAATTAGTGATTTTGACTTGTGCTTTGGTGTTTGGACCTTCTAAATTGAAAATAACCCTTCCGAATCAAATTAATTGTGAACATATTCAAGAAATTCAACCATGTTTACTACTAAACAAGGTTATGTCGGCGAGGTGGAACACCTTTGGGTCTCTCCACCAAATAAAGCCATAAGCTAATAATAATAATATATAATTAGTTCAGATGGGGTTACTCTCGTTTCGATGCAGGCGACTGTCCTGAGGGAGCTGAGAATTAATAAAAGCATAGAATAGTAGATATACAATCCTCTTTGATAACAGTCATTCGTCAGCCGCCTTGATTTTTGGCGCCATCTATAGAAGAAACAGTGGAAAGTAGAAGAAATAAAAATACGTGGAGAAAATTTCATTAACACTGTAAAGACTCTAAACTATAACAGCAGTGAGACTTTTATTTTTCTACAATGTGAGAGAGTCAGTATAAGAATTGAAGCCATGATTTAGACAGTAATGACCAGCAATTTGAATCACAATTCACAACTTATCCGGCCAACTCAGTTTTATGATGAAATTCGTGACAAGTGAATATTACTAGTATAGTCTGTCCAAGCAAAGAAGACATTCTGACAAGATGGAAAAACGATTCCAGCTCGTTCAATATTGGTTCAAATTGTATAAATCCAATCTTAAATTGTAGGAAACATTCTGCTCTACAATTAGAGACAAAATCATCATTTTTGAACCAATATCGACCGAGTTGGAGTCATTTTCCCATCTTGCCAGAATGTCTTCTTTGCTTTGACAGATTTTATAATAGCTAATTTAATTTTACTAGTAGCGTTACAACGCTAATTTTACTGGATGATACAAACTCGAAAATAATTATTAAATCCTTCATTTTCTTCGCGTATTTATAATTCGTCTTCTTTTTTCTCTTTCTTCTTCTTCTTCTTCTTCTCCTTATTCTTTTTCTTATTCTTCATAATTTGTCTTTGCTTCTTCATAATTTGCTTGGACAAATCAGAAACATTATTTCGTTCTTCCATTTACTGACTGAACAAATCAAGAGGCTGACTTGCAGTAATTTGAATCTGAATTGGTAAAGTCTGTCCAAGCAAAGAAGACATTCTGGCAAGATTGAGAAATGACTCCAGCTTCATCAATATTGGTTCGAAAATCATTAATCTAGTCTCAAATAGTAGAAAACCCTATGCTCCACAATTTGAAACCAAACTTATAATTGCGAACCAATATTGACTGAGCTAGAATCATTTTCCCATCTTGCCAGAATGTCTTCTTTGCTTGGACAGAGTATATCTCTCACAGCACTTACTGACAAAAAAAGACACCGACTCTAATTTTCCTCAACGAATATAATGCGTTAAGTCTTTTCAAATCTTCAACCTTGAATTACATTCGGCTGCATGAATTGCTTGAAAATCGTGCAACGATTTTTTCAAGAGAGTTGAGAAACTCTTTATTGTGCATTTCGCTGCAAATATAGGTTGACCACTTTGTGATGATTTGTCATAGAAGTAGAGAAATGGGACTGGTGAAAGTTTTAAATATTGTAAATTTTTACAATACCCATTTATTATTTAGGTTTTCAAGTTAATAGGCCTATAAATAACCTTTCTTAGTTATTGATGGCTTGCTTCAAATAATTTTATAAATCGACAACAGTTGCATGACAAGTCAAATAAAATAATTTCTATTCTACAAATTGCATTCAACAATACAAGGTATTGCATTCAGCTAGGTAGTAACATTGCAAATATCAAGAAATATAATCCTCCAATAAAAACGCAAATAGTCGAATCAGAGAAATTAAATTTGTATTAAATAAGTATGAGACGTCAAACTAATCAAAGACAGCAGGTATTATTAATTGAAAAATTGAATAAAAAATAGAATAATCAATATTAATAGCCTACATTTGTCTATTGAGTAAGTATGGGTCCGCTCAATAGAACATTACAAACTAATCTTGAATTTTTTTTAAATTTTAATAATAAATTTTTCAACAGTTTTTGAAATTGTGGTTGAGTAGTTGTCAATTATTAATATTTTATCCCCGTGAAGTGACTTAATTTCAAAATTCCATAGAACGAGAAAATCTGGATATGAAAATTTCAACATTTTTATTAGCCTATCTCAATTCTCATTCCATTCTCTCAGATTAAATTTCAATTTTCCATGATACAAAACATCTGGATTTAAGAGGAATTCAATAATAGCATAGCTTCCTAATAGTAGGAATGATATAGGAAGCTTCATATTAAATAAAGCTATGATAATAGTTTCTTCTCGTCTACCCCAAAATTATAAGATAAAGCCAAAGAATAACTTAAAGCATATATTCATACACCAATCATGTACGCTTATTATTATGCATGCTAAAACTTTCTCTACTAAGCTGAAACTTATGCTACTCTCTTTCGTTAACTTAGAATAACTCAAAACTATGCCTAAACTGAAAGCCTAGTTCAATTAGAACTATACAGTGTCCAGCCATATCTGACCGCAGAACGAATGCGCATCAGATATGTCATATGTCATGGCCGACCTATCATATCCATCCACTGAAAATTGATATGACATACAAGAGGAACTCTTTGAAGTTATAGTCTGTCCGACCAAAGAAGACATTCTGGCATGATAGGAAAATAACTTCAACTCAGTCAAGATTGATTGAAAAATTATAAATTCGGTCTCAAATTGTAGATCAGAATGTTTCCTACAATTTGAAACTAGATTCATAATTTTTCAACTAATATTGACCGAGCTGGAGTAATTTTCCCATCTTACCAGAATGTCTCCCTTGCTTGGACAGACTACTACCACATATTGGTCACGGTATGACATGAGAGTCTTTGATTATAATCGTCACTCCTGTGATTATGTTGATGAAAAACGACATCACACTAATCAAGTGTATGATGAAATATGACATCGGTAATCAACTGGTCCATTTACAACGAAGATTGAAATGATGGGAACGTCACAGTAGACTATTATGTGGTAGTAAATGGAATTGATGTATAGTCTGTACAAGCAAAGAAGACATTCTGGCAAGATGGGAAAATGACTACAGCTCAATAAATATTGGTTCGAATATTTTTTATTTGGTCTTAAATCGTAGAAAACATTCTGCTCTACAATTTTAGACCAAATTGATAATTTTTGAACCAATATTAACCGAGTTGGAGTCATTTTCCCATCTTGCCAGAATGTCTTCTTTGCTCGAACAGACTATAGTAGATGGAATTGATTGTAATAATGACTCAGCTATTGAATTATACTGTATGTGGGTCCTTTGGTCGTCTTCTTTTGATGTTAGTTGGGTCAGTAACCTTTTAGATCCCAAAGTATGAAACGCGGGTAGGGTGTATTATGATTTTGTAAGGGTATAAACTATAAAGACGTCTTTAAACGGCGGTTTTGTGATACGCAGTAGTGATACAATTGTCAAAAATTGATACGCAATCGTACAGAAAGGAAGCTCGTTACTCACTGTGTATTTACATGGTAGTATTATGATACAAATATCAAAAATTGTTGGGTATAGTATGTTCAAGCAGAGAAGACCCTCCAGCAAGATGAGAAAATGACCCCAACTCAATAAATGTTGGTTCAAAAAATATTGATTTGGTCTCAAATTGTAGATCAGAATGTTTCCTACGATTGAGACCAAGACAATAATTTTTGAATCAATATTGACCGAGTTGGAGTCATTTTCTCATCTAACCAGAGGGTCTCCTTTGCTTGGACAGACTATACTTGTGTCAATTCACTATACTTAGTATTCACAGAAAGTAACGAGCTTCCTTTCTGTACGATCGCGTATCTATGTTGGGCAATGGGCAATAATAGAGTAAGGAAGCTCGTTGACATTTTGCAACGCAGGGCTGGAAAGTGAGGTTTAGCACAATATTTGACAATAAATAAAATAACTGTTGCAAAAAAGTGGTATTATGATGTAAAAAAGAGTGGTATTGAGATCTTTCATAGTGTTTCATTTCATGTTCATTCTTGTGAATAATGTTCCTATCTTTGTTTATTTTCAGTGGGTGAAAAAACAAAAATTGTTGATTTGACATCTTTTATAGCGTTTTATCACATGTTTAATCTTGTGAGTAATATTTTTCTCTTTGTTCATATTCAGTGGGTGGAAAAATGAAAATTGTTGATTTGACATCTTTTATAGTGTTTTATTAATATTCATTCTTGTGAATAATATTTCTATCTCTGTTTATTTTCAGTGGGACACACCACAATAACCGACTCACCTCCAAGTCTTCCAGCAAGTCATGTCATCAACGGCATGGCTTTCCAACAGCCAATGGGAGACCTCCATTCTCAACAAACAACCAATCAGAAGTGCCAGTGCAAAACCCATCAAACAACGCAACACCATTGGACAATACACAAACAATTATCGGCCAATCAGAGACGTTCGAGGTCAATTAATCACAGCGGGTTTCAAAGTTCAAAATCAGTCGATTGCAGAATGTGTAAAAGGTCGAAATCAGTTAAACACAGAGTGCATAAATGGTCAAAATCAGCAAAACACAGAGCGTATGAATGGTAGAAATCAGCAAACCACAGAGTGTATAAATAATTCTCAAAATCAGCAAATCACTGAAAGTATAAATGTTAGAAATCAGCAAACCACAGAGTGTATAAATGATAGAATTCAGCAGATCACAGAATATTCAGATGAATGCCAAAATCAGGAAACCACAGAGTGTATAAATGATCGAAATCAGCAAACCACAGAGTGCATGAAAGGTAGAAATCAGAAAACCATAGAGTGTATAAATAGACGAAATCAGCTGATAACAAAGAATTTCAAAGTGCGAAACCAGCCAATCACAGAGTGTTTAGAAGCACAGCAAATCCCAGAATCTGTCAGAGTTGAAAACCAGCCAATCCCAGCGTGTATAAAAAATCCAAATCAGCTAGTGACAAAGTGTTTAAAATCTCAGCCAATCACAGACTGCGTCTTAAAAATAGCCGTTACAGTTTGTTTAGTTCTAGCAGTGACTGTACCTCCAACGTTAGCTGAGATTAGAGTGGGTGGAGCCGTCAATGTGTTTTCGAGGTTTGGTTATTTGAGCATCAGTATGCGAGTGGTGCCCAGAAATGATTCGGATCACACGTGGATTTTCAGGGAGCCAATTGTGGACGTGTTCAAGCAGGTGGTGATAAGGCAGAGGTTGGTATGAAACTTTTTATCTATTTTTTTAAAATTTCAACTATTTTCTCATTATAGAACTTGCAAATTATGTTTATTTCATCTAATCAAAAAGTAAAAAATGATAATAATAATTCTATGTTATTCGAAAAAATTCACATAATCGAATTAAAATAGATGAAAATGATTGACGAACCTTACTTTTTATTTCCAGAGTTTTGGTAGAAGTTTATGTAGACCAATTAATGAGGAGGTTATGATATCATAACACTTCTCAAACACAAAATTTATACGGTCCAGGAATCATATTAAAAATTAGGACTGAATTTAGGTTTTAGGGCCAACTAGGCACAGATATTGAGGCGCCCCAAGCCTCATTACGACCCCCACCCATTTATATTATGCATTCCTTCCTCAGGAACATCCAGACCCTTTGGAAAAGATAGCACTCACAAATATGAAGATTTTTCTTATGATTTTCCAAGTTCAACGAATTACAAGACCAATTTAATTGATGCTTCGATTGTGATCAATCTTTGATCAATTGTTTCAAATTCAATTGAAGCTTTTCTCTAATATTTCTAATGAATCGTTGTAGTTTTCAAACAATATTCAGGCATTAAAAGGTATTAGATCATAGAAAGTATTTATCGTATTGAAAGTTTGGGTTCTATATTCTATATATCATCGTATTCATTGTACAAAATAAGATGAGATAGAATAAATAAGTAGTAGGCAAGATTGCGAAATCGTATTTGCATATCCTTTTATACAGCATATAACTATCTAATCTATGAATACTGAATCTAAATATTGTATGAATAAATAAGTACTAACTTGATTTAATTGTACTAATTTGAATGGATAAATAAATACACAATGTATAGATAGTGTAAGATAGTGAATAGTAAATCAGCAATATGCTGTGTGTGAATGATACGAATGCATCCACCATTTTCTGAAGCAGCCTTCTCGAAACACTGTCAACCAATCAGAAAAGAGCAGGCGGGGCATGAGGGCGTGTCAAGTCAAATCTGAAATATCACCTGATAACTGCTGCCATCTACTGGTCGAATTTGGAAATTTTTCCAACCGATGTCGTCGGCCATTCAGAACGTAGGCGGAGCTTGTATGTGTATTTAATCATGGAAGTCGAAGCTAGACACTGTTGCTACTGCCATCTGCTGGCTGAATTCGGAATTATTTCAAATGTTTTTGTCAAAAGAGTTGGGGAGAGCAGTGGAAATGGCTGCAATCTTGAACTTGTTTGCGACTTAGTTCTCGATTTTTTGTCAAAACATGTAGGCTATAAATATTCAGTGAAATTAACTGTAAAGAATTTATAATTTCTTTCTTGTGTGCAATTTTACTTTCAAGCAAAATAAAAAAATAAATCAATCAATAATTGAATATTCAGCAATCGATAACTAGCTGAGAAAAAGTTCAGTTTATTAATAGTATAGTATTATTATTTTACAATTTCCATGCAACACCATGAATAATCAAGCATTTTTTCAAGTGCTTTCGATAATCAAGTGTATACGGAACAAGGTTGCAGTTTTGTTTAATATGTAGCCTCCCCATAGCATAGATATTAACCATGGTAGAACTTTCAGTTTATTAGCTACCTTATAGAGAAATATTAGGAAAACGTACCTTAAGGTGGAGTTTCCATGACACGACACGACGGTCGGCCGCATTAATGTTGTGCCAATCACAGCTCTTGTCTTGTCTCAACAAAAGCTGTAATTGGCTATAGCTGTTTGACTGTGACCGATCGTCGTCGTGTAAAGGAAAACTCATTTTTAAAAGTGAAATTTGAAAACTTTCTGTACTTTCACTCACTTAATTCCCATTTTATTTTCTGTTGAAAAGCTTAACAAAGAGCGGCTCGCCGAGTGGATCTCACCCCGTGTTCCAAGGCGACTTCCACATGGAGTTCTGCGACAACATTCGCCAATTGTTGCAGGCCTACTTTCGCGACTTCACCATTGAGAAAATGGAACACCCCTGGCAGGCGTTCACTAGCAGTTGGTCACCCGCTATCATTGCTAGAAATCTTGGTGAGTAGATCCCTCTTTACACGGAGGATTTCTGATACGCATTAGTGATACAGATGTCCAAAATTGATAAGCGCAATCGTACAGGAAGGAAGCCATTTTCTACGTCGCGTTTCAACGAGCTTCCTTCCTCTATCAATTTTAGTCTCTGTATCACTACTGCGTATCAGAAATCCGCCGAGGGCTTGAGTCATAAAATTGACATGTTTCTAAAATTGGGGTGAACCGCAGTCTTACCTAGACAGTGAAATGAATGAATGATCTTCATCTTCTCTTGCAGAAGAGAAGATTCTCATGAATGAATGGACTTCTCTTCAAACCAATATAATAATATCCCTCTCCACAATCTCTATAAAAATTTTTTCATTGTTTTTCGTTTTGTAGGCTGAAGCCCTCCCCACACAGTAGATTTATGACGCAGTAATGGTACAGAGTTCAAAACCAAAATTGATACAGGGAGGAATCTCGCTGATTCGAGACATTTGCAATGATCATGGATTGTGGCCATATAGGAAATAACCTGATTCTATTTCTCAATTGTTGAACATTTTGAGACCATTTAAACGTAGTTTGGATACTTTTGAGATGAATAAATAATATATAATGTATAAAACTGAATTTGAGAGCCAACAATAGTTATATCCCCGATTTTTGGCATCATCAAATTAGCTGTAACCTTACTTTGTAACCCAAAGTTACAAGTCTGATGTTAAGGAGCTTCCTTCCTTTACGATCGCGTATTTCTCTTGGACTTTTGTATCCCTGTTGCGTATCATGAATCCCCGCCGTGTGAATAGGCTTGAAGTGAGTCATAAGTGGTCCGTGAATCTTTCAAAAATGGGTGTACCGCAGTCATTGTCTCTCCAAGCAAAGAATTCATTCTGGCAAGATGGGGAAAATTACTCCAGTTTGATCAACCTTGGTTCAAAAATTATAAATTTCAAACATTCTGATCTACAATTTGATACCAAATTTATAATTTTTGAACTAATATTGACTGATCTGGAGTCATTTTCTCATGTTGTCAGAATGTCTTCTTTGCTTGGACAGACTATACCCAGAAACGTGAATGGATAACTGATCTTTAACTTGATGAGTACACTTACTTCAAACCAATATAATAATCTCATTACATTATTATTACTATTATTTTCATTGTTCTGTTACAGCTTACTCTAAAAGTCAAGGCTTGAAAATTTATTACATTGAAACACATTGATTTTTGAATTTTCCCGCCACAGGCATAGACGCCTCCCACGTGACCGGCGACAACGGCGACCGTTTCTGCTTCGTGCTGGTGCGAGTGGCGCGTCACCGCGAATCGGCCGCAGTCGCCTCGGACGCAGAAGAGTCGCCGCGCGGTCCGCTGCAGGACGCTGTGGCTCAGCAGATGGCACGCGTCAAAGTGGGAGACGCCGCATCCGTAGGCGAATTTGTGCGCAGTTTTGGCTCGCACTATGTGGCGTCGTATACTACGGGGAACTCGTTGTATCAGGTAAAGTATGGAAAAATACTATTTATTCTCGAAGATTAATTTGTTTATGCTATAATATTAGGATAACATGATATCAGGTCAATTTAATTCAGGTGCGACCTGAAAACTCTGACACCATATAGACCTCAGCCAGCAAGGTCACACGGTATTATTATAGGTCAATGTAATTACAATAAGGTATATTCCGATTTGAGGGAACTAGAAAAGTGATGGAGAAGCCAGAAAATTATGTAGTTGAGATCAACAACATATATAATACTTTTCACTGAAAATATTAGCGTATGCGCACGGTACTAGAATTTCTGATCTGAGCTACGTCATATTCTAGGCTCCCCCACCCGTTTTTCATTTTGCCGAGAATCAGGCAGTTAATGGAACAACCTTACCTGTAATACCTTCATATCATCTACTCTCATAGATTCAATTTTTCATGATATAATATTCAGATAAAGTGATAAACATTAAGCATTAGATAAGGCAATCAATAACTCCTAACCTATCCTCTTTGCATAAAGATATGCCCTTTGGGAGCTGTCCAAGTTCTATTGGACGGACGGGACCTTATACATCGTGTGATAATTTCAATAGTGCAATGAATATGGAAAAATTACGTGAGACATGTGATCAAATATACGCTTCCACACTTCGCGAATTTTCACCAAAAGGAGGGAGACTCCTTGATCTTTATTGAAGGGGATACAATCTCAGCAGTAGGCTAATCAAAGAAGTTATCATTCATCAATTGCTTTGCAACTGATAATTTGGAGTATTTGGACGAATGAGCTTTTTTTGTCTGAGAGTACAAGCTCAACGATGAAATTTTCCAGACGGGTTTTCATCGTTGTGTGTGTAATTATAGTCATAGCATGATTCAACTGATACTTATTTTCTCTTAGGGCTCTTGGTTTACTGTTATTTACACTTGAAAATGGCTATATTGCAGAAATATGTAGTGTAAAATGTAAATATTTAAAAAAGGGTACTTTGATTGTAATTATTTGAAGTTTCATGATTTAACTGCTATGGAATTTTCTTCGTTTGATCCGATATTGATGATAAGCGTCATAGCCTATAATGTCACAATTTACACACTGTATTTCACATAATTTTCTGTATTTTTATGAACTAAACTCTACGTTCCTATACAATCAACACACAACGCTTTCTGTTCAAACAGGTGTTTGTCTACACCCCAATCATCTACAAACGAATCAAAGATCGTCTGAAGAGTCGCGGCATCACCTCTCTCTCAACCGGCGAACTAAACTCCTACTTCTCGCCCTGGTACGCCGAGCACACCGGAAAAGTCCTCTCGGCGAGCGGAAACTCAACAATGGAAAAATGGGCTCTGCAAAATCTCCGAGTCAGTTTCTACTTTTTCAACTACCCCAGCCTGCTGAAGATACACGGCGACACGGCTCTGCTGAAACAGCTGAATACTTTGCTGCAGAATGAGGCTCTGCTACAGCTGGAGCTGAAAACATTGGCGCCCGCTTTTGACGACGAGGATAAACGAAAGTGGTTCGAGGAAGTTGTAGAGAATAATATGATTTTGTGGGATGTGAATATGTGACACATGGATTTCCATTGATGAAAGCATGATTTTTTAATGCAAAATTGATAATTTGAACCTTGAAATCTTACCCTCTTTTTACACAACACAATAATTTTTGACGTCAGATTTTTGCCGTCCTTATAAATATAAAATGAAAAGACAAGATTTTGTCAAACCACTAATTTATCATAAATTCGAGAAATCGGTTTTGGTTGTTACACCATTATCAATCTCTGGTAAAATAAAACTAAAAGTACAGAGAAGCAATATTCATACTAACGGTAAAACGCCGCTATTGGTGGACGCTTGAGCCAATGACAGTGTCTACCAATAGCGGCGCTTTACCGTTATTATAAATACTACTGCTCTGTTCTTTTAGTTTAGGTTTGAGAACTTGTTTTTTCATTTAATATGGATAGCTATCACAATATCACTTTCACAACTACTCAAAAAGCGTATATATATCACTAGATTGAATAAAGCTTGTATTGGCAAAAATATTGTGTTGAATATTGATATTGAGTAGTAGCCTATTGGACAAAATATTATGTACGCCGAGACACAAAATGTGTTTGCGAATTTTTGTTCAATCTAGTGGAATTTATGAGGATAACAAAAACTGGAAGTCAAAAATTTTGGTGTGTGGAACGGGGCTTGAGAAACACGAATACTAGAATAGATTATTTTAGTAACCAAGTTTGAAAGTGTTACTAAAGCTAAAATTAAAAACGTGAGCATTCACGAATAGTAATGATGTTGGAAAATTGCGTTCATGTTGAGAATTTTTGAAAATAGAAATTGTTTTATAAATTGGTTGAGAATAACATGATTCTATGAGATGTGAATATGTGGCACATGACATTCAAATAACATAATTTAAAAAATTTAAGATAAGGTTGACAATTACATTTATTAGGAAAACTTCAAGGAAAAGCAAAAGTTTCAAAAACCAGAATTTGTGGAAAACTTTGAGAAAAAAATTAATTTCATAACTTTTTCTCAACGGTTTCTGAGCTATAAAGAATATATTTTTTACTTCCTTTTGTGGTTCTTCCTAGGATTGACAGTTACTCCAAACTCGTGAAACTCAACTATGTTTCAGTGAATTTTTTCATGCCATCTTCAATGAAAGAATGTAATACTGGTATAGTTGAAGAGTGATTGCTCTGAACTCTATAATCTATTAATCTTTTTTAGATGAAGTGTATTGTATTAAAACCTTATTATTGTGAGAGTGATAGGCATATTATTGATATTCGCCTGCCTTTGAAATTGTGATTTACATCTTATATTTGATTGTGCCTTTTTCAAGCATCCATATGAAGTGTAAAATGGAATTAGATATTTTGTACCTTACAAATAAGTAATGAATATGACATGGATTTTTAAAAATCCGTATTTTATCGTAATTGTTTATAATTAACTTATTGTTATTTGCAACCGTTTAATGGTTGAAATATTATTGTGGAGTGATATTCCGTCTTACTTTTTGCATAGTTAGATGTGTACAATTTTTGATCACATGCTTTAAATTTTTCTGGTATTATTATGAAATTTTAAGTCTCTAGAGTAAACTTTTTGTGAACCTCTAGTTCCCATGCATGTATAGCAAGATTGGTAAATCTTTGTAAATCAAGGAGAATCTAAATTATATCAAATGCCTTGCCTCTGTAGTACTCTAAGTATACCTATATTGTTGAAAAGATTACCATATATTTAGTTTTACATGTAATATTAAACAATAGTAGCCTATTTTGTGGTATTTACGTGTGTTATATTAATTTATGTGTTACATTATATTCATATTGATTACATTTAAGTATATAGATTTATGTTGTCTACGATTTTAAATTATTATAATATGGTACCGTACCTATTGAATAAATTTATAATAATGTGTTTTCAAACTTATAGCAATAAATCATAATCCATAACTCATTAATACAATTATCAGATCATACACAAGTAATTTAATGTGAATTGAAGTACTGTACTATTTTTGAAATTCATCCATCCAATTGTAGAATGAAGGTTAATGGAGTTTTAGATTTTTAAAGAAGATTAAGAGGAAGCGATTTTTACTGGTTTGATACTGTTTATAATTGCTTAATTGAAACAGTCGTATTTATTTCAACGATCATAAAAATAATATTATTAACGCGTATTTTTAAGCGTACTATACGGCACTTCTTTAATTCAAATTTTGCGTTTATTTTTATTATAAATATGATAAATTTATTTTTTCTAGTTCCTTCAGATTAGCCTATCCTATTGATATACTGTATCTTAGTATATTAAATATACTGATATAAATATTACTGAAATATAATAAATTTTATTATATGTATTTGAATAGTTAAGCGTGTTTCATTTCGTTTTGAAAATATATTTACCAATATCCTAGGCCTTTGAATTTAATTTTAAGCTTGTATTATTTCTGTTCTACTCAATTTCCAAGATACCGTATTGAAATAATTTGGTATTTTCTAAATTAAAGTGTGCAATATGATAGCTTTATCTTAATCTCTTATTAATAATATTCGAGTCATAAAATATTCCTGAATATAGAAAGAGCCCATACATCGAAATCCAATTTAATTTAACCACCATTACTTGGAAGAGCTATATTTGGTAGCGTTCAAATGGCGTTATTTAACGACTGTTAAATTTAATTGACCTTGTTCATCCGACCCTTTATTGTACCGTATCAAACTAGTTTTATTCCCAATTATGTTCCCATTACTTTAGCTCTTAATTTTATTGAATATCTAGAAAAAGTGAAATTCATGTCTGCAAAATATTTTTATTCAACTAGAACATTACTGTGTTGTAAAGGTATGTTGTCCCTGTTGCGATGATCGTTGATCGTTGTAGTCGATCAGCTGTGGCCAATCACAACTCTTGTTTTTGAATAGCAACAACTATCATCGTTCATGATCAACGATTATCGCACCGCAGTAACAACATACCTTAACAATTCAATTGCTTGTTTAATATGAATATAATAGAGGCTATTAAAATAAATGATTGATGAGTTTAACAAGTTTATCGTAATATAGAATTCCTAGTATAATATATTACAATAACCCATCAACGATTTGAAATAGCTTTAAAGTATTAACGTGGATACTGTACAGTTATAAAATAAATGTATCATTGTAAACTATCTAAAAAATATGAAATATTTTTTCAATAAATCAATATTATTTATTAGTATTATAATAATTATATATTAGACTATTCATAGGGAATGTAGTGATTTTATAATATTTGTAAATATTGTACAGGGATGATAATAAATTATTATGCAATTATATTCTAGTTTGCAAAATTAATTCATCCAAATTACTTCCTTACTATAAAAAATATGTTGATTTATTCACTTATATTTTTCAAAATGAGTCTATAGTGACTGAGTTTTATCAAGCTATTTTCGAGAAAACTATGGCCTTGAAAGATGCAACTATGCACTATATAGGTGAGTTGTAGGCTAGAGTAGGTAAGTCAATCTATTTAAGAACCTTGAAATCATGTTTCAAATCTGTTCACAAATCATTTACTACAGATCCTATTTCCATCTTTAGAGTTATTTCTCCATTTTTATCCTTTTCTGCTGATTCCTATCACAACTCAGCACAGAAAACACAAAAGGAATTTTATCAGAAGAATAATTACATTATCATATTTCATGAGAACTATGCATAGAAAAAAGAAACCTCTAATAAGACATCATGCATGATTTGTAAGTGTTATCAATGCTTTCATATGGGCAGATTCTTTACCTATTTCAAAGAGGATTGTTATAGTCCGTCCAAGCAAACAAGACCCTCTGGCAAGATGGGAAAATGACTCTAGCTCGGTCAATATTTGTTCAAGAATTATAAATTTGGTCTTAATAGTAGATCGAACAGTTTCCTAGAACTTGAGATCAAATTGATAATTTTTGAACCAATATTGGCCGAGCTTGAGTCATTCCACCATCTTGCCAGAGGGTCTCCTTTGCTTGGACAGACTATATGTAAAAGCTCCTCTATGCTATTATGCAATAATGTTGCTATTTTATTAATACTACGACTACCCCTTTTTTATACAAGGTTATTAGAGACGTTTATTTTGTAATAACCTTGTATTTTATATACCAGGGTCTTCTATTAAAGGTAGCTAATGTTTTATAATGAATTCAATTGAATTTCTTCATAATCCATCATACTTGGAATTGCATTTACGTGGCTTCCAACATAATTATTTTGTATGAATCCAATAATTTTATTATTTATTGGAGGAATCCGTGGTGTTGAAACCCGACAGGCTACCATTAATTTTGCTGGCGATTCATGACAAGTTAAAAAAAACAATCCATCGTCATCACCTGTTATCATTAGTAATTCAGTGACAAGTTATCTCACATGATCGATTGATTATATTGACCATACACAATTTACCATTTATTGAAGAGATTCAAAATAAAATTCTACCAGTCTGCAAATTTTGGAAAGTTATTTGAAAGAGTTCTCCTCTGCATGAATGCGATCACATCAAGTTGATGGGCTTCTTGATTTTTTGGAAAAGCTGAGAATATGAATCCTGCAATTATTTCCAAGCTTATAGTGCGTGAGTTTACTATTTTTCAAACTCCTTCAAATTAACGTAGGTAGGCTACTTACTGTAAATTGAATTCATAATGATGAAAATAGGTAGGTATTAATGCTAATGATCAATAATACTGCTAATTTAGGTCAACTGACAGCAAAATAATCATGATCAATGAAATTTAATGCTGTTTAAAACAACTTTATGTAATTAAAAATTGACACAAAAGATTTTATTATTAATTTGTTTTCCCCATTTTAAAATAATCTCAACATTCATTCTAGTTCCTTGAATAAAATAAAATTCTTTTATCATCAAATAATTAATATTTCAAGCACCAAAATTGATAAATAGGATAATAATAAATACATTTTTTGTTGAGCGCTTAATGACTCACATATTATTCAAATTCTCCCGGGTTTTAGGGCGTTACGACACTATCGATGTGTGTCATGTTGAGATTATTTTAATTTAGATGCCAATTAGAATTATTATTAATTCATGTAACTTACTGATTTATTAGAAAATGAATACATTAATTAAAAAAATAATAACTACAAGATTCCTCACCCTCCTGGTATCAAAAGTTAAAAACTCAATTGATCAATTTCACTTGAAAAGATTATAATTTGAATGAGAACAGCACATTAGTAAATTGGATTGATCATTAGAAATTGATCGTTCGGAATATAATTCAATTTTGAAAATGAAATAAATTTGTAAATGACGCATTAATGACCGGACGTGTATTGGCAACCCTGGCTCATATAAAGGTAATTGAAGATCTGTCCATTTCCCCTGTAACTTTAGCGGCAAAAGGCAAGTAACAAAGGAATTATTTTCAAATTAATTAATTTTTAGCATAAAATGAGATTATGTTTAATATTTTGTAGTCTTTATGATATTCTTAATCGTGGAAATACTTGAGTAGAAGTGTTTAGCTTTAAGTGATAAATTTTAACCTTTCTTTGATATTCACGTGTGCTCTATAATGGTGAAGTTTTTGTTATAATTTTGAAGTGACCCACAGCTATTCTTGTTGAAATATCTTGTTAAGTCCAAGGGTAATTATACAAATGGGTTGGTGATTTGTATGTTTGATTTTGCCGTCTCTCTACCTTATTGCGCCTTGCTTTGTCAGCCAATTTTGACTTGATCATTTCAAGGTTGCCTTAGGTTTTTGTTTATAGAGGGCCAGTCACCTCTCAGTGATTGATTCAAACTCTCAGTACTACAGATCTATTTTTTTAATATTGATTTGACCAATATTCTCTTATGATATGTTACAATACATCCATCATCTCATTATCACTAGATCATTAGCACTCATTTAGACAATCAGTCAGATTCACCCCACATTTTGACGAGCTGACATCGTGTTCTAACTTGTGTTTTAGATCTTCCTATTGAACAATTTCTCATCTGTATTTCCACGATCACATTCTTAGAACAATTATTTTATAATTCAGTCGAGTTTACCTATTATTTATTTGATGATAAATCTTTATGGCACGTTCATTATTTCAAATTTAAAGCTCTATCCATTCAAAATACTTCGTCCCCAATTAAAATTTTGATCGCCGTCTTTCAGTGAAGCTAGAATTAACTTATCAATAACATAACTCAACTACAGTTACATCTACTCACATCATATCACCGTATTATGCAATATCTTGGAATCCTTTAGTTTGAAGCCTCTTCAAAAGGCTACGTATTCTACCTAGGTTCTTTCATTTTATCATGGATTTCAATCGATTATCCAAGTGCATTTTTCTATAGAATAATTCTAGAATAGAGGCCAATAAAATCTCAAATAACATAACCTAACTTCTGCTTGATAACCTAACTTTTTCAGTCTGCAGATGAATTTACAAGTATTCTTCTAACAAGTTTGTAGTGAGTGTGGACCTTTTTTCAGTAGACTATTGTAAAAATAATCAACTTTTTAACATTTTCTAGATGGCTACAGATCCTGAACACGCCGACGAAATGGGTGAAGGAGACGAACAACAAGTTATAAACATTTCCTCATCACAGCTTTTGCGCAGACCGGATCTTCTAGCCGCCTTGCAACAGGGAGATCTGTCCGGACTGAAGGGAACATTGGGACCTTTCGGTGCACCAAAAGTGAGTACCGTATTTTACTGTTTGTATAAATTTATTGTTAGCAACTGTATTATTATTCTCCATTGCAAAGTTAGAACACACCCTTCTCCAAGCAAAGTACACATTTTGGTAAGAGAGGAAAATGACTACAGCTCGTTTGAAATTGATTCATACCTATATTAATAGGCTTATTATAACATTTGGTTTCAAATCACAATGTCTCTTACAATTTGAGACCAAATTTATAATTTTTGAACTAATTTTGACCAAGCTGGAGTTGATTTTTTTTTCATTTAGCCAGAATATCTTCTTTGCTTGGAAAGGCTATAAGTTAGTTTAGTCATGAATTTTTGATACTATTTTAATTATCTTAACGACAATGATAGCTTTTTTGAGATGTTGAAATATTTTCTATGCAACTAGAAATGAAAAATATGATTTTTCATTATATTTTTCGAGTTTGTTGAGGAATTCGTAGAGTTACGTTGTTTTTAGTGATCCCTATGACGTGATTACTTGTTTCCTCTGAGTATAGAGCCGTATCTTGCTCAGCAAAAACTCCTCAGTTTATTTGCTGTGTTCGATACGGTATTCTAGACAGCAAGGATGCTGTATCTTTAAATTAACCTTTGAAAAGCCGTATCTGCACTAACGGCATTCTTTTTTACTTTTCTATAATTTGAAATGGTTTTATTAACAAGATTTATCTATTTATTAACAAGATTGAAATACAGTAGGATTGAAACACAGACAAAGTCCAAAACGTCTCTTCTTCCCAATTTTGGTTAATGTCCACACTTAAAACTTAAATTATACACAAATTTCAACTTCTGAAGGTAAAAAACTATGAAACCGTAATTTTTAATTTGGAAGGTTGTTACATAAATAGATAGAACCAAAACACGGATAATATTATTTAGAATAATCGTTTTCACTTCAAATTTTGAAACCTAAAATAGATAGACTTTCATGAAAAAAATGTTTTTCACATTTTTGCTTTAAAATTTTTTAATTAGACATGGCAGAGACAAAGCTGGGTTAGAAGTGAACATCTTGAGAAAAATATTTTCCATTTCAATGTTAATCTTCTGAGAGTTGGCAAAAGCGTACTGGATTATCAAAATTTCGTCATTAATTTATGCCGGGTTTTTTCAAGCACACTTAAAGTTGAGGGACCCTCAAATTTTGATGAACAGCTGACATTTTTATAAGTATAGGAAATGTAGTAAACGGTTATAAACCTGAAGGTTCCTCAAATTTGAGTGTGCTTGGGAAACCCAAGCATTAGTCTTCTTCACAGTGGGTGATTTCCTTTGTGGATGTGTCATATGTGTGTAAAGGTGTGCATTGATTTTAATCAGTATGTAGAAGTAGTCCTAGCTCGAGTACTCTTCACTAGAGAAAAGTTTAATAATTAGTTGGAAATTAATTGTTCGTTAGTCTAGATTCCAATAATAGTATAGGAAAATAAATTGAATGGCCACATTGTGAGTTTACGGTCACTTTAACCCTACCTATAATTGTCGCTAGACCTATTACTTTTTATTATTGATATTTAACAATTTGTTTCATTTTCCATTTCAGATTCTGCCACCAAATGTCAAGCGGAGAGTGAAAGCATTGAAGAAGATCCAGCTGGAAGCCACACCTCTCGAAGCTAAATTCTACGAGGAAGTACACGCCCTAGAAATCAAATACCATCAGCTGTATTTGCCCTTCTATGAAAAGGTAAGAGAATCATTACAGAAAATGCTTTTATTATGTGAGTACTTTTTATCGGTCACTCGGTGAGGGTTGTTGCCCCGTTGAGGTTAGTGATCGGTAAGGTCCGATTTTGACAGAAGGGAACAGGATGAGAACGATCAGCTGATCATATGAAATTTATAGATCGAATAGCTCATACCACATCCAAGGGACGTAGAATGGACACATAATATCCGTCTCCTCTCCAATTCATACAGATCAAAATTCAAAATTATGAATAGGCCAACAGTAATAGCTTTCAATTTCTGAGTGTAAAAATTGTGAATTGGAGTAATTTTGCAATAAAGCCCTAAACCTAATTCAAGTATTGATCTGTGTAGAGGGTGGTTTTGTGGTTATTTCAAGTTTCGTCGATTTCTGTGATTATAGTTATTTTTAATTGGTATCAAAACATTAATATTTTTATCTTATTTCCAGAGACAAGAAATTGTAAGTGGAAAACACGAGCCTAGCGCTGAAGAGTGTGACTTCCCTTCAGATGATGAGAAAGACGAGCTGGCTGATGAACTACAAACTAAAGTCAAAATCGAAGATGCCGCTAAAGAAAACGAAAGGTGCGTTCACTAATGTTGTTTCATAATGTTGAATAAAAATAGCTTCAAATGCGATTGAATAGATTCTAAAATGATTTATTTTGTAACCACATGAGTAAAATGAGTTACAAATTGATCGACTTGATCTATCAAATGAAGAGACAAGATGTTTGCAAATCACTGGTCTATTTGAAATCGAGGTTTGATTTCCAAACCATTAACAATGTCTGGTATAGTCTGTCCAAGCAAAGAAGACCCTCTGGCTAGATGATTAAATGACTCCAGATCGTTCAATATTGTTTCAAAAATGATTGATTTGGTCTCAATTGTAGGAAACATTCTGATCTACAATTTGAGACCAAATCAATAATTATTGAACCAATATTGACCGAGCTGGAGTCATTTTCTAAACTTGCCAGAGGGTCTTCTTTGTTTGGACAGAGTATAGCATTGCATTCCTGTGTTTCGGATGGACACGTTAAGCCGTCGGTCCCGGCTGTCTAAAAACAGTCGTTAAGTCACGTCAGAGGCCCTGTAACTGATCAGGAGCGACCTGAAATCTGATAGTCCTGACACCAGACCTGAGCCAGCCAGGTTACACGAATATTATTATCATTATAGCATTGCATTTTGACTAGGTTCAGTGTTCAGCAACAGAATACATATTTTTGGACCTCTTTGCATTTATTCAGTTGCAGCTACAATTTTAATTGTATTTTTTATTACATAACTAAAATAGTAGGCCTACTTATTGTAGTGGAAGGTCTCCTAAAATTGAATGGTTTTTGTATTTTCAATGTTGTTTCTATTTTGATTTTAGTGATATGCCGGATGCTGAGAGTGGTATCCCAGAGTTTTGGTTGACAATATTCAAGAATGTGGCGCTGCTTAATGAAATGGTCCAGCCTCATGACGAGCCCATTCTCAAGCATCTACAAGACATCAAAGTCGAATTTCTCAAGGCAGACCCTATGGTGAGCTATTTACAACTGTCAACACATTTAATTCCTGGGTCTTTGTGTCTAGGACATATACACTGGATGCATGTATCAAATTCAACAAACCAACTGCCTTTTGTTACAGTAAGGACTGATACAATAACATCCAATCCGATCTTAGAATTTAATTCAGTTATTTATCATCCTTGAAGTAAATTGAACCACGTAAAACTGGTTTCAACGGCACTAGTGTTTGGCGAAATACTTATTAATGCTCATCTCTATCAGGACAGTTGACGAGCGGTCTTCGATAGAATATCGAATTGAAAGCGACCTCTTCAAACAATTTCGATCTTGCCTGACAGAGCTGAAGATTGATAAGAGATATACGCCAACCGCCAAATCAGTTGATGTAGGCTAGTCTGTCTAAGCAAAGAAGACATTCTGACAAGATGAGAGAATGACTCCAGCTCGGTCAATATCGGTTCAAAAATTATAAATTTGGTCCTAAATCTTAGGAAACATCCTTGTCTACAATTTGGGATCAAATTTGAAATTTTTGAGTCAATAATATTGACCGAGCTTGAGTCATTTTCTCATCTTGCCAGAATGTCTTCTTTGCTTGGACAGACTGTACCTCCAAGAGTCACATAAAGTAAATTCGAGTTTTTCACCTCACAATCTTCTCAATTTGGCTTATTCAACACTTTTTGAAATGTTTTTCGTTTTTCAGGGTTTTATTCTTGAGTTCCACTTTTCGCCCAACGAATACTTCACTAACACAGTTCTTACAAAAACCTATCATATGTCGTGTGTTCCTGATGAGGCAAATCCATTCAGCTTCGAGGGACCTGAAATTTTCAAATGCTTTGTAAGTATTTATCATTATCACTTTACCAATTTAGCTTTTTATTACTACTTCTTACTTTTTAACTTTGTTACTGTAATTTTAAAAGTCTTTGTTTTTATTACTTGAATTATTCATTTGTCAACATAATTATGGCTTGAATTGAGTGGCTATAAATCAATTTTACATTTTTCCAGTGAGTGTCAAGGAGCTTACTTCCTGTAAGATTGTGTATCAATTTTGGAATTTTGTATCACTACTGCGTATCACAAAGGCAACGTGTAAAGAGGGCTTAAATGATAATCGATTCAATTCAACCCATAATTAGGTTAACAAATGAATAATTCAAGTAATAAAAAAAAACAAATTTTGTCAAATTTTGTCATATCAAAACAAAGCAAAGACATTCTTAATTGCAGTAACAAAGTTAAAAAGTAAGAAGTAAGGTTATGTAAGCAAAGTGAGGTTAGCTCATAATTATGAAAATGTTGATTCCAATATTCGTTTAGTGTAATGTAAATGTAATAGACCTAGATTGTATCCAATTTCCATTGCTGTCACACAATTTACATTCTAAGTCTATCTAAACGTAGTTCGAACTTTCAACTGTTGATACACTGTTTTAAGCTGTGATAAACTGGTTTTTTCTGTTAACGTTAGTTTGAAAAATTATTTTTCAAACGTCTAATAACTATTTAGTTTCATTTAAAAAATGATTTGTTGAACTTGTCAAGAACGGAGGTGGTGCTTACTCACTCAGGTAATAAGTTTTCGTTGAAGTGTTTTAAATAAAGCTTTTTCTTATAGATTAATTACTAACACTAAAACCTAAAATCTCATGTGGGCATCACCCTTAGAGAAAAATAAAATATAATATTCGTGATTCTTGTTGTTTTCTGATGTAGGGTTGTAAAATAGACTGGAACAAGGGCAAGAATGTGACGGTGAAGACAGTGAAGAAACGCCAGAAACACAAAGTGAGTGGCTGCTCGCGTGCGCTAGCCAAAACCGTTCAGAACGACTCTTTCTTCAACTTCTTCAATCCTCCTCAGGGTAAGTGAAAACAATATTCCTAGTTTGAAATCAATTGAAATTCAATCAATCTTTTTAGTGGAGTAGAATGTTCCAACATTGAATTTTGAACATTTTAATGCTGTGGTTAAATATAGTATCTGTAACTTATGGAAGGGCAAATAAAATTTGGCAAATATAATAAACATCGTTAATGAATTAACTATGGTTATGGAGAGAGTCGACTGTATCTATAAACTTTCTATCAGATGGCACTCAATTGATAATCATTCGATTTTTTCTATTATACAGTATTTAATATTTTTATATCACTTGTAGGCAACCCTTGCTTCGCAACGGAAGTCCACAGAATATTAAAAGATGGTATTTTCTTCTTTTGAGTGTTTGAAGATGAATTAACTTTTCCTAAGGAACATCCTCCAATAAAGCCTCTTGTACACGGGGTTAGTGGTGGCGGCCAATCACAGCCTTTGTATTGTCATTGAGTTGAACAACTAGAGCTGTGATTGGCTACAACTATTCGACTGGCCGCCACCACTCACCCCTTGTATAGTAGCTTAAGCTAATACACTCCTGAAGCAGAATAAAATTCCAATCTATTATGTAGTGAGTAGTCGTCCAACCAGGGTAGGCTTGAAATTTATGATTGAGCAAAAAATCCAATTTGCTATTTCCATGCATTTATAATAATATAGCAATCTAATTATTGTTTTATTCATTATTATCATGGAGAATTAGAGAATAGATAATTATAGAGAATTATTCGTAAAATAAAAAATGAATTGATAGTAGATGTCAGTTGGAAACGGGGTAGTTGCTAATTAAACAACCAGGGGTACTTATCGAAGTCACTGAGTTTCGTTAAAAAGGTTATGTTTGCTGAATAAATATCTCTTTGAAAATTGAATTGAATTTCTAAACAAATTTTTGTCAAAAACAATCTGAATAATCAAAATCTGTAGTAACTTAAGTGTCGATTTTGCACGTTATATGAGAATTGAATTTTAGTTGTTACATCTGTCGGAATGCTCTTGTACTGCATTTGTAGTAAGATTATGTAAGTACTTTATTAGATCTTATTAATTCAATAATTATGTTTACAGTACCCGATGACCAGGAAGCCGAACTGGACAGCGAGACACAGGAGCTGCTGACCAGCGACTTTGAAATCGGACACTACATTCGCGAACGCATCGTTCCCAGGGCCGTGCTCTTCTACACAGGTACAGGCCCGACTATTTGAATTACATTAGCAGCGGTTAGAGAGTTCACACAGGCGATCGTCTGTCGCCGTACAGCCGACTATTTGAATTACATTAACAGCGATTAGAGAGTTCACACAGGCGATCGTCTGTCGGTCGCCAGGTTTTCTGATCAATAGTGTGAGGTACCCGAAAAAATATGAAAATTGGTCTCACAATGCACAGTTGAAGGTTGAATTTGTTGGAAAAGTAGTCTGGTCGAGTAAAGAAGACGTTCTGGCAAGATGGAAAAATGACTCCAGCTAGATCAATATTGGTGGGAAAGTTATTAATTTGGTCTCAAATTGTAGGAAGCATTTTGATGTACGGTTTGAGACCAAATTCATCATTTTTGAAGCAATATTGATTGAGATGGAGTCATTTTCCTATCTTGCCAGAATGTCTTCTTTGCTCGACCAGACTATTCTCATTCACTTTATTTTACTGAAGTTAGTTGGTTTGTAAATTTATATGTATTGATCACTTGTTGAATATTGATCTAATTGTTGAAATATTGTTTTAGTTGGTTGTGTAGGCAATTTCAAGCAAGTTGAGTATTTCTATAGTTAATTTAAGCCTCTTTTCCATTACTACGAAACGGGCACGGGCACATGAACCTAAGGGTGTGTTAATGTCGGAGAATCGAGCATCGATTCTAGCTTTGACACCAGCAGCGCTGTTTTCCACCAGCTCAGCTGTTATCAAAGCTAGTGACGAAGTTAGGATCGATGCTCCGACATGGACACACCCTGAGATGCAATTGATACATGGAGTTGTATTGAGAAACGCACACTGGTCGGCTGATATTTGATTTGCGTTGCTCCATTAATACAACTACGTGTTTCTAATGCATCTTGTGTCCGATAAGTACCCGCAACTTGTAGTAATGGAAACCCTACCTCAAGTAAGCTTACTGTTGATATTGATACCAATCACTGCATCGAACACCTAAATTGAGATAGATTTTTATATTGTAATGGAATTTCTGTAGCTGACAAGTGAACACACTTGGCAAATCACTTGGCTTATTTCTTTGAAATTCGTAGATCATGAGAAGTGAAACTCTAATTGGAATTCTGTACTTACATGCAACTTTTTGAAAAAAGAATGCTGTACTTTAAATTGAACCTTGATATCATATAATCATCTTAATCATATTTAGTAATTATACATTGAAGAGTACAACAGGCGAAGCCCAAAACTGTCCCTCTTACAATTTATAGAAACTTACTAAAGATAGGTTATGATATTTTTCACACATAATTCCACATTAAAATCCAAATTTTGAAATAAATTCACAACAAAACCTCAAAAAATAAGAAATATTAAGCAGTTTCCCACTCTGTATAGGGAGACGTAATTTAAAAACTAATCTTTGCTTGTGTTTTTGTAGGAGAAGCACTGGAAGAAGAGGAAGATGATTTCGACGAAGATGAGGAGGATGAAGAAGCTGAGGAAGAGGAGGATGACGGTGAAGAGGAGGAGGATGATGAAATTGAGGAGGTAGGAAAGGGAGGAGGAGGTAAAAGACAGTTGAGAGCGAAAAAGGGAATAAAGAATGGCGGTCAGCCTAGTGAATGTAACCAACAGTAATTGCCTCCTTTCCAGAAAAACTGGCGGTTGGCAAATGATTGTTGACAATGCTCAGCTCTGTCAGGACAGTCGGCTAGCGGTCTGCGACAGCTGATCAAGTCGAGAGCGACCTGAGCTAAACAGTTTCGCTTCGGTGGACCGCATTCAGACTGTCCCGAGAGAGCTAGCATGAATAGAATACATTCGTCAACCGCCAATTTCCATTGTGTCGTACGAAATGATTTGATGAAATCAGTTGTAATCCGAAAATTTTTCTTAATTATGGTTAAATTCTCATCAAATACGGAAAATTGACTAATCTGTTTCCAACAGTCTCGATATTTTTAATTTTTCAAAACTATTATCTAGAATTGTTCAGTTGTTGTGTTAAGGGTTTAAAATCAAAACAAGCAATCATTTAGAATTTTCTAGTTTTGTTGAGTTTGAAAACAAATTAGTTGGTCGTGTATGATGCTCTCTGTCTCAAGTGCCGAAAATTCCTGAACTAGTACAAAACAGGTTCTATTTTGTAGAGTATTTTTGAGCAGCTATGAAAATTCAATTGGAATTTTGTTGGATTTTACCTTGAATTCGTTGATTGTGTAGTTTGAATCGTTGCATTAATTTCGAATTTCAATCGATACCTCTTATCTACTCTTGAAAATTTTATGAGCATAAATTCATGAGTACAAATATTGAAGTCAAGTTTTTCCAATAAGTTGAGCTTTGAATCTCAAAAGCAGAACGTTGGAAACATTATTCTCAGAGTTATGGTCGATCGTTTTAGCGCTAGTGTGGTTTTATTTCAACATTCCGTTGTTCTATTTGACCAATTGCGAGAAGAGTCACATTTGAATCATAACTCAAACGTAATTACAGAAACTTTGAAAATATTTCTGCTCTTTGAAAAACTTCTTGTTGAACTTCTAATGAATTCAGCCCCGATTTCAGTATTGTATAGTTACTGGATAATAAAGAGAAATTTTATGAATTGAAATGTCAAAATTCACTTTTTACAGTTGGTACAACTCAAGATTATAATTAAATTTGATAAAATTAATTGTTCTTAACTTATCAAATTTCTAATCTCTTGAATTTCATCTGGACAATTCAATAATTTTTGCAACCTCAATAAGGTTGAGGCTGTTGAACTATGTATAACTCCTATAAAAAGTAAAATGTATAAACTTATAAAAGGTTTTTTGTCAAGTATGCTCGCTTTTTAATGTCCCTGTTTTTGTGCTATTCTTTTTTAAAGCTTTTCGATTGATATTATACTGATAGTTATGAGATTTGCTTCAAGTAAATTAAACTTTCTAGTAAAAAATGATTGAATGACGAGATTGTATGAGGGAATCCAGTCTTAGTTTTGTGATATTCTGCATTTTTACTTATAAATGGTTTTCTTCATTATATTGTTCTCGGCACTTGAAGGTAAATCCATTTAATAATTTGGTAGATTTGGTTTAAATTTCATTCTAAACCCGGTGAAATTATCGATCGCTCAAAATACACAATTCGTTGCCATTTTATAATAGTTCAGTTTCCAATATCATCTGTTTTGTTTGATTGTTGAACTCATTCATTTTTTAAAGTTTTAAAATGAGTCGTGAAATTGATTGTTGAGAAATGTATTGATCTATTGATGTTAAAGTATTCAATGGTGTCAAAAAAATGTATAAAATCGTCATTTACTTTGGATAATGTATTGAAATAAAATGCCTGTTCTTGGGAAATTTTGATGATTTTCAACATCCTCACTGTCAAAATTATCGAAGTCACAAATGTCTTTAGAGTCAAAAAAGTCTAGGCGAACTACTTTAGGATGAACTGACTTTTAGTCTACATGTCGAGGAGTTGAAGTCTGTCCAAGCAAAGAAGACTTTCTGGCAAGATGGGAAAATGACTAGCTCGGTCATTATTGTTTCAAAAATTATGCATTTGGTTTCAAATTGTAGAGCAGAATGTCAAACAATTTGAAACCAAATTTATAATTTTTGAACGAATATTAAACTAGTTGAAGTCATTTTTCAATTGTTCAAATAAATAAATTTTTCCATTCTACCAAAATGTCTTCTTTACTTGGACCGACAACTACTAGGCATACTACTACGGATGATGAAGTGACTTTTAGTCTAAATTTCAAGGAGGTACCGGTAGCGGCAAACATGCATAAGCTGCGGCGGATAGATAGTATTTCTCAAAATTTTAGTTCTGGACTAGATTGTATATATTTTTACCCAATAAGAATATTGTTTTAAAATATACAAAAATGAATATAGGCTAGCTGACGGCAAGAAGTTTGGCGGTTTCGTCTGTCTCTTGTACGTGATATAACCTACTTACAGCCGATGTAAACCCATTATGGTCTTCTGTTTCCAAAAACATCATCTAGGGCTTGGCATACGGTAGCTAAATGACAACTGTAATTGACATTAGCTCCTGAAGCGCATAAGGAACAGACGAAACCGCCTATCCTATAGGCTACTAAGGGTACTTTCCAACCAAAGTTCAAGTTTTGAAATTTTATTTTATTAACCGAATTAGTGCTATAAACTCACAGCGAGTATGGAAAATTTTCAAAATCGTTGAAAACCTGTATTCTCTCGCTTACTTCAATGCTAAAACTTTCTTGATGGTTTTAAGCGAACCTTTTGTTTTGTTTCATTCTATCTAGTAAGAAACCACTTCCTATTTTGTGATGAGTTGAGCCATTACTAGCATATCAAGTGCTATTTTAAATCTAATCCATTTGTATTGGTTTCAGTACGGTACAATACAAAACCAAATGAAACAGAGAAAAGAAAGCTTGAAGATGTAAAGAAGAGAGAATTTTTATTTTGAATAATAAATAATATTTATTTGGCTACAACGAGATCTGGTATTCTGTTGGATATTTTGGAACTTACTAAATGCTTTTGAAAATTTTTATTGTCTGTTCGTCCGTGTTTGTGAAAATTATATTTGTTACAAATTTTTGTATTGATTTCATGCTTTTAGTTGGTTTGAAAACTCGTTTTGGCCATTAGAAAAAACTGTTTCATGTTTTAAAAGAATCAGTGGGAGAAAACAAAAACTCGCAAATCACTAGAGTTTTAGTTTTAGATTTATTGAAGACTAGACTATAGTCTTTCCAAAAGCAAAGAAGTCCCTCTAGCAAGATGGGAAAATGACTCCAGCTAAGTCAATATTTGTTCAAGAATTATATATGTGGCCTTAATAGTAGATCGAATTGTTTCCTACAATTAGAGATCAAATTGATTATTTTTTTACCAAAGTTGACCGAGCTTCAGTCATTTTCCCATCTTGCCAGAGGGTCTTCTTTGCTTGGACAGACTATATTTGTGTTGAAGTGCATAGCTTGACCTATCATTTGGACAATATTCTAATTCAAAATTAGGGAAGAAAAAGCCTGTTTTTCAAAAACCCTAATTCAAAATTAGCGATTAAGCCTTGTTTTTCCCTTCTCTGGATCGTTATAAAATGATTATGTGAACATGACAATTGTTATAAATGGATAAATAAATCGCCTAGCTTTGGAATAAATAGATTTAATTACTATTTACATTAATTTGCAAATGGAAAACCCAGCATTCTGTAACATAGCGTGATAAAAGTGTATTACCGAATATATGTGCGTAGGTCATGTTAGATAGTTTAGCACTTCTATTTTCAAACAGTTAATTATACTTTAACAATCGCATTTAAAAATAAAATGATCTATTATCAACGGATATTACTCAGCTTAATTTTTGAGATCAGAGTAATTTGGTGCACTTCCTATTTTTCTGTGATAATACTGCGCTGAAACAACATTATCATAATTTTTTTGCACTACGAGTATTTTTGTAAACTCTTACAATGTTGATAACATTCTAGATGAATTTATGAATGAGTTTGATTCTTGGTTGTAGCCTATGCACAAAAAAATATAGGTCTGCTTATTTTTGAGTTGAGTGAAACGTGACTTGGAATAACACGTGTTCATTTTAATACTATAGTATCCTTTCTACCTTGCGCTAAATTTTTTAACACATAATTTTTACAATTTTCTAGCAGGCTATCGATAATAATAGCCAAATATTGTTTCAAGCTTAGCCTATACTTACTATTTTCTAATTATTGTTATAATTCACATGATATAAACAGTTCATTATAGTGAACTGCAGTGACTTAAGTATCTGCTTTTCCTTTACAGAATCATTTTTTAGGCCACTTATATAGCAGATATGTTATTGTCTAGTGAGATCGGACTTCCCTAAAATTTATTACTAATTTGATATAAGATGAGTGAATACAGTACCGTATTAATTTATTTATTTACAATTTTCATGTTCACTTAATCATTTTATAATGATCCAGGGAAGATAAAAGAGGCTTAAGCCCTCACTATAGCTTCCCTAATCTTGAATAAGAATAAAGTCGTTGGTCCCGAAATAATTTCCAAGAAGTTTTGAATTTTAAATGTTCAAACAAGTAATATTAATCAAGTTAATTCACTGTTATTAATTTATTTATAATTTTATTAATAATAGATAATTTATTAATGAGTAGGGTTTCCAGATTTTATGAAAACTTCAATTCACGGTAGATCTAGTTGAGGGATAAATAATTGGACCTAAAGTTTTAGGTAGGTACCGAACCACAGAACAACGAATATATTTTGAAGTTCTCAATTCATATTAAATTTAGTGGAACCAGCCTGAAGGGTCACCCTCCCAACGAGATTATCGGGACCACGTCTCTTTTTTATTTTGAGTGATAAGATACCAACGAGATGAAAACTTCTATTTTTTACTATAAAATACATGCAGTGAAATCAATTGAAAATTTCGCAACCATTAGCCTCTATCATAACTCACTAAATCTTCAAGGGTAAAATAGGGTTGAATAACTCAATAGTCAACAAATTATTTTGTTTTCGAGGTCAAGGGTGAGTCAATAACATTCATTGACATCATTGCTAAAAAATCTCTTACGGTATAGTCTGTCCAAGCAAAGAAGATATTCTGGCCAGATGGGAGAATGACTTCAGCTCTGTCAATATTGGTTCAACAATTATGAAATTTTTGTCTTAAATTGTAGGAAATATTCTGATCTTTAGTTGAAGATCAAATTTATTATTTTTTAACCAATATTGATCGAGGTGGAGTCATTTTCCCATCTTACCAGAATGCCTTCTTTGATTGGACAGACTATACTGTATAAGAAGTTTTGTCGTTGCAAAATTTGAAAGATAATTTTGTTTGTTCCATTACTTGTTTTTGTAAACGGATATACCTCATAGAGAAATCAGAAAATAGTCGGAGAAAATATTCAGCTTCATTCAAGACCTCAATATAATCTGGAACTAATTTTTTGTCTTATTTATTTATGAGAACTAATTTTTGATTTATTTGTATTTGGGTCTTTACTGTAATTCAATTATATTCTCATTTCTATTTTGAAGACCCTCAATATAATTCTAAAATAATATATTTTAAAGTGAAATTACCACTTACGTAAATCATTTAACAATAGTATTTTTTATAAGTTCTCTATAGCCTACATTTTATTCAATTATCTATTCAAGTTGATAAATATTCTAGCTTTGAGATGTAACGGACCTACTCTGATATAGCAATATTATTAATATAGGAATTGTAAGTTGCAGACAAGATAATACCAGTAACCATTTTATTTAAAAATTGAAAATAACATACTTTTTTAAATTGAACTAGAGTGTACCTTGTTAGTGAAATATATTATATTAATATATAAATCACTGTAAATATTGGCAAACATGGTAAATAGATTTGTATTGAGCTTAAAGCAGACTGACTGTTTTGTACAATTTATTACGAGGTTGGTCTTACTCTATTTAGTCCACAGTATAGAAAAATAACCCCTTTCATTGCCCACGTTCAGGCCTAGTAGACCATGTGTGTATCATCCACAGAAAAAGAAAATCAGTATTCGATACCAATATTAACTGACATTGTTTAAGAATTATTAGTCTCTTCAATTAATAGAATTTTTGGCAATTTTGTGGAAACTGATGAGTGTTATCAATGGCATGTAAAAAATAGTCTGGCAATTTGTCCTCAAATAACTAATTATAATAATTATTGATGGATGATTCGAGCACTTTGACCTGACGTAATTGGCCCACATATTTTCAGATTGCATAATAAAAGTGCGACTGTTCAGTTGGAAATGGGGCAATCACGATGTTTCCCAATGTTAATTATATCGCTCAGATAAAAAGATTGGATCAAATAATATCTCAAAAGATTTTCTAAAACTACTTGTCTCCATATAGGTACCTTTATTATACTGCTCAACCTACCAAATTTTCAGTTATTTTTTCATTCTTTTATGTTTTTTCTTTGCTAGTGAATACCGAATGTAGAATAATGACCAAGTCTTGAATTAATAAAATAATCTAGAAATATTCTTCAATTTGTTCAGTTTCAAAGCTATATTTCTTTCAAGTTGGTATCTTTATCCACACTATATTTTTCATAGACCTCTATATTTTTTCTCTTCTCTTACATATACTTATCCCCACATAGCACATGAACATATCAGATACATATTAGATAAGTTCCATCGATACTTACAGTATGTATCGGATACGTAAATTAACGTATCTAGTACTTATCTGATACGTGAAAATGTCCGCTTTTGAGATACATATTATTCAGGTATTGATTATATGTATCCGATATGTATCACCCTCATGTCTTGGATATACATCTAATATGTAACTAACAAAAAAGAATTGCCAAAATACTTTGTTGATCAATGATATAAATATTATCAAATGATGATATTGATATTTGTAATTGTTGAAATAAAATCATAATAATCCAGTTAATCCCATTTGAAAAGACATAAAAAGATGCATAAGAAACTTAACCTCAAAATACTGAATGCAATCAATAGCCTACTTAGCATTGGATCAGATTCAAATCAATTCATAAATGAAACACAGATTTATATAATAAGTAATATATTATAATATTACATTCAAATAAACAATTTTCATCCTCTTAAAAGTACTATTCTGGTTTTGTCTCCATAATCACATCAGCTTACATTTCATCACTTCTCACAACAGAAAATTTCAGTTCAGAAAGAGCACATGAGCAGAGGCACGCAGTTACTAATGCTTTGTGGGTAGGTTTAGCGGATACATATCTTATACGTATTGGAAAGTATTCTTCATTCTTCATTCTTTCTTTACAATTGCAACTTGGTTTCCAAGTATTTTAAGCAAAGGATGAATGAGTGATGATGAATGATGAAGGTTTAAGATGTAGGTTATATGTCTATCTACAATGTCCACTTTCACTTAAAATTATAATTTCTCACTTCCAAAAATATTTTATCACAAACAATTTTGAATTTCGATAAAAGTCCACTTTTAAGTTCCAGAAATAAACAAGATAAACATAGGATTTCAATATTATCGATTCACTATTGGGAGATACGTATCAATTCTGCCTCAAATAATATGTATCAGATACGTTTGAGGTACATATTTTGTAATACATACTTTAAGGGTTACATTGATATGTACTTAATATGTATCTGATACTTTGTGTGCTATGTGGGTCTACTCTTTATAATATGTTAATAGATGAAAATCTAAGATTAAGAATGACATTGATAGAACTTTTTATTTTTGCTTCCAATTATGACAAGTGTCAAGAACCTGGAGTTTTTTTATATAATGTTATAAATTTAGTTCCAGCAAAACGATGTTCTCTTACATATACTTATCTACTCTTTATAATATGTTGATAGATGATAATCAAAATCACAATAGCCTTTTAGTACACTATTTTTTATTCGAACACAACATATTTTACTCTCCTAAGGGAGGAATTCTCAAATGTCCCAAGGAGAACGAAACATACTTCATGTTTAAATTCATTTATTTATAAATTGGTATTGTGATTTTGATTGTATCTAACATTCATTGATAGTAGCCATAAACAAAAAGGAAACATTATCTACTCTTGTATAGATAGATAGATAGATAGATAGATAGATAAAATGACTTTATTTTACAAGAGTTTGTGGGCGAAGTTGAGGCATGCAAGCCCCCTCTTCCACTTAACCCACAACATTACATAATATACATTGTCTTCGGTTAACTTTACAATGAGTGCGCTTCGCACGTGTTCGCGAACGTTTGCAAACATTTGCGGGTGCAACCGGTGTAACGCTAGCTTTTGGTTCCAGCTAGATTATAAATTCGGTTCAATATTTCCAAATATGAACAAGGCCTAGAATTTTCACAGATTCAGCTTCCGATAGATTTGGCCTAGATTGAGCTTCTTTTATCTAATCTTTTTATTTTTCAACTATATGAACAAAACCTAGAATTTTCATAAGCTCCGCAAGATTTTAAGCTTCTTTTATCTAATCTTTCTTCATTCAAGTAAGATTACAACCTTCAATTTTTCATAAATTCAGCTTTCACTAGATTATAATTATAAACTTTTTTTTATCTAATCTTTCTCCTTTCAAATATGATCAAAACCTTCAATTTTGCTATGAAGCTATGCAAGCTATGGTCTGTCCAAGCAAAGAAGACATTCTGGCAAGATTGGAAAATGACTCTAGCTCGATCAATATTCGTTGAGAAATGATATATTTGGTCTCAAATTGTAGAGCACAATGTTACCTACAGTTTGAGACCAAATTTATAATTTTTTTCCAATATTGACTGAGCTGGAGTTATTTTCTCATCTTGCCACAATGTCTTCTTTTCTTGGACAGACTAAATATTACAGCATTACAGCCCTTCTTCTATCTAATCTTTCTACTTTCAAATATGAACAAAACCTAGGATTTTCTCAAATTTAGCTCCTGCTACGGCCGCTACATTATTTAATTCAATTATCTAAAGCTTCTTTTATCCAATCTTTCTCCTTTCAAATATTATCAAAACTTTCAATTTTCCATAAATTTAACTTCCGTAACGTGACCACGACAGTGTCTACTGATTTCTGATTTGGGATAAAGTCATTGAACCTTCCTGGGGAGTCACCCGTACTTCAATGTGGCCAAAGATGTCAACGAACTGTTTTCGAATTCCGGCTTGTCACAACGTCCAAAAGTGACACATTATTGTGATAAGCCGTCTAATTGGAATCGAATAATTATTAGTCTACGTTTATTATGTAACTATTGGAACTTAGACTATTGTATAATCCACCCTAGTCTGTTTACCGCATGACCAGAAAACAAATAAAGGAAGGAGACGTGTTATTATTTGAAAATATTTTTCTGTTTACTGCAATCTGTGAGGAGTGTCTCAGACAGTAAACAGTTTACTAATTAATGAAACTTCATGGATCAGAAACACTCCTTAGTTCCAATTATAGTATAATTAGTCAGTCTGTCCAAGAAAAGAAGACATTCTGGCAAGATGAGAAAATGAGTCCAGCTCGGTCAATATTGGTTCAAAAATATTGAATTTGATCTTAAAATGTACACCAGAATGTTTCACACAATTTGAGACCAAATTTATAATTTTTGAACCAATATTGACCGACCTGGAATCATTTTCTCATCTTGCCAGAATGTCTTCTTTGCTTGGACAGACTATAGCTTGTAACCGAATTAAAGTAGTTTAGATAACCTGGTGTTTGTTACAAGAGTAACCTTTCAGTTTGATCCTAAATTAAAAGGTTATTTTTGTAGCTCTGATAAATTTACAATCTGATTTCAATAGTTCCACATGTTAATAAAATCCACAATTCTTGATTTTTGAGACTAGTATTGTTAGATAGATGGAGCCGAATTATTTCTTCCTGCTATGTAACTAGTACCTATAGTAAAACGCATGAAAATGGTTCAACGGAAACTGGAACTGAATCACTCGTACCCCTAGACGTTGCCATTTATTTCATCGAGTGTTTGTGAATTTATTTTAATAATCAGCTTAATTGGCAATGTTGTATGAAGCCTTACTGGACTATTTTCAAGTGTTTAACTCTGAGTGACGCCATTCATTTCCATGAGTTGGAGAGTATCCACTGGAATTGATAATAAATTATTTGAAATTGAAATAAATAAATTAATTGAAAGTCATTGCCAATAAAATACAATTTATAAATTTTAATACAGTAAGATGTTGATACTAATGTACAAACAATTGAATGTTGAAAAAAGCATAAAATTGAATTAGGTACAAATGCAAAATACAATGTCGAAGTCTCAATTTATACTCATAACATTGAAATAAATGATGTAACACAATTTTTTTATAAATCTTTTAGCACTGCCAACAAAAGAAACCTTGAGAGTTGGCTATAGAGATTGGGAGATTGGCTAAGGAGGTTGGTTTGAGATATATATTTATGTAGATATAGTTATTGGTGAACGATGAATATAATTATTGGTGAATCTGCTTTGAAATGAAATATGAATAAGTTACATGAGAGAAATAATTATCACGGATATGGAATGTCAATAGTTTCTTTCAGAGTTTATTCAGGGTTTTTCTTCATAAATGACTAGTGATTTTAAATTATTATAATTCATTGTTTTCTCATGTTTTTTTTTCACTTTTGCATCAGTACATAACACAAACATACGGGGACATCCCCACTTCATAAGTAATTTGTCACGATTTTTCTTATAGTCTAGTTATATACATAATACAGGGTGTTTCAGGAGGAATGTGCAATACTTCTCAGGCTGATTCCTCACACCAAGTAGACAAAAAAGTTCCATGGGACCATCCCCCAAAAACGCTTTGTTACCGAGATAACAATGGCGGAAAATTGAGATTTTTCAAAATATATTAATTTTTCTAATTTTTTAGAGGCTTTAGTGAGGTTCTAAAATAATCAATTCCCATGTAAAATTAGCTGAGGAACTCAATGAAACTAGTTCTAAGTTTGTAACTTCAACGGTTATTGACATAATTGGGAAAAATATGCTAGAAAACGCCATTTTTCAACAATAAGGGTTATAACTGGATAAGGAATCATAAAATTGTATTTTTTATTAGTGAAATTTGAAGAGAGTTGGATTCCAAAGAAAAAGTTGAATGGCGGCGATTGTGTAAATCTTACCCAAATCTCAGAAATGGCGATCAAAAATCGCAAAATTGACAAAACATAGCACAAGTGATAAATTTGTGTTTAGTAGCGATTTTGCGATTTTTGATCGCCATTTCTGAGATTTGGGTAAGATTTACACAATCGCCGCCATTCAACTTTTTCTTTGGAATCCGACTCTCTTCAACTTTCACTAATAAAAAATACAATTTTATGATTCCTTATCCAGTTATAACCCTTATTGTTGAAAAATGGCGTTTTCTAGCATATTTTTCCCAATTATGTCAATAACCGTTGAAGTTACAAACTTAGAACTAGTTTCATTGAGTTCCTCAGCTAATTTTACATAGGAATTGCTCATTTTGGAACCTGATTGAAGCCTCTAAAAAATTAGAAAAATCAATATGTTTTGAAAAATCTCAATTTTCCGCCATTGTTATCTCGGTAACAAAGCGTTTCTGGGGGTTGGTCCCATGGAACTTTTTTGTCTACTTGGTGTAAGGAATCAGCCTGAGAAGTATTGCACATTCCTCCTGAAACACCCTGTATAATGGTACAGTGATAATTTCAATTCAAGAATAATTATACTTAAAATGAAAAGTGAAACTCTAGCGAGCTTTTCAAAATCATAACTCAATATAATTATTATCATCACAAACTACCAACTAAAACAATTCAATATCAACTAAATTTGAATACCGGCATTTATATTATATTAATAATAATTATCAAATTGAATAGGACAACTAATTTCGACTTTGCAGTTAGTCACTTTGAATGATAACATTGTTTACCAAACCGATATTACATTGTTTGCATTAATTATTATTGTACTGATAAGCCGAAATCTTGATTCTCTTGATTCAGTTAGACTGTGAACAACACTACAGTATCAGTATCTCTACAGTGAAAGTATAATATCTTCAGTCTTGAAAGATCTAAATTCAATAGTGCATAAAATTGTTTAGATCTGATACTGCTGTATAAACTCTTTTAGAGTCTTGATACTGTTTAATGTACAGAGATCATTGATCAGTAGTATAAGTTACTGTCTTGAAATGTACAGTTCAAGTACAAGATAGAACTGAACTAACCAGACACTAGCGCTCTTGCGGACACTACGAGAATGACTAAACTAAGATCTCCTTTTTCCAGTTCAGCATTCAGATATCTCTGTGCGCTCCGCGCGTAGACATCTCTTATCAGTGCCAGTAAATTTGTGAGTTGATATTAAAAGTGCGGTTTTATCGAGATGCGACATTGTATTATAAACATAGTGTTTAATAATTTTTTAGTAGGTGATTGTTATTGTGTACTCCATAAGGATATCAATCAGGATGATAGATTGGAGAATCGACTTTGAGAAACTTCAGTAACTGTGGTGAGTAGTGTTACTTTTATTGATAATTTATATTTTTATTTTATGTTAAATATGAAAGTTTCAATTAAACTACACACATTTTTGTAATGAATGAATGTAACAATATTGAAAAACATCTAATAAGTTATTTCTTGACATGATTATTCAATTTTTGAGCAAGGATTATAAAATGTATCAATAAATGTATATTTAATGTTTCAATTAATGGAATAGTGTAAAAAATAAAGATGGAATGGTTGCTGAGGGAACAAAAAATTTATTAATTAATTTTTATTTATATTTGATTCCAGATTAAATTTCATCCGGCTTTTGCAAGTCAGGTATTTTCTTATAGTATTTAATACCGTGAGGTAGTTATCTATTTCAGTTAAGAATATCTTGAGATAGATTTTTGTATTTTTGTTTCTATTTTAAGAAAAAAATCAGCTAACAATAATAAACTACGGTATTTATGAAAATGTATACATTATAATTAAAAATTATAATTCAATATTATTCACTTTTGATAACAATTTCAACTGATAAGGCATGTAATAATTATATTTCATCCATTTTTTCTAATAAGAAATGCACTTTCTCATTTTTACTGATTAGCCGATGCTCCTTCTTTTAGTTCACTATTAACAAAACATTCAAGTGATTCTACATTTCTAATTTAAAAATACCCTTATATTTATATTAGTGGAATATAAAGGAATCCAACTATCCTACAGAACATTGATAGCTTACTTTTTTTATCTTACTTTAATAATAATATTGTCTTTTGTCTTTCATGACCCTACATCAATTGACTGTCTCTTGACCTTGATCTTACAATAATTGAAACTTATTCTGATCGTATTTAATACTTGTATATTATCTTTCTCTTGTTCGTGTAATTATTATCATTTTTAGAGTCATAAAAATTATACTTCTATTTACTTTTTTTAATTGATTTTAATAAATGTTCACAAGAACATAATATGTGACCAAATTTCCCTAATCATATTTGATTATAAGATTATTGCGTCAGTTTCAACATAATCAGCAAAGCCTAGGTCAAGGATTGAAAATTATCAATTTATTATCATGCATTCACAAAATTTTAATAAGTGTACATAAATAATAGTAGGCTACCCTAGGATGGAAACACAGAAATAAGCATTACCGTCTCAGCTATTATAGATGTGAATTAATGAACTACGATACTGAACAACTTGATCAATTATTAATTGATTAACAAATCATTTGATTGAAATAAAATATTTTCCATTTCAATTTGAAAAAAATCCAAGCCAACCGGATAATTATACCGGTATCATTACAAATTACAGAAATATGTGAAAGTGAATTCCTTATAGACTTCAAATAAACAATTAATGGATGAAATATTACATGCTTGGTTTCAATTATCAATAAAATTGATATGAAGCTTGTGATATTTCATTAATAATAACTGTATCCTTCTCTATCTTCCATAATAATTACTATTCTGGTATAAATTTTATTGTTAATAAAATTTATTATTTAATATAATAATATTAATTATCCTTCTGTATCTTCCATCATTATTCTAGTATCAATTATCATTTATTAATTATTTACAAAATTGATAAGTCTACTAAGCATGTAATATTTCATCCATTTTTTCTAAACCTTTTTCTGAAACCTAATAAGGAATGCACTTCCTCATCACTATTTCATTTATAGGTGAAAACACAGACACATATCCAAATCGTCTTTTTTTCTAATTATTAATAATTCATAAGGCAAGAATCAACACAAAATGTTTAATTTGAACAACCCAATTCTGTTCTTACTCTTACATTATTGTCGGAATGTGAGTTGCATAATGGCTTCCATGCACTCAACTCAATAAGCTCCATGAAATAATTGAGAACCGGCACATCACTTGGATAATAAAGTCACTCCAAACAAAGAAGACATTCCAGCAAGATGGGAAATGACTCCAGCTCGGTCAATATTGGTTCAACAATATGAAATTTGTTCTCAAAGTGTAGGAAACATTCTTATCTACAATTTGAGACTAAATTCATAATTTTTGAACAAATATTGACACACCTGGAGTAATTTTCCCATCTTGCCAGAATGTCTTCTCTGATTGGACAGACAATACTACTGGAAACAGAACCAAAAGAAGGAAGAAAGAAGATCCAATTATTTCACGCCTTCATAAAAAAACAAGAAAACACGTAACTGTTACAATCCGAGTCAAGCTCTACTTCCGTTCTAAAACTTGAGGAAGATTGAACACATATTATTATGGTATTGCTGTACGATGCTTGAATGGTGAGATTTTTTATTGTCTTAATTATAAAACGTATGTGATATCGTATACTCGACTTATTGAAATAAAACTGTTGAATAGTAAATTACATGAAATGTCATCAAGGAAAAAGATTCATCAATGCTACTGTTTGTACTATAAAATGTATTTTATAGAAAAACTATAAAATTTGATTATTTATTTATTTAGGACAAAACATGTTATTTAATTTTGAGAGAAAAAATTGTTGGCCTATACTGTATATTGCATATTATTTCCAATTGTAAAAATAGGAAGACAAAAAATAATTTTCATTTCAAGTGGAGACGGGTAATGATTTGAAATTATAATTGAGAATAAACATTGTTATTGTATGTTTACAATGATATTTTTGACAGAGAATTGCTGTTACATAAAATTATAGTCATTTTAAAATATCGGTTGGAAAATGCAATACGTACATAAACCTTTATGATTTAAACCTTTGATGCTTTAATTTATATGTTCAATTCATATCATATCAATTAGACAGACCTGTGCAGTTTGTTGATAAAATGAAACTTGTTTCAGCTCGGAAGTGCAAGCTTAAACTTTGTTATGAAGCTGTATCAACTTTCACTCAAAGTTAACTTGAACCTTTAATTCATTTTTTTGCAATTTGATAACCGGTCCCATATCTGAAAGCTTCCTGATCACGATTAAACCAAACCTATAGACAGTCCAAGCTAAGAAAACCCTCTGGCATGATGAGAAAATGACTCCAGCTCGGTAAATATTGGTTCAAAAATTATTGATTTAGTCTCAAATTTTAGGAAACATTCTGCTCTACAATTTGAGTCTAAATTTATAATTTTTGAACCAATATTGACCGAGCTGGAGTCATTTTCTCATCTTGCCAGAGGATCTTCTTTGCTTGGACAGACTATATCTAGACTGTAGGGTTTTGCACGAATCGATTAAAAATGAAAGTCTTTCACAATCGAAATAATACATGCGTTGAAAGTTTAAAGTATTTAGTATACACGAGAATTGTTAGAAAACATTATCCTTTTAAAGATGTGTACGGTACTTTGAGAATGTTTAAAAGATTTCTTCTTTTTTTTTTTTGTTCTTGATTTAATCGATTACAAGTTACCAGTCACTGTTACACAGTCGATTATCAAACCTAACTTGATTTACCGGTAGTCTCTCCAAGCAAAGAAGACATCCTGGCAAGATGGGGAAATGACTCCAGCTCGGTCAATAATTGTTCAAAAATTATAAACTTGATCTCAATTTGTAGGAAACATTCTGATCTACAATTTGAAACCAAATTGATAATTTTTGAACCAATATTGTCCGAGCTGGAGTCATTCTCCATCTTGCCAGAATGTCTTCTTTGCTTGGACCGGCTTTATAACAGGCAATGTTCTTGTTTGGAACTTTTACTCTAAGCAATCTCGCCAAGCCGGTCCTAGGAGCAGATCTCTTAGCTTATCTTATTCTTTCTTCTAAAGAAGATTGTGAAAGTCAAGGTTTGTTTTGTGAGTGTGTTGGAGAGCAATCACCTTTCGAGAAGTTTTTAGCAGCTTCCCAACTTGGTACAACAGGAAAAAATTTACATTGAAATCTGGCCAATAAATTGACATTACAAAACAGACGCAAAGATATGTTTCCTTCACTTCCCAGTGTGGTGGATAATGTAGGTTAGACGTAATTGTAAATTCTAATCGTGATATGAATAATATTGCCCTCCAATGCTCCAAATGTTCTGAAAAATAATAATTAATATTGACAATAACATAATATCTCATGACATTATGATTATATGTCAGTAGACTACACAATTATTGTGCACTGACAGGTCAGTAGTAAACATTAGGAAAACTGATAAGATATGGCATCAACCGCTAAGGCGGGTATTACACGATAATAGTTCTATGATCATAGTTGATCATATGGAAAGAGATGAGATCTATTATCGTTGTTGATCATATGGAAAGAGATGAAAATACGAAATTATATTTTTATCTCTTATCATAATGATCAGATATGATCATAGTAGAACTATTGTGTAATACCGGCCTAAATCCATATAATATTATAGAGGTTTATGTATTGCATTTTCCAACCGATATTTTGTAATAATGATTAATTTTAAGTAATAACAATACTGTCTAAACATTGTAAGTGCTAGTGACCCTAGCACTGTCCAAGGGAAAAATAGCACAAGCTTTAAAGCCATGGAAAATAAGGTAGTACAATTTTACCGCTAAGCCTTTAAATTTTAACTTAAAAAATTTAAGTTTTTTTAAGTAAAACATTTTTTTTCAAGTTTTTTAACTTTTTAAAAATTAAAAAGTTTTTTATTATTATACACAATACTTTATATAGTAAAACTCATTCTGTATTCTGTATTAAACATACAAAAAGTATAAAAATTATACAAAAGTTATATAAATTTGTATACCGGTGACAAAAAATCCACAGGAGTGCATCTCTCCTTAGGTTGGACCTGTGTGGAGGGATGTCTATTCTAAATTATAAATCAACTTAATCTAATGCAATAACGTTTATTGTTGCACTTCAAGTAGACTATCATACAATAATAATGTGCTTTTCACGTCAATACAAAATACAATCATAAATTTAACAGTCTTTGGAAAATATCAATTTGAAATTGGATGAATGGATTGAGAAAAGCAAGGAATATATTTGATATATTACAAATACAAATTATTTCGAAATAAAAATAAATAAGAACTAGGCCTACTGGTAGATGATTTTTGGAAGAAAGATGAAGAACAAGTGAATAATATTTTATGAAATGGAACAAAAATTCAGTTTGGAAATTCTGAAATTGAAGGTCGAAGTAATTATCATTAAATCTTTCATTCATAACTTGAAGCATTAAACTTTTCACGTGCAATACCGAAGAGTGTCAAGCATGACAGAGTTAAAAGGATGTGACATAACTTTATATAGTAATCGGAATCTGCATAATTTAATGGCTAGTTGAGTCAGGTATAGTCTGTCCAAGCAAAGAAGACATTCTGACAAGATGGGAAAATGACTCCAGCTCGGTCAATATTGGTTCACAAATTATACACTTAGTCTCAAATTGTAGGAAATATTCTGATCTACAATTTTAGACCAAATTGATAATTATTGAACACATATTGAATTAGCTGGAGTCATTTTCCCATCTTGCCAGAATGTCTTCTTTGCTTGGACAGACTATACCATTCTATCGCTGTACAAAGTGAGAGTATATGTTACAATTAGGCTGCTTATAAGGGCATTATGTAATAACAATTATTACAGTACGGTACCTAATTTCATGTGTTGCTCGTTGAATCTAAATTAGAAAACAATAAATGAGCCGTAATATAGGCCCACATCTACATCCAGCTACCATTTTTTCTAATAGGTCTGTGACTATAATGAAAAAAAAAAGTTTTTTTTCTCTGTGAGAAGGTTTCTCTAAAGAATTAAAAAGGCAATAGAAAATGTAATAAGTTTTATCTTTCTAAGTATTGTCAATAATGTGTATAACAATGAAAACAATTCAGTTGAAAATTTGAGGCTCAATGGTCATTTTATATTGTAACTTTTCCATAAATACAAAACCTTCAAACGTTCACTTAATTGTTTATAATCTATATATAATGTTATAGTCTATGATAAATAAAATCACAGCTCACTGCACATTAAGGTTTTTATTACCTGTGGATAAAATAATGAAACAAGTAAACAAGATTAAAAATATAAGTCTAAATAATATCATTATTTTATCCACATTGATAATGACCTCATGTGCCGAAACATGTCTGTGTTTTAATAATTTTTAAGTTTTTAAAAGGGTATTCGATTTTCATTTATTTTTCAATTATTTTAAACAGCCCTAAGTTTTAAAGTTCAGTTCTCAATGGTCATTTTATATTGTAACTTTTCCATAAATACAAAACCTTCAAACGTTCACTTAGTTGTTTAGGGCTAATCTATATATAATGTTATAGTCTATGATAAATAAAATCACAGCTCACGCACCGTTTTAATGTTTTTATTACCTACTATAAAAACGCAACTAAGTTTGCCATCATGAGAGGAATCTTCAACTGAAAATTTCTCATGACTGCAAAACTAGTTTTGTTCAAATAAAATCATTAAAAAGGGTTCTGTGATTTGTTATCCTATTCATTAGGTACCTATGTGAACAGAACCTTAGTCTTTCAAAATTTATAATAATATTTTAACTTGTTTTAATGAAGAACTCTCAACTTAAGAATACCGTAGTCTAATTATTAGTTTAAAATAAATTATAATCATTAGTCTCGTGTATAATATTGGATTGAAATAATGGGAGGAAAACAAATCTCAACTTGTTTTAAAACTTCTAACTCCATTATTTTGAATTATATGTTGCAGATTGACGCAAGGAATCCACAAAGAAGTTTAAAGCAGAAGTCCTAGAAAAACTTATCACAATAAAAACTTTCTTCTCAATATTCTCATCAGTATGGGCAAAACATTACTGCTTGCGTCTCCAAGCTTCCTCGGGGTTTTCCAAATTTTGATGATTTTCTCATCAGTTGAAACCTCTTTGGCCGATATCAGGATTGGTTTTGGCATTGACGTTTTCAAGTATTGGGGCGATCTGGGAAATTTCTTCAATGACGCCAATAAACAAATTCTGTCACCAGTTTTCAAAAAACCTTATGCAGTTAAAAGGTAAGTTGACCGCTAATTATTTTCATTTTATCCTTTCAATTTTCTGCAATTGTTGAACTATTTTTATTGATAGGCTACTCTGTTAACAGAACTGGATCAATTTTATAGTATGTCCAAGCAAATAAGAAATTCTGGCAAGATGGGAAAATGACTCCAGCTCGATCAATATTGGTTCAAAAATTATAAACTTGGTCTCAAATTGTAGGAAACGTCATTGTAATCTACAATTTGGTATTAAAATTATAATTTTTGAACCAATATTGACCGAGCTAGAGTCATTTTCCCATCTTGCCAGAATGTCTTCTTTGCTTGGACAGACTATAATAATTATGAAAATAGTAATTCTGTTTTTTTTTCAACAATCGTGGACGAAAAGATTATTGTTTGAGTTTGACTATATTGGTAAACGAAATAGATACAATAAAGTTCATTATAGATGATAAAACAATATTTGAATAATTTACTTTTTCGGCATATTGAGAAGGAATGTATTTCACTTCTGAAGAGGAGCTTTATCAGACTTAGCCTCTTCAGGAGTAAAATGTATTTCTCCTCAATATGCCGGAAAAGAGAGTCATTAAAAAATTTTACTGTGAAATATGTGTCTTAAGGTACGATTCCCTGAAAACATTACACAGTAAACATTTAGAATATAATTATGTAAATAGAGTTGTGATGGTTAGACATTGCAGCTAGAGCCGGGCAGCTCCAGCAGCGTATTCTTAGAGCCGCGCGGCTCGAGCTGCCGCTTGAGAATCGTACCTTTAGTCTCTTTATCGTGAAGTTTTAATTAGTATTTTATTCATGGAAATCAACATAAAAAAGATTTGATCACTTATAATCAAATTCTTAATTATTTATTCAACATGATGTTTATTTTTCAAAACGTCTTCAACCATAGCCATTAGAATCTCTTAATGTATATACCTGTTTATTTTGGATTAAATTAAACATGTTGTGAAGTTTTTCTTATTTTAAGAGCATAGTTGATTGAATTATCAAACTATATATAGTCAATTCAGTATACCATCTATAATTTTCTATTTTCAGGCATCTGGAATTAGAAGATAAAACTGTTATCAGAGGAGCCTTTCAGATAGAGTTATGTCGCGATGTTCCCCAACTTCTAGAAGCCTTCTTCCGACCCTACAATGTTGATAGATCGGTCAAATCTTGGAAAATATTCTCATCAAGTAAGTACTCAAAAATCTATTCTTATGATTCATTACTTATTATGATATAGTTTGTCCAAGCAAAGAAGACATTCTAGCTTAAGATGGTAAAATGACTCCAGCTCTGTGAATTTTTGATTCAAACATTTTTTATTTGGTCTCAAATTGTAGATCAAAATGTTTTCTACAATTAATAATTTCCTAACCAATGTTCACCTAGCTGGAGTCATTTCCCCATCTTGCCAGAATGTCTTCTTTGCTTGGATAGACTATTAGGCTACTAGAAAGGAAATTATAATATTGTGCTGTTTATAAAATATTGATATTCCAGTTTTATCATCGTCAACCATACTAGTTATTACTTGATAAATATTGATAATTTGTCAACCATAAATTTTTCAATAAGAATAGTTTCATATCATCAGATAAACTTTATTAAAGGATAACGTTACCTAATTGTTAAAAAACAAATTTTCTATTCTTCATTGCTTTCAAAGTACCGTTCGAATCATATATGGCACCAATTTCAAAATAAGACACAATTATTTACTATTTGCATATTGATTGATTAAGTTACATTAATGTTTTGTTCTGAGAACTAGACAGTTAAAAATTTGCTACTGTAATTTTCTATAATGTTTTCAATTTATGCTAAAACCGTAATGCAGTAAGTTTTGCTGTAGGTAAGTTGATTGAAAAAGCGTTGAAAATTATTTCTAGTCATCAATTTTCACAGATTATTGTTAACTTATCTATCAATGAATTTCAAAATACATTACCGTAGGCCTACTATAGATTTTATTCGAATTTCTTGCTAATATAACAATTACATTTCACCCATTAACACACTTTTACTACACTACACAAATACATCATTCAGAACAATGATGACTCATTGTCGTAATAAATCATTGTCTAGCCTGATAGACTGAATATCTCATTATTTTACAAGGCCAATGTCTTCAGTTCATTGACCTTCAATTCTTAATTGAACCATTACAAACACGCGACAAAATAATTATAACGGATCATAAGTACCGAATTACAATACAAGATCATACCATAAATAATTATTGTTATTTTCGGCTTTATCTGTAAAGACAAATTGCTTGTTAAATATATTTTTAACTTGATTAATTGACTAGAAAAAATTGACATACCTTCTGCATGTGAATCTGTTTGTCGGTTGTATGAATAATGGGAAAATCAGTAATAATAATGAGAAAGTTTAATGTGTCATTGAACTCATATTTATTATTTTCGATTCATTTTGTTAAGTAATGTATTGTAGAGCATAATGAAACAGAGTCTCGAATTTCTCCACATTTTTCATAAGTTGAATTTGAAAGAGGTTCGATTTTGATAAGCTTGATGTGGGTGTATGAAATTTTGATTTTAATAGAGAAGTCTACTTAAAGACTACTTCAAGTTACTCAAAGTAACTGATATTCAGTTACCGGTGCTAGTAATTGTATTAATATTATAGTATAAATATTCAGTTAATACTGTTAATAGTATAAAATTATAGTACTATGTATATGAATAAAAACTGAAATACTGATTTTGGTATTGTTGATGATCTGGTCGAGTAAAGAAGACATTCTGGCTAGATGGAAAAATGACTCCAGCTCGTTCTATATTGATTCTATATTGGCAGAATGCTCTCTACAATTCGAGAACAATTCATAATTTTTGAACCAATATTGACCGAGCTGGAGTCATTTTCCTATCTTGCCAGAATGTCTTCTTTGCTCGACCAGACTATACTTGGCTTACTTGGCATAGCTCCAATTAATTTATTAATTGATGAATCTGAACATTCATTTAACGAAATACTTTCTAGCAAAGTTCGTATTTTAAAGAATGCAATACTTACACAATACACAACCACCGACACAACTACTCTTCAAGGTCAATTATTATTCTGTCAATATTTTCTGCTTCTGTTCAATTAAACATGTCTATTTAAAAATTCAAACTCATCCAATAATAAAATAATTTTATTCTCAACAGATTGGAGCAAATCTCGCATAGCAGCTACAATGGGAATAAATTCAACGTATTTAACGAGCCAATACGGGTTTGCCTACATCAGAATATCTCGATTTCAAGAGGCCTTCACGCTAGACCCAACAATTAGACGAAAAAGGATTTGATACCGCATGTAGCAGTGAATACTTACACAGTTATGTCGAAGGATTCGAAAAGCGTGATGGATTTCTTCACAAAGACGGGATCTCACTATATCCAGTCGTATGTGACAGGGGATGCTCTTTATCAGGTAAAACTGCAGCTTTATTACAGTTTGAATGTCCTAGTAGTATTAAAAAACGTTTTTGGAGTGATTTATCACCTGTTATGTAGAAGGCCCCTCTTATTTCAGAGTTTTTTTTTGTTAATGGCTCAACAGCCCATGAAGGGCCTAGGCCTACAAGCTGGTTGCCAGTTTCATATAACACTGGCGGCTCGTCAGGTGAAGTGCCCATACCTCATATTATACAACACTTCAACTTTTTCCACGCCAGTGGTATACAGTAGAGCTAGCTCCCTCAACCAAGTGACGAACGAGTGCAAAACACCTCTGAATAGGTGAATAATCATCTAAACTACCAGGATAGAGGTAACGTGGTTAGCACGTTGATCCTCTCAACCATAAGCTAGCTTATTATAGAGTAGTGCATTATAATTTAAAATGAATCGTGCTCCATCTTATTTTAAGAAATTTATCAAGTAGCTCTTGTATATAATTTTGTTTCAACTGAGAATCACACCCTACATACTTAAAACTGAAAACTGAACTAAGAATAAAAATAAATACAGTATATAAGAAATCTTTTTAAAAACAACTTTTTAAATCCGACTAACAAGAAGAAAATGCATTTTTTTGCCTGTTGTTGAATCCCATTATGTATTGAATTTATGGATATATTCTGTCTTCAATTTCATTATTATGATCTTGTCTTGGGCTGAAAACGTTGGGCGCATTTATAATAACACAGCTCAACAATAACCCAAAAAACTTTAATCTGTTAACACTGTGAAGCTGATAAGCTAAAATATCCATCATGTACGTATATAAATTCTATTCTATTCTATTCTATTCTATTCTATTCTATTCTATTCTATTCTATTCTATTCTATTCTATTCTATTCTATTCTATTCTATTCTATTCTATTCTATTCTATTCTATTCTATTCTATTCTATTCTATTCTATTCTATTCTATTCTATTCTATTCTATTCTATTCTATTCTATTCTATTCTATTCTATTCTATTCTATTCTATTCTATTCTATTCTATTCTATTCTATTCTATTCTATTCTATTCTATTCTATACATGCGCCCAACGTTTTTAGTCTTTCCAGATATATTTATTTCACTAATATTGGAAATTAATAATTGTTGAAGTCTAGAATTCCATTCATAAAGTTATTCATTACTGTCTTCGAATTCTGAATGATAATCTAATTAAAGAATTAATTTTTACCAAATATTTGTTCATTGTTTCAGGTTTTTGTCTTCTCCGTACCCAACTTCCTTATCATCCAGGACGAATTCCGTACCCATGGACCGAAAAACATCTCTTCCGACAAACTATCAAAGTACATGTCGCCCTACTACGCTGAGAACGTTGGCGATATTATGGTAGCAAGCGGAAATCCTGCTTTAAAAGATTGGGCATCTAAACATTTCCTAATGAAAATCTCATTCTTAACCTATCCCAGTCTTGTCAAGCTGCAAATTATGCCAGAATTAGCAGGGAAAATGGACCCCTTGTTAGGGAATAAAACTGTTCTACAATTGGAGTTGAAAAGTATGGAGTTTGCTTTTAAAGATCCAAAAAAGAAACGATGGTTCCAGAGATCTTTAGACAACTATTTGAAGTTATGGGAAGAGAATGGTTGAAGGGATATAGGAAAAAATTTTGATGGAACATATTTTTGACGATTAACTGATGATATCAGGAAGATAATGGGATTATATTATAAAAATCGTAATTATTTTGACGATGATCATGCTGTATCGAAGACTTATCGAGAAAGTGAGGATGAATTTCTATGATACAGTCTGTCCAAGCAAAGATGACATTTTGGCAAGATGGAAAAATGACTCCGGCTCGGTCAATATTGGTTCAAAAATTATACACTTGGTCTCAAATTGTAGGAAACTTTCTGATCTACAATTTGAGATCAAATTTATAATTTTTGGACCAATATTGACCGAGCTGGAGTCATTCCCCCATCTTGCCAGAATGTCTGAGTGTTGCATACAGTTTGGTATTGAAAGATTGTTGAAGAAAGTGATGGATTCAGAGAAAATAGTATTATTTTTTGCTCTTTATATTGCCTATTATTACTAGGTTAATTAATTCGATCTCAGACTAATTTTTATGGACAAGACTATTCCAATTTTATACTAGTATATTAATATTATTCGATGATTACATAATCTAATGAGTGCCGTGGACTACCAGCACTAATTTTTTATTAAAGATTTGCTTATTTATTTTTTTAATTTTGTAATATGATATTCTTGTATAAAATAAATGTAATTCCTTGAGATGGTTTTCCTTGAGAACATTTTTCCAATTTATCTTCAAATCCCTATATAATAAAGTTTTAATTAGTTCAGTAGTTGTAGGCCTATAGTTATCTTTGAAAATGCAACGGGAATTCAGTTGTGTATATTATGAGACTTTAAACCACGATATAAACCCAAACTAGTAGAATGTTAATTTTATTTGTTAAAGAGCTATGGAAGATGATGAAGATTCAAATAATTTTTTTATGATGTAAAATAACTTGGAAAGTGGAGAATAGTTTAAGATTTAAGATCTGTTTCAAGATAAAAATCCACCTATTTTTTAGATACCGGTAACTCGGAAAACCTCTTCAATTTGTAGATATTTTGGAGTCTACGCAAAAGATAATGTAATTATTTGATTCTGAAACCATTTTCATTAGATTCCTCGGATAAATTTACATGATATATTATCAATAGGCCTGGATTAACATTAAAGTTACGGTATTTCAAATGCATCTGGAACATCATCCCTCTCATCACCCACGCACTGGCCTAAGAACTTTTCTGTAGGCACCACCCTTATCAGAAAAAGTATATAAAAGATTTGTGTAAGTTCACTTTTATATCGGTGTTGGTTCGGAGCAAACCCAAAGATTTAGTTCTCTCATTAGTCATTATCTCATCAACTTTCCCCTTCAAACTTCCTCCATTATCACAAGAAAAATGTAAGATAATTTCAATGCAAATTTATTGTAAGTTCTTATTGAATTGGAAAGGGCGTGGAGTAGGCGATAAAGCACCAGTCTGTCCATTCATAATCATAGGTTCCGAGTTCGAATCCAGTTGTTGAACGAATTCTGACAGTTAACTGGTCTTAATTTTATTGAATCGATCAAGACGAATTCTGTCGACGTACTGTCTTCGTATAGGCATACGGGATATCGATGTAGTTCTTTCTTTCGCTGCTAGAGAGCAGAGGCTGCCTGCAAAGATTAGAACGCGGAGTATTCGATTGATTTTCAATGGAGTTTTCCTAACAATTGTTCATTGAGTTTCAATGTATTTCTGATGCGTTTGAATTGACTAAAATATCGAATTTTATGTAAATTGAACATAGGAATCGAATGAGAATGGTTTTAGAGTTGTAAATACATTCGTTTTCGCGTAAACTCGGAAAAATTGAATTTGGGAGTTTTTCCTAGTTATATAGAAAATAACTTCAATTGCTTCTTGAAACATGTTTCAAACGAATCCTCAGCCTATTTCACTTGATAAAAAAATTTTGGAACCTTCATATTCCTCCATAGCTTTAGGAAAAATTTTAAAGTATACAATTTTGTTACTTTTTGGTGAAAAAAATAAAAATTGCCCAAATTGAACCAAAATTATATGAATGATAGTCCTTGATGAGAGGAACAAGAATATGTCATCAGATTCCCGAAATTCGCACCCGTTCAGAAGATATACATTTTTAAAGTGTACCAAAAGTTGTCCAAATTCAGATCGCAGGAATGATAGTCCTTGATGAGAGGAACAAGAATATGTCATCAGATTTCCGAAATTCGCACCCGTTCAGAAGATATACAATTTTTAAGTAATTTATTGGAATGTGTCAAAACAGCATGTGAAATAAGCAATATTCAATTGCTCATAACTTCTGAACGGGAGCGAATTTTTCAAAAAACGATGCATATTCTTGTTCCTCTCTTCAAGTTCTACAAGTATGCCAAATTTGAGCGAAATCTATTTTTTGATAAATTTCGCTAAAAACCATGGACTATACATCGTGCTTCTTTTTGGCGAAAAAAATAAAAATCGTCCAAACTTGACCAAACTCGCAGGGATGATAGTACTTGGATAGAGGAACAATTAAATGTTATCAGTTGCCAGAAATTCGCACCCGTTCAGGAGATATACATTTTTAAAGTGTACAATTATGCTATTTTTTGGTCAAAAAATAAAAGTTGTCCAAATTCAACCAAAATCGCAGGAATGATAGTCCTTGATGAGAGGAACAAGAATATGTCATCAGTTTCCCGAAATTCGCACCCGTTCAGAAGATATACAATTTTTAAGTAATTTATTGGAATGTGTCAAAACAGCATGTGAAATAAGCAATATTCAATTGCTCATAACTTCTGAACGGGAGCGAATTTTTCAAAAAACGATGCATATTCTTGTTCCTCTCTTCAAGTTCTACAAGTATGCCAAATTTGAGCGAAATCTATTTTTTGAAAAATTTCGCTAAAAACCATGGACTATACATCGTGCTTCTTTTTGGCGAAAAAAATAAAAATCGTCCAAACTTGACCAAACTCGCAGGGATGATAGTACTTGGATAGAGGAACAATTAAATGTTATCAGTTGCCAGAAATTCGCACCCGTTCAGGAGATATACATTTTTAAAGTGTACAATTATGCTATTTTTTGGTCAAAAAATAAAAGTTGTCCAAATTCAACCAAAATCGCAGGAATGATAGTCCTTGATGAGAGGAACAAGAATATGTCATCAGTTTCCCGAAATTCGCACCCGTTCAGAAGATATACAATTTTTAAGTAATTTATTGGAATGTGTCAAAACAGCATGTGAAATAAGCAATATTCAATTGCTCATAACTTCTGAACGGGAGCGAATTTTTCAAAAAACGATGCATATTCTTGTTCCTCTCTTCAAGTTCTACAAGTATGCCAAATTTGAGCGAAATCTATTTTTTGATAAATTTTGCTAAAAACCATGAGTATTTATGAGTTAATTTGATTTTTCAAGTATTTTAGAAGCATTCGAAGTCGATGAAATATCAATTTATATGTTAAATGAACCGAGGAATCGATTGAGAATGGCTTGAGAGTCGTAATTGCATTCGTTTTCGCGTAAACGCAAAATATCTTGAAATTGAGAGGTTTTTCCGAGTTATCTAAAAAAAATACCAGAGATTATTCCATTTGGAAAATGTCTCAAATGATTCCTTAGGATCGTTTACATAAGATAACATTAATTTCAAACCTTCATCTTCGCCCATAGATCCAGGAAAATTAAAATTAAATGGTAAATTGACATCTCTGAAGGGCTGCAGTTTGATAGGGGTTGACTTCCGGATTTATGTTTATCAGATGTTCCTATCCTAGATTTTCAAGATGCATAATATGCTTCCATACAAAATCTCAAGAAAATTGATTTTCAATTTTTTAGGGACATCATTTTTTCGGAAAATCCTTTCCTCCGACGTCTTGCTCAATAGGTATAGTCTGTCCAAGCAAAGAAGACATTCTGGCAAGATGGGAAAATAACTCCTGCTCGGTCAATATGGGTTCAAAAATTACAAATTCAGACTCAAATTGTAGGAAATATTCCGATCTACAAATTGAGACCAAATTTATAATTTTTTGAACCAATATTTATCGAGCTGAAGTCATTTTCCCATCTTGCCAGAATGTCTTCTCTGCTTGGACAGACTATAACAGAGCTGAGCATTCATTAATAATCGAATTCCAACCAAGTTGAATGGGATAAGGAATGTTTTTACTACAAATAACAACAAATCAGTTTTTGTTTCACACAAAATTTATTCTTTGGTAATGTTGTGCCTTCATTAGTTGGCAGAATGTCCGCCAGTATTATAATTGTATTCCTCTTGCGCTACTTAGATAAAGAGAGAAACAGTAGACACTGTTAAAGAGAGACAGAGCTCATCGATATCATCAACTTCACAACGTTTAAACTATTCTGACAATCACTGACAAATCCTCTACAAATGTAAAAAAGCTCTTCACTTTTAATCAGAACCAAACAACAACTGCCAATCAATAAATGTATCATGAAACTTTTAAATGAAAACAATCACTGGTGAAAAATAAATTATAAAGAAAATAAGACCTGAGCTTCTGTCAAGTAGAGTAAGATATTACTTATCGTTTTACTCAATCGGTAATAAATATAGAGTTACGTTAATCATCTGATATGGAAGATTAAGATGTATTGTACTAACAACTAACACAGTAAATTATCTTTATGAACCTTGTGGGAATACAACTGAAGTATCATGGAGCAAATTGATTATAATATTTCTAAATCATGTTGAACATCAACCTTTGTAATGATGAAATTTCATTTTCAAAAACATCTACAGAACTGTTACTGAAGACTTTTCAACTGTTAACTGAAGAAGTTATTAATTATTCTTCTGGATAAAACAAGGAAATGAAAATTTCTAAAATATTAGTAATATTGAGTTGAATAGTTGCTTTCTCTATAGTTCTCAAAAGATTTAGATTTTTAAATGAGTTCTTCAGTGCGATACGCACTATATCTAATAAAACATACTGTTTTTTAATCACGCAAGTAAGTTATTGACAATATAGAAAAAGTGGTATTTTCTTAAGTCACGAAGAAATTCAACTTTCAAAATCAATTTTCAAACCAATCATAAACAGAAAGTAAAATAAGATAAGTTATTTCAAAGTCTTTTAAAGGTTGATGATCAACATGAGTTAGGTTAATTACATACAGAAACATTTTTGAAACTTAAATTTGCTTCCAATCGAAATCACACATTTCTATTTTTGCAGAGTAAAACTAAAAATACATCTTTTAGGTATAAAACTATAATAATTGGTTTTTCAACTGAACTTTTTCCATTACACTATAATTATTATGTAATGCATGTATTTCTCTAACATATTCTTTGTGGAGGAACGACATTAATATTTGAACATCTTAAAATATTAATGTTGTAGGAATATTTCACATATTTGCTGATAAAAATACTTTGAAGAATACATTACAATTTCAGATGAACACACTTTAAATAATGTAACAAGATATTTTTTATGAGAAAATAAGTACTTGAGTATAATTATTTCAATGCTAAGGTAGGAATAACTTCCACGTTTCATGTAGTGAGAGATAAGTAATGATAATAATATTTAAAATAAGATATTGTCGATTTGATTTAATCCTATAATCGTTCCCCAAATTATGTAACATGGAATGGATTCTCAAATCTAGAAAATCGAAATAGCGATAACTTTAAAAAATAATTTGGGAAGTTCCTTATCTCTCAAATTGTATCTTATCAATGGGCGAGACATAACAATGTTTATGGTCTCTAACACAAAAATAAAAAATATGAAAAAAGTATAAAAAAAGAAATTGAACACAATGAAACTAAAAAATAATAAACAAAACTAACGGGGTGAATCCTATCAAAAGGGTATTGTATTTTGGTTATTACAAAATCACAAAATATGATCCACTCTTAATTCTTCCTCAATCTACTTGAAAATCAAAATATTTTCAACAATTTTTTGACAGAACTTATCATTCTAGTCAATGAGAGGGGAACTAAAATGATTAACAAATCTTTCAAATCGTTTTCAAGATAACCCTCTCAAATTCCACATGATCAAAATAAAATTCTCATCATTTTTAAACAAATTCTTCAAATCAAATTATCCATTATCTTCAAACAAATTAGTAATTTTTCTCCCAAGTAACATAATGTTTAACTTACTTCACTTGTTTCACTTACAAATCAAAACAAAAAAATTGGAGTCTTTAATTCCATCCTCATAATGTGTAATTCACGATACTAGCCCCCATGATTCATCCTTATCAAGTTTTCCCAAGTTAGTATAAATACGTCCTATTTTCCTAGGTTAATCCAAAAATCTGGTCAATATTATTATAAGTTGAAATTGTCAAAATGCCCCATTCATCATTCAAATTACACCTGACAATCTCTTATTAAATCTGTCAATTACGTAAAAATAAATTAAAACTGATTGCGAGCTATAGTCACAATAATGTAATCATATTCATAATATTTGATAATCAGAAATCAGAAATTAAATCCAAATACAATCATGATAATATTTTATGAAAATTTACTATAGTCACGTTAATCACCAAGTTATTATAGATAGTCCTGTGCGTAGTATGACTAAAAGTCCAACTATTTGAAGTCAAGGTTAATTTTATTAGTCAGTCAGAATACAGTAAAGATTTTATATTAAATTAAAAAAAAAATGAAATTAATATTAACTGAGTGGAATCGATTGGAAGCAATCACACTATTGTTAATAGATAACTCAGAAATTATTTCATAAAATGTAATAGGTGTGGCGTATTTGTGCCCATTGAAAGAAATATTTTGTGTGCCCATTGAAAGAAATATTTTGGAAAAATCTACTTAGCTTTTAGTAAGCAATTATACTTCTGTTGTATGCTAAATTGAAAATTAGACGATTCATTTGTAATGCGAACTTTGCATTACAAATTCCTCAAAAGATGGACAATTTTCTAACATATGCCACAATTTTTTTGCATAAAATCTTATTCATAAACAACCGAATTCCCACTTATTTCAGAAGTAAACCAAATCGCCAGATATTACACTATCATTGTAAGTTTCAGAAGTAAACAAAATCGCAAATAGTTGAATTATTGCCTGATAGACAAATATCTCAAACCTGTGTAACACCTTGCTACTTTACTAGCTACTAGCAACACAATCGAGTAATACTCTGTGGCAGTAGCTTCTACACTACAAGTAGTAGCTACTAGAAACTACTAATCATGTCACACTAGTAAGTTACTTAGTAGCAGATAACTCGCTAGTAACTAATCAAGTTGCTTAGTGGAACACAGGCGTTATATGAAATGAAAACTTGGTCATGAATTCAACAAATTCCAATAAAATACTTCTCCATGATGAATGGAAAACTTAAGCTGAATTGAGAAGCAACACTGCTTTAGGTGACCAAGGACTTCTTTGAATGGAAATTTGTTAATTTCTTAATAAAATACTTCTGTTCACTTCATGATAAATGCAATATTCAGCTGGAATTCAGCTGTTTACTCCATGACAAACAATGTATTCAGTAGGAATTCAGATGTTTGCTTCATGATAAACAATAAATTCATCTGTTTAATCCATGACAAATACAGAATTCAGCTGTTATCTCCATGACAAGTACAGAATTCAACTGTTTACTCCATGTCAAATACAGAATTCAGCTGTTTACTCCATGACATTTACAAAATTCAGCTGTTTGCTCCATGATAAACAAGAATTCAGCAGAAAAGAGAAGGAAGCAACACTGCGTTGGGTTGGCAAATCTGGTTAAGGACGTACTTTGCTTACTTAATAACTTGGGTGGGGGTGGGGGGACGTGTCTACTTGGTTGGTTGAATCAGTTTAGTTGGAGGTGGGTGGATGCCAGATGATGGATGAGTGGCTGGAGGTGGATGGAGCCCAGATGTTGCTCAGCGAACGGAACGGATGATAGTCCAGGCCCTGCTGGAGAAACAGACAGAAATAGTTCACTATCAAACAATCAATCAAGCAAACCTTATATTTATCTATTTATTGTCTTTCATTACAGGCGAAGTTAGGACTTGCAGGTCCTCTCTTACACTTAACCTTGTTAGTGGGCTTATAGTTAATGGGCATTGAAGAGACAGTGTTATCTATGGAGATAGGAGGTATTAACAATCATAGTGTAGATTAAGTAGACCTCCCAAAAACATTCCATGATCATTATACTCAAATGTACAGCTGACCAGTATAGCTGATGCCAAAAAGCTACATGGTTTTGTCTCCTCCTTGTGTGCTCTAACAGCTGATGTTGTCAATTAGAGTTCTAATAATTGAGTTATGTCTAGAAGATGCTTTTGAAATCAAAAGCAACAATAGATGTTTTACATCAGCTATTAGTAGGTTACATCACGTACAAGAGACAGACAAAACCGCCTAATTTATTGACGTCAGCTATACATGTGTCATCTTGTGTATTGTATTGAGAAGAAACCATTGGCGGCTCATACCCACGAAACTGGTGAAGTGTCCGTATCTTTTACTGTACAGCACTTCACCTGTTTCGTGGGCACGAGCCGCCAGTGGAAGAAACTGAACTATGGATAATCAGCTTCAAACTAACTAATCTAAAAAAAGCTTCAGGAGTTTATTTAAACCACATGTGAGATATAAATTTGAGAAAATTGAGATGCTTGGAACAAGTTTATTTCCGCACCTTAGAGAACAAATTACCTTCCAAACCTTTGGTATAAACCAGATTATTTACAATTTACAGAATGCTGCTTCTTAGTTCTGACCTATTGGTACTTGAAAATAATATTACCGTCCTTAGACGGGTATTACACGAAGATATTATTCTCCATAGGAGAACATATCACATAGAATATAATCATTTATAATAGTTGGTCCATTTCATGGTAATGTTTCATCATCACAGATGTTTGATAATAGAAATATGTCATAGAACTATATATTATCGTATAACACCCTATACTTTAATTGAATCAAATTAGTCTAGTAAATTCAAGTTGAACAATTTTATCATCAATTTATTTTGCACTCACATCAAGCTCCCCACTAGCATTCACATTAAGATGGTTGGCCGCACTGATGACGTCACTGTTGGGCGGTGGGCGCGGCGGCGCCAGTCCGGGCGGCGCCCAGGGCGCAGTGGGCGGCAGAGTGGGCGCTGGGGCCCACACATCGCTGCCCCACATGAGGCCACCTCTAGCTAGAGTGGGCGCTGCTGAAGCGGGTGCTAGAGTGGGCGGCGCTGTGGGCTGGGCGCTGCTGCTGTTGCTGACAGATGCGCCCACCACTGATGTGCCCACTAATGGGCGCGAAGGAGTGTACAGCGGATCGCCCCACAGTGAGTTCACGCCCGGCCAGGTTTCTACAATAAATAAATAAATAGTTTATTTCCATTCCATATAAATTCAACAAGTTGTGTGGTCATTGTTAAAAGTCTGTCCAAGCAAAGAAGACATTCTGGCAAGATAGAATGACTCCAGCTCGATCAAAATTATTGGTTCAAAAATTATGAATTTAGTCTCAAATTGTTGTAAACATTCTAATCTACAATTTGAGACCAAATTTATAATTTTTGAACACATATTGACCGAGCTGGAGTCATTTTCCCATCTTGCCAAAATGTCTTGTTTGCTTGGACAGAATGTAGTAATTGATTTCAACTATTGTATATTATTAACAACTAAATTATTAATGAATAAGAATAAATTACGTTCTCTTGCTTTAGATCTATAATATTAGAAGAAATTGTTGAAAAAAATAAATTGGAACAATCAAATAATAACAAGAACTGAACTGAATTGAATTGAGAATAATAGGAATAAATGCATACCACTTACTGAATATTTGTGTAAAAATTTAATCAGTGGAAATATCAGAGGAAACATAATCAGCCATTTTACAGCAGACTTTTGTATTTTCTCAATGAATCAATAAATAAATAAAATCTCAATTAAACTCAACCTACCCTTGAACGACAGAGGCAGTTGCTGTTGAAGTTGTTGATTCTGTTGTTGTTGCTGCTGCTGCTGCTGTTGTTGCTGCTGTTGTTGACGTTGTTCAGCATCCTGCAGCACTTTCAAAACAAGGCTGGTTGGGTTGGTACCACTGCCGCTGTTGCTCGGATCGGACCAAACGCTGTTGTCGAAGTTGTGAAGTACCTGTTGAGCAAAATTGAAAATTAATCACAAATATACATCGAAAAACACATCAATTGTTGTAATCCAATATATTTAATTATTGTTTGATGAGCAGAAGCCAGAATTTACCAATTTTATACATTTAGAAATAGCTACATAAATTGTTATAATCCAATGTATTAAGAGTAGGCAGTAGTAGACGGACATTTGCCGAACAGCTGAATTATGTCCCATAAGAGCAATGTAATTTGTCTTATTTATCAGTATCTTGGAGTTATTTGGGGACAAATATTCATACGTCAATATGTCATTGGAAGAAAATAATTCAATAGAAGATGGATGCGATTTGGACTGCAGAACGAGTCAACGAATAGACTTAGGCTGAATGTTATGCAAATAAGTTATAAACTCTAATATGTGATTTTCAAATTATTAACAGTATTTACTAATTTGAAAATGAAATTAATTAATTTCAATATATTCTGTAATAGGAGTTTCAAGACGGACCTGAGTTGGAGCGCAAATGGTGGATGCAGTCTGATCGCAGAACGAGTCGGTAAACAGGCTGGTGCTGACAGTGGAGACAGGCGGGGTGGAGAGTGGACTTTGGTCGACAGGCGACGAGTTGGTCTTCCACACCGGATCGCGCAGTTTCTTTGGACCGATTGGACCTGAAAATTAAGAAAAAATAACAAATAAAACCTCTTTTTTAAAACAACATGACGAAATCATTCCTTGTGGAACTGCCACCAGTAGAAAAATAGAGAAATAACAAATAAAAATACAGTAGATAGTAGAACATCTATTTTTGAAGTCCTCACATGACGAAATCTTTACTTGTGTTAGGAACTGCCAATAGTGTAACCAGGTGTTGCAACAATCTACATATTATGTGTTGTAATATCAATGGAATTATTATATCCAAGAGTTTGTTAGTTTTATTCATTCCACACTTTGCTACCAAAAAATAAAGACTTTAAATAAAGTCTAAATAAAAAGCAATTAAATAAATAATAAAGGCTTTTTGACATGACTATAAGACAGTCTTTAATGACTTAGAGACATGACTATATATTACAGTGATAGTTCCAATTATTTCTATTCCAAATTATTCATAGTAAATAATATACTGTAGTCTGATCGAGCACAGAAAACATTCTTGCAAGGTAGGAAAATGACTCCAGTACGGTCAATATTCGTACAAAAATTATAAATCTGGCCTCAGAATTTAGAAAAGATGTGTGATCGAGCTGGAGCCAGAATGTCTTCTTTACACGATCAGACTATATCAATTAACATCAATCATTTCTATCGATAAATAATTTTATTTCTTCATTAACACAGATCATAATTTGATATTATGCACAACAATAGTATCAAATGTTTCAGTGAAATGATCTATGGGAATCCGAAAAAGCTCAAGATTTTTTTACTTATGGATGTTGAGGCGAAAATGATCATCTTCAAAACACGAACAAAAATCTCTTTCGAAAAAAGTCTTTCGGTACTCATCCATAATAATTTGATTTATTATGAAAAATTGGTAAAGGGACAGTTTTGGGCTGTTAAACCTTCCATCAAGTTTATGTTGTAACTTGATAGTGAATGAATAAATAATAAGAATTAATAACTGAACCGAATGCGTTGTAACTTGATAATGAATGAATAAATATTAAGAATTGATAACCAAACCGAATGCGTTCAGGGACAACTCACCGAGAGCCGACTGCGGTCCAGTGGTACTGGTTGTATCGGTTGCCGCCGGTGGAAACTGTTGTTGTACCGGAGTGCGCGGCGCCACAATGCTCGAGTACGAGTCGCTGCTGGTGCGAGCCACCACGTCACTGAACGACGCGCGAATCACGCTCACCCCGGCGCCTGCCTCGGGAGCACCTAAGGGGAAAAGATGAACATTTAATAGAATATATCTTCAAAAGATATTGATGAATAAAGAACGAAATCTCAGTACTCTTCTTAGTATTTTTTTATTTAAACAAAACATGTTTTGCTAGTAGCCCTAGCAAAGTAACATTGCCCTAGTAACATGTGTAGCTCTAGACAGAAAGAAAACAGCTCCAATAGAAAATAACTGAAAATTGTAACGGTTGGGGTGGCGTAGCTGAGTGGGTCAAGTGCTGGCGTTGCAACCCAATGGTCCCGGGTACAAACCCAGGTCGGACCAGACATTTTTCTCAGGCCACTTTCCCGTGTTTCGGATGGACACGTTAAGCCGTCGGTCCCGGCTGCCTAAAAACAGTCGTTAAGTCATGTCAGAGGCCCTGAAATTGATCAGGAGCGACCTGAAAACTCTGACACCAGACCTGAACCAGCCAGGTTACATGAATATTATTATTATTTAATAGATTCTGATCGTGATTGTCTATAACACACCTCTATAACACACATCTCAGGAATCGCTATCAAAAATTTCAAAATTTCTACTAAACACTTATTTTTAGCATGCCGTGCGATGTATTGTCTATTTTGTCTCTCTAGTCTATTTTTTAAGTAAGAAACAAAATTGAAAAAAACTACTTACTCTTAGTCGGAGCTAGTGGGGCCTTCTCAGTGGCACGACGTTTTCCCAAGCCTTGCTTCTCTTTGCCTCTGTTTCCATTCTGAGTTTTAGCAACAGTCGATCCAGTTACAGCGGTCGAATTCTTTGTGTTCTGCTTTCCATTCACCTTCAAAGAAATCAGTTCAGAAATCAGTAAAAATATTAAAATTGAGAACATTTTAATAAGCTCTCTCTATATCTCAACAGCCCATGAAGGGCTTAGGCCAACCAGGTGATTGCTGGTTACATAAAATTCACTCTACTATACAGCAGAGGTGAATAATCATCAACCAGGATAGAGATAACGAGTGGTAAGCACGTTGATCCTCTTAACCATAAGCCAGTTTCCGTAACCAAGTGACGGCGCAGAACACCTCTGAATAACATCCAGTTAATCAGTTGGAGTGTAATCAAAGAGGATCTTAGTAGAGATTAGATTAGATTGCTTTATTCAATTAGATAGCAACAAAAATAGTTATGCTTACTTTCTAAATTACAAGAGTTGTTATTAAATCTATCATTTTTACAAGTTACACACTAATTTTACACTACAATTTTTACAGGTTGTTATATAATTCTATAATTTATTCAAAGATATAGGTTACATATGAATACAAAAATCATAGAAGAATTATCCAAACAATATGCTTTTTGCTTGCAATCTAACTTGTGCATTAAAATATCTAAATGAAAAGGCGAAGTTTGGACATAAAAATGTCCATTCTTGGGAAAGGATAAGTATATTCTTTCCATTAACACTAGGAATGTGTAGAGAGAGAGAGAGAGAGAGAGAGAGATTAGATTCACTTTATTCAAGTAGAGTACAGCATTTACGATCTTAAATCCTAGATTCTAAAAATTAAACATAAATCTAATTACACGATTGGTTCAAATAAGAAATACATATACAAGGTACTTGCTAAATTACAGATATTTAGGATTCAATATTCTTACTGCTATAATATGATTGTGGTGTATCTACATGAAATGACGGAGTTTGGACAAAGATGTCCATTCTTGGAGAAGGATATGCAAGGATATCCCTCCCATTAACACTCAACCGTAAGAGAGTGAGAGAGAGGGAGAGAGCGAGAGAGAGGTATATTATTCTATGGTGTAATGCAACAATTACTATTCCTCCAGAGACGGGAAACGACTGACTATCTTTACTAACAACAAGACAATCACCCAAAGGAGGGACCTCTTACATAATAATTTAAGAACAGTATAAAATCAGAAACCAATCTTACCACCCCATTTTCGGCCGTCTTAGCATTGGCGGCGGCAGCATTAGTTTTGTTGGCAGACTTCCTGGCAGGTCGGCTACCTTTCTTCGCCGCGTGACTGTCCTCCTCAATCTCGCTTTTGGCAGCACGTGCCTGACGCGTTTTCAGCTCGCTCAGAATGGGAGGCACACGTTCGTCGTCCTCGCGTCTCTTGCACACGTCCAACTGATAACAGAAAACATGCAACAGTATCAGACAACAAGTAGGCTACACTCAATAATAAAATAACTAGCCCAGATCCTTCTTGGTTAATCCCTCTATGGTTAATATCTGATAATTGTGTTGATGATCAAGAACATAACCTCTTTTTAAAAATTATGTATCGAAATTTGCGAAAAGACGTTCTGGACTTTGTTGTCTGTGTTTTAACCCTTTATTGTAATTCATCTACAGAATAAATGAATATCTTCTTCTACAAATTAATTATTACATTTTTCGTGAAACTCTATTTTGACTCTAAAGCGGTTACTATGATTCAGCAGTGGCCAGTTAATGCTTCTATAGTGGCCACATGATGTTCTATGCTCATCGACAATTTCATTTCTCAAGTAGCTATTTGGAATTATCTACGTTAACTAATTTCACATTCCAGAACATGATTATAACAATAGACATAATAATAGGCTATATTAATTAATTAATTGGTGATATATAGTCTGACCAAGCAAAGAAGAGCCTCTGGCAACATGAGAAAATGACTCCAGCTCGGTCAATATTGGTTAAAAAATTATTGATTTGGTTTCTATTGTAGGAAACATTCTGATCTACAATATGAGACTAAATCAATAATTTTTTAACCAATATTGACCAAGCTGAAGTCACTTGCTCATCTTGCCAGAGGCTCTTCTTTGCTTGGTCAGACTATAGTAGAGTTGGTTTCAAGCCACTAAGAAAGTGAAGTTAAACATAGAAACAGATGTTGTAAAGTGATTTATTCTGATTGAAAAGCACAAAATTGTAAATAACAATTAAGTAACCGCACAATTGATATAAACAATTTTGTGCTTTTCAATCATGTTCAAGTATCACAACATCTCACCTGACACTGTGTCTCCAAGTAATTTATTCTCTTCAAACTATTCAGAACAGTCTTTGAAGAACATAACTCTACATTACATCAACTTTCATAACAATATCTACTACTTCTAGAACGATATCTATAGGGTAGCCAATACTGGATTATTAATAGATTTTGCTCTAGTAATAAATGTGCCTTTACGCCAAAATATCAACACTGCATTTGGCTAGAAACCTTCTGAACATCATCTAGACATTCTAGAAAATGATAATAACACCAATAGCGAAATTTACAAACCCACTTCTCATAATACAAGATGTAAACATACCTTCTTAATAAAACTTGAGTGAAAAGTGAGCTTCTTAATGAACCTACAATGTACTTCTTCTAACTTCTTGACTACTATGAGGTTAAGGGAAATAGCAATACTGAATCTCTCATGATTATAAGTGAGCTCCTAATTCGACTATTCAGCTGCTAAATAGCATAAGCTAAGCCTCAAGCAGGTTTGGAACCCATTTAAAGGCATCAAATCCGTTCTTTTGAGAAAGAATCTTTCACTTTTCAAGTATAGTTTGTCCAAGCAAACAAGACCCTCTGGCAAGTTGAGAAAATGACTCCAGCTCGGTCAATATTGGATAAAAAATCATTGATTTGGTCTCAAATTGTAAATCAGAACATTTCCTACAATTGAGACAAAATTCATTATTTTTGAACCAATATTGACCGATCTGGAGTCATTTTCTCATCTTGCCAGAGGGTCTTCTTTGCTTGGACAGACTATAGTTGTGGAGGTGATATTGTGATTCATTTAAAGAATCTTTCAATTTACTACTACTGGTGCTTTTCCAATTATTATTATTAGAGATAGCAGTCGATATTTAATAAACATATTTCAATTGTTTGACCCACCTTGTCGCCGTCATCATGAGAACTCTCAGTAGTCGTCGATGAATTTTCGTTTTCGTTGTCCTCAATTGGCGGTGTCTCGAGTTGTCGTTGCTGCTGCGCTTTGACGCTGGCCGACACTGGCGCCGTCCGGCTGCTGCGCTGTGTTGACGTGGCACACTTTGTCGCCGTTTTCGACTTTTTGCTGTTTAGATCGCTGGCGCGCAAAATCGGAATCAGCGGACAACGGTTGGTGGGCACTGCGCCTGCGCTGTTGGACGACGAATGGTGTTTGGACAGTGACGGAGCGTCTTGGTGGTTTGAACCTAAAAAACAAGTTGAACGTCAATATTATACATTCATTTGACATAATTTACAATCATAGCTTCATTATTTCAATATAAGGCCCTTAAAAGTGGCAACTATGTAGAGTAAAAGCATTGAAATCATTCAATGGATGCCTTTCTTGTATGCGTTCTCACATTTGACTTTGGACATCTACTCACAATCTGTTAGGCTAATATCTATCATAATCCAGTGAAGAAAACACATAAGAATTCTATTACATAATTTTATTTATTCAGTTATACACAAGTAGTACTAAGTTAATGGTAAGGTTCAACAGGCTTAAACCCAAAACTGTCCCTTTTCCAATTTAGATTACAATCAAGGCTATGTTTGTTGCTTTTCTTTCACAGTCACAAATTTTCACTCAAAAACTTCAAAAATTAAATATTTTAGAAGGTTAATGAAAGTTTCTAGCCGGGAACTACCAAATTATCAATAATATAAATTCTTTAAAAATATATTGATTAAGCACTGGGATGTGCTCATAACTGAAAATTTATTATTTTTGTATTTTTATTCATTAATTTTCATTTGGGAGAATAAACATGATTTGTTTTTGGTTATCACCGGTATATTGATCTCAACACGAAATTATTCAAATTTTATCATTGTATTATTTATAATAAGCATTATTATTGCAATTATCTTCATTTATTTTAAGTCTTGTTTTTTTCATTTTTGGGTATTGCTTTACTTTGTGCTGTTCGCTTTATGAACTCGCAGCTAGCGCACAAGTTTTCTTTGCTGGCTGTGCCAAATCATTTGGATATATTTTAATTTAAATTTATTATGCATTTTGTATGTATCATTCATATTTTGTAATTAACTACTGTAAGTAATTTTTGGCGAAATAAATATATTATTATATTATTATTATTATATAAATCGTATTTCATGAAAATTATGCTTAAAAGAGAAAAAATCCAAGTCAAAAAACTGTAACTTCAGTCATTTCGTATGGGTAGATTTTACCTAAGGTGCAATGTTGGCATTTTATCAGGCCTGGGCCTTCTATTTTTATTATCTATTGTTACAATTACGACTTGATAGCAAGTATTTTAAGCAAAGGCGATATTGAAGGGAGCTTTGATATTATACATTCATTTGTCCCAATATCAAGGACACTCCTTAGGTACAAGGTAAAAACTATCCCTATGAAAGCATTGAGAAACGTTACAAGTCATGCATGTTGACTTGGTTTTTCTCTCTTTTGAGGATGGTTTTCATGTAACTTCTCTTATAAAATAATTTTTGTATTTTCTGTACCTACTGGGTTGTGATAGAAATTAGCAGAAAAGATTGCAAATACACAAATAAGTTTCAAGATTTCTATGAAATTAAGTCAAAGGTGAGAACGCACACAAGAAAACATACGTTGAAACAGCTGATTGAGAAATGATTTCAATGTTTTCAACTGGACCGACTTGAAATCGTCCTACTCTATACACTTTTAAGGACAAATCTGTGACTTTCTGTTTTCATTAGGAAGAATATTGATAAAATTATCAACTTACCAGTTCCGGAATTCGACTTGGACGTGTTGGAGGGAGTGGAGAAAGACGAGGAAGAAGATGAAGCGGACGAAGATGAGGATGAAGAAGAACTCGAATAACTGTTCGATGAGGAGAGTGAAGCACTTTTCGATTGCGATGTCAAGTTCTGATTCAGGTGGTGTACCACTTGTGATCTGCAACAAATACAAGGAGTTGATTAGAAAAAATCATTTATTTAAAAATGATTATATTGTTTATTGAAATTCAATTAAAACTCCATAATATTTTGAACGATCACAACAAATGCTTTTCAAGTTATCTTGAAAAGTCTCAAGATAATTTATCTTAAATCTCAACAATATTATTTGCATCAATAATAAACATGTCTCATCTACAAACTCAAGTTTACTTTCCATTCAAGGTAGCTTTCCATTACTACAAGTCACGGGCACATGTCGGACACAAGATGCAATAGAAACACGTAGTTGCTGAATGGAGCAACGCAAATCAAAAATCAGCTGACCAGTGTACGTTTTAAATACACCTCCATGTTTTCTATTGCATCTCGGCGCATAATGTCCGTGTGACTTTTTAGTAATGGAATATAGAAACGAGGCATTATGAATATGGAGTTACCAAACAAGAATACTATAATGCTCACAAGGTTATTTAAGAGTTTGTCAAGGGTATTTTGAAGAGGACAGGATAGAATATAACGTTGTATGATAATAATTATTGAATTATTAATATGGGATAAAATTATTCCATCGTACATTATTTTTGTTGAGAGATATTGTGCTGGGTCGGCTATGAATGCAATCTCACTGAGAATTCGACTGATAATTAACTTAAAAAAACTATCCAATTTTCATCATAAAAAAACTCAAATATGTATTGATATTACAGACACAAATTAATACTGGGATATTACTACTGTAGTGATTTCAAATACGATAATAAAATACAAATACAATAGAAAAGATACATAAAATTTTGAATCGGGGAAATTTCGTATGCCGAATATATTTAAATTTCAAACTAAAATTGCTCTCCCTTTTCACAAATCCGCTCCCTACAAATATTCTCCCTCAAACTTTGAAGTGCTTTCTTTCTTAAACCAGGACCTCCTAAACATCTCATTGGTATTTAAGAGGTCCTGTTTAAACATCCGTTAATAACCTTTGATATGCTCATGCATACTTTTCCAACCCACCTGTTAAAAACATTGGCCCACGATTCGCGGCGCTGCGTCTCTCCAGTTGCGTTGTGATGGTCGTCAAATTCGGCGCTGTTGCGTTTGGACGTCGCCTTGTCCTGCTGTCGTTTCTTGCCCGTTCCTTGTGAACACGCGCTACTGTTCGAAGGCGGCGACGTTTTCGCCACGTCAAAGTCGTTTTTCATCAGCGGCTGAAAAAGTTTACTCATTTCAAAATTTGAAAATGATTTACCAAGTTATATCATTAAAAGCACTGTAGGTTATTATATGAAATTCACGCTTCAACTCCAGCATAATCATCATTAACATAAAAGGTCTTAATAAAAACTAAATATTCATATGGCTTTTGTTGTGGGGAGCTACCCAGAAGGGTAGTAGGTTCCACTCGCCTTGGTCACAATCTGGTCACCCATCCGAAAGCAATCCATAGTGTTTGTGACTTAACATCACAATCACATAGCAACCGTTTCACTGAACAACCAGACACACTCCACGCCAGGTCTTCATATTAAGGTATTATTAACATTATGGTCATAGTATTAGTAATAGTCTAGGTAATAATCTCATAATAGGTTTCAAATACGGCGGGTATTACACGATAATAGTTCTATGATCATAGTTGATCATATGGAAAGAGATGAAAATACGAAATCCTATTTTCATCTCCTTCCATATGATCATAGAACTATTATCGTGTAATACCGGTGTACTCAATGTCATATAAGTAGTCTGGAGTTGATACATATAAAATGTATGTATTATAGTCATGGTATTAGGTAATAATCTCATTCTAGGTTTCAAATACAATACAGTGAATATGATATTTAGTCTACTTTCACTCACTTCCTGATCGCTGAAACCACTGGAGGAAACATTATTGGGCATCCAAGACGACGAACTATTGGCTAGTCCACCAGCCACGCCCCTTCCTTGCCATTGGACAGAGACCCATTGTTGCCGCCCCATGCCACAAACCTGCAAACCACGAAATAATTATACAAATTTTAATTTGGCCAGAAAAATTATTTTCAACTCAGAGATTGACTCTTACAGTTTGTTTTACTGTGTAATGTGAATTATTTGTATCAATAAACCCCTAGGAATGAATTATTGTCATCCTCTGTACTATATGATTTTAATAATGAACTTTAAAACTTAGGGCTGTTTAAAATAATTGAAAAATAAATAAAAATCAAACACCCTTTTTTGAAAACTTTAAAATTATAAAAACACATACATAGTGATTACTATTTTTATCCACATTGAGAATGGGCTAATGTGCCGAAACATGTATGTGTTTTTATAATTTTAAAGTTTTCAAAAAAGGGTGTTTGATTTTTATTTATTTTTCAATTATATGATTTTATGTTAGCACATACCAATCAATGAAAAATGTGAATAATTGTCATTCAACATCAGCTACATTGAAAAAAGTAGTGAATAGTTCAATAATATTTATTCAAGGGATTAAATATATGACAAATTCTGATACTAAAATATACTTTTGAGTTTTGGCCCTACGCTACTTACCGTTTGAGAGATGGAAGGCTGCAGGTAAGCAGTAAACAAAACGAAAATTTGTGTTAAAAAGAATATTAACTGTTGGCAGTGTTGAAGACAAGAAAGATCACGATATAATACATTATATCGATATAACGTATAATATTCTCAACACAATACAAACTCCTGACAGTCAATAGTCTGTCTAAGCAAAGAAGACCCTCTGGCAAGATAAGAAAATGACTCCAGCTCGGTCAATATTGGATCAAAAATTATTGATTTGGTCTCAATTTGTAGATCAGAATGTTTCCTACGATTGAGAACAAATCAATAATTTTTGAATCAATATTGACCGAGCTGGAGTCATTTTCTCATCTTGCCAGAGGGTCTTCTTTGCTTGGACAGACTATACCTTGAAGGCTATGTCTCAATTTCTTCATAAAGCTTTACAAGATTATGCGAGATCACTATTATAAAAGATATCAGTACATTGTTTCAGAATTAATATACATAAATAAATTAAATTCAATTTTCAACGATCTAATTTCTTAGTGTTAACCAGCGTCGCCACTAACCTGAGATCAAGCACCGGCTGCACATCAGGGTCTCTAGTTCGCGACATCGCCAGCAGAGCGCACTTCAACGTGCGGTCCGATTCCAAGTAAGCCGCAGCCAGCACACAGCACAACAGAAACACCATAAACGTCACCGCCGAATAGTAGAGCAGTGGCTCCCATCCGGGCCTAGACAGCACTGTTGAACAGGGCGCCAGCAGATAGGGTGGTAGAGTGGCTACGAGAGTGTAGTTGGCTGCAAGCTGTGTGCTGTCGCTGGTCCACAGCGAGAGCAAGCGCTGCACGCGCGCTAGCGTGAAGTCGGGGGTGAAGGCTATGTCCACCTGAAACGGAAAGAAGGAATTGATTTGTTTAGCTGACACGATTCGAATGATTTGAATTTATTTCGTCATTGCAGGTACAATAATGTAAAGTGTATGGTAATCGTTAGATACATATGAGCAGTCTGTCCAAGCAAAGAAGACCGTCTGGCAAGATGAGAAAATGACTCCAGCTCGGTAAATATTGGTTCAAAAATTATCAATTCGATCTCAAATCGTAGGAAACATTTTGATCTACTATTAAGGCCACATTTATAATTCTTGAACAAATATTGACCAAGCTTGAGTCATTTTCCATCTTGCCAGAAGGTCTTCTTTGCTTAGACAGACTATACATACGAATGATAATCACAATAATTCAAAGTACTATTAATTTATTGTCATGGTTAGAGAGGTCAAATAAAGATAATTGGAAATTAATGAGGCAAAAGTTTACGATGATCTGTACAGTAAGTATAGTAGTAAGCGTATTAATTGGATGATCTGTACAGTAGTAAGTATAGTCTGTCCAATTAAAGAAGACATTCTGGCAAGATGGGAGAATGACTTCAACTCGGTCAATATTGATTCAAAAATTATAAATTTGGTCTCAAATTAAAGATTAGAATGTTTCCTACAATTTATCATTTTTGAACCAATGTTGACCGAGCTGGAGTCATTTTCTCATCTTGCCTGAATGTCTTCTTTGCTTGGACAGACTATATTAGGGAGAGAATATATTTATGAATTATTAATATTATGAATAATAAATGATCTATTTAATATTTTAATTGACTGATTAAGTAGTAACTGAGCAACCCACCTTTCTCGTCGAGTTAGGTGCCAGCTGAAACGGCTGACAGTTGAGTACTTTGAAGCCGTATCCTTCGCAGGGCAGGCCGCTGATGTAGAAACCGTACACGGATAGGGGAAGCGCGCCCGTGTTTCTGGCCGTAAATGAACGTTTCACTGTTAGGTTGGGTGCTGGCGATTTACGGTGTTTCTCTCCTAAAAACAAAGAAAAATAAATATTATTCATGCAAATGAATTTACTCTACCTATTGTTAGCTATTTCCTGAATTAGATAAGATACAATTGAAACAATATAATTGAGCGATTTTTAAAAGAAAATTTTAGAAAATAAAGAAACAGTACTTTTTTTAGAATTTTACATTTGAACACATCACGATTCGCTCTCCTAAGAGGCATTCTCAAGTTTGCTTGAATAAAATTATAAATAAAATTTATTTGTTCATTCACACTTGACAATGCCTCTTAGGAGAGCGAAGAATGTTGTTTTGAATTGAATTTTTTTGAAAAAAAGTATAGTGATTTCTATTTCCATACAATAACATACATTGATATTAGCTAGACAAAAAGGAAAAATTGACTGGTTTTACATCACATTGAAACGTTTTGTATTGTACTGAATATATCACATTAGGAAAGAATTAAACCATGTAACACAAAGCTGAACAAAATTAAAATAAATTTGGTCATTTATCTCACATATCACAACATTTCCATTTTCTATAAGAATCCTGTCTAGGTCTATGAGGGTAAAGTGTAAGAGAGGGCCGGCTACGCCCTAACTTCGCCCTCCTAGGTAAAAAATAGGCAGCTATTCTATTCTGTCTAATAAAAGTTGAGGATAACAGCTAAATTCAACTTCTTTGCAAGCAAACTATCGACATCAATCATTCTTTTTTTTGGAAATGCAGAAGTAAAGTCCAGTCTTTCCATAAGTAGATCTCCAAGACCTTTTCCTAGTTCAAATTTATGGACTTTGGTATTTTCTTGAATGTACTCTTGAAAGGTGATGTAACTGTAGATTTTCTATCCTAAAAAATTATTGTTTACTGACTTTCGCAATCCTTGAGATGCTTTTCGGCGAGTTCGAATAGTAGGGGCGTGGCGGATCCCGGTTTTCGGTTTCCGAATTTGAACTGTGCGTGCGCCCCCTGCCCGTTCATATGTATCGCTTCGAGCGCTGTTAAGTTATTTCTGAAAAATGATAAAAAACATATTAAACAGAAATATAATAAAATGGCTGAGGACTATTGCTAAAAGGCTGAGAAAATTTTCTACAATTAGAGACGAAATTTATAATTTTTTTAAGCAATCTGGAGTCGTTTTCCCATCTTGCCAAAATGTCTTCTTTGCTTGGACAGACTATAGTTGAGCATCATTGACCACCAGTTTGACTAGAAAAGCAAAGTTTACTTGACTAGAAGCAAAGTTCACTTGATTAGAAGCAGAGTTTACCTGTCTAGAAGCAAAGTTTACTTGATTAGAAGCAGAGTTTACCTGACTAGAAGCAAAGTTTACTTGATTAGAAGTAGAGTTTACCTGACTAGAAGTAAAGCCGAGCTCGGCTGTGTGCTGGTTGGCGCAAAGCCCAGTTTGAATGTGACATTGGCGGCCGGTGGCAGTAGGAACGTGGTGGTCGGAGATCGTTGACCGTCAGTCAACACGAAGAACTCTTTTTCAACGGCGGGCTCCAGACATTCGCCGCGGCATTCGGGACGGAGCCTGTCGCAAAATAATATGAAATTATTAAGTGATATATACAAACAAAACATAGGAAAGAGAAAGCCCTTACTATTCCTTTCCCAATATGAATTCCAAAATAAAAAGTCAAGTTCACTTGTACTAGAATACAAATATTATGATTTCATTTGACATTATCATCTTATTGACAATCATTTCATTTCCCAAAATGAAATGAGTAAGGTACATGCGTTAGCAAGTAGCATATTGATTTATATAGAAGTCAGAATGCCTTAAAATGTGTAATTATTGTTAAAAAATGAAGAAGTTCAAGAGCATCAGAGTTGACAAAGAGTGAATTTGAAATTCTAATTTAATGTACTATTACGCACTAAATTTAACTACGCACATGTAGTATGAAATTGCAGGTATATAATAATGTAGCATACCTTCAACTTAATATGTACCTCACCTTCACACCTTTCATAACCATTTGTTTATTTCTACATTCTTCATCTATCTATTGTATCACTAATTAAGCATGTAAGCATTAGTCTTCCTTCTACTCTCTACCCACAGTACCGCATTTCCACGCTTTTTGTGGTCTGTAGGCCTAGGGGCGCTGAACTCCTAAATGCGGCACTGATCACCCATGCTCAAAATACTTGTTTCGAGTTGCCTTTACATGATGGCTTTCTGATACGCAGTAGTGATACAAAGATCCAAAATTGATACGCGATCGTAGAAGAAGGAAGCTCCTTGACACTACACATTCGCAACGTGGGGTTGCAAAGTGAGGTTAGCTTATTTGACAATGCCAAAAATCGGGGAAAATAACTATCAACTCTCTAAAACTTAGTGTTTCATTCATTTTTTATTAATTCAAGCTGAAAAATACCCAGACTAAGTTTAAATTCTCTCAAAATGTTCAATCAATGAGAAATAGAATCAGCTCATTTCCAATATGGCGACGATCCATGAGCATTGCAAAAGTCTCGTATCAACGAGCTTCCTTCCTGTATCAATTTTGGACTCTGTATCACTACTGCGTATCAGAAATCCACCGCGAAAAGAGGGCTTAATAAATAAACGAAATCAAGTAAATTTGATGATCAAGAAAATTGAGTTAGGAACTCTATTGTTCATTAACCAGTGCAATGAAATTTCTCTCCGAAAATCTAAAATAAAAACTTTAAAACTCCACTCACGGTTCCGGCAGACTGTTGACAATCCCATTCACCATGGGGTAGGCTGGCTCCAACACCAGCTGCACCATGGTGGGATGCTGGCTGGCCGGATTGACTAGCACCACTTGCAGGTAGGAGGTGTTGCCCACCTGCGTCAGCGGAAAGTCCAGCGAGCCGTTCAACAGTCGCGGCCAACCCAGCAGCACCGTGGCCTGGATCTGGAGACCGCGCACCTGCCGATAAGAAAAATGGGGGATTAAATTAATTTCTCACAGTTTTCCAAGTTTGAAAGGAAGACATTTGTTATAATGAATAATAACATATCCTATTTGGGATATTCTTATTTTGTCTTCATCCTACTTGAACTGTTGATGATAATTTCAATTCAATTTCAATTTTATTTCAATTTAAACACACATAAAGACACAATGAATAATATAATACAAAAATTAGTAAAACACAATAACAAAATAATACATTATTAACAAATTCAACAATTACTGTGGTGGGGTGTGCTTAAAAAGATGGAGGGGAAATACCTAGCCAACTATGGTTTCCCATGTAATAGGCAGGTAGAAGAAGGCAAAATAAAATGAAACTGAAAAAATAAAGAAAAGGGAAAGGTGAGCGAGTCCACTTGATGAAAAAAAAACTTTTTACTAATAACAAAATCAAAAGTTTCACTTATTACTAAAGCAGACACAGAGAAAAAAAGGCAAGGCTCAAGGAATTTAGTTGGAAAAAATCAAATAGCGAAACTCTAGTTCCTACATGTCAAAAAAATAGTTACTCTTAATCCAGTTTTTTATATCTAGTTTAGTCTGTTTGCTGCATCTCGAGTTTGTGAGAGAATAATTTGGAATTTGATTTATTACTTTGGAACTTATGTAAATTGTCTCCTTATACCTTCTGTATTTGTGTTATAAGTAACGTATCTGATTAGATAAGTAACGTATCTTGTATTTGATTAGATAATCGATTAAATTTTTCACATACAATTGCCTCACAGTCATCACCTCAAAATCATTAAAAACCATTTCCGTAGGGTAAAGTCTGGGTTTATTAAGGATGGTATAATCAACTTATAACTCAGTGAATGCGTTAATAACTTCCACTTTAACAATAGTAATCACTATTTCGTTACTTATCAAACGCGTTTCGAGACACCGAGCCACATCTCCAGCGTAACTAGAAACTGACTGTATAGTAACCGATTCAGATCAGATATAGATACAGTATCTAGTTTCTTCACCTAGAGTGGGATATAAGAAACATATGGAGAGACTGGGAATGGCAAGAGGAAAGCAATGGCAGTAAAAGGGGAATATGTGGGAGGTCAGAGTGGTGTGGAGGAGATTGACCGAGGCTTAGAAATAACCAGACGCTGATAGGCAGAATGGTTAGGAAAAGAAGAAGAAGAAAATCTAGTTACTCCTTGTACACTGAAGATGTGGCTCGGTACCACGAAACGCGTTCGACAAGCAAAAAAATTGTGAGGTGAGATTGTTGTTAAAGTGGAATTTATTAACGTACTTACTAATTAATAATTTAATTATCGACAGCAGTTCAAGTAGGATGAAGACAAAACAAGAAACTAGATTATAATAAACATCACTTATCACATCAATGCTGTGTGGCTTGTTGGAGGAGTGATGAAGCGTCGGTCTGATAACCAGTTGGACTCTGGTTCAAGTCTCAACCGGGGCAAAATTCTTTGATCACAGCACAATCACATAAATACGGCCACCCCGTCGGTCCCGAAAAAAGTAGTCGTCATATCTATTATCCATGTCATTACCCTCGCACAAGTCTATAAGTTCATGAGGGCTTCACCCTCATAAAAACCAAACCAATTAAAACGATTGTACCATAAAATGTTTTGTAAAGCTGGCGCCAAAATGGTTAACAGTTTCGACTGTATCTTTTACGTGATGTAGCCTATAATTTGTATTTTTTCAAATAGATAACTCACCTTAGTAGTATCCAACTTGAGAGACAACTGTAGTGCCTGTTTCGAGGCGTTAATGTAGCGATCGTACAACTCGTTCAGCAAACTTACGTCGGTTTCGCGCGTGTGAACCGGCAGAGTCATCGTGTCTGCCCATCTGATTCCTCCAACTGGAAACAAGTGTTCAAAAATCACTCTTCAAACACTCCAACGTCACTTTTCAAAAATCAAAGAAAAGAAGATCATTCATGTAGTTGTATTAGAAGATATTATCGAGTTGCAGATGTTTGTATCATCAACAACTTTAAACATCTTTCTACTTTGTTAATTTTTTCATTTCTTAAGACAGGTTTCCATTAATAAAAATCGCGGACACATGTCTGGTACAAGATGCAATAGCAACACGTAGTTGTATGGAGCAACACAAATAAAAAAACAGCTGACCAGTGTGCGTTGCTCTATACAACTACGTGTTTCTATTGCATCTTAGGAACATATGCTCGTGCGACTTTTACAGCAATGAGAACGTACCACAACATCAGTTGAGATTCTATGAATAGAAAAAAGTTCATGTATTATCACCATACTAACCCGGCAAATCAGTAGCCAGCCTAAGATACGGGTTAAATTTTCAATTTTGATTAATTAATTAGGAATTTTAACTAGTAAATTAATGAGTTGATTCAATTTTGACAAAATCTAATGCAATTTTCTAAAACTTCCTCATTGATTGAGGAAGGGTTTCAAAGCGTTTCACCTTTAGAAATCAATATATGTGAAAATTAAACTTTAAACTTAGGACTGTTTAAAATAATTGATAAATAAAATAGAAAAAATCAAATACCCTTTTTAAAACTCTAAAAGTATTATTCTAGTCTCATTGAAAATGGGCTTAAGCTCGAAACATGTCTGTGAAAAATAATACTTTTCAAGTTTTAAAAAGGGGTATTTGTTTTTTCATTTTATTCATCAAATTCAAATTCAAAATAAATTTATTCTCCAGAATCACAAATCAAAACATATATGACTTACATGACAAGAATAATTCTATTATTACTGTATGTATCCTACTGCTATAGTGTTCCTCTTACAATAGAATATCCTAGCAATGTGAAAAACCTCTTAAAACATTCATAGCCTGGAAAATAATCCCAAAGGTTTGAAACCTGCTTGGGCAGAAAAAGTTGTTAAAAAAGAACAACTAAAAAGAAAACTGGAATAAAGACATCAGTCAATATATGTGTATAATTCAAATTTCAAGTGTGAACATAATCTTTATTTTTATATATAAACTAATCAAAACTGGGAAGAAGAGACATTGTATTTGTTTCAATCCTATTGTATTCAAATTTTGAGAATAAATAAATATCATCATACTAACCGGGCAAATCAGTAGCCAGCCCCAGATAGGAGTTCGTCTGCTGACTGTTGCTGGGCACCCAATGCAACCGGCCAATATGGCTGACCGAAAGCGGCTGAAGATCCGGTTCCGGAGCCGGTTCGAACCGGAACCGAGTGTCAGCCAGAACCGGCTCAACACTCTCCACGCGCATGCTCATGCCGAAGCGCGACTCAACTACCAGCGGCTGTATGCACTCCTTGCCCTGAACACATACAGATAAAATATTCAATGGAATAAACGTACTAGGTCGATGTCTCGGTGAACGTGATGTTAAGTCACGAACATTGTGGACTGCTCTTGGATGAGTGACCGGTATTTGGCGAAGTACAAATTGGCGAGGTGTAACTATTCGTAAGGGTCTCCCCACCATTAAAAGCCATAAGAGAATATTTATTTAATGGAATAAACAAACTAGACATAATAATCACAAATTAAGAGATGGTATAATACGAGTAGATCGTCTGAACGATCGTATTTCACTAAAGAATTGATTAGGAAAAATTCACAGGATGTCAATATCAAAGGATGTGATGAGCTAAGGGGCTCACGAAAGGTTCAGGGCTTAGTGATAGCCTAAATATGTTCCATTACCATTCTGGGAATGAACTCCCTCTCGCTTTAACCATAATAACTATTGCAATGTAGAATTGAAAATGCAAATGAGATTTACTCTCCTTTTGTGAGAAAAACAAAAATTTTATACACAATATTTTCTATTAGAATTAAACTGGAAGCAATTGCACATAGGTGCTTCCAGTGTTGCAAGTTATAAATAAATGATTCAAATATTATATTGTTGCTATTTTAATACAAAGTATTTTTGTCAATAAAATTCAATGATCAACTATAAACAACCAGTAATAATATGAATAATGATTATTGATCAAATAATCATCAATCAATTTAATTATTGATTTTTCAATTATTAAACTCTGAAAAACTCACGGGAAAACAGTCATCAAACACAATCGGCTGCGGCATGACATGCAGTGACCCCGGCTGCACGTTCAGCGTCGTCTCAATTTCGATCATTTCGAACTCAGTCTTCAACCAGATGCTGCCCACTATCTCCCCAATCACCGAACTGCCCTCCACGGCGATCAACTCCAGCTTGAACACCGCCTGACCGCCCGGTGTTAGTAGCCATTCTTTTGGCGACGGCGTTATCTGAAAAAGAAAGAAAATTTGAAATATCGCTAGTACACATAGTTAGATGGCTTGAGGTTAATGGTTAAATGTTGATAGTACATGGTAAAAGTCAAATGGATGGAGAAATATCTAAAGCCAGCTCCATACATGCGCTATTCGGCAAACACCGAACACCTAGTCGCCGAATCACGACTAGTGTGGAGCGGAGTGTTCGCTATTTGGGAGATAGCGAACACGAATGTTTGTGTGTTCCGTCCATTGTCGGTCTTTTGGACACATCAAAGTGAACGAATGTTCGGCAAATAGTGAACTTTTTGCCCATCCACACATTCGCCTTCATGTTCGGCTGATTTTGTTGTTTGTTGTTGCATGTAGATTGAGGTTAAGTCAATTGAGGAAAAGTTTCTTACCTGTTAATTCAATACATAATTTTTTTAGACGAGATCAATATTAAATTACAGTCTGTGGATGATTTTTAAGCGATATAATGAATTTTGATACTATGAAATTGAATTAAATTCAATTCAAATATTATATTGAAAACTAGTGAATGTCCAGTCCGTTTCAGGTTACTGAATTATAATCTTGATTCTCTAAATGTTTTAAAAATTCCTACAAACATTAATATTCAATTGCCAAGATTAAAGTTGAAATTAGTACCGTAGTGTTGGATTTTTGAAAGTCGAAATTTTCGACAGTATTTTGACATTATTGACCTTGAAAATGTCACCTATTCGGTTGACGATTCGCTATTCCCAGTACGAATACGTGCTCGGAAAACCACGCATGTGTGGAGATGTGTGTTCGTTAGTTGGGAAATAGCAAGCAAAACTGTTCGCTAAATACCAAATGTTCGGTATACCGCATGTATGGAGGCGCCTTTACATAAAGAGGGCCAAGCTACAGAAAGCTCGGTCAACAATAAAGCTGAAACTCATGAATAAAATTCAAAACAATTCAATTCAATTTATTCAAGTATCAAACAAATTACAACACAATACAATTTCTAATGAATACGGAACACACATAGACTACATCGTCTGTGTAGGAGCAGTTCTTAAGGTTAGTTTTGTTACATAATGTATGGGCTACAATAGGATACATATTGTAATGATGAACAAAGCATAATACAGGTTCTATAGAAAATTTTTAGTAAATTATTTTCTATTACAAATTTATAATAGTAATTTTAAAAAGTAGGAGGAGGAAGCATAATTAATTGTTTGAAAAAAAATTTTATCTAAATTTTTTCAACTTACCGTAGATGACGAACTGTTAGACGGCAACACGTTGACCAGTTTGAGCGTTGACGATGGCAGTGACGATGAACATCCCCACGAAGTTATCAGCACGGGAACCGGATTGCGATTTTCCAAGGCGAATGTCGCCTCTTTACGACTGCCTATTCCCACCAGACCCAGGTTCAGTCGGGTCTCGTTGCTGCTAGATGATTCCTCAATCACCTTGAAAGTGACGGGAGAATTGAAAAATTTGACCCACAAAACTTCATAACTTTATAAAATTGATACAATATAATTCGACTGCTTTTCTACTTGTTTTCTTCTATCGTTTGATGGCAGTTCAAAGAAAAATTGTAATCAATAGAATCCAAATATTCTAGAATTCCAAGTCAGCTGTGATGGCTACTAGTGAGTTTGTTTTAATTTGCTGAAAAGTTTTAAAGTGAATCCATAATATTGAAATCCTATGGTTTATCTTGTTCATTTCTGGAACTTAAAAGTGGAATTTTATCGAAATTCAAAATTGTTTGTGATAAAATATTTTTGGAAGTGAGAAATTATAATATCAAGTGAAAGTGGACATTGTGGATAGACATATAACCTACATCTTAAACCTTCATCATCATCACTCATTCATCCTTTGCTAAAAATACTTGGAAACCAAGTCGCAATTGTAAAGAAAGAATAAAGAATATTCCATTATTCACAATAGAATTCAAATTATGTAGATCGGTTTGAGTAGATCTCATAAGCATAAAAGAGACTATATTATCACAATGTGGCAATCAAGTGCCATAATTTTAATTGGTTGGCTTTCCTGAATACACCATACTTTTTCCAAAAGTATTTACATTGAAATACTACTTTCATCAAGTTTCGAGATATCAACTTCTTGCCATTTACTTGTCCTTGCCAATGTGAGTTTTCTTTATAATTATTTATTTATTTATATCTAGGCAAAAACACTTTGGTAAGAACGAACAGGCCCTTTGTATTTCCAACACGATTTTCTTTTCAATATAGTCCAAAATTTTAGGTTTTATAAATTTTAAAATAAGAGCAAACAGAAGCGCTGAATCAGTTGTGAGATCTGACATAGTCTGGTCCAAGCAAAGAAGACAGTCTGGCAAGATGGAAAAATGACTCCAGCTTGATCAATAATTGATCAAAAATTATAAATTTGGTTTCAAGTTTTTAAATTTTCTTATAATGTTTGAACTAATATTGATCAAGCTGGAGTCATTTTCCCATTTTTCAGAATGTCTTCTTTGCTTGGACAGACTATAGACGTGATTCAACACTAGAGTTCCCAGATCAGCGCATGCGTACACTCGAATTTTGAAGGAATGTCTATGCACTCGACAAGTCTATAGCAGTGTATCACACAAATTATAATAAATAATACATTATTAACATGAAACTAATAACAAACTAACCATGTTAAGTCGTCCATTGTAGGAGAGCAATGGAATGCTGAGCGTGGATACGTTGGAGTGAACGAGCAGTGCTGAGTCAATGGTGAGATCTGAAGGCAGAGGGCCTCGCACACTCAACACCACCACCTGGCGTTGTTCACCGGGCGCCAGAATCACGGGCGTGAACCTCGATAGCTGCAATTAAAAAAAAAATTAGCTTGATCAAGCAATCCAGAAATCAAGTGAGAATGCTGGGTTTCACATACTGAAACGATTCAAGTAAAAATGTATCAGCTTGGTCAAGTAATACAGAAATCAAGTAAGAATGCTGGGTTTCACATACTGAAATAATTCAAGTGTTAATGAGTGAATTTGTTTGGTTGACTGAATGACTGGTTTCGTCTGACGTGATGTAACCTACTAACTGCTGATGTAAAGCATCTATTGCCTTTTTGGATTTCAAGTACATCATCTAGGCTTAGCTAAATGACAGCTCCAATCGACAACATCAGCTGTTGGAGCGCACAAGAAGCAGAAGAAACTGCCCAACATTTTTCCGTCAGCTACATCAATTGAGATAACCAGCTGAGTAAAAATTCATTTTAAACAATTCAACAACAGATTTTTTGGTGGAACATTATTTGATTTTGGAGATGGAAAAATTTCAAACAAATTTTACAGTTGCACAAGTCAAAATGGGTCTAGTATCACATTTTTAATGAAAAGACAAATTTCAAAATTATTAGAAATCGAGATACCGGTAAACTCTCCAGGGATTTATAATGGTGTAGCAACCGAGACCGGTATCTCGCTTCTCAATGAATCCAAGGTTTGACAATATCTTATCCTTGCCAAAGGGTAGGATGACTACCAAAATATCACCTTCAAAACAACTCAAGTAAATCACATTCGGACAAACGTTCAACCATCATATCGATCAAATCCTTCACCTGAAAATGCTCGTGCGCATCCTCCCTCAGCGTGACATTAGTGACGGCCAGCGGCACGCGATAGTTGTTGGTGAGCACGACTGAACGATTGTCGTGTCGATCGTCGTGTCGTCTGTCCGAGCGGAAGCTGGTCGCCTGCGGGTCGTACGCGAGTCCGCCGTGCAGCACGTGCGCCGTCCACGGCACGACCAGCTTCTGGCCGCTGGCGCCCTTTACTTTCACAACGATCCGGCCCGACATAGGTCCGGCTTCTTGGCCTGCGTGCCCTGGAAGCGATGGGAAAATGATGACTTAGCAAAATGAATGGTGGACCAAATAATACAAAAATAATGACTCGACAAAATTAATGGTAGACAAATTTTGACAAATATCTATTCCAACTACAGATTTTAATCATATATTATTGTTACGTGTGTCTCTTAAATAGATATGAATTTGAATACTTTTGATACATATTTTTCTTCTGAAAGCTACTATGTATAATAGTTACGTGTGTCTTGTAAATACCAGGGCTCTAAGACCAGATAGACGCAGCATCTGCCATTCTGTGGTCAACTAATAGCGCCAAATTTGAATTCATTCAATCCAACACAAAAACTTTATTCATTTGCTCAACTTGATCAAAATCTGTTGATCGTCTCTATCATAAAAAACAAAATTCAAATTTAGCACTATTAGTTTACCACAGAATGGTGGATGCCGCGTCTACCCTCTTTTATAGAGCCAAATCCGATCTAAAAAGACTTCACACACATAGAGTGTCCCCCTTTCCATTGGTTAGCTAGAACGAATTTACAATACTCATCTAAATCTACCATAATTATTTTGAATATGAGTTACTTAATGTTTGCGGGTGTTTAGTTTCACACTAATATTTCTATATTACACTTCCATTATTTTTGCGATGTAATCTTTGTTGTATGAGCAAAAGTTCTTTCTCGACCTAGCACCAAATAAAATTCAATCAATAATTGATCAAACTTCAAGTACTTACAGTCATAAGTAAGCATTGCCACTTGTATGGGTGTTTTCGTATCTGGCGGTACTTTGACCGGTTCGAAGTCGATTTTCAGTGATTTCGACACTGGAGTACTGATGATGTTCTGCAACAAGTTGAAAAATACAAGTAACAATAACACACAAATCAAATTAAGCAATCGAATTGAAAAAAAATCAAGACATTTCAATAATGATACTGATACTTCAACTGTGTTACAATGGAACTTCGATAATTCGTAGTTCATAGGACCAAAGATTCAGTACGAATTAGGGAAGATTACGAATTATCGAAGCTATTTATTAATTATGGAAAATTATTTCAAGGGACTAAGCTATTAATTATGGAAAATTATTTCAAGGGACTAAGCTTTCACTACGAATCATCAAAGTTCTACTGTATTTGATAAGTGTTATGTTAGAGTAAGGGAAAATTGGGAACCTACCTGTATGCGTATGGGTTTCTTCCACGAGTTACTCAACATGAGCGGCAACTGGGTGGGAGGATCATCGAGGCCCCCAATGCCAAAGTCGATGAGATCACTGGGGCAGTAGAGGCCAGCAGCCGCTCCCACCTCCACCTCAACCGGAACCACCAGCACTTCTTCGCTCTTGTTGATTTTCAGCCTGGAAAACACACGAAAACTAGTTAAAACCTGTACTAAACTTTCTATAGGCTTATTAGCCTATGTAGTGTATTTCATTTGTCAATAATAAGGGAAAAATTCACACTCTTGATGACATGTGTTGCAATAATCTTATTGTTCTTCTGAAAACGTTGAAGGCTTCAAAGGGATCTATTTCATTCCACAATCTATTCCCGTGAAATAATAAAACATCATTTTATTAATTAATTTATTTATTTATTCATTCATTTTTTTATTTATTCAGAGAGACAAACACAATCATAATAATGATAGGGAGAGAGACAGGCACAAGCCTTTCACTATATCGATCCCAGTTTTGATGAAGAGAATGAGACGTATAGCTTGATTTTCTTAGATTCTATTTTCCGTCTGCTCCAGAGTGGTGCTTACTAACCTAATATAGGCGGTGTGATTCTTGTGAGAGAGAGCGTCGAAGCGCACCCTAATGACCGGTTTGGTGAGAAAGGCGGGAATCTCCCACAGGTGTTTGGCGCCCTCCAATTCACCCCCGGGCAGCTCCAGGTGGAACTCGCCCCCGCTGCTGTACACTTCCACCAGCTGAAACCAAACAAGGATAAAATTTTTCAATCAAGAGTCAGTGATTCCTTTTATAAACTTACTGGAAAATGAAATATGACTTGGAGAATTTTATTACTGACATAGAGAAAAATGGATGAATGGTGTTGAGGAGAACCTTAGATTGATGGAAGTGAGGAACTGGGAAAAGTTGTATCAGGATCGACTGAGATGGAGGGAAATCTTGGCGGATGGCAAGGCCCACAGAGGACTGAAACGCCATAGGTAAGGTAAGGTATAGAGAAAAATGGAGAGGAATCTAAATGTCTTGTTACAACCAGCTAAATTCAAGTCTCACGATGACTTGAGACGAAATAAACAAACCCACAATGTAAACAAACGGCGTTGATACGGTTGCGCTGACAAACCCTAGCAACGATATGACACAGTTCCGACGAGAAAATGGACAACACAAACGCACACATACGCATTAGCAATGCACTGACGTAGCTGTGATACGTCGTTTAATGGATGTGGTTTGTCGTGGCTATGGTAGCCACCCCACTTACACGCACTGTTGTTACAAACACACGCAAAAAGTCTGTTTATTCTGTCTCAAGTCATCGTTAATAGGGTATAGAGAATTTTATTACGGCGACTTATTACTGACATAAAGAAGAATGGAAACGCATCTCATGGTCCATTCACATTCATTATCTGCTAATGAGATATTTGCTACAACGGGCTGATTTTTTATTTGAAAAACTCAGTATTGAGTTTTAAAAAACCACCTGGAAGAGGCAACTATGAGTGCACTCTCATTTACCTCAAGAAACAATTAAAATAAAATTAATAAAAAATTAATAAAAATAATAAATTAATTACAATAAAATTCCAGCGTTCCATTCTATTACACTTTATGCAGTACTTATTTTTCTATTACACTTTATGCAGAAATAATTTTATTAGAATTGTTTGAAATATTCACCTGTAACGGTGTGTCGTGAGGATTATGCATGAGTATGACCGGCGAGTATGATGCATTGAGAGGCAGTCTCACTCCAGCCAACGGCCTCAGCCGATACGGACTTCCTATTGATGCTCCTTTCACCTACACAAACAAAACAAAATTGATAAAAAAGATAAAATAAATAAAATAATTATTTTGAAAAAACAATTAGAGGATATAGAATGATAACTATTGGTTGATTAATCTATATTGATTGAACTATAAATTGATTAACTTTCTATCGATACTCTTTTCACTTGAGAAAACTAAAAACAATATACAATCTAGATGGTATCTATATACTTCTTGTACGTTGAAAATGTGGCATCAAATCAATTAACTTACAATTGATTCTCCTTAACCAATATACAATCTAGATACTCCTTGTACGCTGAAGATGTAGCTCAGTACACCGAACCGCGTTCGACAAGCAACAAAATCGCGAGTAATGTTGTTAAATTGAAGTTAATAACGTAAAGTAGAATCAAAAATTAAGATTTAAAGAATGAAGAATCATAATTATACTTTAATTAACTTCCTATTGATGCTCCGTTCACCTACGAAAATAAAAACCAATATACAATCTAGTCTGTACAATCTATAAAGATACAATCTATTATATCTAGATATAGTATGTTCGAGCAAAGAAGACATTCTGGCAAGATTAAAAAAGTGAGTCCAGATTGGTCAATATTGGTTAAAAATTATACATTTGGTCTCACATTGTGAAAAAACATTCTGCTCTACAATTTCAGTCTGAACTTGAAATGTTTGAACCAATATTGACCGAGCTGGAGTAATTTACCAATCTAGACAGAATGTCTTCTTTGCTCGACCAGACTAGATTTTCCATCTAAGCTGAAGATGAGTCTCAGTGACCCGAAATGCGTCCGACAAGCAACGAAATTGTGCGTACTATTGTTCAAGTGAAATTTGAACGTAATTTTAATATGAAACCAATAATTAATAGGAGGAATAAATAGGAAATTTTAAATGATAATTCGATATCATCTCCACAATGATGTTCCTTTCACCTACGCAAATAATAATAAGAAGCTATTCATTATAATGCACGCAATTGATAATTAAGCTTCTGTATAATGAATACTAGAATAAATAAATCCAGATATGGATAATGGAAATGATAACTTTTCACTCAGTAATGAATGACTTCATAAATTAATAGGCTAACATAAATTTCTAATCTGAGAAATTATTGAAATACAATAAATTATAAAATAAATGATAAATTTTTCAAAGCATTATTCTAATGAGATATCATCTCATTGAAACCTCATGTTGAGTTGACCTCGCATAAAAAGGACCTTCACAATGAGCCACAAAATTTAAATTAATTATAATTAAAAATTTAACCATTATTTCATTGAGATGAAAGGAGATAATGAACATACAGAGTAGGTTTCAGTAACTAATGCAGCTTGAAAATTCAACTTCAAATTTCAAGTTGAAAAACTAGATGCAGTGTAGATTTCATATTATATATCTTGAAAAATGTATTTGAATTTCAAGTTAAAAGACAAGAGTTATCGAAGAATAGTAATTAATCAACTCTTCAAACATAAGTTCGTTTCATTTTACAAAACAAGACCTATGACACGACACTTTTATACTCTGCCCAATCAAAGAAGACATTCTGGCAAGATGGGAAAATGACTCCAGCTCGGTCCATATTGGTTCAAAAATTATAAATTTGGTCTCAAATTGTAGATCAGAATGTATGCTAGAAATTGAAACCAAATTTATAATTTTTAAACCAATATTGACTGAGCTGAAGTCATTTCCCCATCTTGCCAGAATGACTTCTTTGCTTGGACAGACTATATCTACGCAAAAATTGAACCACACGTCATACTTGCACAGAATCCATTGCAAAGTCGTGCCTCGGGAAAATAACAAACTCGAATCAATTCATCTATTTTCATAGCAATTACTCATTCTCGATAATAGTATTACTTGTTTTGATAATCTATATCGATAAGCACACGATTGAAAATTTAATAACAAAATAACTAAGTTACTGTTTCATTAATCCAAACAAGCTTTGGAACAACGAAGTTCGTAATACATTCTGATAAATAAAAACAACCATACCGAGGCGTAAAAATGTACTATTTTGATTTTGACCATAAAACTTGAGCAGCTTACTTATTCAATTTTATAATATTTGAAAAGGAAACAGACATATTTTGTCTACCGTTATTCTATAAAGAGTATTAAAAAGACTTTAAAGAGTATTAGAAAAGAGTATTATAAAGAGTATAAAAAGACTAAAAGTATTAAAAGTTCAAAAATTAATATAAATTTTATAAAACAAGGTAGGCTACCAGATATGGTTTTGCTTTTGCTTTAAAGGAAACCACTTCTGTTAAGTAACTTATGGTTCAGAACCATGGTTTCCTGGTCACATCATCAAGCTGACTGATGTGATGCTGACAGGAAACCATATGATGTGACCTGTGACCACGAAACCATGAATATGAACCATAAATTAAGTGAAGAATTGACAAAACCTGTTTCAAATATTATGGAACGGTTCAACAATATCAACATTGTTATTCGAAATTATCATTTCTTAGTTTACATTATAAAAAAGATATACTACTGACTTTCTATAATTGTTTTCTTAGTCTTCACTTAGTTATTAGGGCTACTGATGAATAATTAATCAATAAATAATGAAAGTACCCTTGAAATAAGTTCATTTTTCCTCCCAACTACTTTCGAATTTTCAAGAGTACTTTGATTATTCTTCGATTTCTTAGTTTTTTTATGTTTTCTTACTTCTTATGTTGTGTATTTCTATTCTTTCATGATTTTGTGTGTTGACAATACACTCTAGCAGCACAAAAGGCCTCCACTTCAGTAAATTAATTCAACAGTTTTCTTACGTTAAAACATTGGACTACAGTCGGTGATCAATCCTAGAGTATGTTACACACAGCAGCTCGTCATGGATCAAGAAACCACCTTCTCCGATTTTAGATTGTTTTCGATGCAAAAATAAATGTATCAACTGTTATCTATCTGTTAACTATCAGATGTTAAATAAATCTATCAACTTACGTCATATTTAAATGTTCCCTCCGATGTGTGAATGAACAGGTAGTTTTCCACTTCCCCCTCTTCCCGACCGAGAAAAACAACATTGAACGATGTGTTTCCCAACGGAGGAATGATCTGAAAAACAAAAAAAAAAAAGATTAAAATTTTTTTTTGATAAATGTTTTCCCTGTGGATTAAGGGGCAGGAATTTGAACCATCAGACTACAGTGAGAGAAAAAGTATTCAAGTGTTTAATAATCCTCACTTGAACCCCTGTAGGTTGGAGGCAGTTGAGAATACGCCCACAGTATCACCTACTTGATCGTAAGAGGCGACTAAAAGAGGTCGTGGAAAACCCTCGAGTTACCATTATTTAAACCAACCAAAACCAAACCCCAAGGTAACTCCAGAAGTTGCCTTACCCTCAAACCCATCAGGATTTTATTTTATTTATTGCATCATCACACAACATCATACATTGAGTTAGACTCAATTGATTGGTGACTTGTCATATTTCTAAAACTAAGTTTTTTTAATGAGGATCTGCCTCATTAGGGCAGGTTCCTCAATCTGAAATGGGTGTTTCAGCAACACAGGAGGTTCCGTTGCATTCTCACGTACAGGTAAACATTAAGAAGGCTTCTATGAATCACTAAGAAAATATATCCACAGAATTGAACTTAGAAATGAAAGTCAGATGTGTAGGCTTCGCAATCAGTCTGAAGAGGCTGCCAAGCATATCATACTGGATTACGAGAGACTATGGGCGAGGAGAAGGGCTCTGATAGGCTGAAAGCAACCAGGTGATGATTGTGGATCACTAAGGAAACATATCCACACAATTGAACTTAGAAATGAAAGTCAGATGTGTAGGCTTTGCAATCAGTCTGAAGAGGCTGCCAAGCATATCAGCTGAAAGCAACCAGGTGATGATTGGGACGCTAGCGTAGGGGAAAAACTCTTGGATCTTATAAAGGACACAATTATTGGTTTGCCCAACTAGCGTACTTGGGACACACAATAAGCTTCAGTTGACGTGTGAGGATTTTTTAATCTTTGGATCCTTGAATCCGAACCTTCAGGAACATAACATCTATTGAAAAATAGTAGGCTATAAACTTTGATAAAATAATGACTCTTTAATTAAATAATTGATAAACTTTATATCCTTATAAATAAGGTTAGTAAGGATATAAGTAAGGGCTTACCTTGTCCTCAAAGAAGGAGCTGTGGAAATGTACCGTGTTGCCAGATATTGATGACATGTATACCGTCTTGTTGCCATCCAGGTTGATGACGGTAACCTTTTCATGATGAGGCACTCCTAAATGCCTAAAAATATAAAAACATTGGATTAATATTAGGATTGAATAAAAAGATACCTTATTTATGCATTCAAGTTCTAATTTTCATGTGATGAACCCTAGCTGTGAGATTACTATTGAGGTTAAAAAAGACGTTGAGACAAAATTAAGAAGAAGAAACGATTCAGACATGTGCCTGTGTTTTCGTCCCTTAGGTATTATTGTATTATCTTGAATAGATAAATTAATCCATTTTTTCAAACATCTCTCTACTTGGCCATTTTGTTACTGTATCATCCTTCAATTGCTTCATTGCTTTGTTTGTTAAACCTTTGAACCATTTTAAACTTTTATTCTCACTATATTTATCTAAAGAGCAGAAAATAATAAAATTGTTTGATTCATCTTCTTTCATTTCAATTCTACAGATAGAAGGATCAAGTTAAGATTATTCTCATTTCAGTAGCTGAACAATTGAAAAATTTCATTCATAGATTCATTTTTCGTATTCATATCATCTTCATTTTCATTTCCCTTTTCTATTCATTTTTTATTCTAGCTTTTTGCAAAACCTATAAGCCATAACAACGTTTTCTTACTTGCAACTAATTTTTACAACTTCTTATTAGCCAAGCTTAGTAAGAATTATTATAGACACAAATTTTAGAGTTAATTCAAGTTAAATCAAAACCAGCCTTTTATTTTCCTGCGTATGAAATTCTAGCAGATAAAATTGAATTGATAGATAACTGTTTCAAGGACGAGGAAAAGGAATCCCCTAGGCGGAATACCACAGGCTTAACCGCACCGTATCTATAATATGATAACGATGGAAATTAATTGAAAAGAGAAATATCTAGGGTATTATAGAATTCTTTCCAAGTCAGTGACTTTGATATACAGTAGAACGTCGATAATCCGGACGTCGTAAATCCGGACCGTCGATAATCCGGATTCGTCTCCAGCAAGAAATAAAAATATTTGTACCGTCTGCCCTTGCACTAAGTTCTCTACTAGAGAGAACTAGAGAGAGTGGGCGATGAGAGGATACTTACTGTAGTGTTTAGCGAAGCAAAGGAAATAATTTTCTATCATTTCCTAATAGAAAATATATTATTTCAAAACTGTTTTTTCTCAAATAGAGCCTACTGGCCCTTTTTGTAAGGTAATTTCGATAATCCGGATAATTCGATAATCAGGATGGGGTCCGGTCCCAATTGATCCGGATTATCGAAGTTCTACTGTAGTATTCTTGTCTTCTTTTATTGTACTCACATCTTATTTTGTATTCATGTCTTCTATTTGCAAAATTAATTCAAATTCATAATATGATACCAACCACTATGGTACCTGAATTGTTAGAGATGGAAGGAGTTGAAAGTTTACCAACTGCTGAAATATAAATTCGAAATTTCAAAGAAAGAATCAAAAGATTTCTGTTGATTTTCGAATTAATTAACATCATAACTACAGTATAGTTTCAGGGAGTACGATGGTAGCAAGCATTCAAAAGGAATTAGAGTCCTAATGTCAAGTCGAGCTTTGATCAAAATCTCAATATCTGTTAATTAAATTTGTCCAACTCTTGTTGGTTTCCATTACTACAAAACACGGGCACAAGATGCAATAGAAACACGTTGTTGCATGGAGCAATGCAATTAAAAATCAGCTGACCAGGGTGTATTGCTCTATACAAATCCGTGTTGCTATTGCATCTTTTGCCCGACATGTGCTCGTGTTTTGTAGTAATGGAAACCTACCTCAAGTATAATAAATAGATTACAGAAATTAATACATTTAACTCAAGATGGTATACCTTTGCTTGAAATCCAACGATGGCGGCTCGAATTTAAGACGAGAATTGCTGTTGGCACACAAGTACCCAGGGGCTGTTTCTTTGGCAGATTGTACCCTAGACAGAAAACTGTTTTGTGAAAATACACTAGACTTTCAACGGTAATTACTCAATAACGATGGATCGGCCATTATACAAATCAAGAAATTACGAATTACGATTTCAAAACTTATAAGATTTCAAAGTCTAGAATCCACAGAAGTTTCTTCTAAGCCAAATTGATAAAGAATATCCAATTAATTTGATATTTGATTAATTTGATATTTGATTAATTTGAAGTCAAATGACTGTTAGTTTGGCTCATATTTGTCAGAACAGTCTACGAGAGCATATCGGTCTACCAAACAAAAAAGACCCTCTGGCAATAAGAGAAAATGACTCCAGCTCGGTCAATATTGGTTCAAAAATCATTGATTTGGTCTCAATCGTAGGAAACATTCTAATCTACAATTTGAGTCCAAATTAATATTTTTTGAACTAATATTCACCGAGCTGGAGTCATTTTCTCATCTTGCCAGAGGGGCTTCTTTACTTGGACAGACTATAATACAATGGTCAAATTAATGAAAGAACTAAGAAGTTGTCTAAATCCACTTTATTACTAATATAAAATAAAATTAGAAAATATACAGTAACATGTTTTCATGTGTACTCACACATTGGTTAACCAAAAGGTTAAACAGCTGAGGATGTGTGAGTACACATGAAAACATGTTACTGTATATTTTCTAATTTTATTTTATATTAGTAATAAAGTGGATTTAAACAACTTCTTAGTTCTTTCATTATGGAAAAATTCCACTACATCAATATTCAAACAACAAATTTTATTAATGGTCAAATTCTTCAATTAAAAAACCAGTAATATACGAGGTGAAAGAACCAAGTAAGGCTCACAGTATATTAAGCTACTATTAAAAAATGAAAGTAACACTACTTCAATTACTTTTCTTCGAGAGGAATAATTTGAAAATTTTGAAGCTTTGTCAAAGGGAACTTACCGAACACCAGGACTGCTGGTAAACTCCTGTAAAGGACAATAGAGAATACATTTAGAATTATTCTAAAACTAAACTGGAGTTACCGAAAACTAACCATGCATTTATTAATTTTAATGTGAAATTCCATAATAATATTAACCTGGGTGAGTCTTCTACAGAAAAAAAACCATTAGGTTCGAGCTTAATGGAGCTTACTGTAACTCATAAGAACAGGAAATGAAATTAATAATCGCTGTACCATTTTTCCATTTCATACCCCACGATTTTTGGAAGTCCGGTTTCTTGTTTACTTCATAAATTTCATTAGATTTAATAGAACTTGACAAACACATTATGTGTCACTGCGCACCTAATATGTTCGCCAAGCTTCATTCAATCTAGAAAAATTCATCAAGTAAACAAAGTAACAGACGTTTCATTTTCAAGTGCAAATAAATAGGTATTCGGGCTTGAAGATGGGTCTAATGACACCGAAACATGTCGTGCTGAGACAATAATAGAATTATAAATATGGTCTTAATAGTAGATCAAATTGTTTCCTACAATTTGAGATAAAATTCATAATTTTTCAACTATATGAGGTATAGTCTGACCAAGCAAAGAAGACCCTCTGACAAGATGGGAAAATGACTCAAGCTCGGTCAATATTGGTTCAAAAATTATGAATTTAATCTCAAATTGTAGGAAACAATTTGATCTACTATTAAGACCATATTTATAATTCTTGAACAAATACTGACCAATCTGGAGTAATTTTCCCATCTTGCCAGAGGGTCTTCTTTGCTTGGTCAGACTATACTAAGATTTTAAATTTCATTTCCAATTATTAGTAGCCCTAAACAACATATTGAACATATTCAAGTACTACTTAGTTATTGAATGTATATAATTAGAAACACTATGTAACACATTTGAGGGAAAATAATAAAAATGTAAGTATAGAAAAAAGTACCACTTTGTGTATGTTTGAAAATCTAAGTTTATAATTCTAAATTTATGTTTGGAAAACTAAGTTTATAATATAATTCTAAATTTATAACTCGAATCATGAAGATTATTATGCCTACAGTTATTCAATGTCACAGACATTAATTAAAACAATGGCATGTTGCAATCTTCAAAATATCGTTGAAACAAAACAAAGGAGTAAGTTTGTAAAAGATTTCCCAGCACACATGTCAAAATGTCAAAAATCGTTGAATTTCTTTGAGAATTAATGCTAAAAAATCTATTCAACACGCACCGAAGGACATGCTTGTCAAGATAGCTTCAAATAGATTAACAAATGGATGGGAAAATCAACAGTTTGAAATTTTGCATTTCCTATCATTGAAATGACACGTATTAGGCTACAATAATTATTCAGGAAATTAAGATCTGAGCTATTCTTGTATAGGTTTGCTAAAATTCAGTTTATCTGTAAGAAATTTGTCAAAATAGAAGAAATTAATTAAAAGTTCTGAGAGATCATAATAGCTTGAAACTCTGGAAAGAAATGATACGGTAACAGGAAATCATGACTTTGATTGTTGCGGAATATATATTTATTAATAATTATATCACAGAATACTTATATTACTTATATTATTTTCAGAACTGAATTTTTCAGTTGATTTGAAAACGTATTCTAATGTATTCCACTAATTCTTGTTCTATTTTAAAACGCTAATGATCATTTTTACTATTTATAGAAATCTCTTTCAATTTTAGAACACAAATCTCTCAATACTTTATTAATCTTGGATAAGATGATCATCAAGTGATGAATGGAGTATTAACCAAGCTTAATATTGTCTGTGTTTTATCCATTAAGTAATATATTTTGTCAAATAAATGAATGAATGAATATTGAACATTCTTTGATGCAATTTATATCAAGAATAAGTATTTTGCTAATGAATCAACATTGAGTAAAAACACACCTTACTATAGTCTGACCAAGCAAAGAAGAGCCTCTGGCAAGATGGGAAAATGACTCCAGCTCGGTCAATATTGGTTCAAAAATTATTGATTTGGTCTCAAATTGTAGATCAGAATGTTTCCTGTAATTGACACCAAATCAATAATTTTTGAATCAATATTGACCGAGCTGGAGTCATTTTCCCATCTTGCCAGAGGCTCTCCTTTGCTTGGCCGGACTATAATACTAAATTATTTTAGTAGCCTACAATAAATACTTCATTTTCATGAACTATGATATCCTTCTTGAATTGACTATGATATCTATGATAACTATGATATCCTTCTTGAATTGACTATGATATCCTTCTTGAATTGACTATGATATCTATGATATCCTTCTTGAATTGACTATGATATCTATGATAACTATGATATCCTTCTTGAATTATTGATGAAGTAATGACAAAGTTTGTGACACTATTTCAATGTATTTGTACATTTCATGAATAAAGACATTTTCAATTTATTTTATAATCCGAGCACAATATCATCCATAATCTTTCATTCACTATGAAAACATCATAATCCACTTATCACCTTTGTTTAAAATACTTGCTATCAAGTCGCATTTGTAACAATAATGAAATAAATAAATGATACAATTCAATACGTACTCTACAAAAATAGTCGTAGCAAAACTCTACTAGTAGAGAAAGCCCATTGAAAAATAATGTCTCTTAATACTCGAAATCAATACTCTCTATAAAATCTAGCTCATGCTGTGCTAATTCCCATCACTATTTTAAATTAAAATCGAGTTTTTATTAAGAAAAAAAAAACAGGATACTAATTAAAAATTATGGTGTCAACCGTAATTGAAAGTTTGTTATCACAACCATTCACTGTCGTTATTTTTATTTATAGAGATTGGCACAACATGATACGCTTGGCGACAGATTCTAGTGTAGACAGCGCAAGCAAAGAAGACATTCTGGCAAGATGGAAAAATGACTCCAACTCGGTTAATATTGGTTCTGAAATTATAAATTTTGTCTCAAATTGTAGGAAACATTCTAATCTACAATTTGATACCACATTTTCCATTTTTGAACCAAAATTGACCAAGCCGGAGTCATTTTTCCATCTGGCCAGAATGTCTTCTTTGCTTGGACAGAGTCTAGTGTAGACAGCCTAAACTGACCTCAGACGTTTTATTTTGCAGAATGCAGGCTCAAGTTATTGCAGTCAATGTTATACGATAACTCAGAAAATATATCGAGATAATTATCGAATGAAAGAGAGAGTAGACTCAATGATTTCTTGGAAGGCATGTTTAAAGAAAATAATAAACACTCTTTTGAGTAGTTAATGACATCAACAGCAAAGCTAACCAACATTGAATCGCGTTCTGGATCTTTTATTATTGAATTATTTGGGCTAACTTATATATTTTTTAAAAGATTGACACATTAAGCTTAAGTGATTTTTTGTAGGAAAGCCACACAATATTGACTATTAAATACAGATCAGAATTAGATTATTGACTGTAGCCTATTAAAAGTATCATTTATTTATGTATTCAACCCAGAACTGTAAAGCTAACCTACATTATATATTTGGATACGAAACAAGAATACATAACTTATTGTATTTTCAAATCAATAGCTGTGGCTTGTTATAGTAAAAAATTATATTATTTCACGTGGGTTGATTATTACAACAATCCTATCCTATCGCACTGCAAAAATCAATTCTCGTAATCCAGTTTTGATTTAAAAAAGGCTTTGTTAATGAAATTCTTAGTTCAATTCATCATAATCTTACAAAGGAAAACAATATACAGATATAAACAGAGGTAGGTGTAAAAAATAACACAATATGATGATTGTTGAGCGACCCTTTGTATGAGTATAAAGGACTATCAAGATCAATTTAAGCTTTAAAATCTCAATATATTACCTATTGGAAACTGCATTTTTTTAAAGCAAATGCGGAATTAATTGCAAATAAAAAGATTAGATAGTTTGTTTAAGCTTTAATAAAAAAACACAAATGATCATCCCGAGACCCCTTCTGATCGCTTCGCGGGAGATCACAAGTGTATTGATTGAATTTCCACTGGTTTAGACTCAAAATAATGATTACACATTCTTGGAAAATCAATATAGATCAAAATCAGAATTGATATGCGTGGAAAGCAACAAAACACAGTGAAAATAGGAATAGCCCATGGCATTATTTTCTATCGAGCAACAGAATGGTTTTCACTCTTACCTTGTGCACTGTGACTGGAATGTTATCCACCAAATACCTCACGTCGCTGTTATCTGATATGAATGCTGGAACACAAGAAATACAATTAAAACGTTGAATTTCATCAGGAAATATAAAAACAAGCACGATAATAATAATCCCCCAACAATCCCGCCATATCTCATCTAGTCAGCATGGAAGGACGACTCGTCCTTGGTTCAAAATAAACTGCTGTTTACAATAATATTCCGATGATTTGAAGTTTACTTACAATGACTGTTTGAATTTGACGACATTTGCGACTTCACAGCAACTTCTAAAATAGTAAAAACAAAAAGATAACATGACACTGAATAAAAATGCATTTTCACTTTCATGTTCCTTCACCCATCTGTAGCTAGACTTCTCTTCTGCAATCTGCAGCAAGCTGCCTCTATCGATTTTTACGCCATCGATACTTTTTAATATCGACGCTGCCATGTCGATAGTGTGGCATCCATTTTAGTGCGCGTAAATTTGAACTTTCCCTTACTTGTTACTTGAAGTTGTCCTTTATAGTCCCTTTTAAACATGAACTTATTGATGTGTGCTTAATGGTCATGTATTTATAATAATGATGTCGAGGGAGATGTAAACGGGCTTTAAAATATTCAATTTCCTTCTTGATATAAATTGTCCAAGGAAAAAAGTCAGAAAATGATAACTTTCTGTGTACGTAAAAATCAATTCCCATAAGTGATTCTCACCGGAAGTGGAGGCGATGAAAAAGGTGCTTCTTGTCGCTTATTCTGAGTAGAAAAATTCAAACAAATCTGTAGATAAATCTCTGTTTAGGAATATCAAAACAAAATACAAGAAACTAGAGATAAAAGAAGCAAAACTGGAGGCGAATGAAAATTCATAACCAACTCCAAGAACCGACGTAAAGCTGCATAAAATTACATAATTGCAAAAAGAGGGAATTTTGAAAAATCGGCAAAACAGAGAATGGTTTTTTTACATAAAGTTTTTCGTAAATACTCCCAGAAAGAGTCCAAAATAACAGTTACACAAGGTAATTCAGTTATGTTGATTTTATGGACTTGTTTGTCAACAATATGAATTGATAATGTAATATAACTTAGGCCTAAACATAAAATTTTAGTATGAAATCGGTAATGAATCAACTATCAAATCCATAGTAGGTAGAATCAAGGTTATTAAAGACATTTTCTAATAACCTTGGGTAGAATGAGTTAATTGAAATCTGAAGATGTATAACACTATAGTTAAGTTACATCATTCTCCTAATATTTATATAATTATGGACTTGATATAGTTGATTCTTCATCAACAATTTCATAATTGAAATGTCATCTATATATTAACTATCTTTTCAAGAGTATTGTTGATATTGTTCTATTCCAAATGAACTACATTGTCAATTACCGGTATGTTCCTGTAAAGGGACAATAGGCCTGTTATTATTCCCTGACTGTTAAGTTTCTGGGCTTCTGGATTGACAGCAGGTTGAGATGGAACTATTATGACGTGAGAGAGGTCTGCAAGAGATTGTCCAGGGTGATAATAGCAGGTAGTACGGTATCATAGCTTCCTTTAATAGAAGCTGTACCTGCTTCTACCTGCTATACCTGCAGGTATAGTATGTAATACCTGCTCAGCAAACACATTATTGTTTGCTGGGAATATCTATCAACAGCATATCATTCCATCTTTCACAATCACATCTTGCATGAACTATTGCTTGAGGCTTTACACCTCTTGTCGCAATGTGTTACAACTAGTATACAAAAGAAAACAGTCAGGATCATTTGCTTCTGCAGGTCATGTGGATAATTATTAATAATTGTAGGCCACTACTCTTGGAAGATCTGAAGATTTTCACCAGACACAGTCAGTCAAACACTATTATGACGAATCCCCGGACTCAGGACTCTTGGGAGGACCGATTGTGTAAAAATAAGTAACTTATAGTAAGTTGCATATTCTCATTCCTTGATCTATGTCAGGGACAATTAGCAAAAGTTATTAGTGAGAAGAAACAAAATTCACATCCACACACTCACCATGCAAACAATTTGGAAATTACTTTCAGTAGATTTATATTGTGGAGTCCGATCCCACTAGACGTCAAAACTGCAACCATACGATAGTAGAAAGCATGAAAAGAGATTGGCCAGTACTAAGCAATGAGTTATTAGGCCTATACAAAAGACACCCAATATAGAAGTGAGAGATGAACCTGGCATAAAGATTCTGCACTCTTATCAGACAGGCATTGATTAAATTAAATAACAAACAGATTTCAGTCATTAATAATTGATTGAACTGTATGAGAAGCTTTTATTTTAATTAGAAAAACATGAAAACTTTGTAGTGGAATTACTCACATTTTTTGCGTGACAATTGCTTTTAAGCTATATTGACATAGTATTATATAGTCTGTCTGGTATAGACTGTCAAAGCAAAGAAAACCCTCTGGCAAGATGGGAAAATGACTCCAGCTTTGTCAATATTTTATGTTCGAGAATAATTATAAATGTGGTCTTAATAGTAGATCAAATTGTTATTTTTTGAACAAATATTGGCCGAAATATTGAGCAGTCAAGGACGACGACTCCAAGTATCAAGTGAATATACTCTCTGCTTGAAAGGGACCAACGTATACTATAGTCTGTCGAAGCAAAGAAGACCATCTGGCAAGATGGGAGAAATGATTCAAGCTCGGTCAATTTTTGTTCAAAAATTATCAATTTGATCTCAAATTGTAGGAAACGATTTGATCTACTTCAAGACCACATTTATAATTCTTGAACAAATATTGACCAGGCTGGAGTCATTTTCCCATCTTGCCAGAGGGTCTTCTCTGCTTGGACAGACTATATAGTATATACTACCTGTGTTAAAAAAATGTGATTGTAATGAACCAATAATAATATTATAGACCAATAGCAAGAAAAGTAATTTCGAATTATCATGCTTTACAATTGACCTTATAACTTTCAACTTCTGACAAAAAAAATACAGTAGAACCTAGATAATTCGTAGTTCATGGGACCAAAGCTTTTGTACGAATTAGGGAAGATTTCGAATTATCGAAGCTATTTTAATAATGGCTATTTAATAATAAATAATATTTATTAAAAAGCTATTTTTAAAAATATTTCAATCTATTAATTAATAATGGAAAATTATTTTAAGGGACTGAGCTTCCACTACGAATTATAGAGGTACGAATTATTGAGGTTCCACTGTATTTTGTTTCAAAAGCTTACTTCATTCGTTACAGTTTGGCTTTCAGCCAAATCAATCCAGATGCAGCTGAAAAGGTTGCATTGCATCATAGCCTCCTTTAACAGAGGAATATTCCTCCTATTAGAGGAAGCTATGATTGCATGCATTGAGTTATGCAGTACCTACCTTCAATTCCCTCCAGTTTTGTGGAAGGAAAATTCTCTTATACAGTAGGACGTATAAGTGACTATAATCAGTCAGATTATAAAGTTTCTTTACTGGTAAATAGAATGAAGGCCGAGGGGTCGAGGGTGAAACACTCAAATCTATCTTGACAGACCATTCAAGCAGTATGTTTTTATTCAAAACATGAAACTAATCGAATCTCTTCCTAGTTTCATGTTTCAATCCAGTAGGTACCAGATCAACAATAACCACCTTTTCAGCTGCATCTGGATTGATTGACATGATAGCACAAATCATAACTTAATTGTGAACTTGAACAGAAAAAATAGTCTGAGCCTGTACTATTTCTTTGTAAATTTGGTCAAGTTACCGTACATTAGAACAATTTTAATTTCGACTGCTAGCAGCAGTGAATGGCAGCCATGTTGCCAAAGGGCCTTCTGTGCTTGGCAGGGTTATACAGCTAGAGCGTGACCCCACAGCAGCACTCCATTCGTCATCATGAGGCTTTTCTGAAGGTGATGCCCACATGAGTTCTTAGACTTGTGCGTGGGTAATGAGAGGGATGATAATGAGAGATGACGACTACTTTGAAATAGTGCAGCTTCCTCAAAGAACGAACTCGAATATAACGATAATTGGAAGTACTTTCACCTACACTTTCACTCCAAAAAGGGGTTGCGCTTTTTGAAACCCTTGAGGATCCATTTTTAGGGGAATGGTAGGAGTTTTAAGGTACTAGTATAGTCTGTGCAAGCAAAGGAGAGCCTCTGGCAAGATGAGAAAATGACTCCAGCTCGGTCAATATTGGTTCAAAAAGTATTGATTTGGTCACAAATTGTAGATCAGAATGTTCCCTACGATTGAGCCCAAATCAATAATTTTTGAACCAATATTGACCGAGCTGGAGTCATTTTATCATCTTGCCAGAGGCTCTTCTTTGCTTGGACAGACTATATGTCATTCAACCAAGTGTCTCAGGAGGTATAGTCTGTCAAAACAAAGAAGACATTCCGGAAATATGGGAAAATGACTCCAGCTCGATCAATATTGAATGAAAAATTATAAATTTGGTCTTAAATAGTAGGAAACATTCTGATCCACGCACAATTTGAGACCAAATATTTGTTGAACCAATATTGATCGAGCTGGAGTCATTTCCCAATGTTTCCTACAATTTAAAATTAAGAGTGGGTGGTAGTGGACGGCAAACTGCCGAACGGCAAAATCAAGCCCCATAAGAACAATGTAATTTTTATCAATCTCTTGGAGCAGATATTGCCTCTATTTATGAACAGAATTTCACGTTCTTTATGTCATTGGAAAGAGAATTTAATTCTCCAGGGGCGTTACTTTTTTGATTTTTAGTTCATTTCAATAATTACAGTTCAATACTTTTTAAGTTAATTAATTATGCGATAATTATTAAAATAATCTAAAAATCGAAAAAGTAAAAAGTAACGCCCCTGGAGAATTAAATTCTCTTTCCAATGACATAAAGAACGTGGAATTATGACCATAAATAGAGGCTATAGCTGCTCCAAGAGATTGATAAAAATTAAATTGTTCTTATGGGGCTTGATTTTGCCGTTCGGCAGTTTGCCGTCCACTACCACCCACTCTTAAATTTATAATTTTATTACTGACCGAGCTGGAGTTATTTCCCCATCTTGCCAGAATTTATTCTTTGCTTAGACATCCGACTATAGATTACTCGGAACAGTTTTTTACATACCTGGTGCACAATATAATTCCAGCTGAGCTTTCCATCTATCCAGCTTACTCTTCGTTGTTGTTAATGAAAACAATGCATAACTGAGGTATTGAAATAATAAATAGGCTACGCATTGCAATATCGATATTCAAGTTTTAATTTGAAATAAACATTATAAAAATCTAAATTCGATTTGTAACGAATTTCATAAAAAGAAATTCAACAAAAATGACTGCTACCATAGACACTGATGTTATAAACTCATTCTACATTATTTTCATAATCAATGTTATCCTTACATTCGTACAATGATCCTTCTACTACACTAGACAAGATTTGATTAAAATACTACAATACTACAAAATCTTTACCAAATCTAACTGTTCATAGAACATTTTCATAATTATAAAATAATACAACATTAGAACTTGTGCAATAATATTAGAAAACTATGATTTTTAGTATGAAAAACTACTAAGCACAGAAAATGTGCTGAAACTTACAAATATACGAAAATAAGTAAGAAACAGTTTAGCTGTATTGTCTTATATAATAAGCATTTATATCACTTTTTATTTTGATAGTCTAGTAGAATGTTCCTCAAAAAAAAACTTGAGGAGCTATTTTCAATTTTTTCACATCATTACAGCTTACATCACCAAACCAAATCATAGATTAATAATATCCATGTTTCAACATAACTGTTTTATAGTCAAGAGGGAGATAGTTTTTTCTTTCATTTTAAAGCATAAACATAAATTATGAAAGATTTAGGTTTTATAGTGACTTTCAATATATTTCAAGCTTTAAACCTTTTTATTGCCTCTGAGTGAATCAGAATTGTTTTGTATCTGCGAGAAAGAAAAGAAGATCAAATCCTAGAAAGATTTCTGATACCTGAATCAGTCCTAATATAGGTTGACTTTTAATCTATTTCAAGCATTAATATCTCGGTTTCATAGCCTCTGAGCGTGTTTCTAATTTGCAAACTAATGCTAGGCCTCGTTAGATCTCCAAAAACCATACCTCCTTGTATACCTAATACCTCCTTGCGTTTAAATGTTTTTTTTCTCAATCCTCAACCCTGAAATCTGTCAGCTGAGGACGATAAAACGTCAGTTCCAAGTGATTCGAGCTGAACCCTTAGCTATAGTCTGTCCAAGCAGAGAAGACCCTCTGGCAAGATGAGAGAGTGACTCCAGCTCGGTCAATATTGGTTTGAAAATTATCAATTTGATCTCAAATTATAGGAAACATTCTGATTTACAGTTTGAGATCAAATCAATAATTTTTGAACAAATATTGACCCGGCTGGAGTAATTTTCTCATCTTCCCAGACTGTCTTCTTTGCTTGGACAGACTATAGCATAGGTATCATTGAGCGTTTCAAATCGATTTTTTTAGAAACCAAAATCAATCCCAAAATTTCTTGATTTCCAATTATTTTATATGAAGATTTGAACCTAATATCCGAAAACATTATCCTCGTGTACTCTGAAAACCTTATCCTCTCTCTCTCTCTCTCTCTCTCTCAGACAGCACAGATATGACTGTGGGTTTGATTTTTTTGTTTCTGAATCCTCAACCTACCCATAAATCAGCTGACTCCCATCTATTTTAAGCATAAGATCACTGTTTTTTTTTTTTTTTTTAATAATCTTCTTCAGTCTCCCTAAATCTGGGAACTAAACCTAGGCCTGGGCAAATCTCCAAACACCGTATCCCCATGCACACTCTTAGCCAACGCTTTAATGCTTTCAGCTATATCCGTCGTGGGACTCGGGGAACGTCCGCGTCCCACGGGCGGTTCCTGATCCTCCTCATGCGGTTCCAGCTCCTCGAATTCGGACGCAGCCGCCGCGTTTCGGGACGCGTTTTTAACGCCGCTGCCGCGCTGACGACCAAACGTCGGCACGTCCATGGGAAGCGATTTGGCATAGACAAACGAGCCGACACGACGCGGGATGTGGATGCCTTCGTCATGACTGCCCGATTCTGTGGGATTGAAAAGAATGTTGTTAGACTGTATTACAGTTATAAAACAGAGAATTATCATTATCGTCAATTCAATAATATATACATAGGTGAGAGCAACAAGCAAATGCCCAAAACTGCTCCTCTACCAATTTATAATACACAATCACACAAACATCATAACATTTATTTTTTCTTTACAATTGCGACTTGGTTTCCAAGTATTTTAAGCAAAGGATGAATGAGTGATGATGATGAAGGTTTAAGATGTAGGTTATATGTCTATCCTCAATGTCCACTTTCACTTGATATTATAATTTCTCACTTCCAAAAATATTTCATCACAAACATTTTTGAATTTCGATAAAAGTCCACTTTTAAGTTCCAGAAATGAACAAGATAAACCATAGGATTTCAATACTATGGATTCACTTTCAAAATTTTCAGCAAATTAAAACAATTTATTTATTGATAGCATTACGGCTACAGTATAGTATCTGGTGTAAATGATATCGACTTTTAAATCGATTAATCGAACTCAGCAAATAATATTATTATAACCAGGTAAGATAACTAGGCAGAACCTGTACTATTTCTTTCCTGAATTTTGATAAATAAATGTCCGAAACAAGGTTATGTGCAATCGCAGTACTTCACTCTAGAATTTTTCGTCCAGGAAAATGTTACAAATAATTTTGAATTTGGAATACAAGGATAAGAAACCAAACAAATTAATGAACTGAAAATATCACTTCGAAATCTATGAAAGAATAAAATAAATTTGGAATTTTTAAGCCACAATAAAACATTAGTTATTGGTTGCTATTTTTTAAAAATTTTACAATGTGAAACGATAAAATTTTTCAATGTAATTTTTTGCTTTAGTTATGTAAACAAGAACTCCCTACAAGAGTTTACAGTGCATAGGCCTACTGGTGGCTTATGATTTTAAGATTGTTTGTATTGAATTACTTATTCTATTCTGGTAAAATCTAACGTATGAAAATAATATTGATATCTTTTATTGGAAACTCTTGACTTTACTTTATTTTGATGTATTTTATTACTTATTTTATAGTATTTTTGTAACGTTCATGACACTATTCTGAATGTACCTGTACATTTTAATGAATAATGATGTTTTCAATTCAACGTATTTTCTGTGGATATGAGTGAGAATAGTATATTTCGTACCTAGGGCCGAAAATGTGCGTTTTCCGGCTCGAAATCGGTTTTCAAGTCCGAGGCCGTAGGCCGAGGACTAGAAAAGATTGAGAGACGGAATATTACATTTTCGACCCGTGGTGTCGAACTTTATTTTTCGGCACACAACATCAATGAAAACAAAACAAAATTATCAGTTAATCATTTCCATGAACAGCTAGACCAGTAGCCTTATTATGCTATCTTCCCCTATGCTGAATTTGGAGTAGGTGCCATCTGCTTGCTATTGGAACTTCGCGTCAAAAGTTTATTGATTTAGTGACTGAATATTACTTTATAACTATCAGTGTATTCGATTTTATTAGTTCAGAAACGTTTAAGCCCAAGATAATTTTTGTACGATCATCCTAAATTGTACAATATCAATTCAAAGTTGTTGATTTTCGACAGATATTGGCTATCAGAGAAGCTTTGTCTAGTTGCATTATCAGCCACTAGATGGCGCTGGCTTACCTGCTAGACGAAGTAACACAGAGTCTGACAACAATAATTTTGTTCAAACATGGATTTCACGTTCATCATTATTCAACAGTTAATCAATACAAACATTTTTAATCTTATCAAAGTTGAAGTATTAGTTATTGAAGCAGTTTTCCTTTATTATTCAACTACTGATTAATTTGAAAACTTTCAACGTTCAGTTCTCTTGACAAGGGATCTTGACAATCAAAATAACAGATGAGAGACTACCTTTACTTCGAAATACCAATAAGTTGACATTGACTCCCAAAACAGCTGACATTTAATGCAATCAAACCGGAATGCTACCTATTGATCGACTAACCCTTAAATCGACAACAACCTTCAGTCAGCTGACATTCAAGGTTATTTTACCGCCCTAGGGCCGAAAAACGCATTTTCCCGGCGAGTTGCTGGCGACCTCGCCTGAAAACGAGCGTTTTCGGCCTCCGTATAAAGCATGTAAAATAGTCCATTTCATACCAGTGTGGCGAAAAAAAGGTTTTCAGTTTGACTCATATTCGAAAAATGAATCGATTCATTCAATCGTTACTTGGCCCTCTCTTATTGCATTCATTCTTAGCCTATCAGCGCTGAAGATGAATTTATTCAAGTTAAAAAAATATAAAAAAATAATATTGCATTCATTCTTGAGCCGCGTATCGACAGTCCGAAGCATGTGCCACGAATGCCTCGCAGTACAGTCTGGTGACGCAAAAAAAGTATAAACTCATGGCTGAGGCATATGTGTGAATATAATCTGCAATAATCAAAAATAATTATAGTTATAGTATAGTATATAGTATATAATTATAATTATAAAAAAAAAATTATACCGTAATAAAAAATCTGCATTTTTTGTAACCAAAAATGCGAGCACGCGAACAAATTGACTAGCGCCATCAAGCGGGAGACAAAGCAACTAAGCTCTGACAATTGATAATTTGGACTTTGGAGGTTAGTTTGTGCTCAATTAGTGGATAAAAATTCAAGGCAATGCTTATTATTGCCTATTAGAACCTTCTGCACCCAAATAGAATTCTTAATCACAAAAATGCATGGGAATGGGGTACAATTTTGAGGTTAGTTTGCAGAATTGTTCGTTGTGCGTTGCGAGGCAACAGGCACTGCTCGCTGCGAATTGTGTGCTGCTAGCAAACCCGGTATCGACAGTCCGAGGCATGTGTAGCACATGCCTCGGACTGTCGATACGCGGTAGATAGTATACTAGTAGTGAAGATGAATTTGTTCAAGTTTTCCTGACATAACACAGACATTCAATGACTGTACATGAGAAAAACTGGACAAACAACGTACCGTCAGTGTCAGAGCGCTCCTCATCGGTATGATAGTTGTCGCTGGCGGGGTCGTCCATGCCTTCCAGTGCGAACAGCGCTTCAGAGTCGAACGAAATGTTGCTCTGACTGGACTCGGACAGGCGGCGGCTAACGGGCTGCAGGCGGCTGCTACGAGCTCCTGCTCCTCCCACTCCTGGCATTGGCTGGAAAACAGAAAAATAATAAAATTTGAAAATTGATTTACTTCTATTTGTCAATGGCTCATGAAGGGCTTAAACCCACCAGATTCATATTCACTCCACTATACAGCAGAGGTATAATCATAAACCAGGATAGTGGTAACGTGTGCTTAGCAAGTTGATCCTCTCAACCATAAGCTAGCTTCCGTAACCAAGTAACAGCGCAGAACACCTCTGAATAACATCCAGTTAATCAGTGAGAGTATGATGCAACAATTATTACTATCCCTCCAGCGACGGGACACGACTGACTAACGATATTCAATCTTTATCTATCTCACTAATCTACAATCAATCTTTACTAACGATAAGCCAATCTTCCAAAGTAGGGAAGCTGATCAATGTTTTTTCGTTCCTTCAATTGTATTTTTCAATAAAATAATAAAAAAATAAATGAAATAATAATAAATAAAATAAATAATAAATAAATGTAACACTTTCTTGTTCTCTATCTTCCTCTTTATCTAACACTATTAATCTACTGTTTCAGCACAGCATTGGCTGTTTATTCGAAAAGAACATAATTTGCCACCCACTATTTTTTTTAGAAAGTTTGTCCACCTGTTGAAATTGAATTCTCTGAGGCTGAGGCCGCACTGCCGGTGGGTAGAGCCTGGAGGGTGGAGGGTAGTTGGTAAATCTATAGAACATACACACCATCCACAGTAATACATCATATGAATGGTATGTGTTCAGCCGCCATCTTGAAATTCTTAAATATGGATAACATAACCTCAAAAAACAGAATGACGTCATACCATTCATACGATGTATTACTGTGGATGGTGTGTATGTTCTATAGATTTACCAACTACCCTCCACCCTCCAGGCTCTACCCACCGGCAGTGCGGCCTCAGCCTGAAGGTTGGCTGCAGAGCCGTCAGGTAAATTTTATCCTATTGCTCTAAATTCAAAATTTGTATAATACGGTATTTCTCCTTGACTTTAAATTCTTGTGGAAGTGAAGCAAAAAAAGATAACCTAGTTTCGAACTTATTATTTATCAAAATTTGGTATAAAGACGTTAGTCTGTGTTTTTAGTCAATAAGTTTATTTTATTTGTAAATGAATGAATGAATGAATTTGGTCAGCGAAAATATCCAAGTGTCTTTACACCCAAGTGTGAATAAGCTTTCGCAAATTTTCATGTTCCAGGATGAATCGAAGACTATTTATTACTCACCACATTTGGTTTTCTGATGGCGGCAGAAGCAGACGCTAGCACAATGGGACTGCTGACTTCTGGAGAGATACTAGATTCTATCACAGACGGGGTTTGGATGTGCACTGACTGGTCGTGCGCTACAACCTCACTCAATAATCTGAAAATAAAATTAATTATTCATTAAATTGATAAAGCGATCCTCAATAAGATAACACAAACCCACTCAAGAGTATGAAAAATCAATTAGAAGATTCAAAAGAGTTCTTCAATAGAAAGATTATCTAATTTTGTTACTTTCTGACTTTCATGTGAGTTTGTATTAAGTGGGTTAAGAGATGAAGATCAAATGAAGATGTCACTAAAGATGATATCCATGGGCCCATAACTAAATTATGATTTGAATCTCTTTTTAATTAAATTGAACATATCAGCTGTATAAAGCACAATGAAATAAATGGAAATAATAATAAGATTTAATGAACGTCATCTTCATCTTTTAACCTATGAATGCACCCTCAACACAAACTCACATGGTAATCAGATAGTAACAAAAATTAATGATTAATTGGAAAGAATTCATCAATGAAAATGATGAACAATAGATGCTTACATGAGGAAAAACTGTTACTAGATTACAGTTGAATAAAAATTTATTGCAAGGAAAAAGTCGATAGAATAGCTTACAACTTGGAACAAAAGAAGACAATTTAAATATTTTAATACTAATGCTTACTGACTTCTGAAAGAAAGTGTGAATTTGTTTGTAATGAATCTGTGGACTGTGCCTGTATGAATTTTATAAATAAAATATAAAATTGAGTTTTTTTACAATTATTGTAAACTGTTCATTAATGATTCAAGAACAAATCTTCAATTTTTGTTTTATTTCAATTATCATGGTTCAGTTCTACAATATTGATAGTAACTTTACAATTGTTATAGTCATACAGACTATTATAATATGATACATTAAGTGAAACATAAATAAATTGAATCGATTAAAACTGAAATCAATAGATTTTTATAGATCTGATGTAAATATGTTTTTATATGATATATTTTGATCTAAATTTAAATTTACATCACTACCTAACATGTCAAGGTCCACGTAGGGCTGTAGCCCTGAGAAAGTAAGTAACATGCCTTGACCAAAGCTGTGTGTCCACAATTCAATTGACTTTCAAGAATACAATGAAGACGATTATCAAAATGAAATTATACGATAGCACGTACCAAATGTAACAATTGAAATGACATGTCTTGTATCATTATTGAAACGTAATTAAAGCATCACGTTTCAAATTTCATGCACTTGAGTATCTTCTTGAGAGAAAATTGCAACTCAAAAATGGGCAATGGAATAAACCTTCAATGAAATATGGGTTTAATCTGAAGGCAAAGCTTGTCAAGGCTAAATTAAATTCAGGCTAGTCTGAAGCTTTGGGTATAGTCTGTACAAGCAAAGAAGAGCCTCTGGCAAGATGAGAAAATGACTCCAGCTCGGTCGATATTGGTTCAAGACTTAGATTTAGACTCAAATTGTAGGAAACATTCTGATCTACAATTTAGGACCAAATCAAACATTTTTGAACCAATATTGACCGAGCTGGAGTCATTTCCTCATCTTGCCAGAGGGTCTTCTTTGCTTGGACAAACTATAGCAAGACAGTTTTAATGAAATACGGTTCAATCTGAAGGCGTAGCTTGGTATAGATTAAATTCAAGCTAGTCTCACCAATGAGATTTTCCAATTGATTAGAGTTCAATTAAGATCACCCTTCCTTCCTTTGATTAATTCTCAGGTAGAATCAGAATATGGAAAACAATAAATTAAGGACATGCATGAGAATGAAGAGGAATGGGGAAAGTGATTATAGCTGACGCCAAAAAGTTAGGCGGTTTCGTCTGCTCCTTGTGCGCTCCAACAGCTGATGTTGTCAATTAGAGTTGTCATTTAGCTATGCCTAGATGATGTTTTTGAAAATAGATGCTTTACATTGTTAATGGCCTAAAAATGAGCTACAATATCTATAGCTATATTATAATAATCTAAGTTAGTAAAGTTAGAAGATGTTAATAATTAACATAATCTGGGAATAGCTAAACGACATCAGCTGCTGGAATGCACAAGGAGCAGACGAAACAATCCAAACTTTTTAGCTATAAGATGGACTGAACATCAGCTTCAATATATACTTATTTCATTATTTATTAATTGTGACAAACATACATTGAGAAGAAAATACATGCGTAGCCCTTGGTATTCTACCACAATTTTCATTAAAACATAGTCCAAATTAAAAAAAAAAATCATCTATTTGATCTCAAATTGTAGGAAACAATTAATTGAAGTTGATCTACTATTGAGACCACATTTATAATTCTTGAACGAATATTGACCAAGCTGGAGTCATTTTCCCATCTTGCCAGAGGGTCTTCTTTGCTTGGACAGACTATAGCTATAGAACGTTCTATTAAGTAGTCTCTTCATCTTCTCCTCCTCCTCCTCCTCCTTCTTCTTCTTCTCCTCCTCGTCGTTCCTCTTATTCTTCTTCTCCTCATTCTTCCCATATTTTCATCTACTTCTTTCCCCACTTATTTTCCTATTCTTTCTTTGATTTTCTATTGGTCTTTCTCTTTCCGCTACCCATCTCTCTTCTTCTTCTTCTTCTTCTCCTCCTCCTTCTTCTTCTTCCTCTTCTTCTTCTCATCCTCCTCCTTCTTCCTTTTTCTTCTTCTTCTTCTCTTCTTCTCCTCCTCCTCGTCGTTCCTCTTATTCTTCTTCTCCTCATTCTTCCCATATTTTCATCTACTTCTTTCCCCACTTATTTTCCTATTCTTTCTTTGATTTTCTATTGGTCTTTCTCTTTCCGCTACCCATCTCTCTTCTTCTTCTTCTCCTCCTACTTCTTCTTCTTCTTCTTCTTCTTCTTCTACTACTACCACCACTCAACTCAGGTGGGGTCGGCGTTCCGGGTCTTTTATTGTAAAATATGAATTAGTTTACCCATCCTGTGATTGAATCGGCACAAGTAGCCTGTAGACAGGACCCTTTCAGTCTACATTGTAATTAATTTATTCAACCTGAAGACGCCCCCATTCAATTACACCTTGTTCACACATGAGTTGTTCATAACCTACGCAAATTATGTAGACATTTCTTGGAATTTTGGCTCGCTATATAAACGCAGAGCATCTTGAGAGCGGTCACTAGTTCTAGCATTCGCTACAGCCCTCAACACAGCACCCCCACCCTTCGAGTTCATCCAATTAAGAGGACCCAGATCAACTCAGAGGTGAGTGACACTGATTTTGATTAATATTAATTTTTGCTTGGACTTTGTAAATTTTCGGTTACATAGTTTTAGAAGTCTTGTAAAAAAAAGGAAAATGGCGAAGTCAAACAGGAAGTGAACGTCCATAGTTATGCCACCAACAAGATAACAGCTTGGAAATACAGTTTGTCCACGCAAAGAAAACATTCTGGCAAGATGGAAAAATTACTCTAGCTTGTTAAATATTGGTTCAAAAAATAAAAATTTGGTCTCGAATTGTAGGAAACATTCTGATCTACAATTTGAGACCAATTGAAATATTCTCCAATTCATCATTTTTGCAGTGATATTGACCGAGCTGGACTCATTTTTCCATCTTACATCTTTTCATCAATCGAAACATTCTCCAATTTATCATTTTTGCAGCAATATTGACCGAGCTGGACTCATTTTTCCATCTTGCATCTTTTCATCAATCGAAACATTCTCCAATATTTATCATTTTTGCAGCAATATTGACCGAGCTGGACTCATTTTTCCATCTTGCATCTTTTCATCAATTGAAACATTCTCCAATATTTATCATTTTTGCAGCAATATTGAATGAGCTGGAGCCATTTTCCCATCTTGCCAGAATGTCTTCTTTGCTTGGACAGACTATATCCAACTTGTTTCTATATTCAGAAACTTGTATTTGTTTTATTTTAAAGTCTCTTAAAACAGGAAAATTTACACAAAAAGTCCAAATGTAGTGGAAATAATAGCTAAAATATGGTTTTCACAACCTACAAGCTAACCAAAAGTTAGGAGCCTTGAAATTCATAACAGAAAAGGTTGATAGACAAGCCAAATCAACAATAAACAATTGAAATATTGAATATAATTTGGAAACGTTTCACAATGAGTTACTTCAACTGTCAGTTAAGTGTGAGTTCGCAATTTTCATATTTTACAAAACTTTCAAAGCTCAATTTAACTGGATTCACTTTTTATTCGACTTGTGATAGATTTTTCTATAACTAAACATTTCAATCTATATCTCTCTAGTTTTTGAGATGCATAATAGTGATAAAGAGCTATTACTAGTTGGTGAATTGTTGTTTCGTATTATGAGGAAAAATTGATGTCATTTGATTGAATATGAGGTTTTTATGGAAGTAGAATGATCTTTGAAATCAATGCTGAAACTGTGGAACAAAATTGATGATTGAAAATAACTTGAACCATAATTGGGAAAAACTATTTCATACAAAATTCTTCATCAATTGTTTGATTCTCAACTATCCCAGGAAGTATTTATCATAATAATTTGATCAACATCAAATTGAATGAAGTATTATGACCATTATAGATGTTCATAGTTAGGAATAACCGGGTATAACTGAACAATAACAAACTTTCCACCTAATAAATAAATCGAATGATAAGGGAGATAATAGTTTGATTACATTTTTATTCTGTAAAAACAGTAAGAAAATTGATTTAGTTTAGAATTTTGCACAGTACTGTAAAGTTCTTTGCACTTAAGATTCAGTAACTCAGATTATCAATACTTATCAATCCTGTAACTCTTTATTCATCCATTATAAATATTATCGTGTCTGCAATATAGTGGAATAGCTTTTATACTTTTGAGCGTTGCAGAGAGCTTTAATAAGGTAATTAATTCATTATTTATCAATTCACAGTCTTTAGATGAAAACAATTATAAAAACTTGGTAAGAAATCCCGTCAAGTAAATACTTTCAGAAATTCAGCCCGTCAGATAAAATACATTTCATTTTATATCACATTAAATTTTCAGTCTAGCCAAAGCTACTCACTCCTTGTTCAGCTTGTTATTCTTGTTTATGCCTAGTTTATCTGGTTTTTGACAATAAAAGATTCATTCAAATGTAAGAAATTTTAAATGAAAGTTAAGATACTTTAAAATTAGCTACTTAAAACTAGTCAATATTGTAATTTCAAAATTCAAGATATTGACGTTTTAGCACGAGATTTGAATCTTATTAAAACCACAATGTTCGAATCTTGGTTTGGCAATATCTTGATGTTCATTCAACATTCATATGCTATCTATGGCAAATAAATTTGATTTCATATAAATTTCTGTCATATTTATTATCCAGATGTCGTCAACAAGGATAATGCTTCTGATTCTGGGCGTTCAAAGCATTTTAGCCAATAAGGACCTAGTGCTGATAGCTGAGGAAAGACAACAATTCCAAGTTTGTGGTCAGAATTTGGCCAGTGTCTTAACGCTGGTTTGCGAGGGCAATTACAATGGAATGCTCAGCAAGAAATCTAACACAGGTAAGAAAATAAGACAAATTAAAAGAAAATAGCTGACAATAGAACTAGTTGGAATTTGGTCTTAATTAGTTGATCGAAATGTTTCCTACAATTTTAGACTAAATTCTTGAACCAATATTGACCGAGCTGGAGTCGTTCTTCCATCTTGCCAGAATGTCTTCTTTGCTTGGACAGACAACTGTTATGCCGGGCGTATGCTGGGACGCACGCGAAGTAGCCAATCCCAGCTCTTGTCTTGTCATTTAGCGTTAATAACAAGAGCTGTGGTTGGCTGGCTTGCGTGGGCTGCTTCGCGTGCGTCCCAACATTCGCCCGACGTTAAGGTTGCACTGTTGCACAACCATAAAATTTTTGGCCGTAATCTATTAATCTAAAATTTTATAAATAGAAGAATAATATACCATTATTAAATAGAAAGATATTGTATTGATGGAATAATTTAAAGGCAGGACACGATCTCTCTGCAATATCAAATGCATACATAGGCAAATAGAAAGAGTTGACGAATGCGCTGTGGAGTGCAAATGTATACAGACGCACGTTGACATAAATATGAGGCACGTCGACATAGTTAAAGTTGCAGAGTGAATTCGTAGTGTTGAGAATAGGGGCAATAGACCGCTATGAGATAGGAAACAGAGCAGCCCTATGTTCTGCTTGCAGTTAATCTGCAACATTATCCAACTTCATATACGGTATCTATATCGGCTACAGCTGTATACATTCATAGTACATGGTGCATGCACTAGCTCTTTTGTGCTAGCCTATATCAGTGCTATAGTCTGTCCAAGCAAAGAAGACATTCTGGCAAGATGGAAAATGACTTCAACTTGGTCAATACTTGTTCAAAAATTATAAGTTTGTAGATCAAAATCTATCCTACAATTTGAGACCATATGTATAATTGTGGAACCAATATTGGCCGAGCTGAAGTCATTTTCCTAGCTTGCCAGAATGTCTTCTTTGCTTCAACAGACTATACAACACGGCGCATGCGCTAGCTCTTTCAGCGCTTGCTAGGGATGCTACAAAAGTGGACCAACGACAAACTGTGCCATTTTTGAAACGACATTTTCCGACAGTTTCGATTTTTTGTATTTTTCGATCTGTACACAACAAATTCTAACTTCCAGCATTCGTTGTGTAAATACTCTGAATTTACAGGCGAAATAGACTGGCAACGCGAGCTAGAACGCGAACTGGAGGGAGAAGAGTCGATGAACGATCTACTCTACCAATTCCCGTTTCGCTCCAAGGCACAGGCGCATGCATTCATGGCGCCCGACGGCGTTTTTAGACGTCACACGAGGGGAATAGTTGAGGAATGCTGTCACAAACCCTGCACTAAATACGAGCTCAAACTTTACTGCGCTGATAGGAAGTGATTTCAGAAAAATAAATGAAAATATTAATTTTGTTTTTGGTTGAAAAATATTATGTTGAGTCTTATTTTTTCAATTTTTAAATTTACAATAGTCGTGGAATACTGTCACAAACCCTGTACCAAATACAAGCTCAAACTGTACTGCGCCGATCAGAAGTGGTTTAAGAAAAATAATTAATTGTGATAATATTTGCTATGTTGTAGTTGAAAAATTATGTCGTGTCTTTGAAAATACACATTATGTTTCAGTTGTAAAATCGTATTGAGTCTAGAAAATATTTATTATGTTTCAGTTGAAAAATTATGTGGAGTATTATTTTTACGATTTTCCAATTTACAATAGTCGTGGAATACTGCCACAAATCCTGTACTAGATACAAGCTCAAACTAGCTCTGCAATGACAGAAATTAATTGATTTCAGAGAAATGGAGAGGAATGTTGAATATTTGTAGTGATTGGTGAATTTAATTATGAATTTATGAACTTAATTCGAAAGTGATTATGAATTATTGGAAAGTAATCGATGAATAATAATGCATTGCTATTTCTTCCAAAGGTAAAATCGAGATTGGGTTTGATTTATCATTTATCTATTAAAAAAATCGATAAGACGTAATATAACATTGTGTTATTGATCAATATAGCTTGAAATTATTGCGGTTGCTTCCCATATTTTCAATTAAGAAAGATTGGAAACGATATGGAAAAATGAATAATTATTTACAATTTAAGTCATTGCTCAAGAGTTAAGTGTCAGGAAATGAGTAAGTTATTTCAAATAATTGATAATTTTTCAATTCAATTCTAATAATACCCCATTTTTAATACCTAATACGTGATACCCAAGATTAGCCTACATTTAATTTCAGTTGTCATTTATGAAAGTAGAGAATTCAAGACATTTATTTGGTGATTGAAAAATATAACTTATCTATGATTGTTTCTTCTAATGCAAGAACATTTTTGTGATAGACCAAATAATCATTAAGAAAAAAACATCAATGGAAAATGTAGGGAAACTGTGATCTATCATTAATTTATTGTTTTAAATTATAGTTGTTGCCAATGGAAGTAGTGTCTAAGCTTATATCACTGATTGACAAAGTTTGGAAATGATATGTACAGCATTCAAAGTGATGAATCATTATTATTATAAATTGTTTAGTTCCATTCCAACGGAAACTTTATGTTTCCAACAATGATTGTCAGCGATTGTTTGATTGTTTTACAATGTACAATTGGGAATTAATATCTATAATTGATTGACAGTATTCAAAATTTGTTTCGAGTTAATTGAAGTGACTGATTGTAATTGATATCTGATTGATATTATTATTTCGAATACAAATGTTTGACATTTTGTTGTTGTAATGTTTGACATAAGTTTCAATTTTTTGTTACTATTGTCTACATAATTTTTTTATTTACTGCTTTTGATCCAACAATTCAAGTGTTTTGGGTGTTCAAAAAAATAAAGATTGATTTCTGAAATTCTCATCATTGAAAATCATCCATTTATTTGTAGATCAAGTATGTTGCTCAACAAACATCAACAATTGTAATAAGCACTAGAGAAGTAATAAGTAACAACATAACTTACAAACTTAGTAACATAGAATTAGAGAAGTGATGAGACTGCAAATACTGAAGCTCAACCACATTAGATTGATTTCTATTCAAAACGACTTGATCGACAAGACACGTTGAGAAGATAGTAGAGATATAGTTGACACTAAAAATTAAGGCGGTTTCGTCTGCTCCTTGTGCGTTCTAATAGCTTATGTTGTCAATGAGAGTCGTCATTCAGCTATGCCTAGACTTTTAAAAATGAAAATAAACAATAGATGTTTCACATCAGCTGTTAGTAGTTTACATAACGTACAAGTAGCTAACGGTGGAATAATTGAGCATTAATAATTAAAAAGTACTCACTTGGTTAAGGCTCTATGATCACGGTGAGCCCTAGTTCGCAGATTCTCCAACAGAGCGTACTGCTGGTCGGAATAGGCTCTCACCCTTTCTTCAGTGGCGGCCGATTCTCGTTGAATGTAGGAAAGAAGCTGTTGATGGAGAGCACTGATACCTGCCTGGTTTTTATCAGTTCCTGAGAAATTAGATAAAAATATATTTAAAATTGTCCACTCAAATATGGACAAGCGTAGACACTTAGCTCCCTTTAATGCCGGGTTTATACGATGCCGATTGGCGAGGCAATTGTTATAAGACAAATGATGCCGGGCGCAAACAACTGATATTGTCAATTAGAGTTTTTATTTGGCAATGCCAAGATGATGGTTTTAAAATCAAAAGATTCAATAGATACTTTATATCAGCTGTAAATTTCAGAAGACAATCTTCTCGCCAATTGGCCTCGTATAAACCCGCATTAATAGAAAAACCTGGCCTAATATAATAACAACAAAATTAATCCTATAAGAAAAGTTTCATCATCATATTTCTTGAAAATTATGCTTAAAAGAGAGAAAAATCAAATCAACATGCATGATTTGTAATTGTATCTGTTAAATTCTATAATATTGGTAGATTGTACAATCTGGTCAAGCAAAGAATACATTCTGGCAAGATGGTAAAATCACTCCACAGCTCGGTCAATATTAGATCAAATAAAATATGGGAAAGTGACTCCAGCACGGTCAATATTCGTTCAAAAATTATAAATTTCGTTTCAAATTGTAGAAAACATTCTGCTCTACAATTTGAGACCAAATTTACAATTACAATGATACCAGTTTTAGAACAAATTGCAATGAAGATGATAACAATTTAATCGTTAAAATTGAAAGGTATTGTATCATAATCAAACGTCTTTGTATCACATGCATTGTATAGTCTGGTCGAGCAGAGAAAACATTCTGGCAAGATGGGAAAATGACTCCAGCTCGGTCAATATTAGATCAAAAATTATAAATTCAAATTGTAGAAAACATTCTGCTTTACAAAGGAGACATTGTGGCAAGATAGGAGAATGACTCCAGCTCGGTCAATATTAGTTCGAAAATGATAAATTTAGTTCCAAATTGTAGAAAACATTCTGCTCTACAATTTGAGACCAAATTTATAATTCTTGAACCAATATTCACCGAGCTGGAGTTTGATAGAATGATTATTGAAAATCTGGAAAACGGCTAAACTTGGCAAGCTGGAGCTTGATTGAATGAGTACCTAAAAATGTTATTAAAAATCTTGAAAATGTAAAAAAAACAAAAAATTGGTAGAATACTCACCAGATACTTTAGTGAAGACATCGTCATCCTCAGCATAATTGACTACAATATGGAAAATGGGAGAGTAGGTATTACTATTTTTCAGAGAAGATATCACAGATGAGTCAGACTGGAAATAAGATCAAATAGATTAGAACATAAATTACAAGATTTATTACATTATTCAACAAAGTAGCTTTGGACACAGAAACAGAAAATAATGTATGTATATTGAAGAGCTAAGCTTATATAGTCTGATAAAATTGGTAGAATTGAAGTTGATATTGTGAAATATCTCCATAATAAAAAAATGTGAAACCTGGTTCTGTAAGGTTTTATAATAGAAATTTGACAATATCTAAGTTTTCTAAGATATTGTCTGGTTGAGCAAAGAAGACATTCCTTCAAAATGGAAGCTGATCAATGCTTGCAGCAGTCGAAATGCAGAAATCTAGCAAGTAACTATTCTAATTTTCTTAGTAAAATGAATTTGAAATTCTACAAAATAAAATAATAATACGACTTAAATTAAACAAACAACCAAAATTTTGAAAAGTTACTCTTTAAAAAGAGGACATAACATTTTTTTAGAGGGTTTTACTCGAATGAGCTCTAGGGTTGTGTTTTGTTAATGGGAGTGATAATGAGGGATGACTATCCAAAGAAACTATTTAGTAGATAATTAAGTTATTGTAATGAATTTTTACAAAAAATTCTCACAAAAATAATGTACGGTTATCGGAATTTTCTCTTTCTTCTTACAATCTTTCTATTTCTTCTTTTAATCTTTTTCTTTCTTCTTTCAATCTTCTTCTTTCTTTTTAACGGAGAATTGCAAACAAAAGTACATTGTATTTTATCCAAACCTACTTCAAAATACTTAGTAACACAACATTAATATTGTGATACAATTTTGGTGTTTCGATAAATTAGCGATTGTTCTTCCATCTCCTATTTTTTCTTTTCACTTTTAGACAAATTATCTTTATATTTAGACAAAAGAAGAAAAACAAATTATCTCTAATCTTTTCGGCTATTCATACTCTATTCTCTCTTTTGTAACTTATTACTTTTTATTCTATCTCTCTCTCTCTCTTTTTCTTTCTTTCTCCCTTTCCACTTCTTGATAATCTTCTTTCTTCTTTTATTAAAACTACATTCTTCTCTCTCTTTCTCTCTCTCCCTCTCCAAGGCCAAGTGTTAATGGAAAGGATATCCTTATTATCCTATCCCAAGAATGGACATATATATGTCTAAACTTCGCCTTTTCAATTAGATAACTTACACTCCTTATTCATTTTGCAGAACCTCCAATTAAAAATTTGTATAAATTTTGCATTCATTACATTACCGTTTCCGTATTTTTACTAGAAGTCTCTATTTTGTGAAATTTATAGGATAATTTTGATTTACTCATTCATATTACAATGTATAATCTAAGCCGAATTTTGTTATCTATTTGAATAAAGTAATCTAATCTAATCTCTCTCCTATTCTTTCTTTCTCCCTTTCCACTTCTTGAAAAATCTTCTGTCTTCTTTTATTAAAACTACATTCTTCTCTCTCTTTCAAACTCTCTCCTTAATAGAGGCAATTTATCTATCTATCTATCTCTCTCTTCCTATTTTGTATAATGGGCCAATCTAGATCTGGTACAAAAACAAATAAATCAATTAATCTCTCTCTATCTATTTTTCTTTTCACCTTCTCGACTATAGTCACGTATTTTTCAAACTTCTATCAGCTAATTACAAAAATAATGCTGAAATTGACATAACTAAATAGTCTGTCCAAGCAAAGAAGACATTCTGGCAAGATGGGAAAATGACTCCAGCTCCGTCAATATCGGTTCAAAAATGATGAATCTGGACTCAAATTGTAGGAAACCTTCTGCTCTACAATTTGAGACAAAATCAATAATTTTTGAACCAATATTGACCGAGCTGGAGTCATTCTTTCATCTTGCCAGAATGTCTTCTTTGCTTTGACAGACTATTCATGGTAAACAGATATGACGTAAATAATTAATTTTTCACGTGATAATGTTGTTTACCACCACTGAATGTTGGAGAAAAATAATATTAACGATCGACTTTAGTGGAAAATAATAATCAATTGACTAGTTAGTTAGTAACTAATTTGTGATTTAGTGATATTTTTAATACAAAGGAGGTAATATTGATGAAGTTCTTTATTCATTATGAATGAATCACGGAACCGACAAAGACAATAGTAGCTAGTTATCAAATTGGACCTGAATAAGGAAATTAAAATTGGGTGCTAATTTATTGATAGACTATAATAGAATTCAACTAGTCAACAAATAGTCTGTGTCTAACCAATAACCGTATTTCTGTCAAATATATGAACAAATATTACAATAAAGAAAGCTAAATATTTTCTCACTGTTCACTTTTCATTATCATGGTAAAAAACCATGCTATAAACGAGGAAAGAAGACATTCTGGCAAAATGGAAAATGACTCCAGCTCGATTAATATTGGTTCAAAAATTATTAATTTGATTTCAAATTGTAGAACAGAATGTTTCCTACAATTTGAGACTAAATTTGTAATTTTCGAACCAATATTGACCGATCTGGAGTCATTTTCTCATCTTGCCAGAATGTTTTCTTTGCTCAACTTGACTACAATCTACTAATATGATAGCATTCAACAGTTACTAATAATGTGTCTTTGTTTTCTCTCTTGAGATTGACTATAGGATTCTTTTTTCTCAATTTTATTGTATTGTTGCTATTTAATATGAGTTTGTACATGTATTGTATTGTATTCAATTTGTATTATGTTGAAGATTGTGTAATTAAAAAAAAATATAAAATTACAATTTTAAACCATCTTATATACTCCAATTGTATCCCTTAAATCAGCCTTCCCATTAACCACGCAAAAGCCTTAAGCTCATGTGAGAATCACCCTTAGAAATTTGAAACTGTAGAAAAATTTATAAATAATATTCTAATCAAAGAAGAAAATGAATGGGAAAAATAATGTCAAATTCTAAAATTAACGAATCAAACTTTAAATTTTTCCACAATCAAAAATAAAAGAATTATTAATGAAGAAAGGAGAAAATACTTTCTAGATATCTGATGCAACAAAGAAGTATTCACAAATCTTACGATGGATTTATCTGAAAGCTATAATTTTTCTGAATGAGTAAATTGTTATCAAGTTCAAGATGGGCCATCTCGTAAAAATACAGAAAAAAGTTTAGATTTTATTACATAGACTACTTCCAATTGAGATTAGAAAATATATTTAACTAACTTAATTAAATGAATGATCCTATTATTGTTGCAATAATTTGCACTCTTTCAGGAGTTCACTCAGTTCAAAGTTTATTTGAATATAAACAAAAAATGAGCGAAAAATATAATCTTTTTTGTGTTTAATTATTGTAAAAATTGATTTCACAAATTCGATAACCGAGATAATATGACATGTGCAAATAAGCTCCTCAAATTTATTACTGTCTAGGACAGATAACGTTATAGGACAAAATTCTGTATAAATATAGTCTCTCCAAGCAAAAAAGACATTCTGGAAAGATGTAAAAATGACTGATCTCGGTCAATATTGGTTAAAAAAAATAAAGATTTTGGTATCAAATAGTAGGAAACATTCTGATCTACTATTTGAGAACAATTTATAATTTTTGAACCAATATTGTCCCAGCTGGATTCATTTTCCCATCTTGCCAGAATGTCTTCTTTGCTTGGACAGACTATACTTGTACTGAATGTGGCTAGATATAGGTGGTGAGAATAGCCTACGTGTTATTAAGCGAATAATCGATATTCCGTCCAAGGAGCAATTGAATTAAATCGATTCATCAACCTTAAGATAAATAAACATGTTATTGAAATAAGTGAAAACTATTGAACCTGAAAATAGATAGCGCGACAAGTCAAGATAACATTGCAACAATGTTTGAAAATGAGATTAGAAAATTCAGATATATCACGCTAGAAATAAATAGTTTATTTTGAAGCTAACGAGATAGGAGTGAGTAAACATTTGTCTACAAATAAGTTGAGGTAAACAAATTTATTTACAGATTACAGTAGCCTACATGAACTAGATTATTTTTCGTGTCAGTAACATGTTTTAAAGAAATCACAATAATTATTACATCAAGTAATCTATGAATTTCTTATATTCGGTCTACAGAAGTTGACTATCAATGAAAATATATAATCAATGAAAGGACTAGGCCCAGTAGAATAATTGTTTATGGCAAAAAAGAAGTCTAGAATCTACAAATTATAATTTGTATTTTTCATTGATATAAGTTATTTTTTGTTCTGACTTTTACTGGTGAACTATAAAATGACATAGTTTGAAAGTATTCAGTTAGGTACGGTACTCTAATAAGAAAAATCAATCATTCTAATTCTAATTGACATAATGAGTAGTAAAGGCAATTTTTTGTGGAAATCATTTTTGAATACACCGAATAGAAAACGTATCTGTTAGTAGGGATTTTTTCAATAGAAAACGAAGTTCAGAAACTCCTAAATCTGGAAATAGAATATGTATATGCCTCGCAGAGAGATAGATGTAGTCTGTCCAAGAAAAGAAGACCCTCTGGCAAGATGGGAAAATGACTCCAGCTTGGTCAATATTTGTTCAAGAATTATAAATGTGGTCTTAACAGTAGATCGAAGTGTTTCCTACAATTTGAGAACAAATTAATAATTTTTGAACCAATATTGACCGAGCTGGAGTCATTTTCTCATCTTACCAGAGGGTCTTCTTTGCTTGGACATAGTATACCAGTAGCCTACCAGAAAGCAGTTCCATTTATACTTGCCTATTAGTCTGTCCAAGCCCTGCTTATTAAAATAGATAACATCTTTTGTATTTCTATAATATCCGACAGTTATTTCAATAAAAGTAAAAATTAAAAAAAAGAAATCTCAAATGAACTTGTCAACATTAGTAGCAAGCTAATGTTTAAAAAGTTTCTCAAATAAATTGCAAAATATTATAAAATCAATTAAATCCATTTTGAAACTGAAACCACACAAGAGCTTGTTAGCTTAACAGTAGAGGCAAGCTAACGTTCAATAAGATTTTCAAAGAAATTGAAAAATATTTTGTACTCACAATCAATTCTTTATTGACAAGTACACTAGCAGCTCCCTTGTCACGGTTGAGAGCATGTGTGTACATGCTACAGTTTGAGCAACGGTGAATTACCCAATTTTTCACATTGCTAATCTCCACTAAGACCGCCTGCTCTTTGGTGATACCAATCAGTTCCACCGTACCAAGATCCTATAAATAGAAAGAATAGAAAAATAGGAATGCTATAAGCAAAAGATTTTCGATCAAAATTAATATTGATTAAAATTCAAAGATTGTGGATCAAAATTTGATAAGTTTTTATGACTATGACATAGGAAATTCTTTGAAATGTGATTTACGTTTCTGAAATTTCAAGCAGATAATCTGCTTGGATAACCAAAATTTTGGTTAAATAGGTTTGAACAGATTTTAGTTGGTCCTAAATTAATTTCCCAATTCTAAGTTATACCAAGTATTAACTTACAATGATTCATTGGCAAATAAGCAATTGGATATTGAGTTTTTATTATTAAAATCTTGACATTATATAAAAGAATTGTGAATAATATAATAAAATGATTATCATAAATCGTGGAGTAAATTAAATGTAATGTCACCGGTCAAGATGTTATTGAAAGCGTAATGGACGAATATGCAAATAGCGTCTTATAAATAACCGAATAAATGTGAGTTTCTGACATAAATAAATGAAGAAACTAATACCAGTTGAATTGGATTCAAAAGAATTGTAATTTGAAACTTCTCTGATTGGTGCTCATTCAAATTAAAACATGTAAAAAGTTGAATTAAGATAGAGGAACAAGTACGTGCAAAGCCAACCAACTAGTTATGGATGCCGTCATTTCAATAATATTTAACAACTTACCTCATGAAAGAAGTCATTGCTGGGTAAATTTAGCTTGGATAAATCAACTTCACCAAAATCAGATCCTTGACATTCTATCATAACATTCAAACACTGACAGTAAATCTTCATTCTCCTTTTGCGATGAACCAAAAAGGGAGACAAAGGACTCTGATTCCTAATGGAATAAGTTCACTTTGTACAGCACTGATAAGAATGTTACGGGAATGAGAATTGATCACAGTTTTAAGACTTTAAGCTTTACAATTTTGATATCGAATTGAGCTAATTATCAAAGGGTAATCAATTGAAAATAATCTCTAATTCATAGAAGATCCACTTCTACTCGCACCTCATATTGGATGGAAGCAGAAAAGTATAGAACTTTAATTAAAGCTACAGGTATATCCCATACGTAAATTGCTGGGAATTCTGGAAAGGTCGTATATGTAAAACAGCTGATGGTGTGATATATTTTACCAACGCCTTCTAGATCGTGGGAGTCTAAAAACAGACAATTTGATTTTTATGATGTAATATTTGCATTCGAATTATAGGATTATAATCCAATAGAATATCACATTATAAAAATATTTTCTGATAGCATACGTTTAGTTCGAATATTTGAGATGAATAATCTTTGCAAAACAAAATCATGAATAGAACATAACCTACAACGCTAAAGCTGCAGCCTGCAGCTGTCTGTCATTTGACATCACTTCGACTTCGCGCTTCGCTTTGCGGCTTTCTTTTTGTTGTGGTCTTATATCACATTCTGGAATTATTATTATTTATTTATTCAAATAATTGTTTCTGGAAGTAGAATCAGTGCCCAAAAACGTGTCTTTGAATTTCAATTTTTATCCATTACTCTGTGTAGTTTTGATATTGTGATAATCAGATTGACATCGGTTTTATTTTGATTTGTGAGTGAAAGTTATGTGCGTTTTCCTTTTCTCTATGTAACACGTTATGCCAAAATACTGGACTGGAGAAAGTTTGTTGAAAATTTGAAAGTTTACCAGTTTGCCGAGTAAAAATAGTAGTCTTCATTTGTGAGTACAGTACTATAATTATCGAGTGAATTGCCCTTATCACTAACCAAAATTGTATTCGTTTATTCAGTGAATGTGGGATCTGTTGAGCTTCAAATCCAAAGTCTCCAAAATGCAAGACAATATAATAACCACTTTGTGGTTTTATCTGAAGTGTATTGGATTCGAAATATACTATTACATTCTTGGAACAAGAGGCATTATCGAGGACATAATCAACTATAAACACAATAAGTTTGGTAAGTCTTCAATATTTTTATTTGCAAATTTATGTAAATTATTTAAAATTGAATATATCCAACTGCTGGAATATATGCTCATTTCACGGAGCATCAATGATTTTCCTTCATTAACTGATGTAATTCCAGGATTAAGTTATAGTGTTGAATGCCCATATTTTTCGTATTATTCAAGAAGGCAACACATTGTAAATGTATCAGATCACAGTCATTCAAAAAATGTATTCTTTCAAATAGAGAGGTAGTCAAGGCCAACGATCTATAAGTTAATCTCAGTATAAAACCCTTATTAAATTTTTATTCTAATTTCTACTATAAAAATAATAAAGTTCTATCATCATTGCTAATAAAAGGAATTGAATTTTTCAGCAATTTTTCCAAACCCCGGAAGAGTGGCTGTAGTCACAGGGGGAGCACGTGGTCTGGGCTTGGAGGTTGTCAAAAAATTCCTTCAAATGGACATGCGTGTTATCGTTGGTGAGTGAATTCTCAAATATATTTTGACTTCATTTGAAATTATTTTACTTTCTGTTGATCAATAATATGCAAAGATATTCATGTTATTAACACTCACAACGAAATAGCATTACTCGTGATTATGTAGCTTGTCAGACACTTCGGGACACTGAGCCTCATCTTCAGCTATACGGTGCAGGGCTCTTCTTCTTAATTTTAATTAGCCTAGTTGATATTTTCATACTGGATTTGTAACTTATGTTAATCAAAAATGTTCCTTTTCTCTGTAAAAATTCACTTCTAATTACTGTTTTTTCATAGGATGTCGCAACATTGATGCTGGATTGGAAGCAATGCGAGCTGTGCGGGAATCTGGGATCAAAAGTGGAGAGGCCGTTGTTCTCAAGTTGGACATGATGTCGTTGGACTCGATCAAGGAATTCGCTCAAAACGTGCTCAGAGAATGTCCACGTATTCAGATTTTGGTCAATAATGGTAGGTCAACAAAGAGAAATTTCAATAAAAAATACAGATGGGGTTTTGAGTGGTGGTTGGAGTTCAATTTAAATTGAAAATTATGTATTCTTTAGATCATGTATTTTTGAGTGCTCGTTGGAGGTAGTGATAATACGCCGGTCTGATAACCAAGAGGACCCGAGTTTGAACCTTGACTGGTGAGCAATTCTTCATCCACAGCACAATTACATAAATACGATCACTCCGTCTTTCGAAGAAGACGATAAGCCCTCGGTCCCAACTACCCAAAAATTAGTCGTCATCTCTCATCATAATACATCTCATCACCCATGCACAAGCTTAAAAGCTCATGTGGGCATCACCCACAGAGAAGAATGTCATCAGATCACTAAAGTACACTCTTCCTAAGCTTTTCAATTTGTCACCATTCAGCTTACATTCAATATTACAGTATTCTTATGCCCGGTTGTTCCAAGCACTGTCAAAGGGACCCTCAAGTTTACATTCAACAGTTTACATTTTACAATGTGGAAGCATTTTCCATACTTGGCTTAGAAAATGGCAGCCGTTCTATCAAAATTTGAGAGTCCCTCAAGTTTGATTGTGCTTGGAAAAACCTGGCATTAATCTCTAATATCTGTACTTTGGTTCATAAACTAAACTTGATTTTTTCATAAACTATTTCTTTTCTTCCTTCCTCAATTTAGTTCAATTTTCTAGTTAACATTCCAATTTATTAAGGTGTTGCGATTCTCAAAAGTTTTTACTTCATTTTTTAAAAAAATAAGTTCATATCTATTAATTTAATTTTTATTGTCCAAGCAGAGAAGACATTCTGGCCAGACGGAAAAATGACTCCAGCACGGTTAATATTGCTTCAAAATGATAAATTTAGTCCTCAATTGTTGGGAACATTCTGCTCTAAAGTTTGAGGCCAAATTTATAATTTTTGAACCAATATTGTTCGATTGATGGAAATGACTTCAGCTCGATCAATATCGGTTTAAAAATGATAAATTTAGTCTTAAATTGTAGTAAACATTCAATTCTACACAGCTCTACAATTTGAAATCAATTTGAACCTATATTGTTTGAGCTGGAGTCATTCTCCCATCTTGCCAGAATGTCTTCTTGCTCGAACAGACCATATTAATAAATGATTGATGAAATAAATAAATAATTTATTTTTCCAATCAATAAAACACAAACAAAAATGAAGGATGATACCCAGTATCAACTACAATAACTTCAGAAAAATAAATTGATGACACCCCTGAGTCGAAACTGTGCGGGGTCAAGTTTGAAATAGCTCAGTATACTACTATATTAATTATCGATATTACTGAATGATTGATTAAACTTACAAAAAGTGCAACAGTGGTAATACAACGTGTTATTACTACACGTGCAACGCCCACTAACCCATCAGCTCCCAATTAAAAAAGTCATAACCTATCTAATGAACTGACCAAATAAAATCTTATAAATTTTGTGCTATGTTCCAGCCGGAATCATGTTCCCGCCGTACACCGAAACCGCGGACGGATTCGAGTCACAGTGGGGCGTCAACTTTATGGGCCACTACTATCTCACCCACCACCTGTTGGCCAGAATGAAGCAGACCGCCCAAGACTGCTTGGATAGAGTGCGCATTGTCAATGTATCGTCCTGCGCCCACCATGCCGCTGGCGAAATCAAGTACCAGGAGTTCAACAAGAAGTGAGTGTGCCCATTCATTATGTATACTTGTTTCAAACCTCAAATTGCAGAATGCATCCTTATGAAAATGCTTAGAAAGTTATTAAACAACAGTACTTAGTTTCTATTTAATTTGAGAACATATTATGAAAAGAGATGAAAATATGATTTCGTATTTTCATATCTTTCTATATTTTCAGATAATATGTAATAGAAAATATTATCATGTAATACCTGCCTTATTAATGTGAATTAGGGCACTATTCTTCTTCTTCTTCTTCTTTTTCTTCTTCTTCTTCCTCAGCTTATTCCCGTTTCTATACGGGGTCGCTGTCTCTGGTCAGTCGCCTCCAAGTGTCTCTATCCTCTTATTCACTAAATTAGGACACTATAAATACCCTAAATAGTCTTTATAGTTCCTTAATGTAAATAGGATCGCAATGTTGTCATTTGTCTGCTGTAATCAAATTAAATTGACGTCCGCTCTCTCTCAACCACGTGGTTGAGTGGTAGAATGGGCATTACTGTGCAAACTTCGCCACGTCATTAAAATAAAGAAGTTATTCTATTCTATTCACACACATCTAGCTGGATTGTACTACAAAAATTTAAGGTTTGAAACGAAACTAAACCCTAGTCACGATCTTTTGAGACGAAAGAAACAAACTTTCTGCTTAGGTAGGTCTTGTTGTATGTGAAACGGTCCGACGGCCGGCCTCAGTCTAACAGCCGTAGCTGTGAATGTTCTAAACGGCCCGACGCAGTCGAACAGCTGTAGCCAATCACAGCTCTTGTCTTCAGCTGTGATTGGCTACAGCTGTTTGACTGCGTCGGACCGTTTCGTATAGAAGAAGACCTTCTATTACACACACACACACGCAAAAAGTTGGTTCATTTTGTCTCAAGTGATCGTATATAGTACAGACTTAGTTGATTTTCTTAGCCTAGGAGGAGTATTCCAATTTTTCCCAACTCTTCAGACAACACAATTAATATTATCACTTTCCAGTTGAAAATTTTCTATTCTCTTTTCGAGTAGTTGTGAAGGTGATATTGTGGTAGTTATTTTAAATGAAAAAACAAGACCTTGTCAAACCACTGATCTATTAAAAATTCGAGATACCGGTTTCGGTTGTTACACCATTATCAATCTCTGGTAAACTCTCTGTTTAATATACTCTGTTAACTCTTTGTTTACCAGAGATCGATAATGGTGTAACAACCGAAACTGGTATCTCGATTTTTTAATAAATCAGTGGTTTGACAACGTCTTGTCTTTTCATTTAATATTTTCTATTCTATTAACTTTTAATGCTTTATTGGAACATATTTCAAACATACATGCATTTCAATGTTCAATATGTTGTTTAGGACTACTAATAATTATTGTATTGGAAACAAAAATAGAAAACTACAGAACCCTTAGAGTGATAGTATAATATGTGATTCTTAATTTCCATTTTCAATGCATGCAGTTAAGTATAATGTTCACGCATGGCAGTAGGCTATTCACATTTTGTAATGATTGGTTTTGTTTTCAACAGGAATCTGTACATTCCCAGTTTTGCCTATGCCCAATCAAAACTCGCGCAAATTGTGTTCACAATAAATCTGGACGAAGAATTGAAACTGGACAATTCATCTGTGGAAGTATTCGCAGTTCACCCAGGCATTGTTGACACGGACATCTTCAATGGAACTTGGTTGAAAATTCTTTTTCCTTGGGTCATGAAACTGCTCTTCAAGGTCAGATTTATTAATTAATTAATTGTCATTTCATTACAGATTCAATTAGTAATAACTAAAAAATTGGACTGGGCAGTAATTACACAACATTTGACTTGAGTGCTTTACCAACCAGTAGAACCTTGAACGGTTCTACAATATAATTATTTTAGGCTGAGACTTCATCTAATTATAGTATGTACTTGAAATGTAGCAATGTGTCTTATTTTTTATGCAATATATATATTTGACTCGATGGTAACCCTATTATCTCCAATTTTATAATTGAATAAATTTGGTTTGATTGATTTATTGTAAATTTTCGGATCTATGATACAATTATTGTTTTGTTTCTCTGGGGTGAAGTCCAAATGAGCTCATAGGCTTGTGCGTGAGTAATGAGATAGATGATAATGATAGAGAGATAGATAGATGACTTTATTTTACACTTTGCAAAAGTTTGTGGGCGAAGTTGAGGCATGCAAGCCTCCTCTTCCTCTTCACCCACTGATGATGAGAGATGACGACTTCAGATTTATTTAGAGACTTTTTGTTACAGATTTGAGCTATGGTCTGTCTTATTTTTGGGTACTATCACTTGTTTTGATTGATTCATTTCACTTTTTTATTCTTTTCACAGACCCCTGAACAAGGAACCTACCCGATTCTGCATGCTGCTCTGTCTACTTCTCTGATCAAAAAAGGTGGCTCCTACATAAGCAACTGTCAAATTGTCCCCGTTGATAAAATTTTGAAAAACATGGTCCAACGTGTAATACTGGATCGTTATTGTAGAATCAATCTGAGAATTCCAAAATTTGGAGAAGTTACTGCTCAATAATTCAATGATTTTCTTGATGATTAGGTAGGCCTATAGTCTGTCCAAGCAAAGAAGACATTCTGGCTAGATGGGGCAATGACTCCAGCCAGGTTAATATTGGTTCGAAAATTATCAATTTGGTCTCAAATTGTAGGGAACATTCTGATCTACAATTTCAGACCAAATTGATAATTTTTAAACCAATATTGACAGAGGGAGTAAATTTTCCCATCTTGCCAGAATGTCTTCTTTGTTTGGACAGACTAGACACAATTCGTTTTTCACTGCCAGGTTTGGATAATTAATTTTTTTTTGTCGACAACAAATCATAATTATATAGCTTCACCCTCACTAAGCTAATCTATTAGCTTCTTCTAAAAACGTTTTCACTGCCTGATATGAAGGAATAGAATTTCGCCTACTTAATCACTTATCACCTAATCGTAATTATATAGCTTCACACATAGGCCCACTTTAAAGCTACTTTATTAGCTACTGCGTAAAACCTTCCCACTACCTGATTTGTATGAATAACTTTATTTTTGCCCACTTGAATCAAATCATAATAATTATGATTTTATAATTATGACTATATAATTATTATATAGCTTTACCCACACCAGCTACTTTATTAGCTGCTACCAAAAACTAATGGAAAGTAGCAACTGTGACTGTGACTACTAGCAGCTACTGCCTATGTCACATTAGCTACTTTCTGTCAACTATTTCACTAGCAGCTAGTAAATTTGCTTGGTGTATCATAGGCTCAAGAATAATACTGTGATATGAATAGTATCCTAACATTGTCTGTTGTATATCTTGTTTCTATACTTGGGTCATTGATAACTTTTCAAAAACTAAGTACAACGTACAACTTTCTCACCGGTGAAAAGATATTGGTTAGGTTGCATTCAATATTATATATCCACTTCAAAAAGGCTATAATAGGATAATTATTATCCTACGATTATAAAAATGTATTATATATTCTACAAAAACCAAATCGTCTTGGTTTCAATAGAATATTACATTCTATTCCTCCATTATATATTCAAATTATAAATTGATATTATACCTATATAAATAAATATATGTCTTCCACAACAAAACTAAAAAAAATCTTCGACTGATAGTTATTGTTGAGCTTATTAGTTATTTTTATTATAAATTAATTGACTGAGTATGTTTTTATTCAAGAACGTTATAATACCGGGAATTTTCAAAATTTCAAGCTTCAACGCGCAAATTATACTTTTTGACTGGTATTAGCAATTTTCAAGCTTTAACAAAAGAACATGTTTTGAACGATGATGTTAGTAATGTTTCCTTGTAATAATCTATTAGGAAATATGCACCATTATCTTTGGATCTTGAACCGGTGCTTTGCGAAGTAGTTATTAAGTATTCCATTATTTACTATTTGTTCAATTTTTAGTGGAAACAAATTTGAATTTCCTCTATTTTACTGTAAATCGGAGCAGTATTATGATATTCCGGCCAATTGAATGGTTTCTATGGTTTATGATTATTCTATAGATGTCTCATACTTCATTTTATATTGTATAACAATTCATTTGATCAACATTAAACGCGTATATTTGTATACAATTGTACTGATGTACAATTTTGTACAACTTTTCTCGTGCGTATTCCATGTTGGGTTTATTATTTCATTCCATAGAATTGTAGTTTTATCATTAATAACAAGAACAACCTGTATATTGTTGCTATCATTTGGATTAATTTCTTACACCATTTATACACACATAAACTTGGCAATTTTCAATACAGTGCAGTATAATATAAACATTATCATGACATTTTTGGTCAATGTTTTGTTGCAATATATAGTATTTTGGTGCAATATTCTGTGGTTACTTTTAAGCTTCGATCAATTATTGTATTATTCTCTTATGTATTACTTATTTCATATTGCTTATATTATGTTATCATTATACTTTTTATAATGGTTCACATTGATTGTAAGGATTCTATTTAAGATTAATTCTTTGATGTTTCAATCTTTACTTATTATTTTCTATATTATGATATCATTATCATACTATGCTATTTTCGACATAATATGTTAATTATTATTTTATGACAATTATTAAACATGATATGTGCCTAAATGAGAATGACTGTGAGAGTTGAAGGATGACGAGATTTGAATTATTATGTTGAAAGACACATTGTAAAGAAATGTTACGATTCAAGATGAATAACTTATGGAATTCATGATTATACCATTGAAAAATGATATTCCAAGTCTTTGTTACTTCAGCTTTACTTTTGTATGATTATACAAAATAATGTAATAAAAGGGATGCTTAAAGAATGAACAAAGAAAAGACAGTTCCATGTTATTTTTCTACTTTTTCACATTATCAAGTTTCAAGATTAATTACAGTATTCCGTTTAATTTCTTATTTCTCATTTTCCATAATATTGAAGTTTCATGATGAATTATCTAGGACTGATTCTGTATTAGAAATGAATATTCACAGGTTATATTTCGAATATCTCAATATAATATTATCATGGAAATTGTTCAATATTGTTTGAATTGTTTTCATGACTTTGCAGTTGATTAAATAATTTTTGCATCGTATCTTATTTGAAATATATAGTTCTATATAGTAATAGATATAGTTCTATATAGTAATATATAGTCTATATAGTAGTTCTTTTTCAAAATTTTGATTGATGATATCAAACAACATAATATATTGTGTTAGGAGATTGAAATTCTATGTAAGTTAATTTAATTCCATGAGTATAATATTATGTTGGGAGATTGATATTCTATGTAAGTTGATGTAATTCCATGAGTGATATAATTCTATAATTCATCTTGATTATACAAATTATAAATATATAACGAATTTTATACTGTGATCAATTCATTATTTGTTCTCATTCAATTATATTTTCTATGAATTTTCTAATAAATGCATTTTTTCTAAATGTGGTGGCTCATTTATTCATAGACACCTAGATTACAATCTAAACAAAACTTTGAAAAAGGGGTACAAAGGATTATATTTTTTGAAATTATGAACTTGAAAATGTTTTCTGCTTGTTTAATCTTCTTGTTTTCATAGAATAATACAATAACACTATAATAACAATAACTATATTTCCTTCTCAGCACTAAGTATGCCTATACAACTTTGTTATCATGTTACATACAATTAAGCATAACAATAAACTTTATGAATAAAATAAATATGTCACATAAAACAAATCAATATTGAATTTTGAAACAGCAGTACATTAATATATTGAGTACTTCACTTCACTTAAAAAATTTGAAATTCATAGCATGATAAGACATTAATGCCCGGTTTTTCCAAGCACACTCAAATTTGAGGGACCCTCAAGTTTACTACACTTTACTACATTTCCTATACTTATCATAGAAAATGTCAGCTGTTCATCAAAATTTGAGGGTCCCTCAACTTTGAGTGTGCTTGGAAAAACCCGGCATAAAACTTTAAATAATCAAAATCAAAGTACCCTTTTTTAATATATTTTTAAAAAGGGTACTTTAATTTTAATTATTTAAAGTTTTAACGAATACAGTAGCCCTAAGAGAAAATAAGAACATTATCACCTGTTGAAGCGCACAAAAGGACCAGACAAAACCGTCTACCTTTTTGGCATCAACTATAATTTGTTACCCTTGAATTTCAAATAGTATGAGCTAACTATAAACATAATCTCGATTAAAAGTTTTGGGCTTGGAAGCCTGTTGTAATCTTCCATGTAAAATATGACACAATAAATATAATGATAACTATATTGACAACATCAGCTGTTGGAGCACGAGCAGACGAAACTTTTTGGCGGAAGCTATAGTCTGTTCAAGCAAAGAAGACCCTCTGGCGAGATGAGAAAATGACTCCGGCTCAGTTAATATTGGTTTGAAAAATATTGATTTGTTCTCAAATTGTAGATCAGAATGTTCCCTACGATTGAGACCAAATCAATAATTTTTGAACCAATATTGACCGAGCTGGAGTCATCTTTTCGTCTTGCCAGAGGGTATTGTTTGCTTGGACCGACTTATACAATATATGTCTACTACAATATATTTTATGTCTATATACAATATTCAACTTCTTAGCATTTTACCCAAAGACCTTAATTGAAGTGCTACGAAAATCTAACCTAGTTTCGAACTTTATTATTCATCAAAATTTGGTATGAAGACGTTTTGGACATTAGTCTGTGTTTTCAACCAATAAGTTATTGTTTCTGTAAAATGAATAAATAAATAAAGACAGAGGTTCTATTGGGTAAATAGGATTGCTATCGAAACTTGTATAGCCTATTTTTAAAATTACCTAATTATCATTAGTGGTAATGTGTCAACTCAGATATTCAACTTTTATGCATTTTATCCCAGAGGAAACCTCCTAAAGTTTTGCAAAACTTTGTGGACGCAGTTCAACTTGTTAACATTTCACACCAGGACACGGTTTCTTGTACTCGACAATTTTCCCATTGAGAGTAAAATTTTCCCCATCGACAGCTTTGTACACGTTTTTCCTAAAGTTCATAAAATCAGTCATAATACTCATGGCACCATGGAAATGCATTCGTAGCATAACCGTTGGGATTGGTTCAATTTTGGCCAACTTTACCAAATCATCCAAGTAGATTTCACATAGACCTGATGGTATGGCGTGGTAGTGATTCTTCACGGTACCGGCGGTTTTCTTCGAGTTTTCAAATTGTTCAACATCCTTGGTCATTTCTTCAGCGGTGGCGAAATTTTTCTCTAAATAAGAAATGTAGAAACGCGCCTGTAGGAGAAGAAGGAAGATCTATCATAAACTGATTTTTTTTATTATAATTATTAGCTTATGGCTTTATTTGGTGGAGAGACCCAAAGGTGTTCCACCTCACCGACATAACCTTGTTTAGTAGGAAACATGGTTGAATTTCTTGAATATATTCACAATTAATTTGATTCGGAAGGGTTATTTTCAATTTAGAAGGTCCAAGATGAAATAAACACACAGATTTTGTCAATTTTCTACACTGTTTAGAAAACATTTTCTAAACAGTGTAGAAAATTGACAAAATCTGTGTGTTTATTTCATCATGGAACGTTTCTACAATATCGACCACAACTCAGTTGAATTTCTTAGAAGGTCCAATTTTTTATGAGAATCGACTACTCATTATTCGAAACATGTTATGCATAAATAAAAATGATTGAAAAGAGTACTGCGATTCTCATAAAAAAACACAGTGATAATGTAGCCCTAAGATAAAGGAAATACTGAGAAAAATTATGCACAGAAGCTTGTAAGTTTGTTACAGACAGCAGGAGGGATTTCGTTGAATGAAACTGTACCAAATGTTTTTTTTTAGATGTACATTTATGTATGGCTGTTGGCTGAAGAGGATTGTGAACTGATAATTTGTCTTTCAAGATGATACTTACAAGAATATACACAATATGAAACACCCATCGATAAAAATGATACATGATACTATTGATAATAAGAACTTTAATCGGTATTTCAACATAAAATCAATAGAATATAATGAAAATTTGAAAGCAAAGTTACTATTTACCTGTAAGTGTAGACAAAATAAGCTCTGTGTATAATTTTACCGTGGAAGCAGTTTGAACGAGATCAGAGATATTAAGCATAACCGGTTAAGAGTTGAGCCAACAGTGATATTATGAACGATAAATAATTATTTATACAATAAAATTTTTAAATTTGACGTTATTACATTGAATTGATGTAAATATTTCACGTGACTTGTTATATTGTTTGTATGCATGATTTTTGACTATGACGTGTGTTTGTAACGGTTTGTATGGGGCATAGTCCCGATTGCAATAATAAACTTTATTCATTTATTTACTATTTACCTGTAAATCCACGAGGGGAAAGAGAGGTCCATACTTTTGCAACCCCAAAAAGCACATGGAAGGGTGATTGGCATTAATAATTTGCTTGTAGAGAGGTCGAACATAGTTGTCATCAACTGTTATTTGACACGACTCGTCAAGAAAGAGGAACTCATGGTTGTAGCCTGAGAAATATTTAAAAAGAAAAATTGTTTATACAAAATATTGATATTAATCGATAAAACATTTTTGGGACACATTTCAACATAGACCGAAATATTCTCAATATAATAAATATTTAAATAACAAAAAGAGACTCTTCAATGCTATTCCAATCAACAAATTCACTTATCACAGAAATTGGAATTTTTATTATTATAATTAGCGTATGCCATATTTGGTGGGGAGTCTTGAAAGGATGTTCCACCGGCGAAAAACCTCAATATTTATCCTCGATAGGAAATTGAGGTATTTCTTGAAATAATCCACGGAGATTTAAATAATCCAGAGAAATTGGAATCATGTCAAAGGAATGATATAGCTGACGCCAAAAAGTTAAACGGTTTCGTCTGTCTCTTGTACGTGATTTAACCTACCAACAGCTGATGTAAAGTATCTATTGTCTCTTGGGATTTCAAAAACATCATCTAGGAAAAGCTAAATAACAACTCTAATTAACAACATCAGCTATTGGAGAGAAAAAACCGAAACCACCTAGCTTTTTGGCGTCAGGTATACCAATTCATATAGATGTGAGTATCCCTATTTGAATTGACTGAAACTGTATGCCTATTCATCCATCATCTTACAGTCTGTCCATGCAAAGAAGACCCACTGGCAAGATGGGAGAATGACTCCAGCTTGGTCAATATTTGTTCAATAATTGACCACAATAAATGTGGTCTTAATAGTAGATCAAATTGTTTCCTACAATTTGAGGTCAAATTGATAGTTTTTTATACAAAATTGACCGAGCTTGATTCATTTTCCCATCTTGCCAGAGGGTCTTCTTTGCTTGGACAGACCATACCTTGCTCTTCATCATTTTTTTGCTTTAGCTCTTTTTGCTGAGATACAGAAGAATGAATCTATCAGACACAATCACAAAGAGAGATGTGATTGAGAGATGTGTCTCTAAGGTTGAGGCCGCACTGCCGGTGGGTAGAGCCTGGAGGGTGGAGGGTAGTTGGTAAATCTATAGAACATACACACCATCCACAGTAATACATCGTATGAATGGTATGACGTCATTCTGTTTTTTGAGGTTATGTTGTCCATATTTAAGAATTTCAAGATGGCGGCTGAACACATACCATTCATACGATGTATTACTGTGGATGGTGTGTATGTTGTATTCGCTGTGTACAAGTGGGTGGAAAGGATATTTTTGGCGATCGAGGCGCTATTGGCGGATCATTTCGGCGAAAAATTGAGTGAATTAACATTGGAGGAGATAGGGCTAACCTAAAATAATGTCCTGGAGAATTTGTTGTGTTCTGGATTGTAAAAATAAAACACGCAATGGAAATTTCAAGTTCTACACTTTTCCAGTTGCCATGCATAAGTTTCATCAATAAAAAGAATGGTTCACTGCATTGAATAAATATTGATAGGTGAAGCTAACCTAATTGTTTTGTTTATGTGCAAAAGAATTTATCGATCAAGTAGGACCATGGAGTGCTCCATTCTAACCTGTACATGAGGTAGTGTACATGAATAGTTTTTATGTTAGTTAATCTAATAAGCTGTTACTATCAACGCAAAAACTCTATTAATTATGTTTTAATAAGGAATATTTATATCATTCAATTTTTCGAATAAATGTGAGCTTGCGCCAATTTTTCATTTTCATGTAAGATAACTTATCAGCTGTTATCTCAAAGTTTTTGTCGACTCTCAAATACATCTGTTTGCGGTTGTCTGCTCTCAAATACTTGAAAACTAGGATTTTTCTAATATAATGAGCTATAATACTATCAATAACTAAAATTCATATTCTAAATATCATGTTCTAATTACTGAGAAATGCATGAAGCAGCAAATAATACCATTCTAATTATAAATGCGTTTTTCCCATTTAGCGCTATGCTTTGTATGCTAAAACGCGTAGAAAAGTACACACAATAATCCACCAGAGCGCAGCACGGTAGATGCTCATAGCAAATAGATTTACCAACTACCCTCCACCCTCCAGGCTCTACCCACCGGCAGTGCGGCCTCAGCCTTAATGCTATATTCATTCTTTTGTATCTCAGCAAAAAGAGGAATTTCATAGCTAATTTGTAGTGATGAAACCTACCTTGAGAAGTTCGTTTATGTTCTTTGTATTATTTACCGCAACACCCAGGAACGTATTTGTGTGAGAAAAATCACATCACTCTAAACTCTCGTTGGATAGAGTTGGAATTGGAGAATTGAACAAAATCAACACTAACCTGTACAATAAATGATGGAGTCGACAGTCACCTCACTATCATCTTTGAAAATAATTTTTTTGTCAGAAATTCTCACAATGTCAGGTTTCTGGATGAGGTTATCCGGAAATTTGTTTCCAGATATGAATTTCGAATGATGACTCAGATAGACCTGAAATGTTTAGAAAGAGTAGGAATTCAATACAGTTATCAATATTATTTATTTTATTTGATTGTTTAAACGGTTGATTGTTAAATCTAACTATTTGATTGTTAATCTGTTCAATGGCATAATTTATATTAATATTTTCCAATTTTCATCATTCAAGCTGTGTAAGTATCTTCAGTTCTTGCTTCTTTCAAGAAGATAGTAAATGATAGTATAGTATGTCCAAACAAAGAAGAGATTCTGACAAGATGGGCAAATGACTCCAGCTATGTAACAAATTCTGTAGAAAAAATTTTGGTCTATAATTTGAGACCATATTATAATTTTTGAACCAATATTGGCCGAACTGGAGTCATTTTCGCATGTTTCCAGAATCTCTTCTTTGCTTGAACATATTAATATACCTACATGTATACTCTGTCCAAGCAAAGAAGACCCTCTGGCAAGATAAGAAATTGACTCCAGCTAGGTCAATATTGGAACAAAAATTTATGATTTGATCTCGATAGTAGGAAACATTCTGATCTACAAATTGAGACCAAATCAATATTTTTTTAATCAATATTGACCGAGCTGGAGACATTTTCTCATCTTGCCAGAGGGTCTTCTTTGCTTGGACAGACTATATCAAGTGAAATAATCTGTTACTAGAGTAAAACGCATGGAAATAGTCCAATGGAGACTGGAACAGTAGATCTGACCTTCTCACGCAATTGTGTGAGTGAATATTTAAAAGGCAAACAACCTAACCTGAATTTGAACATTTTCAATTAAATAGAAATAGAAGAAGTTTCGAGCATACGCCTGTAATTTCATTCATTTTATTCTATTATTGTTATCAAATGAATAAATATGGTATATGTACTATCACCACGATATAATCCTATCAGCTGAACAATTCTTAAATAAAAAACATTTACCTGTTTCGTATTTTTGGCCAGGTCACAAGAGATGTCCAGTCCAGAGGGACCTGCACCCACCACTAGCACAGTTTGTCCATCATAAGGCGCCGTTTTTCTGTAATCATGACTGTGAATCTGACTTCCCGGGAATGTTTCCATGCCTTCAATCTTTGCTTTTCTTGGCACACTGCAGTGTCTGAAATGAAAAAAATAATACAAAAACTTATCACAATAAACAATAATCACATTAATGCTCGGCTTGTGAGACATCAGGTTAGCTCTCACATTGAAAGATACAATCAAATGACTGTTTATAGTTTCATATCTTTTTATAGCTGATGCCACAACTTGAGGCGGTTTCGTCTGCTCCTTGTGCGCTCCAACAGCTGATTTTGTCAATTAGAGTTGTCAATCAGCTATGCCTGAATAATGTTTTTGCAATCAACAGAGACAATCGATGTCACTTATACATTTACATGTTATTAACAATTATATAATTAAAATTTGACAATCATAATTCATGATTTGACAATAAGATTATTAACATTTGACAATTCCCGGCCTACTGACTGCGGAGAAAACCTAAAAACTGAAACTGACACATCAGCAGTAGGTAGGATAGTATTCCAATCACGAATAATAGATTTAACATACGAAAAAAATCACCAAAACTGTTTTTATACTCATTTTGAAAAAGTTGATCCTCGATTTCTATAAGATCTATCTGCTTTTTGTTAAGTTTTACGGGAAATAGAAATTCTTGATTGGGTAAGCCTACCAAACTTTGGGATTCAATTATTGAAGTCCCAACAATGGGTTGTAAATTGTTGGAGACATATGTTAAGATTGATGCTTCTGAATAATACCATTTTATTATTTAAAAAGCTTCAATTAATAATTCAAAAATTTAAATTATATTAACAAATTCGTACACATGCTAACTTACCCATTGCAAACAAACACAATATCACAAGTTTTCTCTGTCTTTTCATTTGTTCTACAGTTTGTAATATCTATTGACCATTTGTTATCTCTCCTTGATATTTTATCCACCTTATGGGAAGTCTACAATTGAAGAAAAACCAAAAAAGTATCGTTGAAAATAAAAAAATGTAATAAACTTGAAAATTGCTCAATTGAAAAAAACATATAGTTTTGGACTGTTGTGGAAATTTTTGTATAAATTGGTAGAGGAGCAGCTTTGGACATTAGTTTGTTGCACTAATATAATATTATTCAATAAATTATATAAAAATATATTTTGAGAAAATATTTATGAGGATAGAAATTATGCAACATGGAGTAAACGAAACAAGAACATGATATAAAAAGAGATGAGTTATTCAACAAATTAATTAATTAAAATTAAACAAATAGAATAATATTAGCTTGAGATTTCGCATAATCTGATAAGGTAGGTAACTTGAAATATGAGCTGGAATAAGTCCCAATTATGAATGTTTATAGAATATATTATAAAAATTGATAACTATACCAAGTATAGAAGTACATTAAACGTATTAGATATCTAAATTGGCTTACTATTTCCAGTTAAATATGATTAAGTTGAAATTTAGAGTACTAAATTAATTCAAGAACTGAAATTTTAAAAAACCTAATAAGTTACCTTCACAAGTTTCCGAACATCGAAATGATCAGTGTAGTCATTAATATAGTTCAGAACATCTTCACGGGACATATATGTTGCCACATTTTCTTTGAATGGAAAATCTGGATAAGCCATAGCTTCTTTCGGTAGATTGGTACTGGAACATAAAATAATATATATTAACAAATACATGATATACAATATAATAAAATAATATGAAACTTAAACTTCACAAACCAACATACTCAATACCAGACGTGGACATGACATCGACGTTCCCTTTATCATCTTGAAAGGCTTAGTTCCAGTGATGTGATTATGGGTATACGCCTGTTTAATAAATTACCCCTTGAGTTCAGGAACCTGAGTCTCAGAAAGTTCAAATATGTAATGTATGAGTGGCTCTGCATAAATATTTTTTTATGAGGTAGAAGAATTCCTGCAGCAGCCGGAATCTAGCATAGAAATAAATTTAAGATGAAACCTTCTACTTTTGACGTGATGTTATGCGCATCTATTTACAGCAAAAGAACCAAATAATATTAAAAATTCAAAAGCTACTTTATTCGGTAATTTAGAATGATTTAATCAAGAATGATTTTTTGGTTCTTGAACGAAGTAGTTATTTGTATATCAGTGCGCGAAGTGTGATATTGCTGCATCGAGAGAAACACTTACGCACGAGCCGCAGGCGAGATTTAGGATCAAGAGCATAATAGACTTTACTAGCCTGAAATGATTCACAAAACTGATGTTAAGTTGCAAGTCTGGAGTGCAGAAAAAATTTTGCACACTAGAGCGGAAAAGTAGATTTTGGGTATTGTAATCAATGCAGGAACAGCAACTTTCTAACGTAGCTGTAGGAAAATGATTTTTGCTTTACCAAATACCAATGAATAACGTATTGAAAATTTTCTTACCGTAGATTTACATACATGCTAGTATGCACGGGACAACCATTTTCGTCTGTTCCAATTCTATCGGTATAAATCCATGAACCTCCAATTTCAGACGCCATCTCATAAATAACAACATCATATTTATCCGGATATTTCAACAGGTGTCTAGCAGCACAAAGTCCTGTCACACCTCCTCCGACAATTACAACTGATTTTTTCGCCATTTCGTTTTTAACCTGTAGCATAATGAATAATGGGATTATTAATACCATTAATATAGCCTAATGGTATATAGGACTATAGGTACTAATGATTTTGATGTTTAATAAAAATAAAATAGCCTACATAAAAAGTAGCTTTCATCTTGATAAATTCAAACAAAGACAGGAAAAATAAACTGTAATTTTTATTTCTCTACCTATCCAAAATCTCAAAAAAGAATCCCATCAAAGTGCTCATTGAAGAGGCAGGTGTAGTCTGTCCAAGCAAAGAAGACATTCTGGCAAGATGGGAGAATGACTCCAGCTCGATCAATATTGGTTCAAAAATCATAAATTTGGTCTCAAGCTGTAGATAACATTCTGCTTTAAAATTTGAAATCAAATTCACAATTTTCAATCAATATTGACCAAGATGGAATCGTTTTACTATCTTGTCTTCTTCTCTTGGACAGACTATAGTTGAAGTGGAGCCAGTCAAACTTCTGGATAAATGGAAGACTGAGCTGGAATTACCATGTACAAGTATGTAAGAAACTGTCTAGAGTAATCTACCTCCTGAGAAAGCTGAGACACATGGTGGACCAGAAGTGCCTGGCGATGGCGTACCATGCACTCTTTGATAGCCACCTGACGAATGGATTGCTCTTGTGGGGTCCCATCTCCGGCTGAACAGGATGTTTTGCTTCTGCAGAAGATTACCTAATTGAGATTGATTACCTTTTCGGGCTACAGGGATCATTGCTGTCCCCTGTTCAGGAATTTTGGTGTTCTCCCAGGTTACAGACAATGCATACCGTGCTCGCTGATGTATTTCAATAAAAACAAAGATCAACTACTCAAGCGGAGTGACATAGCCTACACAGCTACAACACTCGACAAGCGGCCAAACTGGAGCTACCTTGGTGTAGAGTGGCAGGTACGGTAACAGCTTCCCTACTCAGGCCATTTTCTTTACAATACTCTGCCAAAGGAGATGCAGGACATGCGATTTGCAGGGTTCTGTAGTAAAACAGTTAGGGACAGGCTACTGAATTAGCTGCTCCTCCACAATACGTAAAACTATGCTTTAGTTGAAAATTACATGACCCTGCCGATCTAGAGAGTGGAGACCCCAATCCTTGGCAACGACTTCAAGTAAGTACAATTAAATACATAACGAATTGGAACTAATGAAAGCTCTATAAAATACCGTATGATAACTGAATTTCTTTTCAATAGAATTCTGATTAGAATAAATTAATAGTTTTATTAACTTGTTGATTCGTTGCTACTTACCCGGCTCAGAGAACTCGAATGAGTGATTTCCTCCAAAAAACGAGGAAAACTCTAGCAAAACGTTTGAAATAAATTTCATCCAGTCTACGAGACTAATAAGCTTTTGATGACTCATGCAGTACAGTACTGTAATTCACAGAAATGAATCACCAGACACTTCACAAAAATTAAACAAAAACAGAAAGTCTTTCTTCTACGCACTCTGGAAAAGATAGGTTATGTTTGGAAATAGTTCTTAGAAAATCAGATCAGCTGATAAAACTCAGTCAGTCTACGCAATTTACGCATGCGCGAATGTATTGCGATTTCGAGTTTCTAGGTTAGAAATCGTAAGCAGACAACACAACGCAATTCTTTTGATTGTGCCACATAGACTAGAGATAATTTTGTTTTACTAAAATATTTTATTATACTTGAGTATTTTCAGTACCAACTTATACTGACAATTCCTTAATTTAATAAATTTTTATTCCAATTGAAATCGGCAAGTATACAGCGTGATCGAGAGGTTATGTTGCTGTGATTACTTCTTTTCTGGTGATAGAGATTATTGAAATATTTTAAAGCCTGCAACTGCAATTCGGATATTTTCAGGTAATTAGAAAGTATTATTATATTTGGCTTCATAATACATATTTATTGTGCATTGATTAAAATATTATTCTCAGTAATTTGAGGATAATAATTTTTATTAAGGAAATCTAAGTTAGTCTGTTATGCAGTAAATACCAAGATGAGCATATAAGTTGTCTTTTGCCTCACCTATTTGCCCTCATATTCATCCAAATGCATATTTGGATGCTCTGAGTTTCAGTACGGGAATGCAGTAAGTTATCATCTGTTACATTCTTACGAGTAGTTGGATCACTGATGCAATATTGGCATGCTTATGATTTTGATTCAAAATAATGTAAGTTATCAGTTAACTGAACTACCAAATGAACGAGTGGAGAACATCTTTCGTACTCTCGACAGGACTGCTAAGGTTGCTGCAAATATGTTGCTCTCCTGGGTCTTACTAGCAAGCTGCGCTGGAAGTAGCACATAACTTAGTTGAAGTCTGCAATCAATTTTCGGGAATTGTAAATCTCCTTGTATAGTCCTAAGTTGAGGACTAAACTTGTCTTCGTCACCTGGTGATGATGAGTACCACTCACTTTTCAGCAGTCACGTTCAGTAGGGAATCCTCTTTTGGAGACTCTCCGCATACGGAGGACATCCTTCTCCTACAGAAGAAAGCCCTGAGAACCATGCCATCCTGTAAATTCCGGGCTCATTGCAGGCCGATCCTACGATCTCCTTACGGTGTATGTGCAGTACGTTTTGACCTCTCTCCTGTAACTTCCTGAGCATCACCGCGAGTCCTTCACCGCAAGAGGGGTAAACGAAGAATAAGACGGAGTACCTGGCAGCTCTATACAAGCTGTCTAGAGTGCGTGACAGTTCAGTTTCCCTACCCTGGCGCTGAGGATGGATACCTAGGACCACTTGCCTGTGAACTTGCGAAATGCACCCCTCACTATCTTTAGGAGGAGGGTCTCACTATGTTGTGAGTTATTATCAAGGGTTATTATTTAGTGGACGAGTTCTTTAAGGATGACTCATCAGAAGTGTTGCTGGTCGCCTCAAAGGAGCTACAATGTGACCAGTTTTATTTTTTGACAAAGCCCAAGTTTCTGTTTGTTTTCCACCAAGAAGTTTAGTGCGAATGACGTTTATGCGCCTGAGCATAGATCGAGAATTGGAAATTTTAAATAAAAATCATTTATCAAATTAACCTGAAATAACTTCCCGACAAAAATTTTACACTAGCTTTTTAAAATTTAGCTTGGATGATAAATAGAATAAAACGATGATTAATTGAAGCTTGGATGATGAAGTTTTTGTCATCATCCGTTTCGTTCGTTGTGTGCATTAAAAGTAATCATCTGACAATGATAGCTTAGAGCTTAATTTATTAATTGATTTAATAGCATAGTTGGCGAGTGCATATTTTAGTCTTTGTATGTGTAAATGATAGTAAAATATACCTGCGGCATTGTTACTGATATAAACGGGATTTTCACACTTATGAAGGCCTATAGAAAACCTCAGTATTCCCTATATAAGTTTATCTTTAATTTGAGAATTTCTCACTGAATAATAGAGATTAGTTTCAATATATTATTATTTCAAAATATTGAAATACTTTAATACTAATTGAGAAATTTATGTTATGTTTCTGGAGAGACGGATTCAAAGATCCTCACACGTCAACCGAAGCTTATCGTGTATCCAATTCAAGTTGTCATTCAAATAAAAATCTTTGTCCAAAAATCAAAATTTTCAAAGCAGTTCATCTCTTTCATTATGGGTCACATGAAAATTCTCTGTGAATTATGAACATATTTTGAATTCTCCACCTAATAAATGCTTATAAAATTAACATCGTACAGTAATTATCAATTTCAATTAAAATTTTTCCTTCTTCTGTTAATTTGGCGTAACTATCTCAAAATTGATAGACGCTAAAACACATGCCGTCCTATAAATAAAATTAGATCAAATTTTATCAATTGAAATTCAGCTCTCAATTTTTCAAGTAGTGTACAATTTTACATGCAAAAAAATTGTAACTAAGTTCAATTTCAGATAAACTCTAATTTTATCAGTTATCTTTTTGGTGGACTACAAATTTTACTATTTTTAACGTCATTGATTGAAAAAAATACTGCTGAATAAAGAAATTGTTTACTAATAAGGAAAGTTGTATTCTTTTAAACGGAACGTTTTTGAAGTAGGTGAATGTAGTCACCTATAAATAAATCCAAACAAGACTCAAAATGTAAACACTATTGTTACAATAATGTTTTGATGACGTCATCCTATTGTTCAATAATTTAGGTGCTATTGTTAGATCAAGATCGTGATCTATTTGTGACAAATGTGCTATTTGGATTGATCTGGTTGTTTACCTTACAGTCTCTTGTATTATTTGACATATCTCACTTTCAGCTATTCGAATTTATCGATATTTTCATCCTATTTTTCAAGTTATCTATTATAAATTTGTGTATATTATTATTTTTACATGCAGCTTTGGTATTTGAGAGTGTAACATGAATACAAACAATGAAAAGTGAGTACCTCATTATATTTTTAACGAACTATCGTATGTTAATACGATATTTGTATGTGCTATTTATTTTTTATTTTTTTGAAGACATATATTCTTAGTAGCCTAATTTAAAATATTTTCGTGAACATTTATCTATAGTTGTTTGGTAGTTTATTTTTTATTTCATTCATCTATAGGTTTAAACGTTTCTGGTCTTTTGTATATTTTTGCATGTAGTCTTTCTCTTGAACTGAACCAATGAACTCATTAATTCGAAATCCATCAAAATTAAGCTTTCCATAGATTACTGAGTAAGTTACAAAGTTCTATAACTGATTGAAATAATGATTGAAATAAAATATTTTTTAGAATACTGGAATTTATTTTCAATACTGGAATAACTTATGCTATTCAATGAAAGTTATATTTTGTGAACTGTAGCCTACTTGATGAGTTGAAAATTAAAAAAATATATAGAAATACCTACATTTATCATTCCATCTTTCATTATGTTATTAATCAATAATTTACAAATAATAATGTAGCTTAGTACATTATTACAATAGGTAATTCATTAAATTCATGAAAAAATCTGCATATTTGACATATTTTAAGTAAGGTATTTAGTCAAGAACCACTAACCTAGCTAATTGCACTTACCTTACCGGTTTTAACTAGTCAAGTAGCCAGAAACTCGTAAACTGTCAAAATTAACATTGATTCAAGCTTATTTAAACATAATTTATTTTCATAAGAATTCATAAAATTATTTAATCAATGTCTCCATTGTTACAAGACATGATAAGACAATTGTTAAAATTTTAATATTCTAAAAACTCCTACTGTTTGCGATACTTATCTGTGGTTTCCAAATACTTCTTTTATTCAATTTTTCAAATACATTTTGTGGTTTTTATCAAAGTATTTCCTCTCTTTCTGTTTACAAGTCTTATCTTACTTTTGAAAACACTTCCAATTGATTTTCTTTGGCCTGTTTTAAAACCTCAAATTATAATAAATTATTCTATTATTCATTCTATCACCATAGAACTATACTCAGTTCTATTAATATTCTAATCGATTAAGGAATGGAGACATCCACTTTCAAATATTTATGAATATTAATACAAATTTATACAAAGTATAAACTAGTATAAATACAAAAAAAAGTATAAAGTACAAAGTATACAGGAATTATTAGGAATGAAAAATCAGGCAATTGCCAAAAACTCCTTCAATTCTTGGATTTATTGTTATCGTAAAAATAGTGCTATTTTTATACAAACCTCTTCTTCTAAAAGTAGTGAACGATTCACTATTTGGCATTTTTCAACGATTGCATTATCAGTTATTTCAAAATTATCTTACCTTCAATAAACTGTTCAATAAAGTTTTCAGAGAATAATACAAACACACATATTATCCAAATTTTTCCTCCTTCTTCAAGTACCAAGACAAATCAAAAACATTTTTGATGTGATTTAATTTCGCACTTCCTATGATAAGCTGTACACTCCTCCACACTTTGATAAGATTATATTATATTCTTTAGTATAGTCTGTCAAAGCAAAGAAGACATTCTGGCAAGATGGTAAAATGACTCCAGCTCGGTCAATGTTTGTTCAAAAATTAAAAACTTGGTCTTAAATTGTAGAAAACATTTTGCTCTACAATTTGAGGCCAAATTTATAATTTTTGAACCAATATTGACCGAGCAGGAGTAATTTTTCCAATTTCCCAGAATGTCTTCTTTGCTTGCACAGTATATACTTCTCACATTCAACATTTAAGACTACCGTACTTATCGTTTTATACTAGGCTTACTACGTACATCTTTTACTATCATCTAATCATGTATTACAACTTTTGATAATGCAATCTTAGTTCAAAATTACATCTTAATTGTAATTCGGGAGTTGAATTTATCTTTATACAAGGTCATAAATGTATTGATTTTCGAGTGCCTCTTATCGTTTGACCTAATGAGTCAACAGTTTGCTAGAAACTCTTCAGTGTTCATAATTTGTAAATTACAAATGCAGTGCTGTTATTGTATTTTTAGTTAACTGTTTCTATTAACATCATGCACAGTTATTTCAATTTTCTGCAGTTGTCTAACCTGATTGTGTGGTTAGTAATATTGCTTGGTAATTTTCATAAAATTTTGTTGTTATTGCGTAGCCTACTCATTTTCCATAGCTTTTCCGTTTATTTATCATCTTATGTATGAGATGTATAGATGTATGTTTATACATCTTATGTATGTTTCTAGCTTTATAGTATAAGGAGGTAGATTCTCTTACTTGTTGAGTTAGTAGTTGTGGAGGTGATATTGTGGTAGTTATCAATATCAAACTTATTACTAATGTAATAATTCTCTTACTTGTTGAGTTAGTTATTCATATTAAATGAAAAGACGAGAGATTGTCGAACCATAGATTTATTTGAAAAATTGAGATACCAGTTTCGATTACCATTGATACACCATTATCAATCCCTGGTTCTCCAGAAACTGGTGACTCGATTTTTACTAAATCTGTGGTTTGACAATATCTTGTCTTATAATTTAATATTAATTATTCTCTAATTTATCATTGTAGTGAATGTTATATTCCTCGCTCATAGCTTTGGCTACGTTGGTAACATTCAAATTGATAATATTCAGTGCTTTTCATTCTAAAAATCTTGAAAATTGTGGAAAAGTTGAAACAGTTAAGAAATATGCTGGAATTCTTTTGTAAGTAACTTAAAATTTGGTCAACACCGTCCTGAAAGGGGTGTAAAGAAATTGTTAACGTGTGATCTTTGGTGTGTTGATAATTATACAGCTGTTAGTGCACTTTTCGATTAACTTTTAAGATGATTCATTCAAGTAGATAGACAAGGTGGTACATGAATCAAAAGAAACAAACAAATTTGAAGACCTTGTATCAATAAACTCATGTCCTAAATTTTTATGGAATAGAAGACTTGATGCAAGACTATAGTAATAGAAGATTGATAATAATATAGAAGATCTATAATAATTATAAGACGTGATACATTAAGCGTGTTGTACACGGGGACAGTAGTGTCGGCCAGTTGAATATCTGTAGCCAATCACAGCTGTTGTTGTTCAAGACAAAGGCCGTGATTGGCTACGGATATTCAACTGGCCGACAGTACTGTCCCCGTGTACAGCACGCTTTACCTCTTGATTAGATTGTTTCATTTTATAAATGTTTCTATCACCTTGTGAATAGCTGACACGAAAAGGTAGACTCCTGGTGCGCTCCAACAGCTGATGTTGTCAATTGGAGTTGTCATTCAGCTATGCCTAGATGGTGTTTTTGAAACCATAAGAGAAAACAGATGCTCCACACCAGCTGTTAGAAGGTCAAGCCTTGTCGAGCAAGCATTGAAGACATTCCTTCAAAATGGCCGATTGAAACGAGAGTGTAACTAGTGTAATAAGATACACAGATCTAAAAAATAGTGTAAAATGACTTCTGCCAACATACCGCTGGTGAGATGTGATGGGAGACAAATGGTTAGAGTGGGACCATTCCCATTTCGACAGCATTGAACAACTGCCATTTTGAAGGAATATCGTCTTTGCTTGACAAGACTATACATCACGTACAATAGCGTACTATCACGTACTAAACTCCTTGACTTTTTGGCGTCATAAATATTATCTACTTCAATTTGTACTTGTATTTCCAGTGAAAATAAATTAATAAATTGTCGTTTTAGGTCAGATATGGCAGGCAAGCGGACTCAGCCAAAGTGGAGCGTCGAAACAGAGGGAGAGAGGCCTCCCGTTCTGAAGCTGTACAACAGTCTGACGCGACAGAAGGAGGAGTTTGTGCCGCGCAAAGGAAAGCGCGTCGTGTGGTACAGCTGTGGTCCCACCGTTTATGATGCTTCGCATATGGGGCATGCTAGGTAAAATATTATGCTAATTTATTCATTTGATTACAATGAGACAATGAAAGGAATGAAAAAAACGGGCGTTAGCCTAAAACGTCTTCTATTCCAATTTTGATTAAAATTTTCAAATTCAGGTTATGCCCCTTTTCAAACACTTTTTTTAGTAATATCTAATAATTCTTCCAACTCTCTCTAGTCCAGTAAATGAAGTCAGTCCACACAGGTGTAGAGTGCATGAAATATGCGACAGATTTTGACCTCGGGGATTTGTTTAGGTACTAGTTAGGAGGCAAATAATTGATAATTTATGACAATTGAAATTACATTTAAATTAGCTTGTTCAATTTTATGCAGGTTTGATGTTACGTATCCTCTTGAATGTATCTTGAAAGATACAGAAAAAGTATGTAAATTGAACAGTTTACAAAATTTTCTGCATAATCGGCCCAGACACTTTTGCTTTATTGTAATGATTAGAACAAAGTATACTCCAGTATTATTAAAAATTTTCATGCTGTAGCGTAAACTCCTGTCATGTACATTTATTGATGATGGAAAGTGCGTCCAGAACCACCAGGAAGCAGTTCTGACTTTCATGAGATAACCCTCAAAACAGCATTGCCAAGAGCACGTCTCTCAATATTTAATTAATTATAGTATGGTCAAGCAAAGAAGACATTCTGGCAAGATGAGATAATGACTCCAGCTCGGTCAATATTGGTTCTTAAATTATAAGAAAAAAGAAAACATTTTGCTCTACAATTTGAGACCAAATTCATCATTTTGGAACTAAGTTAATATTTACCAAGCTGAAGACAATTTCCCATCTTGCCAGAATGTCTCTTTTGCTTGGACAGACATAGTATTTTAACCCATCATTTTTATGTTCAGATCTTCTAATACCAACATAATTTCAACTCTTTTCAGGTCCTACATAACGTTCGACATCCTAAGACGAGTACTATCGGACTACTTTGGTTTCAAAATATTTTTCGTAATGAATGTAACAGACATCGATGATAAAATAATCAAACGAGCCAGGCAGCAGCATCTTTACAAGCAATATTTGTCTGAAGAGAAAGATTTGGTGCAGACTCTGAGCGACGCTAAGGAAGCCATGAATCAATTGATGGAAACTACAAAGGTAAGTAATCATGTAAATACATCACTATTTATTCATTTCCATAATTAGTTATCATATATTGACATAATTTACAATCTACAAATCTACAATTTACTTCCTGAAAATTTCAAACAGATTAACCATCCTAGAAAGTTCAAAACAATAGTACACAATTGGTTGATGAGCAAAGGAAGACATAACATAGAAAACATTATTTCAAACAACAACTAATATTTCAACTAAACACCTAATGACTTACTAAACACTTACTAATTACTAATCCGCACACAAAAAACAAACAAACAAAACCTACTCTAGAACATGGTACGCCATAGTGGAGTAGGTCAATTTCCACACAGAAAACACTAAAACACGTAAAGACACATTATAAGATGTTTCTGAAGCTAACTATTGTATATACAGTAATTGTAGAGTTTCTAATATTCTGTAATTGATGTAGTAGTTTTAGTTTTATTTGGGAAATAAACTTTTATTTATTTATAATTGTGTGTTTTTCAATGTGCATAAATACTACATCATTGCACCTGATAATGTGTCTTCAACAATAATCACTCAGTCAATAATAATAATAATTAATAATCATTAAGTTACAGAATTTAGTAATCATACTCATATTTATTCAATCATTTACAAAGGAGAGTACAACACTAATATGCCAATAATTCTTCCTCTTCCAATTCATACAACTGAATTCATATAAACAGTTCATGATCAGTTAATGTCATTCAATAATAACATGGCCACCTTGCATATAAGGCCATGACCTTAGTGGTAACTATGTAGAGTAAGAAAATCGGTCAATTTCAAAGCATTAAAAACATTTCCATTGAAAGCTGGTTCAACGTTGTGTTCTCACATTTGACTTGCTACAAATCATAGCTATATCAAAACATAATTGTCTATTTTAAATATTTAATTCTAATTTCTATAATAATCTAGTAAATAAAACCCAAAAGAAATTCTATAAGAAAAGTTTCATGATCTTATTTCATGAAGATTATGCTCAAACCTAATTATCTAAACCATAGTTTTCAGAGTACATATTATTGTTTACATTTCACAGAGGTTTTATGTTTGGTTTTTATGTAATTTGTTTACTGAGAAATAAAAATTTATTTATTTATTTAATTTACCTGCTGTAGACGGAGTAAGTGGTGGCGGTCAGTCGAATAGCTGTAGCCAATCACAGCTCTTGTTGTTCAACTCGAGAACAAGACAAAGGCTCTAATTGGATACAGCTGTTCGACTGTCCGCAACTTATCCCGTCTACATCAATACAGAAAAACGAAGTCAACATGCATGAATAGACTACTCAATGCTAAAATATGAGTAAATTGTACAGCTATGGTCAATGTTGCCATTTAATTAGGCATGAGCTTCCAAAGGGCTGTTAAACCCCTATCAAGGCTATTAAAAAGGGCTATAATATTACTCAATTATTAGATTTTGAGGAATTTCAATTCAAATATTCAAACCTGAAGTCTAAATACACTGAATATGACTCCACCTTAGTAAAAATTTCTGAATTTTGTTCAAATGAATATTGACAATATGTGATATTGTGACAATAATGTGATATTTTGACAATATGAGTGTGTTTTTTCATCAAATATCTCCTATCAGTTGAGCTATTACCATGTATTTCATAAGTACAGTACTTTAAAAGTGATTTAACAAATTTTAATTGAAATAGAGCGAATAAATAATTGGTGAATGATCTCTATTGAAATCAACTGTTTCCCGAATATGAAATTATTATTCTCTCCAATACTGTTATATTTTTGTCTATCATTTACTGATTTTTGTGTTTATTTTTCCGCCTAATTCACTAAAGGAGGAGGTAAGAATTTAAATATGCAGATAGAATACATTTTCTGCTTGAAACTATTTTTCATGCAAGTGAAGAGTTTGAAAAATACTGCTCAGCAGTAAAATTATGTTTGGTTTTTAGTACTGTACTAGTCTTTGGAATGGATGTAACACTTTTTATTCAGTTTGTTATTTATCATTCATTTGTTTTTGTTGTTCAGTTTGTTATTATTTTCTGCCTTCATGAACTAACTGTTAATCTAGTTGCTCGTATAATAGGCTACCATACTTTTCTAATTCGATGCATGCTATTTTGAATTTTGTGTGAAATTGAGGATGACATTAAGATACATAGAATTCCAACCTCTTCCTAATACAGAGACTGTTATAGAGTCTTCAGTATCTGTACCTGGGGTCATGAGATATTATATTCTATGTAATATCTATCTGTAGTTCTTTTAAATACTTCTTAGGCCGGTATTACACAGTAATATTTCTAGTATCATTATGAAATAAGATGAAAACACGAAATCTAATGTTATGATTTCATATGACAATAGAATTATTCACCATGTAAATTATTTATATAAATGTATTATGTAAACTTCCATGTATTCACCATAAGGTTAAGTGTAAGAGAGGACCTGCCAGTCCTAAATTTGCCTTACTGTAATGAAAGACAATAAATGAATAAATTATTACCTGTAATACTGGCCTTTGTGAATCGCACTTCTTGTAAATCATGACATCACTCAAATAATCTTATTTTCTTATTTATATGCATGTTTCACCATCCTTGATATCATAAAAGAACTTGTGTTTCTCCAATCTAACTATCCATGAATATGTATCGTGTTTAGACTTGACGATCATTCAAATGTTGAGTTGAGATTAAGTAAAAATTCAATATCTTTAATCAAATTTTAATATTTTGTTATAGACTGTTGAAGATCCAGACAAGAAAAACATGCTTCTGAGAATGTTGGACAAGATGACTGCTGCAGTTTCATTTCTCGAAGAATCTGTGAAAATCAACGACAGTTCAAAAATACAAGCTGCGAAAAAAGTAAGTGTTACTTATTGCTTTCAACTGTCATCTAATCGACCTAATTAAATAGCTTCATAGGTATTTAACAAATTAATGTTTGGCTCTACCGTGCCTCAATTCGCTGAACCAAATCTTTGAATCAAACTTTCAATTAATGAAGATCATATTTGAGAAGGGTACTTTGATCTACATTAACTGAAAGTTTGATAAATACAGTAGCCCTAAGAAAAAATAAGTATTTCAAATATTTGAATGTATTGACATTTTGCCATTAAGTGTTCGAATCTCAACTTGATACGCTCAATGTCAACTTACATCAAGTTTTGTACATGCAACTATAAATGTGATTCAAAACGTTTGAATATTATACAATACATTCAATTGGATTGTTTTAATTGTTTTTCATCTTCTTGTGTGTCCTATTGGATGTATTAAATCTGATGCCAATTATTAGATCGTGAATACATGAAAGAATGGAACACTCATTCTAGGTGTTCCTTGAAAAATAAAAACAATTTTTCAACTTTAAATTTTAAAAAACAGTTCCAGGGGATTTTTCAAGTCATATCCTTGATATAAATGCTATAGTCTGACCAAGCAAAGAAGACCCTTTGGAACGATGAGAAAATGACTCCAGCTCGGTTAATATTGGTTCAAAAAATATTGATTTGGTCTCAAATTGTAAATCAGAATCTTTCCGACCAAATCAATAATTTTTGAACCAATATTGACCGAGCTGGAGTCATTTTCTCATCTTGCCAGAGGGTCTTCTTTGCTTGGACAGACTCTATTATCAATTAACTGTAAAATTGAATTATGTTTAGCTTACAATTACAATGAACATTTTCAATGATGTATGGCGTTGAATATTGTTGAAATAGTTACTGAATTGTAAATTATTTCTTACCTAATTGGTCGTTGGGTAAGGGCGGTCGCTTGGTGATCGCGAGGTCAAGTTACGCACGCTATGGACTGCTCTTGAATGGATGACCAGTTTCCAACCAAATATTGTCCAGGTGGACCTACCCGCAAGCGTCTCCCCACCAATAAAAGCGTTTCTCCTATATTTCCAATGTCATTAATGTATTAATGTTCCTCCACAGAGACTTCTAGAAGAAGCAAGAGACCCTATCTCCGATTGGCTGGATTCGAGGCTGGGATCTGGCATCACGGACAATTCGATATTTACTGAACTGCCAAGGCACTGGGAGAATGAGTTCAGGAAGGATCTCAAAGCACTCAATGTAAGTTTTAGAATTCATGTTTATATTCATTCATGATTTTTCCCCTTTTTTCTGTGGTTGATGCCCACATGAGCTCTTAGGCTTGTACGTGGGTAACGAGAGGGATAAGATTATATTAGATTATAACCTATTCATGATCACTTGAGACGAAATGAACAAACATTTGGGTATGTTTTGCGTGTAAAGATATTTTTTCATTTATGCGTAACAGTCCGACGGTCGTCCGCCGTCGAACAGCTGTAGCCAATCACAGCTCTTGTCTTGATCTTCAGCTAGAACAACGGGTGGCCGTATCTATATGATTGTGCTGTGGTGAAAGAATTGTTCCTCGCTCAAGATTCAAACTTGGGTCTTCTTGTTTATTAGACCGGCGCGTAATACTTACTCCAACGAGCCATCAAACTTTATAAGTTATCGTTTTTTTGTCAAAATCTGTCACTATTATCATAGAGGAATGATATAAGATCCTTTACAATCCTTTCTCTATGCTATTATACCATGAAGTAGCTTATAAATATTATGAAAATTAAATTGCATATTTCCAGATTCAAGAACCCAACGTGTGGTGCCGAGTCAGCGAGTACATCCCTGAAATCATAGAATTCATCAATGAAATAATCAAGAATGGGTACGCGTATGAATCGAAGGGCAGCGTCTACTTCGATGTGATGGAATTCGACAAGAGACCGAATCACTATTACGCCAAGCTCGTTCCCGAATCTTATGGAGATAGCTCACAACTGTTGACTGGCGAAGGTTAGTATTCATTTATTTATTCATTCATCTAATGACAAACATAGAAATAGTGAAAGAAAGAACAGAAAGAAAAACCTTAGTATTTTGATTAAAATATTATCCATATTTGTGGGTCAAGTCTAAATGTCTGGTATGTTTATAATTCTATATAGTTCAAATAAAAACGTATTTTGATTAAAATATTGCCCGAATTTGTGGGTCGAGTCTAAATATTTATTATGGCTATAATTCTATTTAGTTCAAATAAAAACGTTTTTAATCCGTTGTAATCGAGCGTTCATATTCTACGAATAAAAACAAAGATATAGTCAATTATCACAAACTTGATTCCAGACTACTAAATAAATTACAAACATTAACAGGTGTATCAAATTACATGCATGACAATCTCAAACTACATAACATTAAAAATAACCAGGTGGAATCTGTTTTGACTCTCAACCAGGGCAAAATTCTTTGACCATAGCACAATCACATAAATACGGCCACCTTGTCTTTTGGAGGAGACGATTAGCCGTCGGTCCCGACTACCTAAAAAGTAGTCGTCATCTATCATCCATCTCATTACCCACGCACAAGCCTATGAGCTCATGTGGGCCTCACCCTCAGAAAACAAAAATTTGTATGTACGATAGCTCTCAAATTATTCTTCACTTTAGTATTAGGGCTACTTATGCAGAATAAATTGATAATAAATCACAGTAAGCTACCCTTGAAAATATTTTTATTTTGACATAACTAGTTGTACTGAAAAGGGTGCTCACTTCCATTTAGGGTTAAGTGGAAGAGAGGGCTCTTGTGCCTCAGCTTCGCCCACATCACTTATTTATTCTACTAAGTGGAAAATAAAGGAATTTTATCTATCTATTTATTCTATTGTTAACCATGAATACTACAGCTGATTTATGCATTTTAATTCCAAGTGTTTCTGCCCATAAAACTATTTTGTTATCAAATTTGTAAATTTTTTCTTACTAATTTGGCGAATAAATACTAATTTCTCAGGAGAACTAAGCACAAAAGACACATCCGAAAAGCGGGCCGCCACCGATTTCGCGCTGTGGAAGAAGTCGAAGCCGGGCGAGCCGAGTTGGGCGTCGCCTTGGGGCGCCGGTCGCCCCGGGTGGCACATCGAGTGCTCCGCCATGGCGTCGGATATCTGCGGCCAGTCGCTGGACATTCACACGGGCGGCGTCGACCTGAAGTTCCCGCATCACGACAACGAGCTCGCTCAGTCCGAGGTCAGATACTATGAATGAAATGAAAATATTATCTATTAGGCGGAGTTAGGACTAGGAAGTCCTTTCTACCATTTAACCTAGAATCGATTAATGTAGTTACTAATTAACCAATTTCGTGCCTAATGAAATCAGTAATCAAGTTGATGGAAGATAGCCCAGGCAAATTGAACAAAAAGAATTAAGGCTGTACCACTAGAACAATAATTAGAAATTGGAAATCGTCTTAATCGATTCTGGTTGGGTATCTCAAATAAATATGATAAGAGTTCACGACATATTCCGAAGTGTAAATAGTACGTAGTAAAACTAAATTGGAATAGAAGATGTTTTGGGCGAATGCCTGTATTTTCGTTCCTTTTATTGTATATTTTTATTGTAATCAAATAGTGACAAGAAAACCACTACATTTTGGTTCTGCTTTGGTAGTTTTACGCCAAAACGAAACATCAGACAGAAAATATATCATTCTTATATACTTTTTAGTTAATATCATTTCCAACTAGTGTTGGATCAAACTAGTGTTAAAAAAATTCACTCTTCTATCTTGAACAAGCTATGAGTTTTCAAAAAAGAGAAATATAAATGTTACCTTTCTTAGTTTTTTATTCTTTATTCTTTCTTTACAATTGCGACTTGGTTTCCAAGTATTTTAAGCAAAGGATGAATGAGTGATGATGAAAATTTAAGATGTAGGTTATATGTCTATCCACAATGTCCACTTTCACTATGCTCACAAATTTCAACTCACAAGAATAAAAAACCATGATTTATTAATTTAAAATTTGAAAGGTTGGTAAATGATTCAAAACAGCATCGAAAATATCTAAAATGATTTGAAATTATCAATTCTCACTTGAGATTTTAAAGCCAAAAAATAGTTAACAAACTTTAATTAAGATATTGATTATATCTTTCGTCTGATGCGGAAATTGTATTTGCTAAAACTTTGATGATTATATTTTTTGTCTGAAGCCTAGTTTTGGCGTAAATTATAGAAAAACAACTTTGTAATATTGTACTATAAGGAAACCTAGATTCATGTTTCTTTCTTGTTATTAAAACGATTTCCAGCCTTACCGTTTTTTGCGGCAAAAGTCTAATTTGCCTGGGCTGAGATGCATTTGATTCAATATCGACTCGCAAATGGACTCCTACGAGTCTTCTTGATCAAGCCAACATGACTTGATAAAAGCAAGTTGAGAGTGATCAAGTCACAATTCACACATAATTCTTGTTTAGATTCCAGAACTCTCCTTGTATTGAATCTATTATATAATGACTAATGTCTTATATGATTTATGTAAATATGTAGTACGTACATACATTACATTTTCTAATCAATTTTGTATCTTAGAATGTATGTAGTTTCGTTTTTCTCTGTAGGACTAATTATAAAATAAGTTGATTGTATTTTGTAGGCATACTTCGATAACGACCAATGGGTTAGGTACTTCCTGCACTCTGGGCATCTGACAATATCCGGCTGCAAAATGTCGAAATCTCTGAAGAACTTTGTGTCAATTTCGGACGCAATGAAAAAGCACACAGCCAGACAGCTTAGGATAGCGTTCCTGCTCCATTCATGGAAAGAGACATTGGACTACAGCGAATCTACCATGGAAATGGCTATTGCTTATGAGAGAATGTTGAATGTGAGTACATATATAAATAAATAAATTAATTAATTGATAAAAGAACAAACATTGAGAAAATAACAAAAATGAAAACAATTTTCCAACTATACATTTTAAACAGTTTTTATGAATGTCCACTATTTTTTCAAGTCATAACCTTGGTATGATTGATATAGTCTGTCCAAGCAAAGAAGACCCTCTGGCAAGATGAGGAAATGACTCCTGGTCGATCAATATTGGTTCAAAAAATATTGACTTGGTTTCAAATTGTAGATCAGAATGTTTCCTACGATTGAGACCAAATCAATAATTTTTGAACCAATATTGACCGAGCTGGATTCATTTTCTCATCTTATCAGAGGGTCTTCTTTCTTGGACTGACTATAGTGAGTTGACAAATTAATTCAAATTCACGGTATTGAGCTCAAGATCATTAGGACTGCTGTACACGGGGTAAGAAAGTGACGGCTAGTCAAATAAGTGTAGCCAATCACAGCTCTTGTTGTTTGAGCTTAAGGACAAGACAAAGGCTGTGATTGGCAACAGCTATTCGACTGGCCGTCACTACTAATCCCGTGTACAGCAAGCCTAGAGTCTCTTTCAACAACATACTCATGAAGCAGTGTTGCATTCCATAAATATAAAAAAATAATAAATGAAAGAAATAAATTTATGGATTTTAGTGAGTTGGTAGAGTGTGAGAATATTAAAAAAATCGTTGATTCATTTGAAAATCATGTAGGTTCCTAAAGTTTATAAAGGAGAGAACAAGAGGCTTATGCTTTAAATTGTAACTCTTCTAATCAACAATAAATAACACAAACGGGAATTGAAAAGAATTGCTATATATAACAACAGAAATATATTTTTGTTGTTTTACTATAGTCTATCCAAGCAAAGAAGATCCTTTGGCGAAATGGGATAATGAATGACTCAAGCTCGGTCAATATTGGTTCAAAAATTATCAATTCGATCTGAAATGTAGGAAACAAATTGATCTACTATTAAGACCAAATTCATAATTATTAAACAAATATTGACCGAGCTGGAGTCATTTACCCATCTTGCCAGAGGGTCTTCTTTGCTTGAACAGACTATACTAGAAATCAAGTGTTGTTCCATACTAATAACCCAGTTTTTAAATTTTTCAGGAATTTTTCTTGAACGTGAAAGACATTGTGAGAAACAAGAAGACTAGCGACACAAATGACTTTGAAATATCAAGGTGGAGAAAGGAGGATACAGATTTGGAGCAGAAATTCATGGCAATGAATGAAGGCATTCACACAGCTCTATGTGGTACGCTCAAATTAAACTCATGTGTTTCAAAATTGAAATCATGGAGCAATTCCAATCAGCTAATTTAACCTCACTTTGCAACCTCATGTTGCGTATTTTGTGTCAATGAGCTTCCTTCCTGTACGATTGCGTATCAATTTTTGACTTTTGTATCATTACTGTGTATCAGAAAGCTACCGTGCAAAGGTAGCCTTAGAAAGAGAACAGAACTAAATAAATAAATTAATGTTTTTTGTAGGAATAAATGAAAGTTGTGTACATAAAACTGTGAATTTTTAGGAGGATGTCTTACAAAATACTCTCAAAAAACAAAAGTCTATGTCGTGGTAATCTACATCAAACACAATACTACATTTAGTTATACTGCATTCCAAAACACCTCCAGGCTATTCTACCATATCATCTGAATAATACAAGTTAAATCTCAATTATATATTTTTAAAGATTTAATTCTCTTCTTCACCATAACATTTTTGGAAAATGAACTTCTTTTAACTTCTATATTTTCGTAAAAACACACTTAGGTAGTCAATATAATCTATAGTAATCTTTTCCAATCTTATGCTGAGTTTTTCCAAGCACACTCAAAGTTGAGGGACTCTCAAATTTTGATGAACAGCTAACATTTTCTATGATAAGTATAGGAAATGTAGTAAACTTGAGGGTCCCTCAAATTTGAGTGTGCTTGAAAAAACCGGACATAAGTGTGTCTTTTTATTATGGATAAATTTCATATCATCGCACCTGATATTGTTGGACAATCAAGTCTCATCTATCTTCTATACTTCCGAAAAAAACACACACTTGAGTTGTCAAAATAACAAAATAGTGATATTTGCCAATCTAAGTGTGGTTTTTTCTCATTAATTTTAAATATCACATCATACTGTGTCTTCAATTGTATAATTCTCTCGTTTTTCAGATAATGTCGACACAAGGACAGCTCTTGAGCAAATCAAAGACTGCATAGGACACTGCAATGTTTACATAAGGAAAGGCCAGGTCAACCCTAAACTATTGGAAGATATAGCTGTGAATATAACGAAGGTTATGCGAATGTTTGGCACAATCAATGATGGACTCGATAGCGAAATCGGATTCCCTGTGATGACTTCGTCCAGTGCGGCTCAAGGAAATGTAAGATGAATTTTTATTTTTTTATTTGAAAGAAATTATACAATTACTAAATCAATAATAAATTACATCACCATCAAGGAAATGTAACTTTGTAAGTTAATTTGGTATTTGTTCATTTGAAAGAAATAATGCAATTATTACTAAACCAATAATAAATTACAGTATCCTTTAAAATAATTTTACTTTTTCACAGCTAGTTTCGGACTATTAATAATCATTTTCAAGTGAAACTCAAACTATTATTTATCTATTATACATTAATAGTCCTAATAACAAAATGAACAATACAATATACTAATTGGATAATACACAGACAATTAAGACCAAAACGTTTCTTTCCCAAATTTTGAGAAATATTTTAAAATGGTACAAAGGCTATGTTTACAATGATCCACATTCACTTGTCACAAATTTTCACCCACAATGATTTATTATTTATTTAATTATTAGTTATCATTAAACAAATGGAATTCATTCACGTTTCGTGTTGAACTTAAATTTATAGTCTTTGTTTCATGTAACAGGTGGATAATAATTAATTGTACAGTCAGTAAAAACCTACGGGTTTGCCAGGACCCGCAATTGTTTTTGAAATTGTTAATAAAAATTTGATTTGGTTTGATTTGATTCAATTTGGCTGTGTGTCTATGGTCTTTCAAGAAGATAAATTTAAGAAAATTCACTTGATTTATTAATGAATCAAATGAAACAAAATGAATAAATTCTTACTTATTTTGTCGCACTATTCACATCACACGAGATTTTCAGGCTTCTTCCTTTTCAGCTCCTCAGAATCGTAGAATTGTCAACCATGTTTAGGGTTTGTAAATTTTGTAAATTCTGTTGGTTATGCAGTGTATCTTCATGATTTCTGGCAGCCTTTGCATTTATGACGCCTACTGTTTCACTGTTGATTTATCAATTTATCTTCATTCATTTACAATTGTCATGTTCACATAATCATTTTATAATGATCCAGGAAAGATAAAACAGGCTTAAGCCCTTACTATATCTTCCCTAATTTTGAATTAGAATAAAGTCCAAAATAATAGGTTTTAATAATCTATAGCATTTTGAAAATGTTATGAACTTGATTTTCTAAACTTTCTCAATCCATTCATTTTGTTCAATTGGTTTGTTCGCATATTGTCGCATATTTAAAGTTCCTGTGATTGGAGGTTTGAGTTTCTAACGATTTATGGAGCGTTTCTGAATACTTTGTTTTAGAATTTAGATATTGTAATTACAAAATCATTCGCTTCCAGGTTGAAACCGTACTCATGCCCTACTTGAAAATCATCTCCAACTTCCGCGATGAAGTTAGATCTCACGCTAGACAAGTGAAAGCTGTCGACATATTGAAAGCCTGTGATGTACTGCGAGACGATATTCTGCCCAATGTTGGGGTACGATTGGAGGATGGACCAGAAGGTATAACATAATTTATTTATTTATCAGGTCAACTCATTAAGAACGAATAAAGAAATTGAGTAAATGGTGTTTTAAAAATATTGTGAACTTAATCTTCTCAATTTTTTCAATTCTTTCATTCATTCAAATCAAAATAATAAACTTGTTATTCACACAATTTATTTACTGTACATGAAAAAGGAACATTTTATTTACTAATAATGCAATTACTTGACATTAAAAAAATGCATATAGCTTTTGTTGTGGGGAGCTACCTAGAATGGTAGGTTCCACTCGCCTTGGTCACAATCTGGTCACCAATCCGAAAGCAGTCCATAGTGTTCGTGACTTAACATCACAATCACCTAGCAACCTTTACTTGACATTACTAAACAATCACTTGAATTTGTATAAGATAGATCTATATTATATAAAGATAGCTATAATTTGTAGAAATTCAAATGTGAGAACGCACACAAGAAACGCATCCATTTGAACAGCTGTTTGAAGAATGATTTCAATGCATTAAATGATCCGACTTTCCTATTCTACATAGTTGCCAATTTTAAGGCCATGATCTTGATAATATTAAAGGGAATATTCACGACCAGTCAAGTCGTGGTATTTGTTGAATCGAATTATCTGATATTTTTTTGCAATGTACTACTATAGCATTGTATACCAGTAGACCATTGTATAGCAGTATACCACGACTTGACTGATTAAGTGAATGGAAAGTGAATATGTTGGCAGTTCGCTCCAAATTTTTAAACAATTACCTGAATTTGAATAAGTTCTTATGATTTTAAAGAGTCTAGAAATGATTTCAACAACAAATTTAATTATCTACTCTCTACTAAATCGCCTTTCCAATTTTTATTTACAGGTCAGCCCACTGCAGTCAAGTTTGTAGATAAAGAACAGCTATTGAGAGAAAAGGAAGCAAAGAAGAAACAAGAATTGGAAAAGGCGGCTGAGAAAGAAAGGAAGAGGAAAGAACAGGAGGAATTGCAGGCGAAGAAGGACGCTGAAAAGAAAATTCCTCCTTCTGAGATGTTCCGGAGTCAAACGGACAAATATTCCAAATTTGATGATCAGGTAATAACATTTTCCAATTTTTACTGAAAAGTATGTAGTGCTCATTTATAACATATTCGTTACAGTCAGTTAGCTTGAAAATGTGACCTGAAACCATGGTTGTGTACCAAATAAATAGTGTAGAAAATTGACAAAATCTATGTCTTTTTATTTCATCATGGAACGTTTCTACAATATCGACCACAACTCAGTTGAGTTTTTTTATTATTTTCAGGGCATCCCCACCCATGACAATGACGGTAAAGAAGTAAGCAAGGGCCAACAAAAGAAACTGCAAAAACTATGGCAAGCACAAGAGAAGAAATACAACGAATATCTTTCTTCATTGAAACAAAACGGCGTATAAGAACAATAATTCAAGCGGTACATAAGATTTAAAATACCGGTGTCAATTCTCTGATCTAAATCAAGTGTTCTTGGGACTTTAAAAACGGTTTCTTTTCCTAATGAAAAGTTGAAACGTCCCATTAAATGTATATTTTCTATATTATTTTAATAATTGAGAAGATGGGTGATCTTCTTAAAAATCGTGTTTTTCTTTTTCAATATAGTGCTGTATTTTAATTTGTTCTGAACAAAACGTGTGATTACAATACTTATTACCGATATCGGTAGCGTTCTTGATAAGTATTAGGCTATGAAATTGAAGAAACTTGAAAAAATTTACAAATATGACTGATAGAATATGTTTTGAAATCTCTTTCAGTACATCTGTGTGTTCACGGATTAATTTCCTTTTAAGATATCTTTCGAAAGATATTCAATTTGAAACTGATATCATACCTCATCATCATCATCCTTCTCATTACCAACGCACAGGTCTAGTGGGCATCACCCTCAGAAAAAACAATAGAAACAAAAAAAATTGATGATACAAGTCCTTCCAATTCCATTGTTTTGTTTGATACGTGTATCATATTTAGTATCTTATTGAAAGGAGATTGGCCCGTTCACATACATCTCAAGTATCCATTAGTCAACTAGTAATTATTGTTTATTTTAGATGAATAAAAATTTCAGTTGTTCAAAATTAGGTTTCTGAGAAACCTTCAGTTGTTTCAGTTGTTCAAAATTAGGTTTCTGAACTCTCTTTGTAAAATACTGTTTGAGGTACTTTACCTTGAATCGTATGATGAATTTGATATCAGTTACTTTTCTTAAAGTATATCAAAGCAACTTTCTTTGTGATAATAAATTGAAAACTAGTTGAATCAGTTTTCTTACAAACTATTTCCTTTACAAACTATGTAATCAGTCTGATTTCATAGTCTCTGTAGTTTTTATCCATCACAATGTGCCTTTTACAAAGCTTGTAAAAGTAGTTGAATGATTCTCTTTGAATGTTTCTTTAAGAGATGGTTTCAAGTAATTTTCCTTGCTATCAAGATGAAAATAAAATCCAATAAAATGTGAATGAAATAAAGAGAGATATCTTATTTGAATAATCCTTTCAGAATTCAAATTTGATTTGAAGTTGACTTACGTTTGAAAAATCCTATCTTTCTCTTGAATATATTTTGCTTGTCTTCTATTTTGCGATATAAGTTACTAATTTTGTATTGTAAACCAGTTTTTTATTATTTTAATTGAGAGGAAGGGTGATGAAAATAAACTCTTGCATTTTAATTTCTTATATAGTGCTGTATTTGTATTTAATTGCAATAATAATAAAGTATGAGTTTATTGTGATTGATTTCCATGATAAATATAATTCTTCATTCGTTTTTTGTTGAATTTTAGCGTTCGTATTTGAAGATCTGATAATTATTAATATAGGATATAATTTCACTCGTTTGTATAAAAGTATTAAACTATTTATTATTCATAAGCCTTTATTTTATTATTTATGACCTCTTGTCACTTGTATCCCCTCCCTCAATATTCTAAATCATTTCTAAAATTAATTACCCCAAAGGGTCAACCAAACGAGGTCGACTTGATCGAGTTTCGTTAAGTCAAATATTGGTACTGATATTTGAAACTTATTGAAATACGACTTCTATATCTATTCCACTAAATATTCTCAATAAGACACTTTTTTTGGCAATGTGAAATGGGATGCATTTCACTACGGTACCTAGCCTATTGAAGAAAGCTTATGGATGAACAATTTACAGTCAGTCAGGATTATCTCCCACTGTAAGAATAAAATACTATTTAATATTGTGAAAGATTGTAGAAATTTCATAGGTAGCCTACTATTTATACCGATACGCTAATTTGAATCTACTTTAAAATAAGCTTGGAAACTTCAGTTCTCTTATTAAACTTGTTTAATAGTTGTGGAGGTGATATTGTGGTCTTGTGGACATTGTGGTTTTGTGGACATTGTGGTCTTGTGGACATTGTGGTCCATATTGAATAGGAAGAAGAGATATTGTCAAATCACGAATTGAGATACCTGTTTCGATTACTACACCAATAGATTGATAATATTTCTGGTAGACTATACCCATAGGCGTCAATGTCGACTTATTGGTATTTCTCTCATCTGTTATTTTGATTGTCAAGATCCCTTGTCAAGAGAACTGAACGTTGAAAGTTTTCAAATTAATCAGTAGTTGAATAATAAAGGAAAACTGCTTCAATAACTAATACTTCAACTTTGATAAGATTAAAAATGTTTGTATTGATTAACTGTTGAATAATGATGAACGTGAAATCCATGTTTGAACAAAATTATTGTTGTCAGACTCTGTGTTACTTAGTCTAGCAGGTGCGCCAACTAGCGGCTGATAATGCAACTAGACAAAGCTTCTCTGTTAGCCAATATCTGTCGAAAATCAACAACTTTGAATTGATATTGTACAATTTAGGATGATCGTACAAAAATTATCTTGGGCTTAAACGTTTCTGAACTAATAAAATCGAATACACTGATAGTTATAAAGTAATATTCAGTCACTAAATCAATAAACTTTTGACGCGAAGTTCCAATAGCAAGCAGATGGCACCTACTCCAAATTCAGCATAGGGAAGATAGCATAATAAGGCTACTGGTCTAGCTGTTCTTGGAACTGATTAACTGATAATTTATTTTGTTTTGTTTTCATTGATGTTGTGTGCGAAAAATAAAGTTCGACACCACCTGCTTCAATAACTAATTCTTCAACTTTGATAAGATTACTGATAGTTATAAAGTAATATTCAGTCAGTAAATCAATAAACTATTGACGAAAATACTGCTCAATAATCGACTTTGGCATGTAGAATACCTTATATTAATGTGGCCTCCTAAAACATATACCAAACGAAACCGATATCTGAATTTCAACAAATTTGTGTTTTGACACAAATATTGTCTTTTTATTTGATAGGAGTATTATGAAAGTAGTAGGCTATAGAGATTTTATAAATACTACTTTATACAGATACACTAATTTCACTAAATAAGCATAGAAATTAAACTATACCAGTTATAATAAACTACCGTATACAACTGTATAACATAAAGGCTACGATACCAGGGCTCTCGCGTGGGGTGTGTGGAGTGTGCGACCGTACATTCAATTGGGCTATTAGAATAATTTTTTCACTATTTGATAAAAAAACTTATTTTATCAACAACTTGAATCCACAAGAAATCGCTTACATAAACTCATTTATCTTAATGAATTGATCAATTGAAAAACGATATGAAGCAGGAAACGGCCTCTTAAATGTAATTCTATTATTGGCTGACAACCACCTTACACTCTATCGACCAATCACATGACGGTTTCCGATAACAACTTCTTCCTAATATTTTTACCGAAATGTTGTAGTTGGAGTTCTATTTCATTTTATTAATCGTATGAAAAATAGAATTGATGAAGGTGGTAGATGGGAGTGCAAAATCATATTTTCATCTCATCTCATACAGCACTATTGAAGTCTAGTAGAAATATTATATATGACAAGATCGTCAATAGTAAATCAGCATAATTTTCTGTGTATGATACACCATCCATCATTTCTTGCTAGCAGCCATTTTCTAAGACAGAACTCACGAAACAATGTCAACCAATAAGAAAACAGCAGGCGGGGCATGAAGGCGTGTCCACGTCAAATCTGAAACATCACCCGTCAACTGCTGCCATCTACTGGTTGAATTTAGAAACTTTTCTAACCGATGTTTTCGGCCATTTTGATCGTGGGCGGAGCTTGGAGTCGTGTCCAATGGCAGTCGAAGCAAGTCAGCCTATTGCTACTGCCATCTGCCGGCTGAATTTGGAGCTATTTTGAATCTTATTCAAGAAAGTTGGGTAGAGCAGTGGAAATGGCTGAAATCTTCAATTTGCTTGTTATTGAGTTTCCAATAACTTCTTTAGTTTAAAACATCTCTATTTCCAGTAAAATAAAATATTCATGATGATTCCCAATATTTTTCTGTGAAAAAATTATTATTACCTTCCTTATGTGCTTCCAAGAAAACTAATAGAATAAATTAATCAATAATTAAAAATTTGATATTTAAATGATAAAAATAACGGTAGACCTACATTGTGACCGTTTGCTCAATGTAGATAGCCTTTAATTATTTTTTTATTAATTCCTATCACGTATCCAATACATAAAAAAGGGGGGCGCCTGCCAAAATCTTGCACAGGGCGCCAAAAAACCACGTGAGGGCCCTGTACGATACTGTAGAAACTTATATACAAACTTATGATTTTATGAAGTTGAATGAAAATAATACAAACTCAATAAACGACCTGACACGAATGATTCTTCAACATTCAAAAAAGCGGTTGAGTAAAAATCGAAAAAAAACTGTAAAAAGTACAAGAAATCTGAATCATCATTATTCTTTTCAAGGGAAAATTCCAGACCACTTACCACCTATTCATTCCACCTTATTTTTGCCGTTTGATTTTATTATGAATCGCTTTTATAGATATAGATAGAGTGTGTACAACCCACACCTAACTGACTTCTACTTTTGTAATAAGAAAAAAATGGGCGAAAACCCAAAACCTCATATTCTTCGACGTTTGATTTTATTATGAATAGAGTGGTACAACCCACACCTAACTGACTTCTAGTTTCGTAATTAGAAAAAATGGCAAAAAGTCGAACCTTACAACCTGTCAATCACCTCTGATTATCGACTAGAAAAGTCGATTTGGTTTTGAATAGAAATATTAAGTCAATGTTCCCTTTATACTAAAACCTACGCATTACAATTGATTTTGTAAAACGGAAATTCTGAGGCTTTTTGAATAAAATTATTCAAAATTTGTTGGGACCCACCCTCGAAAATATACGTTTCTTTCGCCTACTCTTGAGACTCCCTTGTTCTTTCGGTTACACTTGAATTGTTACCAGTTGAAGAACTATTGTTATCGTTGAAGAACTATATTGTTAGCATTTTGGAACTGAATAAACGTTTCTTCTAGGGGGTTTAAAACCCACTTCATCTACATATTACGTCAAAATATCTCGTCAAATTTTGCCACACATTGTAAGCTTTCTCAATAGTTCAATATAGTTTCTCAATAGATTTTTGCGAAGCAGGAAGTGGGTGAAATGTATTTTTTAATGTGTGGAAAAAATTTGAGGCAAAACTCGAAAAGAAACTATACTAACGAATCACTAGTTAACTTATTTTTTCAACTATCGGATGTCATTTCACGAAAGAATGAGTATAAGGCCGTTAAATCTTTGTAGGTGTTTAGAAAAAATGTTACTTTAACGGAAAATGTCGAATTAACGACATTTTGAGAAAACGTTGATTCGTTAGAGAATATAATCTAGGAATGAAATGAAAAATATATAGGTTTCACCTGAATAATGGAGAAATATAGAGTACCTACAGTTCCTATATGGGGAAGTATTTTCAACGAAGAATATACAAGAATAAAAGAATATACAACGCTTCTATAGCATACTGTATTAATGTGGACTTATTTTTCATTTCCTGCATTATGTTTAACTCTGTTATCAACTAATTTTACTTGGTCAAGTTACATGAAAATCAATTTCATCTTCAGCTACGATTTATAATTTTTACAATTAGTAAATACCATAAATAACAAATTTACAGTGAAATTCTATAAGCAAAGTAGAATATAGTAGGAATAAAAGATACGATTTGGAGTGAAAAATTCAACAATAACCTGAACTCTTATTATTGAAAAGCTAAAACCATTCTTTATCAGAAACACTTTTCATGAGAGTAGAACTCATTTTGAATCGAAATATATTCGATTTGTGATTGGACTGACCTGAGAAAACGATTCTCTATCAACTATTATCACTGACTCAGTAAATATAATTGAGAATTTATAATCAGTTTCTGACTCCGTATATTTAATATTTATGCATATAACAATATATTTATTCATAAGCATTGCCCCAACAATTATCAGAGTAAATACGTCGCGACAAATTCATATTATTTGTCAATGTTACTGATAGTCCTGGCGCTAGAAAAGAGATTAAAACCAATATAATTATTATTGTAATTCAATACTCTCTTGGCGCTATCCCTAAATATTTATTGAAACAAATACAAATTAAACAAATCATGATAAAATGCAGCCACTTCTGTTCATCTAGCGCCAATTGAATCCGTTCTATCAACAAAATCCAAAAGTTTACGAACCTTTGTATTGGTCCTGATTGAACTTGATCGTGGCTACTAAGAGACAACTGAACTAATATAACTTCTCATTTTATTCTATCAGGGCCTTGTTATCAGTAATCATGTAAATTTGATGATGTTGTTTTTGCTGTAATGGAGCAGCGTTCGAATGAACTTTGATTGACAGAAGCATTGTTATTCTATCAATATTAAATAACACTTTTATGCAAATATTTGTAATTGTTAATAACCTTTTCATTTATTGAATAACTTAAGACATGACTCACGGTACCGGTACACGTTTTTCGTCTTGTAAACTTGAAAATGTTCAATATCAAGTTCAAATATACGTATAAGTACACAGGTACCTATATTCTGATTGCAGTTTCTGATATTCGATCTGGTCGACCAAAGAAGACATTCTGGCAAGATGAGAAAATGATTCCAGCTCGGTCAATATTAGTTTAAAAGTGAAAAATTTGGTCTTAAATTGTATAAAACATTCTTCTCAACAATAAGAGGCCATTATTGACTACAGCTCTGTCAATAATGACAGAGAAGACATTCTGGCCCGAAGGAAAAATGACTCCAGCTCAATTAATATTAGTTCAAAAACTATAAATTTGGTCTCAAATTGTAGATTATAATGTTTCCTACAATTTAAGATCAAATTTATAATTTTTGAACCAACATTGACCGAGCTGGAGTCATTTTCACCATCTTGCCAGAATGTCTTCTTTGCTTGGACAGACTACAGATATGAAACCGAATGTAATGAAATTATGAAATACAAATACATAAAAGTTAAAATTACATTGAATACATTAGAAAATTTTCAGAAATAAATATATTTCTTGTGCAAAATGAGCAAGAAGGCCTTTTGCCTATTACTTCGACACTAACATGAAAGTTGAAACTTTCGTGAATTTGGTTATAGCCTAGTTGGGTCTCGATTTTTGTTCGTGAATAGTACCGCATCGACTCCCTTTTGCCTAGATAATAGCCTGCCTACACAGTTCTAAAGAACTTCTTGGTGTGACTGACCTTTGCAAAAGAACCTGAAGACAACGCTCTATTTTGCAAAATGTCAAAAGAACCCATTTCGAATGCACGGAAACACACACAGCAAAAACAAACATTTTGGGGGGTGTGTAGTGGGTCCTTTCCCACGCTGGAGTTCAGGGTTCGACCCTAGGATTGACCCAAGTTATGAAAAAATCTATCGAGATCCAGTGGACGGATCTTTTCTCTTGTACATCCTGTCAGATTTTTGGTGATGACTGAGATTGTTATCGTTACGATGACAGGCAGAAAACTGAAGACCAAGCTGGTGTGTACCCTATATTTTTGCAATTATTGTTTAGTGGTCTTTGTATATGCGGCCCTGTTGAAGATGTCATAATACTCTATCAGAATGAAGTCAAGGATTTAAAACTGAAGATTAAGATGTACCTTATTTATTCATTCTATTCGTCACATATAAGCTGCAACTAGTGAGCAATGCAGGGCCTTCGCGTGGGGTGTGCAGAGTGTGCGACCGCACAGGGCGCCACGGCCAAGGGGGTGCTGCGGGTGCTGATGCAAAACGGGAATTTGAAAAATTTCAATTGAGTTATTAGAATAATATTTTTTCCCTATTTGATAAAAAACTTTTCTCGAACAACTTGAATTCACAAGAAATTATTTCCTCTAGGCATAAATTCATTCATCATAATGAATTTATCAATTGAAAAACCACGATCAATGTATGAAGCAAGCCAAGAAAAGCCCCTCTTAAATTTAATTCTATTGTTGGCTGACAACCACGAACCACCTTATTCTTACACTCTGTCGACCAATCACAAGCCAGTTTCCGATAAAAACTTCTTCCTAATATTTTACCGAATGGTTGTAGTTTTTCAAACTTTTTTCTGGCAAGTGGTCGGTATTAGATCATGAATAGTTTGAGTTCTATTTCATTACATTCACCGTATGAAAAAAAGAATTAATGAGTATAAGATGGAGTGCGAAATCATATTTTCATTTCATTTCATACAGCATAAAACTATTGAAGTCTAGTACTGGCCTTGGTTGCACTATAAAAGTGAAACTGAATCTAAATCCTATGAATAAATTCTTCAACTACTAACTTTATAGAATCTTATCAGCCTGAAAACCTGAATAAATATCATATTAGCACAAGATCGTTAATAGTAAACCAGCATAATTTTCTGTGTATGACATTTGCAATAGTTCTGAATTCAGCCAGCAGATGGCACTAGCAATAGGGTTACAGAAATGTGATACACCATCCTTCATTTTCTTGCTAGCAGCCATTTTCTAAGACAGAACTCACGAAACACTGTCAACCAATAAGAAAAGAGCAGGCGGGGCATGAAGGCGTGTCCAAGTCAAATTTGAAACATCACCCGTCATCTGCTGCCATCTACTGGTTGAATTAGGAAACTTTTCTATTTGATGTTTTCGGCCATTTCGATCGTAGGCGGAGCTTGGAGGCGTGTCCAATGGCAGTCAAAGCAAGTCACCCTATTGCTACTGCCATCTGCTGGCTGAATTCGGAACTATTGCGAATGTTATTGTGCGAAAGATATTGAATAAAATGTATGAATTATATTTTGTGAATGGGAAATGAATTTGATTTTCAATTTGGATTTTTTTATATTGGTATGATTCAATTGGCAATCCTTATATTTCGCAAATATTGCTTTGTTAAGAGGTCTTCGAATCTGTGGCCCTATAATTCATGTTTAAAGTGGTTATAATACTCTATCACAGCGGTTGATAACTCCAGCTCTGTCATTATTGGTTTAAAGTTTGTTTATTTGGTCACAATCGTAGGAAACATTCTGATCTACAATTTGAGACCAAACAAATATTTTTTGAACCGATATTGACCGAGCTGGAGTCATTTTCTCATCTTGCCAGAGGGTCTTCTTTGCTTGGCCAGACTATACTTTACTTTACATTTTAGAGAACAATTATTGTCTCGCCAATTGGCATCGTATAAACCCGCCTTCAGGCTTTCTAATGTAACTGTTGTACCTAATTTTTTTTCTTTTTTTGCTGCGGATGATGCCTACATAAGTATTCAAATTTACTTGTGCGTGGGTATAATGGAATGTGCGAGGGTGATTTATGAGGTGCTCTGGTGGGATTCGAACCCACGACCGGGTAGCGCTACCGGACTGAAGGTTGTAACGCCCCAGACCACTCGGCCAACCCGGCCGACAATGTACCTATCTAATACCTATTCTTTGGATACTTTATTTCAATAATTTATCTTGCTCATAAAGAATGATTATGAGACATCTAATACAGATTGTATTGGGGACTAGCTAGCAAACCGGAAAACTAAAATTATCCATAAAGATAAAAATTAGTTTGAAATAAATTATTTTATTATTTAGCGTATGGCTTTTAATAGTGGGGAGACCCAAGGGTTGTTCCACTTCGCCAGGATAACCTCATTTTCTAAATAAACTAATTTGGAGGAATTGACAACCTTTAAGTTGACCACTGATACTAATCTATGTGAAAATCACATAGATTCCTATAGTTTTCAAGCTAATAGTTACAAATTTTCAATCTGATAGTTACTAGTTTTCACGCTAATATAGTTACTAGTTCCAAGATAATAGTTACTAGTTTTCAAGCTAATAGATACAAATTTTCAATCTGATAGTTACTTGTTTCCAAGCTAATAGTTACTAGTTTCCAAGCCAATAGTTACTAGTTTTCAAGCTAATAGTTCAAAGTTTCTCTACAGAAGTACAGAACGTGTTGTTACCGTAATTCACGGTTTATTAACTTATCCCGCTGGCAGTACATAGAACTTCCTACATGTCACCCTCCTGCTTTTGTGCTACATTTCTTTCTTTTTTTCTAAAAAAGTCTAAAAAATACCCTTCAGTCTGCACGCGTGCTGCGGATCGGTTAATTTTCATTGAAAAAATCTGAAAAAGGGTGAGTAGTCGGTCTAGATTTTTTTTCTATTTTTTCACGAAAAAAGGGATGAAATAAAAGGAGTGAATAGGGAAGTGTTAAAGGGTAGCCTACTGTAGTCTGTCGAAGCAGAGAAGACATTCTGTCAAGATGGGAAAGTCACTACAGCTCGGGCAATATTGGTTCAAAAATTATTGATTTGGTTTCAAATTGTAGAAAACATTCTAATCTACAATTTGAGACTAAGTTTTTGATTTTTGAACCAATATTTACTGAGCTGGAGTCATTTTCCTCTCTTGCAAAAATGTCTTCCTTGCTTGGACAAACTATACCGGATTATAGCTTCCGTATTTCCTATTTTTGGAAAACCTACTTTCGATAATAGCTCTCCAACTCTTGCTTACTCTCTCACTCTCTCTCCCTCTCTCACTATTTGGTCTCTTTGTCTCTCTCTCTTTCGCTATTTCTCGTATTCACCCTCTCTACCTCACCCACCTTTTTTTGAAGAGCAGTTGCACAACATCTGAGTTTTGTTGAGTTAGTTACAAATATTTCCAGCATCCGATTTTTGTCACATTCCAAAATGAATTGCTTTGAAACATTCCAAGATGAATCTGGAAATTTGACCCTTTTTTCGAAAAGATTGCATGTGCTAGCAGCTATTTTTGTCTTAATGGTTAGTGGTTGTTTCACAAGTTGGGTGATTTATGACGAATCCTTTATAAAATTATTTTTCCAATTAATGAACAAGAATTCAACTGAATCGAAGAATTTGTAGAATTTAGAGTGCAGTGTAAAATAGTGTGTTCCATTTTATAATTAAATTACCGTGTGTTAGTCAGTTTTAATTGAAGGTTCTTTACTAGCGGGTGATAGGCTATTCGATTCATATAGGCTCTAGGACAGTGCATGGGTGATGAGCAGACAATTTTGTATTGCTTTTTATTTATTTATTTATCTATTGGAAAAACACACATAGGTTGAAAGAACAGGCATAGCCCTTGGTATTTCAATGACAATATCATTCTATAACATATATGTATCATAATATATTATCCATGTATTCTTGAATTTGTGAATCAATTTCTATAATATTGATCAAGTTATAACTAAACTGTTGGTATTGCTTTAAAAAATTATATTGTTAAAGATTTTGAGCTAGCTTGACAACTCATTGATATTGAATGTGTATGAGCTGAGTCTCTTAAGCAAATATATTGATTATTTTATTCATTAACAATGTTCATGCTCAATTTTGCAGGATAAATAAATTCAATTTCAAATAGGTTCTCGCCTTTCTTCCATGTGAATTTTTCAATGTTGTAACTTGATCATTAGAGAAGAGAATAACGCCTCTGTCAATAACTGGAACACACTAATTACAGGTTCTGTAATAATTATTCCATTTTGTAAGGAGACGAGCTCTTTTTTTACACTGCGAGCTCATCAGAATACAGTTCACCTCACTAACAAACAGCCGGATATAGTCTGTCCAAGCAAAGAAGACATTTCGACAAGATGGGAGAATGACTTCAGCTCAGTCAACATCGGTTCAAAAATAACGAATTTGATCTCAAATTGTAGGAAACATTCTGATCTACAATTTGAGACCAAATCTATGATTTTTGAACAAATATTGACCGTGCTGGAGTCATTCCCTCATCTTGCCAGAATGTCTTCTTCGCTTGGACAGCCGGATACTTCATTTCGTTTCCAATTTAATTTTCTCTCCTTTTGCCACTAAACTGAATGCAATTTAATTATTCATACAACACCCTGCGATTGTTTAGCAGCCTCTTGACAAGGAAGACGAGAATCTTATAAAGAATTGAGTAAAGGAAGGAAAGGAAGGAAAGGGGGAGAAGAAGAAGAGAAAGAAGAAGAATAATAAGAAGAGACGAAGAAGAAGAGAAAGATTAAAAGGAAAGAAGAAGAAAGCTTCACCCCGGTGAAATTCTATCAAGTCTTGTCAATGCAAAAGAAGAGATCCTTTGGCCCCAAAACGTTCGTTTTTTCCAGCTTATAAAGAGGACCTTCACAAACACCGACTACAATTAACACTCGTCTCTAATAAACGAAAGAATTAATGAATAAATAAACGAGCAGAACGTTCACAGCCAAAGGAAAACCCCCGATTCCATTTAAAAGGAAAAAGAGCTCATAGAGAGAAAAAATAGAGTTTTCGTTTAATTGGAGCGCTGTGAAAAACTCTCTAGCGTCGTCTCTTCTTCTTCTTCTTCTTCTTCTTCTTCTTCTTCTCCTTCTTCTTCTCCTCTCTCTTCTCTCATCAGAAAACAACGACTGAAAAGGGAATAAAAGAAAAAGTGGTAGAGAAAAGGTTGGAGCCTTTTTTTTGCAGCTTGAATATCTAAATATTCATTTCATTCCCTAATGAAATCCGAACAGACTTGGAGCGATGGCGAAAATTTAATTTCTCCGCCCTTTAATTAAGTTTGGTGTTTCTGATGTTAATGAATTCTTTGCCATTGAATTTTTCCTCCTTTGACAAAAACAGCCTTACAACAACACAATCGTTGACGAGTGAAGAAAACTTTCTTCGGGAATAATTTTATACCTCGAAAAGAACAGTTAGAGGACTCGGCTCTCTTAATTAAAATACATATTACTTGAATGAATGAATAAGTAAATAGGTTATTTGAAACTCTTGCACTTTGAGATTGTTCTCGTCCAAAGGAAACTCGAATCGCTTAACAGAAATTAATTACTTTCAGAACTCAATTATCTTCAGTTTCCTTCTACTTTGAGGATCACAACGGTTTGAATAATTCGTTTTTATCTCGAGATTTTAGCTTGGATGAGTTTTATTCCAATACCAGATGAGTATTTTGATATTTCTTAAGGAAAAAAGAATTGTAAGGAGACTTTACGGGTAGATTCCATCTCACCAATATGTATAAAATACTACTCAAAATACCACCTCACCAAATACTACTGGTTGGTCACCCATCCAAAAGTAGTCCACAGCGTTTTTGACTGAACTACACGGATCACTAAGCTGATAGATTCTGACTATTTAGGATCTTTGTATTTTATAGTTATAACTAGAATATACTGACATGTCTCTTGTCATTCGTGTGAAACTCAAATTTTGATGTTATATGTGATAATTATGAATGAATAAATAAATAAAAAATAGTTATAATAGTAATTAGACATGGTTTAGTTTCTTCAGGACTACTGGTTGATGGCTCTGATAGAGATATTTGGGTGAAGTTACAATGCAATGTCGATGTCTAAACTATTACAATAGTTTAGTTAGTATTATAATAATAATATAGTACTCAGTAATATTATTATGATATTCATTTTTGTATGATAAAGTAGAAAAATGCAAAATATTCAAAAGCAGTTCTAAAGTTTCAAAATAGATTGTTTATTCTATACGTATCCACCTCGTCTTGTTTATTGTTCACAACTTTTTTGGACTGTCGGTTTTCCCATCCACTCGTAGTTCTTGACTGTCACAGTCTGAACTGTGAGTGAATAAATAGTCTGTGATGGTCTGGGTCGACTGCGACAGTCAAAAACTGTAAGTGGATGGGGAAACTGACAGTCCAAAACAGCTGTAAACCAGGCCGATCGTTGAACGATCAGCTGTGAACAATCGAACTGTCAGTACGATCTGACAGAGGATGTGAATGTGGACCCTAATGCCTAGTTTATACGATGCCAATTGGCGAGACAATTGTCTCCTGAAATTTACAGCTGATGTAAAGTATCTATTGAATCTTTTGAATATAAAATCATCAGCTCGGCATGACTTCATGAAAATTCTAATAGACAATATCAGCTGTTTGCGCCCGGCATCAGTTGTCTCATGACAAATGCCTCGCCAATTGGCATCGCATAAACTAGGCATAAGGTTTGAATGAGTATTCGGAATTTTTAAAAGTGTAATATAAGGTTAATCTGGGAGATTGTTGATATTCTACTAGATAATAGTAATGAAGTAGTAAAAAAGGAGTAACAATATTACTACTCATTGCCCCTAACATTACCCACGCACATGTTTGAACTTAGAGTACAAGTGAGCATTATCCTCAGACTATTTTTCGAAATTTTAACTAGGCAATATGGGAATATTGTTATTGAATGCAAATTCATAGAACATTAGAAATATTATTGAAAACACTCCAAGAAGTGGAGAAGAAACAAACCTTACACGGAAACAAACCCCCTCTAAATCCTCCCCTAGCATCCATTTGCGTGAGTATTTACCATGATCCGTCACTGGTTCAACTCTGGAAGACAAAGGCCTTCAGGCTGGTGAAGTCTGTCCAAGCAAAGAAGACATTCTGGCAGATGTGAAATTTCCTCCAGCTCGGTCAATATTGGTTCAAACATCATAAATTTGGTCTCGTATTGTAGGAAACATTCTGATATAAAATTTGAGACCAAATTTATCATTTTTGAACCAATATTGTTAGAGCTGGAGTCATTTTCCCATCTTGCCAGAATGTCTTCTTTGCTTGGATAGACTATAAATGCTGTACTGCAAAACTGATGAAAAAAGAATACTTTACCACAAACTTGAAACGTCGAAACCAGACGAAAGAGACAAGAAGAGATGAGGAGAAGGAGGAAAGAGAGGAGGAGAGGGAGAGAGAGAGAGAGACAGTGACAGAGAGAGACAATAGAGTAATTTTGCAAGTGAAGCAAGTGCTAGCACCAAGCCTAAGTAGCGCCTCAGGTTGTCTTCTTCTTCTTTCTTCTTCCTCTTTTTCTTCATCTTCATCTTATTCTTTCTTTATTTCATTTTCATCTCCTTATCTTCTTCTCCTCGTCCTCACCTCCTGCTTCTTCTACTCATCTCCACCTTCCTCTTCTTCTCAGTACCAGCGTACTTATACAGGGGTAACTCCACCGCCTTTAAAAAGAATAAATTACATTGCAAGTTTTTCCTCTTCTGCTGTACTCTTAAGCTCGTCTACAGCAGATATAGGAGAAAGAAGAATAGGAAGAAGAAGAAGAAGAAGAAGAAGAAGAAGAAGAAGAAGAAGAAGAAGAAGAAGAAGAAGAAGAAGAAGAAGAAGAAGAAATATCGAAAGAAGAAGAGTTTGGGAGAAAATAAGAGGAGTGGAAAATAGTCTCTGAAAGACCAACCACCCTTTTCCGTATAGTCTGTCCAAGCAAAGAAGACATTCTGGCAAGATGTGAAAATGACGCCAGCTCGGTCTATATTGCTTCAAAAACTTTCAATTTTGTCTCAAATTGTAGAAAACATTCTGACCTACAATTTGAGACCAAAAGAATAATTTTTAAATAAATATTGACCGAGCTGGAGTCATTCTCCCATCTAGTCGGAATGTCTTCTTTGCTTGGACATACTATACTAAGCAGCCTCAATTTTCCCCCTCAGGCCTGTTTTTATTCCTTGCATTTTAAAAAGTTCACTCCTTCAATTCTTTTTCCTCTCTTACCTCCTTCTTTCCTTCCTTCTCATTTCTCTTTCCTTCTATCTCTTCTTCCTTTCTATCCGTACCTTCTTCCTCTTCCATCTCTCTCTCTTCTCTCTCTCTCTCTTCTCTCTCTCTCTCTCTCTCTCTCTCTCTCTCTCTCTCTCTCACTCTTCAGACTGCTGTTTCCCAGTATTCGAGGCTCATTCCCTTTTCTTTATTTCCTGAACTGTTTCTGATCTTTTCCATTGTCTGCCGTTTTCCTGAGAGCTTTCCAAGTGATCTCTTTCAATAGGGAAATGATAGGAACTTATCAAACATAATTTTGATTTATTCAAGGTGAGTTTCCATTGCTGCAAAACACGAGCACATGTCGGGCACAAGTTGCAATAGCAACACGTAGTTTTATAGAACAACGCACACTGGTCAGCTGTTTTTTGATTTGCGTTGCTGTATGCAAATCCGTGTTTCCATTATTACAAATTACGGGCACACAAGGTGCAGTATTCACCATACTAAATCAATATCACTGGCGACTCGTGCCCACGAAACAGGTGAAGTGCTGTACAGTAAGAGATACGGGCACTTCACCTGTTTTTTGAGTGCGCCAGTGTACCATATATTTATCTATTTGTATGGAGCATCGCAAATCAAAGATCAACTGACCTGTGTGCGTTGATTTATACAACTTCGTGTTTCTATTGCATCTTTTACCCGACATGTGCTGGTGTTTTGAAGTAATGGGAACCTACCTTAAGTTTTCAAGTCTCAAAATGTTGAAGATAAATACTACTGCTATTGTGATAGAGATATTAATCTCTACTATTGTGATGATGATATTGTGGTGATGATCCATATTGAATGGAAAAGCTTGATATTGTGGTCAAAGCCATACGTTTTTCAAATAATTATCAAGGTAGATACCAGCTTAAGTTGTTTCACCATCTTAAATCACTGATAAACCAGAGTTTGCCTGAGTAAACTTTAGTTTATAAGAGACTCAGTTCACATAATTATAATGGATTAACTATGGTTTAAATGGAAACAACCGAAACCAGTATCTTGATATTATTACATCTCTTGCTTTGACAATATCAATAACTATTTTAAGTTGAAAATAATCTCTTCCAATGGAATTATGTACCTTAAACGATAAAATTAAGATTTCAATCACAATTACGGAACCTTTGACCGCAAATAGACTGAGCCTCAGTTCGAATGTTTTAAATTTATAAATACTCAACTTCATTTTGTATAGAATCTGCGTATTTTACTTGTCATTCCTCGCTATTTCTGGTTGGATTTGAAGTAAAATCTTAAGCTCGTCTTCAATTTTCATTTGTTTTATTCTTAATTGTGTACTACAATATTGTATAGAATCTGTGTATTCTACTTGTCATTCCTCGCTATTTTTGTTCGAATTTAAGGAAAAATCTTATGTTCCCCTTCAATTTTCAATCATTCAGAAAGATACGCTATCCTCTCGCCAAAATTCACCCTTGGAATTTGATCCCCTTCAAAATATTATTACTCCACCACCAACCCTTACTGTTTCATCGCGATCAAATTTTAAAAAGGCCATTAAAAAGTATTGCTACCCACGTCATCAGCGAGGGGTGATTTTCCACGTATATAAACTTGCAAATAATGTTTCCTTTCTCAATAGGGTGATTTTCATCTCATGACTTGAGATAAGTTATGAGTTCTCACGAGCTTTAATGAGATGTTCTTGTAATTTTCGTTGAATAGGTTACCTATATCCTGAAACGTATTGCTGGTTGCCTCATATTGTTGAAATTAAGTGTTCTCATTCACATGAGGTGGTCGAAGTACAGAAATGAGAAAGTTATTCAGCATTTGAACATAGCAAGCTGATGTTACTGGTATAGTCTGTCCAAGCAAAGAAGACCCTCTGGCAAGATGGGAAAATGACTCCAGTTTGGTCAATATTATTGAATTATAAATGTGGTCTTAATAGTAGATCAAACTGTTTACGACAATTGATAATTGTTGAATCAAATTTATAATATTTGAACCAATATTTACCGAGAATGAGTCATTCTCCCATCTTGCCAGAGGGTCTTCTTTGCTTGGACAGACTATACTTCGTGGCTGCTGACAAATTTAAACAAATATGAACCAATTCTATCATTCGAAGACATCGCACACCAGACAGTCACTTTGGCTGGATGAATTGGCAACAGTTTTGGGCATTATGCCTTTTGGTTTGTCCAATCTTTGTATTTTTTGATTGATTGAATAAATGATTGAATGATTGAATACAGGACTTAGAAATGTGGATTACACTAGAAATTAGCACTGGCGGCTCGTGCCCACTAAACAGGTGAAGTGCTGTAGAGTAAAAGATACAAGCACTTCACCTGTTTCGTGGGTACGAGCCGCCAGTGGAAATTAGTGAACAATTACGATCGCTACCTTATGTTGGAGAACTATGAAGAAAGTAACAACTTATCTCTATATCCATATGTGTTCTTACAATTTGTTGGGCTATATGACTTGAAAAAATATTGTCTGTGAATTTTATTTTATCACCTAAACTAGTACCGTTTGACTGTCACATTCTGTAGTTTGTGGATTGAAGCTTGTGATTCAGAAGACAAGCTAACAAAACATTACTTCGAACTTAATACTCGTTTTACCTCAAGCTATTCTCCATTGTTTATTGTTTATACTCCAAATTTATTATTGCTTTGAAATAAGTTTTCAACTTCAGCTTTATTATCGTTCTTGTGAATTTTTGTTGGCGTTACGTAGAAGAAAGTATGCTTTGTCAGTATTTAATTAAAAATTGTTCATAGTAAATTGATCCCTGATAGTTACTACTTGAAATAAACGAACACAATTTTTTAGAGCGTTGAAAACAAAACCGTTTTCTCTTTGGAAAAACCTTATCATCCACCAGATAGTACAATACCTAACCTCCATTATGAAAGAGGTTACCCGACTAACTTACCTCTAATATTGTATTAAAAGGCAGGGTACGTTTATTACTAAATTCTCCACTTTCTTCAGAGTGGTTCGCCTATGGGGCTTTTCTTTAATTACCACTTAAACGACTCTCTCTCAGTTGCCCCCTGGCTGTTTTGGGATGATAATGTCAGAAGAGAAAAAAAGCATGCAAAGTATAGTCTGTGTAAGCAGAGGAGACATTCTGGTCAGATAGGAAAATTACTCCAGCTCGGTCAATATTTGATCAAAAATTATAAATTTAGTCTTAAATTATAGATCAGAATGTTTACTACAATTTGAGACAAATTCATAATTGTTAAACCAATTTTGACCGAGCTGGAGTAATTTTCCCCATCTTGCCAGAGTGTCTTCTTTGCTTGGACAGTCTATAAAACTCATTTTCCGCAAGCAAACTCCTTTCTTTTTTCTTTTTACCTTAAAAAATCTGAGATAAAGAGGTGATGTCTTTCTTTGTTCGTTGAAGATTTGTAATTGAGGAAGAAAAGAAGAGTTTTTGTTGTAGCTGAATGTATATCATTTGCAGTTGGCGAAAGCTGAGAAGGCACGTAGTTGCAATGCAAAGTTTATCGAAACTGCGTGTCTTCTCAGCTAGCGCGAACTTCATTTGTTGGGAAAAGAGTGGAAAATCGAAAGAGTTGAAACGTCACTTTTTTGTTAAGTATTTTAACGAGTGATTACAAAGGATTAGGTTGTGATGCACTGGCGGCTCGTGCCCACGAACAGGTGAAGTGCCGTACAGTAAAAGATACGAGCACTTCACCTGTTTCGTGGGCACGAGCCGCCAGTGTTGTGATGACAATTCGTCAGTGAAATGCGAAAAGCAAGAATTTATAATGAACCAATTTTGCAAGCATTTAGTTCATTTTACTCTTGAAAGAAATTTTCCAAATCAATAAGAAGTTAGGAATTTAATACCATTTTCAACTACTGTGAAATCGTACAACGTTAGAAAGTAATAATACAGATATTATAGTAATAATGTATCTTACTCATCAGTCAGAGGATACAACACTTTTATAGAAACAGATCTAATTATTCAAGACTGAAAAATAATACGCATATGCATTATGCGAAGCTCAAGTAGTTTGTCCGCATAAAGTGAGCTTATTTTCATTACGTTTTAAGTAAATCAATACAATGATATTGACTTAATGTAAGTAAAATCACGAACTGTAGTAAATTGAATCTAGTTCTTCTACAATGTCAAGAGAAGAAGAAGTAGAAGTAGAAGAAGGAACTCTCTGTAGTAGCCTATTGAATGTAACTATCTTGAAGCAGTTTTGTTGTTGTTTGAAGTAACTTGGCTAGAATTTGTTTCAAAAAGAAAAAATAATATAATGCTCCCTTGCGAATTATTTTTGGCAAAACATAAAATCAATTTAAAACCAAATCCAATCTCCAAATACTACTGACATAATAATAAATCCATGTTACTGTCCAATCAAAGTTGAAAACAGCCTTTTGATTCAAGGAAAATAACTGCATCAACGCCATTTTATTGGGAGAATCGTCGACTCTCTCGACCAATAGCATCCATCCATCTTGAAAAGTAGATTTCAAATGCCATAAGCGGAGTTGAATGCTTTTGATTGGTTGTGACGTAGAACCCACAAGAAAGGGGAGGGAGAAGGTGACTCCTCCCATAGACCACACCTCCAACCAATCACGAGCGTTCGGCCGTTCGCTTTCCACCAATCACAAGGCTACGAATACACCAGAGGGCACGAGTGGTAGTTTTTATTGAAACTTCCATTTAGCAAGAACAAAGTTTGCTTAGTCGAGCTAACAAACAGCAAAGAATGCGAACTCTCTATTTATTTTACATGCAAAATTCGCATTGATTCATTACTGCTCGTTTGCTCTGACGTGAACGTGGTAAAACGTTTTCAGATTTGTTACAAGAGAATCTGTTCTCTATCAAATATTTCTATTGTTTCCCATGTGAAGTACTGATTTTCTCTTTCAGTACAAAAATAATTTTCTGATTTTGCTCAGAATATGTTTTGTTACAATACACAAGTACGCATACTATGAAGAACCTTGTATTTGTTTTGTCAATAATTGTCAATATAATCGACAAATAGTTTATACTAATGTTTAAATTTTTTATAGACAATATCACTTTGTTCGTGGTGATTATCAAACTAATTAAGCCACGTTCCATTACTTCAAGTCGAGTACAAGATGAAATAAAAACACGTAGTTGTATGGAGCAACGCATATGTAAACCTCCATACAACTCAGTGTGCCTATAGCTTCTTAGGAACATATGCACGTGCGACTTTAATAGTAATGGAAACGAGGATTTTAAGGGAATAAACATAAAATTTCGGGGAAAAACATAATATACAATAATTGAGGAATGAAATTAAAACAATGAAACAATGAGGAAACAAAGCATTATCAACTAAGAAAAATTTATGAGAACATAAAATTTAGATTAGATCAGATTAGATTATTCACTTTATTCAAGTAGATTGCAGCATTTATGGTCTTAAATCTTAGATTCCGAAAATTAAACATAAATTTAATCACACGATTGGTTAAAAAAAATATACAAGGATATGTAGTGAACTTGTTAAATCAAAGATATATATGATTCAATGTTCTTACTGTTATAATATGATTGTGATGTATCTACATGAAATGGCGGAGTTTGAACATAGATGTCCATTCTTGGAGAAGAGGATTTCCCTCCCATTAACACTTAACCGTAAAAGGAAAAGAATAAGAGAAGTGGACGAAGTTAATGTAGAGAAAATAAATGAAATTAAAAGAAGGAATCTCAACAAAGGAATATTAGACGATGAAATTGAGTAGAAGGAATAAAACAAGAAGAGATGTAGAACAAAATATGGAGGAAATGAATGAGTAGAAAGGGAAGTGAAGATATATGCAGCAGAAAAAGAGCAGCAAGATCTGAACGAGGGTTACGGCAAGAGTAGGACGGAAAAGTGAGTAAGAGAAAGACGAAAAACGGTAAGAATCTCCGCGGAGTTCCTAAATTAATTTGGCTTTGGCAAAACAAAGGGCACATTCAACTAATGGAAGTTGTCTGAAAAAGAAGCTCGTCATAACAGCAACCATCTCCTTATTATTCATGTGGTTATCTTACTTTTCCCCCTTCTTTTTCGCTTTTTCTTCCCCTTCTTGTTACTTTTTTCCTAATTTTTCTTCTTTTCAACCCCTCACCCTTGAACACCTCTCATTTCAACCCCTTTGTTCGAGATCTCTTCCACTTCAAAAATCTTTTCCAACCTTCAGTTAAAGTATGTCCAAACAGAGAAGACACTCTGGAAAGATGGGAAAATCACTCCAGCTCGGTCAATATTTATTCAATAACTAAAAATTTGAACTAAAATTGTAGAAAACATATTGATCTACAATTTGAGACCAAATTCACAATTTTTGAACAAACATTGACCGAGCTGTAGTAATTTTCCTATCTTCCCAAAATGTCTTCATTGTTTGGACAGACAGTACCTTCTTCCCCCCGTAATAAATCCTCCCCCCTCCCTAACCATTGTCTTCCCGCGCGTTTCTTTATTTCGTAGCGCGTGCCTGCAAAAGATACGGGAAGAAAAAGTAAACGAATGAACCAAAGTACAAGAAAAAGAAAGAAAAAAGAGGCGCTTAAGGCGTGCCCCCCTCTCCCCTCACCAATGGGTTCGCCGCCATTTTCCCCCGTACTTTTTTGGCGCGCGTTTTTGTTCCCCCCGGGGGTTGAAAGGGGACGAGAGGAAAGTTTTTTAATGTTTTTAAAACGCAAGAATTACGCAGTGAGGGTGAAAAGTATGAAGGCTTGATGTGCAGCAACACAGTATTATTCTTTTCTGGAAGGGCGGACATTTTTGATTGGTGCGGTTGATGGGAGAGATAGTGGAGTAAAAGGACAGTAAAGAAGAAAGAAGAGAAGATCAGTGTGAAGGAGAAAGTGAAGAGCATTGAAAAGTAAAAAAAACAAAAACAGTGGAAAGGAATAGATAAAGTACAGTGAATAAGTAAGGAGTGAGTATCAATAAAAGGTAAAATATGAAGAGCACGAAAGAAATTAGAAGTGATGAACAATAGAAAATAAAATATAAATAACAATCAGGAAGTGGGAAGTGAAAAATAGTGAAGGAGTTTAAAGTGAGATAACTACAATATAAACCTAAATATAGATAACAGTGTATATAAGGAATAAGTAATGTAATGGTTTCTTGTGAGCTCAATTATTATATTATTAATGCATTCTGATCTAAATTTCAAAAGTCTAATAAAAATTTATTTGTTTTTGAATATTTTCATTTGGTGCTTCTGTTTTAAACTTTTTGTAGACCGATTTGAAAATTTGTAGAAAATAAGAGTTTTAGAAATATTTTATGACGTAACATTTTTTTGTATAAATGATAGAGGAAACGTTTTGGCATGTTGTACTGTGATGTAAGATGTAAAATAAATAAATAGAGATGAAGATGGATATAAAGAACTCAAAGACAATAAAAACAGTAAGAAGCAGAAAGCAATTCTGTACCTCAGTGTTAGAAGAACGTAAGTCACAAAAAGCAAATTTTAGAAAATTTAATTTTTGTTGGATGCAGCTAGAAAAACCGACCAAAACTCATGAAAAACCCCATTTTGAGGAAAAATGGACTAACGTCTTTCTAACACTGAGGTACAGAATTGATATAGATATTGGAGATGGATAGTAAAGAGTATTATTTTTGGTGATATTCCAATATTTATACTCTGCATTATGAAGTCTGTATGATTTTGTGGAAATTAAGGGTCACACTTTTGATTGCCTAGCTCGCTTTAACTCAGTATCCACAATACTTTTTCCATATCTCGAAATTGTAATTGTATGATTACAGAAATTGTAATCATACAGAGATGAATCGACAGAGAAACACTCTAACATTAACAGATAATATTTTGAAATGATACCTCAGAAATACCAATTATATTTTTAGATCTTTGTGATTGTATTAACTGATAAATCAAATGAAATTATAATCAGCCTGAAGTAAAACTCTCACATCAATGCAAAAATTAACGAGGAAGAGTATCGTTTTTGGGTGGAAGAAACACTTCTGCAGAAAACAGATTAAAACAGGGTTTATCGGCTGGGTCACCCTCTACAATTCCAAAAACTACCCCCATTTTTAATCGGCGCCTTCTCCAGGGGTGCTTCGTCTGCAGATCGTTTTAATTCCGAGGGGCGCGCGGGCGCGGAAGTTTTCAACTATGAAAATTAATGCAGATCGAAATTAACGCCGGTTATAAAAAGCGGGAAAATGGGGAATTTCGCACAGAACCGAGACCGATCGTAATTTATGGTCAGCTGATGACCTTGGTGTGACCTCTGTGATTGTTGAGCGCTGGAGCAGCTGATAGAGAAGGCTGTGATAGATGATGCAGTGCGTTGAAAGCTTTCTATAGATCTAGGAATAATTTTGTAGGGATTTAGGGAATCTTCTATTAAGGGAGATAATGATCGGGGTTGTAAAGTTGTGTTGACACAATATCAGAGCTATACAGTATACGTGGCAGAGCTATAAAAAGTATACGTGGAAGCTTGACAGAGCTATGCAGTATGCGTAGTAGCTTGACGGAGCTATTTATAGTATTCATAGTATTACTAAATACAACCCTTATGCATAGTAGTACTATTTTGCTTTATAACCCTGCTAAAAAATTATAAAGTGACAGAGGAAAACTGATTATAGCACAAGAAAAATATTCTTATGGCTTTTAATGGTGGGGAGACCTTAACGGGTTGTTCCACCTCGCCAATCTGTATTTGACCAGATACCGGTCACCCATCCAAGAGCAGTCCACAGTGTTCGTGACTTAACATCACGTCCACCGATAGATCACCTTCACCGAGAGACCAATACCCAGCACATAGTGTATAGCACAAATTGCGCCAATTTGGGAATTTAATTATGGCAATTTGCAATGGTTTTATTTTGGTAGTATTGCAATGTTTTCGCTATATATCACATTCAAGCCATTTTCTCTGATATGTGGTTAACATGAAAGTTAAATCTAGCTAATGTTGACAATTACAATGGTCATCTGGCTATGCCTAGATGATGTGTTTGAAATCAGAAGAGACAATAAATGCTAATTCATCAGCTGTTAGTAGGTTACATCACGTACAAGAGACAGACGACACCGCCTTACTTCTTGGAATCAGCTACACTTATCATCCAATCACTGGCGGCTCGTACCCACGCCACAGGTGAAGTGCCTGTATCTTTTACTGTACAGCACTTCACCTGTTCTGTGCGCACGAGCCGCCAGTGCAGCCAATCAACCTGTTTTCATAGTTTTAATAATAGAGACTGCATGATTAGTATACTGTAGTTGTATTGAACACCTAAAATGATTTCTGAGTTTGGAGACAAGATTAAAATTGGATTATCAGTAATGTTTTGGAGCGTATCATGATTAAAGAAGACAATCAATTGAATGAATTTCCGTATTTACTCAAATTTGCTTTGGTTACTTTACGTATTTCCAAAGAAATTCACAAATCTTGTAGCTTAAAGTTGAGATACATGTAAGAGTTAATAAATGCAGAATCTCAATTATAGTCTGTCCAAGCAAAGCAGACCCTCTGGCAAGATGGGAAAATGACTCAAGCTCGGTCAATATTGGATAAAAAATTATCAATTTGATCTCAAATTGTAGGAAACAGTTCGATCTACTATATAATTGTTAAACAAATATTGACCAAGCTGGAGTCATTTTCCCATCTTGCCAGAGGGTCTTCTTTGCTTGGACAGACTATATCTTGTGGTTTTCCACCCGCGTGTTTTGATGCAAGTTGAAGATCTTGAAGAAGATCCTGTAGAAGTTGAAGATTTTAAAGAAGTTGGAGTTGATGATCTTGAAGAAGCATGAGATCTCGAAGAACCTGTTGAAGAACCTATTGAAGAAGTTGGTGATGAAAATCTTGAAGAAGTTGAAGATCTTAAAGAAGAAAATTTGAAAAAGATCTTGAAAAATCTTCAAGAAGATCTCGGAGAAGTTGAAGATCTTGAAATAGTTGAAGATCTTAAGGAAGTTGAAGATCTTGAAATAGTTGAAGATCTTAAAGAAGTTGAAGAAGTTCTTGTAAAAGTTGAAGATCTTGAAGAACTTGAACATCTCCCTCAACCAAACTCCAATCCAACTAATATTCAAAAGTGGCCACCTTCCATCAACTTTCTACCAAGTCTTCGGAGACCCATTCATTCCCTCTTAATCCCTCCTCTGCAGGGATAATGTCTTTTCTCCTAATTACTTCAAGGGAGAGAGCTTCCTTCTTTCAAAAACACTGCTGCTTCCTTTAAGACAGACGCAAGGGATGAAGGGGTGGGTGAGTGGGGGGAGGGGGTAAGGGTAAAAGGGGGGAAGGATGTAAGTATGAAAAATAGTTCACGAAAGGGTGATACAAACAAAAGCCAGTAATGTAATTAGTAAGTTTTGCCTGTGGGGTAGCAGCCACCCCTCAAAAAAATAGGCGCGTGGGGTGAGATTTGAATCCCCACAGATAAAAAATCTACAAGGGTAAAGGATGCAGAAAGAAATGACTCATGCTGCTTTTTTTCATTCTGGGCTGCATTCAAATCAAGGGTTCGCGCTTTAGCCGATCTTCTTCTTGTTCTCTGCTCTATTCAAATTAAAAAGTGTGATCAGGGCTGAAGAGGGGGGGGGGAGGGTTGAGTTAGAAGGGGGGCAACATACTGCACATAAATCAGGCGGCAAACAAGTGAACTTATTATTCTAATTCAATATGTGATTTACCGCCTTTTACCCGTGCGGCACTGATGAACGTAATGGGTGAGTGTGATGAGAAGAGAAAGAGAAAAACAGAGAGAAGGATGAAGAGTGTGTGAGGAAGAGAGAGAGAGAGGGAGAGAGAGAAAGAGAGAGAGAAAGTGAGAGAAAAGGTGAGGAATATTACTGATAGATTGGATTTCTTTATTCATGTAGAAAAAAACAGAACATTCCAGCATAGTTTATGGAGAGAGTGTGTTTGAACTAGAGGTTCCAGGTTGAACTCATTGGGAGAATTGTAATCACTATGAAGGAAATACAGTAAATGATTCAATGTTTTTTCGAGTAGAATTTAAGGTAAAAATCAGACCAACAATTTGAAGATAGTATTATTCTAGTCATATTGAAAATGGGCTTAATCCCTAAAAATGTCTGTGAATAATAATACTTTTAAAGTTTTAAAAAAGGGTACAGTATTTGATTTTTTCATTTTATTTATCAATTTGAAGAGTGTTTTGCTGCTCATTATCAAATTTCACCCGATGTCAAGACTATTAATAGATAACAAAATCATTTTCCTTGATGGAATCCTTGAATGAAAAATCTAAATGAAGGATGGATGAACCTCATAATCCACATTTTAATGGATGATGTGACACCAACGTTTTAAAGATAATAATATTCTGCATATCATACAATTTCCCCTGTTATCAACACTATTATTTCTTCATGATATACTTCTTCAACGATAAATATTTGCTATCTAGTCTTGTGACTAATGAGCAACTTTATTCTGGCCTAAGCTACTATTAATAGTCTGTCCAAGCAAAGAACAGCCTCTGGCAAGATGAGAAAACAACTCCAGTTCGGTCAATATTGCTTCAAAAATTATTGATTTGGTCTTAAATTGTGGATCAGAATGTATCCTACAATCTAAGACCAAAGTCATGATTTTTAAACCAATATTTACCGAGCCGGAGGCATTCTCTCATCTTGCCAGAAGGTCTTCTTTGCTTAGCAGACTATACTAATCACTTCACACAACAGAATCCTTCTTATGGCCCCTTATTCATATTCTAGTATTCTTGATACATTGCTTATCACTGTACTGAAAATGTGGGCATTTTTACTGCTCTGCTTTTTTACTGGATACAAGACTCTTGAATCAGCACCACTGGCGGCTCGTACCCACGAAACAGGTGAAGTGCCCATATCTTTTACTGTTCAGCACTTCACCCATTTCGTGGGCACGAGCCGCCAGTGATCAGCACTGAATTTGTTAGAATGGCTTTTTCCTTTTCAACCTCCTCACCAATCCTTCATTTGTCAGCAACTGGTCTGCCTCGATGAAATCAATACTATATTGATAACATGATAACTTTTATTGCTGGAAATCTTTATCAGGGAGGAAACTAAGTCTTATAATCCAGATTTTTTTAGAAAGTTATCAGCCATATTTTCCTGAAGATATCAGGATCAACCAGATATCAGATCAACCAGGATAAGAAGATATCGAGATGAAAGCAACCTTTTGAAAAGTATAATCCTTAAAATTATCAAATTCCACCTGTTATCAACGCTATCAATATCAAGATTATTTCCTCCACCCTCGCACAGGTTGGTTATTTGTCGCTAATAATTCGTGCTTTGATTGTACCCAAGCACGGTAACCATGGCAACTCGCGCACCCCTTTTCTGTCTTAGGGGTGAGCTAAAGAGTGAGACACAGATGAAAAAACCAAAGCCTCGGTCGAGAGGGTAAGGCAACGAACGAAAAAAAACTGCGGGGGTGGAGGAAGACTAACGAAAGGGTATAGTCTGTTCAAGCAAAGAAGACATTCTGGCAAGATTTGAAAATTACTCCAGCTTGATCAATATTTGTTCAAAAATAATAAATTTGATCTTAAATTGTAGGATACATTATAATCTACAATTTGAAACCAAATTTATAATTTTTGAACGAATATTGATTGAGCTGCAGTCGTTTTCACATCTTGCCAGAATGTCTTCTTCGCTTGGACAGACTACAGTCGCGTGGGTTGAAAAAACTTGAGATCAATAATATTAACTCTTTACTGAGGGGAGTGGGGATTCCAGGAAGTAATCAATATAAATGGGGTTTTCAAAGAAGTAATCAATATTGATGTAGATTCCAAAGTATAAAGAGTATCCAAAATATTAATGGAGTAATCAATACTAATGAAGTTTCGTTATTATGAATTTTGAGTTATGATTCTTATTTAATAGATTAAAATTCTCTGATCTTTTGTATAACAGATGTTTCATAAGTTGATATAAATCTGAATGAAGATTGTGCAGAACAGGAGCACTTACTGGTTAGAGCTATTATTATACAGTATTGTTGATGATAACCTCATTTCTTACTAATTATTGATCAAAATCTAGTAAAAAAAGGTTTTGGACATCAGTCTTTGTTTTCAATCAATAAGTGTAGTATTTTATGTTAATTATTATACCACACATTTGGTTGAAAAATTCAAACTCGAAACATTTTCATCAGAATCAGACTTTTTTGAGTAAATATTGGAGTGTTTATAATGTAATCTAATGCAGTATTAATGTGGTCATTGACGGTTCTGTAGGCTACTTTGTTCCAACCCCAAGCACATGTTACAGTTATATTATGTTTCTGCCAAATTGTACCCTTCAGATGTCAAAACAAAAATACTTCCTGAAAACTTTTGCGCTCTGGGAAATGTCAGCTAGTTCTTTGCAGAACTGGCAACAAGTAGACCCAAGTTTAAAATCTCATAGGCCAGGCCTCTCGCTTATTCTCCAAGTATAAAAACTAGCGTTATATTCTATGTTGCATAGTCGACGATCATCGTTTGATTGCCGATTACTATAATATAGCTTACCAACCATTATCCTATTACAAATGTATATAATTATGATCATCTTTATTTAGTAATCTAAATAACAATCTTTATTCATTCTCCATATACTGCCAACCATGGATTCTGAGATACAGTACATGTATGCTACCATCTAGAAAAACTGCACAATAGTTAATAAATTAAAATTGACAGATGGAGAATGACTGTTTTTACAGATACTGAATACTCAGTAAGATATACAGTCTTTATAACAATACTTCTTTTCTTCCAGGGCTACTGTATTTGAAACTTTAAAAATGATTACAATCAGAGAACCCTTTTAAAATATTTTTTATTTCACACAACATGTTCCGGCGAATTTGCCATTTTCAAGTGTAAATAATAACAGTGAACAACATTAAACCTAATCTAATTAAACATATGTTTGATTTCAGCATAAATTTCTTATGATCTTATTTTCAATATGTGCATAAATCTGTCAAATATCTAGGGATCCAATACAACTACTGTACTTTTTATAAACCTTCAAATTAGTGAAATTTTATCAAAAATTTGGTTGTTTGATTCAAACTGAATTAAATTTATTATTTTCTCTTCGTTTGCCTTTGCTGCTGTAAATTTAATTCAGTTTGAATCAAACAACCCAACTTTTGATAAAATTTCACTAATTTGAAGGTTAATAAAAAGTACAGTAGTTGTATTGGATCCCTAGATATTTGACAGATTCATGCACATATTGAAAATAAGATCATAAGAAATTGATGCTAAAATCAAACATATGTTTAATTAGATTAGGTCTAATGTTGTTCACTGTTATTATTTACACTTAAAAATGGGAAATTCGCCGAAACATGTTGTGTGAAATAAAAAATATTTTAAAATTGTACTCTGATTGTAATAATTTTTAAAGTCTCTATAACTGTTATAAGTGCTCAGCTCCATCAGTACAACCTGCTAGCGGTCTCCGAGTGAGCATTCAGTGAATCATACCACTTAGTCAACTCTGTAAGTACATTTTTCGTGTGGTCTTCAAAAGTGTCGTAAGTGACCTCAGCTGGATGATCAATACGCTTCGCAGACCGCTCACAGATTGTCCTGATGGATAGAATAAAAAGAAGGTGTAAGCTATCCGCAAAAATGAGTGCGATCCGCCTACTTTATCTGCGAACCACCAACACATAAATTCAAGAGAGATAACAATATCGAAAGTTCAATGTTCAATGCTAAATTGAAAATAAATCTCAATCTAGCTTCGATCATGAATGGATGAAATTGACTCAATATCAACCCACAATCAATAAATCGATTTCTTATTTTGTATCAATCTCTGTTCCACCCTTCCATTCATTTTTCTGTTATTACTCATTCTCTCTTCGTTCCACTCCAATTCTCTCTCTCTCTTTTCTCTTTCACATTATATCTTTCTCCATCCATCCTCTCCTTCAACCCTCTCAAATCACCCAACAATACCCCACAATGGATTTCGGATTTACAGTTTTTCTCCAAAAAGAATCAACTCTCAAAATCACGGTCCCTCTATTTTGGAAAAAATACACCGGTGCATGCGCCATCTCACCCCAACTCTTTACAGTAGTTTTTTCACATCTTTTCCTGTATTTTTCAACAATCGTGACTCTCCCTCTCTCTATTTGTATACTTCTATCTCTATTTCCCTCTCTTACTACCCCCTTTCGTTGTCTCATTCGTCATTCAAAGTGTATGAAAGACGGAAATAAAATGAAAGGAGTGATTTGCCATACATTGTGCGCATGCGCTGAGCGCGTGTGCGTGAAGTGGTACGTTACAAATTGTTGAAAAAGAGAAAAAAACAACGAAAAAGTGGGCCAACACCGGGTGTGTGTCTCCAACACAATGTAACCAGTAACCCTATTCAATTGTTCACATTTCATCGCAATTCTTGGCAAGAGATAAACTGTATAAAAGTAGGCCTGCGTTCACTGTTTTTGGTTATCATTCTTTTTCCGGGTTTGTTACTGAATACAAAACTGGAAGTTTTTGCTTTTGAATTCTATTTTCTTAAGTTACTTTATGTAATGAGTTCCACCTTCTTTGTTTTGTTATCTCACAGTATATTACGATATGTAGTGCGTACGTAATATTAAAAAATCATATCGTGCATACGTGCATGCGAGATGCACAGTAGGCTACTCCCTGAATGAAACAAAATTTCAATGATATAAATGTAGTAAATTCACCCATTGCTATTTAAAATGAGCAAATTCAAACAGATATATCAATGTGGAGTTATAATGGTTTTTGCATAATACATGTATTAAGACAAGTACGGTATGTTTATCATATACAGTCTTTCCAAGCAAAGAAGACCCTCTGGCACGATAGGAAAATTACTCCAGCTCGGTTATATTTGTTCAAGAATTATAAATGTGGTCTCATTAGTAGATCAAATTGTTTCCTACAATTGAAGACACAGTGTCAGGTGAGATGTTGTGATACTTGAACATAATTTAAGAACACAAAATTGTCTATATCACTGAGAGTTTTTTATTTGGTACATACAATTGTTTCGATGTGTTTAAAAAACTTTCATTGATATAGACAATTTTGTTTCCTACAATTCAAAATCAAATTGATAATTTTTGACTTAAAATTGGCCGAGATTGAGTCATTTTCCCATCTTGCTAGAGGGTCTTCTTTGCTTAGACAGACTATACTTGTGAATCAGCTGATTTTCCAAGCAATCACTATAATGATTATAATATTATACCCTATTCACGATCACTTGAGAAAGAATAAATTAACTTATTGCGTGTATGTACGTGTATTGGGCAAGCTAATTAAAAACCTTGTAATAACCTTGAGTATGGGGTGACTACCTTGGCCACGACAAACCATAACCAATAAACGTCATAGCATTGGCAATGCGTATCTGTGCGTCTGTGTCATTTTTTTCGTCGGGACTAAATCGATCGTTGTTACGGTATGTCATGTCAGTAGCCGCCCTGTTTATTACGTTTCGAGTTTTTTTACTTCGTCAAAATTAAACTACTAAAATTACATAAGATAGTAGAACTCCGAAAAGCAAACAATAGTAATTTATCAAATAATCAATACATAGACTTTACAGTTCAAATGATAAACTGAGTTTGCAGTTCAAAAACTAAACTCAAACTGAGTTTACAGTTCAAAATGACAAATTTCCTCCTACATCAAATTTTCGTAGCTCAAGCCAATCATTACAACCTAAGTTTTCTGACTATAAACCTGTTTATTAGAAATCATTAGAACTATTCAAAGTCTCTCAAGCTTTCTCAGAAAATGACAATAATAATTTCCCAACAATGACAACACACCAAAAGCAACAAAGCTTCTAATTCCCTATTGAAATTTATCACCCACAACAAATTATTATTGTTCCTACCTACTGTATTATCAGCTGTTCGGTGAATCAATCAGCTGTGCGAATTTCGCCTCAGGTCTGAATAGATTCATCTTATCTAGCACGGGCGCCAAACATATGTCTATTTTTTAGGGTAATTTTTTTTAGTTGGGCTCTTTTTCTATCGCAATACTACTCTTTCTATCCCTTTATCACTCTGTCCTTTTCTTCTCTATTTATATCCCACTCTTCCCTATTATTTTATCTATCCATCTCTCTCTCTCTAACCTCCTTCGCTGAAAAGCGTGTCACCTTTTGCTCAGCTATAGCCTGGTCGAACAAAGAAGACATTCTGACAATATGGGAAAATTACTCCAGCTCGGTCAATATTGGTTCAAAAATTATGAATTTAGTCTCAAATTGTAGAAAACATTCTGCTCTACAATTTGAGACTAAATTTATAATTTTTGAACCAATATTGACCGAGCTGAAGTCATTTTCCCATCTTGCCAGAATGTCTTCTTCCGTCGACTAGACTCTACTCCTACACACCGACAATCAAACTAACAGCATGTGTTTTTTATTTTCATTTTTTTCGATTTTTTTAGGGAGCGGGTGGTCGATTGGCCCAGAGACCCATTTTTATTGAGCCCTTTTTTAAAGGGCATAACCCCTTGCAGAACCTAACGGGTAGCTGCTGTCGACGAATTAAGTGGAATGGAATGGCAGAATGTGGGTGAGAGGAGGAAGAATAGATAGACAAAGAGGAAGATGAAGAAGATGGGTAGTGGAAGGATGGAGACAAAGATAAGAGCATGTTAATAAGTGGTGCAATGATTTGTCAATACTGCTAAAATATGTTACTGTACTTGAAATATAAGTCAACTGTTCTCAAAGTACTATAAAATCATTAAAAAAAATTAATAAATAAACTAAAACAAAAATCAGGAAATGTGCGAGTTTTAATGAAAAAAGAAACATGAAAATTCAACTGAGTTGTGGTTGATATTGTAGAAACGTTCCATGATGAAATAGAAACACATAGATGTTGTCAAATCTCTCCACTTTCTATTTGTTTGTACAAATAAATTTGTATTTGTATGTGTAAAACAAATAAATAAATACAAATCTAAAAATAAATGTACAATAAGAAAATAATCTACAAATAAATAGTGTGGAAAATTGACAAAATCTATGTGTTTTTATTCCATCAAACATGAAAATAAATGAAATTTGATTGAGAAATTAAGAAAAAATACATGAAAATAAGAGAAGATGAAGAGGGAGTTGGAAAAATAGGGAGGAGAACTCAAAAACGAAGTATGAAACTGAATTAATGAGATAAGGAAAATCGAGTAATATTTTGAAAAATGATATAAAACTCGAAAAGGATGATTCAGAAAGAACTCAGAGGTGAGGAGAAAGAATGAAAATATTAATGAAAGATGAAACTACGAGCAGGTGAAGAACAAACCTCGAAACTAGGATAACCCGAAGTCTACCTTTTGGCAAACGGTACATTTTGTAAAAATACCCTTCCGCTCAAATTCCAAACCCATTCCTTTTTTTTGTTTCTAGTTTCATCCCCCGCTCTGTCACTCATTCCTCTTTCTCACTCTTCATTTATCATTCTCTCTCTCCTTCTTTCTCTGTCAAGATACAACCCGGTTCTCCAATTTCTGCACAATTTTTTTCTAAAATCATTTTCTATTATTTTCTAACGGTCCACCCTTTTAAGCGTGGATTTTTTATCTTGAACTTCTAAACGCGTGTTCGCTTGTCAGTAGTCTGTCCAAGCGAAGAAGACATTCTGGCAAGATGGGAAAATGACTACAGATCGGTCAATATTGGTTCAAAAATGAAAATTTTATCTCAAATTGTAGAAAACATTCTTCTCTACAATTTGAAACCAAATTCATAATTTTTGAACCAATATTGACTGAGCTATAGTTATTTTCCCATACCCATCTTACTAGAATGTTTTCTGTACTTGAACAGACCTCTAGTAGAGTGAGTGGAGATTTTGAAAAGGAACAATCATAATGTTTGTGTATTCCCCGGTTCGATTGGCTGATTTCGAACAAGGATCGTATTCTGAACAAGGAACATCTTCAGATGCTGCTGGCTTCTGGAGGACAAAAACATTTTCAAGAAAAAAGTGGAGTACTCTGATAGAAAATGGGAGACGTATGTCTTTTGTCATCTTTCATGATCTGATAACTTGCCTCTCCAGAGTTTGGGTATAGAGGTTCAATAATATCAAGAACCACTCAGAAGGTGAGTTCTATTACTACAAGTCGCGGGCACAAGATGCAATAGAAACATGTAGTTGTATGGAGCAACGCAAATAAAAAAACAGCTGACCAGTGTGCGTTGCTCTATACCATTTCATGTTTTGATTGGTTTATTGGATAGGTTTGTATTACTACAAAACAAGGGCTCATCATGTCGAGCACAAGATGCAATAGAAACACGGAGTTGTATGAAGTAACTCACACTAGTCAGCTGAGTTTTGATTTGAGTTGCTCCAAATTGCAGCTCTTGTGCCTGTACTGAAATTTTCCCGTGTTTAGTAGTACGGTACCCAAGGTGTATAGAATATAAAATACTACAAAACTACAATTTAAAATACTAGGAAAACCAAGGTGTATAGAATAGTAGTATAGTGTATAGTTTTCTATACACCTTGATGGAAACCTACCATGTGAACAGTCAACACAAACACAATGCTTCTTCAAGATAATGTTATCTTTTAATGCAATGTACATTCTATTCGATCTGATAATGGTATATAAACTTCTCAAATCGTATTCATATAAAATGTTTTAATGTCGAAGTGATGTTATGTTTATATATTAAAATTTAATATTAGTAAACATAGTTTAGTTTAGCAAGCATTAGTATTAGTATTAATATTTAGATGTCTCTTGTCGGCTACTAGAATACTGTATTCTAATTACTTTCTAATACTTTGAATTTTTTTGGAGTAGTTGAGTACTTTTTTTTGGAAAAGTATCTATAGGAATTAATCGTTTCCTGCAAATTTGGGAACTTTAGTCAAGGTAATATATATTGTGATTTAGTGGTAAAGGAAATGCAATAAACACTAGATGAACGAAGTTATCACTTGGTATTCCAAGATTTTTTAAGCTAAGATTTTATCTACTATCCATTTTTTCTCCTATTGTATTATTTTTATATTCTCGTAGTCGTAGAACAGGCATCTGAATTCACTGGCGGCTCGTGCCCACGAAACAGGTGAAGTGCTCGTATCTTTAACTGTACAGCACTTCACCTGTTTCGAGGGCACGAGCCGCCAGTTCAGTTAAAAAGTGAATATTGTTTAGTATCTCTCTTTACTCCACCAATTGTTTACCTTTTCATTATGGTTCAACCAGAAGAGTTTTGATGACTTTTAAATTATTGAACGTACATTCTTTTCTGATCAAATTTATAGATGAATCCGAAAATTCTGGGCGGTTTTGTATGCTCCTTGTGCGTTCAAACAGCTGATTCTGTCGATTAGCTATTAGATTTTACATTTAGCTATGCCTACATCTTATCTGTTACATCACGTACAAGAGACAGACGAAACCGTCAAACTTTTTTGTCAGCTATAACAATCTACTCTCCTCAGTAGTTCTTGTTTGGATATAGCCTCAACTATGAATAATTGGAAATTAGAATTTGAGATTAATCAACGCAAATCAGCATGAATTGGTGCATTTCTATGCTAAAACTCTTTGAATTCTCTCATGTTTGATTCATCTTTGATAATATCTTTGTGTATTCATTATAACTATTCCGAATTTCTATACTTAACTATCCTACTAAAACACTTATGCTGGGCTTTTCCAAGCACACTCAAAGTTGAGGGACCCTCAAATTTTGATGAACAGCTGACATTTTCTATTATAAGTATGGGAAATGTAGTAAAGTGTAGTAAACTTGAGGGTCCCTCAAATTTGAGTGTGCTTGGAAAAACCGGGCATTAAACCGTCATATGATAATACAATCTACTACATTGTACAATCATAATTTTACATTGTACATTGTAGTACAATACATTGTACTACATAATACAATCTACAATGTATTACTGTGTATTCTGTAAAATTCTACTCACTGATTACTAGTATACTACCGAGTATACAAAGTATAATTTAGCATACATTAGAGTATTATACTGTAGTATTCAGTCTTTGAATTACAAATTACATGGTTTTCCAAAGTCAAAAAGGCACCAAGATTCAAATAATAAAGCTTTTTATTTATATGTCTTTTTGATGTTCTTGTACAACGCATCGACAATACAATAATATTATTCTGATCGATATAAAAAACAATAATTGTGTATAAAAAACAAACAACAGTTTATATAATATACTATCGACACTAGATCTAGTAATCGATACACATAGACATTAGAATACAGAATATTTAAAATCAGTCTTAGTAAATTTGAGTGTGCATATATACCGCAAATATTGTAGCTTGGATGTTATAAATAAATTAACAATGTCATATCAAGACTCAGTAATTCAAATTGAAAGATTGGGATTTTTCTTGAATTATCATTATTTCCATTTAATATTTGATTCATACCAATGCAAAGGAGTTGATTTTATTGCATTGATGGTTTGTTTAACATACAAAATCTCAAAAATTGATGGTTTGTGAAATATTCAAAATCTCATGTTCAATTTTCACATAACTCATAAGTTTTTCTTCGCTATTTATATAAGTGAAGAAAATTTTAAACTTGGTTATAGTTTTTCAAACCCATTTTTTCAAGAGATAATTATGTCCTTCTCTAATGAAATACGGTAGTATATTGTAATTCAGTTGAGGTATTATTTTTTCTAATGATCTTCAACTTAACCTTGAAATCATTACAATATTTGCAGTTTGCAATTGAATATAACTAATATTGAGGTAGATGGCTGTAATAGATACCACAATTACTTACATTGTAGTAATTACAATAATATTGATAAAATACAAATTTCAAGTTTCTCATAGTAGGTAATTGAATAATTACATTAAAAACTTACTGCCTACTTTGTGAATGAGATGATAATTATTATTGCTATAAGAAGTACAAGTAAATATGGCACAATAAGATTTGTCAAAGTTGGAGAATTTCTATTACTAATAAAGTGAAGTTTGATACGGCTACAAAGAAAAATTAGTAGAAAAAGTTTTGTGATCAGATAGTTTTAATACAACTGAATTTGAGACAATGATTGATGGGAATTCCACATTAAATACAAGTTGATATGATTTAGAAAATTGGAAAATTTTACTGTTCAATACTAGGGTTTTGTCAGATCAGTATTATTTTTAATGTTTACTTTTAGGTGCTGATGGAATTAGCTGTTTATTTTTAGTAACACTAGGCAAAAAGGGATCATTATGAAAATCAATATTAATTTGAAAACATGACTAGAAACTCTAAAATTACTTTTGGAATTAATTGGAATGTCTTTTGAGTATTATTGTAGCAAATATTCAATTGTTCAAATTTTTGTGCTACTTAGTTCTATTGGAGATCTAATTGTATAGAATAGATAAATTTGTATCACTTTTTTATAAAAACAGTAACTTCTAAGACTTGAAAAAGATTTTTAAAACTGCTACTAATTGAGAATAAGATTCTTCTTATTCGGGTAAAAGGATTCATTACAAAATTTGCCAACGATGAAAACTATGGCAAACTAAAAACTATATGATGATTTGATTAAAAAATAAAACTACTGTCGAAGATAGATAAATCAATAGTTGGAAAATCACAAGAAGTAGGCTATTACTTGAATGGCAAGGAGTTAATGTTATTGAATTCATGTGATAAGTATCAAAATATCGAATAAAGTGATTTAAGTTCAAAAAATATAAACTACTCATATTATTTGAATATTTTTGTGAATCTTTGAATAACAATCACTGTATTCCTGAAGATTCTCGCACCAAAAAAGTTTTCTCCAAGTGTTATTAAAGAGAAAAATTCAATCCCTAGAATGAATTAATGAGCATCATAAGATTGAATTAAAATAAGATTATGATTTACAGTAAGTCAAATTTATTAAATATAAGAATAGAAGATACACAAACATGGAATCTCTATCCTCTACTTTATTAATGAAGACGATCACGTTCAAGATTTACAAAAATAATTATACGTTTTCATAAGCTCAACGTTTTTAGAGATTGATTGATATAATTTTGATAGTTTATTCAAGGTAAGCTCTTCAGATATTATTCGATGATTTTTGACAATCAGATGATATTATTTGTACATACTATTACCCAATCTGGTCGATTGTCACACAAATAATTTACACATAGAATATCGATAATAAAAATAGAAATTTACATAATTTTCAAGTTCAACAAGAAGATACACACAAAATTGTCAATTTTCCATAAGCTATTTACACACAATACACAATTATTTATCAATACAATCACATAACGAATACAATTTAGGACAATAAGAATAAACCTTTTTACACACACTATGAAAATAACATCAATACCAAACATCCTTATTATTCTGTACATTTTCATTCTAAAATTTAACTTACAAGAATCAGAGAGCTCACTAATTTCATGATAAATTATTTTAAACGTTATACAAACATGATAGGATAATTATATAAATATTATTGGTTTCAATTGGTACACAATGTTCGAGTAATTTTACAATTTGAAAACTTATTTCAACTAATAGTTGAACTTATTTTAGTACTATCCTTGTACGGTAAGTACGGCTACAAGAAATACTCATTCATAAGTTCAACTTTAACATTAACGACGTACTTATATAGAAAGGAACATGAAGCAAACTAGATAAGGGTAACATTCCTTGAAAATAAGATAAAAAACTAGAAAATTTTACGATTTTCATTGAAATAACGATAATTTTCATCGCGTTTCCACAATAAATGATAAGCATGTTCATCATGCCGAATTTATCAAGTTGATTACGATAGAAAATCTTCTCTAGAGAATCATTGAATCATAATTAGAATCAAGAAGAATTATTCGTGAATCATTAATAATCAGATTAAAACTCTCGGAATGATATTTGGAAAACAGTTCAAAATGGAACTGAAAATGAGGTTTCTCTTTTAGGGTGTGTAATTTTATAGATTCCTTTCCAATATATTATTTCATCCTATAGCCTATAAGAAATGGAATAATAGTATTTTGGAATGAAATTATAGTATCAGTGTTTCCAAATACTGATAGAATAGTTTCATTTACCGATTTTTTAAAATTGAGTTTTGACCGTAGAAAAATCGAATTACTTGAAAAAATCCATTATTAATATTGCTCAAGCTTCAAGATCGAATTTTCTTACAAGCTCAAAATCATAAAAATCAAGAATTATAATGAGATTATAAGAACAATATCGATTGTAAGGACTATCGATTGTACGAACTAATCGATTGTAAGAACCATGGATTATAAGAACCATCGATTGTAAGAACAAATAATAACAGTTCACTCAATTGAACCCTACGCATTGGGTTAGATACTGAAGTGCATAAGTTATTTCATCACTTTTCAAACTTTGGAAAATTTCAAACTAAAAGCGTCCATCCACTAAAAAGAAGTCGGCGAAATATGTCTTCTAATCGACGAATGCCAATCGTTGATCCTGTTATTTTCCTCGTTCCTCTTCTTCGATGATAGCGACAAATCCTCAGGTTCCGTCTGTTCTGGAATGTAACGAATAATCTTCCGGATATCCCTCGGCTTCCTCACTCTCCTGCCTTTTGACGTGGGCTCATCTGCATACAATTCATCCATCATCGGTTCTACAAGCTCAATATTTCTATCCTCCTCCAACATATCCTCGTCTTCGTCTTCGTCCAGGGTTGTGTTTTCATCGGACATTGGTGTGACAGGTTGCGGAGGACTTTCAGAATCTCTTGCTAAGTTTTTCCCTTGACACTTGTGGTGCATCATATGATGTCTTCTACGGAACTTTCCTGAACATTTGTTGCATTCAAAAGGTTTCTCCCCCTTGTGTATCAAGGTGTGCGCCTTGAGTTGGTTGGAATCTGAGAACCTTGAGGAACACATCTCACAAGCATAGGGACGTTCCCCGGTGTGTACCCTTAGATGCCTTCTAAGGTTTGCAACCTGTACAAAATTTCGATCACAATGCGTACAATGATAAGGTTTTTCCCCGGTGTGTAACCTCATATGGGTTTTGAGATGATGGTCTCTGGTAAACCTCTTGTGACATTGTGGACATTCGAAAGGTTTCTCCCCAGTGTGTGTCCTTTCATGGTTTTGCAAGACATGTTTGTACCCGAAACTTCTATTACAAATACCACAGGTGAAAACTTTCTCCCTCCCATCTTTGTTGGAACCATCATGTCCTGATGAACCATTCGACTGCGGGGAAGATCCCGAGGTGGGCGGTGACAAAGGTGCTGCAGGTTCTGGAGAAATCCTCAAACCTCTCTCCTCCTTTTCCTTCCTCCGGGATCCGGGAACAACTCGAACCCCTGAAGGCATCGGAGGGGAAATAGGTTGTTGGTGATCTCTGTTGTTGGAGATATGTTGTTGATGATGATGTTGTTGTGCGGCGGCCCAATGTTGGAAGAGTGTTCCGGCGTGTAGTGCCAAGGGACTCATGAAGTGACTGGGGAACAGTTGTCCCGGAGTGAGGAGTCCGGGAGAGAAGGCGGGACTGAGACCTCCCACTTGAGGGTGCAAGTTGTTGTTGTGATGGTGGTTGTTGTTTTTGCTGGTGTTGTTGTTGTTGACGGACTCGGCGTCAGGTTGCGTCTCCTTCATCACCCCGCGGTGCGACGAGAGACGAGCGATGGCGGTCAGACCTGTAACAGACAAAGACCGAAAATGTAAATTTCAGAATAAATTGGAAAAATTATTTCTTGAAGTCATGAGGAGATTTGTAGGCTATAGACAGATTTATAATACATAGACAGGCCGGTATTACGTGGTAATATTTCTATTATCAAATAAAATCATAATTATGAAGAGAATGAAAATACGATCTTGTATCATATTATTACCATCTCATATAGTATTACACGATAATAGCTCTATCACTGGCGGCTCGTACGCATGAAACAGGTGAAGTGCCCGTATCTTTAACTGTATAGCACTTCACCTGTTTCGTGGGCACGAGCCGCCAGTGAGCTCTATGATAATGTCTGATCATATGGAAAGAGATGAAAATACGAATATTTTCATCTTCTTCCATATGATCAGATATGATCATAGAACTATTATCGTGTAATACCGGCATATGATTTGCATATAACAAAGAAATATTACCGTTTAATATGATTGTTCTACCGTTACAAGCTTTACGAGCATATCATTTTTTTTTTTTTGTTTCCATGTTCTGTAAATAATTACATATTCATCTTATTCAATACACTACAGAACTATTATAACCTATAACTGGATATTCAAAAAACTTGAAACTCATTACTAGGTCATCGAAATGTTAATAGAATAGTTTTAAGGCCATAGAGTAGAAAAAGACAGAATGTTGAAAGCTATTCGAGGAAATTTTGACAATGTAATATAATTATGCCAGAGAGCCGAAATTGAACATTTATTGAACCAGCGAGCTACAGCACAGTAAAAGTTGGCGTGAAGTTATAAATGAAACGTAGTATCATTTTTCTATGATGGGGATGATTATTTAATTCACATAAATCCTTTATTTCGTTAACAAATAAGAGAAGCATATCCTTGGTATATGTGAAAATAAACATTGCGCAATGTTGTTTTCCAGGAGGACTTCATATTGGAGAGATTAATATTAGAATATTTATAGGCTACTATGAAGCTCTTCAATTCATAATCATAATCACTCATTTTATAATAATTTACAATGGTGCGAAAAACAGGATTTCTCCCAAAACTGTTTCTCTTTCAATTTAAACAAACAGTCCGAAAGTAGATCATTTTTCCCCAAAAAATTATTAGTATACGTTCAATCACATTTTAAAAAATTTCGTAGCTCTTAAAGCATCCACCACTGCAACTTCTTCATCTTCCACATATATGCACCTGAATGACACCGCTGCGAAATATGTCAAAACATTTTCGAAAACACCTATTGTACTCTTCTATATCCAACAACGGTAGTTGGTTCAGGAGCGATATTCTTTAGACTTTAGTAGACCAAAAACTCTTTTAGATGTTTTAGAGTAGACAAAGCACGCGTCTTTAGGCACGCGTTTATACACTGGATCCCTTCAGGGGTAGCCTAACTAACTCTTTTGTCAAAATTTCGTTTTTTCAATGGGATGTTTTCTTGCAATAAATGGACAATTACACACTTGAGTAAAGATGAACTCTTCACAACACACTCAACTAAAGATGAACTTCTTGAGTGATGGCTTGTTCTAAACTCATAGACTTTGAGAGGGTTCTAGGCCGACATGACAAAGACAACAAATAATACAATCTTGCGAGGGATATGATGACTTGAGGGAGAAAAAAGTTTGTTGACACAAGAGCCGGAAAATTGTTCATCTATGAAATTTGCTTCCAAAGAAGTGAGGTAGTTTCTTTGGAGCTTATCCTTCACTTAATCCCCTGTTATCCTTTTGTCATATCATGTGTCCAACTGAGGGGAAAATATTATAGGGTACTTCAAATTTTCCTTCTAAAAATGACAAATAATATTCAAGTCTTGTATTCTAAGCCTTGCTTCTAGAAAATTGCGACTTTGAGTCTTGTATCTAAAGAAGGACGATTTAAGTATTGTACTTGTATATGGAATCTTGCATCTAAAGTATGATTAATTCCAGTATTTAAAGTGTTGCGTCTTAAGAATGACGACTCAAAGCCTTTTATTTCAAGTATTGCTTCTAAAGAACGAAAACTTCAAGCCTTGGATCATCAATCTTTTAGGTATTATAATGATTCTTTAGTTTGCATTTTTTTGGAGAAACTGGGACTCAATCTTTTCCAGAATTGCTTAAAAACGAGATCTAAGCGGGGTACAAAAATATTCCACCTGAAATATCGGATTTACTTCAAACGCTTGATAAATCTTCAAAGAGTATTATACTGTAGTTGAAAAATATTTCACCAACATTCATAGTTTGTGATAACAATGAAAACAACACTATTCTCCAATTTTTAATCCAATATTAATAGTTTGTGATAGCAATAAAAACAACACTCTTTTCCTCTTCTTCATCCAAGAAAACAAAAAAACAATGATAAGAGTAACAATAATAACTTTTATTCGATAAAAAAACAGCAAATTATAAAATGAGAAAGTTACTCGTCGAGTATTCAATACCATGATTTCCCATCGACGGAAATTAATGTTATGGTGCCGGTGGTAACTTCCTTTTGGAACTCCCCATCGAATCTATATCTATAAAAGCAAAATGGCACTGACTGACTGACTGACTGATTCATCACCAGAACTAAAAATCCACTGAACCGAATGCGTTCAAATTTGGCAGGCATGTTCAGTTGGACGTTTAGACGCGCGCTAAGAACGGATTTTAGGAACTTTTCAAGGATACGCCAAATATTTGAGTTTTTCTATAGTTTTTCGGCGTTTTCTCTATTTTTTCGAGAACCAATCGGTAGAAAATGTTGATATGACTCACTGACACTCTCACTCTCACTGTTTGATTCACTGGCACTGTTGATACTGTCGGAGGTCAAGGCGGGTCTAGGCGGAGAAGGCGAGCGAAGCGAGCCTGCCGGCTAGTACGGTATACAAATACTGTGTATGTGTATTGATGAATGTAGCCCTTATTAAATGAAAAGACAAGATATAGTCAAACCACAGATTTAATTCACTACTCAACAAATGCAGCCCAGTTGAATCAAAGCTAGAACATAAAACAAGAGTTTTATAAGCTATGAAACTTTGAACTTTTTCAGTTTCGAACGATCCTCCGAACCCTTCCTCTACTCACGCACGCGAAACAACAAACACTCTCCCAACAGTCATAGTGTAAGTAGTCAATTAGAGCGACCATGCAATGGAACCTACTTCTTCTGCCTCCATTTTAACTAACGTATTCATTTCGAAACCAAAATGGTGGTTGAACTGCTAGAATATCTGACTAATTTCTGGGCTCGAACTGTTCTAACTACTCAATTTGTCGTTCTGTTATAACAATGACTAGATGTATGTAGTACGATTTGTAGAATATATATACATATCTCCTATCCACTGTTATTTTAGTCTGTCCAAGCAAAAAATACATTCTGGTAAGATTGGAAAATGGCTTCAGCTCGGTCAATATTGGTTCAAAAGTTATAAATTTTATTTCAAATTGTTAGAAACAATCTGATCTACAATTTGAGACCCAACTCATGATTTTTAAACCAATATTGATCGAGCTGGAGTCATTTTACCATCTTGCCAGAGTGTCTTCTTTGCTTGGACAGACTATAGATTGTCTATCACGCAAAGGAGGCTACGACTCAATTATTATAGGAGAAGACGAATAAGGCAAAGGAGGAGAGGGAAGAAAGAAGAGAGAAAAGAAAGAGGAGGAGGAAAAAAGAGTGGATGAGAGAGCAATGTAAAAGGATAAGAGAAGGTAAGAAAAAAGTATAATAAAGTATAAACTATAATAAAGTACAGAAAACCCGTGAGAAGTATAGCTGAAGTCAAAGAGTTAGGCGGTTTCGTCTGCTCCTTGTGCTTTTCAACAGCTGATGTTGTCAACTAGAGATATTAATTAGATTTACCTGGATGATGTTCTTGGAATCAAAACAGATGGAAAATAGATGCTTTACATCAGCTGTTAGTAAGTTATATCAGGTAGGCTACAAGAGACAGACAAAATCACCTAACTTAGTAGCGTCAACTATGCAATAAGTTACACGAATTATGAAAGATAGATAGATAAATTGCCTTTATTAAGGGCGAAGTTAGGACTCTTGGTCCTCTCTAGAGAGAATAGTCTGAAGCTTGACATGGGCTACTAGTAATAATTTGTAAGATTCATTGATAACAGCAAACAGAGTTGGTTTTGCTAACAGAACCTTCCTACAAAAATTGCGTGCTACTCTATCGTAACATATCTGACCAGAATTTATACATCCTGCTCTTGTCACAAGAACCAAGCTGTCCGAATAATTTTGTCCGTTACACGGTAAAAAACCACAAAAAATTATATTTTTCAAGTAGCCTTGTTGCCAAGAATATGCGTAGAATTTCAGTTCAATCCCTTCATATACGCAGCCAAAGACTGATGATAATTATTATTCAAGTTCACGTAGGTCTATAGTACTTTAATATTATTCAAGTCCGAGTAGGTCTATAGTATTGCCGAATTATACAAAAAGTCAAAACGGTCATAAAGTTGTGAACCTTTAGGGGAACGTTTCCCTTGTTCCACCGAAAAAATGGGGAAAGTGAGCCCATAGTCCTGGAATATTGATGATTCATCAAAGTTTTACAGCCCAAAAGCATGTAATAATAAAAACAATTTGTACGAATTTGGTTATGAATCGCTTAATCGGGTAAAGCCTTCTACTACGTAAGTATTTGTAAGTTTGTAGATTTCCGTGTATTTTGGTAGTAGGCCTAAAATGTGAATAATTTCTCTCACTTTTCTGGTGGTTCTACATGTTTTATTACATGTTACAGAAAATTGATTACAAGTATTTCGTTCGAGCCAGATAAATAATAAGATTGTGAATAATATAATAGGCTTGTAAAGTTTATTGAAGTAATGGAGCCTGAACTACAATTGGTAAAGGATATTACTTGCTTTGACTTTGATATTGAATAAAACTCAAATTATTTGACGAGTCCATTTGATGCATATGACTATACAACTTACAAAAATACTGTTATACATGTTATGTATGATGAAAATAAAATATTTATTTCTTATTTCTTTCCGTGAGAATGTTCATGCTGGTCGTAATGTAAAGATTGAACTCTGCTGATAAAAAATTATCAATCTATCTTTATTATCAATTCAACATGATAACATAATCATTTTGAAAGCATCAAATCTAATAACGATATACTTATACTGTAATAAGACTCTTTCTAAACTGTAATAGGAGTGGGTGGAGTGAGTTGGGTGAGAGGCGTGTCTCAAGTCAGCTGACTTGTGAACTACCAATCGTAGCTCAGTGCTGTCAGCCAATCAGAGGCCTCGGTTCTGTTCAGTGCTGATTTCAAGAAAATGGAAGGAGTCCGCAACAAAATGGTGGCTTGGAGATGAGTAGTTGAGTTTGAATATGATTTTCAGATAATGTTTTCTTTGAAATTATTGATTATAAAATTCAATTTGCTTTCTCAAGATTGTGCGTTGAATAGGAAGGTAACAGTCATCAAAACCGTAGCTGGGAGAAAACCGTCAGTTCTGAGCAAGATTCTTGTGGACGATCAAGTTTGCATTAATATTGTGTAATTTTTATGTTATTACATTGCAAAGAGATGAATAATACTTCTTCAAATAATAATAAATAAATATACTGTAGATTGTGAATAGGATTTGATTAGCGTTGCACAGGGTTGCTGTTTAATTTTACATCGGTCAAGTGATGCTAAACTTTATAATTCATCATAAAAGTTTTGATACATCTTATACTACTGTAAATTATTCTTGAATTTATTGTATATTGTATGTATTGTAGGTTTCATCATGATATCAGATATATATTCTTCCTAAGTTCTGTTCAGAATATGTTGCTCCAGAACTCGTGCAGTTTCATTACAACTGCCAAGTTTTTCTCATGAATATTTTTCCAAAAGTACCCAAGAACAAGTTCTAAAACGTAGTATGATAAGAAAAAATATCTTGAAGCGTGTTCAAGCTGAATACGTTGCTTTATAACCTTTGCAGTTGTATCAAAACTACGTAAGTATTTCTTTTATACGATAATATTCTTCACAAGTACCCAAGTATAAATCTCAAAAAGATATGCCATATAGACTAAGTGCACAGTATACTAGACTAAGCATACAATATGCCTAGTATACCGTCTACATGTTTTTACGATATAAAACATCCTCCCATCATCTTTAACCCAAGAACGTCCATTTTGTCAGTTGCCGGATCAATGACTAACCACGGGCCGTTAGCTGCCCGCTGATTGGTCAACGTATAATGACCATGGCAGACGGCTTGCTTTGTTGTTGCTCTTGATGAAGAAGGGTGAAAATACCTCCCCTCCCCCTCATCATTCCCCCCCCTGGAGGGGACCCTTCTGTTATTCCTTTACCCCTTGCTAAGGAAGGATAATTCGACGGCAGCCCTCTGTAACCCTTCCCCTAAGCAAACTGTGAGGGCTCCTCCCACTACCGGTGGTCAGTGATTGAAGACTCTGTACAGACTCTGTACTACAGAGTATAGTCTGTCCAAGTAAAGAAGAGCCTCTGGCAAGATGGGAAAATGACTCCAGCTCTGTCAATATTGGTTCAAAAATTATCAATTTGATCTCAAATTATAGGATAAAATTTGATCTACTATTAAGACCACTTTTATAATTCTTGAACAGATATTGACCAAGCTGGAGTCATTTTCCCAACTTACCACAGAGACTATAGATGTATAGTCAGTTCAATAGTCAATGATTAAAGCTAAGAAGTACAGACACTGTAAATATCCTTTACAGATTCTGTACTACAGAGTAAATGTATAGTCTGTCCAAGCAAAGAAGACATTCTAGCAAGATGGTAAATTGACTCCAGCTCGGTCAATATTGGTTCAAAAATTATATATTTGGCTTCAATTTGTAGAGCAGAATTTTTCCTACAATTTGGGACCAAATTTATAATTTTTCAACCAATATTGACCGAGCTGGAGTAATTTTCACATCTTGCCAGAATGCCTTCTTTGCTTGGACACATGGTTATAGTTTTATCGTTGTAAGTAAGGCATAGAAAACTCAAAATAGTAAATATTGAAGGAAAAGGATGAATGGTTGGTTACTTATGGATTGTAAATTATTGTAAACTTATTGATGAATAAGATGTGATGAACGAATATTATTAATATTTGTTTCTTTTTTTCAATTGTATCTACAAGCTACTATTATTGACAGAGATGATAGATTATTAACAATAGAAAAAGCAAATAACAAACAATCAATGACCGAGAAAATTCTACACATTCAACAATATTATTTAAAAAACGAGCGAACTGAAAAGTTTCAAAATTTAAAAAGTTAAAGTCCAAAACTGAACATAGCTATTGGTGCAACTAACCCCTGCCACTAGAATCAGTCATTATTATCAATTTGTAAACAGTTTATCTAAAATATTAACGAAACGGAAATGTCAACTGCATTGGCGTTGATAATGTTAACATGTTTTTAAACGGGAAGTGATAGGGATATTTCAATGTCAATGGGAATGCAACTCAGATTAGTTGGAAAATGATAAGGCCTATGCAAATTGAACTTGAAATATATCCTTTGTTTTAGCCTATTGGAGATACACGCGTTTGTATTGTAAGTTTAGTGTTAGTCTAAGAATTTTGATTTGTTTTAGACTGTTGTATAAATTTGTAAAGGAGCAGTTTTGGGCATTACGTCGCTGCATTGTAAACATTCACCTGTGCTTATAATTATTGAATAAATAATGATGTTGATGATGATGATGATGATGATGATGATAATAATAATATCATCGAACTCATAATGCAGATTATATGTACAGATACAATTACAACACATATACAAATTTGTGTCATTTGTTCGTATAATACAAATAATACATATACAATTTCAAAACATTTACAAATCTGTATTATGTGTTTGTTAGCTGGTACACTACAATAACGTGTAAAGTTCGATTAAATATTTAACAAGCAATTAGCTGGGTTTAATCTATTAATGAGATTTTTATCTGTGTGGATAAACTTCTATGCAAGATGTATTGAAAATGTGATTTTGCAATTTGATCTTTGGCAATAACATTTGCTATTTGAGCTTGCTCTCCTATCATGAACAACATTATGGTTATTCAAATTATTTTTGTATAATTATTTCAAATAAGAAGTAATTTTAGGCTACTATTTTATGAGTAGGTGAATCGGTCCCATCTTAAAGTTTGTTACAAACTTATCTCACACAAATAATAAACATACTTCAATCCGTTAGTGCATTTATCAATATTATGTAATACTAGTCTATAATACTTGTAATATTGGTTTAACTACTATTAGATTGTCTACTAAGTAGATTGTTATTTATAAGACTTCTATTAGTTTGATATTATAATAATCTTGTTCGTTTGTTTTCGAAGCAGTTCGTATGGAGTTTTTTTTCAGTTTATCAAGGGCTTTACAATTTCTGGGTATTATCACTGGCGGCTCGTACCCACGATACAGGTGAAGTGCTCGTATATTTTACTGTACAGCACTTCACCGGATTCGTGAGCACGAGCCACCAGTGAGTATTATAGTTTGAAGATGAATGGTACCGAATTATTTAGGAATCACCTCTGTTTAATAAAGTCAATTGAATTGATAATATGATACTATTTTGAAAAGTAATATAGGCTAATCACAGCAACTCATAGGCTACGGATGATTTCCATTTATTTGCTTTGCAAAGATTTTCTACTTGAAATTAAATAGAGTGTAATCAAGCACACCGAAATCCAAATTGAGCAGCACTATGGTAATCGAAAACAAAATTGATTAATTCAGCCAATAAATAAGTTGAGTTAATCACTTTTATATCTATCTTAATCCTGTAATCCGTGATAGATTCAGCTCAAAGAAGCTTAAAGTTCATTTAAATATTGGACATCTCATTAACTGAGCAAATATTTTTCGAAACTCTATCAATACTAACACAAGCTTATACTGTGTTTATAACTCATCGTCGTCTTATCATTTTTGCGAAATTCATACTAATCGGATTCAATCTTTAAAGATCAAACTAATCATATTGAAGTAATTAGACCTAAAATATTCAATAAAATAGCAATTTCTTGTTTCGTTAGAATGGCGATCACTGGACCGGGCTTGCATTTCCTTCTCGGGATTGTTGCATAAATATATTCTAGACTGGCCCCGGAAAAGCAAATGCTCGTCTTCAGGTCAAATGTTGTAATTTAACTTTCAATCACAATTTAATGCTTATTTAAAGGAGTTGATCGAATAAAAAACAATTGAGAACACTATCTTCAAAAGAATTATTTTCAAAATATAAGAGTTCTTATAAATTACAAAATATGAATCCTTATTGAGTCATAGATGTTAATTATGCCTGATTAGTTCAGCTAATTTTATCCAATCACAAGGGCTTATTATCACTGAATAATTGATGCTTTTTGGGATCAATTGCAATGATAATGCAATTCAATATGCATTATAATATTCATTATAATAGAATGAGATGCAATTCAATAATTGCATTCATGACTCAAATCTTCAACAATTTTCTCGATGAAGGAAAGTCACATTCTAAAGACACTTGAACGATCACATCATAATAATTGGTGAATCATCTCCAACAGTTTTCTTCATGCAGAACAACTTCATTTTGACCCCATTTAAATAATATTGATATTATTGAAGCTGTTCATACTTTCAAATATAAGAATTTGATTGGGAACACGTAGGCTATGATTCACAAACTCAATGTAACAAAATTAAAAGTTAACAATGTCTTTGTAGTATAGGCTACTTCAAGGAAGAAAAAACACTTATTTGGGTTCAATCCCGAATTTAGGCTGAAAATTATCTTCAAGTAATATAAAAGGGCTTCAATTGTATTCACTAGGATGAGTTCTTCATCCGCCAAAATAATATTGAAATACAACTACTCTAGTACTACTATATATTGCTACTTCATTTTAAAACGATGTAAGTTCCTAAGAAATTGAAAGCAGCTTCACAAACATTTCCAAGTTTTCAACCACGATCTTCAATTGTAAATCTTGAGAGATTTTTGATCCACAGTAAGTAAACCGGCCCTTTTTTCTTGTACTAGAGACTGTAAATTTATGAAACTATCTTGAATTATTCTTGAAACTATTATATACCAGTGTAAAAAGATGGATGGAAAACAATAACACATCAACCTGTATGCCACATCTTACAGGAAGCTGTCCACTCTAAAAAAAAATAGTAGAAACAGACAAATATTGCCCCAACACAAATAGAAACAAAATAAAACTCACCACTCTTAGGTGCCGTATCTTGAAGTAATGACAGAGCCATATCTTCCAGCATATATTCAACCAATGAGGAGATGATAAGTCAATTGAAAGCACTGGGGTTCAAACAATTCTTCACGAATCACATTGTCCACATCAAGTCACGTAAAACCATAAAAAAGTTCAAGATTCAAGCAGGAATGAATCACTAATGGAAATCGTGGTACGAGAAGTTTGAATCAGCCACCAATAAAAATGTTAGTAATAGTGATAATGATAAAAGTAGTTGGAATAAATCACCAAAATTCTTTGGTAATATCACAGCAGTTGAGATTATACAGTTATTGAGAATGTTATGTTTTTTAAGTTTGTTTAGAAGAGTTTATCACAAAATTTAACTGAAGAATAGTAAAGTTCTTGAAGTTATTCTTGTTTGAGTTTATGACTGATTCACAAAATTTACAACTGATGAATGTAACTTGTAACTGGACAATAGTAAAGTTCTTGAAATTATTCCTATTTTTCAAAGTTTATCACTGGGTCACAACTAAATAATGTAACTTGTAACTGAAAAGTGTTAAAGTTCTTGAAGTTATTCCAATTTTGCAAAGTTTATCACTCAATTAACAACGAAAATAATAGTTTTTGTAAACGTTTTTGTCACGATTTCCCGAATAAACTTGAGCGGAAGATTCGCGGCGAGGAAGCGAGCGGTCAAGAGGTTAAACTTGTCGAAGGGTTGAGGGCTACGCAACTTTCCAAAAAGTGTCCCGACTTGTTGGGGTGGGTAACCATGGCAACGAGGGTAGCTACGAGAGTGATAACCTACGCACGGTTGCGAAAGGAACTGACTGAACGCCAAAATTTTTGGCCCTTCTAGGGAAACGAAGAAACAGTCCGGCTGCGGGGAGGGGGAAGACTGCTCTCAATAAACGCATCAAGGATGCAACAATGCTGCAAGAGGGGGATGGAGAGGGGGAAGGGCGAGAGAGAGAGAGAAAGAGAATGACAGTAGTTGGAGTGTGAGAGAGAGTGATTGAGAGAGTGTGAGAGTGAGTAGGGGTGAGTGAGAGAGAGAGAGAGAGAGAGCAACCACCTAACACACTAGAGTAGGCAGTTGTAGCAGAAATGAGTGGGCACACTTCAAAAACACACACACGCGCACACACGCACAACACTACCCCCACCACTCTTCTAGGCTTAATTCTTCCCTTCTGTATTATTTCTCCGCCACTTCTGCATCCCCTACACTTTTCAGAAATGCGGAAAAAAGTCTAGAAACTATCCACCCTGAAACTGGTTGACGGGTTGGCTCATAGAGTGCTCTGTGAGATGTGATGATTTCTAAAGTTGAAGTAGGTTTGGGATGTAATGATAGAGTATTTAACGACTACTCTTCTGAATCTTCAATTTTGTAATATTTCAGATGTTTAATTCCAGATTTTAACAAATCTCTCGCTATAATTATTATATTTTTTTGATACATTCACTGCTTACTTGCTTAGGGCTCATGACTCATCATCTACTTACTTTTTATTTTAAACTTGAATTAATTTATTTCTAAAATTTACATTTTTATCAGAGATGTTGTGAAACTCATCCATGGTTTTCAAATAAACTTTGTGGATCTGACAACCTTTGTTTTCACTTACCTAAATTAATTGATTTCTCTGAATTTGAGCTCCGTTTGGGAATGTTCTCGTTCTTTCTGTCTTTTTTCTTGTATATAATTTTTAAAATTTTCTTTCTTTCTCAATAATCACTTGTTATCCACTAATATCTTCCATCTCTGTTACTAGGGTAGGCTACTTGGTATCTGCTGATGAATTTAGCAATCTAACACTTTTTCTCTCTGCTCTGCGATCAACTATTAAATAGTTGCTGGTTCATTCGATACATCAAGACCAACTGTAAATTTGAAATTTGTTACTTTCTTGCGTATTGCATCAATCCTACTACTTGTACTACTTGCATTTGTACATAGGAATGTCTCAAAACTTAAATTGAAATTGATGATTATGTACGGCGTACAATGTAAACTGTGCTGTGATAGAACATACCTGAGTAAAAGAATAAGAACTGTTAGAAAAAGAACCTCTTACCTCTGGCGGCTCGTACCCAAGAAATAGGTGAAGTGTCCGTATCTTTCACTGGCAGCTCTTCACCTGTTTCGTGGGCACGAACCGCCAGTGCCTCTTACCAGATCGGCAGTTTAATCTGTCAGTTGTACTTGATGTAACCCACTAATTACTGATCTATTGTCTCTTTTGATTTCAAAAAGCATCAACTAGGAATAGTTGAACTCTCATTGACAACATCAGCTAATGAAGCGTACAAGGAGCAGACGATACCCAAGCTTAGTAGAAAGTCTACTTTGGACTTTCTACTAATCTTGGACAAAATCTTGTCAAAACCGCCTAATCTTGGACAAAATCGCCTAACGCCAGCTATACATAGAGACCTCATTATTCATATCCACACTTATGAAGGCTATACGTATTATATGAATAGAATAAAGATAATTAACGATCACCATAACTGGATCATCTCTTCAAAACAATTTTTTAATGTTTATAGAACTTCATACATCATTGTACTTTTGCAGATTTTCTCCTCCCGTGAATGTATATCGATAGCCAGGTGAAAAACTAAAAAACTGGATCACCCAGCTACCCCCAATATTGAAATTATCAAACTAAAAAAACACCATACCACCAACAACCACCCCTCAGCACGCGTATGAACGCAAGCTTCCGCCAATAATTTTTTGGGTTGAAAGTAGTTTTTTACAATTTTTTCATCCCTTTCAAAAAACCACCCCACGAGTAGCTATAGCACACGGCGTGCGGTAAGCTTGGCACATGGCAAGTTACAAGTATATCGTCTGTCCAAGCAAAGAAGACATTCTGACAAGTTTCGAAAACGATACCAGCTCTCTCAATATTGGTTCAAAAATAATAAATTTGGTCTCAAATTGTAGATAAGAATGTTTTCTACAACTTAGACAAAATTTCCAATTTTTGAACCAATATTGATCGAGCTGGAGTAGTTTTCCCATCTTGCTAGAATGTCTACTTTGTTTGGACAGACTACAAGTAGGAGTGTAAAAAAGTAATAGTGAAAAAACTAAATGAAGGGAGAGGGAGTAAGTAGGAGAAAGAAAGAGAAAAAGAGATAGATAGAGAGAGAGAAAGAGAGAGTGAGAAAAAAGAGAAAGGAGAAGAGAGAGTACAACCCTCACCTCCAACACCTGCTTTGAAAAAAATCGTCTTAAAAAATATAAAAGTGTGCCGGTGACCCGGGTTTTTTGATAAAGGGATAATTTGACAACACCCCATTCTACCCTCATTGTTGAATTCATTCTTGTTTGTTTCATACTTTACTGAAGAAATTGCGACTACTTGGAGAAATTAATACGGGACTTCGGTTCAAAATGGGTTTTTTTGTGAAATTGTTGTTAATATTATTCCTGGACCTTGAATTATTTGTTTGAAAAGTGATGAGATAACCACATTCAGAGTACATGATCGTTCACCAAAATTCGGGAGATTAATAGTGAAAGCGAAGACTGTTTTTATCTCCAAAATCATCTTAATTTAATTGTGTAATTGTATCTGGGAATAGATGTAATAAAATTTTGTTTTGGGAGAATATACTTATTTCACAAATAGATAGATTAAATAGTTGAAAAAGAAGAAAAACACAAAAAACTTACATTATATGCTCAACAGCAGCTGTTATTAGGTTACATCATGTACAAGAGACAGACGAAACCGCAATTCCTTACAGCGGGCATTTCTTTTTTCTCCCAATTCACAGGTTTATTTTATATTTTCCCATATCCATCAAGATTTTCAATCTTTATTCTCCTTTCATTGATGTTTCCTTCATCTTCTCCTCCTCCTAGTTCTACTCCTCCTTCTTCACTAAATTTATTTTTTATATTGCTCACATATCTCTTCCTTTTTTCTTGACTACTTCCTAATCTATCCGACAAAATTTCTTTTCTTCATCTCTCATTTTCATCCTTTTCCGTTCTCCTCCCACGTTTTTTTCTCTCCACTTTAACTCTCCTTCAATATCCAATCCTTTTCTTCCTTCTCTTCTCAATCTGCTTCCTCTTATTTTTTTTCACGATACACTTATCAACTTATCACTCCTCCACTTTTACTGTCCTAAACAAATTTCTATTCCAAAAACTGTCTTCGATTCTTCACTCTTTATCACCTTCCCACTTCTATCTCTCATCCACACTCTTTCTCTTTCTCTCTCTCACTGATACTTCTCTCTTGCATCATCCTCTTACCTAACTCACTTTTCTTTCTTTCTCTCTCTTTCGCACAGTTATTTCAATGTTCATCTCTCTCCTGCTCTCTCCAACTCTCTATAATTGATGTTTCTCTTTTCCATCATCCTCTCACTCTTTCCTATTCCTATTTCTTTCTCTCTGTATCTCTCTCTCACTCTGTATCCATCTCTCTCTCTCTCTTCCGCACAAACATAATAATTATCTTGTACCGGATATTTATTTTCAAATCTGTCAAAACGTGATGAATTTTTGAACGTTTCATCAGTCAACTAAATGTTTGGTGTGGGATATAAGTGGCGCCTTGACCCTTCCTTATCAATGGATTTAGATAAGGCTTTACCTACCCCAGGCTGGCGCCTAAAAGTTAATATTACTTCAAGCATAGCCACCTTTAATAAAGGGGGCTATGCTTCTATAGACACCTTAGAACGGAAGTTTGACTATTGGCAATATCAAGGAGAACACTTATTCCATTAATTTAACAGCTTAAGATGGAAAACACACCAATTTTATCAAAATATCACAAAATAGAAATATATGTTTTTATATAATATATGAATATCATCCTGACATTAACGCACCTGACACTGTGTCTTCAATTTAAAAGTTATTCAAGTAATATTGTTGATTTGTGGGAATGAGTGATAACGCGCTGAAATGATAACCAACAGGACCCGTGTTCGATCGAGTCATAACCGGAAAAAACATTTTAGACCAAGACACAATCACATAAATATGGCCACCCCGTCTTTCGGAGGAGACGATAAGCCGTCGGTCCCGACTACCTAAAAACAGAGACAATACTAAGAGAGAGTACTAGGAGAAAATATTAAAGAGTAGTTAGTTTATGCTATAATCGTCGTCATCTTTCATCATCATCATCCCTCTCATTAGCCACTCGCAAGTCTCATGTGAGCATCACGCTCAGAAAACAGAAACAGAAGAGAAAAATCAATAAAGAAAATCATGGTGAAGACCAATAAATTCACCATGTAAACATTATTAACCTACTCATCATGGCTTCAAATACTTGTTATCAAGTCGCCATTGTAATAATGAATAAAAATTTTACGAAGCTATACCTGATAGCACATCATTCTATTGATAGTTATAGTCTGTCAAAGTAAAGAAGACCCTCTGACAAGATGTGAAACTGACTCCAGATTTGTCAATATTTGTTCAAGAATTATAAATGAGGCCTTAATAGTAGATCAAATTGTTTACTACAATTTGAGATCAAATTGATAATTTTTGAACCAAAATTGACTGAGCTTGAGTCATTTTCCCATCTTGCCAGAGGGTCTTCTTTACTTGAATGGACTATACTATTATCTAATAGCATGATGCTAAAGTATGATTATAATGATCTGTATTGTCATCAATTCCAAGTTGATGATCTGTGACAGACTTTTGCCCCGCCTCCAAATCGACTCTTCACTTTAGATAAATTAGCAAACATGATGAAAAGGACTAAAAAGACCGCGCTGAGTGCTTTTTCGAAAAACTGGGGCCGAATTCATATTTTTAACTTCCGGTCTGAATTTTGAAAACAGGTCGGTCTAAAACTTGCAAAGGATCAGGTCTGGCCTAATTATTGTAGTCCGTCCAAGCAAGGTAGACATTCTGGCAAGATCGGAAAATGACTCCAGCTCCGTAAATATTCGTTGATAAATTATCAATTTGGACTCAAACTGTAGAGCAGATTGTACCCTACAATTTGAGACCAAATTAAAAATTTTTGAAAAAATATTGACTGAGCTGGAGTCATTTTCCCATCTTGCCGGAATGTCTTCTTTGCTTGGACAGACTATATCTATCTCACCTCCCACTGACAGCTAGGGCAGGTGTTGATCCGGATGTTAGCTTTTCGCTCAGCTAATGAGTTTTTACAAAGTTTTGAAATTTTCAAAATTATTGGTAACCGTTGATTTTTACCAATTTTCTGGTCCCGAAAGTTCAGTTTCATTTGGTCTTTATGAAACTTTAGTCTTGACTGCATTTTGAATGGAACTCAAGTGCACAAACTGAATTTTTCTTAACTTTGCCCATTCATTAAAGAATTGAATACTGTACTTGAAAATATTGAATTATCGAGAAACTTCAACTGAATTGATCGTTATAACAATAACTCACTTTGAACTTGCAACAATGCAATTCCTAACAATGCAAAAAAATTTTGTCAGTTTATGAGAATCTATTACTCAAACTACTTTTTAAACGAATATTAAAAAAAACAGAACTTTTGAAACCAATGAAGCTTCCTTAGTTATGGAGCTATAGTCTGTCCAAGCAAAGAAGACCCTCTAGCAAGATAGGAAAATGACTCAAGCTCGGTCAATATTGGTTTAAAAATTATTAATTTGATCTCAAATTGTAGGAAACAATTTGATCTACTATTAAGACCACATCTATAATTCTTGAACGAATATTGCTGACCAAGCTGGAGTTATTTTCCCATTTCGCCCAGGGGTCTTCCTTGCTTGGACGGATTATATCAAAGCGTTTGATCCGATTTGTGAGAGTGATGCTCAACTGAGCTCTCAGGCTTGTGCGTGGGTAATGAGAGGGATGATGATGAGAGATAACTACTATAATACATACTATAATACATACTACTATTATACATCTCAGTAGTAATAACCGCCGGCTAATTGTCAGTAACCACAAACAAGAGAGGATACAACTAATTACCGCATTCAAGTCCTATTATTCTTAAGAATCTTTCAATAACAACCCTTGGTTGTAAATAAATAACCAATGACGACAACCCTTGAGCGCAAAAAAAGATCCGAGTCTTTAGTTTCCTAATCGTCCCAATTTAACGGGAGTCAAAGGGTAACCGCAGCTCCATTGATCAACAGACTACTGGGTTCACGCCGAACAATGAGCCTTAAAAAACGAAAACAAGCGTCTTCTAAAAGGGTTTGAGCGTGAACAAAAGTGAAAGGTTCTTGTAAAAAACGAGGTTTGATGTTTGAAAGGCCTCGTTTTCTTCTTTAACACTTTCAATGAGCGATAAATCTGCTATTACCTTTACTCCATTACCTTTATCCCTAGTATTAATAAATAAATAAATGTTCCATTGTAGGAACAAATGAGAACATCAAGTGTATTGAAACGTCAATCATGTATGATATTACGTTATCATATATATAAACGTTATCATATATATTACGTTAATACAAAATTCGTCTGATTCGTGCAAATAGTTGTTTGATTCAATAAATCTTCAATTAATTACCTCTATTCCAGCCTTTACTGGGACTACGATTGATTCATCTAATGAAAGTTTTTCGTTTCATGCAGAAATTTGATTGATTGAAACTCTTCCATTGTTTATTATAATCCAGCTTTATTCCAGCCTGAACACATTAGCTTTACTGATCACAATTTTCCATTACTCTGTCTCATCAAAATAATTGTGAGATTCCCTTTTCCTATATCACACAATTTTTCGAATTTGTTATATATTTGAGTACGATAATTACTTAATATACGATAATTTAGTTTACCAATAATAATAGATCAACAAACATGAAATATTCTATACTATTTATTCATTTATTTCTACCCTTATTTCTTTCATTCCCTCTCTTCAATTCCTCCATTAATTGTCGTTTAAATTGTTTTCTCCGAATAATTCCTCTTCACTGCTTATTGTAGCCTGGTTATGTAGAGAATAATTGAATTGTTGATTGTAAATAACTTTAATAATTGGGAATGAAATAATTAATTCAGCTGTGAGAGAATTCGGATTTAAATTCAAGTACGAGTAATATCATATTCTTTGGATACCTGTTATCCAAACAAACTGGTACTGAAACATTATCATAATAAATTTAAACATTCAATCACGTACTTTTACGTGAATTTATGGAAACCTCAACCAAATAAACCCTCAAAAAGTAATGTTACTATTCTACTAATTTTCAAAATAATTCTTCTAGCACTTTAAGAACAGTAACGAGAACTAGAATAGTTCTTCAAATAGGATTCAAAGAAGTAATGTGTTCTACTAGTTTTTAAATCAATTCTACTAGGATTTCAATAACTTCAACGAGAATTGACTCGCCTCGCATAACCGCTCACTTCCTCTTTAAAAATCACCCTGAACTATAGTCTGTCCAAGCAAAGAAGACCCTCTGGCGAGATGAGAAAATGACTCCATCTTGGTCAATACTGGCTCAAAAATTATTGATTTGGTCTCAAATTGTGAATCATAATGTCTCCAACAATTTGAGACCAAAAAATAATTTTTGAATCAGCATTGACCAAGCTAGAGTCATTTTCTCATCTTGCCAGAGGGTCTTCTCTGCCTGGATAGACTATACCTAGCCTAATCCAAGAAACCTAAATAACCTCCGATTATTTGCACAAGACCATCAGCTAAAAAATGGAAGATACCAAAGTAGACCCACCCATCTATAAGTTGTAATATTTTTTCTTCTTTCATCCAATTTTTTACGCTAGTAAATAGTCAAGATTTCCTGTTTCCCCTGTTCAAAACCTCCCAAAATCTTTCCCAGGTTACGCAATATTTATTATCAACAAGGAAATAGAAGCGGATTTCTCCTAAAAATCTCATCTTTCCGAATTCAATCTGTTCCACCATTCTGGAGGATAGATAGTGATAAACAATGGACTAAGACCGTGCGAATGTGGGCGTTACAACTTTGAAAAGGAAGAAAGAAAAAAGAAGGATGAATGCTTAAAAGGAATAAAGAAGGGATGAATGCTTAAAAGGAATAAAGGAGGGATGAATGTTTAAAAAAGTAGTGGATGGTTTCCGAGAACTGTGGTGGTGAAAAAAATATACACTCTACTTCAGTCCACTATTTTCATATAGTCTGTCCAAGCAAAGAAGACATTCTGGCAAGATGAGAAAATGACTCCAGCTTGATCAATATTGGTTCAGAAATTGTAAGTGTGGTCTCAAATTGTAGAGAACATTTTTCTCTACAACTTGAAACCAAATTTATAATTTTTGAACCGATATTAATTGAGCTGTAGTCATTTTCCTATCTTGCCAGAGGCTCTTCTTTGCTTGGGCAGACTACATACGTATATAGGGGTGTATCGTCCTGTGTTGGACATTGGGAAAAAACGTAGAATTTTCAAGATTTTGAGTGGAATATGGTTGTTTAAAATTACAGGGTGGGGGAAGGTAAAAGGAGTCAGGTTGCTGAAGAGGATTTTTTCCACCAAAAAGCAGCCCTGGAGTGTGGTTCTTTTTTGGTTCCTACTCTGTGTTCATCCTCTTGTTCTCCCTCCCATTGGTATTATTCGGAAATTCTCGCAATTTATTTCCTTGTTTAAACAATAATTGTCGATGATGTAGATTCGTTTCATAATGAAATAAAACACACTGATGTCAAAATTTAGTACCGTTCAGTGAAATTGACATCATTAATGTGTTTTTGTCATTATTTTTCCGTATAGCATAATTAGGCTATCATTCAGTATTACAGTAAAGTTGTGTTATGTTTTGGTATTTAAGTTTTGCTGTAATATGTTGAAATGTACTATAAGTCTTTATTATTCTAATATAATAGACAAAACACTCGAATCAATTAATCAATCAATCATTTTCAAATGAAAATGATCAAATAAATGTATGAATCATTTAATTCTCTTATTCTTATTCATTTTCTGATGATTTTAATCGATGTTATGATCAGGGAATACGATAAAAGTTATAAAGTCATTCACTTTATTTGAAATTTCCATCTTTGTAATTTGATCAAGATTTTATTCAACATTACTAAATTTTTTATTCTATTCACTGTTTCTCTTTTTCATGAAAAGACTGCAGACTTCTACTTCCTATCTTCATCTCTCAACTTTCTTCATGATGTTCATTTATTCATTGATTTATTTATAATTTAGAGATATTATCATAATCATCTTATTATTTTTCTTCTTTTTATTCCTCTTCTTCATCTTATTCTTCTTCTTCTTCTCCTTCTAATTCATCTTTGACATTTTTAACTATTCATCTTTATTCTTTACTCTATTTCCTCTCTCATATTTCCATTTTGCTCCTTTCTTCCTTTCTTTTTCTCCAGCTTTTTCTTTCGCCCCTTCTTCTATTTTCGACTTTCTGCTTTTCCTCCAACGTTTTCTCCTCCAAGTTCTCCTCCCATTTCCTCCTATAGTTCTCTCTTCTTTATCTTCTTCTTCTTCTTCTTCTTCTTCTCCTTCTCTTTCTTCTTCCAGATTCACTACTATTTCTCTTCATTTTCCTTTATTCCACTTCCTACTCTTCCATCAACGTTTCCTCTTTCAAGTTATCCTCCCACTTCCTCCTACTTCATTTCTTCTGCGCCCCTACACTTCTTTTTCTTCTCCTTCTTCTTCAGGGTAGTGTTCTCGGGCAAAGACCCTGACTATAGCTTGCATATAATGCTATAACCTTGAACAGGCATGTTTGCCATACCACGGGGACGATGAACTTTGCCAACGCTTTCAAAAACACTTTTCAAAAGTTCTTCAATTTCAGCCCTTCATCACCCTCACACCCCTCACATTTCGCCTACTCCCTTCTCTCTCTTTCTGCTCTGGTTTCCGGCATGTTACCTGCTGCTTCTCCTCGCACAATCCACCCTCTGGTATGGTCAAAAAAAGTAAGAAAGAAAGAAAAAGAAGGAAGGGCTCGTCCACAGAAACAGAAAACCCGACCCTGAAAACAGAGACCCGGGGGAACAAAGCTATCGGCCAGTAAACAACCCTGAAAGGAGAATATTATTCAAAAAGGACGAAAGCCAAAACAGAGAGGAAGAACACTGAAGAAGGACAAAGACAAAGTGCGGGTGAAGAAACATGAAGTCGTACATACTTATTTATTTATTTATATATTTCTTATTTTTACTCATTTTTTATTTATAATTGACAATTTCCAATGAGTCTGAAAAGATCCATTCCTATGTATATATGCAGAGAATTGAACAAATCAATTCAATTCAAGAACAGCAGTGACATAAGGATGAAGGAGAAGATAGACACTAAAGAGGTAGAAGAAGGAGAAAGAAACTGGAGGGGAAGAAGGAGGAGAAAGACACTAGAGAGGAAGAAGGAAAAGAGAGAATCTCAAAGAAAGTAGGAGAAATACACAAAAGAGAAAAAAAGTAGAAATACTCTGAAAAGGAAGAAGGAGGAGGAAGAAGACAATAGAGAGGAAGATGAAGGAGAAAGAAGAAAGAGAGAGAATCTAGAAAGAAAGGAGGAGAATCACACTGAAAAAAAAGGAGAAATACACTGAGGGAAAGAAGTAGGAGGAAGATACTGAAGAGAAAGAATGAAGAGAGAGAATCTAGAAAGGAAAGGGGAGGAAAAATACAATAAAGAGAAAAAAGGAGAAATACACTGAAGAGAAAGAAGGAGGAGGAAGACACTAGAGAGGGAGGAGGAAGAGAGAGAATCCAAAAAGAAAGGAGAGAAGAAATACAATAGATAAAAAATAATTGTGAGGAAGACACCGATGAAAAGAAGAGAGGGGAAGACACTAAAGATAGAGAAGGAGGAGAAAGCCACTAAAGAGGAAGAAGGAGGAGAAAGACACTAGAAAGAAAAAAAAGATTGGAAAGACTCCATGGATAAAGAATGGTTATTTTCAGAAAGAACAGCCCTAAAGAAGAAGAAGAATGGATAGGTTTGGAGGAACAGAAGAGAAACAAGGATGTAGGAGAAGAAAGGAAGATACTAAACAGGAATAAGGAAGAAGTTTTGGTAAAGAGATAAATGGTAATAATGATGAATAATTGAGATGATCTCCAAAATATTATTCAACTATATTGTCGGAAAAGAACAACCATTAAAAGAAAGAAGGATCGATTGTGTAGAGGTCGATTCCTAAAGAGGAATAGGTAGGAAGAAGACACTAAAGAGATCGAACTATAGACCTTTATTTACTAAAAACTTGATGTCTATGGGCCCTTATCAACAATAATTTATGTCAAGAACTATTATTTTACCATAGGTGCCCTTCCCCCCATGGACAGAAGCGCAAATTCCCCCCATTTTCAACTGCTTCAACCCCCCCCCCCACCACAATAATAGAGTAGAGTCTGTCAAATCAAAAATTCAATTCTAACAAGATGAGAAAATGACTCCAGCTCGGTCAATATTGGTTTAAAAATTATAAATTGGATCTCAAATTGTAGAAATCATTCTGCTCTACAATTTGAGACCAAATTTTCAATTTTCAATCCGATAATGACCGAGCTGGAATTATTTTCCCATCTTGCCAGAATGTCTTCTTTGCTCGACCAGACTATAACAAGGATAACATCAAATCAAATATTTCTTTATTTTGACACAACAATACAATTTATCAAATTATGGAACAAGTATAGGCCTAATCATAAAAAATATATTATGAAAAGGTCTATAAATAATGTTTCATATACAGAACTAAAGCTAAAAATATACCAAAATAAATAATATTACTTGCTAAATTATAAAATTTGTTCTCAAGTAGGAGTATAGATGGGGGAAAAAATTTTTTTTGATGCTGGATTAATTCACACACTTGAATAATACTTGTAATAATAATGTGTTTATATAATTCTAATCAAATTATGTAGTTAGCAGATGAATGTCAACAAACTCTTAATATATTCAGGTGGAAAAGAAATAAGCCATTTGGCGAAAAGTTTTTCGAAGAAATGAATATTATTAACTCTTTTCATAATATTTTCAGGTATATTATTGAAAAATTTTGGACTGAGAAGGACAAAGAATTTTTGAAAGAAAGTTTTGTAAGCTTTAGGTGGCCGTGAAAGACTGACATTTCGGAGATCAACTTTCAAGAGGAATAAAGATAAAGTTAAGGTGAAGAGATGTAGAGCAACAAGGATAAATATTCGAAAAAGAATTAACCTAAAGAGAAAAAAGTAAAAGAAATGAATCGTGTAGAAAGAACAGCAGAGAAACAAGAAGACGTTTTTGAGAAGATCAGCTCCATAGAGGAAAAAGGGCGAAGGATGTAAAGATGGAGAACTGAAACTGAACAAGGATGAACTATTGAAAAAGGAAAAATGAAGAAGAAAAATACTTCTTTTGAGTTTTATGCAACAGGCTCAACAATAGCAGGCTAGCAAATAATATGATGGGTGGTTGATTTTCAGCGGGTTCCTTGACCTTTGGGACCAGGTGAAATTTACAACTCATGTATTATTTACACTTCACTAGAGGGTGAGAGGCTGTTGGGGGTGGATATGCAACAATTTTGAAGCTTCAAGACCTTCAAGTTTTACAGGGATGTTGTTTGAATGATGCTTATTTTGCAAGTGTTATTGGAAGAAAGGGTAAGTATTACTTCTTAAAAATATTGGAAGTAAGTATAGGAGGAAGAAAACTTCAATTGATCTTGATAACAATTCATGTGAACTACATAATGTTGAATGGTTGATGTGAATTGAAATGAAATTGGTCAATAAAATACTAGTTTTGTGGAAGCCTAGAGCATGTTTGGAAGAATATGATAAATAAACTTAGCAACATTACTATGAATCACGACGGATTCAGTTAATGAATAAATAAATAAATATGATAAATAAATTAAACAAATTTGAATCACGACAGGGTCAATAGTTTTGTTTCACTTTCTGTGTTGGTTTCAAGGATTCTAAAGGTAGAGATACCAATAAAATTTATATCGATATTGAGATTCTATTTTGGAAATATTGAAGGGTTGATGGAAAATGAGAATGAGATTTTCCATAATATATTATTTTATTAGATAATTATGAATAAAATATGAAATCTAAAGTTTTAAAAAGTTCTTGATGTTCACAAGTTGGTTGATGTGAGTGAAATGAAATTTACCAGAATATTTCATAATTAATTTATTCCACAGATTACAATAGAGGGTAAGAACACAGACATCAAAGTCCAAAACGTCTTTTTCCCATAAATTTACTCAATCATAAAATAATAATGGTATCTTTAACTTGAAAAGCTATGTTCTAGTTTCTAAATTTAAACGACAATGACTATTGATTTTAAATGAATTTGCTTGTTTTTTTATTTCTCCCATAATAATGAAAGGAGACTTAGGAATTTTCGAATGAATTCTTCACATATATCTAGTAGTCAATCCAGTAAATTCATGGACTTACTAGATTCATTTCTAGATCTAGTAATCAATCCAGTAAATTCATGGACTTACTAGATTCATTACTAGATCTAGTAATCAATCCAGTAAATTCATGGACTTACTAGATTCATTTCATGGATATACACTCATTTGTCAACCTTTTTTCTATTTCATTGTTCTAAATTTTTTGAAGTGGTTCCCTGAGCTATGATCTATAACCACCCTTACCATAGTCTCTGAAAATATCTGTATTCTATCATTCACAACTACCATTCAAAAAAAAAACGTTCAACTTTTACCAAAAAGATGCCATGGAGGCCATAGTTCACAAACGGGATAGGACTATTAATTTTCTCTTTATATCTCTCAAAAAACATGCTCTCTATACTTAACCACAATGGATGGACCTCCCATGTGGATGAAAATATTTGTATTTGAGCTTGTTCCAAAAACTCAAAAAGTACATATAACGTACAGTAACAATGCTCGATAAATATTTGAACACTAGTAATTTCAGCAAACATCTCACAACTTCATTTTTTATGAGTGAAGTATTTTCAACTTGATTTAAAAAAACGAAACGTACACATAATTTACAGGAAAAAACCCTGGAGCCTGGAGATATACGAGCATTTTACTTGAATAAATCCAACTACAGTATCAGTAAAAAACGTATAAGATATGAGATTGAGTGAATTTGGATACAGAAGTTACATCTATTCAAGTATAGTAGAGCTGGTTTGGCAAACAACTCAACATAATTTCCTGTAGACTGAAAAGTATTGGATGAATACAAACCAAGAATCCTCAACCTTCAGCCTAATCTTTCCTTTACCTAATCTTAGCCCAGACTGCTCAATCAGCTGGAAATTATATTCGTATTGAATCCATCCTACCATTGTATTCCACTTAATAAAAGCTCTGTAAATCGCGTGTTTTTCGAAAATTCACTTTGTTGCTCAAAATTTTCAAAAGCAGCCGCCCGACAAGCACGTTCCAAATTCGAAAACGGAAAAGGGATTACCCCAAAAACGAAGAGAACGATTTTCGGGGGGACACGGTCACGAATTAGATTATCCTCAAATGTTTAGCAGCGAGGTATAGTCTGTCCACGCAAAGAAGAAGTTCTGATAAGATTAGAAAATGACTCCAACTCGGTTAATATTGGTTCAAAAATGATAAATTTAGTCTCAAATTGTAGAAAACATTCTGATCTACAATTTGAAACCAGATTCATAATTTTTTAACCAATTTTGACCGAGTCGGAGTCATTTCCCCATCTTGCCAGAATGTCTTCTTTGCTTGTACAGACTATATCTATGAATAGGGAACGGGGTTTTTCAAATTTGGCGCTTTATGCTTTGCCGGTATTGTCCAATCACGTTCGTCTATTTGAACAGCTTTCAACGGCTTCAATCGAGTTTGTAAGCGGCTTGTTGCTAATTGGGACCCTCGTTTAGTTCGTGATGGCTGTATTGTTGCGAAAGATGATTCAATCCAAGTATCTAGTGCTCTGCATCTGAACACAATTCATGCTGCTTCGCAAATAAATAATATTGTTATGTTTACTGATGATAAATTCTGTTCCATTTTCTCTGTCTGTATTTGATTATTATATAGGAAAATATTGTGAACACTTGGTCAAGGTTGAGTTGACCTGCTTTTAGATGATAAACTGCCACTATATTTGAGCAGGAATTATACATTATTATTGAAGTTTTCAGTTATATAGGCCTACATAATCTTCACATAGTGTTTCGTTTTTGAAAACAGTATTTGTTTTAAATTTTATATATTTTTTGTCACCAAAATACCTTACACCTTTAGTTCAATACCCAGCTTATGGAGGAGACAATAAGTCATCGGTCCCAACTACCTAAAAAGTACTCTTCATCTCTCACCCCTCTCATTACTCACGCACAAGCCTATGAGCTCAGAAAAAATACAGTTCTGAACGTAGACTTTTATTTAAAGTTTGGGTTCTGGTCTTCATTGCTTGAAAAAATATTTGTAAAAATGCATTTGATTGAGTTTTTAGAACTACAGTATTAAACTTGAGTACGAGATAAATCAGATCAGCTTATACGTTTGGGATTACACCTACATACTTTTAGCCAGTATCATCAATAGGAGTTGAACCAAACTATAGGAGTTAAATTTATTTATTTTATTTATTTATCCAGTCGATTAATTACAAGAAATGATTCACATTATAATGATTGCGACCATAACTTCAATAGTTCATAATCGGATGAGAAGTATGATATTTAGAAGTTTAGCATGATGTTTTGTTATAAAAGTTTAGTTGTAATTTGTTATAAAAGTTTTTTAAAATGATTTGATTTTATGATTTGATGTAAACAATAAAATTTGATTTAATTTGTTTCGAAGTATGATAGTGCATACATGAGCCTGACCTATTCTAGTGAACACTCTCTTAACCTGATTGGCCAAGAAGGCGAAACTACGTATTTAAAAATGAATGCGTTAGATGGCAGCTGCTGGGTCAAGTAGCAGCCAGTGAACACTGACACGCCTCCAAGCTCCGCCCTTCCTCCTGATTGATCAACGGCGATATTTCGTGTGTTACAACATTCTGATTGCAGTAGATTGCAGTAGGTGCTGGCGGGTTGTAATTCATCCATCCATTTGCTTCTAGTACTGAACTCTTCATCCATAATTTTGCAATAAAACTAACTGTTACTTGAATTGAATTACATAATCACGTTTAATTACGTACTATTTTATTTTCCACTATTATAATTTTACTATTTAATCAACCAGATATTGATTCCATATTGATTAATATATTTTAATTTTCTGCTGTATCTTTAATTCTAAGAATTTGCAACAAAATTCAACGTTGCACAATAGAAAGACAAAAGCAGAAAAATAAAAAATATATAATAAGAACGTAAAACATCCTACTAAATTGAATAAGTAAGGTGGTGCTTACCAGTAGCCGCTAAGCATCTGCTAACATTTTTTCCAATAGTTTCCTTATTGTAAGAGAATTAGGTATTGAAATATCAAAAACAATTCAAAGAGTGATGGACAGCTATCGTCAAATTCAAAAGTTTAATCTTATCAGTAAATACATCCAAGAAGGAAGTCCAGTATTTTTTCAGCACCAAGTAAAACCAGGAAAAAACAGCACAAAGTTAAAAAAAAATCCATTCAGAACTATTTTTGAAAAATAGCCCCACTCAAAAACACGGTCAAGCTGTTGGTTAAGACTCCAAAGAAGGGTCTTTGCTTTTTTTGAATGCGGATTATTTATCTACAGTTTATCAAACGATGTGGAAGGGATTTGACCAAAGGACAGTAGTGCTTACGAAGTAGCATGCCCCAAAACTGAAATGTGTGGAGTTTTTTTTGGAAAAAGTGTGATAAACAGTCGATTTTTTATTTAAAAAAACTGTAGCACAAGCTAAACCGGTCCCTGTCACTTCAGAAAAATCAAGTCAGAAAAAATTATACTAATTCTAGGCACAAGCTGCATGTCTATCAGATTGGAAGTAGTTCATTCAGTGCCACCTCGTGCCATGTAACTACTAAGAAGTTTTTTCGATTTCGGAAAAAAATGTTCCCCCCAAAAGAGAAAGGAATACTTGAAAACATGGGGTGCACAAGAGGTTGAGAATAGTTTCAATTTTTCGAAAAAACACTCGTCCCCAACTGATTTTCATTCCAAGTGGAGACCGCACAAATTTGATACGAATTCTGTTGCACCTGGGCTTTTATTATGTCAAGTTACGTCTTTGCTGAATAAAGGATAGGGAGAGTAAGAGAGGGTTTGAATAATAAAGAGAGAAGAAATTAGAAACCTATTCTTATTCATAATGTGTAGCTGTTATATTTATGTTGCATGACGGAATGATTTTGGAGATGATTTGAATTTTTGAGATGTTGGTGAAAAGATGAAAATTTGTGTCACAGTTATGCTCTACATTCATGATAATTCTGCCAGGAATATAAAATATAGGTTTCAACTGAGACTTTAAAGTAATGCAGATAAAAATTACAGCTCAAAGTTGTCGTTAGTAGTTTTATAGAGTTTCACTTGTTGCAAGTAGTGACTAGTGACTTTACTTGTAGAAACTACAAACAAGTTATTCAAGGTACAACATTCTTGAACATGTCTCATGGCTTATTTTTCTATTGGAATTGGTAAAAGAACATAATGGTAACTCATAAAATCTAAATATGTCTTACTAAAGTTGCAAGAATTTTCAGTTTCTAAATTTTCAAAGCTTGAAATGTTCAAGACTATAAATATTTGGACTTATTATGAAGTTTTGGAGTTTTTAAAGTAATCCTGTCGGACCTACCATTTAGTATAAAATGTTGTGACTTGAAAATAAATAAATAAAGACTACTAGTAGAAAAACTTCCTCAAGCAAGATAATAAGGCAAAATAGATTAATGATAGTAGAGCACAAGTAATTTCGTGTGTGAAATGGTATGATACTAGGCATCACACTACACTGTATGTAGCGATTTTTTTCTTCCATTACTACTTGACATCTATCAATGATGTGGGTGTAGATTGTGAAAGAGGAACCACCCATACCCTTTGTGGAACCCCGAACAAAAGTTTCGGAACATGGAACCAACTCATTTCGAACGGATCTTGGAACAGTCACAATTTCGAAAAAAATATTGAATAAGATTTTCCGCAATACTTCTTGATACTTGGCATCTGCCGCTATGTTGAATTCGAGATTGTGGGGGAGAAATGAACCAAAGAGCGGTTTGGAGTGTGATGGATCGAAAAAATATTTTCATAGAAAGAGGAGGTTTACGATTTTTTATACTCAATGTTATCCTATTTTTTTCGATCGTTTCCAATAATTTTTGTCGTGATGGGAAGTATAGCTAACGCCACAAATTATGCAGTTTCTTGTACTGTCTCTTGTACGTGATGTAACCTACTAATTGTGGATGTAAAGCATCTATTGTCTCTTTTAATTTAGAAAACATCATCTTAGCATAAAATGAAGATTCTAATTGACAATCGAAAACTGCTGTAGGTCATATACAAAATCATATTTTCATGTTTCATCTCTTTTCACATGATTAATTATGATAATAGAAATTATGGTGTAATAGTGGCTCAAGTATATGATTTTAACATGAATTTGCTATGAACCTTGCATGTTTCTAGGTATTTCTTGCTGTTAGATTTCATCAACTACCATGATTACAGTGACTTATATATAGTCACTGTAACCATGATGACTCGCTTGCGTAATGTCAATAGAAAACCGTGTTATGATACATGTTTCGACATGTCACTTATAAGCTGACGCCAAAAAGTTAAGTCGTTTCATCTGCTGCTTGTGCGCTCCAACAGCTTTTGTTGTCTCCAGTACAAATTCAATTTTCTTACGCTATAATCATAATCATAATACTGGACGAATACAATATAGCGTCTGATCTCTTGAGAAGTTTAAGTTATCGGATTAATTTGATTCTCACGTTTAATCTATTGAATTATAATACTTTTCCAAATGAAGAGATCGAATGAATTGAAACTTTTTCCAAGGCTAGTGAAACGTAGGGCAATTGTTGTACTTAACACTATATTATAAAAATATTAGAGTTTTTTAATTTTAATAGAAACTTCTCTTCTGCAGACAAAATTGGCAATCCACTCATATATATTAGTGTACAGTCCAAGCGTAGTGAATGGTATAAAAGAAAACTAATAATAGCGATCCGATTCGAGTAGCATTAAAAGATTATCGATAGTTTATCAGGCATGAGTCATACATCGGAAAATAGATACGCATAATAAAGAATTCATTACACGAATTAGTCCTGGAAGATTTATCTGTCTACATCACCAACAAACGCTCCCAGTATTTGTTCGTGTAGGCTGATTGATTCGTCCATATTTTATTAGGAGTCGTTTGCAGCTTTTGGGTGAAAAGAAAGCCATTTCGGGATAAAAACGAGGGAGGACAAACGTTCCGGGACGGGAATAATTTGCGATAATTGAGGATGTCAGAGGCAGCCGTGTTTGATATGTGATGTGCGCGCGCGGCTGAATTTTTGAAAGAATAAAAACATCACATTCAGATTTGCAGGCTCGATTTTGTTTTGTAACGCGGAAGCGAGCGAACAGCAGCTTACGTAACGTTGGGTTAGGTTAGGTCTGTGAAGGGTGGGTTCTTGGATCTATCTAATGCATTCTATAGATATCTAGGGTGGTTGATGCTCAACGGGTGGACTGGACAGCTGTTCGTCGTCGGATGGTCAGAGGAGAGGTCTTCCTGTAGTTGTAGATTCATCGGCGAGGGGAAACTGTTTCCCTTAATACGCAGCCGAGGGGTGAGGAAACGCATGGGTGTCCCACAAGGACCTATTCTGGGGCCATCCAAATTTTTACTGAATAAAAGATTGCACAGTGTATGACGCGTCACTGGCCTTCAGTCTCTCTCAACCATCACCCTCTCTGCGGAATGCTCTCTCCTTCCGCATTCTTTTTCATCAGTATTCTATCTCTTTCGCTCTCTATCTTAGATATTTACGTAAGAGGGCACGACCAACGTTTTGAAGCTACTCAATCACCCCTTCTCCTTCTATTCTGTTTCCTCCCCCTCTCGCTTATCTTATTCTTCATCATCATCTTCCACATCTACTTCTTCTCCTGGCCGATCTTTCCCTTTTCTTGGAAACCCCTTGTAGCTAAACAATTTGCTACCCTCCTCGTCCACCCTGGAAACCCTATTTTTTCTACCCTAGCCGCCCGCTAAGCTGAAGCAGGCAGCCCTTATCGAGGAAGGGTCAGCGCTGGCCCTGAGAACGTCCAAGGGCTGACTGCTTATTGGAAAGGTTACGTAACAAATGACTGGCAAAATTCACAGGCCACGAAAACTTTCAGTTTCTCATGCGAGGATGAGAGAGGTTTTTGAAGGTTCTATCCATCTTTCAATATTCCATGTTTCCTGTTCGGTAGATGTATGGCTAAAATATTAAGACGACAGATTCATCCAAGCAACTTAATTCGATTATTCAGTAGATTATTCATCAACTCAAACATGCATTCACAAAATCGAATTGAAATTGATAAAAAGGATTTGGGAGATAAGAAAGCAGGATTACTTACTTTTAGCCCTTACTATATATATCCCGAATTTTAGTAAAAATTAATGGAATCCGGGTGAGGTTTTGATATAACATTACTAAAATGTTGCATTTGATGCTGGAATAGGCTATCATTTAAAAATAATTAATTTTTTCACATCAATATTCAACTAATTTTCAACTGCTATTCAGTTCTGTTAACAATATTTGCTCCTTTTTATTCAGACAAGGAGGGAAATGTACTTGTTCCATCATCACATAAAATTACAATATTTTTGAGGATGATCTATCTCTTGATCCATCCAGTCCCATGAAACTTGATTACTATTTTCTTGCTCAAAATGTAACTTTCATTTCAGTAACAGAGCAAAAGTGCAAAAAATTCAGACAAGAATAAAAAATAATTATAAATATAGAAAGCAAAAGTGCAAAAAATCAGACAAGAATAAAAAATAATTAGAAATATAGAAACCATAAAAATATGCCTGTATATATCGGCTATACGACAACTCTGTCTAAAGAGAAGTATAATCAATCATCATCACATTGCATTACCTCTAACAATGAAAAATATCATAGTTATTTATTTATTTGAAAAAATACAATGGAAAGAACGAAGAAACGGTCGTTAGCCCAAAACTTCTTCTGTTCCAATTTTGATAAAAATGTCCAAATTCAGGTTATGTCCCTTTTCAATACTTCCTTAATACAATTTCCACTCAGAAAAATACAACACAGAGAATTTAGAATTTAGAAGGTTGACACAGAGAATGAATATAGAAAATCTACTTAAATAATCATTTTGAAAAATAATTATAAACATGAAAAATTTGGAGCCACAATAGGCTATGAATAATATAGTAGTATAAGATGTCAAATTATCTGAGAGATCTAATAAAAACTTCAAATTTGATCATAATTAGATGTTTATTTATTATTATTGTCACAATATCAATAGTACCAAGCTATTTGTTTCTAGGTCTGTTCTCTGCATTTATAAAAACCCTTTCCATTCTTGTCCCCTGGCAACCCAGTGACCAATAAAACCTGCAACATTTCCACAATTAGTACCGTTTTTTGTCGAGGTGTTTGTTAGGGTTGAGCCCTTTTTTCGGTAGCAAGGGTTGTGCGGTTTAACCCTTGGTTAAAACACAATTACCGCCCAGTCATTCAATGGAAACTTATTGACCCGTTGACAAACGTTTTATTTATTTACTGAACGCAATACGCTTTAATAGACACCCGTCTAAACAACCCTCAACCACCGATTGTATAGTTTATTGAAGAAAACTGTCTAAACAACCCTTTTCTGGTGATAAACTTCTGCTAAAACCCCTTTACTACTCAAGAAATCTTTGCTAAAAAAGCTTGGAAACAGTTGAAACTTTTCAGCACGACACCCGTTGAAATCAGTTCCACCAATCTTTTGTCTCTTTTTTAAACTTCCCCTAAAATTTAGCCGTTCAATACTACTCTCCCGTAGTGCAGTCCAAAAAAGACAAACCTTTATCTTTGTCATGACCAGGAACAAAAGAGTTCTTTTTATTGGCAGATAATGCTGGCGAAATAACGGAGTATTGTCATTGGTTGCTCTCATTTATTATCCATTAAGGATGAAGGACCACCACTGATATCAATAGGACTGCAAAAAACAAACAATCGTTCTGTTTTTTCGTCACCAGTACTTTTCAAACCTTTCTAATTATACTTTCCGGAACTGGTTCAGGAATATTCAGCGCGTTTGTTCAATATTCATTGTCCGGCGTTTCCCAGCTGATTGTTGTAATAAATCTTCATTGGTTTTCCTAGTGACTCTCTTGGTTTCTGTTCTATTTGGTTATAATGGATTTGAATGGAGTAGGTTTTTTATGTGGGTTGAATCCTTCTTAGGGTTGATTGTATTTCAGAATGAGATTGAATAAAAAACGAGGGGGTCAGTGACCAAGAGTCAATGAACAAGAAAAAAATAAGAATGGTAAATTAATTCCAGGAAAATGCCGAATAACCGTACTAGAAAATTGAAAAAAAAAACTATTATACAGGAGACATAAAATGTATGATCATTATTCAAGACTTCAATTGTTAAAAACGTATTACAGTACATTGATTCTTTCCATCCAAATTATTTTGATTCAAATTTTGGATATTTGGACTATTGAAAATAATACATGCCTCATTGAATCACTGAATGGATACGAATCATTAGAATAAAATGGAAACAAATTATTTCTGTTTGTTGGAAACTACTCAGGTTTACGAATATTGAATTAGAAAAAATATTAAAATCGTAATCACCTTGGTTAACAGAAACCAATCAATCAATTTTTATGATGCCGACATAAGCATTTTTAGCATATTTAGCTTGTAAGTGGGTAATGGATTATGCCATGCCTACTGAATCTCGAACCCTGACCAGGCAGTGCTAGCGGACTGAAGGTTGTGACGCCCCAGCCCATCGCGCCAACCAAACCGGGCCGGCATATTGGAAAAAACGAAATGATCCGCTCAACATAAAAAGGTATATTATACAAAACATGAACTATCTGAACTAAATAATCTTAGAACAATTTTCAGGGACTTCGGGAATGGGTTTTTTCTTCCTTGAAGAATTATGAATATACTCACTTTATATTTTACAGAACTATGATTGTATTGAACAATCAACAAATGGTTTCAAGAATATTTTATTAATCCTTGAGTACACAAAAATGAATTGAAAAATCATTGAATTGAGAATGATTTCCATCACCTGTCGAACAACTTTGAATTATATCCTTTTACATCCTACTCAGAATAAATCTCCATACCTAGTTCCCTGCAGAAAATATCTCATGTCAGACACATTCAAACATCCACTTAGTCAACAAATCCTCAGCAGAAAACTCTTTCTAAAGCCATGAATTACACAGGAAATTGCATAACAGATAATCTCTTGACCTCCCCCACTAAATACAAGGGACATCTCAAAAATATTTCCTCAATTTCCATCTGTCACCAAAATATCCTCAACCAATCGACCCTCGACCATCGATTCTCAAGTGACTATCGACCATTGAATCTCTCAAGTGAACATTGTTGTACATCGAGATGTCAGCAGCATTCAGTGAGTTCAGCCCAGGTTAGGGGAAAAATCGCATGAATTTTCCGAAAACGGACATGAATTTCACAACTTCCTGGACGATCGTACATTGTGTTTCCCGGGATCTTTTTTCGAATTTCCCGGAACCTTTTTTTGAGTTCCCCTTTTCTCATCCGGACTGTACTTAATCGTTTTTCCCTTGCCCGTTCAGGAAACCGCAAGAGTCCGATACTTGTTTGTACTTCAAGGGAAAAGGGATTCTTCTTCTTCTTCTCCTTCTTCTTCTTCTTCTTCTTCTTCTTCTTCTTCTTCTTCTTCTTCTTCTTCTTCTTCTTCTTCTTCTTCTTCTTCTTATTTCAAGTTTTCCTTTCGATTTGCGTCTTCTCCACGTCCATCCTCTTATACCAACCTCGTCTTCACTTACTTCTAGATTTCGTCTTACTGTATTTCTTCCGTAGCATCTCCTGTATTTCCCTCCTACCTCGCTTTTGATCTTCTATTTGTAATTATTATACATATTTGATGTATTAATAGGCTATATATTATTTCTATTATCATGACATGCCAATACTTTATCAATAATCAATTCGTCATACAGGGCTATCACTAGTGCTATTCTAATGAGTTGAGAATCCAGGTATCCTTTCCTTTATTTTTATCAGTGCATTAGGCCTATAATTTAATATGTTTCAGGTAATAAGAAACATTTACGAAAGTTTTAATATTCCATCTATTCATATACATCATACAGTATGTCTGTTAAATCATTTAATTTTTCTCATATAATAATAATCTTCAATGTTTCTCACCTTTTGTCATTTTCTTCTTCCTTATTCTCCAAATTAATTAGTTCAAATTTCAATCCCAGAAGCTGAGAAGCTCTATCCAAACCAATAAAACTGATGAAAGAGTATGCTATTCTCGATTAAAAATTTTAGAAACAGCTCCTAAAATCTAATTCCAATTCTTCTACACAATCCTTTACCGCCATCTATAGACTGAAAGATTAATTGCTGACAAATTAGTAATCACTGAATAAACTCCATTGCACTGGCGGCTCGTCCCCACGAAACAAGTGAAGTGCTGTACAGTGAAAGATACGAGCACTTCATCTGTTTCGTATGCACGAGCAGCCAGTGCTCTATTCTCAAGATAATCTAGTTCTGTTCCATACGCCGCAACCATCGATATGGTGCCGTCCAAAAGTATAATATTAATTTTTCACTCTTTTCACCCCAAAATTAGTCGATTTCATTCTCACCCTCTCAAAATTCTCCATTTTCTTTCTCTATTCGCCAACCCTCAATCATCTTCTTTCAATTCTTCCCTTCTCAACCTTATAACCTTCCCGGCGGGAAAAACTGCTTGCACCGAAGGTCCGATAATGGATTCGACATTCACTCATGTAAATAAGTGCGGAATAATAATGAGGAGAAGGAAAATAAGAATAAAAAGGGAAATAATAAGAATAAAAATAAATGGAGCGTTTTAGAATTGCGGCCGACACAACCCCTAAGTAGGCCGTTGAGGCGTGATGATGTTTTGTTGCCAAAACTTAGGTCGGTTGGTGAATGATTGTTTCTAATGCTCAGCTCTGTCAGGACAGTCTGAAGCTGTCTTTGAGAACAAATTAGGATAGCTAAGGTCTTTCGTTTTCCAATGTACTCTCGCAAAAAGCTCACCGACTGTCCTGATAGAGCTACGCATTGATAACAGTCATTCTCTAACCGTCAATTTCATTGGAGTCTACTATGTTGACCATCAAATTTGCGCAGTAGCCTTTGCGCATCCCCTAAGATCTATGAGAGAATTAGGCAAATGACGCTACAAAAATCTAAAACCTCTTCAGATCACCCAGAATGCATCACTGCTGCCAGCAGGGTTTCTTTGAATGCGAAATTTGTACCCCAGCTAGTGAATTTATAATTTCTCTAATCATGGTTATTCAACCGTGTACAATTCAACAATGACTCAATAGAACTCACTGTTAGTTAACGGAATATTTTTATGTAAAAGTAGTTGAAGTTGAAAGGTTGAGACCAGCAGCTGAAGATAATTTAAGTATCAGATTGTCGAAGTGTGAATAAGAATCAAATTTGATACAGTTGGTCCGTTAACAGGTACGTTCAGGATTCTCGATTTCATTCTCAATTTATGCATTATTTTCAGTTAAAGAAGAAGAATCAAGAATGCCAACCGTTAAAGAATACATATTTCGTGCGTCAAGTATGGAAATAGTTAGATGTAAAGACAAAATGTTGTCAAACCACTGATTTATGAAAAATTGGGAATACCGGTTTCGGTTGTTACACCATTTTCAATCTATAGTAAACGAGATTGCATGCAAGAATCTAAGGTGAACGAGATTGTAATCTCAGTTTACCACAGATTGATGATGGTGTAACTACCAATTCTGCTATATCAATTTTTAATAAATCTGTGGTTTGACAACATCTTGTCTTTCCATTTAATATGGATAACTGCCACAATGTCACCTTCACAAACATTCAAAAAGAGATAGAGATAATTCATCTATTGAAAAAAAAACAATAAATAATTAGGAATTATGTTTGTGTGTTTTATTCCATGAGGGAATTTATTGATGATTCATACCTTCCAATGAACTTATAAGACTAGTCACAACTTACGCCATCAGCTCCTAGATGACCAGAAGTAACGAGCACTCTATTAACTATTGACAACGTGGGGAATGGAACGAGGAAGCGACCACGTCAAAGTGGAATCAGACAATATTGACCCTTCGATTGCATCGGTATAGTCTGTCCATGCAGAGAAGACATTCTGGCAAGATTGAGGAATGACTCCAGCTCGATCAATATTGGTTCGAGAATTATAAATTTGGTCGCAAATTGTATAAAATATTCTGATCTACGTTTTAAGATCAAATTCATAATTTTTGAACCGATATTGACCGAGGTAGAGTCATTCCCCATCTTGCCAGAATGTCTTCTTTGCTTGGACAGACTATGGCATCCCCTGTCTCTCATCAGACATCCCCTGCATCAAAAGACATCCCCTAAGATAGGGGTGAGTCCCGGTCAGACATTTTCTGGGTTCGAACCCCCTTCCGTAAGAAAATTATCCAGCAAACTATGAGGCAGCATAGCCTCTGGGCAACCGGCCAGGAATTCAGTATGAGCCCGGAAGTTAATAAAATCACTTCTTTGTGATGCTGAGAAAGCTTCCGGTGTTGAGGAAGTTGATAGAGGACATGGTATTTTGGAAGTAATCATCTTCTCTTATATACTTTGGTATAGATTTCACGGTTAAAGATTTTTCTACAGAAGTCGTTCTGAAATTTCCATAATCTAAGATGGAACTAAAAAAAAACATCAAATCGAGTAATTATTTTTATCTATTCATTGTATTACAAATACAATAACAAGGATTGAAAAACAGCACTGGCGGCTCGTGCCCACGAAACAGGTGAAGTGCTGTACAGTAAAATATACGAGCACTTCACTAGTTTCGTGGGCACGAGCCGCCAGTGAAAAACAGGAGTTCGCCAGAAATGTTTTTAATCCAAAGTCAGATGAGAATGCATCAAGTACACAATTCTACACTCAAGAAACCACCACAATGAAAAAATATAGATTAAAAATAACAAAAGTTGATTTACAAGCTGAATAAACATTGAAATTAATCGAATCAAATTGAAAATAATCTTGATTATTCTATTATCTCGACAAATTTTGATTCTGACATGTAGACTCTCATTCCATGCGGATAGGAGTTACAGTGACTATATAAGTCACTTATATAGCAAATGTAGGTGGAGCGAGCTGGGTGGGAGGCGTGTCTAATATCAGCTGACTGCTGGCAGCCAATCGCAGCTCAGTATAGCCAGCCAATCGGAGGCCTCGGTTATGTGCAGTACTGGTTTGAAGAAAATGGAACAACTCTTCTACAAAATGGTGACGTTTTAAACACTCCTACTAGCATGCGATAAGCATCATGTTTATTACAGCAAGTAGTATGTTATTCTGATTAATAAATTTTTTGCAGATACATAATACATCATACAATTGTTTTCTTTATTTTATGGCTACTTTATCACTGGTTTTTATTTCAAATGAGAATGGCAGTACCTTTTTCAATTATTTTTAATGTATTGCATGCTTTGACTACTCAGAGTCATTTTCAATTGATTTTTCATTCGAAAATGTATTGTATTGTATTGAAAATGTGTTTTAATGTATTGTATATATATGTGTTTCAATGTGTGTAATGTATTGAATTGCATGATTCGACTTCTCAGAGTCATTTTCGAATGCCAAATCATTTGAAAATGACTCTGAGTATTTGAAACACTTTGCATTAATAAAACTGATTGAAAAGGGTACCACGATTCTCATTAGAAATAAAAATCATTCAATAGACATAAAATAATATTACTATCTTATTCATTCACTTTTCTAGTATACTTTGTTTCTTCTTCTATTGAAATTGTGTGATATATTCAAACTTCTCTTTATATACTGTGTATGAATTGGAATAATGAAATTCTCAGAAAATGTCAGTTTACTAGAGATTGATAATGGTATAACAACCGAAACCGATATCTCGATATTATAATAAATCAGTGGTTTGACAACATCTTGTCTTCCCATTTATGATGAAGAAATTTGTATTTGTTGGTTATTAGTTTATATTACAGATGAGTATTTTTTAATGTATTTTGTAAAAAAATTTAAATTTATTTGGTTGGCGTCATATAAGATGAGATTTCAATGAGTAATGACTAATCAGCCATTATATATGACGACCGCGAGTATGATTATTTAACGAGACAAAGATGATTAATAGAAAATATTATTATGGATAATACTGTATTTCCAAAATCTTCCTGCAAATAAAATTCCATTCAATTACACTTCTCCACCACTGGCGGCTCGTACCCACGAAACAGGTGAAGTGCTCGTATCTTATACTGTACAGCACTTCACCTGTTTTGTGGACACGAGCCCCCAGTGTTCTCCACTAGATCCTAAATTACTTGATAATAATCATCCTTTTCCTTTTGATGATCGTGAGAAATGATTAACAGAATAATTAATTTAAAATCTCCATCACATTGTCTTATCAAAAACATTCTGCAAATAAAATTTCATTCAATTACACTTCTTTACAATATCCTGAATGAATTCAGCTACTCGATAACAATCATCCCTATCCTAATGGTGTTTGGCGACGGCTAGACACGTAAGAACATTGAAAAAACACTCAAAAAACAAGAAAACTACAAAGAATTGCCGGATAAAAAACCAGCTCGTGTCAGCTGCCTTAATAGGTCAGGTGGTGCGGAGGCTGTTGAAAGTAGAATATATATATTTTTTATCTTTAAAAAACAGCCACACGTGGATCGAGAGCCACGCGAGGAGTGTCGGGGTGAGTTTTTTTGAGTATTATTCCTTGAAAGAGAAATGAACAACTCGAAGGGTGGGTAATAAAAATAGCGGTGATGGTTAAAAAAGTCGTAGGGGTGGTGTGTAGAGTCTTGAGAGTACGGGAGATGATTAGAGGGAGGAAGACTGATGAAGTTGAGAGGAAATAAGTTGAGAGAGGTGAGATATCATTTGGAAGAACTTATTTGATGATATTCATTTGATGGGAACTTATGGAAAACAATATACTGAAGAGACGAGGAAAAGCAAGCTTAAGAAACTCTAAAAAGGCAAAGAAGAAAAATCTGGAAAGAGGATGAGGGAACTGGAAAATAATAGAAAAGTGTGATAAAGAGATGAAGTGATGAGTATAGATAGGAAGAATGAACTATTGTACCCTTTCATTTTCTCATGAGTTCACATATTATGAGATAGTACTCTCTCATAAGTTGAAGAGGAATAAAAAAAGTTGTTTCATAACATAAAGAGAAAGAGAAGAAAAGGAAAAGAATAAGAATAAGATTAGAAAGAATAAGAACGGAAAATGAGTAGTAACCGAGTATAGAATAATAGATATACCAGTGAGGTGGCTCGTGTCCAAGAAAGAGGTGAAGTGCTCGTATCTTTTACTGTACAGCACTTCACCTGTTCCGTGGGCACGAGCCGCCAGTGTCTCTTTATAATTCCTTTTTCCTTCATTATCGTTTTTTCCTCACCGACTTTATCAATTTATCAGTTTCTACTCATTAACCGTTCTTACTATCTCCTCTTCCACTTTTCTATTTCAATTTCGTTAGATATATAAATTTCTCTATTTTTTCACCTAGTATATCGTATTACATGAGTGATGTGGGCGAAGTTGAGGCACAAGAGTCCACTTTTTCACTAAACCAGCAAGCGCAGAGGACAAGAGTAGAAATTGAGTAAAATTGATGAACAAAAACAAATTTCTCTCGACTGACTAAGATGAAAAAATTAATTAAGATAATCAATGATGGAATTAACAATTTTGTGGGAACAAGGGTAGAAAATAATGTACTAATATTATTATTAGAAGAATAAATCTCTCATCACTAACAACTTGAGTAAGAATAAGTTGGAAAAGTAGATGAAGATGAATAATAATCAATGATGGAAGAAACAGATTCGCTAAAGCGCAAGGGTGTCTTCAAAGTGAAAAAGAGTAGACAAATTAAAAAAGAGAGAAACAGAATGTGTCCTTAGGAAAGAGTGCGTAAAAAAAAGGCATGAAAGAGAAAAGTAGAGAAGCGTGCGCCTCTGTGTAAAGAGGTATTTTATTGGTTGAACCTCGCCAAAGGGTGAACAGGTAATCACTGCCGGTGAAAAAGAAGGAAGGCCATGTTTTATTGGTCGGGTGTGCGCGTGGCATTCACCCTTTCACTTTTTTATCAGCCCTTTTAACCCTTTTCAGGCACGCGCTTCACGGTTTCACTTCTCCTCCTTCTCCTCCACCTCCTCCTAACACTCATTCCCCTCCTCATCCTCCATCCATCTCTTCCTGCTCCAGCTCGTGCTTCTCACTCTTTCTCTTGGTCACACTCTTCATCTCTTTAGCACCCTTCCACTTTTTTATCAACCTTTTTAACCCTTTTGAGACACGCGCTTCCCAGTTTTTCCTGATTCTCCTCCTCCTTCTCCTCCTACTCCTTCTCCTCCTCCTCCTCCTTCTCCTTCTCCTCCTCCAACTCCTTCCCCTTCCAATGCTCCTCACTATCTCTTTTGTGCAAAAATTTCATCTCTTCATCACCCGTTCCTTTTTTAACAACACTTATAACCCACGCGCTTCCCGATCTTCATCTTCCACCTCCTTCTCATCCATCTTCTTCTTCTTCTTCTCCTCCTCCTCTTCCTTCTTTTTCCTTCTTCTTCTTCTTCTCCTCCTTTTTCTTCTTCTTCTCTTTCTCCTTCTCCTTCTTCTTCTCCTTTTCCTTGTACTTCTCACTCTTCATTTTTTTCACACTCTTCATCTCCCTACTTCCTACTCCACCTCAAACCTCATCTACAGAGCGCACACAAAACTTAAAAAACAGCGCCAAAGCATGTGCCGTTAAAAAACGTCTCCATTGCATTACTGTTCTCATCTCTCCCTTCAACTATCATTCTCATCATGATGTTTATTTTTCATTCTTCTTCTTCTTCCTTTTTCTTCTTCTTCTCCTTCTTCTTCTTCTTCTTCTTCTTCTTCTTCTTCTTCTTCTTCTTCTTCTTCTTCTTCTTCTTCTTCTTCTTCTTCTTCTTCTTCTTCTTCCTCTCCTTCTTCTTCTTCTTCTAACGTTCACTGTACTTTCAAAAACTGCTCAACTAAACAACAGAGCGTGATCATGCCAAAAAACCTACTTTCTCACCAAAGACTAAAATTTATTTTAAGATGACCCTCCATGATAATAATTAATTGAACGATGAATCATGGCCTCATTTTGCAAAACATTGACTTCAATGAAAACGTTATTGGGAGAGAAATAGCACAGACTATGCCAAGTTTTTCCTCCCGATTACAGTATTTTGTATCATTACAGAGAATAAAAATGAATGAATCTATCTCAACTCATACGTAATTCAGAATATAACCGGATTCATTTCCCATATTGTTTGCTTCCATATTCGATTTTACCACTGTACTACTTATAAAACTCAATTGAGAGTAAAAACTTTTTGAGTAGTTGTAAAGGTGATATTGTGTTAGTTATCCATTGAAAGTGAAAAGCTACCCCTTCATTAACCACACTCAAAACAACCACCAAACCCATCTTTTCATTCAACTCTTCCCTCACATCATGCAATACTTTCGCCTTAGGGCAACCCTTGGATCCAGGTAAAAAAAGGTAGGTAGCCAATTTAACGGTATTAAATTATAGACCTGTGATACCGCTATGCGACTTTTAAGATTAAAGGGTTTGTGTGTGTTTTTTGTGGCTATGATGATAGTAATGATGTCTTTTCACAGATCAGACCGTAAAAAAGGGTTCAAAAAGGGTGAACGTAAGCTGTTTGCCTAACTTCAGCCGGTGCAAGTAAGGGTTGAAACTACCCTTTGCAATCATGTTCCTTTATACCTGTTTATAACATGTTAGTTTATACCAGTCCACGTGGCAAAGAGGTGGCAAGGATTAAGATAAAACACCCCGTATAATCTAAACCAGTCACGTATTGAAGGTTATTTCGAAGCTGTTAAAAAACTATCAAACATCAAGGGGTGGAGGGAAATTCCGAGACATACTATAGTCTGTCCAAGCACAGAAGACAAGATGGGGAAATGACTCCAGCTCGGTTAATATTGGTTCAAATATTGAAAATTTGTTCTCAAATTATAGATCAGAATGTTTTCTACAATTTGGATACCAAATGTTCAATTTTTGAACCATTATTGACCGAGCTAAAGTCATTTTCCCATCTTGCCAGAATGTCTTCTTTGCCTGGACAGATAGATCATAACTCTACTTTTAATAAAATGACTGTCTCATTTCCTAGAGCTACTTCATTAGTGTTATCAACACAAATCTTCAAAAAAGAGAAAAACTTCCAAGGGATGATCAACCCCTCGATTAACCTATAAACCTATTTTGATGAACTTTCTGATCCATCATACGGGTGTCATAGTTTGATCCATTTTTTAAGAAATTGTAACGTTAATTTTGGGGTGTAGGATGGAGATTGACCGAAGATTATTCATTTAGGGAGGTTTAAGCTTATCTATCCATTCTAATGAACTATTTAACAGACTTGCTTGATAAGTTTTTTCTTGAAATTAATGTTTTTTTCTGGTATATTCCAGATAATTAAAACTCATCAAGCTTCCTCTACCAACTATAATCATCTCGATATTGAGGATAACCTACAAGCACTATCGATTTTTTTCAATAGTATTTGTACAAAAGAGTATATTATTATCATCCTATTCAGAAGGTAAGAAATTATTAAAGTACTCCAAGAAAGTATCATGATTGTATCTAGAATGATAATAAAGGATCCTAATAACAAGTCGGAAAAGCTTAATTTTTCTAGACAAAGATTTAATGTAAAAGATAACAATACATCAACAAGTATTTTCATTGAAAAAATTGAAGCCTTTTTCAATACTTTTCGAAATAGGTAGGTAATCAGGAGAAATGTCAAAAAATTGATAACATTGTGATGAAACAGAATAAAACTGTTGGATATAAACAGAATATAACAAAGATTTAATATTATTTTCCTAGTTTGGTTTCAAGAATAGAGAATTTTATGAGTCTTAACCATTATCAGCTATTATTAGGCTATTCGAAGTCAATTGATTTCACTCAACTGCAAATCAATCTTGAGCTAATCTCATTGCTTTACTCCTAGTCGAACGTTTTCAATAATTTCTGTTTATCAGTTTTTTCCGAGGTTAATCTACTGTAAGGCTTCACAGAATCCTCTCCCAATCTCTTTTTGTTGACATCATCAAAATTATGACGTGATAATCGTCCACCACCACCACATTCTATAGAAAACAAATTCACCAACCATAAAACTGCAACCCTTTCAGGAATCCAGTGATCTCACCCTTTTTTGTGAGATACGTCTCTCTTGATTATGACACAACCCATCCCCAATAATATTCTCAACCCTTCTCAGCGCCCTTGCGCAATCCTAATAGCTCTGCCACTATGTTGATAAATGAGTCAATTTTTTACCAATTCCATCATAGACCACAGGCCAGGATAATCAAAGGGGTTGTTTTTTGCCTGCTTATTTGTCCGCTTGCAATATGTTGACGTTCCCAATGTATGTATCTCAATTCGATCTGAAATTCCAATTATATTAATATCTTATTTTGTCTCCATCCTACTTGAACTGTTGATGATAATTATAATAAATTATGTATAACCTTCCACTTTTATTTATTTATTTATTATTTATTAATCTATTGGAAAAACACACATCAGTTGAAAGAACAGGCATAGCTCTTGGTATTTCAAAACACAATTTTCATTCAAATATAGTCCAAAATTTGAGGTTACAAGTACAAATTTCTTCTTCAGCCGAAGTTTTCTCACTCAAAGAAATGATCTGAGAGTGATAATAATTTTAAAATTTTGAATTTTGAAGGGTTGATCCGAAAAACACAAAATAGTTCCAAACTTTCATTGAAATAGGAGAATTGATTCAAAAATTTAGAGCCGAAAATCATCACACACTAACACTTCCTGTAACCATGGTAACCATTATAATATTACTTATACGATTTCGTCACTTGTCGGCCGCGTTCCACGGCACTGAGTCACATCTTCAACAAACAAGGAGTATCTAGATACTCCGACAAGCAACAAAATCGTTTGCTTTGTTGTTCAAGTGAAATTTAACGTAGGCTAATTTATTATATTCATCAACCCATCAACCATTATTCTGGAATAATTTATAGAAGAGACATAGAGAAAATTCATGAAATTGTCGGTTTCTTGAATTCCAATTTAAGCAGTTTTCATTGATCCACTTATCCGTTCATGTTACGATGGGAAGCACTATTATGAATGTGTTTTTTTCCAGTATTATGTACGATACAAGGCAATTCTGTGAACATAATCTTTGAATGAATATTGTATATGTTTTTACTTTAACTGAATATCCTTCTTTATCTTACTCAACCTCACGAAGGGCTCAAAAAGTTTAAGGTGAGTCTTCTGTCCGTGAGCATTTCAAATAAATAACTTCTATTTATTCAGTAATTACATAATAAATCACTGTATCACATTGCGTGAGCTTTTGTGGCACTGGCGGCTCGTACCCACAAAACAGGTGAGTGTCAATATTTTTTATAGTAGGCACGAGCCGCCAGTGGAAAGTAGCTCACTGATACCCACATTAGAGATTAGAGGAATACGTAAAAAAAATACAAATTCACAAGTCCCTAGGCTAATTTTGTCTTCCCATCAATAACATCATTCACAGATTAGAGTTAATATTGAGTAATCACATAAAAGTAATCTAATTTGCCTGATACGTTATCAAAGTGAAAATTCAATCAACTTCACCTTCAATAATTACATGTTTTCTTCAATATTCTTACAAGTTTTAGAATTAAGCCAAAATTTTTTGAACAATGGCGGCTTCTAAAATCGGTTGAAAACCAGTAAACCAAGATTGTTTAGAGGAATAACGGTAGAAGACCGGCAGTTTAATAATAAAGTATTAGATTTTACGGAAATGGGAGACGAAATCAATGAATGAATGACGTAGGTAGTAAGTAAATAATACTTTGCTAGGGAATGGCTGAAGGTTGTTTGTTATAGTCGTAGGCGAATTAAATTCGCGAAAGAGAATGAAAGGAACTCGAAACCAAAGAAACAATGGAGGAAGGAAATTCTAGAAGACTGATGTAAACTAATAGCTGTGCATTTACGGGTGTAGGGGGGTGTTGAAATTGGTTTAGAAAAACAGAAAAAGATCGAATAAAACCACAAAGAGAATGAATTTGGGGAAACAGCTGCTGGGTCAGGTTAGGTTAGGTTAGGTTTGGTTGAATCATCTGCAATTTTCGTTTATTCTATGAAGGTAGCGGAAGTTGGGAGATTATTGGGCTAGGAAGTTGTTTTCGAGATGATGTTGTGATGGTTTAAAAAATGGAGGCTTTGCAGATCTAACGGAGAAAACTTTTCAGTGAATTTCAACACTTCATTTTATATTTGTAAGGTGAAGAAAATCCCAGACACAATCGGAATCAAGCCCACGCAGGAAAAGATTCAAACGAGTCTACTATGAATCTTATCATTAATCACATTCTTCAATCTATTTCCTAGCATTACCTTCCTTTGCAGCTTAGATTCTTGATAAAGAAATCCACGTTCTGCTTCCTCCTCTTAAACTTTCAACAAATAATCATTGATCAACTTAATTATTTTTCAAAAAATTTCTTTTCAGATTGTATTGATTTACATTTTGCAACTTTGTATTCACGTTTTTTATCAGCTATCTATATCCTATATTTATTCTTGTTAATAAACTCCACATTTGCATTATTTGTAATCATATTTTCAATCTCCAATGTATCAATTTTTGGAAAAAAAGTTCACAATGCAACTCCCTTTATTAAATTGCGTACCTACTGAATTAATTCTTGATACAGCTGTTGAATTCTGCATTCTTCATTATCATATTATTATGTAGGTTCCATTGGTTATTATTTAATCATCATGTAAAAGTATTGGTACTAAAGATGAACCCTATCTTAAAAGATAGTTCAATTATTACTAGGTTATAAATAAATCACTAATATAAGACTAGATTGCAATAGTAGGATAGAAAAGAAATTTATTATTGACTCTCGATATAAAACTTTACATTTGTACTAGGCTATATCTCACTGGCGGTTCAAACCCACGAAACAGATGAAGTGCTGTGCAGTGAAAGATTCGGGCATTTCACCTGTTTCGTGGGCACGAGCCGCCAGTGCTATATCTGTGATCAAATTCTCATATGAATACAGTCTAATGCATAAAATCTTCAACTTAATACAGTAATTCACATTTTACAATCTCACCACAAGTATCGAATAACAAATACAAGTTTCCCCATCAATCATCCCCAAAATTCTTCCTCAACAATCTCGTTAAAAACTCGTACCTTTCGCAGAGACGGTTCTGGAACAAGATGGCCTTGACAGTCAGGGTAGATAATAATTTAGAAGAGTGGCACAATCTACCATAAAACAAGACTAACCTACCCCGTTATAATGGTACAGGTGATCACAGAAAGTCATTTTTTAAGGGATGAATAGCACGCGCCTCAAAACCCACCACCCCCACCCCAGAAATCAACCCCTATTAAGGGAAGCAGGTGATGATTTGAACATAGGATGAGCTTTGAAGCTCATAGTCTGTTGCGATAATCAAGAGTGTTATCTACTATTCAATCTTTGACTTCTTGGTGTGGGTGTCCTGTGTGTGTATAGAAGGTAATGTATTCATGATTTATGTGTCTAACATTTTGGCCCCCTTACTCGCGTGATCAAGGTACCTCCATGTATATGTATCATCCCTTACCCGTGGATCCATCACTTACAACCTGTTATATGGTAATTTTTTAAATTTGTTATATTTTTTCGGCCGGTGAACATTTTGTGGTTGTTTTATTCGGTACGGTAGTCGCCTGCTGTTAGTTTGAATCTCTCTCACTCTCTCTCTTTCTTTCTCTCTTTTTTCCTTTCTCCTTTCTTACTATCCATGTTTCCCTTTCACTCACTTTCTTCCATTTTTTCCTCTCTTCCTTCCTATCTTTTTCTCTGTTAACTGTTTTAGAACCTGACCTAGAAACTATGCTAATGAGAATCATGATAAGTGGAAATCGATTAAGACAGGGGTACAGTCTGCCCAAGCAAAGAAGAGATTCTAGCAAGATGGGAAAATGATTCCAGCTTGGTCAATATTGGTTCAAAAGTGATGAATTTGATATCAAATTGTAGGAAACATTCTGATCTACAATTTGAGACAAAATTTATAATTTTTTAACCAATATTGACCTAGCTGAAGTTATTTTCCCATCTTGCCAGAATGTTTTCTTTGCTTGGACAGACTTTGGGCAGATAGTATCTAGCTCATGGAAATGATCTGAGCGCTTCCTGAAGTTTAAACTGTCGGAAAGTATGACAAGTAAAGAGTAGTGAAACATCTTTATAATGTTTTTTAGGTGACATTTGATTGGTGAGTGCTATCATAAATTTAATCTATCCTATTCATATTTATTAATTTATTAATATTTCATTGTACTTGTGACGCATTGGATGTGCTATCAAATATCTCAATAAATTTTATATTTGTGGTAAAAGTGACGAGTCAAGTTTTCCCATGAAGAAGCATGATTCAGTTCTAACTTGGATTCTGAGTTCAGGTTCTTATGAATGAACAGTGATATTTTTAAGAATTGTGAGTGGATGAAGAAATTGGCAGCACTGGCGGCTCGTATCGTTTACTATGCAGCACTTCACCTGTCTCGTGGGCACGAGCCGCCAGTGGTTGGCAGCCAAATCAGCTGTAAACCGTTAGACTGATCGTTGGACGATCAGTTGTTAACGATCGAACTGACAGTCAAAACTGTCGGTGGATATGATAAGAATTGTTGAATAGAAATCAATCAGAATTTTATTCTTTTATCTGTGTTCATATATGGAAACATATATAGGGTTGTCCTATTGTTTTCATCTTGTAAACATCGAGAAATTAATAAGTAAGTCATTTGTCATGATTTGGAATTATAGCTTAGGTAAGTGAGAATAAAGGTTGTCAGATCCACAAAATTTATTTAAAATACCTGAGCATTGAAACTTAAGTATGGTACTTTGACACACAATGAGCTTCGGTTGACGTGTGAGGAACTTTGAATCCTTGGATCTTTGAATCCATCCCTTTTGCCACAATACAATAATATATGGAAGCGGTTTGTCCCAGTGGTAGAGAGCGTCTAATCGGTGAGATTAGATAAACGACGTGCCCCTACCACCACTGTTGTAATGGTGACCGGTTCCTCTGAATTCAATTTATGAGCCTCAAAAATCGCTTCCCGGTAGTTCGGAACCCACCTAAAGCAGTAGGTCCATTCATCTCTCATCATCATCCTCCCCATTACCCACGCACAGGCCCAAAAGCCCATGTGGGCATCATCCTCACAAAAAAAAAAAAAAATGGTATTTCTAATGAACTTAGTGGATCTGACAACCTTTGTTTCCACTTACCTAAATTATGGATAAGTTCCACGACATTTCTGATAAAAGTGTAAATGAAATAATAACATTTACTGTTCACTTACTCATGTTGTGAGAGCTCAGATATTCCTTGATATCCCAAGACTATCCCTTCCTACTTGCCCCATTGAATTTATTAACTTTCGAGTTTCGAGAAACCATTCATGTACGATTTACCTTACAAATGAACCATTTCATGGTTCTAAATGACTACAATAGTTAAAATAAAAACTATAAAGATAATAGTTTCTCAATTCAACGAAACTGCATTACTAGATTTTATTTTCAGGTCTTTTTCAAAATTTGTATTAAAAACTTTTATTTTGTGCTCTGGCGGTGGAATCAAATAATCACATTACTTCACATAAACCTGAATAAACATTTTTCTAACTCTTTTCTACATAATTTCTCAACTTTCTCCTTCCACATTTAGGGGTTAAGTTGAAACAATCTCTCTTATTTCTCTATATTTTCCTTTCTTTTTATTTGACCTCTTTCCTTTACTATGCACCATCAAGCCACAAACTCAGTTGACTCATCAAGCTACTCCAAGCTATAACACTCTTCCATAACGTTCGTTATTATAAATACACGTCTTCCCCTCTTTATTACTTTCTGCTTTCTCCTCTTCATTACAGCTTCCTCCTTTTCAAAGGAAGAACTCGAATATAACGATAATTGGAAGTACTTTCACCTACACTTTCACTCCAAAAAGGGGTTGCGCTTTTGAAACCCTTGAGGATCCATTTTTAGGGGAATGGTAGGAGTTTTAAGGTACTAGTATAGTCTGTTCAAGCAAAGAAGACATTCTGGATGGATGGGAAAATGACTCCAGCTCGGTCAATTTTAGTTCTAAAGTTATAAGTTAGGTTTTAAATTTAAGATTTTAACATTCTGTTCTACAATTATGAAACAAATTTATAATATTTTAACGAATATTGACTGAGCTGGAATCATTTTCTCATCTTGCCAGAATATCTTCTTTGCTTGGACAGACTACTTTCCAAGTTCGAGAACTGGGCAGAGAATTAGCTACTTTGTTTTTTGGAAAATCCAAGAAGTGTTCAGGAAAGCACCTATCATAACTATAATTTTTCCAATCGTCTCTCTCTGTCTCTTCCTCCTTCGTCCTCTCTCTTTTCCTCCACCCTAATTACTCTCAACTCTCATTCTCAAACTCATCTCAATTCTTCTCTCTACATTTGGCTTCTATCTTCTTTTTTCTTATTTCTCGCTCACTCTTTCTCTCACTCTCTCTCTCTCTCTCTTCCTCTTTCTCTTTATTTTCCTCCATCTCTTTCTCTTTCTCTCTCTTCTTATTCTCCTCAACCACCACATGTTTACTCACCAAACTTTCCTCATCTTATGAATATTAAAACAGTCATTCCCATCTGCAAACCCTCATTCATGATTTTCAGCAACTTTTTCCTCCATCCCCAACTTTTCCAAAAACCTTTATTTTATTGCAACAATTTCAAAAGTTGACTTTCCCGCCTTTTGATGGCTTTTCTGACAATTACTGGACTGAGTCATTAATGCACCACGGCTTAAAAGTACTTATATATACTTAGTTCTCAAAAGCTGAAAAGCTAAAAGCTAGTTTTCAAAAAAGTTGATACATTAACTTGATCGTTCCATTTGAGAGTTGCATTTTTTTTGTAAAGTGTATCTTTTATTTGCATCCGAAACTTATTAGCAATTGTGTATTTCTGGAATTATCAGGAGGAATTTTAAGGATGAGAAAGAAGTACACTAATAATGTTCTAGAAGGAGATAGGAGTATTTTGAAGACGCCTTGTTTCTTCAATTATTGAAAAGTTGAGAAGATCCACTTTTAAATATCAAACGGAGCAACAAAATTATTATTATTGGATATATGAACTATTCAGTGACCAACGAACACATAGAATTTTTCCAGGCTTAGAACAAATTTAGGCAAAGTGAAAGAAATGTAATGTACTTGATATTTCATCACTCTATACTTGATACTCATATTCAAGTAACTAAAAACTTTGTAGTGGAATTAATTCTGCCAATTATTTTCGAGAAATGATGGATTAACAGCAGCAAATACTCATTTTTTATACTCTGATGCATAGACTTATACTTATCGTTTATAGCGTCTATTCTTTATGATTCTTCATGATATCTGATTTTTTACAGAGGGTCTATTTCAAAACCAAATGCAGGCAGCATTTTGTCAGAATGTCTTCTCTGCCTGGATAATAATAAATTGTAAGAAATTCACTCTTGTAATTCCACAAATCCTCAGGCCCATGAATTCGACGATCACATTCAGGTGATTAATGATTAAACTATTGTGACCTGAACAGAATTTATTGGTTGTGGGTAGATAATATACCCCCACAATGTTTCAGGTAGTGTTAATTGTTTTGGGTAGATATAGTTGTTAATGTTTTAGGTAGATATAGTTGTTAATTGCATTTGGAAAAGGAATGAATAAATAAGTGATTTGAGTCACTACTTGTAATGACTAATGTACTTGTAATGATTACTGGACTGTAATGATTATCTACTTGTAATGATTAATGTACTTGTAATGTTCTTGTAATGATTACTGGACTGTGATAATTATCTTCTTGTAATGATTTTTGTACTGTCTTATACTCATTATTTATATTTATTTATTTTAAGATGTATTTCTTAAAATCTAAATTATAGTTGTTCTATATAAGGCGGAGAAATAATAGTTTTAGCTCATCAATGTATAGATTACAATAATTGCTCCACATGATCTTGTGGTGAATATTGGTAAAATAGATATTCATCTATAAATCAATCTATTTTACAATCGAAGACACAGTTACAGGTGATATGTTGAGATGCTTGTAGATAATTGCACACAATATTGTGCTATTTAATTATTTTACACTCCTTCAACTATTCTTCTTCCACCATTTTCTTATTTCTCACTCATACTCATCACGTTCATCGAGCGAATCATTGTGCATACTCGAATCAATAATTAGATGTAGTCGAAAATCCAAAATGGCCGTTGGGCTATTATGATTTATGCCCAATCCAAACCTTTTGCTTCTCTTTATACATGCAGCTTTTATTCAGATGAATGGCGGGAATACTCACCCGTTGTAATTCAGTGTTTCTCTCTCTCTTGTTCTCTCTCTTTTGTCTCTCTCTCTCTTAATTTCTCTCTCTTTCCCTCTCTACTCTTTCAATCAGTCTTTCTTTTTCTCCTTTATGATCAAAACGTTTGCATAATATAAATGGCGAGAATACTCACCCGTTATAATTCTTTCTCTCTCTCTTTTAATCTCTTTCTCTTTTTTATCTCCCTCTCTTTCTTTCTCTACTCTTCCAATCTGTCATTCGTTTTCTCTCTTTATGATCAAAACGTTTGCATAATATAGAACGGACCTACCCCGCTAGGACTGTTGCGAAATGCTAATGTATGCTTATGCTCGAAACCTTTTATTTTCAGCCCTTAACTTGAAAAAGAGTGTTCACCCTTACAGCTGCCCCGTAGCGAGGGGCCCTACACTCTACTATAGCAAAGAAGACATTCTGGCAAGATGGGAAAATGACTCCACCTCAACCAATATTGATCCAAAAATTCTAAATTTAATCTCAAATAGTAGAAAACATTCTGATCTACAATCTCAAATGAAATTAATTATTTTTGAACCAGTATTGACCGAGCTGTAGACATTTTCCCATCTTGACAGAATGTCTTTTTTGTTTGAAAGGTCTCTACCCCTTGGGTAGTTCTGTCCCTTCCGCGTTTTTGGAAAAAGCTCGCTGCTTTTATCATCAGGCATAACGAGAATTGAACGTCAAGGATATCAAATTGATATTCAGAAATGGGATGACGTATGGTACACGTTATAAATGCTGTAGTGTTTCATTTCACATCATTTTTCAAACTTCATGTGAGAATTATCTTGGTTTATGGCTGGGTAGTGAGTGGAATGTTTCTATATACATTCATTTATTCAGTTGTTAGAATGCAATATGAAAACACAGACAATTGATTATAAAACAATATAATAATTTTAATTCAACGTTAGAAATAACAGTAGAAAAAATTTGTAACTCCGGTATTATAAGAACAAAAATAAAGTATAGGCTATAAAAAAAATTATTAACACAGAAATTCTGAGAACAAAAAGAGTATAGGCTATATCGTGAAAAGTATGAGAGAACATTCGATAATAGAAAGTTGCAGAAAAAATTAGAGAACTGAACAGGCTTTTAGGCTGAGACCGCACTGCCGGTGGGTAGAGCGTGGTGGGTGGAGGGGAGTTGGTAAATCTATAGAACATACACACCATCCACAGTAATACATCGTATGAATGGTATGACGTCATACTGTTTTTTTGAGGTTATGTTGTCCATATTCAAGAATTTCAAAATGGCGGATGAACACATACTATTCATACGATATATTACTGTGGTAATGATATACGATACTGTTACCAACTACCCTCCACCCTCCACGCTCTACCCACCGGCAGTGTGGCCTCAGCCTAAGAGAACCATTATGCTATCATGAAAATCAATAATAATTTTAAAATAGTACATAGAAAATCATATAATATTTTGTACTCATCATACTAACAGATACAACACGAAAGTACACCTCAAGGCGTCTGCGCCAATGTATAGCAGATGTTAAAATATCAGGTCATTTCGTCTGCTCCTTGTACGGTCCAGCAGCTGATGTTGTCAATTAGAGTTGTAATTTTGCTATATCTTGATGATGTTTATGGAATCAAAAGCAACAATAAATGCTTACATCAGCTGGTATTAGGTTATAGGAGAGACAGATGAAGGTGACCAACTTTTGGTCTCAGCTACAGATGCAACGCAAATTACTTTGTACCTCTTAAAGGCTCCATAGACTTCAGTGCTCATGTATATAACTATATCCTCAAAGGATATCAGAGTTCATGTAGGCTACATTATAACTACCAGTTTATGATTACATTTCCGATCCCTGTCATCTGTTATTTTTATATAAAAACTACTAGCAGCCCCGTATGCAAACGACGGTTGTAAACTTGCAAAAAATATAGATATCGAGTGACCCCCTGTCGTCAGGTCCCCTCTCTCTCATAGCTCGCGCTCACTCAAAAAAATATTCAAAAAACTGTTTTTGTTCAGTTTTTTACCAGCGACCATGGCACAAGTCACCAGTGATTTTTGACGAAAATTTTTATAAAAAATCTACTTAAAAACCATGTTGCTATTCAAAGGCAAAAATGTGCTACGCTTTATAATATGCAGCTGCCAATATTTTTACAGTTTTCGAAAATAATGTACGTAAAGTACGGGAGTTTTTTTATTTATTTTTTTTTGTGGAGAGCACTTTTGGGTGAAAAGGCAATTGTTGGTCGCAGTTGTCAAGTGGCTGACACGCTTTGAAAAGTCCTGAGTTTGATTCTTGTTTTATGAGTAGGTTTTCAATGTATCTAGTACAGTAAAGGCTATAGTCTGTCCAAGAAAAGAAGACCCTCTGGCAAGATGGGAAAATGACTCCAACTTGGTCAATATTTGTTCAAAAATTATAAATGTGGTCTTAGTAATAGATCGAATTGATGATTTTTGAACCAATATTGACAGAGCTGGAGTCATTTTCTCATCTTGCCAGACGGTCTTCTCTGCTTGGACAGACTAAACCTCTTGCAAAATCACATGCCTGAGCTTCAGAACAATTAGAATTTATATTATTCATTCGAGATCGAGATTCCTCGTTTTGGGAGAAATCCTCTTGTATTCCACTCTCAATTGTCGATTGATAAGTAACTGATCATTATTATTATGAATTTAATTAATCATTGATTTATTATAATTAATTTAATATGTTCATAAATATGAAATTTATGCATCTATTATCTTCAATTTCAAGATGGAGTTACGACTCACAGCGGTCACAGGTTCATTCATACACTCGACTTCAATATTATGTACGAAAGAATGTTCAAAATTATGTAAAAAGAATCCCTATTGTGGATAAAATAATAGAATATCATAATATCTATAATCAAGGAATTATATATTATTTGTATTATCAATGGATAACAAACATTTGCAGAGTTTTCTTTGAAATTAATCTTCTAATAATTTATCTCTTATAAATTGTAGCTGGAATCAAAGTTTTTTTTTGGAGTACAATGTTGGACCAATTTCTTCAATCAATTGATTCAATTCATAAACATGACTGACATGATCAGTCCCTCTGTATTAAGCGGCACTGTTCTTCAATCTGTCATTGAACTGTCTGTAAACTATCATTAATCTTAGTTTAGCAGAATATAATATGATTGAGCAGTATGATAACGTGACAGGGCAATTCTTGGGTATTCCCAAGTAACAATGATCATTTGTTTGAATGTTTGTTGGAAGAAGAGACTATTCTATATACAGTAAGCAATACAATTTTTAGTAGGCCTATTTATTGGTACAATCATTTTTACAAATTTCACAGATAACTTATTTATCCAAAGAGTATAAAAACTATTTTGTGTAATTTTTTAGATCTGGCACTTCTAATTTGTTTAAAACGGTCGCCCTTGAAATTGTATTACTACAGTTTCATTTCAAAACAAATCAAAATCTAGTTTATTCCACAATAAACATTAAAATATGATAAAGGAATAAGTGATTCACTGATAATGGAATCTTTTTTATGCAGTACTGAACTAAATTTTGACCAAGAGGAATCTTCGTAGTCTTGAATTTACAGGATTATCTCTCAGTATTTGGATAACCACCATAAATGGAGCCAAAAACTTTGAATGAACAATTCTTAATATGAAAATATCACTTTCAGTGCAAAAATAATTATAATAATTATTATTCCACTATTGTACAACAATATATTAAGGATTATTATTTTAGTCTCAGCAGTTCTGCTCGAAATATTTCGCCGAAGAATATTAATCTATGAATGGTTGGTCTTTTCTCATAGGCTAACCAACCAGTTGTTACAAGTCACCCTATACACCCCACTCAATAAACTAAATTAAAAGACCACTTTTAATAAAGACATTAAATACTTCTGATGCGGGCTGTACTCCAAAAATACAGGGCCTTGATTTGTATTGCTTGACACCATTTTTAAGCTGTACTATCATTTTTTTTATCTAGGGAGTACACAGTATTTTACCCCATAAAATAAATTATGTGGAAGATCTACATGGAACCATTATAATTTAGGGAAACGAAAACCACTGGTACCCACACGGTTTTTATCAATTTTCCCCATAAAAAGCATGTTAGATTGTGTGTTTTTGAGTAGTATCTTGTCTTTTTTTTATTATTTTATGTGAATATACGTACATTGTCGGGGATGGGATTCTACTAAGCAATAATAAACCATTGTGCCACAAGTAATATACACATTGAAGGCTATACGGGGCTTGTATAATGGGAGATCTAGAATAGTCTGTACAAGTAAAGAAGACATTCTGGCTAGATGGGAAAATGACTCCAGCTCGATCAATATTGGTTCAAAAATTTTGCACTTGGTTTCAAATTGTTGATCAAAATGTATTCTACAATTTGGGACCAAATTTTTAATTTTTGAACAAATATTTACCGAGCTGGAATATTTTTCCCATCTTGCCAGAACATCTTCTTGCTTGGACAGAGTCTAGCCAATGAGTAAGCAATGTTAATCAGTTGTAGCGGAGAGGGGGGGGCGTCCTAGTAATTTACGAAGGGTGATTTTTGGGGGCGGTGCTTACTGTGTACTTTCATGAAATCCCCTTCCCCCACTCACTTACAAGCCTCAACCCATTTCACCCCCCCCCTTCATCCTACCCGCAGAATGGTAAGATCCACACATACACTAACACACAATAAAGACAGCTTCACCCCTATCATTAAATGATTTATAACTCCCTAAAGTGTGGACCAAGAGTACGAGTAATTTACTTTTGAGGGATGTATTACTTAATCTAGCTAGCCACCACCCTTATTCAAAGGTCTAATACTTCCGTCAGTTTATAATTCCTAGACCATTCGTCAAACTTTAGCTTTCAAGTTTACTATTGTGCATCAGCGTATAAGTTTTCAAGTGAAGTCTGGTTGAGGAAAGAAGATATTCTGGCAAGATGGAAAAATGACTCCAGCTCAGTCAATAAATCAAACCAAATATTTGTTAAAGAATTATAAATTTCATCTCAAATTGTAGAAAATATTCTGCTCTACTATTTTTAATTCGTCAAAAAGTAGCTTTCAATTCTTTATTGTGTGTTAGCGTATCAACTTTTAAGTAATGTATGGTCAAGCAAAGAAGATATTTTGGATAGATGGAAAAATGACTTCAGCTCGATCAGCTAGTTCAACTGTTACACACAGGCCTATCCAATAATATTGTAGCACTGTTCTACAATTTGGGACTAGATTTATAATATTTGTACCAATATTGATCGAGCTTGAGTCACTTTCTATCTTGCCGGAACATCATTTTTGCTCGCCCAGACCACTTTGAACCAATATTCAAGGTCTTATTAAAGACAGTCAACCAACAAAAAATTCTGTCTTGGGAATATTTCTAGAATGATCATTGAAATCAAGTTTCGTATAATATCAACATCAATGTTGTAAGTTCTATAATCTATTCAACAGTACATATTGGTGAATGAAAATATTATGGCTTGGAAATATTTCTATATTTCTGGAAATCTCTATAGGAAATCAATGCCAGCGATCGCCAAGTATAATGTTAAAAATATGATAGTGCATAAGCTTGAATCACTCTCATTCTAGCCAACTCTCTTCTGATTGGCTTACTAGGCGAGACAACGTGTTTCAAAATTATTACGATAGATGGCAGCAGTGACTGGGTCAAGTCTCAGCCAATGAACATAGACACGCCTCCAAGCTCCGCCCCTCCTCCTTATTGGTCGACAGCAATATCTGGTGTACGTATTTCAGAAATCTGCCAGTGAGTGGCAGTAGGTGCTGGGTTATAACTCATCAATTATTGTTGATCATCATTAATCATTCGAGAAAATACCAGTAGATAGGAGTAGTTGCTTCTACTACATGTATAACATGATTACATACTACATGTACTACATACTACAAGTATAATAATTTATTTGAGAAAGTTTCATTCAAATTTGTTCAATATTGTTCAATACAGCTAAGTGTGACTTGTATTACAGTAGGAAGACGATGATAACTATTTTATTTTTGAATAATTTCGACTAATTTTGAGAATAATTAAATGACATTTCACACATCACTAGAGCCTAGCTCTGCTTTGTGATTTTTACGTGAAGAATTGAATAAAATAAAAATAAAAAATTTGCAAAATGGATAAGAACAGATTTTCCTAACTTCAATTTCAACTATGGAGACTAATATTATAAGATATATTGAATTCAGAGTACGAAATTGAACTTTTTCAATGATGTGATACAGCGGAATCCACATACGCGTTCCCATTATAATGGATGTTACCATACAACCAATTCAGTGTTCCCGGAAAGAGCTCAACAGTTGTTCGGTCTAGTAAAGACGTGAAATTATTGCTCTAGCCACCTGAAGAAGTTCTGCAAATGAAACACCTGTCCTTATAGAATTTTTAAAAATTCAGAATCTCTTCCATTTTTTGGTATAAACACCAGTTATATGGCATTCTACTCCTTCCATATTAAACAGGAATAACATTGTATTATTCGCTTTTAAATATGCAAATACTGCTACAAAAGCTTTGTCAGTTTTATTGAGTCTGTTGGCTTCGAGTTTTGCATGTGAGCTTCCTAGTGCAAGCAGAATATTTATGAATATTAATAAATATTGTAAAAAGTTAATGTGTTTACCTTAATCTAGAAGTGAATCTGATGCATTTTATTGTTCAGAGGATGTTTCTCCCACATAGCATGGAGGGTGAGTTCGGATATCTGGAATAATAAAGAATTTTATAGATAATTTATTATTATTGATATCAAATAATAAAATTAAAGTGTGTATCCAGTAAGTCAAGGAAGTCAAATCGAGTGAGTATTCACGTTTATAATTGTGACAAACCAATCTACTTTCTTAAGATGTGTATCGACAGTTCAATTTCCTTTTAATATGATACTACACAATAATTACTACAGTTCAATTACGCAATGTCTCATACAAGACCTATAGATTCTTTTATTCGAATAAATTCAATATTATATTTATTATATTTGAAAAAATTCAAGCTATTATCTTGAATGCTTGAATAATATTCGAATACCAATAAACAATAATATTCTTATTGATATCAATCGAAAATTGAAACTCGTCAATTCAGCTCAGCTCGTTGCATTTTTTATTCCAGTTGCACTCTTATTCCACATTATTACATACGTTTTGGGCTCATTTCCCTGGGCCCCATTCTGATCTCAAAATTAGTCTACCACTTCCCTATAGTTCTCTCCAGATAACGGTCTTCATACAGGTGCATGCCTTGAACCCGTAAAAATGTCGTTATCCCAAAAGGTGTAGTGTCGACTAACTCATATCTAGAGGTATAATTAATAATCTATCCGGGAAGAACAGAACAGGTTCCGGGGTTCACTGATGCAATTTCACGGATGTCTCGTGACTGATTTTGAACGTTTTTTGGCATTTTTGGCCAGTAGAAAGTGTCGGAAGTGCATGTCAAGTTTGAAAAGGAACGGAAGGGTTTAGTAGTCAATCTAATCTGTTAACTAGAACGGGTTAATTGCGGATTTTGGCGTATTTTACGTTGGAGAATGGCTTCGATAGTTATTTTTTTGTCATACTTGGTGAGAACCCATCCTTTATAGAGCTAATTATTTTTCCTATTTTTATTTCTATATTTATTGCTTGTTAAGGTAGTTTTCCATTACTACAAATCACAGGAACATATCGGACACAAGATGCAATAGAAACACTTAATTGTATGAAGCAAGCAAATCATCTGACAAGTTTGCGTTGCTCTATACAAATCCTTCTTTCTATTGTATCTCGAGCCCGACATATTCCCGAGTTTTGTAGTAGCAGAAACAAACTTTTAGACAAAATCCATCAAACTTCATGATTATTCTTGGATTGAGATATTACGTTGCATTGGTTCAAAACATGAAGTCAATACTCTTCCAGTCAATGACACTCTAATCAAATATTGTCAGTCAATGAATATTCCACCACTCGATTCACTAATTGTTTTGAGAATAAAGGAATAAATTTCAAATCAAAATTCAATTTATATCAATCATGATAATTTGTTTGAAACATGAAGTCAAATCTCTTCCAGTCAATGATATTCTAATAGAAAATTGTCAGTCAATAAATATTCTACCACTAGATAAACTTGTTCAAAGCAAGGAGTCAATGATACCCAAATTTATATTATTTCACTCGATGATTGTTCAATCATTCGATTGAATACAGTCGACTTTTGATCAGTCAATGTAAAAACGATGAATGGTCGATCAATCGACCAAATACAGTCGACTTCTTAACAGTCGATTACTTCTCAGTCGATGTAAAAACGAATATTTTTACGAAAGCATCCCCCGAACAGGGTTGACAAAGTGAAGAAAAAAGTCCCAAGTCCGGAAGCTCTTGGAAAGAAGGCAAACCAACCCGAAAAACTGCGAGTCCACATATTGCTTGTTATATAAATCAAACAGGAAATGGTTCCTCCTTCCTCCTCAGGGCCAGGAATTGGTGAGTGGAGTGTGTGCGTGCGGGTGTGGAGAGGAAGGGAGAGGGAAGAGAGAGAGAAGAAAAAGAGATAGAGTGAGAAAGAGTGAAGGACTGTGAGAGGGAGGATGAAGAGGAATATTGAAGAGAGCTGAAGAGGAGTCAAATAGTTGGAAACGGACTTACACATGAAATAGTAAACTTTAAGATAGAAAAGAAAATAATAATAATTATATTAAATAGAAAGGCTAGACTTATGGAGTAGTAAGAGTGGTGAAGATTTGTTGTGAAAATGATATTGGAATGTTGTGATATAATAGTTTTATCCATATCAAATGAAAATACAAGATATTCAATGGTTTTGGTTGCTACAACCATAGAATAATAGAACTCTTTGCTACAACTTAATCAATCTCTGGTAAACTCTAGAGATAATAGCTGACGCAAAAAGTTTTATCTTATACTTGAACTTGATGTTATTACTATAGCTTATTCAAAGCTTCTATTATCGCTTTAGATTCTATGAACATCATCTAAACATGGCTGAATGGAATGTCAACATAAGCTTTTGCAGCGCACAAGGAGCACACGAAAACACCTAATTCATTGACGTGAGCTATATAAGAAATTAATAATGAGTAGCAACCGAGACCGGTGTCTAGATTTTTAATAGATCTTTGGTACAAAAATATTTAGTATTTCAATTCAATATGTATAAAATACCACAATATCACCTTTGCAAATACATAAAAAGTGGAGTAATACATTCCGGATCAAGTTATTTATCTGTTTTGATCAATATTACAAATTGTGGAGAGGGATTTGAGAAGCAGGGGAATAGAGCTGGATGGCGGTGAATATAAGAACAGGGACACTTGGAGGCGACTGACCAGAAACAGGAATAGAAACAGACCCCCTATAGAAACAGGAATAAACTGAGGAAGAAGATCAATATTACAGATAGTTTTTTTTAAAAGGATTGTTTGCTTCTATTCTAGAAATAATAAATGGTAATTCTGTTTCAAAACTAGGATACCTGTCTTCCTGTATGAATAGTTCATAAGGAAAATAATCTAATATAATATAATGGAGGTTTTAATCAATAATTATTAAGGAAAATAATAATTCATAGTGAAAGCAAGAAACAAATATATTAAAGGTGATCAAAAATTTTAAGAAAAAAATTTGGATCAATCGCTTACGTCACGAGAAGAGGAAGACGTAGTAGCGCGAAGATACACAAAAAATATAGGAAGATAAGTGAGTAAGATAGAGAAAGAGTGGTAAAAGAAGAAAGAATAAAGGAAGATGAGTGAGTAAAAGAGAGAACCAGTGGTAAAAGAAGAGAAAAATGGCGAAGCGTAGTGTAGTTGATTGATGACGTGTAGGCTTGAGTTTTTGGGGGAATTCAAGGTTTCCGGGAGTTAGCTTTGCTAGGGTCGGGCGCCAGAAAGAGAAGAAAACTGATAGAAAGAAAAAGAAACAGAGAAAGAAAAGATGCAAGAGAGAGGGATCGAGAGACCCAGAATGATAAGAAAACATGGAGAAAGAAAAAGAAACAATGAGCGAAAAGAGATGCAGAAAAAAGAGAGAGTTACTCAAAGAGAGACTCAGAGAGAGAGAAGCGAATAGAGAGAAAGAAAAGATGCAAAGAGAGGAGGGATAGAGAGTGATGGGATGAGAGAGTAAGGTAACCCAGCTCTCCCCGTCAGTGAGGGATTTTTACGATAGGAAACTACTGCCACTACCTCAGCAAACCAAACAGCCTTGAGGTAGGTCAGTGTTTGTGAGTAAACATTCCCCCTGTTTCCCCCAACTTTTTCCCTCAGGGGGAATTCTAGTGGAGAGAAATTCCCTCCTTCACTCGAGGGGGAAATATAGCTTCCTTCCTCGTTTCCTTCTGTCGAATTGGAAGACAGGTTCTGATCGGTTATCAAAAATTGATTCCTTCTGACATGTGAGGGATGTTGGCGTACGGGTTTATGACTGTAATAATGTCTGAGTAATCGTATCATGGTATTATCGATAAATTGGTTAGTTCGATGTAGTTTCAAGAGATGAGATATTTCGTGGTTGACTACCACAATAGATAGGTAGATAAATAGAATGACTTTATTTTAAACTTTGTAAAAATGTTACAAGAGTTTGTGGGCGAAGTTGAGTTTGTGTGTATAGACTAAGTAGCCTATATCTTCTATTATCTACGCTACTAGAAGATAAGTGGATATTGTGATATTGTGAAGATATTGTGGGTTAAGTGGAAGAGGGTGCTCTTGTGCCTCAACTTCGCCCACATCACTTATGTATTGTACAAAGTGGAAAATAAAGACATTTTATCTATCTACTACTTACCATTATAAAGCATTACTTAGAATTTTTTCCTCATTATTTTCTCTGAAGATGATGCCCACATGATCTCTTAGGATTGTGCGTGGGTAATGAAAGGGATGAGTATGAGAGATGACGACTACTTTTTAGAGGTAGTCGGAGCCGACGGTTTATTGTATCCTCTGAAAATCGGAGTGGCCGTATCGATGTGATTGAGTTTTTTTCAAAGAATTATTGTTCCCTGTTCAAGAGTCGAACTTTGCTGCCATATAGCTTATCTGATACATAATAATGATTTTATGATTGATCCTTACTTTAGTTGACTCTTTACCTATTATCTTATCAACCATTCTTCAGTTGAACTATGAGAAGTTTCTTTGAAATGTTGTTATAAAAGATTCAAGTTAAATTTAACGTTACTATCGTTACTATTAAAGTTACTATTAACACTATCGTTTCCTTCACTTTAAACAATACAGGCCTCAGGCACCTTGATTTAAACTTAATCCAAACGTTAAATAGTCAGTTTGTATCAAGTTGAAACTATTATTCAGATAGTGCAATTCAATTTTATGAGTATAAGTTAAGAATTCGACTTTGTATTTTGCATTATTTGTATTTAAATGTTATGCTTTTTTCAATTGTTTGTACAACATCTTACTGTATTAGAATTTGTGAATTGTATTTTATTGGCGATAAATTTGAATTTCAAAGTGTATAAAATTCTATTAAAGGCAATAAAACACTATATTTTTCAAACCAAGTTCACATAATATAACACTTAGTTTAAAAACAGTAGTTATAGTATTCAGTAGTATAACATCAGCTTATTTGGATTAAACACATCATATTTAATGCTTTCATATTATCTTGGTTTAACTATCAGTCAATTTATCTTGGTTTGAATCGCTATTGATAAAGTGTGCTCCAGATATTTTTACTGACCTTGGTTTGGAAAAGAAAATGCATACATGCCTTTCATAAGCTTAACCATGGTTGATCTCCAGCATACTCTCTACCATTTTAGCAGAAACTAGGCCTGCAAACCTGTCAATGTATCCCAGCTGTTACGTGGGTGTGGAAAATGTTTCAGTGCTAAATGTGGGGATATAGGACACAGGCCAAAGATAAAAAGAAAGACAGATGGCCACACACATGGAATTAGCCCTGAAGATTCTCTCCACAGGATCCACGTGAGACAGCTACATATATAGTATAAAGGTAAAAGGTGAAACTCAAATAGGAACCACTTGAGCACATAATTAAATAATTCCAACAAAGATGCAGTTACACATCCACCTTCTGTCTTTGATGGCTCGAGGTTTGTGTTCAGGGTGTTGCTAATAGTTGATAATTTTGCAAGCTCTCTTCTAAAGAGATCGAGTAGGCTTCATCATTCTGGTCTTTTGTGAGAGATGAGGTAGAATGTTATATGCTTCTGAAGAGTATTTCATTTAAAAAGAAATATAATATTTCTACTTTTTAATTCCAAATTTTTGGAATAATGGCTTCTAATTTTTCATAAAGTAGTGAAAATAATATTCATATCAATCAATTTTATTGAGAATAAAAGATAACAATATTCGGTCCCCCTAAACCCATAGGTTTTTTAGCAGGTGAATATTATTAGTTTCTCGTTACTGAATAGTGAGGCATCAGGCTTTAATTTAAATTATGAATACAACTTTTCTCATGGTTTTCACTATTTTGATCATAAAACCTATAACAGCATACTTATATACCAAATTTTCCTATCAATCTTCTACTTTTCCAAGGGTTCAACCGTACTGATGGCATCCCTTCCGAATGACCTTTTTCTTTGTCTATTGAATAAATATTATTATTACTGATAGTGAATATTGAATAAAATCCATTATTGAACTTTATTCAGTATTTGTGAAGTTGATATTGTGGAAGTTATTCATATTGAATGGAAAGACAAAATATAGTCAAACCACTGAATTATTAAAAATCGAGTTACCGGTCTCGGTTGCTACACCAAACTTATATTTTAATAAGTAAGTTTGACAATATTATAGAGAAAATATGGTTGAAATATACTTATATCCTTCCTCTATGACAATATTTTGTCCTTTATTGAAAACTAACTGCTACTCGATCTAAACTCATGATAAAAAAATTTCATGATAAACAGTTTGTGATTAAAAACAATATTGTAAAATCTTATTTTTTTCCTTGAGTCTCCACACATTTTCTTCACTCGGGACTGAAAATATTCTTTCCCTGAAGATCAATCCTAGAAACAGGTTCGTTGAAGTGGCAAAAAAGACAGTTTTCAGTTTGCTAAGCTCCTGCCAGACACTCCTGGCGTCAGAGCGGAGCACACAAGTGCAAAGGGTTATTATTGTAAACTGATATGCTGTGAAACACAGCACTCGGTTGAAGGTCGGGCGAAATTCTTTCTTTCCTTTATCCGGGACAGGTCAACGATCTAGGGACAATCCTTCAAAAGGGCTGCTCTGAACCCTTCAACAATATGATAACAAGCCTTTCAAGCTTCCAAATAGCTATAGGTAGACAACTTATAGCTATAGGTAACTTTTGCACACAACCCTGTAGTCTGGTCCAGCAAATACGACATTCTGTCAAGATGGGAAAATGACTCCAGCTCGGTCAATATTGATTCAAAAATCATAAATTTTGTTTCAAATTGTAGAGCAGATTTTTTTCTACAATTTGATACCAAATTTATAATTTTTGAACAAATATTGACCGAGCTGCAGCTATTTCCCCATATTTTCAGAATGTCTTCTTTGCTCGACCAGACTATAGGTTCTATCTTTTACACACATATCTGTGTATAACTCTCACTGAGAATTACTTCCATACATTTCATCGAAATGCGAAAGTGAACCCTAGAAGTATACCTATGAATCCTCCTATACATAACATTAAAATGCCATAGTAAACCCTGGCAGTATACCTATGATGGATCCTCCAATACATAACATTGAGATGCATGAGTGAACCCTTGAAGTATACCTATGTATATGTCCAAGTCTAGCCTTGAAGCGAGCCGACAAAAGAGACAGAATATTGAAAAGAGTTCGTTGTCCACAAAAGAGTTGCAAAGATTTACGTCAAAACAATTTTCTGGTTGAGTTTTGACGTGAGGGTGCGTGCATGATAGCGATCTTGGAAACAGATGTCTTGAAGCTTCTAGTCGTGGATTCGATCACGAACAATATTAAATTTGTAGACAATGTAACCACATGTTTTAGTTATTTGCGATGTTTTGATGAATTTTGTAATTATTGGTTCAGTTGAGAGCCAACCAAATTCACTTCACAACCAAAAAACAGCCTTCTGTTGAAAAGTTAGAACTGAAGATCTGTTATAGGCTTATCCAGTGGCGTAACAATTTTTTTCGCCCCCCCCCCGCAAACATATTTTTATGGGCCCCCCAAAGTGACTTTGATTTGTGGATTTTTTACTACTTTACCAATAATGTACCTTATTTAATGTATATTGGATTGTTCTATGCCAAAAAAGCACTGGCGGCTCGTGCCCAACAAAACAGGTGAAGTGCTCTACAGTAAAAGATACGGGCACTTCACCTGTTTTGTGGGTACGAGCCGCCAGTGCAAAAAAAGTCTTTCGTATATTTTGATCATTAAAGATTAAAGCTTATGTCACTCATTAGATGTTACATAGGCCTTCAAAAATTTTTTCAATCATATAATTATTTACCGGATTAGTTGGATTTATACATTGTTATACAGCAGGCCTCGCGTGGTGTTTTGGTTGGGATAAGTTGAAATGGAAATACTGTACTAAGTACTGTATTAATAAACAGAAAAAGTTTCAGCAACTTATAGATTATTCAGTTTTCAATTATTAATTTATTTATTTCTATTTATTTGCTTAAAAGCACATATGGGAAGAAATTATGAATTCTTCACAGGAAAAGTATTAGGAATCATCATAAATCTTCAGTTTCAATGAAATATACCTGTCCTAACGAAAATTGGAAACTTAATAACAAGCGAATTGAAGATTGTAGCTATTTTAACCGCCCTCCTCAACTTTCTTGAGAAAACATTCGAAATAAGTTGGTTCCAAATTCAGCCAGCAGATGGCAGTAGCTATAGGGCGATTTGCTTCGACTGCTATTAGACACGCCTTCAAGCTCCGCCTATGCTAGGCCATGATGAAGTAATGACATCAGCCAATGAGAGGGCGTTGTGGGCGTGGACTGCATGGTCGACAGAGTGTGAGGAAGTTGTCAACAACCAATAGAATTGAATTTAAGAGGGGCGTTTCTCAGCTTACATTGAGTAGTGTGAGGTGGTCAGCCACCAATAGAATTAAATTTGAATGCACGATTCCCAAGCGGCAGCTAGAGCCTAAATCCGCTGCTATATGCAGTACCGTAGTTGATTTCAAAATTAAATTTGTTCACAAAAAGTAGATTTCATTTGAAGGTTTTCTTACAGTTGCTATGCACTGAAATATTGATTTTTTGTTTCATCTTTGCATAAGTTGAATTTCAATTGTTGACCTACATTCCTAATAAATGACATTGGTTTACAACCAATCTTCAGTTATAATAACCAACATTCAGTAGAGCATGAAAATATTCTATTAAAAAGACAAAACTACTGTAGAACAAGAAAAAGGAATGTAGAAGAGAAAAATGACACGAATGTCTTTACTTGAATTTTAAAGATCTTTTCGAGTTGGAAGAAGCTTATGCTTGAATGGTCTGTTTCAAATCAATTACTCTAGCCACTTTACTTCCAATACTTAATAAGCTGAGCCCACTAAGTATTTTTTGTGTCATGACACTTGGTAGGTTGTTCAATTGGACACTTGAACCTCGTTCAATTTTAATTTTGAGAATGACTTTTCAGCAGAGCTTCCGTTACTGGTATAGTTAACAACAAAATGTATGCTATGCATACATCTGGGACATTGCAAGCAATAGAGTAATTCCACTGGCGGCTCGTAATCATGAAAGAGGTGAAATGCTGTACAGTAAAAGATACGGACACTTCATCTGTTTGGTCGGCACGAGCCGCCAGTGGAGTAATACTCAATTGATAAAGAATCACTAACTTATTTCACTGATTCCTTTTTTGATATTTCTAATAATTATTGTAGAGTCCTTCTAAAACTTAGCATTCATTTTTATCCAATAAGTATATTGTATTTCTCAAATAAATATCATCAGAAATGTGCGATCTCATACTCAGAATTTCTTATGCACATTAAAAAGCAATTTATGTAATTTATAATGCACATTCAGATAATCCCCCCCCCTTCTATTCGGTTCCCTCCACTCACGAAATAAAGCTCCCAAAACTATTTCCTCCCATTTTTTCTATTTCCGAATGCATCTTTCTTTACACAGTTCCGATTCCTTTTGTTTTGACTATAGCCGATGATTATGCGGTAGAAAAAGGTCCTCAACTTCCTTCTTTCTGGTCCCAGGAGTGCGATCCTTTCGCGGAAAACGTTCTTTTGCCATAAATCGTTCCCAGTTAGCGTTCCCACTCCCACGGAACAAACCCCAAATATTTGTTTGTTCAACCGTTTTTAATACATTTTGTTTAAGCAGCGTTTTTTGTAAAAGCGGCTTTTTTGAGCTGGGTTGACCTTTGACAATGACGCAATCCTACATAGTAATTTCTTGTCTGACATGTTGTTTTTGTGTAAATTTAGTTTTTCAAGGAGATACCCTCAAATAGTTTTCTTAAAGATATACGGAACTACTTTTAAAAAGATTCAGTATGAAAGTTTGAGAGGGGAATACTTATCATCAAGCATCTGAGAGGGACTTAATTACTTTTGTATTGTGACTGTATATACAGTATTTTGTAGATAATTTAATTTGTATTATGTTATGACCGTATATATGTTGTATTCTTGACCGTATAAATACACTTATAAACTGAAAATTAAACTTTAAACTTATTGAAAATATTTGATATTTAAAATAATTGATGAATAAAATGAAAAAATCAAATACCTTTTTTTAAAACTTTAAAAGTAGGCTATTATTATTCATGCAGACATTTTTCGAGCCTAAGCTGATTTTCAATATGATTAGAATAATACTCTAGAGTAATAATATTGAAGTTTTGAAAAAGGGTATTTGATTTTTCCATTTAATTCACGACTTATAAACTGATTTAACTCCTGAAAAAATTATATTAAACGCCCAATTCGATAAACATGATGGAACCTCATTGATAATTTGAACCTCATTAATACCTCGCAGCATACAATTTGTGAATCTTATAACTTATCACCCATACTTGTAAAGCTGTGATCCTGAAAATAGTCAGGGATAAAATAATCCAAATCGTGGGAAAACCTCCTGAGAACACCTTTCATCTCTCAGAGTTCAAAGACCTCTCCATATCCTCAAAAATAATCTCTCAGGTCAAACTTACCCTCTTACCCCTTCTATCATCTGAATCCATCTTTCAAAACAAGTTCAACGACTTCAAAATCTGTCACATCACCTGTGGAAACTGCGTGAGAAATAAGTTTAACACTCCGAAATTGACAAGGTATAGAATGTCCAAGCAAAGAAGACATTCAGGCAAGATTGAAAAATGACTCCAGTTCGATCAGTATTGTTCAAAACCTATAAATTCAGCCTGCAATTGTAGGAAGCTTTCTTATCTACAATTCAAGACAAAATTTGTCATTTTTGAATCAATATTGACCGAGCTGGAGTCATTTTCCATTTTGCCAGAATGTCTTCTTTGCTTGGACAGACTATATCAAGAATCAATAAAGGGTTGGAAAGATAGGATAAAAGGGGGTCGAATAGAAAACATATGTCACCTTTTGTTAGATTTGGGATGTGTTATTATATTCGAAGCAGTTGTTTTCCATTTGTTGAAATTTCAACCTTTCGGGGAGAAATTTTGGGGTTATTGGCCCCAAAATCGCAAACACCAGTTGCTGATCCCCAAAGAGGTACACGTGAATTGATTTTGGAAATACAAAGAGTTTTCGGAGCTCCTATGATGCAACAGGCCGGGGTCAAAATCCTTTGCAGAAAAGATGGGATGTTATTGGAATTTTGAAAGGTTGAAACCGTGAGAAAATGTTGGGACTGACCTGGAGCAAGATGAAAAATAACTTGGGTGAATGAACTCTCCGTGGACCGCGGTTTGCAACAAGGGTAGATGGGGAGGTTGAGGCTTGTGAAACATTTTCAATGTTTGCAACTTCATAACTTCTAATGAAAAAGTGTATTTCTAAATAATAAAAAATCAGCTAAGAGCAGCCTGAACTGTCTCATGATTCAAACTAAAGTTCATCCCTAACTTGTTCAAAAGGTATTGAGGTATTTACCTATACCTCAATAGGTATTGAGGAGAATAACTGTAATAAGAAGTTCTTGTATAACCTATCTCACTTTATTTGTATTTAGAACCGGATGATAAATTATTATTTTGAAAAGTATTTATTCAATAAATAAAATGTGATCCAAATGAATGACCAGTCTGAAGAAGTAGATTTCATGTTGATCCTTTGTTTAGCTTTCAAGTTTCGGCTATATTTCATCTATTTATTCAAGTAAAGTCAGAATCTGGAAAGGTTCAAGCCAACTGGATGCATGTATCTTGAATGATTATGTAAATTCCTATTTTTCTATTTAATATCACACTAAACATGACAGTATTGGTTACTGTACATCGAGTATATATTTTGTGAGTTATGTTTTCATTCATTCACATTAAAATCATAGATATCATCATTATTGACAATTTATTTCATTGAAAATATCTGAAATCAGAAAAACTGAAACGATCAATCATTGAAACATAAAACTGGAAGACCATGTTTCATTGATCAGAAAACGTTTCATTTAATTTCTCAAAACTAGAACTATAAACTTAAAATGCATTTATAATGAATGTTAAGAAACTTACTTTTCAGATTATTATCCAGTTTAGACTTATAAATAGTACTACTATTCAGTACTATTAGACTTATTAGTACCAAAGTAATTAGAAAAGAATTCTATCCTAATTACCTTGATTAGTACTACATTCGTTGAGTACTGTTAAGGTGAATATTGTGGACTTCTTTGAATGTAGTATTGAATCCAACCATATGCTGGATACAATATCAGAATTATTGAGCAGCTTTTGATGGAACTATACTGATCTCAGACTTAGCCTATCCAAACCGAAAAAAAAAAACATCCAAAACTCGACGGTCAATATGACACAATGGATAATGATCAAACAATATGAGTACCTATTCAATCTAATAACATCATTATCAGAAAATTATTGAATTTGAATTAAGTTATACTGGTTTTGATCAATTCAGAATCTTGATCAATCTATTACAGATAGAGAAAATCCACATTTCAATGTTCCAGGTAGTAAGGACCCCGCCAAGAAATATAACGATTTTGTTTACGTGAAACGCAAAATTCCTGAAAAGAAGACGAAAATGTTCAGTCCTTTCTCTATTCTATTCAGCCTTCAATTCTTCCTTTCCCCTTCTTCTTCTACAGCCCTCTTCATCTTATCCTTTTTCTTCGTTCAACCCTCTTCTTTTGAATTTTCGATCTGACTAACGACGCAATTCAAAATCAAAGCGCATCTGCTACTAAAAGCGGTGGTCGATGGATCAAGATAGATTTTTCTTCTTCTCCTTCTCCTTTTTCTTCTTCTTCTTCTTCCTTCCTCCTCTTTCCTTACTCCTCTTTCTCCTCCTCTCTCCTTCTCCTTCTCCTTCTCCCCTTCTCCTTCTTCTTTTCTCCTTCTTCTTCCTCCTCTTCTTCTTCTTCTTCCTTCTTCCTTCTCTTCTTCTTCTTCTTCTCCCCTTCTCCTTCTCCTTCTCTCCTTCCTTCACCTGCTCTTCTTCTTCTTCTTCTTCTTCTCCTTCTTCCTTTTCTTCTTCTGTTCCTTCTCCTCTTTCTACTCCTTTCTCCTCCTTCTCCTCCTTCTTCCTTCTTCCTTTGCTTCCCCTCACCTTCTTCTTCTTCTCCTTTCTTCTTCTTCTTCTTCTTCTCCTTTTCTCCTTCCTTCTCCTTCTCTTCTTCTCCTCCTTCTTCTCCTTCTTCTTCTTCTTCTTCTGCTCTCTCTTCTTCATCTTCTTCTTTCTCTTCTCTTCTTCTTCTCCTTCTCCTCCTCTTCCTCCTTTTCCTCTTCTCTTCTTCTTCTTCTTCTTCTTCTTCTCTTTTCCTCCCTTCTCATCTTCTCCTTCATCCTTCTTCTCTCCTTCTTCATCTTTCTTCTTCTTCTTCTCTTATCCTTCATCTTTTCCTGCTTCTCGTTCTTCTTCTACTTCTCCTTCTTCTTCTCCTTCTCCTCCTACACCTTTTTTCCCTTCCCCTTCTACTTCTTCCGCTTTACCCTCTCTTCCCTCCTTCTTATTTATCCTTCACCTTCTTCAATACATCATTTCCCCCCATTTCTCGATTGTTGCATCTTCTCTCAATGGTAAACATCTTCCCCCTCATCCTGATTCGCCAATAGTTTCGATTTACGTAAACTTCAGCAGAAAAAAGAAAAGGTACACCACCTTTATCTTAGTACGTTGAACTCTTCAGGTGTTATCTTAAGAGAAGGGAGGGGAGGAAAGAAGAAAAGGAAAGAGGAGAGTGATTTGGAATTCTTGAGATCTGTCAATGATGTCTTGAATCATTATTTATCATCCATCTGTGCTTTTCAAGCATCACCCTCGTATTTATCAGTTCACGGATTTTTGACACAAAAAATCAGTAAACAGTATAACATTGCGGAATGAGTGATGGGTATTCGCTGTGATACCATATACCAATTACCAATACCAATATACCAAATACCAATAATTACCTATATACCACCAATTACCATACTATAATTGTATGAAAACTGAACTTTAAAAGAAGAAATGTGAAAGAAGAATTTCAAATATACAAGGGAAAAAAGTTGAATAGTAGCAAAATAAGAAATGAAGATAATTTTAATAATAATCCAATTTTTGAAAAAAATTTAAAAACCTAGATTTTGGTGTAAATAGGAGTTATAACGCTTCCAATTGCAATCATATGATATTATTTAGACTTATATTTTTAATTTTTAATCTTGTTTACTTATTTCATTATCATTTTATCCACATTGATGATGGCCCAATGTGCCGAAACATGTCTGTGTTTTAATAATTTTAAAGTTTTTTAAAAGGGTGTTTGATTTTCATTTATTTTTCAATTATTGTAATTGTAAGTTTTTCCGGCAAAATTTAACACGTAAAGCATAGGTCTTAATGTAGGTGAAGATTATTTCATGAAAAAATAGTGCATTATTTTGCTTCTCAATTATTTGAGCATTATTATGAGAACCAAAAAATGAAGTTTATGCATTCCATTATAAATTATCTTGTATTTTATTATTCAAATGTATTTATAGTATGTATTCTACTCTTGAAAACTTTTTGAGCTAAGATATTTGATTGAACTCACAGTATATATTTGGGTGTTAGTTCTCAATCAAACCTAGTGTGCAAAGTTATTTGAAAGCATTCAGAGTATCTATATCAGGGTTGAATTGTTTGAAGGCTATTTGAAAGCATTCCGGACTTAGAGTACCTATTTCAGTGTTGAATGATTTGAAAGAATTTGTTTAAAACATTGTATTGTGGCTATTTAAATGTATTCACAGTATCTATTCCAGGATTAAATAGTTTGAATGACTATTTTTGTGTCAAACTTTGGGGCTATCCGAAAGTATTCAGCCTTTAAAGTGTTCGGATCGATACTTTTTGATCACACCTCGTGAACGAGTCTATTTGAAAACATTCAAAGTATCTATTTCAGGGTTAAATGACTATTTTCATGTCAAACTTTCGGGCTATTTGAAGGTATTCACAGTCTTTCAAGTGTTCGGATCGCTACTTTTTGATCACACCTCGTGAATGAATCCTTTCTTGAGCAGATGTGCAAAGCACTCATCTGTTGCATGATTGGTATAGTCTGTCCAAGCAGAGAAGACATTCTGGCAAGTTGGAGAAATGACTCCAGCTCGGTGAATATTGTTTCAAAAATTATAAATTTGGTCTTAGATTGTAGGAAATATTCTGATCTACAATTGTAGACTAAATTGATAATTTGTGAACCAATATTGAACGAGCTGGAGTCATTTCCCAATCTTGCCGGAATGTCTTCTCTGCTTGGGCAGACGATAGGTGTGAAAAGATGGATTCAAAGCTGGGGATTTGCAGGGTGCTAAGTAGAGAAGATTCAGAATATAATGGTGGCGAAATAGATAAATTCCTTGCAGCCAATGAATGGATGAAAAGTGTGATGGAGCGTCTTGTTTACAAAAAAAGATGAAAAAAAAACTCAGATGACGCAGGTGACGATGAAGTAGATTGGAGGTGGAAGATGGTGTTAAGAGATAGAATGAGAGAAAAAAGGCAGTAGGAGAAGGAAAAGGGAGAATGATGAAGAGAGGAAAATAAGGAAGAGAGAGGAGTGATAAGGAAAAGTATGATAAGTGGAAAAGAGGAAGAATAATAAAAAAGAAAAAAGTGAAGAAGAAGAAGAAGAAGAAGAAGAAGAAGAAGAAGAAGAAGAAAAGGAAGAAGAAAATCGAAAGAAATTTTTTGTGTTTCTATATAGAATTTTCATAAAATGGATAATGAATAAAAAAAAAAAAAATTTTTTTTTTGATAATGAATGAGAGTGTATGATGAAAAAGAACAAGAAAAGAAGGAAAGAGGAAGAGGAAGACTTAGAAGAGGAATGAGGACAAAGGAAGAAAGAAGAAGAAGAAGGTTAAAATAAGCTATTAAGAAAATTAGATTGAGTGAAAATATAAAAGAAATAAGAAGGAATAAAATAAGAAGGATAAGAGAAAGTTGATGCAGACATGGGAGAGATTCCTGAAGAATAAAATAGTAATAACCGAATGGCAGAGAAGAAAATAACATGAAAAACAACGATACAGATGGAAAATCATATAAGGAAAGGTGACAGAAAGAGAAAAAAATAACATGAAAAACAAAGAAACAGATGGAGAAGAAGAGATGGAAAATGGAATTTGAATCATATTATTATAATTATTTTCATTACTATTAATTCGAAAATAAGACTTTGAATAGAATGATAATAATATGATTGCGAATTATAAGAAGGATAGATGATATTGAGGTAGAAGCGAATAAGGTAATCAAGAAAAAAGAGAATGAGAGAAAATCGAGTAAATCCATTTGGAATGTGGAAGAAAGAGAAAGTTAGTGAAGAGGGGGAAGTAACAGTAAAGCTACTAGAGAAGGTTGAGAAGTCGTGATAAACTTGGAAGAAATGAGGAAAAGGAAAATTGTGAGAAAGAAGAAGACACAAGGAGAGAGAAGAGAAAAATAGATGGACACAGATAGTGGCAGAATCAAAGGAGTAAGACAGAATAAGAAAGAAGAGAGAAGAAAGAAGATGGATGAAGAGAGAAGAGATCATGAGGAGAGCAACTAAGTACTTGTTCATTCTAGTAGCGCGTTGAAGCAAAACCCGAATCTCTTTCAAAAACGTAAGTCACTGATTAATGCCTCTAGTATAGGTATCACACTACACAGCGGGAATCTGCGGCCTTGCAATAAGCCTTTTTCAAAAACATGATCTCAGTTGGTTTTCAACGCTTGAAGAGGGACAGACGAAAGACGTTACTACTCTTTTCACTCCCTTCCGCCTACGAATAGCGCACAAAGAGAAGAAGAAAAGAAGGAAGAAGACGCTTGATAAACTCTGAAGAAAGGGTTATCCCGTATCGGTTGCGGAGTCCTTCCTAAAAAAAAAATCCTCAATAGAAAACGTGACAAAAACGGAACAATTGCGGTATTATCTATCCCTTTGAGCCCCTAAATATATATAGTCTGTCCAAGCAAAGAAGACATTCTGGCAAGATGGAAAAATGACTCCAGTTCAGTCAATATTGGTTCAAAAACTATAAATTTGGTTTCAAATTGTGAATCAGAATGTTTTCTAAAATTTGAGTTCAAACTTATCAATTTGGAACCAATATTGATCGAGCTGTAGGGATTTTTCCATCTTGCCAGAATGTCTTCTTTGTTTAGACAGACTGTAGCTTTGAGCTCAACGGGGGTGTTGGATCTAAGAAAATACAAACAAAACCCCTGCTGCTAGTGCTCTACTGTTTGAATTGTACTGGTAAAGTTCCTCTAAACGTTTCATTCTTTATTGACACCCTACTGTAATTTTTTTGAAACTTATATCAGCTACCAAATTGTGGTTAAATAGTTGCTGCAGGAAGGCTTAAGGCAGCTGAAGTTTTTCTTTGAGGAGGAGGAGTGGAAGGAAGAGGAGAAGGAGTAGGAGGAGGAGTAGGAGGAGGAGGAGGAGGAGTAGGAGAAGGAGGAGGAGGAGGAGGAGGAGGAGGAGGAGGAGGAGGAGGAGGAGGAGGAGAAGGAGTAGGAGTAGGAAAAGGCTAAACGACAGTAGGGGTAAAACTACTTCTAGAGTAAAATTATTCCAAATTGGCGGTTGGCTAAACTGTAAACAACGAGGGAAATGTGATATTGTAGCACTGGCGGCTCGTACCCACGAAAGAGGTGAAGTGCTGTACAGTAAAATATACGGACACTTCACCTGTTTTGTGGGCACGAGCCGCCAGTGTTACAATAATTGTAGGCTATGCACATTCATTCATTTTGTTACAACACTAGTATATAGGCCTGCAATGTCGAGGAATAAAAAAAGACATTGATTTCGAAAACATGATGACTTATTTTTGTGAGTATAGTATTATACTGTAAAGCATGCTGTACAATCACAGCCTTTGTCTTGTCATTGAGTCAAACAACAACACCTGTGATTTGCTACAGATATTCAACTGGCCGATAGTACTGTCCCCGTGTATAGCATGCTTAACAATTTTAGCTTTTATGTTTTCAGAATAAAATTGACTTGCCAGCTGGACTTTAATATCATCTCTTAATCTATTCTACTCTCATACAATATAGTTCTTTCTAAACCCAAATAAAATTCTTGTTTTATCACTAATGAATGATTAATATCAAATAAATTTGAAAAATGATTCAACAACTTTCTCTCGACATACACTTCCAAGTAATTGTAATACGCTTGTCAAGACAAACGAGATGGCTGTCTTTAGAAGTAAAATGGAGGAACTTGTTTTGAAGCTCTGTGATTGGACGATAGCTCACTCCCACTTCCAACACTGCTGACAGAAGCTAGCCAATGGGAGTCGAGCACTGAATTTCTTCTTTCTCCAATAGATAGCGTTTGTGATAATTACCTGCCATGTACTGTAACTAATATTACATCAACTGATTGAATTTTGAACTGATTTTATCTGGTATTATATAAGTTTAAGTATATTTTGCTTTGAATTTGATCAATGCATGGATATTTCCTTTTCTCTAAGTAGCTTTAAATGGTCAAATACTATAATTTAATACTCTCTGTTTTTTTTTAACTGAGCTGTAATTTAAAACAGACTTACAACTTTTACAAGGCCAGTAGCCGTGAAGAAGTAGCATTCTGGCCTTGTAATACTTGTAAGACTCTTACAATTTACTCTGTTGTAAATTACAGCTTGGTTCAGAAATAATTGATACAGATAGTATAGTCGGTTCAAGCAAAGAAGACACTCTGACAAGGATTGTAGATTGTAGGAAACATTCCAATCTACAATTTGAGACCAAGTCAATAAGGATTGTAGATTGTAGGATTGTAGGAAACATTCCAATCTACAATTTGAGACCAAGTCAATAATTTTCGAACCAATATTGACAGAGCTTGAGTCCTTTCTCCATCTTGCCAGAGGGTCTTCTTTGCTTGGACAGACTATATAATACGAATAGTATTCAAGCTTTGGACTCAGCTACTGAAGTTCAACCTTATAAAAACGAAGCTAAACCTAAAACGATACCATAGAATTGGAAGAATAGTACATAGATACAAAGTCAAAAACTTGATATTTCAACTTTAATTCAAACTCTCCTCTAAAAAACTATAAATATGGTCCTGTTTCTCTTTATCTACGCTTCAATGGAACTCAGTTAAAGAACGGCAAACGATTCTCTCAACTTTTTCTGTAAGGCTGAGTCCGCACTGCCGGTGGGTGGAGCCTGGAGGGTGGAGGGTAGTTGGTAAATCTGTAGAACATACACACCATCCACAGTCATACATCGTGTGAATGGTATGACGTCATACTGTTTTTTGAGGTTATGTTGTCCATATTTAAGAATTTCAAGATGGCGGCTGAACACATACCATTCATACAATGTATTACTGTGAATGGTGTGTATGTTCCATAGATTTACCAACTACCCTCCACCCTCCAGGCTCTACCCACCGGCAGTGCGGCCTCAGCCTAAGAGTGGCGCCCACATAAGCTTTGATGCTCATGCATGGGTAATAAGAGGTATGTCTACTGACTACTACTAGACCAAATTCAAATTTATCTATTCTTTGTATACTTTACATTGTTTGAAGAACACAATACTGTACATAGAAATACAGAATATCATTATACAATAGGATATGAGTAGATGAGAAATGACAACTACTACTAAACTTGAATTCCTAAGGCTGAGGCAGCACTGCCGGTGGGTAGAGCCTGGAGGGTGGAGGGTAGTTGGTAAATCTATGGAACATACACACCATCCACAGTAATACATCGTATGAATGGTATGTGTTCAGCCGCCATCTTGAAATTCTTAAATATGGACAACATAACCTCAAAAAGCAGAATGACGTCATACCATTCATACGATGTATTACTGTGGATGGTGTGTATGTTCTGTAGATTTACCAACTACCCTCCACCCTCCAGGCTCTACCCACCGGCAGTGCGGCCTCAGCTTTAGAGCCCCATCCAATTCAGCCATACTCTGATTCAAATTCATCACCATTGCTTGACAAAAGTACTGGAAGACACTGACGAACAATCCTCAAGGTTGGATGAAATTAGATCAACCGCTGTGAAGGGATTCTCTTCTTTTTCTTCTTCTTCTTCTTCTTCTTCTTCTTCTTCTTTTTTCTTCTTCTTCTTCTTCTTCTTCTTCTTCTTCTTCTTCTTCTTCTTCTTCTTCTTCTTCTTCTTCTTCATGTTCTCTCTCTTTGCTCCATGTTCTCTTCTCACAGAAGCCGATAATCGGTTTTGGTTCCAAAGCTACCCTTGCCTTCTTTTCTCCACTGGACACCGCAATATATTATCGGACCGCTGTCCATTGTCATTCAACTTGATACACTATTCTTCCACACTAAACCCAGCATCATCCCTTCTGTGCTACTGTTCCAGTAAAGATAATGCAGGCAAGGTGCATGCTACACAATGGAATCCTCTTTACTCTTTCCAAGCAAAGGAGACATTCTGACAAGATGGGAAAATGACTCTTTCTCGATCAATATTGGTTCAAAAATTATAAATTTAGTTTCAAATTGTAGCGCAGAATTTTTCCTACAATTTGAGTCTAAATTTATAATTTTTGAACCAATATTGATCGAGCTGGAGTAGTTTTCCCATCTTGCCAGAATGTCTTCTCTGCTTTGACAGACTATATACCATTATCATCGGCATCCTTCTAGGTCTAACATTACCCGATCGTTATCTCAGGACCTACTCTCGGTTACATCTATAAGAATTCGAGTTTTAGAATTCTAGAACTAAGTATGTCAGAGCATTGGAGAACATAAATATTCAGCGACTATTCAGTAGCGTGAAGAATGCCTGGACAATAGTATGTGGGAGCGCAGGGGAAAAGATTGGAAAGTAGAGAGTTTCAGAAGAAAGTGCTCTAGAAAAAAATGGTGTAGACCAGAGATTGACCAGTTGACCGTTCTTTTTTTGGTACTTGGGATTATGGTGAAGCTGAAACCGAAAAGTAGATGGTTCCCTAAAGTAATAGTAAATTCTCGTGATTCCCGAAAGTAGATATGTTCTCCTGTTTCTTGTACGTGATGTAACCTACTAATGCCACGTTTACACCGGAATGTTAATAACATTCGTTAATAAATTTTTTGAATAACGTATTATTATATGAAGACTTATATATTATATAACTTATTAACAAATGTTATTAACATTCCGATGTAAACGTGGCTTTAGAGCTGAAGTAAAGCTTCTTTGTTTCTTTTGATTTTGAATACCTGATAGACAGATAAGATCAGCTGTTGGAGCGCACAAGGAGCAGAAGGTATCGCCTAACTTTGTGTTGTCAGTAATAGCTGACATAGAGATATTTCCTTTTCCTTAGGGCTACTTGTTATCAATATTGTATATAATCTCAATTATTGTGACAATGTTCATTCATCATCTTTTGTTTCATGAAATATTGGTTATTGGTTATAGCAGTTAACCATATAATTCATTGGCGTATCAAATTACATGATAACTTCAATAATCATTATCATTGGAATATCATCGAATCGAATTTTCAATGATAATGGTCTTTAGATTCTGAAACGTAGAAATCACGCACTTAGTGATCACAATCATGGTTTGGTTTCAATTACTACTATGGATTCAATGATCCATCAGTGTACTATAATAGTTAAAGAATATAGTCGTGAATGGACAAAATAATAAGAGATCAGAGAAATAACCTAAGTCTCAAGAATAGTAAAATTGAGGTTGAAATATGTCGACTTTCTTCTGGATCCGGAAATTTCCAGATTCTGATAGTTTAGGATTTTCTTCGATTTGTATGATTGAATCAACTAATTGAGAGATCATAGACAGGAGAAATCTATTTATTTGAAACTAGTGAATGATCATTTCTTAATAACATATGATAATTACATACTACTTGTTAATAAATTACAATACTACTTGTTATATAATATTACAATATCATATACAATTGAGTTTTCATTCGGAATAGGAGACATTTCCACTTGTCTATTCATTCATGTTATTGAAAATAGAATAATGACAGAAAAAATCAAGAGTTGGCACATTAATTAATCCATTTTGAAATTGGGTTGCAAAATATGATTTCTCAAAGAATTAATCACATAACATTAGCCACACACACTGAAAGATACATTCCAATTTAGGCTACATTCCTATAGCTACCATCATCTCTACATTACCACTAGTTCTCTCCAAGTTCCTTGTATTTTTAAATCATTACAACCCCCGAATATCCTACGCAACATCTTTGAAAGCGAAAGGGCATCCCTCTATTCTCTATCCATCTTTTTTCTCTTTTTTCGAATTCCCTCCCACGTCCGGCGACCTTGTAGTCCCTTTTCCCTTTCGCTTTCGGCGAAATCTCGCGAATGGACAGCAACAAAAGAGGAATAAAATGGTGTAAAATAAGATTGATGACGAACGAGAACTGAAAAGAATAGAGAGGGAGATGGACAGAGTCTTTCCAAGCAAAGAAGACATTCTGTCAAGATGGAAAAATAACTACAGCTCGGTGAATATTTGTTCAAAAATTACAATTTTGGACTCAGATTGTTGTAAACATTCTTATCTACAATTTGAGACCAAATTTATAACTTTTGAACCAATATTGACCGAGTAAGAGTAATTTTTCCATCTTGCCAGAATGTCTTCCTTGCTTGTACAGACTATATCTTCGTTTCTTTTCTGAAAAGGTAAACCTGCCGTTGTTATTTTTATCTTGATAGGTTCGTCCATTTGGCTAGCATTTTGTTAGTTACATAATGAATGGTTCTCTTTTGTAATCCGTGCTGCTGGGGGGAATACAATGACGTATATTTGTATACTGGAATACTTGCAAAGATCATGTCACAGCTAGGATGCTTTCATCTAGAATCCAACACCTGATCCTAGATAAGCAGAGTTTCTAGGGTAGGATTCCATCCCTGGAGCTGCCGAAAAGGGTTTCCACGCAAAATGGAAGATAAATTCGAAAATCATTGCCCCAGTTTCACAAAGAGAGAGAGCCTCATTAAACTATCATTTCAGACAGGAAACTTGGTGAGAATTCAACACCTTGCCAAAATAAATATCCAACAATTGCTGCCGCGTTCGATTTTGACTCCTTTGATGTGATAAAATTTTTGAAATACACCCCAAAAATATTTTCATCCCTTTTGGGGAAGGATGTATACTACAAAGTGATGTATTTTGAAATCAGGTTGACTTCTACTGAATGCAAGGTATACATAAACAAAGATGGCGAGGGTATAATGCAAAGCTGCTTTGGATTTGTATTGAAGGGTATGATTGATATTTTATCAAAGTTTTCTTACCTAATGTAGGGTGACAATGGGAAAAATTCAATGGAATATTTATAAAACGTTGATGATTTCACCTGCATCAAGGGTGGATGGAGATCATGAATCATATGGAAGGATAGGGTAATGGTTGATAATAGGATGAATATTAGAAGAGATGTGATGGATATGGATTTGTAATATAAAAGGTGGGTGTGATTCCAGTTAGATTAACCTAACAGAAGTTCTGCATTTTTATTAATTTTTAAGGTATTTAGTCCTCTATTCAAGACCTGTTATGACCCTATTAGCAATTACATTTTCTGTGATGTGATCTCTAGTTAGGGCGTATTCAAAAGGGCTGAATTTAGTCACATCATTCGAATGACAAAGAGATTTCAAATAACATACTTCTAGAATGACATAAGAAACTCGTCTCAACCTAGAAGTTCAATACAATGCATTTGAGAGTTTTGGTTATCTTTGATGTGATTCTCATGAACTTAGATGTGATTCTCATGAACTTTGATGTGATTCTCATGAACTTTGATGTGATTCTCATGAACTTAGATGTGATTCTCATGGACTTTGATGAACTCATCAACTGATGGCAAATTCGACGAGAATAAATAAGATTCGACCGACCAAATAATCATGAGATTCCGTTGATCACTCAACTAGAGCCATTGAATTCAATTAGATTATCAAAATACAATAACTCTACAACAACAACAACGACTTAGACAAGATTTCAATAAGATTAATAATGAAATAGTATAATCTCAATAGAGGGAGCTAAATCTACCGCTCAACAATTTCATGAGAATTTTGAAAATATTTCAGTAAACCACACGGAATTTTATTTCGACAGGCATCAATAACTCCAAAAAATATTATCTTGGAAGTTTATTGGCCACCTTCAGCAAACTATCAAAAATTTGCTTCGGGAGGGGACTCAAAAAACTCCAAAAAATATTCAGTTCGATTCACCCACCCCTTGGACTACTGTGACAAAATTTCAAAAAGCAGAGCATCACCAATGCATGTTGAATGGCATGAATGGACATCGAAATCGTTTTCTTTCTCCTCTAGAGCACAAATCGAGAAAAGACATAAATTAAGATACGACCTTCACACACAACCTGGGATAGCCCGTGGTATAGTCTGTCCAAGCGAAGAAGACATTCTGACAAGATGGGAAAATTACTCCAGCTCGGTCAATATTGGTTCAAAAATTATTAATTTGGTCTTAAATTATAGAACAGGATGTTTCCTACAATTTGAGATCAAATTGATTGAAATTTTTGAACCAATATTCACCGAGCTGGAGTCATTCCTCCATCTTGCCAGAATGTCGTCTTTGCTTGGACAGGCTATAAAAGTGTTAGCTACTACCAGCTGATGCAGTGGATTGGGAAAAAGGAGGAAGATGGATTGAAAGAGAGTGTGTGAGAGAGAAAGGATGATAAGAGAGAAGAGAATGGATTGGAGTGAGTTACGTGCAATGTGCTTCTATTCTGAAAAGCTAGACAGTTAATGTCTGCAAGAATTATGGGGGTTAACCGGAAACCTCTGGTCATCAGACACATCTGCAAGCTTCGGTGACTCTTTCTCTCACTTATCTATTTCTCTCTCTCACTCTCTCTCTCTCTCTTCATCCAGCATTCTCCATCCCTCTTTCAACCCTACTCGTTGGAATTAGGAATTTGCCTGGTTTCGTTAGCTGACTAATTTTTCAAGCAGGGGCCTTTCTCATCAAGTATTAGAAGTACGGTTTTCATAACTACAAATGTCGTAAAGTCTGTTCAAGCAAAGAAGACCCTCTAGCAAGATGAGAAAATGACTCCATTTCGGTCAATATTGGTTGAAGAATTATTGATCTGTAGGGTCTCAATTGTAGGAACCATTCTGATCTACAATTTGAGACCAAATCGATAATTTTTGAACTAATATTAACCGAGCTGGAGTCATTTTTTCATCTTGCCAGAGGGTCTCCTTTGTTTGGACAGACTATACTTGTGGCAAAGATGCAATAGAAACACGGATGTGTATAGAGAAAAGTAACGCACACTAGTCAGCTGATTTTTCAAATTCAAATTTATTCATTCCTTGTACAATATTACAAAAATAATCGAATTGATAATGCTCAATGTAAATACAAAGAGTTGAAGTAGAAGATGAAGTAAAGCTCACAAAATTTGAATCTTTTAGTGAGCTTTATGTAGAAATAGATTTGCTTGAATTACTAGAAAGAAATTATAAGAAGAATGAACTAAATAGAATAAAATATTCATTCTATTTAAATATTATAAATGATTGTATTGTTACTATTGTATAGTATTGAAGTATAAAGGAATTGGAATTGAAAGTTTTCGATTCGCGTTGCTCCATACAACTATGTGTTTCTATCGCATCTTGTGCCCGCGACTTGTAGTAATGAAAACCTATCTTGAATATTATGAATACGAACATGGTCTTATCCGTGGTATCATCGAGTTTTCCTGTGATATAAGTCTAGTTTTCTCTTTCTCAAAGGTCTCATCAATATCCATGGAACAAAAATGAAACTTATCATTAGCCATGTCAATCCGTCACTGAACATCAACTGCAAGGCTGAGGCCGCACTGCCGGTGGGTAGAGACTTGTGGGTGGAGGGTAGTTGGTAAACATATAGAACATACACACCATCCACAGTAATACTTCGTATGAATGGTATGACGTCATACTGTTTTTGAGGCTATGTTGTCCATATTGAAGAATTTCAAGATGGCGGCTGAACACATACCATTCATACGATGTATTACTATGGATGGTGTGTATGTTCTATAGATTTACCAACTACCCTCCACCCTTCACGCTCAGTGCGGCCTCAGCCTTAACGGCTCGTGCCCACGAAACAGGTGAAGTGCTGTACAGTAAAAGATAGTAAAGATATAGGCACTTCACCTGTTTCATGGGCACGAGCCACCAGTACTGAACTGTATCAACATGAATAAATTATTCTAAATCTCTTATCATGACATAATATCAAGGAAGGTTTCCATCCCAACATGACAGGCCCAAGATGCAATAGAAGCGCGTAGTTTATAAATAAAATGAAAAATCAAATAACCTTTTTTAAAAAAAAAACTTTAGAAGTATTATTTAGTTGTATAGAGCAAATTAGAATTAAATCAAACCAGTGTGCTATATTCCACATTGAATGTGTTTCTATTGCATCTTTTGACCGAAATGTGAACTTGCTTTTTTACTAATACTACCTTTATCCTTAGTCCTTCTCTATTAAAGACATTGAAATCACCAGATTTACACTCGTTCCTCTCGCTTTTATTCCATACTGTTTCCTGCTCATCACCAGCTGTCAATCCAACACAAACCTCGAAGATAACCAATAGTTCTCGTTCTGTTCTAATAACTATAGTTTTGCAAATAAAAACTCTCGCTTTCAAATCGCCACATGCTATGGTCATCAAAGTCAAAGAACACCGGTCCAGGCTGATTCTCTCCAAAAATTCGCCTCATCATTCTTGAGTCTGTTTTCATTGGTGAAATTGAAAGTAGGAAGAACCTCCTGTAATCATTACTATTATTCTTGAAAATTAGTTATAGGCTATCGAGTTCAGCTTGTTTTTCCTATTTCTTTTTAATCTTCTAGTCTCTCTCTCTCTCTCTTTCATCTCCTAGTCCTCCTCTTTCTCTCTCTCTCTCTCTTTGCTCCTCTTTTTTCTCTCTTTCATCTTCTTGTTCATTCCTTCTTCCTCTTCCTCTATCCAACTATTCCTATCTGCCTATTTGCTTCTATCAGCTTGTTGATCCTTATTCTCTTTTCTCCCCTGGTCTCTCTCTCTCCCCCACTCACTCTTTCTTCTCTTCATTCTTCTTCTTTTCTACTAGTCTTCCACTTCCACTTTATATTCTTCTTCTTATTTTTCCCTCTTCTCTCCCAATCGTCCTCTCACTCTTTCTTCCATGCATTTTCCTCTTTTCTCTCTTAGTCGTAATTTCCCTATCTTCCATTTTTTCTCATATATCTTTCCTCTTTCATAGACTTCCTCTTTCTCTCCCTATTTCTACCTCTCTTTTTCCTCTCTTTCATCTTCTTATCCTTTCTTCCTCTCTCTCTCTATCTCTGTCTCTCTATCTCTGTCTCCCTCTTTCTGCCTATCATCTCTAGCTCTATCATTTCTCTATCTTGTTCCATTTATCTTCTTCTTCTTCTTCTTCTTCTTCTTCTTCTTCTTCTTCTCCTTCTTCTTCTTCTTATTCTTCTTCTTCTTCTTCTTCTTCTTCTTCTTCATCTTCTTCTTCTTCTTCTTCTTCTTCTTCTTCTTCTTCTTCTTCTTCTTCTTCTTCTTCTTCTTCTTCTTCTTCTTCTTCTTCTTCTTCTTCTTCTTCTTCTTCTTCTTCTTCTTCTTTTTCTTCTTCTTCTTCTTCTTCTCTTCGTTCATTTCACATGATTTTTTTCATCCCCCATCCGAACAGAATGATAAATGCGAACAACCCTGCCGGTCAGTCATCTGGGCATCCATATGGTCACCCACCAACCCAGGGTTAGATCGCCGGAATATCCTTTTCCCAGTTTCCAATTTATAAAAGTTTGAGACCTATTAGTGCCTGGAGAGGCGCCACTTTCCATCAGTCTTTGTTGATCTAATGTCTAAACCGAAATATCGAGAATCTAGATTCGTTCTAATTTTTATTTTGTTTGTGATGAGATCTTGGGAAGATGTTGTAGAGTAGTAGATTCTGTCCAAGCAAAGAAGACCCTCTGGCAAGATGGGAGATGACTCAAGTTCGGTCAATATAGGTTCAAAAATTATCAATTCGATCTCAAATTGTAGGAAACAATTTGATCTACTATTGAGAATATATTTATTACTAGCCATTTATAGATATAGACTCTCAAACACATATTGACCAAGCTGGAGTCATTTTCCCATCTTACCAGAGGGTCTTCTTCGCTTGGACAGACTATAGGTTGAGTTGTAGAAAGTACTTCCTAATCTTAACTTCGCCAGATAAAGAATATATTTGTACTTACTATTATTAATGGTTTGTGATGAGATCTTTCGAAGATTTAGTTTAAGGTTGAGTGGTCGAAAGGACTTCCTAGTCCCAACTCCACCTGATGAAGAATATTTTTCCATGCCATTTCATTATTTTTGTTCGCGTGGAACAAAGCTAGCTTGCTAACCTATCAACCCTGGATTTTGATTGTTGTCTGTGCTAGATATCTTAAGATAAGATTTGCAAAGAAAAAAGTCAGATGCTTTTAACCAGTTTAAAAGCATCATTTTGGATGATTTCTACAATAAATATTCTTATGCTGTTGGTTTCTACTTCATAATATTGAAAGTAAACCTTTGAGGTAATGCTTGAAGTCACGTTTACACCGGAGTTGATAACAAAAATGTGTATATTGATACAATCAATATGCTGTTGCTTCCTATTTCATAACATTGAAAGTAAACCTTTGAGGTAATGATTAAAGTCACGTTTACACCGGAGTTAATAACAAAATTGTTATTAACTTTTGTATAATGAGTTGTATAATATATAAGTCTATATAATAATACGTTATTCACAAAAGTTATTAACATTCCGGTGTAAACGTGGCATAATACATTATCTCCTCATTTAATTTGTGAAGCTCATCATCATATGAGTATAGTCTGACCAAGCAAAGAAGAGCCTCTGGCAAGATAAGAAAATGACTCCAGCTCGGTCAATATTGGTTCAAAAATTATTGATCTGGTATCAGTTGTAGGAAACATTCTGATCTACAATTTGAGACCAAATCAATAATTTTTGAACCAATATTGACCGACCTGGAGTCATTTTCTCATCTTGCCAGAGGCTCTTCTTTGCTTGGACAGACTGCATAAAATGAGAGTAACATACTATAAGAGTATAATGATACTATGCTTTTATAAAATAGTGAAAAATAAGAAACAAAGCTCAAATCTAAACTGAAAATTGAATATATTATTTGTAACAGATTGATAAGATGTAATAGAAATTAGCAGTAAATATTGAAAATGGACAATTATTACTGAAGATAACTTTGATTTGTAGCAGGACAAATATGAGAACGCACACAAGAAACGAATTTGTTGAAACAGCTGATTTGAAAATGATTCCAATGCTTCCAAATGAATCGACTTTCCTACTCCACATAGCTGTTACTATACAGACTGTATAATCATATCACTAAGTATCTATAGTTGTTATAGCTGTTTTAGAAAGAAGGCTTTGAGCTGTGCTTTATGAGCATTTTTTTGAGCTTCAATTCTTGAATTAATATTTCAAATAGGTGTAATAGTTGTTTCCAAAGATGAATAGATTGATCCAATATTTCAAAAAAGAATATTGATTAAAAATATTTCTAATATTTGATGAAATAAATAAATAAATAAAGGGTACATTTAATTCCTCACTGAATTAAAGTCAAAAAAATTTCTGAAATCCTCATTTTTCCATTACAAAACAGAAGACACACTATCATTATATAATTATAAAATTTTCAACAAATCAGAATTAAATTACAAAGTTTGTATTTCTCTGAAATAGCTTCATCTGATTGATTAGTGTGTTTTTCTTACAATTTTAAATGGAACCTTCCAAGTTAATTACGTATATCTTTGATTTGTAGATGATATAATTATAACCAGGAACAATCTAGAATACAAAATGCTGTATCCAATCTGTTTCAGAGAAAATAGCGTTTTCATAATAAAGAATTCCTAATGTTCAAGCTTTATAGTCTATAGTCTATAGCTGTATAGTCATCAGGGTACTCATCAATAATCTATTCATTTTTACATGCAGTGGAAAAATCATTGAAAAATTAACTACAAATTTTGAATTCCAGTCTTGAAAAAAGCATATAAAATTTACTGAACCTAAACTTTTGGTGGAGGCTTCGAGATTCACTAATAAATAATAATAATATTCGTGTAACCTGGCTGGCTCAGGTCTGGTGTCAGAGTTTTCAGGTCACTCCTGATCAATTTCAGGGCCTCTGACATGACTTAATGACTGTTTTTAGGCAGCCGGGACCGACGGCTTAACGTGTCCATCCGAGATTCACTGAATAATAATATCTTGTCTTCTCACCAACATTGAAAAATTGGCTGAAAAGTTCAAATTTCTGTCTTCGAGTGAAAGCATCCATAACAATTTCCTACAATCTTGGTATTTTGGCATGGACACCAAACTTTCTCCTTTCCTGTTGAATAATCCTCAACTTCCTCCTTTTCAACATTCACCACCTTCAACATAATATCAGCCGGTCGAACTTATTCAAACATCAAAGACAGGCAGTTCTTCTATTTACTCAGGCGCGTCACTCACATTCTGCATGCTCGATTCACTCTTTGACAGTTGAAGGATGGACTTTCCAAAACCTTTCAAAGGTGGAGACAGTCCGAAAACTGCGAAACAAAACAGACGTGCGGAACAAAACGCAACACAGTTGCGCAACAATAAAACTTCAACACAAATGTTGATAGAATTTTGCACAAAGTCTTCTACTCAACTGACCTCGGCTGAAAGGTTTTGGGGATGTTTTGTTTATGTCACTCGTCACACATGAATAGGGTTGATGTTGTTTTAAGAACCAGTGTTTTCGTAGAAAGCTTTTTTCTTTAGTTGAGAACAATATGTGCGTTTCGTTTCAGTTGGCGAAACTATGGTATTTGGCGAAAAGGTTGTAAATATTCATCCAATATGTTGAATGTCTGGTTCTGAGTATTGTCTGATGTTGCTTTTCAACATTTTTACAGGTTTTTTCTTCCTTTCAAAAATCGGGTTGGCCTTGTCCGGTTTCAACAAATGTTTCTTTTGACCTGATATTGCGTATTATAGTTTCCCCTTGCTTCAAGTTCTTTTTGTGTATACCTTCGTCCATCCTTTGCTTTGTCTGTCTTGATGCTCTCTTTGTCGTCAATTTATTCTCTTTGCGGTGTTCTTCTTCCCCTCCACTTCTTCGTCACCTTCTTCTTTTCTTCTCCTTCTTCTTCCTCTTCCTCCTCTGAATTTATTTCTCCTTGCGCTTATCTTTCCCTACTCCTTCTTCCCCTCTTAAGGATCTTCTCTTTACTCTTCTTCTTCTTCTCCTTCCTTTTTCTTCATTATTTACCTTTTATTTCTCCTTTCAACTTCTTGATTTTATTGCGACATTGATTTTTTTCTCCCTCTCGTTTCATCATCATCTCCTCCTTCGTCTCACTCATGTCATATTTCCTTCTTATCTTTCCTTCATCTGATTTATTCACATTCATTACCTCATTATCAAACTAGTTTCTCTTTTACTCTTACTCCTACTCCTTTTTTTATCCTTCTCCAATATCTTCTCTCATGATATTCTCTTTTCATAATCAGCTACGCTCTTATCTTCTCTTCTCTTCTCTTACTTTGTTAACCTCATTTTTTTTCGCTCATGGTATCTTTATTCCAACTTCTTCTAAATAAATCACAAAATTCTCTGTATTTCTTCCATTTCATCGACTTCCACCTACTCCCCGACATCGAATTCCTTTTTTCTTTCATTTTTTCTCAATCTCTTCATCTTCCTTCTCATCCTTCTCTATGTCTTCTCCGTCTCTCTCTCTTTCTCCTCCACCTCTTCTCCTTCCTTTGCATCGTCCTCTATGTCTCCTCCACCTCCCCCTCTTCCTCATCTATATATTTCCTCCATATCTTTCTCTTCCTTTCCATCTCCTTCTTCTCCTCCTCTCCCTTTCTTCATCCTCTGTCTTTTTCTCTTCCTTTTCGTTCTCCTCCACGTCTTCTTTGCTCTCTCATTCTCCTCTTCCTCATCATCACTTTACCCTTCTCATCCTTCGTACATTTCCCTCTTATCCTTCCTACACTTTCTTTTCATCCTTCTCTTGGCCCTTTTTTCGCAAATTCCATACCTAAAATTTCTTCAGTAAAATACCCTTGGATTCATCCCTCTCTAGTGTAATGGGATTCCAGGGCGTGACGTGTTTCTTTGAAATGTTGCAGGCCTCGATTCCCAACTATTTTGTGTAAGAAAAGGCTCACAAAACTGACCAATCTTGACCATCGGATCGGTAGATTTATTAGCTCTGAATGCACCATCTGCTCTCCTTCACTCTCTCTCTCTCTCTCTCTCTCTTCTCTCCTTCTTCCTATTCCTCAGTTTGAAATGTTCCAGTTGAATTGAATACCTCCATCATCAGCAACGACTCGTGAAAATCATATTGACAGTGAACAAAATTTCAAAACTATGATATCAAGTAGCCAGCCAGCTAGCCATCGAGTTGAATGTGTGGGAAAAGACATGATCCAATTCATTTCAATATTGTAGTGTTTTCTTGAAAGTTTTCTATGTGAGCTTTCAGTACTTCTCAGTACTCACAATACTTTTGGGTTGAGTGGAAGAGGGGCTCTTGTGCCTCAACTTCGCCGACAAAACTTTATATAATGTATAGGGTGGAGCGCGGTAAGTTGTTAATTTGAGTTGCAGGTTATGGCAGCGCTGTTGATCAAAGAGAGGGCGTTTATTATAGTGGCTGAAAACAAGAGGACTAATGCATGTTTTCTGAATCAATTGAGTGGCAATGTGGTTCAGACTGTCGAAATTATGATCGTTTCATTGATACAGACAATTCTATAGAACATAAACCGAACCCAAACTGACACACAAACAGAACATGAATTGAACACTGTTTTACTTCTGCTGCTTTTCAGTTGCCATCATGGAGTGGACACGTAAGGAACGTCCATTTTGTGTTGAAGCGTATTTTTCAAAAATAAATTACTTGATCATTGCTGTGCTTTTCGTTTGCGTTTCGCTGTTTCTCCACGCGGACGAGTCCCTGGGCGGCAATCAATTGTAAATTGGGTGAATATATTCAGAACCGCAAGGAATATGTCATCTGTCGAATAGGACCTTCGAGAAGTGTTACAACATCACAAAACATCGATCAAGTTAGAGCAGCAGTATTGCAATCTCCAAAACGCTCTGCTCGGAAGTAAGCACTTGCTCTTGGCATTTCAAGACGTTCTCTCCACCGAATTATTCATATTAAAATTCAGTACACTGTGAAATTCAGTTCACTATAAAGAAGCCGTCCAGGAACACGTCTGCGTGGGGAAACAGCGAAACGCAAACGAAAAGCACTGCAATGATCGAGTAATTATTTGAAAAATACGCTTCAACACAAAATGAACGCTTCTCACGTGTCCACTCCATGATGGCAACTGGAAAGCAGCTGAAGTTAAACTCCCCGTCAGCCACTATAATCAGAGAGAATAGAATATAGAAATTCTATATAGAAAAATTCTATTCTATAAATATAGAAATTCTCATATTCTATTATCGCTGACTATAATAAACGCTAACTATCGCCTCTCTTTGACCAACAGCGCTGCCACAACCTGCAACTCAAATCAGCAACTTACCGCGCTCCACCCTATACAAAGTGGAAAATGAAATCATTTATCTATCTACCCATCTTTTAGAAATATTACTTGAACGATACAGAATTCAATCACAGTATTTACCGAAAAATCACTAGTAGGAAGCATTCATTGCTGATAGACTAGTATTAAAATATAAATTTAAAAAGCTGCCTAGATAAGATCATTCACCTGCCAAGATAACAAAAATTGTTCTAAAAGCATGAAGTAGTTCCAGCGAATATGTCGTGTTGATGAACTTCTTTCCTATTAGATTGCATATCGATTTTCAACTTTTGTATCATTACTTCGTATCAATTATCCGCCGTGCAATGAGGCCTTGAACAATATATTTTCAAAATAAGATTAAATTTAATACCTTCCTATGAAGAAAAAGATGCAACGGAAACAAAAAACTCACCCAAAACTCGAAAATCGTTATTAAAAGGAAACAAAATTATTTCCAAATTATTCTATCTTTCGTCTCCTTCCCCGTGATTTTCATCCACGTTCATATTTCTATCACTGGCGGCTCGCACCACGAAACAAGTGAAGTGCCCGTATATTTTACTGTACAGCACTTCACCTGTTTCGTGGGCACGAGCCCCGTGGTTTCTATTTTCTTCATTCGTATGTTTTAAATATGATTTAATAGAGTTTTAGACAATCATATTCATGCAATTTTTTCCACAGAATTGAATTTTCTTCAAGTTCTTACCATTCAAATTCAATTCCAAATATTATTTCGATCTAATACTTGGAGCTCTTCAAGCCTGATGTTAACTTTAACTGAACTGTCATCCTTCTACAAACTTCAATTCTTCAAAGTAGTTTATCTCCAATGAGCGAGCAGATGTTCCCTGCAAACAGAGCAGTGAGAAATGATGTTCGCCATGTTTTCATCTTGAACTGGACAACTGCATCCTCGAGGTCCTCTTTTTTTTCTTAACGAGAAGTTTATACAGTGTTCATTGTGTGCCCTGGCAGACCAAAGTCCAAAAAGATGACTTGCGAATTTCAAAAAAGGATTGGGAATGATGCTGATGTGCTGCTTCTCCTTCAACAGTAGCTGCATCCCGGGTAGCGACGATATGGTTGACTGGAAGCTGTCAAAGAGTGGGACATCGTTTGTCACCCTGTTTAATAGACAGGGTAAGGGAGGGAAAGAGGTGAAGATGATTCCAAAAAGTTGGGCGGTTTCGTCTGTCTTTTGTTCATAATGTAACAACGTAACGTACAGTTGATGTAGCCTAAAGTATTTATAGGGATAATACTGATACTGATGTACATAATAATAATAATACTGATGTACAGATAGGGTATAAAGGTGGAAGAAGTATAAATAATAAATGACGCCAAGAAGTAAGGTAGTTTCGTCTGTCTCTTGTACATGATTTAGAGACTATACAGAGTGTTTCAGGAGGAATGTGCAATACTTCTCAGTCTGATTCCTTACACCAAGTAAACTTTTACTTTAACTTTTTTATTTAACTTTTTCCTCAGAAACCGACTCTCTTCAAATTCCATTAATAGAAAATACAATTTTATGATTCCTCATCCAGTTATAACCCTTATTGTTGAAAAAATTGCGTTTTCTAGCATATTTTTCCAATTATCTCAATAAAGTTACAAACTTGGAACTGGTTTCATTGAATTCCTCAGCTAATTTTACATAGGAATTGATCATTTATAACCCCACTGAAGCCTCTAAAAAATTAGAAATGTTAATATATATTATTTTGAAAATCAAATTTTCTCAATTTTTCTCAAATTTTCTCAAATTGTCTCAATTTTCCGCCATTGTTAGCTCAGTAACAAAGCGTTTTTGGGGGTTGGTCCCATGGAACTTTTTCGTCTACTTGGTGTAAGGAATCAGACTGATAAGTATTGCACATTCCTCCTGAAACACCCTGTATAGAGACTGTATAATAATAAGCTATATAGACTAAATAGACTATTTATAAAATAAGCTATAGAGACTGTATAAATAAACCAATAATTAAAGTGTGGGCATTGGATGTTTAAATTTTTATTAACTATCTTGGTTACATGGTAAAAAAACGCCCTCGTTTTACTAGATTTCAGTGTAGTTCCATAAGTTGAACATTGAAAATATAATTTGAGGATGGAAGTTTTACTATCGTTTTGAAGAAGTTTGAGAATGAGGCAGGCCTCCAGTTTGTAAAGTAAAGGATGCAGAAGCGAGACAGGAGGAATATTCATTACAAAACAACCCTCAATTGATGAATTCATTCATTAATTTGAAATGATCTGAGTAAACCCAGAGGTATGTTTCGATACTCTTTGAAATACCAAGTACCAATTAAAACTGTCTACAGCAAGATATACACAGAAATTTTTTATAGAATTCTCTATAGGCTACAGAATGATGGGAAGTGCAGGCCTACTACTACTCATAAAGTGATCTACTTTCTCAGACTACCGAAGCAGATAATTATAATATACAGAATTGATGTATATAGAAAATATATACAGAATGATGGAAAATGAACTTATTTATTTATTAATGTATCCTTTCTCATACTACCGAGGCATCTCCTCCGTGAATACTGCAAGTATTCCTGAGATAATTAGACATATAATTAACCCCAACTTCAATACTGATCTTCGAGCAATCGAAGGTAACGAGTTGATGTTCCCAATTTGAATACCTCAAGTACATTTCTTTCATTAGTGATTCACTCACAAGGAACCCTTCTCTTGAAAGAGCTCAAGTACCTTGAAAGATATTCAAAAATAACATTCAAAAGAATCGTATCTGATGTAAGAAATCAATTCCAAGAGTTATACCAGTTGATGAAGAGTTCAGAGTCGATAGAGAATATTCATGGATTAGGTTTACGATATCGCAAATTAATATAAGAAGATTCTTTTTATAGATATTCTTTCCATATCCTCTATTCATAGAGAGAATTTCTTTATAATATTCATTGATATTGCTTGGTAATGGAACTGAAAGTAGGAAGCAACTTGAAAAGATACATTATATGTCGAGATTTTAAAAAAAAAAAAAAACAGTGTCTTTGTATAATGTTCATGTCCATCAGTACGTATTTATTCTAATGATCTCAAAATTTAAGTATCTATTCAATTTCTATTGATATGCCTACTAATAAGTTAACAAGTTAGAATATTATCTATCAATATAAATGATATTCATCCAACTATCAATTAAAAAAAAATGTTTGTAAGACATTGACTTCTATTCAACTTGAATATAATTTCAAACTCAACTTGGATCGAAACTTTGTCCTAATTTCAACTCTCAAGTGATATCTTTTCATTAATATTTTTCTCATAATAGTGTCATAAATTGAAAGAAGAGCAGATTTGGGCAGAGGCTTTCTAGTATCAAGTTTACGAATAACAAACATTAATTTCCAACTTATTAAATAAGTTTTTGCATCATTCAATATTCATACAGAAGCTTTTTTTGTTTTTCAAACATTGAATTTGAGATTAATGATGAACCTATCCAATGACGCTATCGAAACGGCTGTCCTACCCCAATAATACAGGCAACCGTTCTGGAGATAGTTCTGCGAAGTGCCGATAGATGGCAGCACTAGTCTGTAACAGAGGCGAACTACCCCAAGGCGGAAATGTGTGTCTTGTAACAATAAATTCTGTATCTTTTATAAATGAGTTTGAAATAGTTGATGGAGAACAAAGAAGGTTGATCATGTAGAATTTTAATCAAATACTGTGTAAACTTATTTATTTGATTCAATGTCCTCTATTTTCGCTTGAGTGTGTAAATATTTCAAATAAATTCAATTTCATGAAGTTTCTACTCTCATAGTGAAGAATTAATCAATAATAATATTATCAATCTTTTTTAAATAAAATGCATAATTATAGCTGCTTTACATCAACTGGCAGTTGATTACATCAACTGGCAGTTGATTACATCAGCTGGAAAACCGCCTAACTTTTTGGAGACAGCTGAAAGTCACCATGCTTTGAAGTTTGACACTTTCAAAAAACTATTCTGACAATAAATGTCATGAAAATAAATCAGTATTGTAAAATAGTCAACATTTGGTATGTTTGGGTCGTTCACTAGATAATAGAGATTCCTAGTATCTTTAATATTATTCAACATACAAAACTATTATGAACATGAAAACAAATTCGACATGCTCACAACAAACAAGATTTCAAAAGATGCATGCAAAATTCAGAAACAAGGCGATAGGAGTTCAACGAACTATTATGCGTGAAAGGAGCTTTTACAACTTGCCGATTTGTATGATTTTCAGCCCCTTTTGTTGAGAGTGCAGGCATATTTTTGAAATTTCTGAAAGAGTTACCGACAATAGTGGAAGGGTGCGTCTATAGAATAATAGATAGTCAGTCAAAACATGACAAGTTTAGTGAGAGGTTGAATACAGGTATAGTCTGTACAAGCGAAGAAGACATTCTGGCAAGATGGTAAAATGACTCTAACTCGATCAATATTGGTTGAAAAATTATAAATTTATTATCAAATTGTAGAAAACATTCTTATCTACAATTTAAGACCAATTTTGTAATTTTCTAACCAATATTGACTGAACTGGAGTTACTTTTCCATCTTGCCTGAATGTCTTCTTTGCTTGGACAGACTATACCTATTTTCAATCCCTCTCTCTCATAAGAAAGAGATGGAGGACCAATCGAGAACGATATAATAGTGTAATATACAATAGTAGGGAATTAAAAAGTAACCTTCCTTTTCACTTTTCTATGAATAAGGAAACAAACATGTATGAAGAATAAGAAAGTAAACTGGTATAGAAAACTTCTTTCGGATTCTGCGAAAGTCAAATAATTCTTCCTGTGACACTGACATCTATTGAATATTCTTACTTTTCAATATGTTTTACATGGAGTTCTACGAATTTAGTGAAAAAAACTAACCTAAAGAACTTCGTCGATGTCAAGTGGAAACATTCAATAAGCACATTCAAACTGCCGGAGCTGGAGATTCTTTATAAACCTTTTCATATAAATAATGATTTAATTATTCAATTATTTCCTATGATTATTAAATTTATTCAATGATGCTTAATTAAATTAGATTATTAAATTTATGATGCTTAATTTATTAGTATGTTATTATTAAGCTCAATTCATTGGAATGTTATTCATCATCATTTATAGAATTTTATTATCATCATCAATTATTCTACTTAGAATTAATCAGTTATAGGGTTTATCACACCAATCCAAACAATCAGTAAAATTTTACATTTCAAATTGTATTTTTCACTTATTTCCCACTGTTCAGGACCACCCATCTCTATATATAAAAGCGAAATAGCACTGATTCATTCATTCATTCATTCATCACCAGAACTAAAAATCCACTGAACCAAATGCGTTAAAATTCGGCAGACGAACGCAGTTGAACGTTTAGACGCGCGCTAAGAACGGATTTAAAAAACTTTCCAAGGATACGCCAAATATTTTAATTTTTCTAGAGTTTTTCGTCGTTTTCCTCATTTTTTCGAGAACCAATCGGTAGAAAATGTTGATATTTGGTGGCCAGGTTCAGATAAAATCTAGAAATGTTGTGTTAAAATATTTTTGCAATCCGTTCAAGACTACTCCAGTAATAAGGTTTTCAAAATTGTAGATGTGGTGCAGGTTGCATATCTTCCGCCTTGATACGACCAATCCTAACTGTAAATTCAATGGTTCAGCGAGATTATAGATGAACTAATTTGGAAGATTTGGAATCAAGTTTCAAACTATGAGCGATATACTTCCCAAGGTTACACTTAATATTAGCGTTTTTCTAGCGTTTGTCTTAATATTAGAGTTTTTCCTAGATTTTTCTCAAACAAATTGGCAGAAAATGTTGAAATTAGGAAAACAGGTCCAGATTAGGTGTAGAAATGCTGTGCTCGATAAATTTCTAATCCCCTCTGAACGAAATTTGCAGGCGAGCGAAGCGAGCTTGTTTGTTTCAGCTACACTGACAGAGGGAATTGCAGGCGAGCGAAGCGAGCCTGTTTGACTCACTTACACTGCCTATACTTTTGGGGGTCCAGGTGGCGGAGCCCCCGGCTAGCCGGAGAAGGCGAGCGAAGCGAGCCTGCCAGCTAGTTTATAATAAATGTGATACACAGTAGCCTACCCTTAAAAGGATTTTATTTTAACACAATAATCACACTTTATGGTAACTGTAAAGAGTAAGAAACTACTGCAGTTATTGGAGATATTATTATTTATTTATTTATTATGAATCTATTGGAAAAACACACATCGGTTGAAAGAACAGGCATAGCCCTTGGTATTTCAAAACACAATTTTCATTAAAATATAGTCCAAAATTTGAGGTTACAAGTCCAAATTTCTTCTTCAGCCGAAGTTTTCTCACTCAAAGAAATAATATTAAAGTGATAATAATTTTAAAATTTTGAATTTTGAAGGGTTGATCCGAAAAACACAAAATACTTCCAAACTTTCATTAAAATAGGAAAATTAATTAAAAAATTTAGAGCCGAAAATCATCACACACTAACACTTCCTGTAACCATGGTAAAAAAATTATAAACCTTTTAAAGAGTACTGTGATTATTCTTAATCTTTTGCATGACCATTACTAGCCTCTTGTCCTTTATCATTGTTCACTTTTTTATTTTAGAATAATCAACCAATCAAGCAATCTCTCTCTTTCTTCCACTCCTTTTGTTCTTTTTCACCCATCCTTCCACCAAATCACTCACTATATAAAACTCAATTTATTTTTTTCTACATTCTATCTCTCATACTCTTCCATATTCATACACTTTATCATACTCTCTCTTCTTCCACTCTCAATCGGCTACCCTTCCTCACTCTCTTTTTCTCTTCCTTTTCTTTTCTCTTTTTCATTCTCTATCTATCCCTCAACCCTTCCACCCCTCACCATCAATCCTTTTCAACCCTTCCCAACAACCATACAATAGCCTAGTCTAGGCGAGTATCTAACAATAGCCCCCAAAATTCTTTTGTAACCCTTTTGCCCCTATAACTTTTGTGCCAAAATACTAAGCAACCTGTTGCCATAATCTGTCCTAACCTTTTTGCAGGTAGTGTATTGCCCTCCAAATACAGAACACCTTATAATACATAGATATATTACTTAGGTTCCAACCAAACCCAAATTCGTAATATATAGATATATTAGACTGCTATACACCCGATCAGACCCTTATAGGGGTTAAAATATATTTATATCGAACCCTTTTACAATAATAGAATACAATAATATGTCCCAAACATAAAACCTATATTATACACATAACTATGCTACGAAACTAACCCCAACAACAAAATATCTGTATAGTCTGTCGAAGCAAAGAAGATATTCAGACAAGATGGGGAAATGGCTCCAGCTCTATCAATTTTGGTTAAAAAAATAAAAAATTTGGTCTCAAATTGTAGAAAACATTCTGCTCTACAATTTGAGACGAAATTTCTTATTCTTGAACCAATATTGACCAAGCTGGAATAATTTTTCCATCTTGCCAGAATGTCTTCTTTGCTTGGACAGACTATAGTAGTGCCTCCTGATTATAGAACTGTATAATATATACATGTATATAAGTTCGCTCAAGAACGAACCCTTTAATTCAATAACAAAATACCTGTATCATAATCCGGACCTTGCTCAAAAGCTTTTAGTTTGTATTTCATGCATCATTTCACCCTTTCTACTGTGCAGATATAAACGTTTTACAAAAACCCTGAAATTCACAAAATCCTGGATGAAAAGGGGTAAGAATCCATTAAAGGTTTAAATAATATTTCTTGTGTAATGCAGTTTGTATTTAATGCCTCATTTCACCCTCTCTAGAGATCTTCTACAGGAATAATTGTTGGAAAAATTCTGGTCTACAGTTTGAATCTAAATTTATACTTTTTGAACCAATATTGCCCGAGCTGGAGTAATTTTCTCATCTTGCTAGAATGTCTCCTTTGCTTGGACAGAATATATGAATAGATATAAACATTTTAAAATGATAAGTCCTGAATAAGAAGAGATGAGATTAATAAAGTTTTCTTGTTATAATGTCTGGTAATTTGAGACTGGGCACCCTCAAACTCAAAGAATAAGAAACTACATTTTAAATAATTTGGTAGGCTACTGTATTTATGTTTTCATTTAAACCCTCAACTTGTGTTAAACAATGTACGTTGCTTCAAATATACAATAATTTCTATCATATTTAAAACGATATTGAGTGCAAGAGATCTCTTTGCTTGCCTATACTGGCGCTAAAATATTTGCTAACTAACGCAGACGACGGACCAATGATAGTCTGTTCAAGCAGAGAAGACATTATGGCAAGATGGGAAAATGACTCCAGCAATATTGGTTCAAAATTTATGAATCTGGTTTAAAATTTTAGAGCAGAATGTATTCTACAATTCGAAACCAAATTCATAATTTTGAACCAATGTTGACCTAGCTGGAGTCATTTTCCCTTCTTGCCAGAATGTCTTCTTTGCTTGGACAGACTTTATCGACGGACGCAGAGGGTTTGAAACTGCTGTTTTCCCATCACTGGTTTTGAAATCGTCAAGTTAATCGAAACTGGAAACTCGCTTCGCTCGCCTTATCCGTCTAGCCAGGGACCCCCGGCAGTATCAATGAGACAAACAGGTTCACTTCGCGTGCCTGCAAATTTCATTCAAACGGATTTGCTTCGTTCATCATATCACTCACGCATATTGTTTTCACTGCACTCCCCAGCTCTCTTGACAAAAACTTTCTAAATAGTTCCGAATTTAGCCAGCAGATGTCAGTAGCAATAGGGTGACTTGTTTCGACTGCCATTGGACACGCCTCCAAGCTCCGCCTAGACTCCGCCTATTGGCTGACGATATCGGTTCAAAAAGTTCCCAAATTTGACCAGTAGATGGCAGCAGTTGTCAGGTAGTGTTTCAGATTTGACTTGGACACATATGAAATCTTAAATTTGTTCTTCTAATAGATGAAAGTTGAAGAGAACCCAATTTTATAGAAAAATTTGAGTGGCGAAGATTGTGTAAATCGTACACAAATTTCAGAAATAGCAATCAAAAATCTTAAAATGGCTTTAGTTGAAAATTTGTGTTCAGTCGCAATTTTGATCGCTACTTCTGAGATTTGTGTAAGATTCACGCAATCGCCGCTATTTAACTCCTCCTTTAGAATTGAATTCTCTTCCACTTCTATCTATTAGAAATACAAATTTATGATTTCATATCCAGCTTAATTGTTGGAATATTGTGTTTTAGCACATCTACCAAATTATCTTAATAGCTGTTGAAGTTACAAACTTTAATCAAATTTTCATTGAATTCGTCAGCTAATTTCACATAGGAATTGGCCATTTCCAAAGATATTGTCAATTTCTTTCATACATTTTTTCTAAAGTGTATATATTAAACAGTGTACACACAGCTCAAGCAGTAATTATCATCCCAACCCGTATTCTGTCAACCTCCGAACATATTTTCATTCCATTGAATATCGATTATCCGTGTCCTTGAGAGCGTTCACTTCATGATTTCGTCCTCACCCTCAACTTCGACATAAAAAACGCGCTCAATACTTGTGCAAGGGTTGTCCGCGAAACCTTCCGGGTACCGCTCTGTACAAAAAGGGGTTGAAACGAATTAGGAAAAAACGAAAAAATAAAAAGAAGAAGAAAAAAAGCGAGTCTTGAGGGGTGAGCGCTGATGATCCTCAGGGTAGTCTGTCCAAGCAAAGAAGATATTTTGTCAAGATGGGAAACTGACTTCAACTCACCCAATATTGCTTCAAAAATTGAAAATTTGGTCTCAAATTGTAGAAAACATTCTGATATACAATTTTAGATTAAATTTACCATTTTTGAACCAATATTTACCGAGCTGTAGTCATTTTCCCATCTTGCCAGAATGTCTTCTTTGCTTGGAATTGCAGCTCGAAAAAAACGTGAGGTATTGATTTTTTCTCGGCCCTAGGGGGTGGCAGTGGCTCGCGAGGGTGAAAAAACTGAGGGTTGTGAAAAAAAGCTTAGGGAGCCGTCGAAACAGAAAGGGTGAAGAACGATGATAGTGTCTTGCCCAGAAGAGTTGATGCCTACCCTCAGGATGAGAGGAGTTCTTACCCTACACTCTAAGGATAAAAAGTTCCTACCCTCCACCCTTATGATGAAGGGGCTTGAGGGGTCGTTATACAGACACCAAAATTACTGACGGCTGTAGAATAATTTTAATCAATGCTCAACTCTGTAAAGACAGTCAGTGAGCGGTCTACTACAACATAAAACATCAAGAACAACCTCAACTAAAAAGTTTTTCTATCATTGATCGCTTTCAGACTGTTCCGTGAGAGTTATCATGTTTAAAAGACAATTTATAACTGCCAGTTTAGTTTGTGTTTACTCCAAACCTCTCCCCCCCCCCAACCCTGGATGGAGGGGGGGGGAGGTGTCGCGTGCCTCAGTCTTCCTAGTTGAATGAAACAGAGGCTCACGGGTAAAAGAGAGTAATTTTTTTCTCTAGTCGCGAGCTGGTATATAATACATAGTCAAGTCGAGCAAAGTACACATTCTGGCAAGATGGGAAAATGACTACAGCTCGGTCGATATTAGTTCAAAAATGATGAATTTGGTCTCAAATTGTAGAACAAACTGTGCTCTACAATTTGAGACCTAATTGATAATTTTCGAACGAATATTCACCGAGCTGGAGTCATTTTCCCATCTTGCCAGAATGTCTTCTTTGCTCGACCAGACTATATTTAAAGCAGCGTACTCCTGCTCAAAAGCGGCCCACGTTTTTAGTATTTATGCATCATTAGGATTTGAGCCAGAACTGGATGAATGGTTAGGTTAGCGGGAAGGTTGGGTGGGACTTTCCCTGCACTTTTCTTGGGGAATGCCACGTGGATGCATGATTTTTTGTGTTTGAAAATTTTGTTGAATCTACTTTTCATAACATGTTAGGGTATAGGCTAGTCTGTCCAAGCAAAGAAGACCCTCTGGCAAGATGGGAGAATGACTCAAGTTCTGTCAATATTGGTTCAAAGATTTGCTACAAACTTAATCAATATGATCTCTAATATATGATCACAAACTCAATCAACATGATCTCTAATTGTAGGTAACAATTTGATCTACTATTAAGAACACATTTATAATTCTTGATCAAATATTAACCAAGCTGGAGTCATTTTCCCATCTTGCCAGAGGGTCTTCTTTGCTTGGACAGACTATACATATCCACTGTCGATTCGATCGTCCACAGCTGATCGTTCAATGATCGTACGGCCTGTTGACAGTTATTTTTGACTGCTGGTTTCCCCATCCACCTACAGTTTTCGACTGTCACAGTCCGAACTGACAGTAGATGTAATATAGTGTTTTTTGATACATTGTTTTTGTGAATAAACAGTTACTGTGGTTCTTTGAGTGCATTAATGGCGTTCACTTCATGTGAGGAATATTTAAAAGATAATTTGTGATTAATATATGAATTACTAGCCGGCAGGCTCGCTTCGCTCGCCTTCTCCACCTAGCCAGGGGGCTCCGCCCCCTGGACCCCCGACAGTATGGGCAGTGTAAGTGAGTCAAAAAGGCTCGCTTCGCTCGCCTGCAAATTCCTTTCAGAAGGGATTCGAAATTTATGGAGCACAGCATTTCTACACCTAATCTGGACCTGTTTACCTAATTTCAACATTTTCTGCCAATTTGTTCTGAAGAAATCTAAGAAATACTCCGAAAATTCCAAAAAATAGTAAAACGCTAATATTAAGCGTAACCTTGGAAAGTATATCGGACATAGTTTGAAACTTGATTTAATATCTTCCAAATTAGTTCATCTATAATCTCGCTGAACAATTGAATTTACAGTTAGGATTGGTCGTATTAAGGCGGAAGATATGCAACCCGCAAAACATCTACAATTTTGAAAACCTGATTACTGGCGTAATCTTGAACGGATTGCAAAAATATTTTAACACAACATTTCTAGACTTTATCTGAACCTGCCCATTGAATATCAACATTTTCTACCGATTGGCTCTCGAAAAAATGAGAAGAACGCCGAAAAACTCTAGTAAAACTAAATTATTTGGCTTATCCTTGAAAAGGTTTCAAAATCCGTTCTTAGCGCGCGTCTAAACGTCCAACTGAACATGCCTGCCAAATTTGAACGCATTCGGTTCAGTGGATTTTTAGTTCTGGTGATGAATGAATGAATGAATGAATGAATCAGTGCCATTTCGCCGAAAAATACTTGAAAAATCTCTTGTGGAAGGTCAATATTTTTGGGAGAGCTCCCAACAAAAAACGGCGACTGGCGGATGATCTTTTTCAATAAACAACTGATGCTAATCTGAAGAATTAGATTGATAGTGCTGTAGAAATAGGAAAAATGAAGATGAACGGGCATTACAAAATTTAGTAGAAATAAAAATAGATAAGTTATAATATACAACAATTAAAAAATGAACTCAACCAATAAATGAATGATCAACTCACCTGAAGCAGTTGAAATTAATATTGATAACAATGTTGAGATAACTGGATGTTTACTTTAATTAAACGTGATAATTAGACTTGGAATCACTCAAAAAATTTAAAGAGTGATAAAAGAGTAATAGGAGAACGTAGCTCTTCAAATGATTACCGAAAACCAACTGTTCAATCCACAGAAAGTTTGAGCAAAGCTAGCCACGAAAATATTAAAACTGGATAATCGCTGGAGGCATATTCAAGATATTGTTTTTGAGTGAAATGAAACTGACCGTTCAACGTGACATCAACATCATCATTATCGTGATCAGAAAATCAACAGAATCATTATCATCATCATCATCATCAAAGAATCATTCACTGCAGCAGATCGTGATCATCATCATCGAAGAATCATTCACATTAGCAGCAAAATCGAAGATACTTTCAGATATAGTCTGTCCAAGCAAAGGAGACATTCTGGTTAGATGGGAAAATGACTACATCACGGTCAATATTGGTTCGAGAATCATACATTTGGTCTCAAATTGTAGATCGAAATGTTTCCTACAATTTGAGACCAAATTCAGAATTTTTGAACCGATATTCACCGTGCTGGAGTCATTTCTCCATCTTACCAGAATGTCTTCTTTTCTTGGAAAGAATACTCGTATATTAGTATCCGAATCATCTCCTTTCAAGTTGGTTTGATTCGTAAATTTTGAAGATTTGAGAGATGACAACAATTATTTGAACTATTTGTTTACCACTTTTTCTATTGGTTCATTGTTCATCTCTTGAAGTGTCTATCTTCTCTCATTCGTTTCATCTCCGCTATCCAATTCTTTTCATTTTGACAATAATAATCATTACTCTTTTCTCATCTCTATTTACATTTGCTTTGAATCCTAAATTATTATCTGCTTGATTCCAGATCAATCTCTTTCTCAGTTCTTATGATTGAAATTCAATCAAGAATTCTCTCATTCAATCTTATATGTTTTCCTATCTGAATTGTGTGCGATTATGTATCTAACATGTGCGATTATGTATTGTTACTTTATGTTATCAGAGTATCACTATTTATTTGAACAAAATATTTGATTTTTGTTTGAAAAAAGTGATATTTTGACAATTCAATTGTTATTTCCAATACATTATTATTTTAAATTATTTATTCTATTTATTGGTACTGATTATTCTACTCCTACTCGTTTCTCTCTTTTTCCAATATTCTCAATTACTTTTTACTCTTTCTCTCATAAATAATTTCCCTATTATTATCCTACCTCTCTTTCTATTTAAACTTTATTAAGTTGCTTTGTAAGGTGTAATATTTTCTGCTTTTAATATCGCTTATTATTTAAATAGTATTTGATTTTGAGTATTTACTTCATACTGATGTTGTCTCCGACATGGCAATGGAGGTAATCAATTAATCAATAATATAATATTTTTATCTCTCTATCTTTCTCATTTTCATTCTTCATAAAATTTACTCTATTCTTCCCAATATCCTATTATATTAAGCGAGTAATTTCTGTATGTATGTATGTATGTATGTATGTTTGTATGTTTGTATGTGGAACCACGGATCTAGAAAACGGCTCTAACGATTTTCTTGAAATTTGAAATGTAATATAACCGTGATGGAAAAATAAGATTGCACCAGGTCTCATGTCTGGGAAAACTCTCTGACAGGATTAATACAAGAATAAAATATTCCTTATTCAGGCATTATCCCAAGTACTACGTATAATGGCTGTTATCGTAAGCTGACCAATGCTATCCAGCTGGAGTGAATTGAGTTACATTCAAGTCTATAACAAATGTTCATAATCATAACCATCAAAAAATTGTGAGAGGTGATCATATCAATTTTGGATTTATTTTTTACAAGGAGGTTCCTTGATTTTTTACAATAACATATTTATGTAATTCAACAGTTCAGCCGCAGCTTCAGAGCGAAGCTCGGTACCAGATGTTTCTACTTTTCAGTGAGATCATTCGCCATAGTATCAGATCTACTCAGATATAGTCCGTCCTTGCAAAGAAGACATTCTGGCACGATGGGGAAATGTTTCCAGCTCGGTCAACATTGGTTCAAAAATGATAAGTTTTGTCTCAAATTCTATAAAACATTCTGATCCACAATTTGAGACAAAATTTATTATTTTTGTACCAATATTGACCGAGCTGGAGACATTCCACATCTTGCCAGAATGTCTTCTTTGCTTTGACAGACTAAACCGTTTCAAATGAAACATTGCCTTTCACTTTTTACATCAAATACAAACCGCCTCTAGCCAACAGTAGCATCTTATTATTGTTAAAGCTAGTGCCAAAAATGAAGGCGATCGGCGAATGACTTTGATCAATTCTCAGCTCTGTCAGGACAGTCGGCGAGATGTCTGCGAGAGTACATCGAAACAAGAGCGACTCCAGCTATAGTAATTACATTATATAATACAGAAATATAGTAAATTATATATAATATAGTAATTACATTATAGTAATTATATATTATACTAGCCTATAGTAATTCAGAAATAATATAGGTTAAGCTCATTTTTTGCATAATGTTCTAAATTCATCACTTTCAATCTTTTGATAAACCTCATAATATTCAAATTATTTTCAATTATTATTTTAATTCATTAACTCACTGTTGTCTTTACAATACAGTAATAACAAATATTCAGTCTATTATCTGTATTATATCTATATTATATTATTTTGTTATTCCATTCTCATCCCACATAAGAATGTGAAAGTCATGTTATTAGAACAATGTTCATCTAATTACTATATTTTCGCCTACAAACAGTGAATTTCTCCAATCTTTTTACTAAAGCCGTTAAGATAATACTGTTGCTCTTCAATCTAATCATCTAATAATACAATAATCTCTACATAATACACAGCCTTTCTGACTACGTTAATTATATCCACGATTCACCCATTAGTGTTTCAAATCTTCTCGATCTTATAACGGTATTCTTCAATCTGTTCAACTCTCACATTTTTTTGATAATCTGATACAGTCCGTCCAAGCAGAGAAGACATTCTGTCAGGATGGAAAAATTACTCCAGATCGGTCAGTATTAGTTCAAAAATTATCGATTTGTTCTCAAATTATAGATCAGAATGTTTACTACAATTTGAAACAAAATTTATAATTTTTGATCCCAATATTGACAGAGCTGAAATCATTTATTCATCTCGCCAAAATGTCTTCTTTGCTTGGACAAACTTTACAACCGACTCGAAATCTAAACAGTTGGCGTCATCACAGAGTTAGGATGATTTGTAATTTATATCCTCTCAAAGATTTTCAACTGAGATAGATTATTTTGAAATGTTCCAGACATTAATGTCATTTTCAAGGTCATTGAAAACTCCAATAAAGGTCGAAGTATCCAATGAATTGAGATCAGTTATTTTGTGATTTTGTGACCTCAAGAATAGATTTGATAAGAGAGGATCTTTTTAGTCAATAGAACAGCATCCATCATTTATAAAAATAATCAATCAATATTTACAAAGGTTAGTACAACAGGCATAATGCCCAAAACTGTTCCTAAACCAATTTATAAGGTTATAAGGTTATAAGGTTCCTTAGGTTCTTAAGTCCAAATTAAGGTTTTGTCATGTAGTGAAACTTCAAACCAATTTCCACCACCGAAATAAAAGAGAAACAATTTTAAATTTAGAAGAGTACGCAATGTACATCAATGAGTTCATGAGCACTGTACTTTACTGTTAGTTTAGCCTCATTTCCATTACTGCAAAGGTCGCATGGGTACATGTTCCTTAAATGCAATAGATGCACGGAGTTGTAAAAAGTCACGTATACTGGTCAGCTAATTTTTCATTTTCATTGCTCTGTACAACTTCGTGTTTCTATTTCATCTTATGCCGACCTGTAATGGAAACTCAACTTTATCAAGAAACAATGAAGTAGCAAAAATGTAGATTGATCGTAGATTGATAGATAGATTGATCGTAGATTGACCCAGTTGCTGTATGGTTATCAATTCATGCAGGGATATTAATTTTTTCTGATGATTGCTTTAAGTTTGTGCGTGGGTAATAATAGGGGTAATGATGAGAGATGACAACTGGTTTTAGGCGCAGTCGGGACCGACGGCTTCAAGCAGGACGTACACAGCAACAGACGGACGTATGTAGACGGCCAGGGGAAAAATCCGTCCTCAGGTTATTGAATGTTGCAACGCACAGATGGACAATGTTTGTTCATAGAAATTTGTCAGGTTCATTAATTTTATATTCACTATAAACGATTCTTATGATTTTTTATTTCTGAAGGAACACACTATAATTGATTTGTGTTTGAAACAATATGTATTTAGTAAAAATTATGTAGAGAATAGGGCTGTTCCATTCTGATATAATCATCTCGAACGTAGGCTATAACATCTTTGCTTCGATTATTAGTTATTTTTACAAGTTACAGGAAAAAGAGAATATTCATGCGGAAAACTATCAACAACTATTAATATTTTCATTTCTAATATAGGTGTTTGTAATTTTTGACGAAGTGAATAAATATTCTAGTTAAACGTTAAAACTAACAAAAACTTTCACTCACGTGTTCGGCCATTTCATCAGCAACCGGCGACAAGTTTCTAGGTTATGTTCGTCGTCTCCTATCACCCAAACAATCTCCAGACGTCGTCAAACTGAATTCAAAAGTGATTTTGACGCCGATCCGATGCGCGTCGCGTTTTAATATAAACCTTAACATGCAAAGAGGTCGCCGCGACGCCATCCGAGACGCGTCTGCGCGCCAAATTCGCTTGGCGGGAAACGAAGGCGCCAACGCGAATGGCGGGAAAGGACTCCCTCCACTTTTTTAAGTCCTGGCCTGTACTACGCGCAGAGTAATAGTAAGGGACGCCCTTGAAAGTGCATTACTCTAGGGTAGGTTGGGTATGTTTGCTACCCCTTTTTCTTACTCATACTCCTCCTCCTCATCCTCCTCCTCCTTCTCCTCATTCTCCTCCTCCTGCTAATATTCCTACACCACCACCTACTCCACCACTATTCTGCTCCAGAATTATTTTTCTTTCTTGCTCGTGCTCGTGTACGTGTTTATGCTCGTGCTCGTATTTGTGTAGTGGTTATTTATTTTTTCATCAATGGCTCAACAGCCCATGAAGGGTCCAGTCCTATCAGCTGGTTGCCAGTTTCATATTCACTCCACTATGCAGTCAGTCCAAAGAAAAGGACTCCAGCCCGGCCAAAACCGGATCAAAGTCCATAAATTCACAGAGCACACAGTCCCCGTACCAACACTGACTGAGCTGAAGCAAAGAATATGTAGAGATGATTGAATAATATAGGCTACTTCATATTCACTGGCTGAAGCCACCCCCCACCCCGCCAGAATGCTCTCCCCGCCCGGACACAGGAGAATAATCATCAACCAGAATAGAGGTAACGCGTGGTTAGCACGTTGATCCTCTCAAGCATAAGCCAGTTTCCGTAACCAAGTGGCGGCACAGATCACCTCTGAATAACATCCAGTTAATCAGTTGGAGTGTAATGCAACAATCACTATTTGGATAAAATACCACATAGTCTCATCAAATACAATTAATTTTTTAATTACAATTCCTCCAAAGACGGGGAACGACTGACCATCGTTTTTAAAGACAGCCAATCTCCCAAAAGAGGATAACATTTTTTCGATTTAAGACCAAAATCTCCATTTGTGCTCTTCTCCTTCTTCTTCTTCTTCTTCTTCTTCTTCTTCTTCTTCTTCTTCTTCTTCTTCTTCTTCTTCTTCTTCTTCTTCTTCTTCTTCTTCTTCTTCTTCTCCTCCTTTCTCTACTCCTTCTGCTTCTTCTCATTTTCCTCATCCCCCTATTCTTTTCTTTCTCTCTGAAAACCACCAACCCTCACACACTTGAATCACACGTAAGCCTCAGTCACATACGTGCTGTGTCTTGGCGGGGTGGGAGTTTAGGAGGTGGTTTAGGGTTTGTACAAGCCTTGAGCCTGTGGCGAGGGTATGAGTGAGTGAGTGAGTGAGTGAGTAACCCCCCTCCTTGAAAGAGTGAATAAACCCCCTCCTCAAACCACGCAACTCGGGTGACTCATTCATGGATTGTTATCGATGGTAGAGACTTGGGAATCACACACTGTTACTGAGTTCTTTTTCCCAGATTCCTTTTCTTTCAAAGCTGTTACATGGTTTTTAGTTCTTCTTGTTAATAGCTATAGAGTGATGGTTTTATTTTTTATTGAATTTTATCCAGTTTGATTGCATCACCGACTAGAGTCTTTCCAAGCAAAGAAGACCCTCTGGAATGATGGGAAAATTACTCCAGCTTGGTCAATATTTGTTCAAGAACTATAAATGTAGTCTAATCAGTAGATCAATTTGTTTCCTACAATTTGAGATCAAATAGATAATTTTTGAACCAATATTGACCGAGCTTCAGTCATTTTCCCATCTTGCTAGAGGGTCTTCATTGCTTGGGCAGACTATACCCACCCATCACTTGTTATCATATTCACAATCACAATGTAGCCTACATAGTAAAATAAACTAGTTACAGTAGTTTCGAACTTTCAAGTCATTTTCAAGTTGAATTCCACTCATTCATTTATACATTTGTAGCCCTAATAACAAAGTGAACATTGAAATATGTCTACAACTGAGTTCCAAAACTTTATTGAAATATTTTTGTCAACCTAATAACATCTCATAAAGAATTCGTACCCTGTATTATGTTTTCTAGTCCACATCCCTTCTTTAGCGTTTTTGCAATATTTATTCATTTGTTTATTCAAATATTGCTTCCATACATGGTATGATTTCAAATTTGATCATTTTTCTCGTAACAATTGTCACTGAAGTTTATATAAACTAATAAATAATGTCCTCTTTAACAAAATCTGAATTGAATAACTTTTTCCCACTGATTACGGTCCATTGGCAGTCCAAAATAAGGCGATGTTTCTGCAATATAAGGCGATGAAATAATTTTTCTCTGGCAATCATTGTTGGAGATATATTTTCTGTAGCCTACATGTTCCATAGAACACCTTTATTGCTACATTTATATTTGCGTTTGAATTAGAATAATAATACAGTCGAATTATGAAAAGAAGCAATTCTACCAAGCATTGAACACATTATCAGCACTTGGGTAAACGAACTACCAAAGCCATTTTGTATTATTGATGTCTGACTACAAATATCATGTGAAATGTTTGATTAACAGTAAACTACACACTAAACAGTAGTTTACAGTACGGTACTACATCAGTACATTACAGTCTACTGAGTCAAGGCTATAGAAGCGTTTTGGTTTTGCATTATAAAAATTGCAGCATTCTCATATTTTATTTGTACGTTAGCTCTAGCAAATTCTACTGTCTTCTCGAGATTGAGCTTTAGATTTCGAAGTAAGTATTAGAATAGAAGTAGGTATATATTATATCAACTCAGACCCTAATCACAAGTTAGGGATACGAAGTTTTTTCTGTATTGAAAAAATTTATGACCAAGCCGACTTCTATATTAAAATCAATACTGTGACAATCTATAATTAGGTCTTCTTCTGTCTTTCGAGGGTTAGGCATTTTCCTGTTCCGACTCATAACTCAACAATATTATACTCAATAATTAACTCAATCTTAATAACTCAATAATTAGGTTAATGAGCAATTTATAGATGAAAACTTGAAACATTTAAGTTATAGAGTTATTGATTATACAGTACCGTACCGTACTGTAGAATTTTGAGTTTATTTTTAATCAATAGTTCAGTTCTGTTTCCAATACGAATCATCAATTATAACAAGTGATAACTTGAATATTTCAAGTTTCCATCAAGGGATTACTCATATTATGACTCATTTAAGTTATCAGACTAATTGATTATATACTGTAGAAACTTATTCATTTTATTAAAAGTTTAGTTTTGTCTCCAATACTTTAAGTAATTTATTGATTGATCAAGTTTAAATGATTTATTTTTCTTATGAAACCTATTAAAAACGTTAAATGATTTTTCATAGATTGAAAGGTTTAACAATTATTTTTTATTCTTGAGAATATGAGTATAGGCTACATATATAACACTAACTTGTATGTTGTATCCCTAGAAATTAGAGAAGACTCAACAAATAAATATGAGCATTCCAAGGTCATCTATACAATTATTTCTTCTGATAAATTCAGTTCTGGTGAGTAACTTATTTAGTGAATAGTAATTATTCGTATTTTGCGTGTAGGCCTAGGCTCAACTTCTCCATACGAAGAACCAAAAAGATAGCTTTCGAAAAAAATTAAATTTTCAGTTTTAAATAGAGATGAAAGACTACATCCCAATCCATTCAAGAGAACAGATATTATAATTGAAGTATATAAATTAGTATGACAATATGAAATCTCAATCACTCATAAAATCATAGAAATCAGTTGATTGCACAGAAAATAAACCTGCTATAAAATGACATCATCTGACAGAATCAACACGATATTTCTATCGCACTTTCTAAATGACGTCAGTTAACGATGATTAAATGTAATTGCCTGTTGTAATCTGTCGTTTAACTTCCAATGAGAGAATACAGTTGGAATTTTTTCTAATTTTTAACCAATGTTTCCTAACAATTTTTTTTCGTTTTCTGTTCACAGCTTACTCAAGGTTCTTCTATTATCTGTGAGTGCGTTAACAAAATTTATCAATTCTTAATATATAATTTATAATTATGATTATATAAATATAAAGTTTTTTATAGGAAATACGAAATAAATTCCATAAATGAGTCAATTTTTGTTAATATTGTTCAAGGAACCTCCTTGATATTGTCCGATCTCACTAGACGTATAATAGTAGGCTATTTTAGATCAGCTGTTAGTAGGTTACATTACTTACGAAGTACGAAGGACAGATATGAACCTGCAAACTTTTTCACGTCAGCCTACCTGAATTAATTGTAGAGAATTGAAAATTATTTTATTTCAATTTTTATTTTCAAATGAATGAAACATTTCCATTCATATAAGTTACTATTTCCAATCAACGTTTCCTATATAGATTTCAGACATCAATTTTATTGTAATTCTAACGATTTTATTACAGCTTTGTTCAACCTAATCGACTCCACTAAAAGTGGTTTTGTTAGTTTAAGTGATGTAGAGAGAGTTGTCCAATATAAGCAAGGCACTGCCATAGGAAATGGTGAGGATATTTCAATGTATTTTTTCAATTAGTCCGAATTCTTTCAATCGTCAATCAGCATTCTTTATAAGCTTAGTGTTTATACATTCATGACGTTTATGAATATTCAGAATACAGTTGTAGTAAGTATAGATAGCAAGTAAGTAGATTACAGTTCAATATAAATAATAGTAAAGTATAAAATGGTACTCAGTGTACCAAAATGGTATAGTTTAGTGTGAAATAATAGTTAAGTATAAAATGGTACTCAGAAACTATCAGTATTGGAGATTGGAGACAATCTAGGTAGGTACAATTTAGGTAGTTTGTAGCAAGTAGCCTAATTCTTTTAAAATTGGTTTTAGTTTAGTATGAAATACATACAGTAATGTGATAAACTGGTGCTCCAGACTGGATAATCTTTTATAAAATAATTGCGTTCATCAATTATTTGCAATCAATTTAATTGTTTCAGAGCAAGATATCAATAACTTGAAGGATGCAATTTCAACCCAGCCCTCAAAGCAAGTCAATAGAAATCAATTTAATGAGCTTTTGAGATCTCATTCCAGCATGTAAGTGATTATTTTGCCTATCCACAGTTTGATATAGGATATATACTGGAAAAATTTATGATAAATACCGTATATAAAATTATATTTGATTAGCATATTGAATTACCGTACATCACGTAGCCTACTACAAGAGGCTTACGAAACCATCTCACTTTTTAATGGAAACTAACAGCATTTGATCAAACTTTCTTACAATGTTGCAAACTCTAAATAAATTTTTAATCATTCCAAAAGTTCAAGGAACTATTACATCAGAAATTTTATAATGCCGGCCTCGGTGGCGCAGTGGGCTAGGGCGTCACAACCTTCAGTCCGCTAGCACTGCCGCAGGTCTGGGTTCGAATCCCAGTGGCATGGCTGTTTTTCACCTCATCAATCACCTTCGCACTCATGATCCATTACCCACGCACAAGCTAAAATGCTCATGTGGGCATCATCCGCAATAAAAAAAAAAATAATAATGTTTCACAAATCTTCTACCAACGAAAAATTTGATTGGTTGTGACTTGGTTCTTCTATAAATTGTAACAAATTATTAATTCACCCAAAAAGAATATTTAAATAATAATAGTCGAGGTTTTAGGAAATATTCTTCAGAAAATCACCTACAGTCCTAAACCTACGCATAGAGCTAGAATGCTAGAATATTTAAAAGTACCGTACCCATCCATGCCAATACCTATGTTTTGTTGATTGAAAATATAAGCCTATTCCTATAATTTTTTTCTAGAAAGAGGGAAATAGATCTTGCTGCTTTCTTAGAGCGCGATTCAAGAACTTTCACTTACCAAGAAGTGAAAGATTTACTTGGTTTAAATGACTGGGTATTGAATCAGAAAATATTTCGTGATGGAAAGAAAGAAATGTCTCCTGAGGGTGAGTCCATTAAATATTACTTATTAAAATAGAATCAATTAAAAGATCATCACTTTGCAAGTACAGTTAAATCGCAATTGAATGTAACTCATATTAATAATAAATTTATAAGATAAAATATTGTGAAGTAAATTTTTGAAAATATTTTAGGTAGCCTACCCTTTTGATGATGATAATGATGATAATGATTTATCAAATCAATCTTCTGATGATAATGATTTATCAAATCATTCCCAATTCACTATTACAGTTACCAAACTGAAGGATTGTCAAAAATTTAATTTCATTCACAATTTTTTAATCACCTACTACATTACAATTATCACTCAAAAACGAGATAAAACTTTACAATAAAATTGTAATAAGTTTTACTATATTTTCATAAGACGTTGAATATATTATTAAATAATCTATTGGAAAATTTTCAACTGATCGAGTTATTCAAACTTAGAAAACTAGCTGCTAGAAACTTTTTTAAGTTTTTATTCACTCATAAACTAATATAATTATACATATAATAATTTAATAACAAAAATACGTTGTCTAGGTGTATATCAACAATAATTTCTTATTTTCAGATCTTGCAAAAATTGTAGAGATGTCATCTGAAGAATACAGTAAAATCGGCAATGCTAGAAGATCTCGAACGGGAAAAACATTACAGTATTACCTTCAACAAGACCACTAATTTTTTAATGGCTTGTCAGGCGATAAATGAACTGTAGATAAATTTTGGAACAAGATAAAAACAAGTTTTTAGGCTCAAATTGTAGGCAATGATTTTTTCTACATGTTCAATCCTCTCATGAACCTTTTGTCCTTTTCAACATATACAAACTTGATTTGGAGACCATTGATTACCAGACAAACAATTGAAAAATGAATGTATAGAGTATCAGTATGTTTTTAAGTCTATGTAGCTATCTTAAATGCGTGATGCCAAAAAAGTTATTTATAGGAGATTGTAGAGGAAGAATTTATCTACATTTTCATGATAATTTCAATTTTTTATCTCAAAGCGTTCAGAAGATATACTCATTTTTAAGCAAAAAAATCCTTTTTTTTGTATATGATGAAAAAGTCAATTTTGCCTCAGTAATGAATTTTGACAATTTTGACCAAATTCAACATATGTTACATGAATTTAGACCGCCTTGATGAGCTGAGAAGAATGAGCTATGAACTGTTGAGATCCGATGACTTTAACAATAGTTAGAGGTATCCTTAGATTGAGATCCTTGAAGGGTCCTTACTATTGAACAAACCCAAAATTCAGGTCGGTAAGAGGCTTATCTGCTGGAAATTGATCTAGAATACATTATTATCAAATAAAATCTCAATACAAGCACGTATAAATTTTTTTGGAGACCATTTTTCCCATAAATAGGGGCTTTTAAGATACAAGGATATCTTTCTACTGCCCTAGTTCGAAAACTATACAAGATAGAGAGGTCTACTTGGTCTCAAATTGTAGAGGACAAAATTATCCCCAAAGGGATTTTGATTTACACGATTCAAATGAATACGTCAGAAGATCTAAGCAAGCAAAATCTAAAAATACTCAAATTCTCATTTTTCTAGAAAATTAGTCTCTTTTTTGAAAATCATAACTCCGTTCTTAATAAGGATAGAAACATGAATCTGATACCATGCTCTTGGAAATTTAATTTACTAAAAAAAGATGGAATTGATTTTTTTCGACCGACGCTTTGTTCTGACTGAAATCGTGGTAGACTAGAAATGGAACCGAAATTTTGGCCGCCATCTTGAATTACAAAAATTGCTCAACTTTTACAGCTTGGCATCACTCGGATTCGGAATCTACACATCAAAATCTATCATAATCGATCAAAAAATCCACAAACGACATACCACAAAAAAAGGTTACCCCCTTTTTTCGCATTTGGCACCCAGACTATAAATCAACCTCGAATGAATAAAAGTTACTCAGTTACCCTTTTATAGGATGAATAAATTATCCATATCCTGGAACTATTTATTCTGTAGTAGTGTACCTGTAAATAGTGATCTGGAACCACTACAGTATCCTAGAAGCTATAAAAAAACTGGAAATATGATAAATTATAGATTTTTTTCAGTTTTCCAGTAGCATAGGAGTAAGACGATTTTTCTCTGTGACAATTGTATTAATAGGGAGTATCAATATATTTATACTGAAGGCGAAAGATAATATGAAAGATATAAATATACGGGTCTTCACTATGATTCTTCTACAAACTGTTTATTATTGAATTTTTATGTATTTTTAGCGTTCAAGTCACAAAAATATCTAATTACACGTAAAATGCAACGAGGAATGGGGAATAATGGTTTTAGAGTTGCAAATACATTAATTCGTTTTTGCGTGAACGCAAAATATCATGAATTTGAGGGGGTTTTCAAAATTATCTTGAAAAGTATACGCATACCGTACCTACGGTACTTGAGATACAGTAGCATTTTGAAACATAACTGGCCCAAACGATTTCTCACGCAATTTCACATAATAGAAAATTAATAATATCTTTTTCTGTAGCTTCAGGAAAAATAGAAATAACATAAAAAATTGGCATCTTTGAAGGGCTGTGTCTCGATAGGAGTTGTCCCCGGATTTTCCGGATCAAAAAAAAAAAAAATTATCAAAATTAAATGAAAACTATTGAAGTTTGCATAGTCATCAGGTTTTAATCTATTCTGAAAGTTTCAAGTCTCTTGCTTGTCGGGAAGTGTGGGAAAATCGCGTTACGAAAGACCCAAAGCAAGTTGAATAGCCTAAAACGTTGTAAAAATGATAAAATAGATAGCTTTCAGTTATCAAACCAGTGACAGTAATATAGCGGTAGTAGCAGTAGCGCTATCTTGTATCGAAAGTATGAACTCACTGCTGTGGGCTGAATGTATACGACAGCGAACGATATAGTTATAAGAAATCGATGCTACTTTGATCACTCCAGGGAAGGCAATTTCGATCTTGAATTTACGTTTTTTTGGAGCATTGAAAAATTACGCAAATATCGAATTAAATGTAAAATGGAACGAGGAATCGAATTAAAATGGTTTTAGAGTTGTAAAAACAAATGTTTTTGCTTAAACGAAAAAACATCTTGTGATTTGGGTGTTTTTCCTAGTTATATTGAAAATTGCTTGAAATCGAATTTCAAAACATGTTCCAAACGATTTCTCAGGCTAATTTACATAATATAAAAATAATTTGAAACCTTCACATTCCTCCATAGCTCCAGGAAAAATAAAAATAACACTGGAAATCGACATCTTTGAAGGGCTGCAGTTTGATAGGGGTTGATTTCCGGATATGAGTTTATCAGATGTTCCTATCCTAGATTTTCAAGATACATATGCTTTCATAACAAAATCTCGAAAAAAATGATTTTCAATTTTTCGGAGACTTTTCATTTTTTATCAGAAAAACCTTCTATCCCACGTATTTGAAAATGCCCTCAATAGGTTCCTTATAAAATTTTCCATTATAATGGTATTGTTCCAAACCTTTTCAACCCTCACAAATTTCAGGACAATCGATTTCAAACGTCTTCAAGACTGTGCATCGTCTGAATAAATCGATCATTCTGGAGTCTGTAGCGCATATCAAGTTATGAAAATATACTGGGACCTGGGAAATAAACTGAGGAATCTGATAAAAATAGTTTTAAGCATGTCACTTGCGTTGTTTTTGAGAAATAAGTGTTTTAATGACAAAACCATACAATTTGTCATTAGTATTTTGTGTTTTTTTGGCAATAACTCTGGAACCACTTTATATACGAGCTTGGAACTGGTCTCAATCGATTCTTCAGATCGTTTCCCATTTTTCAATACCTGATTAGTCGACCATTATCCACTAATAACGCCAGGAAAAAATAAAGTTTGTGAAATGTTCACCAACTTTCAATGATTTATTACTCAATAACGGTGCATTTTCGGGCAGTGGACCATCAGATGTCCCTATCCTACTTTTTTGTGAAGAATCTTGTACGATTTTTTATTTCACGATATCTTAAAGTTTAACGGGCTTAACCAAGTGTGCGCGCGTGCGAGACTGCTGTTATTATTATTCTGTTGATGGTCGAGGTATTTTTTCGATATAGCATACTTCGAAAGTACGCAGTGTCGATTTAGTTCTTCCTTTCGCTGCTAGATGGCAGAGGCTGCCTACGAGGTAGAAGGCCGCGGAATATTTGGTTGACTTTCAATGGAATTTTCTTGAGAAATGTTTATTTAATTTAAATGTATTTCTGATGCGTTTGAAGTCATATGAAAATACCATGAGTGATGCAAATTGAACCGAGAAATCGATTGAGAATAGTTCCAGTCTTAAATAAAATTGTTTTTTCGTAGCATAAACATCTTTTATATAGAATTACATCAATTATATAGAAAATTACTTGAAATTGCATCTTGAAACATGTCATGTTCCAGACGTTTCCTCAGGCTATTTTACTTAATGGCATTCTAGCCTGGGGAGCAACTCATTTCTGTCATATGGATCCCATTTTCAAAGTACAGAAACTGATCCTCAGGATAATGGGACAGAAACATCCGCTCTACCCTACTCTATTTGCGGAGCTCCACCTACTCAGCATCAGACAAATTTACATCCACAGACTACTTACATTCACCAGAAAAAACCCGCAGTTATTTCTCAACATGGACCACAACCACAGTACACGCAGAAGGAATATCGATCTGGCTGTTCCCAGGATGGCAACGACAGCCGCCCAGAGGACAGTCACATATCTAGGACCGAAGCTTCATAACATACTTCCAATACATATTAAAGAAATAGTACCGGTTAACATTTTTAAAGCAAAAACAAAACCTTGGCTCATTGAAAATAGAATAAATTTTAGTGAAAACCTTATTGGAAATTAGAGTACCATCGTTCAGGAAATAATTTTTTTGTCCTTCATTACTAATCAAATGTAAAAATTAGCCCATAAATATTATTATATTAATTAATTTTTTAAAATTATTTTTATAACTCTAATGCCGTGTAAAGCAAAGTATTTGTGGTTTCCCAACACATATTTTATATAGTGGGGGCCACGAAAAAATATATCTTTTTTGCAATAAAGTCTAAATTGTTACTTAAATTCACATCATGAAATCTTACCTGTATATTGTTAATTTCTTACTAATAAACTCCTCTGGAAGAATTGTTTTTCTTTCAGAGAAATTATTATTATTATAATAATACAAGAATAATGTTTATCCTTTATATTTCTCCACAGCTCCAGGATAAATTAAAATAACATTAAAAATTAACATAATTATCTAAAGGGCTGTAGTTTGATAGGGGTTGATTTCCGGATAAGTTCTATTATTTTATCAGATAATGTTTCTATCCTAGATTTTCAAGAAACATTATTATCCTACAATTGGCACCTAGTAATGCCTAGTTTATAATATGATGCCAATTCCCCAATTGTCTCCTGAAATTTACAGCTGATGTAAAGTATCTATTGAATCTTTTGATTTTAAAATCATCAGCTAGGCATGGCTAAATGAAAACTCTAATTGACAATATCAGCTGACGGTTTTAGAATGCAATTATTATTGCCTCGCCAATTGGCATCGTATAAACCCGGCATGGCAAACCCAAATCTTGCTTCTACTGAAATACATCGATAAAAATATTGATTATACAGGAAAATAAGAGTAGAAATCACCTTCTCAATGATGAATGGAAAAAGCCTATAGAATTTTGCTTTACACTGGAAAAAGTGAGAGATAAGTTAATTATTCTAAGGACAGCCCTAGTAGGTAGTAAAATCTGTCCAAGCAAAGAAGACAATCTGGCAAGATGGAAAAATGACTCCAGCTCGGTCAATATTGCTTCAAAAATTATAGATTTGGTTTCAAATTGTAGGAAACGTTCCGATCTACAATTTGAAACCAAATTCACAATTTTTCAACAATTATTGACCGATCTGGAGTAATTTTCCCATCTTTCCTGAATTCCTTCTTTGCTCAACCAGACTATCGCATATTAAACTGAATATTCATGGATCAGGAACAAATAAATACACAAACAATTTATAAGTTTAGTAAAATGTATTTTTTCACGAACATACAAACTCTCATTCGTTTCAGTAAGTAGATTCGTTTCAATTGTGGATAAAAAATAATGTTAATAAAGCATTATGTGGGAGTGTGTTCTGTTCAGTAACAAGTAGAAAATGAAATAATCATAGAACACAAAACCAATGGAAATGATATTTCAACAATCGAGGCACTTTTTAGTTAATGTATTGAGAAAATACTGGAGTTCAAGATAGAAAGGATTGTTAACTGATAATTGATAACATGTTTAACAGTCAACTTGTGATCTATCAACTAGTTTTCTAGTTAACAATAAACTAGTTGAATCTTTAAGTTTAACTAGTTCAATTGTTAACGGTTAACTAGTTGACTTGTAAACGATAAACTAGTTAACTGTTAACTAGTCAATTATCAACTGTTTCCAGACTTGTGAGTACATAGTGCGCTAATACGTTACGGCAACATATTTAAAAATTAACGAAACTAAAATATAGTTAGAACTGGTGGAAATTAATCGAGAAATTTTGTTCATTCTTTCATAGATTCTTCTGTGGCTCTGGCAGCCGGCCTATCGGAATCCTTGTCTTTCTTCTTGGATCCAGAAACAATGTCGTCGATTCTCAACAGAAGAATGGCGGTCTGAAACACAAAATTAAATGAATAATTATATCTTGATTGAATATGACTTTCAACTATTATTATGTAATGATAATGTGGCAATCAAAATGATAAAATATATTATTTAAAATAAGGTTTTAATGCCAAGTAAACAAATCACAGTGACAGAGAACTATTCATTTACTCGTACTGTATTCGAAATAAAAAAAAGAGCTTGGAAAAGCGATAATATGACATAAGTGAAACAAAATAAATTTGCATTAATAATTCTTATTAATTACATATTGATCGAATGTAACTTTCAACTATTATTATCATGAGAATGCGTTAACTATAATGATAGAATAAAATTTTGAAAAAGAAATTATATCATTGCCAAGAAACAAAACAAGAATTAAGTTATAATCAAAGTTCAATAGTACAAATTAACATCGTGACAGAGAACTCAATATTTATTTAAAGGACAAAACAGCTTGGAAAAGTATAGTCTGGTCGAGCAAAGAAGACATTCTTGCAAAATGGGAAAATGACTTCATCTTGGCCAGTATTGGTATTAAAATTAAAAATTAGGCCCCAAATTGTACAAAACATTCTGCTCTACAATTTGAGACCAGATTGATGATATTTGAACCAATATTGCCAAGCTACAGTCATTTCCCTATCTTGCCTTAATGTCTTCTTTGCTCGACCAGACTAAACATTATCATTATTAGCGTATGGCTTTATTTGGTGGGGAGACCAGAAGGTGATTCCACCTCGCCAACATATAAATGACTATACAATTTTCTTAGTATTAGAAAAATTCTCTATCTTAATACAGGGTTGAACGTGATTCAATTTCCTATGAAATGTTCTACAATTTCCAAGTTTTACAATAGTTTTACTATGAGTTACGATAACAATTCCTCACCTCGATGGCTGTCTTGTAAACTTGCAGTTTGACAGAGAGTGGTTCCCAAATTCCGAGCTCCTTCATATCAGCCAGCTGACCGGTAACTCCATTAATACCCCATGTCGATGTACCTAGAATAAAAATATTTTTATTGCATTTGAACAAAATGTCTTGCAATGGTTCACGTCAAAATACATCCATATTTGAAAATACAATACTTACATATATGCTAATTAGCTGAAACATACGATACATCATTACTAAAAATATATACAATACAAAATAAGGTTTCACAAATTAATCAAACAAACAAATGTACACAATTTTTAGAAACTTTCTGATACTGATCATTAACTTATATAAGGCAGGAACATTAATTTGGACTTGACCAACAAATTTGGACTATATTTTAATCAAAATTGTTTTTTTCCCACCATGTATGGTATGCTTTGGGAACAAAACAGAAAACTATTTACTGTTGTAAATAGTAAACTGTTGAAAAAAATTGTAAACCTGAACTATGTTGAATATTCTCAAAATAGTCCAACATTGAGGAATAGATAAGCTTAAAATCAATGAGCTTTTCTAGTGAACTTGTGAATCAAGTGATCCAATAATTCTAGAATTCTGTTTTCAGAGAAACAAGTTTGTAAATTTCTATGAAACTAGGACGTAGGACCTGATTTCAATCACGTGTTCGCTTTATTCTTTCAGTGTTTTTAAGAAGGACAAGTTTGTAAATTTCAATAAAAGGAGGCTCTGATTTCAAAGTTGCGCCAAAGAAGAATACGATTTGGAATTTGATAAGTGGATCAAAGTAGAATCCTTTTTGGAATCTTAAAAATAAATCAAGAAAAATTCAAACTACTTACCAGTGGCATGCTTGGCGCGTAGGGCGGTTAGTGTCCTAATAATGTTAGCGCCACAGTTTTGTGCCAAAGTTCTCGGGATCACTTCCAGGGCTTGTGCTACAGCTCTGTACGGCCACTGACCCACTCCTTGCAGGCTCTTTCCTTTCTCTGTCAACATCTGAAAATATAATCAAAAACAATTATCACTGATACATATTTACAAAACATGAAAGATATTTGCACTGTAGTAGAAAATATACACTTTACTTTTAATTGTTTGGATCCCAAACGGATACGCTTTCAATCTCCCAATTTCAATTTCAATTCCTAATAAATACATAATTTATAATAATGTATACTTCGACCAACCATTTATTCATTTTACAGAAACAATTAAACTAATTGGTTAAAAACACAGACTATTGACACAACCAACTCGACAGTATGATTTCTATCTACCAATTTCAAGTTTTAGTGCATTTCATTCGAAAAAATGCACTAATGGAGTAATGGTCTTGCCCTGACAATCAAAAATTTATGATGTGATATATTTTTTACACGTTTACGAGCCCCTAGAGGACTAGAACAAGAATCTGATGTCCGTTCAAAAACATATATCATCATAGAAAATCATCAATGAGTCTGGGTTGAAGAAGGCTTGCCTAAGCAGCCGAAATATTTCCTGACTCACATGTAAGTTGAGTTTCTCAGTGTTTTTATATCTATAAGTGCTAGTTTTATCTGTATATATCATTACCAATATTCAAAAGTGACTCTTTGTTGTGCAATATGTTCTGTACATATATTTATATATGTACAGATTCTTGCGAAAACGATAACTCCCGAAAAACTTGTTGGAGGGCGGAACAAATTTTGCACAAAAATCAGTAGTGTTGATATCTCGGCCAAGTTCGTTATCCAGCCAAATCGGTCCAAGGGTAGGGGATGTAAATAGGGGTTGAAAATTTTGAAAAATCACTACAATTCGACCAATAACTTAGTTTTTGGTATGTATGATATCCTTATTATGCCCTACAATTTGAGACATTAATGAAAAATGACCGCTAGCTGCCGGTGCGATTTTTTTTTACAATTTAAATTAGTTGATAAATACATGAATTCATTAATTTATTTCGACCCACCAATGACACAGCCATCTCAACAGCACCCCCACCAGGCACCAGTTTTGGCTCGAGCAGTATGTTCCTGGCCGCATGCAATGCATCTTGCAAATTACGTTCGGCCTCATTCAGAATGTCCTTGCTGGCTCCACGCAGTATAATGGTACACGCCTTCGGATCCGTACACTCTGTGATGTAGGTGAAGTACTCATCGCCAATCTACAAAACAAAGATGGTTCATGAAAAAACTAATTAATAACAACAATTGAATCAATTTGATTAGCCATTGGATCAAAAAGTTAGAATGATAATGTGATTTTATGGCTAAAAATGTTGCTAATTTTCATGATCTTTGGTGCATTGGTTCATTTTAATTCTCTCATCAACCCATAAATTTAAACATAAGTTAAAAACTTGGACGATAACCGATCGATATAGATAACACTGGCGGCTCGTGCCCACGAAACAGGTGAAGTGCCCGTATATTTTACTGTACAGCACTTCACCTGTTTCGTGGTTACTAGCCGCCAGTGATAGATAATAGATAGATTATTGAAAAGACATACAAAATTAATAACAATCATTTTTAACATTGCTTTCTTTAAATCTGAGAATACAACATTAATCTCATTAGAACATGGGTCTGAAATCCAAGTCAGTGGATAGTTTTGATAAATAAGCCAGTGAAAAGATCAAATATTTAAACAAAAGAATCTTATTCATAAACTTTTATAAAAGTTGCAATGAGGTTGTCTATACTGGCTGGGAGTGGTGAAATAGATAGCAAGTTACATTCAAGCATCCTTGGTCATTTGACAAAAGCACTTAAGTCCACTTTCTGAGGAAATGAGATAATTACATATCCGGGTGTAGAATTTTGAGATCTACGCTTTGGTAAAACAACCCAAGTCTTACTTCCATTATTAAGACTATTATAACATCTTAAGTCAGGTATTGCAGATGAATTATGGGAATCTATGTTTGGGTAAAACCACTTAACTTACTATTTCCATTGTTATGAGGATGTGTAAAATAACTTAAGTCTTTAATTTCATTCGGGTAAAATGACCTAACTCCACTTATGTCATGTTTTTACATGGTCCAAACAACTCAAGTCATGACTAAATCAGTGATTTTACATTTTTACATCACTTTGGAATGATAGAATTATGAATGAGTATTTTGAACCTACTTTGTAAGTTTTATTGTGATAGGATAAAAAATATTATTAAAAATTGTGTTTGACTTGAGCTCAATTTTCTCAAAACTGCAGTTTTGGACTTAAGTGGTTTTGTCATATGACCAAGGCATTGATAAGGCCGGTATTACACGATAATAGTTCTATGATCATATCTGATCATATGGAAAGAGATGAAAATACGAATTCATATTTTTATCTCTTACCGGCCTTAGGCTTCAATCAGATCAGGTTAGGAAATATACATTTTTTATTTCGAATAATCCAAACTTAAATATAGTGAAAATAATTGAAACTTTAGATCCATACAAACCAACATTTGGAAAAAGAGAACATAAAAAATATTACTAATGAAATAAAACACACTGAGTCGTTGTCGATGTTGTAGAATTGTGCCATAATGGCATAAAAGACAATGATGTTGTCAATTCAACTGTTTTATTCTGGTACACGACCATGGTTTCGTGGCCACACAGGTCACATTTCTTCAAGCTGAATTGTCATATATCACAAGTAAGTTTGAAGAAATGTGGCCTGTGTGGCCACGACACCATGGTCCTGTACCAGAATAAAACCGTAGAATCGACAACATCAGTGTCTTTTAGTCCACTATGGAACAATTCTACAACATCGACGACTTGGTCGAATTTTTAAAAAAATCACCATTTTGATTTTGGTTTCGAGACTACGCACAGGCCATAGTACCTAAGTCGACTCATTCCTATTACAGTACATAATAATAAATAAAAATTTAGTCTAGTAACTTACTGTATTTTTAAGATTGCATTCTTGGTAAATAAAATATTCCTTTTCCATGTAGTATTGATTGTGGAATAGACGAGATTTAGATTTGATTTTGGGCTTCAATTCAATTGAGAAATAAGAGCGTTACCTTTTTGATTTCGAATAATCCGGCCTTAGTTCCAACATCCTCCTCCTTGAGCTCCTCGGTACGGTTGACAATAGTCGCTCCACAAGCCCTTGCAATACGGTTGTTGTCTGACTTCCTAACACGACGAATAGCGGTGATGCCAGCCTGTCGAAAAATAATTACAATTTCGATTCAATCATAATAAAAAATATACAAGGCAATTCTATTAATTATAAATTAAGTTATAAAGGTTCACTTGAATAACAGTATTCACGATTTCGATGCTTGTCGAACGTGGGTAGCTCTGAGCAATATCTAGATACTTCTTGTACTCAATTAAATCGTATTTGAAATTGAAAGTATTCAACATAATTTATAATTATCATTAACAGTTCAAGTAGGATTGAAGCGAAATAAATATATTTTTCTTTTATTCGAAGTAACTCGTTGGAAGAAAGCCAAGAAAGTATAGCTAGAAACGATAAAGATGCTGAAACGTTCACTCCTTTTGCGCTCCAACCTCTAATGTAGTCATTTTGAAGTTTTCATTTAGCTACGCCTAGATGATGTTTTTCAATATATAGGACCATAGGCGCAATACAGGGTGTTTCAGGAGGAATGTGCAATACTTCTCAGCCTGATTCCTTACACCAAGTAGACAAAAAAGTTCCATGGGACCAATCTCCAAAAATGCTTTGTTACCGAGATAACAATGGTGGAAAATTGAGATTTTTCAAAATATATTAATTTTTCTAATTCTTTAGAGGCTTTAGTGAGCTTCTAAAATAATCAATTACTATGTAAAATTAGCTGAGGAATTCAATGGAACCAGTTCCAAGTTTGTAACTTGAACGGTTATTGAAATAATTGGAAAAATATGCTGAAAAACGCCATTTTTCAACAATAAGGGTTATATCTGGATAAGGAATCATAAATTTCTATTTTTTATTAATGGAAGTTGAAGAGAATGGGATTCTGAAGAAAAAGTTAAATGGCTGCGATTGTGTAAATCTTACCAAAATTTCAGAAATAGCGATCGAAAATCGAAAAATTGACAAAACATAGCACAAGTGATAAATTTGTGTATAGTAGCGATTTTGCTTTTTTTCTATCGCTATTTCTGGGATTTGGGTAAGATTCACACAATCGCCGCCATTTAACTTTCTCTTCAGAATCCCATTCTCTTCAACTTCCATTAATAAAAAATAGAAATTTATGATTCCTTATTTAGTTATAACCCTTATTGTTGAAAAAATGGCATTTTCTAGCATATTTTTCCAATTATCTCAATAACCGATCAAGTTACAAACTTGGAACTGGTTTCATTGAATTCCTCAGCTAATTTCACATAGGAATTGATTATTTTAGAACCTCACTAAAGCCTCTAAAAAAATAGAGAAATTAATATATTTTGAAAAATCTCAATTTTCCGCCATTGTTATCTCGGTAACAAAGCGTTTTAGGGGGTTGGTCCCATGGAACTTTTTTGTCTACTTGGTGTAAGGAATCAGGCTAAGAAGTATTGCACATTCCTCCTGAAACACCCTGTATATACTTTACAGCTGTTGGTAACATCACGTAATAGAGACAGACGAAACCGCCCAAGTTATTGCTTACCTTGACAAAATAATGCTGAGCCAAATCAGAGACTCCTTTCTCGGTGAAAATCAAGTCAGGTTTCACAGCAATGATTTCTGAACAGATCTTCTGAATGTATTCCTCTTCAAGTTCCAAAATCCTTGTGAAGTCACCTTCGTTCATGATTTCCACGTTTGTCTAAACAGAAGAAATTGTAAAAATATCAAGAGAATTATCTGTATTTTATCAAATAAAAAGTATCAAATACTCAAGCGATGAGAAAGCAATCTTTTTTAATTCAATTGAATATAATTTTTAAAACATATTGAGATTTATTTGTACGATTGAATTCATTATAAAATATGCAAGCTTTAATTAACAAAACATAATTTTTCAATTCAATAGTCTACTATAATTTTAAAAACTGAATTGAATAGCATTTTCAACTGAATTCAGTAATGTTTGGAGTAAAACGAAACCCTTACCTGGCTCTCACCCTTCTTGTACTCGAGGTTACAGTCCAGCAGAACAATTCTTGGATTCTTGATCATGCGACGCATTTTAGGATGAGTGACATCCTTGTTGATCATTACGCCCTTCAATACCTCCGAGTCTTCGATTGTACCACCTGGGATCTAAATCACACAAATCAATGTTATTCTAAACCGTTTCATCAATAGCAATAGTAATAATTTAAACAAGAAATTAAATACAAAGGTGAGTAAAACAGGCAAACCCCCAAAACTGTAACTCAACCAATTAATACTCAAAGTCCAAATGAAGCTCATGTCATATCGGAAAACTATTCATTTATTTATTTGAGATTGATTTCCATTTCCAAAAGGAAAGACGGACAATTTCAAATGTTCAAATAAAACATCAAATAACGAAAAAATACACCAAAATATAAAGAATTGAATAACTTTGAACATTTTAAATTCCGTTCACTTTAAAAGTTTAAGCAAAATAGAACACACCCACTTAATTCACCAATACAAGCTTATACAGAAAATTTTTCAGCACCAAATCTAGCTTAAATTTAATTCATCAACTAACTCACAATTTGATAATGAATGTTTCTTCTATTTTCTGTGATGAAATCTGACAGCAATCTACAACTTGATTGATGATAAGTTCAATCTTTCCTAGTTAGATCATCTAACCTCCAAACTCTACCCACCGGCAGTGCGGACTTAGCTTCACATCTACCATCTACTGACAGTTGATGATCATTGATAGTGCACTGTATTATGATCAGCCTGCCAGTCTACAAATGTTATGGACTTTTTTCCTCCCCATCCATTTACAGTTCATGACTATCACAGTTGAAACTGACAGTGAATGGGAGCCCTTTCCCCATAGGGTCTACATTCTCTGTCAGTTCGGACTGTGACAGTCAATAACTGTAAGTAAATGAAGGAACTGACAGTCCAAAATAGATGTAAACCGGCAAGTCGATAGTCGAACAATCAACAGTGGACAATCGAACTGTCAGTGCGATCTATGCCTTTGGAGAAATTATATTTATTTATTATTCTAATGACAAACAAACTTTTGCAAGAAAGAACAGGCATAGGTGTTTAGCTAATTACTTGACAATCGAAACTGACAGTGTATGAGAGCCCTTGGAAAATTCACAATAACCCAACTTGACTAATTAATATAAAGATAAAAACTATTATAAATTGACCAAAAACCTCACCTTTTCAACCCTGGCATATCGCTTGATGTCGATCTCCTTGCGTCCATTCTCTTCCAGAGTTACCGTTTTGACGGCATCGATGGCAATTTCGCAAGCCTTTTGCGACCATTTCCCAATGAACTTTGTACCGACACAAGCCTGGACAACTTCGATCAGCTGTTTGTTATCACTAACGTCGAGAGGGAAACTGGAAATCAAACAAATAGAATGAATCACATTTCTTTAGAATCTTCATTTTTAGAATTAATTAATATAAGTGAAGCCTAGTCATATTATAGTCTGGTCAAGCAAAGAAGACATTCTGGCAAGATGGGAGAATGATTCCAGCTAAATCAATATTGGTTCAAAAAATTATTAATTTCGCCTCAAATTTTTGAAAAACATTCTAATCTACAATTTTAAATCAAGTTTATAATTTTCGAACCAATAGCTGATAATGAACAACAATTCAAAAACCTAATACAAATGAATGTTCATAAGTGCAATGATTGACTTGCAACCGCATCAGCTAAAGTCAAGAAGGTTAATTGACTCAAAAGGCAAGGTAATGACTCAAAAAGGCAAGACAACTCTTCTAACCTTATTGGCAACTTATAACAACAGTGGTATAAATATGAAACGTTGAAATCAAAATGTTCAATATTCTATTGCAAGTATCAACATTATGTTACCAACTTTATGGTACTAACTTTATATTTCATGACCTTATTCCATAGAATCCATATCATTTTATGTACAATATATTTTTTGAGATCATCGTATAATTATTTTCAATAATTTCATTTTACTAGTGTTTGAGTGATTTTTGAGTGAAAATCAGCGTCGTTGTGGGATAGTTATGCTATCATAGATCATAGTAGACAAATGGTATTTCTAGTAGTAGGTTAAATGGCTGCAATTCCATATCTTTACTACGGTATAGTTTGTCCGAGCACAGAATACATTCTGACAAGATGAGAAAATGACTCCAGCTCGGTCAACATTGATTAAAACATTATAGATTTGGTATCAAATTGTAGGAAACATTCTGAATGTCTTCTTCGCTTGGACAATATTATAGCAGACAAATGTAATTTCTTCTTGTAAATGGCTGCAGTTTGATATCTGTACTGTACTACGGAACTACCCTACTATTGATGTAACTTTCTAAATAAATTATCAAATACCAAGAAACCTGAATCACCACCAATTGCTAAACACCAACAGCTATTTTCGATATTTCTATAGATTCTATAGATATTTCTACAGCTATTTTTTTATCTATAGAAAAGAAGTAGACTACAGACATGAAACCGCTCCCTCTTTTGGAATTGTGACAATTTACCTGATTTTGTCCTGCAGCACCTGAACAGCATCTTCAAGTGCCTGTCTGTAAGCGCGAATGATAACCGTAGGATGCATCTGTTGGCTTAAAAACTGTTCGGCAACGCCCAGCATTTCACCAGCAAGAACAATTACTGAGGTAGTACCATCACCAACCTGGAAAATGAACGAAATTTCAATATTACTTACTTCGAAATTTTTTAAATATCTTCAACTAAAATAAAAAGTTCATCAATCAATGATTTCCTGACTGCAACAACATCAATATTAACAACACAGCATCAACTGCAACAACATGAACAATAAAACATTTCAAGAAAACAAGGATTTTGTCAAATTAAACTCATTTATTACAAAGAATGCTTACAGTAGCCAGGTTTCACATTAGTTTTAGTTTAGTTTAGTTTTTTTAGGTCTTCGCCGCAGTCATAAGACCGGGGAATTGTCAAATGTTAATAATAATCTTATTGTCAAATCATGAATCATGAATTATAATTGTCAAGTTCTAATAATATAATTGTTAATAATCTAACCCCGCAAGTGTTGGAAGCTATGCTCCTCCATATATTCAGAGACTGAATAATATGGCTTAACAATAAGATAATTTTTCAATTTGGAGACAAATAATTGTTTGCTCTCAATAGTTTTGAGATGTAGAGGAAGTAAATTGTAGAATCGTGATCCAGTGCAAATTGGAGAGTTCCGAAATTTATTGAGTCGATGCTGAGGGATATCGAAATTGGTCTTATTCCTCGTGTTGAAGTATATAGCATTTGACATACATCGAATCGAATTTGAAAATCTTTACTTAGTTACAGGCCCTGGTTTTTTAATAAAGGTGATGTGCCACACCTTTTTTACTGAGGGAGGTGTGTACAGCTTATTTTACATAAGCTGTAGACTTGTAGACTAGGCCATGACTGATGAGAGTTAGACTAAGGGTCTAAATTCAATGACAATTCAGTTCAACAGATCGATCATGTTCACTATCCACTTACAAATTTCAAATGGATCAGAATGTAGGTTTACAGCTGTTTTAGACTGCTAGTTTCCCCATCCACTTACAGTTCTTGACTGTCACAGTTCGAACTAACAATGTATGAAGACCCTAGAGCTTTTCAAACAGCCGGGATCGATGATCTTTCAGTTATTTAGAATTAAATTTGTTTGTTTTTTCATTGAAATTTGAATTTCATCTTCCTAGTCCTAGTCCTACAAATCAAGGAAGAGATTTATAATTTACAAGTGTGTAACTTAATCCCAATTTTTTATTTCTTGGAACAGTTACAGCTGTCCTACACCAAGTAAGTACCTTGAATAATTTTAACAAATCGCTCATGCCATTATATATTTAAAAAGCTCACTTCTAATTCAAATTAAATGAGGTTGATTGCTTAATAATTGAGAATAAAGTTATAATTATTCTAATTTAATATTTTCCGCTTACTTCTTCATCTTGTGTCCTGGCGATCTCGATCATCGACTTGCCGGCGGGGTGTTGAACGGTGATCTCTCTGAGGATGGCGTTTCCGTCATTGGTCATCACAATACCTCCCATCGGATCCATCAACATTTTCAGCATGGCTTGGGGACCCAGACAAGTACGGATGACATCGGCGATGGCCTGAATTTAAAGAAATATGGATAAGTTGGATAAATTTCTAGATCCAAGGGCACATAACTTGGATGCAAAGGATTACGTCAAAATGAGGATTACACACATAAGAGTTATACAAAATAGTCTGTCCAAACAAATAAGACATTCTGGCAAGATAGGAAAATTGTCTCCAGCTAAGTCAATATTGGTTTAAAAATTACAAATTTGGTCTCCAAATAGTAGAGCAGAATGTTTCCTACAATTTGAGACCAAATAGCCTATATAATTTCTAAACCAATAGTAACTAAGCTAAAGTTATTCTCCCATATTGCCAGAATGTATTCTATGCTTGAGCAGGCTATAATACGGTTTTCTTTAATTCACCATGTAAGTTTGTCTGTAGATAAATAAGTAGATTCAGCAATGAACCCATATTTTATTGCCATAATTAGATGACTGGACTTAAACCTCACCAGACGGACAATTCATGCCTGTGCCTTGCTTTGATTTCATGGTTGTAAATAAGATCTACCCTGGAGTGATTCCAAGTGATCTACACTAATGAGTGACATTAATGAGTATGAACCAAGGTAATATGGATATAGAGATTCACCTCTGTGAGAATGCCAAGCTTAATTAAAGAGGCTTAAAATGGACGATTCTGCCAATTGTAAGCTCATTCTGTCCATTGGGCGATTCATCCCCAATAAATAAATAAAAATTGAAATTAGGCCTTACTTGAATGTGATAGAGTCGACTTTAGAAAAGAAAATATTTGTAGCATTCATACAAAAGATCATATTTATTTGAAGGATTTATCAATGCAATGATTATACAAAGGATGAGTCAACCCGAAGTTAGGTTATGCATGCTTACGCCAATTTCTGATTGAATTACTCCAGATGACTATTTCTAGGTTATAATAAATGACATTCGTTTATTATTTTTCAACTGTTAATCAATTTTAAAAGGTTTGCAAAGTTTTATTGACTTACTTTGCCAGCGCCAATGTTCTCCAACTGAACTTTTTTGCCCGCATCTCTTTTTGTATTTTGACCTGGAAGTAAAAGTAAATGGATTATTCAGTTTACTGACATGTAAATTTGAGGTTTTGATTAAAATTATGAAAGAAAATTACTTACTTAGGACTAAAATAGGACCGGCACTTGAACCAAACATGTTTTTACGATGAGAAGCACGAGATCATGAACAAGTGAAGAGCAGAGACAATAGAATTCAATGGTGGTCTACTTAACCTATTCAAAGCTCACGAGTTCATAGACGCCCACTCTTTCAAGTCCTCAAAGAGCAATAAAACAGGAAAATTTATAGGAAATTGTTTCCTTGTTTCTAAAATAATATTTTTTTGAAGTCAAATTTATGATGAAGAATGCTTAATTTATTCTGAAAATATTGCCTTCTTGAAAAATTGCAAAGGCGACGATATTCGTACACCACAGAACAAAAAGCGGCATATTTGAAATTTTGAGAACTTTGTGATAATTTTAAATCTCATGTATTGTGATACTCACCCCATTTTAAAAATTGGATGTCCTCCGAAATAAATATATCGATCAAAAAATAGTTTTGATGGTAGAAGAAATGACAGAAATTGATAAAAAACTAAATAATCTTTCTATTCCCCGAATATGGTGCTCACTATTGCAATCTATGAATGAAATTTCTAGGCAGCAGAATAAGCTTTACTTTTGTATCCCTGGAGAGCGCAAGCGTTGACTTGTCAAAGTCAAGGTCTATAGACCTTCTATAGACCTTGGTCTATAGAAATAGTCTATATTTTTAAAGTAATAGTGTAAAAAAATCTATCAGGAAAAAAGGAAATGGGAAAATTTTCAGGAATCAGGATTAACACAATATCACATAAAAAATTTGCCTATTCAGGATCACGCTAAGGTCAATTCCAATTCAAGTGGATGGTTAATTATGTCACAACTTTATATTTTATTAATAGATGAAATAAAAATCAAAATCAAATACCCTTTTAAACTTTAAAAGTATTATTTTAACACAAACTTCTTTTGGAGCTTTAGCCCATTCTCAATGTATGAGTTGAGAATGGGCTAAAGCTCCGAAACATGTTTGTAATAAAAATAATATTTTTAAAGTTTAAAAAAGTATTGGATTTTTATTTTATCTATCAATTTTGAAATACAGTAGCTCTGAGTGTAAAGTTTAATTTTATATTTTATCGTACAATAAAGATTATAACGTGTTTCCTGTAAAAAAATGTTTGTTAAAAAAATTCCTCAATTCAAATCATTTTGTAATAGTTTTTTTGTTAAAACAGGTAACTTATTGTACCGGTACATTGAATAAAATCTCACTCAAACTATAATCCAACTTTCATGTAAGCTGAATGCATGAAAATAGCTATATAGGACTATGAAATATGAAGATGTAAGTAAGTTACCGCGGTATTCCACTTTTCAAACCTATTTTTTAATGATAAATCCATTTTTATTTTACAATTACAAATATGATTATTATCATATTAAATAGAATAATGTAAATGACAATTTGAAGGACTGGAAAATGTTAATGCTGCAAACATCAACCTTTGATTCACTATATTCATATTCTTAGGTAGAATATTCTACATTATTGACTTGTATTATACTTGGTAAATACAATTATAGTTTACTAAATTCCAAAATTTGAATATATGATGTAGTTACTCCATTACGACTCATTATCATGCGATTATATTATACAAAAATACATAAATCAATAATGTAGCAAAACAGCTAGTCATGAAACTGTATTTCAAATTCTTTAATAATTATTATAATTATAAATAATTTGTAAATTAATTACAAGAAAGGCAGTGATTTTCAATAATTTATTCAAATATTATTAATAGAAATAGTATCATAACAGAGAGTTTGGCATAATTCAATTCACTACTTTTAGTACTCGAGAGTTTGGCATCATCAGAAGAGTTTCTAATTTGAATGACTCAATTAAATTATAATAATCAATTTGTTTCATAATTTAGTCAGTTTATAATCAATACCGCATGATAATAATAGTATATGACTACTCACTATAACTGTTCATGATTTAGTGTCAGTTATGCCTCATCACAATACAATATTTGGCCTAAGTTACTCGAATTCCGCTTATCAAAAAGGCATAAAACAATTTTGTTGTCAATATATCTCCACCGACTTTTCAAGAACAATCCCTGTAATTTCATTGACAATGATTTATACTTAGTATTGGCTAAGACAGTAAAATCTTAATTTTCCTTAGCATTCGTTCAAAGCGCTGAATTTGGTCATGCATTTATAAAAGAAAAGAAAAAAGCATCGACCTTTACTAGGTGAGAGCGAAACTAATTTCCAGTCTTTTGCAAAGTGTACAAATACAGCGTACCTTATTGATTCAATTCACTGCTTATAGTACAGTCTGGTCGAGCAAAGAAGACATTCTTTCAAGATGGAAAAATTGCTCCAGCTCGGTTAATATTGGTTCAAAAATGATAAATTCGATCTCAAATTGTAGAGCAGAATTTTTTCTACAATTCTAAAGCAAATTTATAATTTTTGAACTGATATTGACTGTGTTGGAATAATTTTTTCATCTTGCCAGTATGTCTTCTTTGCTTGACCAGACTATCTAAATTCCCCAGTGTCTGAAGTCATGGTGGATTTGCCACTGTCTGTAAGACTTTCGTTTACACAATCTCAATGATTGCTTGTGCATTAATTGAGATGGTTAATCAACCTGTAATTCAGACTAGTGAATTATTTTTTTAATTTCATAATTTTTCATTTCAATTCCATATAAGAATTGATCCATTCCATATGAGAAGAATATCATCAAGTCTGAAGATATACATGTTTTTGTGAGTTGACTAATACATTACATATAGGTACGTACCTATTATACATAGGCCTATAGCCTATTGATGTAGCCTACTCATTTATAATAACAAATAAAATATGAATAAGGAATAAAAATACAGGCATTCGTCTAAAACGTTTGTGATTATTTGGATGATTTTTTATTAATAATGTAGGTACCGTACTTATACATGCTTTGCAGCTCACTCACGTTTTCTTTGAGTCTTTAAGTCTTGTACTTACGGAGTAAGGAGTTTCGAAGATGAGCACCATTGCTCGAAACGCGTCCGCTACTCAAAGAAAACGTGAGAGACTGCAAAGCAAGTATAAGTACCTACATTATTGATCAATATTTAGTACTGCAGTTCCAAGAAGCATGGATAACCTCAACAATCATGGATGATTTTCTTCAGTTATTGAAAACATGACCAAAGATTATACATACATTATCAAGAGAGTCATGTCCAAATAATCATAATTATTCAGAATATCTCCAAAATAGAAGAAGTAATCCTCTCTCCATAATTCTCAAGACAAGTAGAAAAATATAGAATATTAAGGATCTCTTCATTGAAAATTATCTTCAGAGTGAATCATTTCTCGAATTGTATTAAAATTATAAGTGATTCTTCATCTTGAAAATTTACAATCCTTAGTACGGTACCGTACGTATGTCTTCGTCAGGTCAGTAATAAAGTTATTTCCTGAATCATTCTGCAAAATTTACAATTCAAGATTGTACAGTTTTGCTCTGTGTCTGTAACCCAACAAGAATTGCTGAACTGTTACCAGTGAATATAAAATCTCTCCTTATTCTTTGACTATACCAGTGAATATAAGTGCTTAGCTATTACAAAAGAACATACAAACCAATACGGGCATACCAAATTTGTGTAGCCTAATAACATGACAGAGAGAAATCACCCAAGTGACATAGTTATATAAAAGTCTGTACAAGCGAAGAAGACATTTTGGCAAGATGAGAGAATGACTACAGCTCAGTGAATATTGGTTTAAAAATTACAAATTCTGTCTCAAATTGTAGGAAACATTCCAATCTACAATTTGAAACTAAATTTATAATTGCTGAATCAATATTGACCGAGCTGGAATTATTCTCTCATCTTGCCAGAATGTCTTCTCTGCTTGGACAGACGTTTAGTCAACATGCATCTGTCATGGTTTAGGCTGTATGGTCTGTCCAAGCAAAGAAGACCCTCTGGCAAGATGGGGAAATTACTCCAGCTCAGTCAATATTAGTTCAAAAATTACAAATTTTGTCTCAAGCTGTAGATTAGATTTTTTCAGACAATTTAAGGCAAATTTATAATTGTTGAACCAATATTGACCGAGCTGGAGTCATTTCACCATCTTACCAGAATGTCTTCTTTGTTTGGACAGACTATAAACAGGTCGATCAAAAAGTAAAAGAATAATAATAAAAGGCAATTATTATGCAAGACTATGGTGATTGATAGTATTCAAAATGATGGGAGCCATTCTCTCACTCTTAAGATAAGATGTGAAGCTTTAAAGGATCCTAACAAAGAGTTCTGATGCAACAATGATTGATAGAGTTGATAACATGAATTGGCATGCATGGGAAGTTTTGTTTTAAACATCATGCTCTCATGTAAGGGTTATTATGTGTAGGCATATTTATAATTATATGTTAGTGTATGTGTAGTTATGAACATCTGCAATGATATTATTGAGGGATTGTTCAGCTCTTCGGCATCAAAAAGCGCTTAGGTTTTTTATGGAAAACTATTGAAAGTGGATAATTAGATTTCAAAAATTATTGATAGAAAATCAAAGACATAGTTTTTGCGAAGAGAAATTGAATCAATAGATTCATAGATTACATAGACTATGATTACATTTACTATGTAAATAGATTACATAGAAATATTTTGAGGATAGATTTCTCTTCAAAAAAAATATTCTACTACCAGAATGAGCTCAAGGAAGAACTTAATTTGATAGAATATAACTTATTTAATAATATAATCTATTTTGGGAGTGAATCTACAGCAAGTGATGTATTATTTTCTCAACTCAGAAAATTGAATTATATAATATTATATATGCGTCACAATCATAAATCCAAGCTATAAGAGGGATTATATGATAAAAGTGGTGAATAATATAGCCTAGGCATCAATTGTTTCAAAGATAAAGTACTATCTTTACTCTGAAATGTATCATCTTCATTTATTTATTCATTCATCTATGTTACAAATGACACTGACATTGAGAGATAAAATACTAAGGTAATTCCTGTGCTATTCTATCTTACAAATTTATAATATGATACAGTCTTATTGTATTGTTTCTTCTTAGATCAAAAAGACTATCAATAAACGTATTACACAACCAGGAACGAAAACGTTGAAACCCGAAAAATAATTAAAAACTAATTTCTTTCTGAGCGGTCACTTTGAATGTTGCTGAATTTCATTTCGCGTCAAAAAATTTCAATTAATTCTGACACATAAAAACTGTTTAAGTATTGAACAATTCAATTGTTATGTAATTTATGAGAAATGAAAGACAATTATTTTCAGCACATCCTCTTCAATTGAATTATTCTCTATTCTTATTGACGTTCCTCTTCTTCTTCCCTCCTTTTTCTTTATCGTCTTTCTTATTCTACTTCTTCTTGAGAAAATAATTATATAAGAGACTTGAATAATATTGATATCTTGAGTAGAAGTAGACAGCCCGAGTAATATCGTGGAGTAACTAGATATTACAAATTGACATAGAGTAACTATAGAATAACATACATTACAGTGACATAGAATTACATAGAGTAACTAATATAACAATGTTCTCTTTGGTATTTTGGTACTTTTTCTACTAGCAGACAAAGGATTAGTTTTTTTCTTGTTATAGTAGTGATTTTATTTTGCTCACCAATTATAAAGGAAATAGTGAGATTTTTTATATTTTTTAAAATATTATTTATTTCTTATTGGTTACTTGAAAATATTAAGTTGTTAAGTTTTTTTCAAAGAAAATGGGAACTGTAGAAGATATGTTACTCTATTTCTATTGATTTATTATTTTTGATTCAAAATAAAACATTTTTGATTTCGATTTGAATTGATATTGTTTAATCAAAATCGATCTGAATAAAATGGAATCAAATCTTTCCGAATAAATAACAACATTATTCATATTATTATCAACAATTATTATTAAAACATATTTCTATATGAGAAATTTGTCAATATTAATATAAATAGGTGAGAAGCAAGAATAGGACAAAATTCCCGTCATGGCCTAAACATTCTCATCATTGCATATCATAATAGGTAATTATTTATGTTCAACCATCAAACGCATTTAAAAACCAAACTTTACATTATTTTGTGACAAAACCATAAAATTATGCCACTTGCAATCTATGACATTCTTATCACGCATATTATGTTGCAGTGACACAGTCAATCATTTTTTTATCCCGATTTGACAGTGTAATAAAACACATTGATAACCTATCTTAACCTAACCTATCTAACTTATCTAACCTAAGTTGGTCAACAAGTATTTTAAACTATACCGGTACTATATAGAACAAATTATTTTCAAGAGCTGTTACCAAACAGCTATAGTAACTATAGGTGCTCCAGTAGTGACAGAAAATAACGTAATAGAATGATAAAGTATTGACAATATTTTGTTTTTTCACTGTGACAGAATACAGTTTGAAAGCCTACTGAGCTAGTGACAGAAAAATTGCCTGGGTGATGCAATGATTGCTAAAGCAGGCGCCAACGTACGTGACGGTTGGCGAATGTATGATTTTAATATTCAGCTCTGTTAGGACAGTCTGTAAGGCCGCCCACTCACGCTGCGATCTATCGCAGCGATTTGATCGCCGGCGACCGATCGAAATTGGTTCAACGACCGATCGCTACGTGAATGGGGTAATCTCAAGATCAAAATCAGATCTTTTGATCTCTCAGATCTCTCGTTCGATCTCACTTGAAACAAGTGAGATCTGATCTGCGGATCTTGTTCTGCGCAGACAAATCGCTACGTGAGTGGTGTGATCTGCAGATCTTCAGTCAGATTTCTTCCCCCACCACCATATTTTCAGTCTCCACGTGACTCACCCACCCCATGACTCAGCCTGTGCTTTCAGTTTTTGCCGTAAGAGAGAGCCACTTGAGCTCTCTTGATCGAGAGACCGATCGCTACGTGAGTGGGGAGATCGCAGATGCAACCAAATCTCAGGGCCAATTTCGATCGATCTTCGAAGACCAAATCGCTGCGACCGATCGTAGCGTGAGTGGCGGACCTAAGCAGCTTACGAGAGCGAAACATACTTATTGAATCACTACGAGAGTGAAATGGTTTACGGTTTACCTAATTTGTATCACCTTCATAACTACCGTACTCAAAAAGTGGACCATCGAGTGTCGCTCTCTATGTCTGGATATGCTTTTGCGGACAACTCGCCGACTGTCCTGACTAATAATACTGAACATTGATAATATAGAATAGATAGTCATTCACCAACTACTGCCACTTTTTTGCGTCTACATAGACTACGACTCTCATGCTGGTACAACTATATATGAGTGTCAGATTATGGAGGCTGAAGATAGGTCCTAATAAAGCACTACCGTATTTGATTAGTTTGGGTTACTGTCATGTGGGTGTGAGTTGCACAATAATTGTGCAATTATAGTATTTAGAATATAAAATATTCAATAGATTATATTATATTATTATAGACTAATTATATAATATTATGTCAACAGGAAAACTCTATATAGGAAGAAAATAAGTTCAATGATTAGAATTTTGAAAGTAGGAATATCGTGAGAATTTTGGATGGAAGAATAGAATAGAATAGAATGACTTCTTCATTTTAATGACGTGGCGAAGTTTGGGCAGTAATGTCCACTCTACCACTTAACCACGAACATGAACATGGTAGAACAAATCAAACCATTTCAATCATTCTTTTGAGTTCATTCATTCAGTATGTAGCCTACTCAGAGAAAATTATTAATGAACAAATAAATACAGAAGGTATGAACGAAATACGTCGCACTTCACAGATAAGAGGAACTCATGTTTATGAGAAATGAAAAAAATTTTCTGCTATCGGTCTCACTTTTTTTCAATCTTTTTGAAGTGAAATGAAGGAAATTCAATCTAAGAAATGTGGTAGAAGGATAAAATTCTATGGAGGATACAGAGGAAATAATGCTCACATGAAAGCTACCATCATAATGACGGATACAATGACAATCAAATGCATGATTTTATTATACGACTATCTGGTATTAGAATATGGGCTACTCTCGAAAAAGCTAGTTCCAGCAAATACTAAGCTCCAATCTCTCCACCCATTCATTGAGATAAATAGTATTTGCTCTATATAGTTCACGAATTAAAATATTAAAAAATCAATCTCAGTCAAGTCTAATTCGAGCTCATATATTATTTCCTATCACCGCTCGTGACCAAAGCTTTAAAACAATTCCAACATGACCTTGACAGAGTATGACCTTGATCGTGACTCAATCGACCTTCAAACAGCTGATCAAACATTTCAGACTACAATAGAGTAGACTCCAACGAGACTGGTGGTTGAGAAATGTCTTTTATTCATGATATCTCTCTCAGATCAGGCTGAAAGCAGTCTTTGAAAGGGAAACTGTTTAGCTGAGGTTGCTCTTGAGGTGATTCCATGTCAAAGACCGCTAATCGACTGTCCTGAGAGAGCTGAGCATTGTTAACAGCCCAATCACCAACTGCCAATTTTTTTGGAAAGTGTAATAATACAAGAGCAGCGAAAGGAGCTGCTGATGTGATATATCACTATAGTCTGTCCAGCAAAGAAGACATTCTGGCAAGATGGGAAAATGACTCTAACTCGGTCAATATTGGTTCAAAAAACATAAATTTTGTCTCAAATTGTAGAGCGGGATGAATTCTACAATTCGAAGCCAAATTTATAATTTTTAAATCTATATTGATCGAGTTGGAGTAATTTTCCCATCTTGCCAGAATGTCTTCTTTGCTTGGACAGACTATATTGCCGTAATATAGTTCAAGCCTTATCCTGATTTATTTATTTATTGTTCAAGCCGGTAGTAGAAACAGAAATAAAACGTCAGAACAAATTTTGCTCCAGTTGTTCTCAGAAGACTTTGGCAAAAGTATTTCACTTAAGCCACTCCCTTGCTATTTATCATAACTGTGAGGTATAGCTCGTGTAAGCTGAGAAGACACACCGTTTCAATACACTTTACAGTGAAACGCGTGTCTTCTCAGCTTGCGCCAACTGTAGTTTGGATACCGAGTTTACCATAGTTTGTTCAAGCTGAAGAGACACGCCGTTACAATGTGAAAGTACTGTAATCACGTGTCTTCTCAGCTAGCGCGAATTCTACCAGTACAATATTAGCTGTAACTCTACAGCTAAAAGTTTTCATCGTTTTTTACTGGAGCAGGTGGAACCTGTTTGGTATAGTTTATCCAAAGAGAGAAGACATTCTAGCAAGATGAAAAAATGACTGCAGCTCAGTCAATAGTGGTTGAAAAATCATAAATTTGGTCTCAAATTGTAGGAAACATTCTGATCTTCAATTTGAGACGGAATAAATTATTTTTGAACCAATATTGATCGAGCTGGAGTAATTTTCCCATCTTGCCAGAATGTCTTATTTGCTGGACCAGACTGTGGAATACTTGACAAGGATTTGAGACTATTACCAGTAACGTCTGTCACGTGATCAAAAAAATCATGTAATAAAATAACGGTTAAACCATGTGGTAGTTTTTATATTATTAGTGATCACGTGTAATTCAGGAATCATGAATATTCAATTGATTATATAATTATTGATAATAATATCGGTGGTAATAACTATGCAACTACAAACAAAAGACTAGTATAAAGATTTTTGTTTTTGATATTAAAAATGGGTGTTTCTGAAGCAGACCAAGAAATATTGTTAGGTGTTTTCTTACATCAAAATATTAAGAAAAAAGTATCAATAAACAAGGGTCCCAAAATGCTTTGTTACCAAGATAATAATAGTGGAATATTTCACACTTTTCTTAAAATTTTCAATTTTAGGCTATATCTTTGTGGCAGCCTTATGAGAGGGTACTATATGTGATTAATTCTTATTTAGAGCACTGGCAGCTCGTGCCCACGAAACAGGTGAAGTGCCAGTATTTTTTACTGTACAGCACTTCACATGTTTCGTGGGCACGAGCCGCCAGTGATTTAGAGTTAGCTGAGAAATCCAATGGAACCAGTAAAAAGTTTCTAACTTCGATGATTATTAAAATGATGGGCAAAATATGCTCAAACCATCAATTTTCCAACTTCAAATGAATGGAAATATGGCTACTGTATTGTTAACCGGTATTTTATACTCTGTATTATCCTAGACCAGAGCCCTCCCGTGGGGTGTACGGAGTGTGCGACTTAATACAGAAACATTTTATTACATAAATATAAAAAAAATATATGAATATTATAAATACTGAATACATAAATAGTATACGAGTATTAGCACAAGATCGTCAATAGTAAATCAGCGTAATTTTTCGTGCATGATACACCATCCATCATTTTCTTGCTAGCAGCCATTTTCTAAGGCAGAAACCCGAAACACTGTCAACCAATAAGATAAGAGCAGGCGGGGCATGAAGGCGTGTTCAAGTCAAAACTGAAACATCACCCATCAACTGCTTCCATCTACTGGTTGAATTTGGAAACTCTTCTACCCGATGCTTTCAGCCATTTTGATCGTGGGCGGAGCTTGGAGGCGTGTCCAATGAAAGTCACCCTATTGCTACTGCTATCTGCTGGCTGAATTCGGAACTATTTCGAATGTTATTCAAGGAAGTGGGGTAGAGCAGTGAAAATGGCTGAAATCTTCAATTTTCTTGTTATTGAGTTTCCGATTTTTTGTTAAAACATCTTTATTTCCAGTGAAATGAAATATTTATGATTCCCAATATTTGTCTGTGAAAGTTTATTATTCCCTTCCTTATGTGCTTTCAAGCAATAACTGATAAAATAAATTAATCAACAATTAAAAATTCAATATTTTAATCATGAAGTAAGTTACAGTACAATGCGATAGTTTTGCCAAATGTAGATAGAATTTAGTTATTTTCTTTCTAATTCTTGTAGGCTTTTGTTTATCACGTATCCAATAATACGAAACAATACGTTGGGACTATAAGCAAGTCCCTATAATCCTTTTGCTACACCACATGCAACATTGGGATTGCTTATGAGAAAAATGTGAGCATGCAAGGCAGCTTGAATCTTATTTCAATATGTTGGATTGCATTTGTCTGTTAATGAGCGGGGGAGGGGGCGCCCGCCAAAATCTCGCACAGGGCGCCAAAAAACCACGTGAGGGCGCTGTACTAGACAGTTTGATTCTGAAGAAGTGATTATTTCTAGTGACTTTATTGTTTATTCTCTAAAACGCTCAAAGTCTAATATTGACAACGAAACAAACTTTTAGCGTCATCTAGGCTAAAAGGCTATATCGAATATTGGAACGTTAAACTTTAAGCTTAGGGCTGTTTAAATTAATTGATAAATAAAATGGAAAATCAAAAACCTTTTTTTCAAATAATACTTCAAAAGTTTTTTTAAAAGAAGAGTATTTGATCTTTTATTTTATTTATCATATTGGAATGTTTTGAAACGTATGCATCGTATTCTTTAATGTACTTTTGTTTCTTCTCAAATGTACCAAATTGGTGGGAATTCCAATTCAAACCGTGGACAGGTGTACACACTGTTTCATACATCTTATTTCATTGGTTATTCTTGATGTCAGTAGTATCTAGTATCAGTAGTATAGTGGATTGCTGCTTATCAATTATAATAATGGGCGTCATGACCATCAAGGTAATGGCAAGGCAAGACAAGGCAGGGCGAGTTAGGCCAACTGGAGTCAAACATTGGTATGCAGAACCACTCGAGGTCGACGAGGAATGTTTAATGACCGCAGAGAGAGAGGAAGAATGAGAAAGATAGAGTTGAATATTTTGAGAGAGGAGAGGAAGAGAGAGAGAGAGAGAGTGGGAGTGGTGAGGGTGATCGGAGAAGTAGAGAATTTCGGAATTGAAAGATGAGAGTATATGAAAATATATCATATAGAATGATATCATATTATTATAGATAGAATAAAGACACAGTGTCAGGTGCGGTGATATTATTTTCTTACATAATTTGAAAAACCACACTTACATTGGAAAAATATTACTATTTTATTGATATTTTGTCAAATTTGACAACGTAAGTGTGTTTCTTCATTCGATGAATAGAATCAATAGATGATTAAAAATGAATGAATAAATGAGAATAGAGGAAGAATTGATGCGAATAATGTATTAGTTGACGATAAAAATAGATTGGAAAATTTGGAACTTTTGTATTTTTCGGATCAAGCCTTCAAAATTCAAGTTGAATTATCACTTTCGGGTTATTTCTTTGAGTGAGAAACTTTCGGCTGAAATAGTAATTAAGACTTATAACCTAAAATTCTGAACTATATATTCATTTCTTTATTTTATACATTACTGCTAGATGTATCAGGTAAATTTGAAACAAATTTATTTGAACAATAATTTATTGTTTAATAAATGATAAATAAACTCAACATATTGGTAGACTAGATACCTTTTGAAAAATTTGTTGCCATCGTTGTTCTGTGTATTATTAATATTAGAGAATTCTCCATTAGGAATGGGATCAAAACATATTAAAATTATATAAATTTAAGTTATAAATATTAATATATGAAAATTGTGTCGGAAATACCAAGACAAGAGCTATCCTGTTCTTTCTTGCCAATGTGTGTTCATAATAAGATTTATAGATAAATGAATAAATAATCAGGGGAAAAATATCATGGATCTATTATTAAACATATTTATAATGGGGAAAAAGGAAGGGTAAAATAGAAATAAATGCATTATTGATAGGGATGAGAAGTGAACAGGCGTAGAAAACAACAACAATAATATTGATATTCTCACCTGCGCAAAGATTTTCCTTGCATATGATTGGTTTCAGCTCAACGTAATTGTTCAAAAATGTTTTGTTTTTGAAAAACCATAATAAAGTTCGAATTGAATTGATGGAGATAATAATTTGTATGGGAGCAGAATTGCATACAGTCTACAAAAGACAGAGAGAGATAAGAAATTCCGCAGAAAGAGAAACAGTGAGAAAGAAAGAGATAGAGTGAATGAGATTGATAGTGTGTATGAGAGAAAGAGAGAACGAAGAGAGAGAGTGACTTCTCCAGCTCATGTGGAAGGGGAAAGTGGCCGGATTCAGTACTGGAGAACCTGTAGAACTTGCCTAGAAGAATTCAGTCTTCTCCGCGACTGCGCCATCAAATAGACAAAACTACAGTGCGCAATCCGTCCAACGACTTCGAAAACTTGTTTATTTACACTACTCGGTTGCCATGACAACGTGGGAACCACGCTTCCACAAAAACAACCGTTTTTAGTGCCAACAATCCGAACCGAATTCGAAAAAACTCATCTTTCAACTTGAAAGTTTCCGGTATCTCGAAAAAAGTTATTGTTGGTATCTTGAAAAATTCGCGAAAGTTGAAGCCGTCGTTCTTGAGTTATCACTCCTTGTAAACTGTGTAATATTGTTGAACCAACTATTTGAAAAAACTATTGAAATATTCAACTGGTTTCTGATAACGAGCTTTCGAATTCAACTTGTTTTCAAGTGTGATTTTAACTGGTTTTCGAAAAATTGTGTACTGAAAACATTTCAAACAATGTGCAAATTCATCCAAATCTATATTGAGTTGTGATTAATTCTCAATAATAATTTTGTGACGACTGTTTTTGGAGTGTTTGACGGGATCAACAAGTGTCAAATTTATCAGTTGGAGAGTTATCTCTTATCAATTGAGTGATTCAATTGTTTGAAAAGTTGAATATTACAGTTGAAGTGTTGTGTGAAAGGTGTTTGGATTACTATTGATTGAGGTAAGTTTTAGAAATACTGACATTATTGCTGATAATATTGATTATTGATTTTAAGTTTCAGTCTTCATGGAACTGAAAGATATTTCATATTTATTTATTTTTATTTATTTATTTATTCGTAATGACACTTATAGATGAAAAGACAGACACCTGCCTGAATCGTCTCCTCTTCTATAATTTCTACGTAGGCTTGTAGACTGTCCAAGCAAAGAAGACATTCAGGCAAGATGGAAAAATGACACCAGCTCAGTCAATAATGGTTCAAAAAATATTGATCTGGTTTCAAATTGTAGACCAGAATATATCCTACGATTGAGACCAAATCAATAAGTTTTGAATCAATATTGACCGAGCTGGAGTCATTTTCTCATCTTGTCAGAGGGTGTTCTTTGCTTGGACTGACTATACCAGTACGTAGATTATTCTTCTTCTAGATAGCTCATTTCTATCTAATTTCAGTAGCCTATTTATGAAACTCAGGAAATTTTGATGTTATTGTTATGTGGGTACAATACAAATTCTAATAATAGAATATGCAGAGCAATTCTTAAAAAATATCTATAAAAGCGGAATAGCACTGACTGACTGACTAACTGCTTCATCAGAAGAACTAGAAATCTACTGAACCAAGCCCGTTAAATTGGCAGGCATGTTAAGTTGGACATGTTGGACGCGGGCTAAGAACTGATTTCTGCAACTTCTCAAGGATACGCCCAATATTTGCGGTTTTCTATAGTTTACTAAACTTCTTGCAAGCTTACACTTGACCTCATCTACTCAACTAAAACACACTTAACTTCTAGAGCTAAATATTTCAACGTCTTTCACAAATCATGCTCAACATACAGTACCAAATTACTAGAGCTAATGTGTTTCCTTAATCTCAGGGCTACTTTTATCACTTTTTTTTATTTAAAATAATAATAATAATAATAATAATAATAATAATAATAATAATAATAATGGGGTGGCGTAGCTGAGTGGGTAGAACGCTGGAGTGGCAACCCAAAGGTCCCGGGTTCAAACCCAGGTCAGACCAGGAATTTTTCTCAGGCCACTCTCCCGTGTTTCGGATGGACACGTTAAGCCGTCGGTCCCGGCTGCCTAAAAACAGTCGTTAAGTCATGTCAGAGGCCCTAAAATTGATCAGTAGCGACCTGAAAACTCTGACACCAGACCTGAGCCAGCCAGGTCACACGAAAATTGATTTATTTTTTATTTAAAATAATTATCAAAATACCCTTTTTGAATCATTTTTAAATGTATTACATGTTTCAACTTATGATAGTAATTTGCAGATGCAAATGCTATGATAGTCATTTTCAAATGGCATTTGCATTTGAAAATGGTTGTCATTAGTTGAAACATGTAATGCATTGAAAAATAATTCAAAAAGGGTACTTTGATTATTATTTAAAATAAAAAAGCAGTACTAGAGCTAGATACAGTATTTCAAAACTTTTTCTCAAACCATGCTCTGTATGGTATGATATAAATTTTGTGATTTGAATAGTATGTCTTCTATTGAATAGATGAATAATCTTGTCTATTATTGCAGTATAAACTGATATCATAAAATTCACTTGTCTAGTATAATAGGCCTACTACCTGGTCTATTAGTGAAATACCGTTCTCGCATACTCATAGACAGACATAACGGATATGAGCTTTCACATTATAAATCCAACGTGTCATCCTATAGCACAGACGGATGCAAAGTTCTACAGCACTATTATAGTCTGCCCAAGCAAAGAAGACATGTAAAGATGGGAAAACGACTCCAGCTCGGTCAATATTGGTTCAAAAATAATAAATTTGGTCTCAAATTGTAGGAAACAGTTTTCTCTACAATTTGAGACCAAATTTTTAATATTTGAACAAATATTGATTGAGCTGGAGTCGTTTTCTCATCTTGCCAGAATGTCTTCGTTGCTTGGACGGGCTATACATATGATAAGAAAAAGAAAAGTGCAAATCTAATGTAAAATATGGGGTTTCCTGGACAATTACAAGATTTTCTATTTCATAGTCTATTTGGATCATGAGTTTCTAACGAGATTTCTTTTAAAGGAAATCATTCATAGTGAACGTTTCCTTTACTACAATTCAAAAGAGTTTACAATACAAATTTTCAACTGCTATTTAACTATTGAAAATAGATTCAACTATTTAAATCCAACATTCCACGTATTTAACCATAGAGAAATAAGAAGAGTAGATCTTATATCATTCCTCCATGAATTAACTACATATACAGTACGTCGAGTGAAGCTTACAGCAGAAACTTAGGCGGTTTCGTCTGTCTCTTGAACGTGATGTAATCTACCAACAGCTGATGTAAAGCATATATTGTTTTTTTTTATTTAAAAAACATAATCTAGGCATAGATAAACGACAACTCCAATTAACAATATCAGTTGTGGAAACAAGGAGCTGATGAAACCGCTCAACTATTTGATGTCACCTATGCATCCAATACCTGACAGATTTAGTATTTCGAGTAGGTACATATCACTGGCGGCTCGCACCTACGAAACAGGTGAACTGCTCGTATCTTTCACTGTACAGCACTTCACCTATTTCGTGGGCACGAGCCGCCAGTGGTACATATATGAATTCAACTAATCACAATAATTTGTAATCAATATTGCTGCTGAAATTCATTTTTGGCTCTTCAACATAACTTGGACATAACTCTTAGCGACTGATAATAAATTTCACATACTGGATCAACTCCATATTTAAATCAGATAATCTTATTTTTACAATAAAATTATATTGAAAATATTGAGTAGTATTTATTAGTGGGATCTGATAGTCAACGGTATTGAGTTACAATGACAACAGTAAGTGACTTGAAAATATCATGTCACAGTATTCATTGCCGCCAAACTATTTATTTGAACTCTGTTCCATATTGAACCTGGAATAATAAGTACAAGTTTTTCAATATAATACAACAGTTTTCATTGCAATTATTCCCAAATCAACATTCTCTCAAACACTGTCTACATTTTTAACATACTTTTATGAATTATTTTAATCAAATTTCGATTCAACATAGCTTCGATTCAATATAATCTGAGATGATATATCAAAATCTTGACCTTTCTGATTTCATGTTGAATCATTGATTCAATCAATGACACTTCATTGAAATCATAATATGTAAAAATTTGGAGTAATTATTATTACATTAGGATCTAATGTAATGATTTCGTTACAACTTATCATTTCAATAATACGGATACGCCTTAATTCGCTCTAGAAATTGTCTACAACTACAGAAAACAGAATCAATAATAGTTTAAAGATTTTCATAGTATGTGCTTCAATGCTCACAGTAAAGAGCTAGAGCTCTTAAGAGCCAAAGTAGACAGAACAAGAGCTCTTAAAGAGCCAAGTTTTACAGTAAAAATTCGAAATCTATTCTCTTCTCATGAAATACAGTACTTGAATAGGTACGTATTGAACAAATATTTATCATTTTAAATTACCGTACTTGAAAGTTTTGAAATTCCACCTCTCAAGTCAATATTTTTCCAATAACAACAACGTTCCTCAACATTTATCCCAGTATCATAAAAATATTTCCAATTCCTTCCATTATTTCCACCATTATTCAAACTCTGAGTTTATATTCTCAGTAGTAATAATTGGAATATCTCCGTTACTCCACTATTATATGGACTATCTGATTTTACATTCCTATTATTTGAAATATTTACAATTCCTTTCGTTATTTTCACTGTTATTCAACCGTTGCAAGCGGTGACAAATCGTTCCACTCGTAAAATATCCATTACTTGATTTTCTTCACTTTTCCAGTTCTTGGTATTTATGATTCTCTGGAGGTGCTTTATTATAATACGTATCTAATTGACATTTCGGAATGCCGTTTCTTTTATACTGTGACTACTAATGAATTATGTAGAATGAGAGAAGAATGGAGAAAGGAGTGATGGAGAGAGTGAGAGAGAGATCGATAGAGGAAGAGTGAGAAAAAAGAAAAATGAAGACAAAGGAAAAAGAATAACCAGGATAGCGAATGCAGTATTATTTGAACTTTTGAGAATAAATGGATGAAATGGAATGTGATAGTAAAAGAGGGTGTAGTCTGTAAGGATATTTCAGGATATCTTTACCATTAACACTCAAACTTAACCAATATTTTACTGGTAGATTCTACTAAAAATTTGATTATTGTTTTTTACGATGAAATCAGTAAGAGGGAGAGAGAGAGAGAGAGAGAGCCAGAGAAAGAGCAAAGAGAGAAGTTGAGACCAGGATGAAGTATGCTGCAAGCGGTGACACATTGTGAAAGCAAAAAATGTTTCCTTCATTATTCAAATATTCATTGAAATCCGGAATCATTCACCGGAACAAGACAAATCCTTTCATGAATATTTGTCTAATAACTAGGTCCGTTTCTTCCAGAAGCTATAGAATGAGATTTAATAGTCTAATAATTGCCCTGGTTTTGGAATATTTTATCTAAGAGATCTCTATTTGTTGAATTTGTCTTTGAAATAGAATAAAATATATGTTCTTTAATTTACAATATCAGAATTCGGGAGATGAATAGTCGGAGAAAACCTAGTTTTCATCTCTCAAATAATTTTGATTTTAATTCGATTATGTATAGTCTGTCCAAGCAAAGAAGACCCCCTGGCAAAATGAGAGAATGACTCCAGATCGGTCAATATTGGTTTCAAAATTATTGATTTGGTCTCAAATTAAAGATCAAAATGTTTCCTACAATTGAGACCAAAATTAATAATTTTTAAACCAATATTGACCAAGCTGGAGTCATATTCTCATCTTGCCAGAGGGCCTTATTTGCTTGGACTGACTATAGGCTATATATGTTTCAATGAATAAATGAGATGAAATGAAATGAAAAATGATTTCCCTAGTCTAAAAGGCTCTTCTCGCGTTATTCCCATTTGTCATAATTATCTAGAAAAATCATTATATTAATTATTAAGTCTTGAAAATTAAATAATGCCCAAGTTCCCTATATTGAAGAAATCAATATTTATTATATAATACCGGAATAATATTAAATGTTCTACTATGTTTCATGAATTTTCCCTTACTATTCTTCTAGATCTGCTACTGTTTTATTCTTATCTTGTATTGAAGTTGAATAATTATTATTGGTATAGAATATTTGATATTATATTAATATATAATATTTTCTGTGTTATATACAACATTGCGCTCTTTTATTATGTACAAGTATCAAAACATCTCACCTGACACTAATCTTCAATTATTATTGTTTCATAGAATGTTATTAGCAAATTACATTATTTTGTGAACGCTTCTAGCTCAGTACAGTAAAAGCATACAATTATTTCCTGAAAAATTTGATAGATAAAAATAGAACAGATCTACAAGAAACATTATTCCAGTTTATTATCGAAGTTATAAATATGATTATCACAATAATCAGTATGATCAAGATATTATGTATGATTATCACAATTTTTAAGCTTTATTAAGGATTTATTTATAGTAATGAATGATTATTTATCATAGTGCTCTACTAAATAAATGATTTTAATCTTGCTTGGAGATCTTCGTACCTATTTATTCTCATCAGATTCAGCATATTGTTGTGTTTTACAGCCAATCGCATTCAATTTCATTAATAATATGACTGACAAATTTAATAAACAAATATCACATCCTTGACTCAAACATCTTTCGTTTCTTGAAAGTGTATTCATGTTTTTAAACTGTTTCCATGCTACAGATTACATAAGATCCAAACTACATATAATAACAACCTGAGGAAACATTTTATTACCGATCTAATCTGATAACAGTAACAATGAAACTCTCGATTCTCAATAACACATCGATAATATCTATCGTATAGCCTATCCAAGCAAAGAAGACATTCTGGCAAGATGAAAAAATTACTCCAGCTCGGTCAATATTGATTCATAAATTATAAATTTGGTCTCAAATTGTAGAAAACATTTTGTTCTACAATTTGAAACTAAATCCAAAAATTTTGAACCAATATTGACCGAGCTGGAGTCATTTTCCATCTTGCCAGAATGTCTTCTCTGCTTGGACAGACTATTACCTTACCGGTCGATTGCCTTTCAAATTTTCTCTTTAATCTCATTCTTTTTCTTCTTTACAGGTATTCGGGAATCCAGCATACATCTCAGTGACACACCTGCAATATAGAAATAACACTAGCACACTAATTCCGAACTAAAGTGAAATGATTAGAAAGTTTTGGGAAGGTGAATAATAGTCTGTTACAATTCGGAATACTGAGAGATTGTACAATAATTTAATGACTGGGAATTGTCGTGGAGCAACCATAACGGTATTGCTGGAGAAATGATTTCGATTTGTCACGTTCAAGGAAAATATTAGTGTTACGGCAAAGAGATTAGTGCACGGTGACAACTAGTGAAGCGTTATTTTCTACCATTTTCATACAAAATAATATTTAATTTAGACGTTTTTGTTTTTGAAAAGCGAGTCACTGTTTTAGAATTTTAACAGTGTCTTATCTAATATTGTTCATGGTATATGTTTTAGAGAATATTGCCAGAGATCTTGCAGGTGCATTCAAGTAAATATTCAGATAAAAAACAATAATTTGAAGACAATTATTGGAAGAAATTGGTTAGAGTTGGAGTGAATCAGTGAATTTTCCGTGAATGAATTGAATGAACTCTACATCCTATTGAACTGTGAATTTGTTTAAAACTCTTCAATCAAAGTTCATATAATAATCATCTCATCTACAATTTGTCTTTACACGAAGAAGTTTAGTTTTATAATAAAATATTAAACTCAAATCGTAGCCTACTATTTGTAGATAAATTATTGTTCAATTGAATTTTTGTTTGATGGATTATTTACTCGTTGATTTTCACACTTGACCAATAGCAGAAACGTTCTGGTGAAGTAACAAAAATTTATGTTCTGATGCACAGATTTGAATAGAGAAATTGAGAAACAAATTATTCTTCAAATCACATTATTGTTTATACAAGAGAGTTCAATAAAAAGGGATGTTTTGAGAAAGTTCCAATGCTGCAATAAAACAAAAAAAGGATTGAATTTCTATCTGAACTAGAAGAAAAAAGGTTTTCCTATCTGTGTCATCAGTTGATCAACAATTATGGAGAGTTCCCTATCTAGTTCTGTTCAATGGGACTGAAACCATACTAGCTACGTGACCAACGTAAAATGCTGGGAATGATGAATGGACCGATGGAGTTCATTGATAAAATGGAGGCGGAAACTAGAAAAGACCCGGTTGTAGTGAGCACTCGTAGCAGACAGTCTGACGGAACTGAAGATGTCACAGGTGACCGGAAGTTGCAAGGCCGCCATGTTGTGAAGATTCGTGTCAACGCTGTCGAGGAGGTTGGCAGCACTGAGGGAGTGGCGGCTGGAGCTAGAAACGATCTTCAATCGTCAGCTAATAATGGTCAGGTCACACCTTCTGCCCAAGTTGAGGTGTTGTCGGTGAGAATCAATGATAATGATAACGATGTGGAATCATTCTCAAAGCCGCTTGTGGTTGGAAGAACTTTGAAAGAGAAGGAGATGAGAAAACAAGTTGGAGAAGAAGTGGTGATGAGAAAGAAAGAGAGCAGGACAGGGAGAGATGCAGAAGGAACAATGATAGTGGGCAAGGAGATGAGAAAACAAGTTGAAGAAGATGTAGTAGTGACGAAGAAGAAAGAAAGCAGGTGGGAGAGAGAAGCAGAAGGTATGAAGAGTGTTGAAGAAGAACCAGTGAGGAGGAAGGAAGAAATCAGGAGGGAGAGAGATGCAGAAGGAATTAAAAGAGTTGAAGAAGATCCAGTGATGAGGAAGGTTGCAGAGGAAAGAAGATTTAAAGACGATGAAACAACTTCCAACTTAGCAGGTCAACATCAAGTCAGCCGGGTAAAAGGGGCAGGGGCAGGGACGGAGAAGACCGCCAGGTCATTTCTTATCTCCAATACCACTTCTTCAAACAAGTCTTCTGTTCATCCAGAGACGCAATCATCAAATCAGTCCAGTTCCAACTCTGTACGTATTAACGTGTCGGCTCCGGCTCCTGGTGAAACCATGTTCTCAAGGAATGATGATGATTCATCAGCATACTACTCCTACAATCAACTTGCATATTTGTATTCTAATAGTGGACAATCATCTCCGGCTAGTGACAGTGGTACATGTAGTGATTTTGATGCTAACACACCTCCCCCGCTACCTAAAAAGAAGTCTGCACTCAATAGGAAAGTGTCAACCATACAACTAAACCTTGGTAGAAATGGACATATCAAACAAAATATAGTAAACCATGAAGATATTTCATCTGATTCAAGAAATGACCATCTACATAAAGGAATTACCCTTTCAACATCAGCTGACCTGGAAAGTGATGATGACATCAGCTGTGATTCCCTCAACAGCAGTGAGCTGGAACATCAGGTGGTCTCGTCATCATCATCAACATCATCAGATCCAAGTCATCATCACATCCATGATGATCTTGAGGACGTGGATGATGGTGTACACGATGTTCTGTCCAGGAGAAGAATGGTGCAAGAGTTTGGGAAACAGAAAAATGTGCCACCTCCATTGCCTCCAAAGAAAAATCAACTGAAGAAAACTCTTGAGATATCTTCATCTGTTGGGGATGAGGTGTCAGTTGAAAGTAACAACAAATTGGGAACAAAACCTTTGAAATTTCAAGAGATGGGTTTGAGGGAAGGCTCACTGAAAAATCATCCCCAAGTTTCTTGTCAGGTATCGGTTGAGGAACGCACCTACGAGGAACGTAACTCCTCCAAGGATTGTTCCCTCAATTCCACTCTGGACCGAAGTGTTTCCTCCCCTGCCTCCTCAATCTACGATAGTTTTTACAAGTTTCATTTGAACGAGAACAGTGAATCGACAGACGATTGTAACAGTAGTTTAACTTCGATGAAATCGAGTGTTACAGTGGATGGATTGGATTCGTTTGCGGGTCGTAAGGGTTATGTTCCGGAGGGGGATGAAAATGCGACGATTAGGAGTTCGAAAGGTACCATACGAGGTGTTAAGAATCGAGTGAGAGCTGGGATTGCTACGTTCCTGCAGATGCACACTAATAAGGTAGGAACAACAGTTTTTCTATTAAATATTATCTATAATAACATTTTCCAACTGTATTTTCAAACTTCCAGTATTATGTAATTTTATGTTCATTTTAATGCTATTAGAGCATGATTATTATTTTTCCAATAACATCTCCAGTATTTCTCCATCATAATCAATAATTATTATATTTGATACAATACTATTTCATTATTTTCTTATTTCACATATAATTGGTATTTCAATAGGTGGGAAGCTTTTCTTACACCTGAGCTATTTTCATAGAGTTTAGCTGACGCCAGAAAGTTAGGTGATATTGTCAATTAGATTTGTCATTTAGCTAGGCATAGATGATATCTAATCATAATCAGAAGAGATAATCGATGTGTTATATCAGCTGTTATAAGGTTACTTCATGTAACAATAATAATCTTATCAAAGATTTAAGCAACCTTCCAAAATGAATAGAAATCCTTCTGCAAAAGTACCGTTACATTTCATCATCATAATCATCATGAGAAACAAACGGTGATAACATCCAAAAACAGGCCCAGAATGATCAGAATTTAAACCAGATCAAAATATTCAAATTTGCATAACCTGAACAACAAATGACAACCAATTTTAGTAGTATATAGCCTGCCCCAAGCAAAGAAGACATTCTGGCAAGATTCAAAAATTACTCCAGCTTGATCAATATTAGTTAAAAATTATAAATGTGTTCTTAAAGAAATTGTAGATTAGAATGTTTCCTTTAATTTAAGAACAAATTTATTAATTTTGAACCAATATTGACCGAGTTGTAGTTATTTGTTCATTTCACCAGAATGTCTCCTCTGCTTGGACTGACTGTCGTAACCTGAGTCCACTCTTCATAATAATATTTGGAGCTAAAGTTCAACAACTGAACTATATCGCCATTCTTGTATGTGTTATACAATATTTTCACATATTATTTGGCAAAAAACAAATACGGTATATAACTATAGTCTGTTCAAGCAAAGAAGACATTCTGACAAGATGGGAAAATGATTCCAGCTCCCCAATATTGATTAAAAAATTATAATTTGGTTTTATATTGTAGAGCAGAATGTTTTCTACAATTTGAGACCAAATTAATAATTTTTGAACTAATATTGATCAAGCTGGAGTCATTTTCCCATCTTTCCAAAATGTTTTCTTTGCTTGGACAGACTATAACCTATATGCTCATAGCCATAAGAGGCATATGGTATGAATTTCAATCATTTTTATTATGTACTGTAATAACAGACATCAACAAAAATGACGGTTGCCGAATGTCTGTTAATCATGCTCAGCTCTGTTAAGACAGCCTGAAAGCTGTCTACAAGAGTGGGAAAGCTCAGCTGAGATCTCTCTCCACACAATACGCTCTCACAGATCCCTTGCTGACTGTCCTCGGTGAGCTAAAATCTATAAAAATGATTCTCCAACCGCCTTTTTTGTTGGCTTCTGCTATATTACTTCCTGTGTATCAAATTTCAAATCAATCTATATTTCGATGAAAAAAAAAATTGATACGAAGTGAAAACCTTTGATACGAAGCTGATAGAATTGGGATTAGGATAACTAAACTTGTTTTTCTCACCGATATCAATGTTTAATGGCGAGATCCATGGTGAATTCAATCAAGCAGAGATATGACCCTTGGTGTCGAGTTTCATGTGATCATTGAGAAACTGTATCGATATTATCGAGTGTCGATCCAGCTACTAGATGTTGAAGGATGACAACCTGAATTATTGACCTACATGTTGATATTGATTGATATTGACCAGATCTTGATTAAGGTCTTGACCAGAACGTTTATTAAATGCTGTATTTGAAGATGATAATTTTGGTGTTTCACATCACAGTACAATCTACTTTGGACTCATAGCATCATGTCCTTGTAACTGATAATGATGGTGTTTCACATTATAATGTAATATATTTTAGAGATTATGCTCGGATTACGGATAAATAATGCTAAACATTGTTCAGATGGATGTAAGGCCTGTTACAACATCGGATTTCTAATACGCAGTATTGATACAATAGTTCAAAATTCATAGGCAATCGTTAAGGAAGTGAGCTCCTTATTGACACGAAATCTGCAAGGTGGGGTTGCAAAGTGAGGTTAGCTCATTTGACAATGCCCGAAATCGGGGAAAAATAACCTCAAAAAAGAAATTTAGTGTTTTATTATCATTTGCTATCAATTCAACGCGAAAATTATACCCAAACTAAGATTAAATGCTCTCAAAATGTTTAATCAGCTTATTTCCAATATGGCGGCAATCCATGAGCATTGTAAAAGCCTCGTATCAACGAGCTTCCTTCCTGTATCAATTTTGAACTCTGTATCACTACTGCGTATCAGAAAGCCGCCTTGAAAAGCTGGCTTGAAAGATTCACCCTTTATAGCTAATTATAGTCTGTCCAAGCAAAGAAGACCCTCTGGCAAGATGGGAAAATAGCTCCAGCTTGGTCAATATTGGTTGGAGCATTTTTAATTTGGTTTCGAATTGTAGAAAACATTCTGCTTTACGATTTGAGACCACATTTATGATTCTTGAACAAATATTGACCAAGCTGGAGTAACTTTCCCATCTTGCCAGAGAGTCTTCTTTGTTTGGACAGACTATATATGTGGTGTATTTCTCATTTTAGTCCAATCTATCTTGAAGATTATTTCGTAGAATATTTAGAGGCAATGTATACATAGGTATACATAGGTGTGTATACATAGGTTGAAATATAGTTTAGTGAAAATAGTAGCATACTGGATAAATCAGGTCATCTAGTGGGCAGAGAGATCTAGTGCTAATAATGTAGATCTTCAGTTAAATTAGGGTTAAAGGAGATAAGTGCTAAATCCAAAAAGACATCAACCGTCAGGAGAACAACTCAACTCTGTCCCAAATTAACACGTTTAGAAATCGCGCTACGTTAACTTTACTCTATTTCATGTAATTTCCGGACTCAAATACATTGTATTCACTATCTTATAAGTGCTATGCTGAGTTAGGAGTTACATTGAATACAGCTATTTACTTGTTTTTAAACACAGTTTCTGTCAAGAAGTCTTCAACTCCGTTTTAAGACTGGGACACATAAAGTTGGCAAGAGTTGAGTGACTTCTTTTCTTGATGTTTTGATGTAGACAGGAGGGAAAGTAAAGGAGAATGAGGTGGAGAAGAGGGAGAGGTGTGGGAGGAAAGGAGAAAAGAAATCACTGGCGGCTTGTACCCTTGAAACATGTGAAGTGCCCGTATCTTTTACTGCATAGCACTTCACCAGTCTCGTAGGCACGAGCCGCCAGTGAAAGAGATAATAATGTTTAAAGAAGGAAGTGGAAGCAAAAAATAGCGGAAAAAAGAGATGATGAAGTTGAAGAGGTTGGAGACGAGAGGAAAATTTGATAGATAATAGGAAAGAGAGGTATAGAGAGAAAGAGAGAGAAAAAAGGAGAGAGGATATCAAAGTAAGGCGCATAACATGTGTTGTAGGAAGAATGAAAATGAAGAAGATATTGAAATAATTGGTACAGTATAAGTATACGAAGATAAGTTATTTATTTGCTTAGAGTAGGCTCCATACAGGAATACATTCTATGAATGACGATTACGAATAGAAGAAATAAGATGAGAAGAAAGTATTAAGAAAAAATAGGCGAAGCGAAAGAATTATGAAATGTCGGAAGGACAAAGGAAGATGAGGGTAATAAAGTAGGAAGTACGAAAGAAAATTGAAAAAATTGTTTACTAATAGGATTTCTCCTCTCTTGGAGAAGATTTTATGAGGATGAAGAGAAAAGAATTAGAAGAGACAGAATATGGAAAACAGAAAATAGGAGAAAGATGAAAACTATTACAACTAGTGAGTAGGAAAGAAATTAAATGCGACACACATTGTCGGTAGAAAACGGATTTGAAAAAGAATTCTTGTTGATAGTCGAACAAACAATAAATTAAAAGGAGGTAAAACCAAAGGAAATGAAGAGTGATGCAGGGTGATACGAAGAGAGTGTTGGAGAGATAAATAAAACGATGAAGAGAGAGAGAGACAGAGAGAGAAAAAGAATGATAAAAGAGATGAGAGTGAATGCAACAAGGATTCTTTCAAGGTAAAAGGTCAAGCAAGCCGCGAAAACGTTTAGAGGTTAAGCTAATACTTCTTTTTTCACCATTCAATCTTTAGTTAAGAGAAAGTTGGCAACGCGTCTGTCTTGAGTTGTGTGTCAACTCAGTTGACCTGTTCTCGATACAAGTTGTGAATTATCATGTGACTTGGAGGAGTGAATGATAAATGAAAGAAAAAAGATAATTCAGTAGAAGAATATGAGAGAATAGTGGAAGATTAAAAAAGATGAAGAGGAAGAAGAAGAAGAAAAGAGAAAAAAGGAGAAGAAGAAAGATAAAGAAGAAAGAAGAAGAAGAAGAAGAAGAAGAAGATATTGTAGAAAAAGAAAAAAATTGTCAAGAAGAATGATAAAGTATTCAATTGTACCATTTTGAATCTGTGGTGAACTCTTGTGATCAATAAATAAATCAATCAAGCAATGAATTATCTTCATTCATTATATGAACATGTACATTGGATATTGTCATATTCTCACTTTACATATTATTGTCACTTGTGGAAAAAGATCATGAAAATAACAAGCCAATCTTATCTCTAAACTGTTTATCTTGTAACACTATAAATTTATCAACATTATAAATACACTTAGCATACACTAATCATTGTATTGGAAGAATATATTCTGCAGAAAAGAATACTCTTCAATATTTCATTCTCCAATCAGTTCACCTGAGTCTGTGATTGGCTCCTACGTTTTTAGACTTCTCCCCTCTTCTTCAATCGGTTACTCCCCTTCACAACAATCGACCAATCGCGTTACAGCTCCGCCTATCGTAGCAAACTTGCTCCTATTCTCCAAAATGGCTGACGAATCATTGTTCAACACTCATATTAGAACTTTGAGCACTGACGGTTCGTGCCCACGAAACAGGTGAAGTGCCCGTATCTTTTACTGTACAGCACTTCATCTGATTCGTGGGCACGAGCCGCCAGTGGCTATGAGGGGATAAATCATGAGTGATTATAAAAATGATTTTCAGGCATTGAATACTAAAGTGTCAATTATTTAATCAAACATTTTAATAGTTACTGTATAGAAAAGCAATAAGAAATTCTGAATAAAATAGTGAGAGTAAATTCAATTATAAACAAGATTTATATTAGTAAAGTTAATATTGAGATTAATAGCCTACTATGAAGTTTTCATAGTTAGAATTAATATTATTGACACCATTAATTTTTGATTTCATCATTCGTAGAACTGATAATCATCTTTCAAACTACCCTCAATATGTTTGACTACTGTCAAACTTTCAAAACAAATTGTTAGTACCAAAACAAAAACAGTATCATTATTGAAACTTATGTTTGAATTAGTTTATTGGAATCATCTTCTTGAGAAAAAATTGAAGATTGATAATATTAAACCATGTAAATTTTACCCGAGGCTAATGTAAATTTATAGAGAGCTGCATGATTATTTTATCGGACCTAGCAGAATGTTGAAATATCAATATCATTTCAGTGAACAAGATCAATAGAAAACTATTTTGAAAGTAGAATATTGATGGAAAAAGTCCAACTCTGTCACTTCATTTTAAAACTTGAAAGAAATCCGTTATTATTCGATGAGGTAGCGCTTTAATTAATTAAGTGTGATCAAAAATCAACAATGAACATAATTAATTTTCCATTCCAAACATGCAGGATAGCCGTAAGGACTCAAAAACCTTCAACAAGGATTAAATAGCCGCTTAGTATCTTGTTTAAACATCCGGATATCCATCTAAATAAACATTATCTCGGAAGCTTTTAAAATTCTCTGGAGAAAATGGAAGGTTCTATAAAAGTTTAGTAGTATAGCCTCAAGGATAAATCTACCAGAGTAATAATTTTGTGATTGAGGACGTGATATTAGCTTTTAATATAATAGGTTACACTCAAAAACCTGATTACTGTTAGTTCTGTAATAGTTATCAACTATGTCTTACCAGTGAATATAGAGAGGTCTTACCCAAGGTTAGTAGAGAGTCTCTACTAATCTGTTCTACTCAACTCTAATCAAAATTTACTCTAGTACTCTACTGTACTCTACTTTACTTCACTCTACTCAAATTAGCGGATGACGAATTGTGTATTGAACTTGTTATTGAAATGATAAATGGTAACAAGTTATGTTATGCCCAGCACGGTCTGCATGAGCGAATCGGTCCAGTTGATAAATGAATTCAATTATAGCAGCTAATAGAACTTCGTATTTTTATCATATTGCCACTGGCGGCTCGTGCCCACGAAACAAGTGAAGTTTACGTATCTTTTACTGTACAGGACTTCACCTAATTCGTGGGCACGAGCCGCCAGTATCAATATGATATTGTAATAATTGATAGGGAGATTCAAATATTATAATAGTGGAATAGTACTGGACACCAATAAATGAATAAATATATATTTCAATAAAATAAATATCTGTGAATATTTTATTGAAAAAGCAGAATAGAATTTCATGAATGAACAAATCAAATAGTAGAAGGAGTTTCCTTCCTTCCTGATCCACAATTTGAGGCTAAATTCATAATTTTAATTGAATGTTGACCGAGCTGGAGTCATTTTCCCATCTTTCCAGAATGTCTTCTTCGCTTGGACAGACAATAGTCGGAGGTCAGTATCGTAAAGTCATTGCCGCGTGACGTCACAGATTTCTGTCTTGGCACAGACAGACTGATGGAAAGTGGAGTCTGACAAAGAGAAAACGGAGAAAGAAGACTGCGAATGAGAGGAAGAAAGAGAAAATGAGTGGAAAGGAGAAGAAAAATGAGAGGAAAGAAGAAGAAGAAGAAAACATAAAAACAGTTGACCGTCTGTCTAGTCTGGTCGGTACGTGCTGTCTTCCACCCGTGACCGTTATACTACAATAGTTATTGGAAAAAAGTCAAGTGATAATCTTTTCCAAGGATATATAGTCTGTCCAAGAAAAGAAGACATTCTGGCAATATGGGAAAATGACTCCAGTTCGATCAATATAGGTTCAAAAATTATAATTTGGTCTCAAATTGTAGGAAACATTCTAGTCTACAATTTGAGACCAGATTTATAATTTCTGAACCTATAGTGACCGAACTGGAGTCATTTCCTCATCTTACCAGAATGTCTTATTTGCTTGGATAACTATAGATATAGATATAGATCGATACTAGATAGAGTTAAGTACAAGAGTGCTTGGAGAGATTTGAGTTGTTAGTTGGAGTGAAAAAATATTAAGATATTTGTGAGAATATTTGATCTTAAATTATTTTCAATTACAGTAATACAAGTAAACTAATGAGACAAGTAATTTCCCCTTTTGGACCAGTCCAGTAAGGTCGTTTAGTAAGTTGGTTTCAGTCCAATTATCATCTTCATTTTTTAGTTAGTCTGTAATCAGCATTACTTCAAGAGTCGTTGGAAACAGAAATTTTTCCTGGAGTTGTTCTATGTTAACAGCATTTGTAAGTCGTTAGAAACAGTCACTGATTTCAGAAAGTATCATAATTTTGAAATAATTGTTGGAAAATTCAAAAAGGTTTAGGTCACACGGTTGTTTCAAGCTACAAAAACCGTAGATCGTTTTACTCGATGAAGTTAGAATCATTATTGACTAGCTTTTCAAATTTAGATTCCGTTTTAACGTCGAATATTAATATTTACTAGAAATCGGAAACAAATCTTATAATTTAGTCCCTCTCAAGTATAGCTCTTTAGTAAATCTATATTATAATTTTTAAGTATAGCTATAGTATACTTCTACAAAGATACCTGTTGAACCTTCCATCAAATATATGTTGTAACTTGATAATAAATACATAAATAAGGAGACATGCCGTTACAATTTAGAGTGTATTGTTACAATGTGAAATGTAGTGTTACAATGCAAGTGAATTGTAACAATTTGGAGTGAATTGTAACATTGTAGAGTGTATTAAAGTGTGTCTTCTTAGCTTGCACAAATTGTATCAACTATCTCTCCAAGTTTCATCAAGAATTTAATCACTTAGTTGATTTTCAACATTGAAGTAACAAGTTTCCCTGTATCTTGATTGACAACGTGATCTTGATTATAATCAACTGAATAGTTCTTTCTATTAGGTTGATCAAGTACTGCAGTAGGCTTATCTCAAGTTCTTATAGGTACCAACAATTTCAAACAATAATACCCAATAATTAAGTTGCATTAGAATATTCTGGTAACAAATAACAACTTTTCTTCCAAGTTTCTTTATAAATAACAAGATCTTGATTAATTAAATAATTTACCAGAAAATCTTGCCACCAGAAATATAATCTTGTTACCAGCATATCTTGTCACAAGCAATTCTTTCTCTTAAATTGTTGTGAAGGTGATATTTTTTATTCAATTTTTCGCTCTTGAATTCTTGTGTACTGGCTCTCTTAAATTCTTGTGTACTTAATCTTCTCCTTTCTTGAATTCTAGTGTTAAGAACAACAATAATTTCTTAACAAGTACAATAATAATTATTCTGGCATTCAGAAGTCATTCAAAGAATCACTAGCGGGCTTTTCTAAACGCAATCATCAAGATCTCTAGTATCTAAAACTAATCAAGTACCTCCAGTATCTAGTACTAATTTAGTATCAAGATATCTAGAAACTAGTACCAATTCAGTATCAAGATATATGGTAAAGTATCTAGTAATCTGTTTTTCAATGGCTCAACAGCTCATGAAGGGTCTAGGCTACCAGCTGGTTGCCAGTTTCATATTCACTCCACTAAACAGCAGATATGTGAGGTGGATAATCATCAATCAGGATAGAGGTAAAGTGTGGTTAGCACGTTGATCCTCTCAACCATAAGCTAGCTTCCGTAACCAAGTTACGCCGCAGATCACCTCTGAATAACTTTCAGTCAATTAGTTAGAGTGTAATGAAACAATTACTATTTCTCCAGAGACGGTAAACGACTGACTATCTTTACTAACGACAGCCAATCTCCCAAAGGAGAGTCTAGTACCAATCTAGTACTCACTGACTAGAAACGAATCGTCAACCCGATCCTGTCTGTATAAAATGCACCGTTCCTCAATCGTTTAACGCCGTTCAGTTATCTGTCAATCGTGTAGGCATTCACCATTTGAAAGCAATTGGAAAGTCCTTGCTTGCATTACCATAGAACCTATCCTGAATATCGATTGATTTTCCAACAATTCCAATCAGCGATTTCATCGACTATCTAAGTTTCTCTTTGTCGATTTCTCGTTCCAATTATCGATAGTCGATAGTTAAAGTGGGATAGCGTATTGAAAATATATAGTCTGTTCAAGCAAAGAAGACATTCTGACAAGATGTGAAAATGTTTACAGATCAGTTAATGCTGCTTCAAGAACTATAAATTTGGTCACAAATTGTAGAAAACATTCTGTTCTACAATTTGAGACCAGTTTTATAATTTTTCAGAAACAATATTAACCGAGCTGTAGTCATTTTCACATCTTGCCAGAAAGCCTTCTCCAGTCTTAGACAGACTATGTAGAAAGAGACACATTGTGAATCGATAGTTGGTTGAAGTGAGATAGTGTATGGAAACATTGAAAATAGATAGATAGAATAGAGACAGATTGTTAATTGATAGCCAGTTAGAGTGAGATAACTAATAGAAAACCTAGGAAATAGAGTGAAATAAAAATTCAATCAAGAAAGTGAATGGCAGTCAAACAATTGGTCATGGCAATCGTGCAATTTGTTTGCTAATTCGTTCCGATTGCACTAGAAAAGTGCATTATTTTACAGTGACTTGGTAAAGTCTGTCAAGCAGAGAAGACACTCTGGCAAGATGGGAAAATGAATCCAGCTCCGTCAATATTGACTCAAAACTTACAAATTTGATTTCAATTTGTAGAGCATAATGTTTTCTACTATTTGAAAACAAATTCATGATTTTTTAACTGATATTGACCGAGCTGGAGTCATTTTTCCATCTTGCCAGAGGCTCTTCTTTGCTTGAACAGACCATAAATGAATTCGGTAGCTAGCGTGAAATAAATTGTGCATTCCGGTTCATTATAGTGCTATTATTAATGAAAGTGCATTAATTCTGTAATAGTGCATCAGTGTATGCCATGAGTAATTGTAATGTGTATTTCATAATATTCCATCATGTAATAGGTATATGTGATCAATTGAATTGATCGATGGAAATTGCAAAACATTGAATTTTATTCGAGGAAACGCATGATGAGCATTAAAAATTATTCTCTTATTCTATGAAAATTTTCAAGCGTTGTAGAGCTTCATAATAGAATAAATAAATTGATACTCCAATAGTGCGTTAACTTATCAAATTTGAAAGCTTTTGAAATAGAATTTTGAAGATAAAAAACTGACAGATAGTTTAGTCTGCCCAAGCAGAGAAAAACCTTTGGCAACATGAGAAGATGACTCCAGCTCGGTCAATATTGGCTCAAAGATTATTAATTTGATCTCAAATTGTAGATTAGAATGTTTCCTACAGTTGAAACCAGATCAATAATTTTTGAACCAATATTAACCGCGCTGGAGTCATTTTCTCATCTTGCTAGAGGGTCTTCTTTGCTTGGACAAAGTATACATCATGTTCCACTCCAAGAGAGAATTGAATTAAATCAGGGGCGGAAAACTCTATAGGCATTTTCACCAATTAGAGCCATACTATAATAATAGTGGTAGTGCGTGAGAATATCTTCAATAAATTCATTACGGAAAACGTTTCAGAATTTATTAGTTGATTTTCTTCCAACCCTACTCAATAAATAGTTTGTAATAATGTGTTATACAGATGTTTAACCTAAATGGACATCTACACTAAAGATTTACGACCTCTTCAAATTTTATTCAAACCACTTTAAAAGAACTGGCGGCTTGTGCCCACGAAACAGGTGAAGTGCTGTACAATAAAGAATACGGACACTTCACCTGTTTCGTGGGCACGAGCCGCCAGTGTTTAAAAAGTCCCAAAACAATTTTCGGAGAAAGCTGATCGTTAACTCGGAATCCTTTCTATTACAACAATTACGGTCACTTGTCTATTTGTTATAAAACAAATAAGGAAGTATTTCAATCAAATAATCTTGTCTCTCCAAGAAACAATAAAACTAAATGATAAAAACTTTGCTCACGGAGTACAGTACAGTATCTAAAATTGCGTCTTGTAAGAAGAGATAATTGACTGATAGTAACAATAGTCTGTTCAAGCCAAGAAGACCCTCTGGCAAGATGGGGAAATGACTCTAGCTTGGTCAATATTTGTTCAAAAATTGAAAATTTTGGTCTCAAATTGTAGAAAACATTATGTTCTACAATTTGAAATCAAATTGATAATTTCTGAACCAATATTGAGCGAGCCTTAGTCATTTTCCCATCTTGCAAGAGGGTCTTCTTTGCTTGAACAATGAAGACTGTTTACTATGTGGAAAGTTCACTTTTATTGTAATAGTTGTAATTTGTAGACTTCTTTCCTTCTCCCAAAGGAGTACCTTTTAGAGTTACATAAGTTTAAGTAATTTCTCCAGTCACCAAATAAACCCATTACGGTAAGAGGAACTAATTGTTTAAGTACTTTTCAGACTGCATTCTCATCTTTAGATGATTGTTCATTGCAATAAATTGTTACAACTTGCAGTTCTCGGATTGACAAAACCGCAAGCTTGAAGAATTTCGTTTGCTTGCATGTTTCACTAACAACTTTCGTTTGAGTGGATTTGTGAGGTTGAATGTATTCACCAAATTATCATTGTTTGAATGGGAAATGTTTCAATAAAAGTTTCACAATTTGTAGTAAGATGTTAGATTGCTGAAACTTCAGAGCCTTGTTTGTTCAACTGGTAACTCTTTTTTTTTTTTTTTTTTTTTTGAGGGTGATGCCCACATGGGCTCTTGGGCCTGTGCGTGGGTAATGGGAAGGATGATGATGAGAGATGAATGGACTACTGCTTTAGGTGGGTTTTTATTTCGGTAAAGTAGTGAGCATGAATAATTTTTTAGAATAAATGTTCAAATGGAAATTATTCCATGAAAAATTTCATACCTTTCTGTAAGGTTGTATGGATGAGAAGCGTATCAATTCATTATTATAATAATTTATATTAATTAAACTGATTAATCGAATGGTTGAAACCAGAAGTTCAATTTCTTGTAAAATTCCTTAACATACCACTGACGTTTGTGAGTTAATCTTTTTTGAAAATTGTGAGATCAATTCAAATCTTGAAAAATTTCATCATTGTTTTTAGAGAGTTTCTTATACCACACTGCCTTGAAGTGTGATTTGGTTGTGAGTTCCATTTCTAGATCTTCTATATTGATAAATTGTTTCTTGAACAATGGGACTAGAAAACCTTAAACTCGAAAATCTTGCATAAAGTAGTGGAGAGCCTTCAATCTAACAACTCTATCAAACTATGACATTCCTTTCCTGGATCCAGTTTTCCAGTTCATCAATAATCAGATGTGACGAAACAACACAGTCTTAATTTTGACTTGAATTTTGAACCACCGCGTTTTCATAGGACTTCAAATTTTTATCCCAGTGTAGGAGTAAGAGTAATCAAGACAAAGAATAACTTCTCAACTCTTATTAAAAGTAGATACGGTTCTTTGATAGTCTGAAATAATTACCAAACTATGACGTCTATTGGTATAATAACCCGTATGCAAGTGTTCATTTATGATTATAGACTTGTAAAAAAGTAGTCTGTCCAACCAAAGAAGACATTCTGACGAGATGGGAATGTGACCCCAGCTCGGTCAATATCTGTTTGAAAATCGAATCTTTGGTCTCAAAATGTGGAGTATAATCTCATCTACAATTTGTGCACCGATTTATAATTTTTGAACAAATATTGAACGAGCTGGAGTCATTTCCCCATGTTTCCAGAATGTCTTCTTTGCTAGGACAGACTATACCTACTGTAATAATTATCGCATTCCTTCTCCTAGTGCGTGTTTAGGAAAAGTAGTCTATATAGCTACTATAAATATGATTGAAGTAATAATTATATCTATACTCACCAACACGGATCTAGCAGTAGAATGTATTAATAAGAGGCGGCAAAAGCGAATGATGAAATGAAAGAGAAAATTGGATTATAATTGGACCGGAATTACGAAATTCTCCGAGCGGTTTTTCAATTCTTCAAATATTTACAAGATGCTAACATGATGAGAATGTGAGCATTCCAAGCGATCCAAATCAGAAACTAAGTTTGAATAAATTACGTGAAATAAATAATTTTCATAAATTATACAAGAAGTATTCACTCGAAATGTTCTTTAAAGAGAAATATATGCATTTGAGAATAGAATTAATCGTTGAAATTCTTGTTTAAGGTAGCATTTTTTTGTCACAGTGCTAATCTAATCTGTTGAATTTCTTCTTCATAAGTTCCCGATATTGCTATCTTTCTCAAGGTCAACTGAATAACTCGTAATTCTGCAATATCTGGATCTAGTGATAGTGTACGTTTCAAATTTAAATTTTAATATTTTCATAGATCAAGTGAAAAGTCTCTCGATTTAAACATTTGAGCATCTAAACCATTGGATATACTTATATCCATAGTCAATGCTACAACTAGCTTAGTATATCTACGATTTGAGTTTGAATTGGAGAGAAAATATATTTTGAAGCAAAAGATTTGTATTATTACCTCAAAATATGATTTTCATGAGTCCTTGGATACCTTATTTAATTTTTTTAAGTAGTTGGGAAGGTGACATTCATTTTCTTTAACTTAAATCTATTTTTTAAATTTTGTATTCTATTAGTGATTTGTAGGCCTATCAAGTTTCTCTTGTAAGATAGAGGATTTGATTAAATTTAGTATTGTAATATTTGATAAATTGCAGATTTCAATAATCAAGAGACTTGTAAGGAAGAAGTTTTAAGAAAAATATTTGATGTCTTTGGTATGCTGACTGTACCGTATCGTAAAGCATACAACATAACCACTGGCGGCTTGTGCCCACGAAACAACTGAAGTGCTGTACAGTGAAAGATACAAGCATTTCACCTGTTTCGTGGGTATGAGCCGCCAGTGGTTATAACTTATTATAAGCATACTAAGAACTAAGTACCCCTGGCATACTTCTTGAAAGCTAGTACTTATTTCTTGACTTGAGTGACAATACCGTTACTAGTATGTCCAAGCAAAGAAGACATTCTGGCAAGATGGAAAAATGACTAGGCTACAGCTCAGTCGATATTGATTCAAAAATACAAAATTTGGTCTTAAATTGTAGAGCAAAATGTTTCCTTCAATTTGAGACTAAATTTATCATTTTTTAACCAATAATGACTGATTTGGAAAAATTTTCTCATCTTGCCAGAATGTCTTCTTTGCTTGGACAGACTAAACAAGCGTTCATTGTTCAGGTAAAACATGACTCATAAACATTTCTGATGCTTTGATAAATTACCCTACAATGTCCATAAGGTTCCCACTCTGAAAATACTCAATTAATAACTTAACAGAGATTTTATCACGAGTTTGACAGGCCAATCCCTTTTCCAGGGCAGAAATAAGTGTTTCCATTGTTCAACTAATACTCAGATGGGATAGTTGAGCTGAATAGTTCAGTTCCCCATTCAGAAATGGGATAGGTGTGACATAGTAATCATGTGAATAATATTTGAATGAATGAACGGAATGGGAGTTTTCTCGGGCTCAGTTTGACATCATAATAATGTACCTCACTCCACTATTTATTTATTTATTTATTGACTTTTTACAAGGCGAAGTTAGGACTCATAGGTCCTCTCTTACACTTAACCTTACTATAATTCCATAATGAACAGAAGTAGTTTACTTTGATGATGATTTAGATCATTATTTTGCCTGTATATGGGAGAGTAGAGTACCTTGTATCTCTTAGCCTCGTAGAGTACCTCGGGAGAATAGAGTAGTAGAGTACCTCGTGTACGGTATTCTCTTTTTTAATTTATATTCTATAATTTATCCACAAAATTAAAATACAAAAGAATTGAAACACATACAAAGTCCAAAACATCTCTTTCCTTCTCCCCAATTTAGATAAATTTATTTGAAAGACAAAGGATATCATGATTTTGAGAAGATGAGATGAAATGTGATAAAAAATCTTATTGCAAGCTGCTATAACTTTTTAAAAAATTTTATCAAGTGTTGTAGCAAAGAAAACATGCATTCTAGCAAGATGGGAAAATGACTTCATCTCGGTCAATATTGGTTGAAAGTTGAGATTTGTTCACAAATTTTCGAGCAGAATGTTTTCTACAATTTGAAAGAAAATTTTTAATTTTTGAACCATATCGACCGTGCTGGAGACATTCTCCCATCTTGCTAGAGTGTCTTCTTTGCTTGGACAGACTCTGGATACTATTCAAATTGTCTATACATGCATCCAGTTTTTTCATTGTTCCGTTATTTTTCCAGTAAACATTGTTCCATTGTTCCAGTATTTTTCAAATTTTTCATTGTTCCGTTATTTTTCCAGTAAACATTGTTCCATTGTTCCGGTATTTTTCAAATTACTGGAATGACAGAGGTCATTTTTCAAAATACATTGATTCAAGTTTTCAACTAAGATGAGTATGAACTGAGTTTTTTAAATGAGTCTTGAAATTCATCTAGAAATTTAGCATGGAGATTGGTTCTCTCAATAAGTGAAGACAATCATATTTTTCAAATAGATGCATGGAATCGTGGTGTCTGAGACGACCTTATATATTAATATAATATAATATTAATATATATATATATATATATATAATATAATAATATTAGGTAGTTTATTATCAAGGTGCATAGAATACTACTAATCTATACACCTTGGTTTATCGTAGCTAATGTAACCTACTAACAGCTTAAATTGTTTCTTTGGATTCAAAAACATCATCTAGGCTATAATTGCTATTATTATAATAATAACTGAATTAAAGCTCTATTTGACAACATCAGCTGAAGGAACGCAAAAGGATCAGACGAAACCGTCTAATGTTTTGGCATCAGCTTTTCCTAGGACAGGAAAACAATTCCCTTCCTATTCTCAAACAGTTTTCCCCGATACACCCCAGAATATGGATCGTTTCCCCTTATCAGCTTATCGAGAGCGAGTTTCTAAATGATACAGCAATGTAGCGTTGGGATCTTTGAGCTGCGTTGTTCTCCCCTGTCGAAGCAAAGAAGACATTCTGGCAAGATGGGGAAATAACTCTAGCTCGAACAATATTGATTAAAAAATTATAAATTTCGTCTCAAATTGTAGGAAACATTTTGATCTACAATTTGAGACGATATTCATGATTTTTTAACCAATATTGATCGAGCTGGAGTCATTTCCCCATCATGCCAGAATGTCTCCTTTGCTTGGACAGACTGTATCATTAACTGTACTTTTATCTTTGGTACGTGACTTATCCAGGCTCTGGACCGCTTGACCGCTAACTGGTAGGGTATGAGAAAGCATGCTATACGGTATATATAGGTATAGAGAATGAATTAGGTTTCGGATATGACCACCACTAGATCTCTAACTGCTTACCAATAACTGGTAAGTTCAACTTAAGTTGCTTCGTTTAATAGGGGTCGTTTAGATTCGGGGTAGGTGAAAGCAATGTACAGAACTGTGATTTCGGAATGAAATCAACGAATATTAGCTTCCAGTTGTAATGATGAGTTGTAGAGAGAGTACACTTGAAAATAGGATTTGAATTCGAATTTGATAGAGAAGATACGCAAAGTTCGATACAGATTATAGTTCCATTGCTACTCTGCTTTTGGAATTGCCGGAGATAATGTATACTCATTTCATAGACTCCTCTGTATTGAATCAATAAAGAGATTTTCACACGAAATACATTTCGTGTATCAGAGTATTACATACATTACGTGTATTAGAATATTATTATACATTAATTATCACATTAATTATAACATTAATTAATACTCTTATTACATTGAACAAGAGAATAGGAGGATCTTCTAACACAATTTTCTGTAAGGAAGGGTGATTTGATTGTTGTAAGTCATTCTTTAAGTATATTTTATGTAGGATTCAAATTATTTGACGTTTATGAACTTCCCACCTTTTAAAATTTTTTACAAAATCTTCCTATTCGATTTATTGATACAATGAACCTTTCTAATTTGATACGCGTGTCTTCTTGAATGTATCATGGTGTATCTAATACTTATTTTTTCAGGGCTACTGTGATTGAACATTTTTGATGAAAGTAAATCTATACAACGCTCGCAATTTATCAATCTCACCCTGTACTTCAATCATACCCAGTTCAAATTTCCCAAAGAATGAAGCTAATTATTCCTTGAAGATTATTATGTCTAGGTACACACCTATCATAGTATGCACATCCGCAACCTGTCTTACTACATACTTACTTATTCTGAATTTGTACGACCTGCTTTCTCTGAACAGCTTTAGCCGGGTTGGAGACAACAGAGGAAAGAGAAAAAGAGAGAAAGAGAGCGTGAGAGAGAGTGTGTGAAAGAGAAAAAGAGAGGATGAAAGAGAGTGTAAGATAGAATAGGAGTGGAACAGGTAGAAAGAAAGAGATAGAAATTGTGAGAGGGAAAGAGAGAGTGATTTCCAGATAGAGAAAGAGAGAGTTATTTGAATACTTCTATAGGTATGGAGTGAGAAAGAGAGAGTGAGTGAGAGAGTAATCTCCTGCTGCACCTGATATGTTGACCTGAATACCATCATAGCAAGCCTGAGGGCCTTCTTAGTAAGCAAAGGTCCTTGATGTTGTTTTTGTTATTAATCAGGACTTGATAGCTTACCTATAGTATATGTATGAAGCTGCAATATACAGGCCCTCATAAAATATTTATCAAGGAATATAATGTAGAATATATGGAGGACCTGTTGGTTCAGTTGGAGAATATGGTATAACTGACGCCAAAAAGTTGGGCGGTTTCGTCTGTCTCTTGTGAGAGTAATAATTATTGGTCGAATACATTCACGAAAATCAATCTCTAATGGATTCCCTCCTATAATCTGCCCAAGATGAGAGCCTCAGTCGTGAAGTTTTTCAATTCCAGTAAATCATGTCTACATTTACTGGGATTGAAATAATAACAGAGGGTTGAACTTTTAGTAGAGACCAGAAAATTTCACTCTAGAAGTTCTTGAAGGAAATGATATAAAACATTCTTGTTGGAGCTATAAAAAAAGTTCATATTCCAAATTCAATTTTGCATGACTTTTATTTGTGAGGGAAAATCAAAGGTTGAATAAAATTGTATAACATAATCTACTTTTGGACTGTTTTTATGAATTGGGATAGGAATACTTTAGGAGGAAATTCTAATGTACTCCCTTCCGTAAATTATTGGATGAAACATTATGATCAAAAATATTGTAAGTCCACATTATAATCAACGTGATGCCAAATCATGGAATCCTGATCCTGATGTGACATGAAAGGATAACATATGAGATTATTATTAACAAGTTGCTGAAAAACAAGGTGAACAAGTAACTAATCAACTTTCGGTGTGACATAATGATTGATTGTGTTATCGTTCAGAATCGACTATCGACTTGCTTTTAAAATTTGATAATCCTCCTCTGGTACAGACAGTTGCAAAATTCAGATCTAAACACGTTTTTTCTAAATATGGCAGCCGTAAAATACCAGTTCGTGATCCTGATGCCCTGATCTGAGCTAGATAACAGTCATAAAAATATTTGCATAATAATTTGAGGATAAGGTACAGATTGGTTTTCAATAGAAATACTTGTTCGACTTCTGGTAGACTAGTGCTACCAGAATTTGGTAGACTAGTCATACCAGCTTGTATTTTACTCACTTATTCATGACAGAATTTAATATAGACTTGAAATAAGATAGTGATGCTGATGATGCATAATTTGTATTTTATTAAAAAATTCTAATTCTCATCATATCTGAGATACATTTTGATCTAAACGAATGTACTATTCTTCCACTTATTCCACTTTTCGATCATTCTCTGACTAAAAAAAAAGTTGAAACAGTTCAAGAGGGAATTGAGCATGTAGAACAAATCATTGCCTACATTTTTGATGAAGTTTGAATGTGTTCAGGGATTTTCTTACAGATTTAGAATTGAAATAAATGAGAGATCCTCTCCCTCATCCTCACACAATCGATGTTTATACATTGATGATACCTATTTTGAATATATGTACAAAAAAAAAGAAATACTGTGAAAAAATTCTCTTGCTAGTGATTAATTCCGATAGCAAATAATTTTGGAAACCTTACCAAAGATATATCAAACTTCATATTTTTTCACAAAATTTTGATAGGCTTCACTACACGTTATACTTGTATCTTAAAGTGATTCTTGACTTGGGGAGTCCAATCCCACTAGAAGTCAAAACTGCAATCACACAATCGTAAAAATCAATAAAAAAACAATTCACTATAAAACTACTCTGGAAAACTTAGCCATTAGATGAAGCTACATAGTTAACTAGGTCACCTAGGACACTATTTACTATAGAAAAGACGTTGCTGAAGAATGTGTGTCTTTATGCAGCCTGCACTGGCGGCTCGTGCCCACGAAACAGGTGAAGTGCTGTACAGTAAAAGATACGGGCACTTCACCTGTTTCGCGGGTCCGAGCCGCCAGTGGCAGCCTGTCAAAAATAATATCACTATCATGTATTACGTGTTCATAATAGGCTCAGCCTGGATTGTCTGTCCAAGCAAAGAAGACCCTCTAGCAGATGGGAAAATGACTCCAGCTCAATCAAATTTCATTCAAAAATGATAAATTTTGTTTCAAGTTGTAGGAAACATTTTCCTCTATTATTGAGACCACATCCATAATTCTTGAACAAATATTGATTAAGCTGGAGTCATTCTCCCATCTTGCCAGAGGGTCTTCCTTGCTTGAACAGACTATAGGCTACTACTGTTGAGACCTGGTTTCTCTCTCACTTTAAAAATGCCGCTGTTCTTGTTACATGAGCACCGCCTAATTTGGACAGTCACGTGACTCGGTACGGTATTCATATTGTAACGGACGCAAAACACACATTGCTTTGAAATTTAGTGAGTATGGTCTTGATGTTCAAAGATGAGATGTGAGTGGTGGAATCTGAAAAAGACAATAATTCAGATTGTCTATGATTAAATAAATAAATAAACTTTAATAATTGACAACATCAGCTGTTGGAGAGCACAAGGAGCAGACGAAACCGCCTAACTTTTTGGCAACAGCAATTCCAGCAACTGACTTCTATTTTTTATTGGATGATAAGAGCTAGAACTAGATCATATTTACTTATAATATGAAACTACATCATAAGAACTAGCATCCCATATATTTGAAAGATCAAGCGTGATAAATATGATATTATTATTATTATTATTATTATTATTATTATTATTATTATTATTATTATTATTATTATTATTATTATTATTATTATTATTATTATTATTATTATTATTATTATTATTATTATTATTATTATTCATTGTTCGGTTACCAGACTTGAAAAAATACCAACTTATCTTAACCAAATGATCTGTACCAACAGATGTACTCAACATTGTTATTATCCCATGATATGCTACAGCAGATATGATCTAAATTTGGTCTTATTGTTGAAAAGTGGATTTCCCACGGAAATGAGAATCTAGAGCAGGAGTGATTAAATTGCAATTGGATTGATTTCTCAAGTATAGCCTGTCCAAGCAAAGAAGACCCCCTGACAAGATGGGAAAATGACTACAGCTCGGTCAATATTGGTTCAAAAATTATTGATCTGGTCTCAATTGTAGGAAACATTCTGATCTACAATTTGAGACCAAATCAATATTTTTTGAACCAATATTGACTGAGCTGGAGTCATTTTTCCATCTTGCCAGAGGGTCTTCTTTGCTTGGACTATAGATCAGTCGGTATTTGACTTTTTGTTTCATGTGATTACTGTTTCCCATTCATATTGTTTTCTTCGAGTTGAAGAAATCAAAAGCAATAGTCACAATTATAGCCAAGGTATTTTTGAAAAATGGACCAATTCCTATTATTTCAACCTCTCAAAAATCATTTTCAAACTGTAGAAATACTCTACAAATATATAATTGAATAATTGTCTTCCCAGCTATCCATTTCGATAGCAAATGAGTTTGAAACCTTTCCCAGTGAACAATAATATTTCTCTCGTTACCATTTTGGAATTTTTTTGGTACGCAACACACTTCAGTCTTTCTATTAGAGGAAGTGTCTGCCTTCGAAGCAAAATGGTGGAAAGATTACGATGACGCTCTGCGATTGGACGAGACCTCATACTTCCATAACAACAATTATTAACCATTGGGAACTGAGAATTTAAGACAGTACTTTACCAGCTTCCTTTGTCACTTTTTTTTCTCCAATTGTATCTTCAGGAGTAGATCATTTCTACTGCTTTCTTTAGATAGCACTTCCAACCCTGGAATGGTATACTATCTTGGAGAATCTTTAATAGCATCTATTTGTATTTTTCACGATTGCTGGTTTATTAATTAGAAAAACAATGTCTATGCACTCAAAAAATATATTCACCCATTATATCATTTCAGATACATGTTGACAAGCTATTATTGAGAAAATGATAATTAAAAAGCGTTTTTAATCAATAGAAAAAAAATCAAATCTTTATGTCATGTAATTTAAAGAACACTGAAGAGTGAAAATTAAAATAAAGAACAATTAAAAGTACTCCATTGTAGAATATATGTCCAATTGATATGAAAATAAATTTATTCATGAGAAAAAAATATAATGTATTTATAGTTCTCATAACTGCAGGAATTTTAAGTCTCCTCTATCCTCTATCTACCACTATATATTGTCTGTTTCAGATGTGTCACTCCCACTTTCGTTCATAATTCTGTCAATTTTAGAGTTACTGAGTGCCATTTTTCAATCCAAAATAATCCTTAGGAGACACTGCACTGAATATAAGTCGAATCATGCACTTAACATTAGATAGTGATCTAATAGATCAGTACAATATATCAAACATAGGTATACACCTTATAAAAAATAAAAATTAAAAAAATACGAGTATACCACGTAAAATATAACACTACTGGTATCTATTCGTAAAATATCTGCAACAGCCAACAATGCTCATAACTCGATGAGTAATTTGTCAATTAGCTACTGTGACTAGTGCAATAACTTCAAAAACCGGTTGTGATGGATGGCACGGCTGCTGGACGCAATGGGATCACTATAATTATTCTTAAAATACTTATTTGGTGCAGAAAACATACGAATAGATACCATTCCAGGGATTTGGATTTCTTTTGCATTACCTAAAAATATGTTGTTTTTCTATTTTCCTTCTCATTCTCTCTTCCTCAATTTTCTATCTCATATTTTACCTCTCTCTCATATATTTCCATCTCTCATTCTCACCAAAACCAGTCAACATAAGTATGTAATAATAAAATGAGGGCCCCACACATGCATATCATTTTTCCCTATAAGGAAGGTTGACGTGTTTATTACTTTTCTTCGAATACCATCCAGGTCATTCTCTTTGGTCTGCCCAAGCGAAGAAGACATTCTGGCAAGTTGAGAAATGACTCCAGCTCGCTTAATATTGGTTCAGCAAATATTGATTTGGTCTCAAATTGAGGACAACATTCTGCTCTACAATTTGAGACTAAGTTCATGATTTTTGAACCAATGTTGACTGAGCTGTAGTGATTTTGCCATCTTGCCAGAATGTCTTCTTTGCTTGGACAGACTATAACCAGACGCCAAAAAACTTGGCGGTTGAGAGTAACTGTTATCACTGCTCAGCTCCGTTAGAAAAGTCTGAAAGCTGTCTTCAATTGCGTAACAGTTTAGCTGAGACTACTCTCAATTTATTTCGCTATTGTAGACAACTCTCTGACTGTCCTGACAGAGCGGAAAGCTTCTAACATTCAATGATCAAATCGCCAGTTCCATTGGAGTCTCCTATTACAACAGAACCGGCCTCTGTTCGGCTTATTAATGACCGTGATTAACTCTGACCCGAGTCAAAAAAAGATTTTGACCAGTCTAAACCTGTCATTTGACCGCTCCTACATCGGGAATCAGGAAATTATATCGATTCAATAGTCATCAACTTCTGGAATACTACATAATTATTTTGGAATTGGAATACTTCATTATTATTGTTATTGGGGAATAAATAAAACCTGATTGTCAATTCCCATTTCAGAAACGAAGTTAGAATACTAGGCTACATGATTATTCTAGAATGAATCAAAACTGATTGTAAATTACTATCGTTTGAATCACTGGCGGCTCGTGCCCACAAAACAGGTGAATTGCTGTACAGTGAAAGATACGGGCACTTCACCTGTTTCGTGGGTACGAGCCGCCAATGGTTTGAATACTACATGATTATAGTGGAATAAATCCAAACTGATTGTCGATTCCTACCTCAAGAACTGGGAAATAATTGAATCAATGGCCATCAACCTGTGAAGATGGAATTATTTGCATAATTTCAAAGAAGTAGCCTAGTTTGAAGCTGATTGTCAATTATTTTACTTCATGTAAAAAATAGAACATTGTATTGATTCGATATTCATCAACTTTCAGAACGAGTTTACATTTTCTTGGAATTATGACAACAAATGTTGATAATTTTCAATCGAAATATGGAAATATTAATAAATATGATTGATTCAATGTTCAATTATTTCAGTTCGAGTATAAGATTATCTCTTTTACAACAGCTAATTAAAGCTGCATTGATGGATTAGCTTCATTCACTCAACGTGTCAATGTGGGATTTGGGTATGATAATTGAGTATGAATTGATTGTCAATGCAATATTTTTATTCCAGTAATGTATGGATTCAATAAAAATATTATGAAGTTGGAATAAATTATTCATCTGAAGTCTTTTAGAATTGAATCTGTCAGATTTATCTGTCTGATTAGCTATCAAGTGTATTAACTTGAACATAAACTTGATGATGCTCCAAAAAATTAATAAATTTTGAAATAATTCTTGATGAAAGTAGAATTGGTGGAGAAGTAGATAGGTATTTCCTGAATAAATGGATGACTTGAGAATATAAAAATTATTATCTCTTCACATTTCTCTTCCAACCTAAAAAATCTAACAAATTAATATCTTTCCCACATTTTTCCGCATAACCGCAAAATAACGAACAAAATATCCTTCCCATTCATTTTTCCATATTCTTAATTATCGAAAAAATACAATCCCCTACTCCATTTCCCCCTAACCTCAAAATACCTCATGAATAATCTGTAGGCCGAGTAAAGATGATATTCTGGCAAGATGGGAAAATGACTCCTGCTCGATCAATATTGATTCAAGAATGGAAAATATGGTCTCAAATCATAGAAAACATTCTGCTCTACAATTTGAGGCCAAATTTATAATTTTCGAACCAATATCGACCGAGCTGTAGTCATTTTCCCATCTCGCCAGAATGTCTTCTTTGTTCGACCAGACTATACAGTTGCGGCTTTCTGTACATTTACTCCACAAAATTTCCAAGGGCGTGAGGCAGAAAGTTTCTCGAAGCTTAGAAATAGCTTAAAATCAAAAGGCTTCCCATCAGCAGACTTCACCTGCTTATGATGCATGCTAATTAAGTCCGCTAAGTCTATTAAGTCCCTTCAAAGTCCCCTTTATCAAGCGTGGGCGGCCAATAAACTTAGCTAACTTAGTTCTTTCCATTCTGTGCTTATTACTTGATAGGTTGCTTGATATAGCAGCCTACCTATTAGAATTTGCAATTTCTGTCGCGGATTAAGTTCTGAAGTAATTATCTCATAGGGTTTGTAGTGTAGGGGAGAGGTTTGGGTTACTATAGTCTGTCCAAGCAAAGAAGAGATTCTAGCAAGATGGGAAAATGACTCAAACTCGGTCAATATCAGTTAAAAAAATTATAAATTTTGTCTCAACTTGTAGGAAACATTTTTCTCTACAATTTGAGATCAAATTCATAATTTTTGAAACAATATTGATTGCCTTATTTTTCCATCTAGCTAGAATGCCTTCTTTGCTCGAGCAGACTATTAATAGAGGTAGGGTGGGGTTCGATAGAGATTATTAATCTCAATAATCTGTCATTGACAGGGTTGTCTCGACTGAGATTGTCGGCTAGGAGTGGTGATTTGTCTACATTCTCCTCATTATCAAGGTCTTTGCTAGTCTTTTGAGGTTTAGTAGACTTGAAGTTTTGCTTGTGAAGAGTTTACATCGGACTTTGAGGATTATGAGATTTCTTGTAATAACCGTATCATAAAAAAGAGATAATCCTCATGATTGAACTTGGAAATCATAAATAATAATCAATAACTTTCATGTAAGTCAGTATATAAGGGTGCATTCATCGATAGATAGATGGATAGATAGATGAGTAGATGCCTTTATTTACACGTTGTAAAACGATTTCAAAAGTTTTGTGGGCGAAGTTGGTACATGCGAACCCCCTCTTCCAATCTACCCACAAATAGTGGGCTAGAAGATGAAGATGACGTCTATGATCACTTCCATTCTACATTTTTATGTTTCTGATTACTACTGCTTATAATATCAACTTTGGTGAAATCTTCATTTTCATTTTAATCTTTCAACCTACTATAAATGCTTCCAACACAGTTCTTATAGGCTACTTTCCACTCTGTTCAAGGATGATAATTCTATGGTTAATATTGATATTTTGATAAGTTACTTCATTGGTTAATATTGATATTTTGATAAGTTACTTCATGATGATAAACTGATTTCATATTCCTTATATCATTTTGATTCCATCAGTCACTGACAAAGTCTCCGTCGAGCATTTCAAATAAGCAGTGAAAGATGTCAGCTTTTCTTCAGACGTTCCCAAACGATAACTGTCAGTGATTGAATTAACTGTGATAGTTACTGAATTTCTCCCAAACGCACGAATGTTTTCTTTCATTTATACAGAGTGTTTCAGGAGGAATGTGCAATACTCCTCAGGCTGAATCCTTACACCAAGTAGACAAAAAAGTTCCATGGGAGCAACTCCCAAAAACGCTTTGTTACCGAGATAACAATGGCGGAAAATTGAGATTTTTCGAAACATATTAATTTTTCTAATTTTTTAGAGGCTTCACTCAGGTTCTAAAATAATCAATTCCTATGTAAAATAAGCTGAGGAATTTAATGGAACCAGTTTGAAGTTTGTTACTTGAACGGTTATTGAGATAATTGGAAAAATATGCTAGAAAACGCCATTTTTCAACAATAAGAGTTATAACTGGATAAGGAAGCATAAAATTGTATTTTTCACTAATGGAAGTTGAAGAGAGTCGGATTCTGAGGAAAAAGTTAATGGCGGCGAGTTGAAAAGTTAAATTATAAATTTAGAGAAGAGATAAATTAAATGAGAAAATCCAATCTCAATGTCGGCTTAGTCCCAAAACATGTCAGTAAAAATAATACTTCTAAAGTTTTTTGAAAAAGGGTATTTGATTCTCTCATTTTATTTATAAATTATTTTGAATATCCCTAAGTTTAAATTTTAATTTCAGAGAAGAGATTTATCGATAATATGATATTCATTCTGTTTCCTCACATAGGCCTACTTACAGTATTTGTTAAGAATACAACATTTTTCCAAAATACTAGATTGAATACAATAATATTTGCTTTAAAACAACATTAGTTTGTTAAACTTCACGTAATCGAAACTCTATAATAATAATAATAAATATTCGTGTGGCCTGGCTGGCTCAGGTCTGGTGTCAGAGTTTTCAGGTCGCTCCTGATCAATTTCAGGGCCTCTGACATGACTTAACGACTGTTTTTAGGCAACCGGGACCGACGGCTTAACGTGTCCATCCGAAACTCTATGAACTGTGACATGTTTCGAAATACACAAAACCTGATTCGAAACATGCATGTTGATTTTTGAGCTGCAAAAGAGAAACATCAGACATCAAAATCGACCACTGTAATATTGTTGAATGCGTTTCCCCACTCTCAATTCTATGCATGCATTTGTTTGCATTTGAAACACGGTTATCAGCCCTGTTACAGCCCTAGTGGGCAAATGTAGCCCTTTGTAGCCCTTTCAACGTCAATGCAGCGTCAATTTATACCACTACTCTCTGTTGCACTCATTTGTCGCCTTTCTCTCACTCTCTCTCACTCTCTCATTCTCTCTCTCTCTCTTTATCACTCTCTCTCTCTTTTCCTCGTCTACACTCCCCCTCTCTTCCTCATTCTTCCACCTCCTCTACATCCTTTCTCTTCTCTGTTTGTCTCGGATTTTCTTTCACCCTTTCTACCTCCTCCCACCAATTTTCATCCACTCATCTCATAATATTCATTACAGCTCCTCACTAACGAAATTCTCTTTCATTTTCAATCATTCTGAATCTCTTCTCCTCATTTTCACTCATTCTGAACCTCTTCTCCTCATTTTTTTCAATAATCCATCCTATCATCCTCTTTCTTCTGCTTGTTTTCTATTATTTCTATTTCCTGATTAACTTCTCCTCATTTTCATTTGACTCGTTATACATATTTTGCATATTAGTTCCTCACTCTGTTTATTAGAATAGAAAATGATTTTATTTTCTTTCACATTATGAATACAAAAATATTATAAACACCACTGGCGGCTCTTGCCCACGAAAGAGGTGAAGTGCAGTACAGTAAAAGATACGAGCACTTAAACACACTAATTCACTGATTAAACACATTCACGGCTTGATTGCATGATCGCTAATTATTAATAATAAGTCAAGTAATATAAATTTTATTTTATTTTGTTTAGTATTTAAATGTAATTAGCAATCTTCTCCTGATTTGTCCCTTATCAATATTAGTGTTGCCATAGGTCATGCCAGGATGACCTATGACACCTTGCAATTCAGGATGTTTTATAATATTTTATTATTATTTACTAATATATAATAAATTATATAATAATATATAATAAAGGATCATTCATCCTTTGCTTAAAATACTTGGAAACCAAGTCGCAATTGTAAAGAAAGAATAAAGAATAAAGAATATAATATCAAATATATTTTTTAGGTAAGTGAAAACAAAGGTTGTCTGATCCACAAAGTTCATTCAAAATACCATACATAAGTTCCAATGCTCAGGGCATCATCATCAGTGGATCATCATCTGAATTATTGATAAATTCCATGACATCTCTGATAAAAGTGTAAATATATTTTTCCCTTAGAACCCAGATTCCTTATGTCTCTCTTCCCCCACCCTCTGAAGAAGACACAATATTAATTTATCTTTTCCTATGTCCATTCTCTATAGTCTCTATTCAAATTATTTGTAATTCTCTATTATCTCTCTATTATCTCATATTTCTAACTATCAATCTCTACATTATAAAATGGATAGACAATATGTTTTCAAACCACTGATTTATTAAAAAATCGAGATACCGGCGGGTTCGCTTGTTATGGGTTTACACCATTATAAATTTCTGATGATAAACCCATACCTCGATTTTTTTAATAAATCAGTGGTTTGACAACATCTTGTCTTTTTATGGATAATCACCAATATATCACCTTCACAACTACTCAAAAACTCTACATTATTATTATATCTATATGGTAAACTCCTCTCACTCTCTCTCTCTCTCTCTATTTTGTACTTCTTACTAGAAGTCTCTATTTTGTGAAATTTATAGGATAATTTTGATTTACATATTCATATTACAATGTATATTGTAATATGAATATGTTAAGTGAATTTTGTTATCTATTTGAATAAAGTAATCTAATCTAATCTCTCCCCTCTCCTTTCTATCACAACATTACGCTCCCTATCTATAGTCTGACCAAGCAAAGAAGACCCTCTGGCAAGATGAGAAATTGACTCCAGCTCATTCAATATTGCTTCAAAAATTATTAATTTGGTTTCAATTGCAGGAAACATTCGGATCTACAATTTGAGATCAAATAAATAATTTTTGAAGCAATATTGATCGAGCTGGATTCATTTTCTCATCTGGCCAGAGGGTCTTCTTTGCTTGGACAGACTATATCTCTGCACGAGTTTAGTACAAGTTTATCTCTGATAATTTGTATGAGGTTCGTCGGGCAAATGCAACAGAACAATCAACAACGTCGAACAACCAATAGCATAGTGTTTCTCCATTCCATTCCCTATTTATCCATTCCTCCATTCCCTATTCCTCCATTCCTACATTCCTCATTCCTCTCCATTCCATTCCCCATTCCATATTGATGAGCTGATTCAATTATTCCAGCTACATTTGTCCTGATCAGTCGTTTGCAAATAGGCTTCGATGTATTAATCTACTCATAAAACAACGTGGCAACGTTGCTTTTATTTCTTTTATAGTCTGTTCAAGCAAAGAAGACCCTCTGGCAAGATGATAAAATTACTCCAGCTCGATCAATATTGGTTCAAAAATTATTGATTTGATCTCAAATTGTAGATCAGAATGTTTTCTACAATTTTAAACCAAATCAATAGTTCTTGAACCAATATTGACCGAGATGGAGTCATTTTCTCATCTTGCCAGAGGCTCTTCTTTGCTTGGACAGACTATACATGCAGAATTGGTGAGATGTCATGTAAGAGTAGTAAGCTTTAATATTTATCGGCTAATGAATGATAATAAACAAATCACCTCTACACTAGACTATAAATGGATAATTTTATAATTGAAGGGAACTGGGATTATGTCAGTAGTTGACTTCAACTCGGTCAATATTGGTTCAAATTAATAAATCCAGCTCCAAATAGTATACCAGGATGTTTCCCACAATTTGAGACCAAATTTTCAATTTTTAAAGCAACATTGACCGAGATGGAGTGAATTCTCCATCTTGTTAGAATATCTTCTTTGCTTGGACAGACGCTTATTTTGAACCGTGTTCAACCAAGCAAACTCTTTTGATGAGCGCAGAACAACAATCAACTTCTCACATCTAATAACACATTTCTCTTTCAAAATCAAGTTGTGAGAGGTTATTAATTCATCTTTCGCTTCGGAAGTCAACCCATCAACGCTTTGTTTCAAAACTTCCATAACGGTTCTTTCGTAGAAACGGTTAATTTGAAGGAACAGTTAATTTATTCAACTGCGTAATTTTGTAGCAGTCAAGTTGTTCGATAATAATTAATGCATGCACTTTGATATACGCAAATTGGAAGGTTAATAGTTGATAGTTATTTCTGTTCGAGCATTCTCAACGTTAATTGGATGGTTTTATCAGTCGAGAAAATAATTATATTTGTAGACAAGTTGAAAAAAATTTTAGATAATATTTTATACTTTCTTTCAAATCAAACTATATTTCCCTGGAGATTCCTAAAGAAGGTAATTCATATTTTTTCATATTTCATATTCGTTTTCCGTTTGAATTTCCCCTTTAGTTGAGTTTTACTGTGTTGTAATTTATGTTTTTGTTGAAACTGCAGTGGTAAATATGAATGAAACAACCCCTGAATAGATAGAATGACAAAAGCTCATAGCACTAATATAAATGGAATAGAGAAATATTGAATTATCATTCAATCACGAGATTGAAATACAATAGTATTAAAGTTCAAAAGGTCTCTTCTTCCCAATTTTGATTAGTTGTTATTAATAATAAAGCACTGGCGGCTCGTGCCCACGAAACAGGTGAAGTGCTGTACAGTAAAAGATACGGGAACTTCACACGTTTTTTGAGTACGAGCCGACATTGGAATAAAGACTTTTCTGAAGTTATTGACTGAGATCAGATTAGATTGGATGGTCTAAGATTGAATCTTACATTAAAATGAGGAGGATTAAGAAATCGAACCTTCATTATTTTTTTAGCATCCTATTGATCTGGTTGATATGGTTCAATTTGAAGCAATAAATTTTATTTTCAGTGAGTTGTATAGTCTGTCCAAGCAAAGAAGACCCTCTGACAAGATGAAAAAATGACTCGGGTTCGATCAATATTGGTTCAAAAATTATCGTTTTGGTCTCAAAATATAGATCAGAATGTTTCTTACGATTGAGACCAGATCAATCATTTTTGAACCAATATTGACCGAGCTGAAGTCATTTTCTCATCTTGCCAGAGGGTCTTCTTTGCTTGGACAGACTATAGGTCTGATTTCCGTGACGAAAACCATTCAATCGACAATTCTTTCATATAACATTCAACCTCACAAAAAGTAGATTATCAAAGCTTTATGACATTTTATACGAAATAGTAAAAGTCATTCTCATTAGGAGGACTTCATGTCAGAACCATAACCCCACTTTTAAACCGCATTCCTTCTTTCATTATTCTGAACTTTATTGCAACATTCATTGCAAAATTTTGTTTCACCGTAGAACAAAAAATAAAAAAGTGGAATGACTTGTTGTGTGTGGTCCCATACTGGAGTTATATAGTGCGTACTTTATTATCATACACTTTATTACTCAATGAAATATAGTGATACAGTACTACAGTATATGGAAAGACCTCGCAACGGTGGTTCATCAATACAATTCGTCCAGCCAAGCTAAGAAGACATTCTTGCAAGATGGGAAAATGACTTCAGCTTGTCCAATATGGGTTCAAAAATTATGAATCTTTCAGATCAGAATGTTTCCCACAATTTGAGACCAAATTTATGATTTTTGAGCCGATATTAACCGAACTGCAGTCATCTTCCCGGAATGTCTTCTTTGCTCGGACAGACTTCACAACGCTATAAATTCATTTTTAATGATGTCTTTCTTCTGAATTCAGACTCGCAATTTATTAACATATTATACAGTCACTAGGACATAAAATATTTAATTGGATGAATAATAAGTGAGGTTTTGTAGGGGAATATGTTGAATATTCAATCTGTTGCCAATATTTTGTAATATATTAACATAATATTGAAATAAAGTAAGAGAATCGTGGTTTGTTTTTACAAAACTATATGGTCTATTCTTTAAGAATAGGTTATTGATAAGTTCGATTATCAATACAGTGTGGGATGAGCTCATCATGAAATTGATTGTTTGGTTCTCATATTTATTTCAATTATTATCTACTGAAGAACAATGAACTCGAGAGTGAAAACACATAATTTATTATCAATGATTATTGTTTTATTCGATTATTTCATCAAATAATACTTTTTTATTTGTTGCAGGTATGATGGATACGAAAGCATTGACATCACGAGTAGTTTGCATGAATTATGTAAGTTTTGCAAAAAAATAATTTAACTTAAGATTCACATAAATATTATCTTAGATTGAGTTATGTCGTAGACTTAGGAGTAGTAGGATTGTAAATTAGTTTATGCTCTCTGATGACATTATACAGCTTTCCAAAAAACAATAATTCGAATAAAACAAAGCTTAATAATGAGTCCAACCCCGTAAAAATATTCGGTCAAGTACTTTTTCGCCAATACAGTAGGCTAATCAATTACAATGGTATTGGATCTTGGATGTGATTGGAGACAAAAAGTTATGATTTTTCCAAACAAGTGCACGGTAGCTGAAGAGTACTGCTTTTCAAAAGTTGTAAAATTTTTCAGCTTGATGATGTAACCAGCGTGGTCAGGAAACCATGTAGAATAATTGACTAGAATCTGGGGCCATGTGTAGAAAAATTGACTACATTGGTTGCCATGACAAAATTTAAATTTTTCTAATTTTCGTGCTCTAAATTTTCAGTAAAAAAATCAATATTTTCGGCTATGGTGTAGTGATTTTGTGAAGTGCTTTAGTTTTTGTAGCCAACAATGTTTTGAAATCGAAGATTATGTTTTCAAATGAACTTTTTAAAAGAACTATAACTCATGTCTCCATTTGTGGAAAATGAGGTTATCTGGCGAAGTGGAACAACCCTTGGGTCTCCCCACTATTAAAAGCCATAGGCCTACGCTAAATAAATATTGACTAGAATCTGGGGCCATGTGTAGAATAATTGACTAGAATCGGGGGCCATGTGTAGAATAATTGACTAAAATCTGGGGCCATGTGTAGAATAATTGACTAGAATCTGGGGCCATGTGTACAATAATATTGACAAGAATCTGTCAGTTTCATAAATTAATTCCATTATTGAACAGCTCTACAATACCAACAGTGACTCAGTCCAATTTTTCAGTGAAGACATTATTGAATTAGACATCTTATCTGATACGCAACAGTGGGATGCTACATAACACTGGCGGACAAGTGAAGTGCCCATATCTTTTACTACAGAACTTCACCTGTTTCGTGGGCACGAAAAGTAGTATAAGTTTAGAAGAGTAGTATAACTTATCATATTGCAATACTAGTTTTAAATGTTTTATGAATAGCTCTGGACATGGGTAACATGACAGAGAAATGGGTCACATTATGTGTATAGTCGAAGATGAGATTCTAACTTGAGATAAGATTGAACTTGATTACAGACTATTATACTTTAATCAATTTCCCGTATGATTACAGTATCACAGATTTCAGATTTCGAGTATTGGTTGAAGTAGGCCATATTTTACCACGTTATAATCAGTTTCTAGGAAAACTAAACTGAAAAAAAACTACTTCTAAAATTTCTTGATCTACTTTGTGACAATATAACTTCCGTGATGCACCTCTAGTAAGGAACTGACGAGAAGACCCCTACTTTTTCGGTGGGGGCAGGAGGCAGCAACGTTAACAGCGTCCAGTTGAAGAGAAGGGGGAAATCGGCCAGGGATCAACTCCGAAACTGTTTCTAGTCCCCAATCTCTCTCAATCACATCGCATGTGTGTGAGCTTCAAACATGTTTATGTTACGCTCTGCATGCCAAACAACATACCATAAATATATATGTGTCACATATTATACAGCAACATATTTGACACAGTGATAGCAGCACGCCATCTCTCGATCCTTTCAAGGTCACTGTTATAGTCTTTCCCAACAGAGAAGACAATCTGGCAAGATGAAAAAGTGGCTCCAGCTCGGTTAATATTGATTCAAAAATCATCAATTTGGTTTCAAATTGTAGATCAGAATGTTTCCTACAATTTGAGACGAAATTTATAACTTTTGAATCAGTATTGATTGAGCTGGAGTGATTTCCCCATCTTGCCAGAATGTATTCTTTGTTTGGATAGACTAGTAGGTCAATACATTCCATCAGCTGGCATTCGATCAGCTGATTGTTTCCTGAGACAAAACCACCCTTGCTCACTTTCAAATTTATTGTTTGGTGCACTTGTTGTGATTGGCGAAAGCGATTGGCTTTTCAGCTTTTGGTTTGAGTGGCTTTCAAATTTAATCAAATCAAAGCTTTGTATACTTCTACTTCACCGCAGCCAAGGTTACCTTGGAACCTATATATGAACCTTTTACTGCAGCTTCAATAAGGCTATGACCTTAAAAGTGACAACTATGTAGAGTAGGGAACACAGCATTAAAAAAAAAAAAAAACATAAGAATGAGGATTGAAAAGCTGATGACTTTGATTATCAAGAAAAGAGGATATTTCACGAGATTCATTGTTCAACATGAGAGTAAACTTGAAGTTTGTTAGATGGAATTAGGATAACTATATAGGTTGTTAATGATGATTTAAAATGAAAATTTTTGTTTTAAAATGACTATTGTAAAAGAACTATAACCCACATCGTTTTACATGTTTTCATTTGTGGAAAATGATGTTATAATATTGGGAAGGGGAACATCCCTTTGGGTCTCCCCACTAATGAAAGCATACGCTAAATAAATAATAATAGGATGACTATACATAACTATAGTTTGTTTTTCTGTTTTAAGAGTTGAATATAGAATTTGAGTCTTATGAAGAATTGTAAATTGTAATCCAACATTGTGAATGAGAGATTATTCTCATAACACATCAACATCTTAACAGTTCTTCTTATGCAAGCAGGACTAAGAGTCACTCATTTGAAATCGAATCATATTTGGTTTAGTCTCATCCTCCAAATAACCAAGTGTTCAAATACGAAGAGATAGTTCAGCTTCCATTTATGAAAATTCCCCCGGTAACGTACAATAGAAGCATCACACTCACACAACCCTTCACGCGATCCAGTTCGAATCACCACTTTCCATCTCGAAAAAATCCAAAAAAATATTCCACATGAATACATTTCGTGGACACTGGTCATCGTGTATGCATTCAAGCATTCATTGCTGTTAAACACATTTTCAAAGTGAGGCATTCAGAGGGGGGGGGGTGAATCTGTGACAGGATACAGTTCGTATCTCCCGCCAAAACTCCAATTTCCTCTCAGTAATAGTGTGGAGCGCTCAAGTCGAACCCTTGTCTATATTATGTCTCTCCACTGAGTTTTACATGCTCTGCAGCTCTTTCATATTATTGTATTTCACCCTCTCTTAGGAATATTTTCACTATTGCAGTTCCGTTTGAAACCTCCCAAAAGATCTGCTTTATTCTTTTCTGTGTGTATTAGCTTTATAACAGTTTGGAGCTTTTAAATCAAACCAATGTCTATTAGTTATGACTCTCCACTAAATAATAATAATAATAATAATAATAATAATAATAATAATAATAATAATAATAATAATAATAATAATAATAATAATAATAATAATAATAATAATAATAATAATAATAATAATAATAATAATAATAATAATAATAATAATAATAATAATAATAATAATAATAATAATAATAATAATAATAATAATAATAATAATAATAATAATAATAATAATAATAATAATAATAATATGACTCTCCACTGATCCTTACATTATTATTTAATTACAGCTCTAGAGCTACTCTATACTTTGCCCCCATCTTCTACCAGAATTTGAACTTTTCATATTATTCGACCTCTCATCTGATCTGCACCACTGGCGGCTCGTGCCCACTAGAAAGGTGGTACAGTAAAAGATACGGGAACTTCACCTGTTTCGTGGGTACGAGCCGCAGGTGGTTTGATTTTACTCAATAACCAGGTTCCATCATGAAACTAAACCTGGAAAAAAGAATAGTGCAGATTGTGGTACAGAAATGGTTTGATTCTTCAAATCAAACCATTGCCTATTTGTAGTGTCTGTGAACTGGAAATATTAAACAAGTCTTATACCGTACACATTTTCAAATCATTTCACAAACTTAAACAATGTTTCAGACTTTTCTAAACTCCTTTTCAATTTTTTATTTTCCGTTTTTACCATATTTTACGAGTTTTCTTACATTAGCCTGAGATAATACACTAAATCTGAAATAATATTGCCCTAATTATAATACTTGAATCAACCTGGATACTATAGCTTCCAGCAATAACAGAGGCTAAGATAAAGCCAACTAGCCTCAAATACCATCAGCCCGAAATAATGGAATAATATTAAAGTACTTACAAATACATTTGGTGAGTTCTAAAATTATTAGAATCAATTTGTAAAGCTCTAGAGTCAAAATCTTGTCTAGTTTCATTCCAGCTTTATTTTGAACTTTAACTTGTTCTACTCTTTACCCAACAATTATTCTATAATGTTGAGAGTATGATATGATGAGAGTATACTCTCATTAAATCCCTACCTCATTTCACTCATTTTAGAACTTCTTAAGAATGAACGGTGTTAAGCATTTCAACCACCTACCTGGAATGAGTTCGATAACAAATCAGCCATTACGATTCCAGCCAAACAGAGTGGGAGACAGTCAGACCGCCTCAAAACTTCTCTCGCAATGCTATTGGTCGATTCAACAAGCCCCTCCTCCAAGAAGCTCCGCCTTCCACCAATCACAAGCCAGCAGCGCAGCTCTCTGAGAATCAACATGCTAGCTCTCTAGTATTTTAATATAAATGGCGTTGGTGACCTTACTGTATTGCAATGACTGTTGAACTATACTCTGTAGTCACTTTTGAAGAGACTGTATGATTACAGTGTAATCATCAGTATATTAGACTAATAGTACAAACAAAAAACCATCTTCTTATATTTATTCATTTCATTGAGAAAATACAATTTATTCATTCAAATACAAACTTCTTCTGTTCCAATTTTCATAAAAATGTCTAAAACCGGGATATTAATGTTCAAATTAATTTTTTTCAAATTAATCAGTTTTTTCCATTAATTAATAGAATTGAAGATTACATTCATTGTACAAATGAATATATTTATTGAAGATTAGACATAACTTTCACATAACACAGTAAACGAAGTGAACTCTCATGAACATGGTAATAATGACTGAATAGAATCTAGCAAGGAACTGGATGAGAGAGTTTTGGTATATTTTGAAAAAAGATAAGATTATGAAAAACGACCAATTTCTATGAAAGTAGCTACGTGATTTCCAAATATACATTTTCCTACGTTCGTATTTACGGAAATCCTTGAACAATATTATGAAAATTCGAATGAGATAAGAGGGTTGAAACAAGCTTTTATCTCTATGGAAATTCGAGTATTCCCCGAATCATAGAATGATTTTCAGATAATATTTGCTCCATGCTTGTCAAAGTTTAATAGGCTTTTCCAGGAACTCAATCTCCCTTCTCCAAACAAAAAAGAAACAGTTTTTCTCCTGCATTTCCAATTTTCCGAACAAATTCCAGTTTCCCATTTTAGGAAATTCTATTTTCATTTAGATTTTCCGATGAAATTGTAACAGTATGCAGATATTGGAGTGGAAAATAATTGATAACACTGATTTAATGAAAGCTGATTGTTGTAAAATGTAACATATTTCTAGAAAAATACCGTTTTTGTGGATCTCCATAGAAAATGTTATAATCATTGAATGTTTCTTTCAATAAAGTTCATCTATAATAGTCACAGTATGTAGAATCTATCAGTAAGTATGTGGTTTACTATGGTATTCTTAGTTGGAAGAGGATGATGAATATTTAAAAATGAATTGTCAAAGATGTATGTAGACCCGATTCAGCCCTTGTTCGAAAACTGCGTTATTTCTTTGCAATAATTTTCGACGACATTTCCCAGTGATCAATAACAACTTCAATGTTTATGACAGGTCTAGTAGGAGCGAGATGGAAGAAGTAGGAAGAGAAGAAGAAGATTGGAGGAAAATCAATGGAAAGGAAGAAATAATGAGAAAGGATGGAAAGAGGCAGAATGGAAGAAAGAGATAAACAATGATTCACTGGCGGCTCGTGAACACGGAAAAAGTGAAGTGCTGTACAGTAAAAGATCACCTGTTCCGTGGGCACGAGCCGCCAGTACGAATGATTCGAAATCAAAAAATCGCAATCACATACTGATTCTCTCAGGCCAAAAATTCAACACGAACGATGACTGTGGTTTATGCGATAGGTGGGACAATTTTCTCATCAATGCAAGTGATTATTAGTCCACCACCAACTCAAATTGATATCATGAGTTCATAAAATTTTTTAAAGTTGATACAAAACCTCTGAATAGGTAAACTCAGCCATGGTAAAAGGTTACATCACGATAATGCACATCCGTATGTCTCATGACCAAGCCAAAGTCCTTCGAAAAAGTTCAGATGGACTTCGGTCCCTCCCATCCACCCAACTGTACTGATGCAGCACACTTTAACTCTAATCTCTGCTCAAAATTCAAATATCGACGCATCGGACTTGAATTTTAGACGCACAATGAAGTCGCAAACAAAGTTTTTTCCAAGCGGGGAACCGAGTTGGCGGTGTAGGTTTTGAAGAGGTCCTACAAAAAATATTATTGCTCCTTCTGGAATGTGGGGATGGAAATTATATATACAGGGTGTTTCAGGAGGAATGTGCAATACTTCTCAGGCTGATTCCTTACACCAAGTAGACAAAAAAGTTCTATAGGACCAACCCCCAAAAACGCTTTGTTACCGAGATAACAATGGCGGAAAATTGAGATTTTTCAAAACATTATTATTATTCTAATTTTTTATAGGCTTTACTGAGGTTCAAAAATAATCAATTCCCATGTAAAATTAGCTGAGGAATTCAATGAAACCAGTCTGAAGTCTGTAACTTCAACGGTTATTGAGATAATTGAAAAAATATGTAAAAAAACGCCATTTTTCAACAATAAGGGTTATAACTGGATAAGGAATCATGAATTTGTATTTTTTATTAATGGAAGTTGAAGAGAGTCGGATTCTAAAACAAATTTAAATGGCAGCGATTGTGTAAATCTTACCCAAATTTTAGAAATAGCTATCAAAAATCGCAAAATCGCTACTAAATACAAATTTATCACTTGTGCTATGTTTTGATTATTTTAGAACCTAAGTATCTAAAAATGAGAAAAATAGATATTTTTTGAAAAATATCAATTTTCCGCCATTGTTATCTCGGTAACAAAGCGTTTTTGGGGGTTGGTCCCATGGAACTTTTTGTCTACTTGGTGTAAGGAATCAGCCTAAGAAGTATTGCACATTCCTCCTGAAACACTCTGTATATTATTATGCCTTTCAATGGTGGAGAGACCTTACGGATAGTCCCACCTCGCCAATGTGTACTTGGCCAGAACCGGTCACCCATCCAAGTGAAGTCGACAGTGTTCGTGACTTAACATCTCGTTCACCGATAGATATAAATTGTAATTGGTTTAGAAATTGTCATTGTACGTATATGGAAACGAAGAGGAGAAATCAGGCTTTCCAACGATGTATGGGAAAAGTGAATGAAATTTTGTTTCACTCTTGAAATAAATGTGGGAAAGTTATTTTATGAACAGCCCTAGTAAAACAATATTTTGATCAATATTGTATCTTCCACATTTCAGCATTTCTGGTTCCAGCAGTTGAATATAAGAAGCATAAAATAAGAGCAATATTCCAAAATAAAGCGTTTATTTGTCATGAGTGACAAATTTATTTGTCATTTTTTTTGTTTCAAAGCCCGTTGTACTCTGATGTAAAATGACATATAAAGACATAGTAAAGTAAAATGACTTGTAAAGATGAATAGCTTCATCAAGCCTATAGAGATTGTATGTGCCTATGATTATACAGCCTCCATAACGTGGCCTATTAATCTATTAGCACACAAAATCTAGATTTAGACTCCGACCCACAAAGATCGTAATGATTGATGACATTTCCAGCTGTTGGCAAATGACATTTTTGCGGTCTGTTAAGCTGACAGAACTCAAAACATAATTGATAACGTGTCAACAGTGACGACTAGCAGGTTAATTATTAAGAAATTAAAGGGAGACTTATCGTGAGTAGGCCATAGTGGCTTCGTGCTATAAATCTATGACATAATGGTAATTGTTCTGATTTTATTTGCTCATCGTTCACTAGTCTAACAATCTATTTGTTCTTTTCCTTCTTCTACTTCTTATTCTTCTTCTTCTTCTTCTTCTTCTTCTTCTTCTTCTTCTTCTTCTTCTTGTTCTTGTTCTTGTTCTTGTTCTTGTTCTTGTTCTTGTTCTTGTTCTTGTTCTTGTTCTTGTTCTTGTTCTTGTTCTTCTTGTTCTTCTTGTTCTTGTTCTTGTTCTTGTTCTTGTTCTTGTTCTTGTTCTTGTTCTTGTTCTTGTTCTTGTTCTTGTTCTTGTTCTTGTTCTTGTTCTTGTTCTTGTTCTTGTTCTTGTTCTTGTTCTTGTTCTTGTCTTGTTCTTGTTCTTGTTCTTGTTCTTGTTCTTGTTCTTGTTCTTGTTCTTGTTCTTGTTCTTGTTCTTGTTCTTGTTCTTGTTCTTGTTCTTGTTCTTGTTCTTGTTCTTGTTCTTGTTCTTGTTCTTGTTCTTGTTCTTGTTCTTGTTCTTGTTCTTGTTCTTGTTCTTGTTCTTGTTCTTGTTCTTGTTCTTGTTCTTGTTCTTCTTCTTCTTCTTCTTCTTCTTCTTCTTCTTCTTCTTCTTCTTCTTCTTCTTCTCCTTCTTCTTCTTCTTCTACTACTTCTTCTTCTTCTTCTTCTTCTTCTTCTTCTTCTTCTTCTTCTTCTTCTTCTTCTTCTTCTTCTTCTTCTTCTTCTTCTTCTTCTTCTTCTTCTTCTTCTTCTTCTTCTTCTTCTTCTCCTTCTTCTTCTTCTTCTTCTTCGTCCATTTTTTTCGTCTACTCCTTCCTCCTTTTCTTCTTCTATCAACTATTCTTCCATTTATTGAATACTTCAAATTGTTTATACTACTATCAATATTTGTTGATATTCCTATTCTTCCATGAATTGAGGAAACAATCAATTGAATCATAATAATAGTCGATAGGTTATGTTCATGATCTTGATGAGAGCAGTAGATCTATCAACAAATGGAGATTATACGAATCAACAATAATTAGAATATGAACCTTATTCAATGATTTAAATGAATTACCGTAGTTTCTGAGAGTATTGGGAGAATTATTGCGTGAAATTTATAACTGTGGTTTCTTTCTTTTCGGCTGCCCTCTTTTCGAAGATTTTCCGGAAACAATTCACATAGAAAATTCAGTAAAGGCATCCCCACTCATTAATTGACTGTTGAAAACGAACTAAACACATACTGTAATTATTATTTTGTGACTTGTTAATACTGGATCTTAGGCTGAGGCCGCACTGCCGGTGAGTAGAGCCTGGAGGGTGGAGGGTAGTTGTTAAATCTATAGATCATACACACCATCCACAGTAATACATCGTATGAATAGTATGTGTTCAGCCGCCATCTTGGAATTCTTAAATATGGACAACATAACCTCAAAAAAACAGTATGACGTCATGCCATTCATTCATTTGGGTGGCTCGTTGGAGGAGTGGTAAAGCGCCGGTCTGATAACCAGGTGGACCCTGGTTCAAGTCCCAAGCGGGAAAACAATTTTTGACCACAGCACAATCACATAAATACGGCCACCCCGTCTTTCGGAGGAGACGATAAGCCGTCGGTCCCGACTACATAAAAAAAAGTAGTCGTCATCTATCATCCATTTCATTACCCACGCACAAGCCTAAGAGCTCATATGGGCTTCACCCTCATAAACAAATCATAAACAATAAACCCTTCACCCTTCAGGCTCTACCCACCGGCAGTGCGGCCTCAGCCTTAATGAAAACATCTTTCCATGATATTCAAGATATGTCTATTGAGCTTATTAGACTATAAGTATAAGTTATACTATAACTTAACTGTTAATATTATTCTCATAATATCATGAACAATCTTGTGTATAAAGGTACAATTCCCAATCTATATGCGGTCACTTCAAAATCGAACCATCAGATTACAATATTATCCACATCACATAAGAGAAGTAACTTTTAAATGATTTTGACAAAAATAACTCGATTTCTAGATGGAAATCAATTTAAGAAGCTAACATTCATTATGAACAAGGGAATATTTCAGCTGCAGAAGTAGCCTACTTCTTCCCCACCGAGACTCATATAAGATAATTATTAGAGTCACATATTATGTACTATGTTCTATAATGTGTAATATCATGTATAATCTCAACCTCAATAAACATGATTTTAATCCTAATATCCATGATACTATACTGATAATTGATCCAAGAACCTTTACAAATTTATTTATCAATAATCAAGATTCCTCCTAGAACATATTAGGCTATATTAACAGATTTTCAAACTTCCCATAATATTAGCTACGTGCCTCGTGTTTTCAAACCATTATCCCGAAATCAATTTATGATCAAACCATGGGGATGAATTAGAAGAAGAGACTCAAAATTTCCAGGAAAACTGATTATTTACGAGGAAATCGATGAAAACGCACAGGAAATAAGCACTTGGGAGAAAAAAGCTTTGGAGGAAATTGGAAAAATCGTATTACTCATGTTAGCTCTCAAAGGGCACTGTCAACTTGATAGCAAGTTCATTGAGGGTTGAAAATGAGAGATGAGATGAGCTAGTGAGAGAAAGACAAGAATAGATAAGGCAAGGCAGAGGCATAGATAGCAAGAAAAAGATAGAGAATCTGATACACATTCAGATTCATTCACTTTACTCATTAAGTAGATTACATAACACTACCCACGAAACAGGTGAAGTTCCCCTATCTTTTACTGTACAGCACTTCACCTGTTTCGTGGGCACGAGCCGTAAGTTTTACATAATACAGTATACTGTATCTGTTTAAATCCTATACTATCCTATGAGAATAAAAAGTGACTAATTACACAGTTAGCTCGAGTTAACTTAGTATAGATTATGGAAACTTGTAAAATGACACAAATATGGGATTTAGTAAGCTAATGGTAAAATTTGTGCTGTATGTACAAAAAATGGCGGAGATTAGACATAGGCTATGAACGTCCATTCTTGGAGAAGGCTGTTTTAGGGATGTTCCTCCCATCAACTCTCAAAATTGTGGTAGATAGATAGATAGATAAATGTATTTCTCGCAACTTAGTAGCCTAGTAGTCTGGGCGAAGTTGGGGCACAAAAGCTCCCTCTTCCACTCGAACACTAAGAAATAGTGTATCAGTATCAGTTAATTTCTCCTGACAACCATGCCACCGAAAACGGTAAAACAGACTGCGTAGATAACATAGCAGTCAAAGAGTATCACAATTATTATAGTCTGTCCAAGCAAAGAAGACCCTCTGGCAAGATGGGACAATGGCTGAAGCTTGGTCAATATCCGTTAAAAAATCATGAATTTGATCTCAAATCGTAGGAAACAATTTGATCTACTTAAGATACTACATTTACAATTCTTGAACAAATATTGAACGAGCTGGAGTCATTTTCCCATCTTGCCAGAGGGCCTTCTTTGCTTGGGCAGACTATACAAGGGTTCAACAGCTCAACAATAATTTTCCCGAACACAGACTGCGATAACACCCTTTACAACCGTATTTTACAACCTTTCTGCGCGAAAAAAGAACAACTGATAATACAGCATTGTTGGCCACCCAACCAACATTTCGGAAACACCAAAAAGATTAGCAGATATAGTCAAACCAAGCGAAGAAGACCTTCTGGCAAGACGGGAAAATGACTCCAGCTCGGTCAATATTGATTCAAAAATTTTCAATTTCGTTTTAAATTGTAGGAAACATTCTGATCTACAATTTGAGACCAAATTTATAATTTTCGAACCAATATAATCTGAGCTGGAGTCATTTTCACTTCTTGCCAGAGGCGCTTCTTTACTTGGACAGACTATGAAAGGAGATTTTATAATAGTATAGCTGAAGCCAAAAGTTAAGGCGGTTATCGAATGATTGTTATTGATCTCAGCTCTGTCAGGACAGTCGGCGAGCTGTCTGCGAGAGTACATCGAAACAAAAGCGACCCCAGTTATAGTGATTCGCTATGGGATACAGCTCCACACTGTCCTGACAGAGCTGAGCATTAATAATAGTAATTTTCTAACCGCCTAAGTTTTTGGCTCCAACAATACGATAGCTCGAGTTGTTTTTGTGGATTCTATAGTCTGTCCAAGCAAAGAAGACCTTCTGGTAAGATGTGAAAATGACTCCGGCTAGTTCAATATTGGTTCCAAAAATATAATTTTGGTCTCAAATTGTAGATCAGAATGTTTCCTTCAATTTGAGATCAAATTCATAATAGTTAAACCAATATTAAAACGAGCTGGAGTCATTTTCCTATTTTGCCAGAATGTCTTCTCCGCTTGGACAGACTGTATGAGTGATGACAATACGTTGCATAACCGAATTGCGTTTATAGAACGAGTTAATTTGATTTTAGCGGTGGTCTGGATGAGACAGAACCTATTTTCCATCTTTTCTTCCTCTCTCTCTTCCTCTCTCTTCTTCTTCTTTTCTCTCTACCTCCCTCTTTCTCTTCTCCACGAATTATTATCAATTTTGTGGTGGCAAAGGAAACCGTCAAAAGCAGACATCTGTTATCGCATACCTACGCTTTCCTTTGTAATAAAAACTCTTACGTCTTTTTTCCGGACGTTGTAAAAACTCTAAATATTTTTCTCTATTGTGGATTACTTTACTATATTGTTTAATCCATTTTTCATTTATCTAATTTGTCGATAAGTTCGTCTGAATGATTTCAGTAGTTATAAGGTTGGATAGGAAAAAACTCTTATAATAGTTATCTCTTGAACTTGTTGAGGAAGAAATGGATTAGATAGTGTTTCCTCAATCCAGGGCTACTTTTATCACTGTTTCTATTTAAAATAATTATCAAGTACCCTTTTTAAATTGTTTTTCAATGCACAACATGTTTTAGCTAATTACAGTCATCTTCAAGTGCGTTTTTTTTTCATTCGCACTTGAAAATGACTATAATTAGTTGACAAATGTTGTGCATTCAAACATAATTCGAAAAGAGTACTTGATAATTATTTAAAATAAAAACATAGATTAGATAGTATGTGGAAAATTGGGAGTAATTGAAAAAAATGAGAAGAAATTTTAAAAAAATGATGATAATAAAATAAAAATATGATTATTTCATGAAGAGGAATCGAAGGAATAGCAGTGAAAAGTAGATGAAGAACTTAAAGGAAACACAAACTAAGAGGAGACCCAACTAGAGCCGAAGAGCTCCATCAGGGGACACACGATTTGTAGACAAAAGCCCCCCAAAAGCTCTCATTTTGCCCCTGGGACTGAATAGATTTCAGACGGCGAAGTTTGAAAGGCTTATGGTCCCCTCCGCTATTCAATGGGGACTATTCAATGGTCAGCAAGCTGAAAGCTGATTAGAAGATAAGGAGGGAGAAGAAGATGATAATGGTGAAGAAGAAAAAGGAGAATAAGATGAGGATGATGGAGAAGAAACAGAAGAGGAAGGAGGAGCAGGAGAAGGAGAAGAAGAAGAAGAAGAAGAAGAAGAAGAAGAAGAAGAAGAAGAAGAAGAAGAAGAAGAAGAAGTAACAGGTAATCTGGAAATAAGAGTAGCCTGCCCAGATGAACATTCAATATCTCTCACGGCCGCATGTTATTGTAACTTCAAATTTGAGACCAAGTCCCTCCCTGACCGTACCTTTCAGTCCCTCTGAAATTTCCTCAAAGTCCCTCAATTCAAAGTCTAGGTCTGCAAGCAGCGATATAATGAATATTATGGAGAGACTGGCAAGATTAGTTGGAATAATTTGTATAGCTATGACGTCAGCAAAAAGGTAGGAGATTTCGTCTGCTATAGTCTGTCCAAGCAAAGAAGAGCCTCTGGCAAGATGAGAAAATGGCTCCAGCTCGGTCAATATAGGTACAAAAATAATTGATTTGGTCTCAAATTGTAGAAAACATTCTGATCTACAATTTGAGACCAACTTAATAATTTTTTAACAAATATTGACCGAGCTGAGATGATTTTCTCATCTTGCCAGAGGCTCTTCTTTGCTTGGACAGACTATGCTTGTGAGCTCCAACAGCTGATGTCAATAATTGGAGTTGACATTTAGTAATGCCTAGCCTAGATAATGTTTTCTAAATCGTAAGAGACAATAGATGCTTTACATCAGCTGTTATTAGGTTAGATCAAGTACAAAAGACAAACGAAATCGCCTTTTTTGTGTCAGCTATAGCATTTTTCTAATCTCTTCATAGAGAAACTCGAAATTCCAAATACAACTTTTTCTGTTTTCTTGCTAACGGTGAATTACGAAATTAATTGTAAAAAAATTGTTTGCAAAATTTCTAGGTTGTAAAAATTCAAGGCTACCAACATTCTAGAGATAATTCACCTGAATGGGTCAGTTTAAAAAAAATACAGGTATACATACTCATAAGAATGTAACTATGTTTATTCTCATGGAAATATAGGTATATTCCCATCAAATACATGTATATTCTCATTAAAATACAGGTATATTCCCATGAGGATACAGATTAAAGATTGAATTTTCATGGTAGTCTTAAAGACGGAATGTTAATCGAGCTATTGCTTCAATAATTTATTGCATCAGATTTTCCCCCGCAGCTATCACGTAATAATTTATAACTTGGTATAGTTTGTTCACACCAAGACATTCCACCAAGATGAGGAAATGACTCCAGCTCGGTCAATATTAGCTAAAAAATTATTAATCTGGTCTCAAATTGAAGACAAAAATTTTTCCTAAAATTTAACACCAAATTTTCAATAATTGAACCGATATTGACCGAGCTTGAGTCATTTTCTTATCTTGCCAGAATGTCTTCTTCGCTTGGCCAAGTATCTAAGCTACTGAAACTTGATTTACTGGTTCATCAGGTCATATTGCTTAGGAGAAGCAACTACACATGCTAGACGTTGCTTTACAAATTTTGAGGCCTAATTTTTGACGAAGTAACGCAATATATATTTCATATTTTGAGATGGTTTCATGTTTAAGAAATTTCATAATCAATACTACAAATATCGCCAAAAGTTAGATGGTTCCCTAGCTGATGTAACCTACTAACAGCTGATGTGAGACATTTATAATTCTATATATATTTTTTTTGATTTGATAAACATCATCTAGGCTTAGGTAAATAGAAAAAAATATTATTTCAATTTCAAAAGCAAAATTCTTCATCAACTCTATGAAGCTTCTTATCTCTCATACTGATTTTCCAATGAAATCATAGAAATCAGGATATACAGTGTAGACAAACAATATCGACCTACCACTGGCGGCTTGTGCCCACGAAACAGGTGAAGTGCTAGTATCTTTTACTGTACAGCACTTCACCTGTATCATGGGCACGAGCCGCCAGTACGACCTACTCTTCTACGTATATAGCCTACAGCTACATCCACAAATTCCTAGCGACTAATAGTTGAAGCACCAATTTCAAACTAGTAAAAACTCGGACACTTCCTAGTCTGTGTTCCAAAAATTTGTGAATGAACCACATAACAAAATCACTGTGAAGAAACAGGCTTCACGTTCTCAATAGAATATAATCACCATCTAATTTATGCACACTTCTGTAGCCTATACGTCTGTCTAAGCGAAGAAGACATTCTGGCAAGATGGGAAAATCACTCCAGCTCGATTAGTATTGGTTCAAAAATTATAAATTTGGTCCCAAATTGTAGATTAGAATGTTTCCTACAATGTGAGACCAAATTCATAACTTTTAAATCAATATTGACTGAGTTGGAATCATTTTCCCATCTTGCCAGAATGTCTTCTTTGCTTCGACAGACTATACTAGAAAGCGCGAACGTTGAGTAACGTGTATAACATACAAGTTTTGACGAAATTGTTGTCATTCAAAAAATTAATGACAATGTATTGTTATCGATATGTTCACTTTCTCCATTCAATCGCTATTATCCGGGTTCTTTTTTTCTAAATTTTATGAAAAAACCTTTATTGACTATAGTCTGTCCAAGCAATGAAGACATTCTGGCAAGATGGGGAAATGACTCCAGCTCGTTTAATATTGGTTCGAAAGTTTGAAATTTGGTTTCAACTAGTAGGAAACATTATGATCCACAATTTGATACCTAATTCATAATTCTTGAACCAATATTGACAGAGCTGGAGTCATTTCCCCATTTTTCCAGAATGTCTTCTTTGCTTGTACAGTCTCAACTTTCACTAGTTGCGGTTTAGTACGCCCGTTCACCGACCTCAAACTCTTGTTTGAAAAAAATTTAGAACTGAACTACTGTATAGTCTGTCCAAGCAAAGAAGACATTTTGGCAAGATGGGAAGATGACTACAGCTCGGTCAATATTGGTTCAAAAATTATAAATTTGGTCTCAAATTGTAGAGCGAAAGGTGCTCTACAATTTGAGACCAAATTAATAAATTTGTATCAATATTAACCGATTTGTAGTCATTCTCCCAAGTTGCCAGAATGTCTCCTTTGCTTGGACAGACTATTCATAACAACAAGGTTAATATTAAATCAGATTCCAACAAAACTTACGGTTCGCGAATATCTATTATCAATGCTCAGCTCTGTTAGGTCAGTCTGAAAGCGGTCTACAAAAGCGAAAATGTTTAGCTGAGCTTCCTATCGACTTAATATGCTCTCGCAGATCGTTCACCGACTGTCCTGACAGAGCTGAGAATTGATAATAGTCATTCCCAGATCGCCAATTTTTGTAGAAACGAGGCTGAACTAGTTTGACGAAATTAGAGGACAAATAATTTAAAATTTTCAAGGAATTATTTCATACCCGCAGGCTCATTTTGGTCGATCTTGCTCCAATTATCATATTTTTGTAAACAATGTAGTTAATGATATCGATCGTTGACAGGATTATTTTCATTGTTATTGTAATATTTGATTGTAATCTGTATTTAGATTAATAAACAGGATGAACTTCAGACTGTAATCTGGATTGAGATATATAAACAGAATAGCCTATATTGAGATAAATAAATAGCCTTTTATTATTATGATGAATAACTTGCTATGTCAGGAGTATTGAATATTTAAAATATTTTGTAATCTACTCTTAAAGTGAAAATTTCATGTATTCAGATTTTGATGAATTGAAGTACCTAAATGAGTTATTTCAACTACATCGATCGATCGATGATATGTGAAATATAAAACTAATTGAATTACATTTGATATCACAAATCATTCATATATCAACATTAACGTAGGCTACTTGAGATACATTATAGGAGATCAAATTTGATTGCAATCACAACTTCTAGAATCCCTTTTAGAGTCAATGTATTTCATACATGGGAAACGTTTAAAAAATTAGAAGCATTATCCAACCAGGCTATATACAGAAAATTGAATACCCTTTTTGAATTTGCGAATTTCTATAAACTTTGTAAACTCGACAAAGAAGATTTTCAATTAGATGAGCATGATCAACTTTTACCTGATTATAAATAAATAAGTAGATAAATAAATAAATTAATAAATCAATTAATTAATTAATAACTTTATTACAGGAAAAAATACAACAGAATTATACAATTATTGGTAATTTGCCATTCACAATTGAAAAGTTGCAATGAAGTAATCATTATGAAAAACCACCATAATGCACATAATCTGAAAAATTGAATTACAAAACATATAACTTACAGTACATGACATAACGATTATTCGCTTCCCAAACGAAAATTAATTTACCTTCTTTCAAATGGAAATGTCAATTTTTATCAGACTTGTATAAACAAGTTTTATGTAATTACAATAATTATATTATTTAGTTTGAGCAAGGTAAGAATCCATGCTGTTACAATGTGGATAAGAATAATACTTTTTCATTTTTTCTAGCATGTCAACACTGAAATTGGAGAAGTTGAAGAGTTACAATATTTATAATATTATAATTATCAGTTATTATTTATATATTTCTTCAGTGAAAGGCTTGCAATATTGGGGGTTTAAACAATCACCCATAATGCCTTTTATGGGAAAATATAATCAAAGAATTAAAGAATCAAAGAGACCACAACTCAGTTGAATTCTTAATCAAAGAAGATTAAAGTTTACTGTAAAGTTAAAGTTGTAACTTTTCTGTCTGCGCGAGCTTAAAGCATAGTAATATTACTATAGCCAATACTAATACAATAAGTAATACTACATATGTAGTAGTAATACTGTAGGAAAGTATTTAATTATTATAATTATTATTTTCGTCCTTGACATGGATGAAGATTAGTTTTTTTTTGGCAATCACCACTAACTACTTGTAACAGATTATGCTAAGCAAGTAACATATTACTATGGTAATCAACTAAGAGATTATGGTAAATAAGCCTCAGAAGCTGTTCGGAGAGCTTCTCATTCACGATCTCTCAGGTCAGTCACTGATTACCGGCAGTCCTTGTTCTGTGCGTGCCTTACTAATTTACATGGCCTGCCTTGACCCATCATTGGTGCAGAGTATTCTTTTCGCAAAACCTGATAGGTCAAGTTATAGATGAGCGTGAGAAAAAATAAAGACAAGATAGCGAGGTTTGTCTTGGTGACAATATTATAGGTTTGGTAATTAATTGAAGTGGAGGGAGAGGAAAGATAAGGAATGGAAGAAGAAAAAGGAGAGGAAGAAGGAGGATAAAAAGAAAGAGGGAGATATTGAAGAAGCAGATAATTTTAGGTCGGTTTGATCACGATTCGTTGAACTTTTAATTTCACTGGATTTGAGTGTTTTGCTTTTTACAAATTGAATCTAGAAATTTGATGATTATGGATTTGGAGTTGCTGTTACACAATCGAACACAGTAGTAACATCAATAACAATAGATATAGGCTACTTGTTGTTTCTTAAGCTCTTAATTTTTCCATTGTATTTATTTATTTCATTGGAAAATACAATTGAAGGAACGAAAACACTGAATGAATAATAGACAAATGATTACTTATTCAAGGATATGGATATGAAATTGATTTCTTATACACGAATAATTAATTTTTATTGCCTTTCTTGGACGAGATTGTATTTGTATCCAATAATTTCTTGTGGCGGCTCGTGCCCTCGAAACAGGTGAAGTGTTGTTCAGTAAAAGATACGGGCACTTCACCTGTCTCGTGGGCACGAGCCGCCAATGATAATTTCAAATATTCACAATTAACAATTCCTCATTGTTTTCCGTGTAAATTATGAGAGAAATTACATTACCATCAAACTGGAGACTATATCTAGGGGATTATTGAATCCTTCTAAGTATCTGAAAAAGATACAGATACTCGTATATGTTTTCTCCAAATGAATAGAATATCAAGATATACCGAATCAAAGCCTTATCAAAAAATATTTTTCATGAATTTATTTGCACGCACGATATAATTTATTTATTCAATAGTAGAGTACGAGAAAAAACAAGGGAAACTTGTTTCTTGATACTTGTATTCCTTGTATTACTTGTATTCTTTCACTTCTATACTGTTCTTCATAATTCTCAAATTCTTATTCTATTTAAAACAATTAACCCTACCATACCCTTCTCCTATTTACATCCAAACCCATATGCCATCAACTTGTTTATTTTCTTCAACCGCGTAATATTGTTTCAATTCTTTTCATCTCTTTTTTATGTCTGTTCTCTTCTTTTGTTCATCTCTTTTGTTCCTTTTTGAACAATTCAAACTTTCTTTTCCCACCTCTATCTTTTCTAATTTATTTTATTTTTCACCCTTATTTCTTTCTCTCACAAATATCCCCATGACACTGATTCATAATTTTATTTAGGAATATGTGTATTCCTTTCTATTAAAAAATCATTGAGTTTTCATGTAGTGAATTCTATAGAATAGTTATTAGTTCTGATAATATGCTTACATGTTACAACTATTGCAATCTAGAAATCAAGCTGTAATAAGATTTATGATGAACATCAATAAAGAAAATAAATCTTATCTCTCCATCTCTCACACCCTCCTTCAACCCATATCTCTCTCTCGCTCCAATCCCATACTCTCACAAAATAATTAATCTCCCACACCCCACACCACACCCAAATCTCGCAGACCAGCTCTTGTCGTCCTAAGCCAAATGCAGACCAGGTGTTGAGGAGAAGATAGGTATGATAGGGGGGAGGGGATGGGTAGGTGTGGAGGTCACGTGGGGTCAGGGCCAAGGTCACGTGGAGGACACCTCAAGGCCAATAACGGAGCGCGCAACTTTTTAGAGTACAAGCCAGCGAAACTGGCGGTTATAAAACGTCTTTAACACATGGTAGCTCTCTCAGAACAATATGAAACCAGTCCGAACGAGCAAAATTATTTAGATCAGATCGCTCTCAACGTGATAAGCTCTCACAGACCGCTCACAGACAGTCCTGACAGAGCTGAGCATCGATAACAATAATTCACCATCCGCCAATCGGTTTGGTATCAGCTTTAAACGTTACCCTGCTTACTCTGGCGTCTCCTAATTCACTCTGTACAAGTCTGTCCAAGCAAAGAAGACATTCTAGCAAGATGGAAAAATGACTGCAGCTCGGTCAATACTGGTTCAAAAATTCTAAATCGGATTTCAAATTGTAGAAAACATTCTGTTCTACAACTTGAGACCAAAATCATAATTTTTGAACCAATATTAGCCAAGCTGGAGTCATTATCCCCATCTTGCCAGAATGTCTTCTTTGCTTGGACAAACTTTACAACTGAACTATTTCGTTTGTTTTTGAAGCAAGAGAGATTCCCTTCTTTCTGAGTTAATTCCATTATTATTTCGATGATTCTCTCGTGTCAACTGTCTGATACTCATTTTATTTTATTTTTTGTTAAGTTTGTTTAGGGAATGATGAAGGGATTCTCTTCTCTCTGAGTAGATTCCATGATTATTTCGTCTATTTTCCTCTGTCAACTCTTTGATACTCATTCTTCGTTTGAAACGATGTGATATAGTTTATTAGATAGATAGATAAATGTATTTATTTTCCACTTTGTAGATAGATATATAGATAGATAAATGTATTTCTTTTCCACTCTGTACATGACATAAAGTGTTGTGGGCGAAGTTGAGGCACAAGATCCCCCTCTTCCACTTAAAGATGATTGACTCGTTGCAGTAAGTAATTACGCGCCAGTCTGATAACCAGGTTCGAAACTTGAACGGGGCAAAATTCTTTGACCACAGCACAATCACATAAATACGATCACCCGTCTCGGAGGAGACGATAAGCCGTCGGTCCTAAGTACTTTAGTAGAAAAAAATTGTCTTTATCTCTCATCATTATCATCTATCTACCCGCCATGCACAATCCTATCACAAGCCTATAGGCTCATGTGAGCCTCAGAAGAACAAAAGGAAACAAAATCATTCTGGAGCAAGTGCAAGTAGGAGAGAAATTCTCTAGATGAAAAAAAAGAGAGTAGAAAGAAAATGGAGAGGAAGAACACGAGAATGAAGAAGGGGAAGTATAACAACATCTAGAAGAATAATAGGAAGAAGATCATAGAACTCAAAATATGCATTAAACTACTGTTTCGAAAATGACTATTAATAGTTGAAACATATAATGCTTCAGTAAAAGAATAACTGAAAAGGGTACTATGATATTATTTAAAATGAAAAATCATGAAACTACTGCTACGACAAAGAGTAGATATTATAAGAAGCCATGGAATAAGATAAATCATGTTTTTTTTTATTCTTGAGAGTTGAAATTTTTGAGTATAGTGAGAGTGGACATTGTGGATAGACATATAACCTACATCTTAAACCTTCATCATCATCATTCATCATCACTCATTCATCCTCTGCTTAAAAATACTTGGAAACCAAGTCGCAATTGTGAAGAAAGAATAAAGAATAAGATCATACAATTCGATAAGTTTTAGATGAAGAAGGCTGAAAAGAGAAAGACTAGCAAAGATGGAAGGAAGATGGTGGAAGAAAAATTTCTTACGATGTGAAAAAATGTATTTATTTCGTACCCGCTCATGCAAGGTTCTGGGAGAAAGAAAGAAAACGATAAAAGAAGCCGAAGAATGGAAAAAGAAGAGTGATACAACGTGAGAATAAGAATTACATAAAAGAAGATAAAGGAAGAATTTATACTGCAAACACCCCACTAGACAATAAGTAGTGACAAAGTTCAGTACTTTATGTTCTCATTAATATAGTCTTTGAAAGCAAAGAAGACATTCTTGAAGATGGGGGAATGAATCCAGCTTGGTCAATATTTATTAAAAATTATGAGTTTGGCCTCAAATCATAGAATATATTCCGTTCTACTTTTTGAGATCAAATTTACCATTTTTGAACCAATATTGACCAAGTTATTTTCTCATCTTGCTAGAATGTCTTCTTCGCTAGAACAGACTATTTTATGTTCTCATTAGTACACACGTGTTGTGTCAACTCTGATAGCTAGTTAGATCACTTCACAAAGACAGTAATTAGTTTCTATTTAGTTGAACAATGTAGTCAAAGCATGCAAGTACACTAAAATGCAGTGACTATTAAACTATAGTCAGTTAGTCACTGTAACCCAGTGTGGTTTTCATATCAGGTTAACCATTGAGTTTCAAATTGCAATATAATTATTTTAATTGAATGAACTCATCCATTCATTTAAATGGAATCTGATATTGGATGGAATTCAATATTAAAGGGAAGATAATGGAATTGATATGAAAATTTTGATAACTTGAATTAGTCAATCATTAACAATCAAATGGCTGTTTTCCACCTTATCAATCACCTTCGTACTGATTATCCATTACCCACGCACGAGGTAAAATGCCCATGTGGGCATCAACCGCAATAAAAAAGAATAAAATTTCTATTCTCATGTGAATACCAAAGATTCAATATACAATACTATGTTGTTATTATATTGGGTACGCCTATAATATTGTATTGAATATTATTAAACTCTATTTATTTAACACTATAGTACTTGTACCAATGTTATTTCAGTTTCATCAATTATTTCCATGTTTTACTAACAATCTTGTATTTTTTTCGATGAATAGAACATGATTCGTTCTTCCGACTCACAATACAGAGGAGAAAGGAGTCCCTATCATTTTCAAATCATTTACAAATTTGATTCACATTTCATACAAAGTAGTAGAATAGATGATATAATTATGTTATGCTCAGAGTCCATAACCTGTAAACTAAATACTTATCAAAACCCATTCCTAGCAAACTGCATCCAGCAAACAATATTTATAAATATGAAGTTATTTGATTCTAATCATCAAAATAATATGGCCTGTGTGTTGTGATATTATGTTTGGCTTAATAAAGTGAATTTCAATTTGAATAATAACACTGGGAAAGAATTAGGAAATCAATTTATTATCTGTGTAACAGCTATATAGTCTGATGGGAAGGAAATCACTGGCGGCTCGTACCCACGAAACAGGTGAAGTGCCGTATATTTTACTGTACAGCACTTCTCCTGTTTCGTAGGCACGAGCCGCCAGTGGAAGGAATTCTATTCTAGACCAACCAAGCTTGTTCATCTCATAAACAAGTGAAGTAATTAATTACAAGCTTCAGATTGAAAAATAATAATGTGTATTTGCCTGCTAATGTACTTCACAATATTAATATATTATAGAGGAGGAAAGCTCAAAAATATGTAGGAGGAAAGTACGAATTGAAAATAATAATTGATTAATAATAATGCAGAAAAAGTGAATGGAACAGATTTCAGGATAGATAATATTCAATTAAAAAATGTGAGTAAATAATATTATCTGATATTATCATGATATTATCTGATATTATTAGATATTTACAACATTCTTTCTCAGCAACCTGGTAAACGAGTTGATGTTTTTATCAATCAAAATTCCATTCCAGCGTTTATTCAAAACAAGGTTTTCATCACAAAAAAGTGATAACATTAACTTACTTCAATTTTAATCGCCTTTTGGATCAAGTAAAAGTAAATTTGAAACAAGGTGTTGAATTGAGTAATAGTTGAGAAAGTGATTCAATCATAATTACTATATTCGTTACACTAGTAGTTAAATGTTATCTTTTGAAATGTTAAACAATTTTAAAAGACTTTCTAAAGTGGAAGAATCTTCAATGATACGGTTCATTAGTTAAGTTGAATACTTTCGGTCTTGTTATTTGAATATCTTCAGTTGACGGCTAATAAGTTTATTCTTGTTTTAAGAACCTGCAGTATCACACTCGCTTGTTGTATGTTTACATGGCATCAATTATTTAAATGAAAGTTGAATGAAAAACGTCTTGTTTGACGGAGAAAATGATTTGTTCTTAATTAGTCTGAAAAAAATTATTCAAACCAGTTTCCCAGAAACTAGAACTTCATTTTAAGTCATGGAGTCGCTCATAAAGACTTTGTTCTAATTACAGGTCTTACAAATTGACAGAAAAGTCTTTTGAAACGTGGTACAAGATAAACCTAGCCTTTTTAAAATGATTTAATTTAGATTATAAAATTTGATGGACGTCATCGTCTCCTATCCGATTTTTTCTGTGTATTATTGTAGGCCTACAAAGTTTACAGTAGGTTGTAATGAATTATAACAAAATTAACTAGTTTCAAAATAAAATTTGAATTTTCAACAGTTCCTCAAGAAGAAATTAGCTGATTCCATGAAACAGTCATCTTTACTAGTCGATTTATAATAATGATAATAACAGTGGAGACTGGATAATAAGTTACTATGGCCAAAACATTATAGAGTCTCTATAGTCAAAACTAATCATCCATGAATATAATTATGATAAGTGTATGATAATATAACTTTTGATAATACTCTTTCTTGCTTGTTCATCGTCACACCTCCAACCTCAACACTTCACTTACCCAACAATACTACCTTGCGAAAACAGTACACATTACCTAGATGAACAATAAATAAATGAAGATTGAGAAATTATCAAACTCTTCAATATATTTATCTAGAGCTAGTGTTTGGTGAACAATTTTGCGAACTAGATTTCAAAATTAATAAAATTTTAAACTTTGCTTCCGGCGTGAAAATTGGTGTTTCAGAAATGTTCCATGATATAACTGTTCCGGGCTTTTAGACCTATAGCAATATTTTATGTTGAGTGACCAAAAAATATTAAGATGGAGATGAATAATTCCGTATTTTATGTCGCTTTCCATATCGATATCTGCTAAGCTCTTAACACTCTATGATGAACAAAGATTTTCTTATTTCATTCGTAAATTATTGTTCGTTTAATTTTTCCAGAGATGGGAAGAAAAAGAAGCCGGCAAGGTTGTGGTGTATACAACCACAATGGGCACGGTGCGAGAGACCTACCTGCGCTGCCTCAAGGTGCGTCAAATTATGAGGACGAACCTCGTGAAATTCGAGGAGAGAGACGCGTTCATGAGTCGTGAGGTGCAGAATGAGATCAAGGAGCGGATGTCGTCTGAGGTGGTCGCCCTGCCTCAGGTGTTCGTTGAGGGACAGCATCTAGGGGTGAGTGATTTATATTATTCTTCAATTAATTAGTTTCTTATGTCTGAAAAGATAATCTGTATAATTTCACGAGAAAACTCTGCCTGATCTCTCGAGCATAACCTCTGTATAATATTTCTCCTGGACTATAAATTCTTGATTGAAGTGCTGCAAAAAATATAACATAGTTTCGAACTTATTAATAGAAATTTAGTATTAAGACGTTTTGGACAATAGTCTGTGTTTTCAACCAATAAGTTCACTTGTTTCATTAAAATAAATAAATAAATGATCTGGTCGAGCAAACAAGACAGTCATTCTGACAAGATGAAAGAATGACTCCAGCTTGGTCAATATTGATTCAAAAATTCAGTCTCAAATTAGAAGAAATATTCTGATCTGCAATTTGACACTAAATTTATATAATTTTTTGAAAAAATATTGACCGAGCTGGAGTAACTTCTCCATCTTGCCAGAATGTCTTCTTTGCTTGCACAGACTTCAGTTATCCATAGTAATTATCAGTGGGCAGTAGTTGTCGGTAACTTATAAACAATAATTTAATTGACTTTTATGCAACATGCCATCAATTTCAATTTGTCTTAGGCAGGTATTACACGGTAATATTTCTATGATCATAGTTGATCATATGGAAAGAGATGAAAATACGAAATCATATTTTTGTCTCTTTCCATATGATTAACTATGATCATAGAAATATTACCGTGTAATACCTGCCTTACCACAATTCAATCAGTCTTTTCTGATTATGATATTTTTTCAAAATTTTAGTTTCTTTTAATTTAGTATAATGTATCAAATTTCAGTTATTGAAATAATGTTATATTTTATAAGTGGAAGTAGGGCACCCAGAGATTGAATTATCTTTCCAATGACATAAAGGACGTGAGATTCTGTCCATAAATGAAGGCGCTATCTGCTCCAAGAGATTGATGAAAATGACATTGTTTTTGAGGGAGTTTTTCTGTTCGGCAGTTGACAGTCTACTACCAATCACATTTGAGAATACTATAGGATAAATTCGTGAAAAATACTAAGAAGAAAACATGATGAGATGTGTGAGAGAATTTACATCTCAATAATTCTTTTGAAAAATAACATTTGCATTATTGAATCTTGGATGATGGTATCTTATTAAAAGTTAATGGTTGATCAATAATATTATTGATCTCATTACTGTACTAACAATCAAGACTCAAGAAATAGGAGTTCAAATATTGAAAAAACAGAATAATCCCAATAATTGACCTCATTACTAACAAATCTCACACTTTATCTGAGCTGAGAGAGGTTTTAACAATCGTCTTTACAATCTGAGCTCATGTACTCTATTACATGCTTCTCTAGTTTTCCTCTGGGAAACTCTGGGTTTTCCTCTCGTTCAATTGTAAGGTGGCTTTTTCTTACTCGACCCACTCTTTTTTCTGACTTTTCCTTCTCGGTTTTCCCGACTTTTCCGGGGTGACCTTTGCAGTGAGCTAACAGGTGTCAAATACTTGACAACTCAAACACTTATCACTGTGCTCGTGTTTGATATCAACACCTGTATAGTATGTCCAAGCAAAGAAGACATTTCAGAAAGATGGGGAAATGACTCCAGATCAAGCAATATTAGTTCAATAATTATAAATTGTGTTTCAAATTGTAGGAAGCATCCTGCTCTACAATTTGAGATGAAATTCATGACTTTTGAACACATACTGACCGTGCATGACTTATTTTCCCCATTTAGCCAGAATGTCTTCTTTGCTTGGACATGGACATACTATACCTTCTTGATTTCAGGGACCTTTTCCTTTTTTTATTTTGTCAATCTCTTTCTCTGTTATATCCTTCTTCCTCCCCCTTCCACTCTCTCTATACTTCTTATTATATATCTTCCATTTTATTCCTTCTTTCTTCTTGGACTCTAGTACTTTTATGGAAGAACATTTTCTTTTCCGTTTGAGTTCTGTATCCATCTTCATGATATTTTAATCTTATTCTCTCCTTCTCTCTTCTCATGTTTCCCATAAATTCTATCTTATTTTTTTCCTGATTTATTTTTATACTTTGTTGTACCCTCATTATAGATATTAGGCTATATCAGTACATATATCTCCATACAATTATAATATCATGGCCGTAGTATCTTATATCATAGCAACAGCATTGTTAGGATACGATAGAAGTAGCCAAAATCTATTTATTGATAATAGATTATCTTGTGGATTGATAATGATAAACTTGTTCAATCTTGTCTCTAATATAGTTTATTAAAGAGAAAGATGACTTCTATAGTTCCTGTTGAGTCTAAAAACTAAGCATAAAAACTCTTCTAATATTGGAATTTTATAAAGACTTTTTCAATTGAATATTCCAATCAAAAGTTCGAAGTACGCTCTATTTGGCTCAGCAAATCATAGTCTTATTTGAAGATTTGATTCATTATCATAAAAGTTTTGAAGAATTTTTGCAGTAACTCTTGGTTCAACAAAAATATTGAATTACTTTTTTACAGAAACCTTTGTTCAAGTCAAATTCTGTTATTGATAATAGATATGACTGTATGGAAGAGAAATAATAATGATATTTTCTGAATTCATCTTTGTAATAATTATACAAAGTTATATTTGTCTAACTCACATTTTTAACTTGAAACTTTCTATATTATAAATCGACTGGTTGGTTTAGTCTGGCCAAGCAATGAAAGCCCTCTGGCAAGATGAGAAAATGACTCAAGCTCTGTGAATATTGGATGAAAAAAATTTAATTTGATCTCAATTTGTATAGAATAATATTTACTATAATTTAGGACAAAGTTTTTGATTTTTGAACCGAAATTGACCGAGCGTGAGTTTATTCCCCATCTTGCCAGAATGTCTTCTTTGCTTGGACAGACTAGCAAACAATGCCAATGAACAACTAGATTAGAAGCAAAATCAGTCTCACTCACTGGCGGCTCGTGCCCACGAAACAGGTGAAGTGCCCGTATCTCTCACTGTACAGAACTTCACCTGTTTCGTGAGCACGAGCCGCCAGTGGTCTCACATCTGTAACACTCATTCCATTGATCAATATTTGCTCTCCAAGTTGGAAAATAGTGGAAAACTCTTTTTCCAATTAGCCTGTTCCCTACCGGAAGTCCTGAACTAACATGCAGTACAGAATCAATCCAATGAGGATAACCTTCTCATATTTAAACAATGATTTAATTGATTTCTATGCAACCAGCCATCAATTTCAATCTGTTTTACTGATTAAAGAACAACTTGAACTTGAGTCTTAATTAAAAGAGACTTTTGATTTTTCTTCAACAAATATGTGAAAAATTACTCAATATTTGTGCAATAATTACATCTTGATATTTTTGTCATGATGTGATAAAAATCTTATTTCAAAAAAACACTTTCAAAATTTTTCAAATTTGAACTCCTTCATAATTAAAAAAAAATTGTTCTACAATGGGGAATCGCCTAGAATTTTGAAGCTGATTCTAATAACGGATTATTGTGATTTTACAGGATGCTGAAACAGTAGAACGATTAAACGAAAGTGGAGAATTGAGAAGAATACTACAGCCATACAAGGTGAGAAACATTTTTGGATTTTAAAAAATTTCTTAGTGTAATAATTATTCTTTTAAGTTTCTAATTCATTGTAGCGAATTCTCAATTACAGTGAGAATGCAATTATCTCTTATGAATTTATTATCCAATAATCAGTTGATCTACGAACATTTATTATGTTTTCTAAGTGAACAGCAATTCATTTTGTTTGGATATTCAATCAGTTGAACAAATCCGATTGAAAGAATCAAAATGGAAATTGCATGTTGGAAGATATTCCTGTGCAGAGGAATTCTTAGAATAAAATAATTGGAGAGGAAATTTTCCGAGCATTACTTTCAATAATATTTATCCAATCAATGTTATAGGCTAGCTGTGAAACAGAATAATAGGCTTACGCTATGTGTAATAGCTGTGTGTAACAGAATAATACTTAATCAACCTCAACAGCATTGATAATGAAAGATTTTTGAACAATTTTTTATGTCAAAGTTGGAAACTTTCAATATTATTTTAGTACGGTCCCCTAACGTCAAATCACCTCCTTATAAGAAGTTATATAATTCTCATAACCTCATTCATATATTCTTCCTAAAAATTTTATTTCTTTAAAATTATATTCGAATATTCACTTCTATAAATATTTAAAAATAATCTCTATTATAAACAAGTAGCCTATATCTATCATTCATTATCACTTTTTAAAGTACTTTAGTAATTTGGTATCTATGCAAATGAACAAATGGTTTCTATCAACAGATAAAACATGCAACATGTAGAATCACGATAACTAGAATACGTATTCTAGTATCGGTAGGTAATACTATCTTAATAAATGGTCTGCATGAAAATATTGATATAGGAATATCAATGTGTAATAACGGCCTAATCAAACCAGTGTTCCAAGCAACAATATAATAATACAAATCTACAACCTGTCCACAATATTCTAGGAATCACTTCCATAATGATCTGTCACTCCGAATCACTATCCCACTGCTCTGTTCCCCTTCCCTCACTCACCCTTTCTCACACACAAACATTATAGTCTGTCCAAGCAAAGAAGACCCTCTGGCAAGATGGGAGAATGACTCAAGCTCGGTCAATATTGGTTAAAAAATTATCAATTTGACCTCAAATTCTAGGAGAAAATGTGATCTACTATTAAGACCACATTTATAATTCTTGAACAGATATTGAACAAGCTGGAGTCATTTCCCTATCTTACCAGAGGCTCTTCTTTGCTTGGACAGACTATACTCTCTCTCTCTCACTCTCTCTCTCTCTCTATCTATCTATCTATCTATCTCTCACTCACATAAGGAAACCCTGACTGTTTAAACCCTGATTGAATATAGTCTGACCAAGCAAAGAAGACATTTTGGCAAGATGTGAAAATGACTACAGTTCAGTCAATATTGGTTCAAAGGCCATAAATATGGTCTCAAATTGTTGGATACATCCTGATCTACAATTTGGGACCAAATGTTAAATTTTTGAACCAAGATTGACCGAGCTACAGTCATTTTCTTATCTTGTCAGAAAGTCTTCTTTGCTTGGACAGACTATACATACAACCATCCCCGGGCATCAGTGAAATGCATACAGACGAAAACAGCATTTTCAATATTTTTGATGTAACAACCAAATTCTCATACATTGTATTCCCTATCTTATAAATGATTCACAAAGTCTGCAATTATGTACAATAGAGGATCGATGGAAACATTCCTAGAAACTAATGTTTTGGTGTAACTTCCAAATTCTTATACATTGTATTCACGTTTTTATACGTGTCGCGCGAATTCTGAAATTACAAACAATCGGTTATAGATGAGAACATTCCGGGAAATTGATGTGTTCATATTTCAGCACGTGCTGCAATTAAAAAATTCTAATAATTCATATATTTTTTGACATCAAGCGTTGTCGAATAGATGAGAATGCTATGACTTCCTGGAATACATTTTTGCAACAAATTAAATGTTGAGGGGGAAATCACGTCGGTTTTATTAATGTTTGAGAAATCAATGATATATTTCATAGAATACATGGAGCACTGTACAGTAAAAACTTTTCAAATTGAAAAAAGTACAGTGACTTATGGTCTGTAGAAAAAAGTAGTTTAGGCTACACATCACTGGCGGCTCGTACCCACAATACAAGTGAAGTGCCCGTATATTTCACTGTACAGAACTTCACCTGTTACGTGGGCACGAGCCGCCAGTGCTACACATCAACAGCTCCGTTCTGAAATAGACTGCAAATGTTGTTTTTTGTTCTGAAATAGACTTCTTAAAATTAATGACATCAGGTCAAAATTATGATTAATTTCTGATGTAGCTGCATTTAGAAATATCAATAACGAAAATTAGCCAACTATTTTGTTGAACAATTGTGATAGATATCAAATAATATTATTCAGAATGTGATTTGAATAAATGAGAAGTACTATTTTAGGATACACTTCAAAATTCTGAAAAATTGTGATCAAAAGATCGGTTTAAGAATTAGGTCTCTAACTTTTCACAAAAGACTCTTAATTATCATCAAAATAAATATACTCTCATTATAAATATACTCTCAAAATAAATTTTTGATATTACATTAGGATCAATGAATCTGATTCACATTCTATATAGAGTGAACTAGAGGGGTGGAAAAGAAGAAACAGACGAAAAAGAAGGAATGTAGAAAGAGAAAAGGATAAAACTCTAGAAGATAAACGATAAGATCCATATCAAGCATAGATGTTCAAATTGAAATAATTCTAGCTTTCTGTACTTTACCGTGTATAGCATATAGTAGCATTATCTCGTCTTCATCGTAATATTTGAGGTAACTGCCCATTGTGTTGGAATTATTATCTTTACTGTTGCATGTTATAACTAATAACTAGCAAGCAAGAACCGTATATCTAATAACATAACATACTGACATAGTTTTCTTGTTTTCGTCGAAATAACATAAAAGATGCTATCAGTACATCACCTTACTCGAGGATATACAAGTTTACTAGGTTCTTTTTGTATTGTTGAGGTTTTAATTTTTTATTTCATTGGGATGATCAGCTTGTTAACCTATTTATATATTCGTTATCTTTTATCTTTCCATCTTCTACATTTCCTGTTTCTTCTTCTTCTTCTTCTTCTTCTTATTGTCCTTCTTCTTCTTCTTCTTCTTCTACTTCTTCCTATTCTTCTTCCTCTTCTCCTTTCTTTTTCGTATTCTTCTTCTCATCTTATTATTTTTCTTCTTCTTCTTCTTCTTCCTCCTCCTTCTTCCTCTTCTTCTTCTTTCTCCTTATCTATCTTATTTGTCTTTTCTTCTTCTTCTTGTTAAACCTTCTTTTTCATTTTCTTATTTTTGATGCCACATTTCTACTTTGTCCCTTCATTTAACTCTTCTTCTTCTTCTTCTTCTTCTTCTTCTTCTTCTCCTTCAGTTATTGTCCTTCTTGTTCATGTTCGTTGTTTTCTACTTCTTCCTATTTTTCTTCTTCTTTCTCTACTTATTATTCCTTTTTTTCGTATTCTTCTCAATCCTCATCTTATTATTTTTCCCCATTCTTCTTCTATTCACACTCCTCCTCCTACTACTCTTCCTCCTCTTTCTCCTAATCTATCTTATTTGTCTTTTTTCTTCTTCTTCTTGTTAAACCTTCTTTTTCATTTTCTTGTTTTTGATGCCACATTTCTACTTTTTCCCTCCATTGAACTCTTTTTCTTTCATTTTTTCTTTCTCATCATCTTCTTCTTCCTTCTTCTTTCTCTCTTCTTCTTCTTCTTCTTCTTCTTCTCCTTCTTCTCTTCATATCTATCTCTCTCTGACTTTCCTTTAATCGTTCAAAGTTCTTCTTATTCTTATATCCTCCTATATCCTCTCCTCTGTCATCTATCATTTCTCTTTTGTCTTTCTCTCTCTTTCTCCAGCTTTCTCTCCTCTTCTTTCTACGCAGATGGTATTTCCAAATAGCCTATGTTGGTCAAATCATAACGGGCTTTAAGCCGTATGCAAAGAATGCTAAGATAATAAGTCACTCTCCAGGTTTGTGCAACCGGTAAAAAGTTTATAAAAGAACCAGTTATTCTTATCATCATCATTTTATGACCACATAGTTGAAGGTTGTTTTTAACATGCACCTGTTATTATTATATTCACTGTTACTAATTTTCACTGCTACTATTCACTGTTACGATCATCTTACCCACTGTTTCATTTCTATTTTTCTTATTACAGTATTTACCGTTAGTAAAATCAAAGACAATGTATTATTATAATATATTGTATAATAATACATTGTCTCTGGTAAAATACAAAGCAAAGAGGACATTCTGGCAAGAAATGACTCCTGCTTGGTCAATACTCATTCAGAAATTATACATTCGGTCTCAAATTGTAGAAAACATTCAGGCCTACAATTTGAAAACTCATTCTCTCTTTTTTCTTTTTCATTCCACCTCTCCTCCTCTAACTCACTTTCTTCTTCACTCTCTCCTTTCTCTTTCTTGTTCTTTTTCTTTTTATCTCTCTCTCTTTCTTTATCTCTTCCTCTTTCTCACTCCTCCCCACTTCAGAGAGCACCAATCCAGAACAATTTATTTTCCAATATGTACACTTATTATTTTCCACTGCTATAATTTCACTCGCAATAATAATTCGCACTGAATTTGGGTTGCATTTAACATTTGATTTTTTAATTATTATATTCCGATTACTGAATATCTAGTTCAAAAATGTGTATTCATCAATTTGAATTTTAACCTTACGGCTTATAAATCACAAATTCTAATTCACTGTATGATGAAGTATACATGTATTATTGAGGGCAAAGATTTTTTGAATAGGAAAATATCTCTAATTTTCTACTCATCAATAGGGTTGAGGATGATTGTGAATTCAGAAACTATTGATTTCATTCCGATTGATTTTTAATTTGTCATTTACCATTCAGGCTACATACGAGAGTAAAATACATTAGGATTGTTACACACACAATATCCAAATCATCTCTTCTTCCCAATCTTGATTAGTTGATATTGAAAATGAAGGTTATATTCACAATCAAAACTTGAAACTCAAATTAAAGCCTACACATATCACGATTTCTAAAGAATAAGAATAAGAATGCCTTTATTCCTTCAATGGATGCATACATACAATGCTATCGGAAACGTCAGTCAATATAATACATAGTTTTTTCATTCAAATTATACAGTGAAAGTTACATAGTACAATATAGAAAAAGTAACTTAATCGTATAAATAGAAATAGTCTTGAATTAGATGCAAAACTAAAGGTGATAAGCTATGGAACATAAATTTAGAATATATGCGATTTATAGAGGAGTAAAAAAATAGAATGAGATGTGATTAGTTTTCTCAATAATTTATATACTTCTCTTATCAATTATTCCACTTGGTGTTCCGAAAAAGTCATGTGTCAGCTCTTTTGAAATCTTGGGAGGTCATTGTTGAGAACAACTCATTGACCTCAATATTTGCTGTGAATTCATTCCAACTTCGCAATATTTTAAAAACAATTTCCAGTCCCCCACAACCCACTAGTCAGTTGCAGGGAATCTTTCAAAAACCTGGGAAACCGTTCAAGTTAGCTGTCCCATATTTTAACTGGGCCAAACTCGCAATCACAGTTTGGGACACGTGACTGTTTAGTAACAATAGTGAATGGTAACAGTGATTAATAACTGTGATAACAGTGACGGAGTACTCATCGTAAGAGCACAAAGAATGAAAATTTTCATAGTTTGCGGGTTTTTTATCTGTGGTAATTGTAACAGTGAACATTGAATCAGACCAAAATAGTAACAGTGAAAATAGTAGCAATGAAAATTAGTAACAGTGAATAGTAGCAGTGAACATTAGTAACAGTGAATAGTAATAGTGAATAGTAGTCAAATAGTAACAGTTAAAATAATAACAGGTGCATGTTCAACCTCAAATTTTTTGTCATAAATGGTAGAGTCTTTCCAAACGAAGAATACATTCTGGCAAGATGGGGAAATGACTCCAGCTCGTTCAATATTGGTACAAAAATTATAAATAAAAAGGGAGACAGGGAGTGTGAAATAGAGACAGAGCGAGTGAGAGGGAGAAAGATCGAGAGAGAGAGAGAGAGAGAGTGTGTGTGTGAGAGAGAGTGTGTGAGAGAGAGAGAGAGAGAGTGAGCGTGAGAGAGTGTGTGAGAGAGAGAGAGATTCAGATTCAGATTCAATCACTTTATTCATGTAGATTACATATCATAATACAGTAATTCAAATTCTATGCTGTGAGAATAAAAATAAATGAAAATTACACTAATTACAATCGAGAGATTAGATTAAATTAGATTATTCACTTTATTCAAGTATGATACAGCATTTACGATCTTAAATCCTAGATTCAAAAAATTAAACATAAATCTAATTACACGATTGGTTCAAATAAGAGATACATATGCAAGGAACGTACTAAATTACAGATATATAGGATCTAATATTCTTACTGTTATAATATGATTGTGGTGTATCTACATGAAATGGCGGAGTTTGGACAAAGATGTCCATTCTTGGAGAAGGATATGCAAGGATATCCCTCCCATTAACACTCAACCGTAACAAGAGAGAGAAAGAGAGAGAGAGAGGGAGTGAGTCAGAGAGAGTAGTCGAAACATAACAAAGAGGGTAATTGATATAATCTGTTGCCGGGTGCTACAGCATTGCGAAACGCTCTTGATCAGCGATCAGCAAAATAAAAAAAAATAATCAGACGTCAATTTAACGGCTGATTGCACATGAAAGGACCGCCGCCGCCATCAGTGTTTGCCAATGTTCAGTAAAAAAATATGGGACAAAAAAATTGTATCCGTAACAATTTGATATTGTGCATTGATTCCACTTGGGCTACTGTAGAGAATGCGGGCAGGATATTGCGAAAAATGGAATGGAGGAGGTGGGAGAGAGAGTGAGAGATAAAAAGAGGAGGAGAAGTGAGAAAATCACGGTGGATAATGGAAGAATCAGTTAAGAAATTTGATAAAAATATAGCAAATTGAAGAAATAAATGAGTGAGAGGAAGAGATTAGATTAGATTAGATTATTCACTTTATTCAAGTAGAGTACAGCATTCATGATCTTAAATCCTAGGTTCCAAAGATTAAACATAAATCCAATTACACGATTGGTTAAAATAAGAAATACATATACAAGGAACTTACTAAATTACAGATATATAGTATCCAATATTCATACTGTTATAATATGATTGTGATGTATTCACATGAAATGGCGGAGTTTGGACATAGATGTCCATTCTTGGAGAAGGATATGCAAGGATATCCCTTCCATTAACACTTAACCGTAAGGCTGAGGCCGCACTGCCGGTGGAAAGAGCCTGGAGGGTGGAGGGTAGTTGGTAAATCTATAGAACATACACACCATCCACAGTAATACATCTTATGAATGGTATGACGTCATTCTATTTTTTGAGGTAATAATAATAATAATAATAATAATAACCCACTTAGCTACGCCACCCTTTTTTTGAAGTTATGTTGTCCATATTTAAGAATTTCAAGATGGCGGCTGAACACATACCATTCATACGAAGTATTAATGTGGATGGTGTGTATGTACTATAGATTTACCAACTACCTTCCACCCTCCAGGCTCTACCCACTGGCGGTGAGGCCTCAGCCTAAGAGAGAGATAAGAGAGATAAGACACTCAACCGAGATAAGAGAGAGAGAGAGAAAACTTATTTAAAAAGATAGAGAGAAGACAATGAGGTAAACAAACAAGAGTGAGTAAATATTGGATGGGAAAGAAAGAGGAAGAAAGAGAAGTTGGGAAAATATAGAAGAGAAGAGAGGAGGAAAAATCATGGTGTGGATGAGAATAAGAGAGAAAGAGTGAGAGACTAATAGAGCGATAGAGAAAGAGAAAGAATGATGAAAAAATGCGGTCGATAGTGAAGAAAAAAGTTTTATAGGAATAAATTGAAACAAAGCAAATCGAAAGGAAAAGAAAAAGGAAGATAGAAGGAAGAGAAGAAAATATAGAAAAAATGAGAGAGGAGAAGAGAATCATAGGTGAAGAATGTGTGAGAATGTGTGGCATGTCTAAAAATAATAAATAAATTACTATATATTTTTTATATTGATTGTATAGGCCTATTTCGAAAAATAGCTTAGAGCATTAGAATTTCAGCATTGAAAATTGTAGAGAAAACTGGAATTTTATGAGTAAAAAATTAGTTATGGACAAAAGAGAGGAGTAGAAGTAGAGAGAAAATATACTTGCTCTAAGAGAGCACTTAGCTGTGAGAGCTATGAAAAGAGAGAGATTAATTGGAAAAATTAAAAAATTGTAGAAAGTTTGATATAATGATATTATTTCCAGAAGTGAAATTGAGATTTCCTATTTACTAAACACTTCAATTGGAAAATAGGTCACTTAATTAGTAGCTTAGTTTATAGTAAAAACTTTTTGAAGTAGCCTATAGTGAAAAGTATCAAATCAAGGGTCCACGAGTGATAAATCAATGCTTCCCCTCACTGGAAATATAGGTATAGTTTGATCGAACAAAGAAGACATTCTGGCAAGATGGGAAAATTACTTCAGCTTAGTCAATATTGGTTCAAAAATTATAAACTTGGTCTCAAGTTGTGAAGGAGAAGGTTTTCTACAATTTGAGACCAAATTTATGAATTTTAAATCAATATTGATCACCCTGTAGTCGCTTTCCCATCTTGCCAGAATGTCTTCTTTGCTCAATCAGACTACACCATCCTGTTTTTCCATCTTGGAAGCAACTAATAGAACGAAGCATTCAGAAAACTTTCAAGATTATTCCCACCCTGACCCACTACAGTCTGTCCAAGCAAAGAAGACATTCTGGCAAGATGGGAAAATTACTGCAGCTTGGTCAATATTAGTTCAAAAATCGTAAATTTGGTATCAAACTGTGGGAAACATTCTGATCTGCAATTTGAGACCAAATTAGTGATTTTTTAATAAATATTAACCGAGCTGGAGTCATTATTCCATCTTGCCAGAATGTCTTCTGTGCTTGGAGAGACTATACCAACTTTATCGATGCATACTTTATCAACTGCTTTATTTACTCCTTTATTAACTCCTTAACTGCAGACCATTTCGAAAGTTTCAATTGCTGAATAAGAGCGAAGTTGGGATATTGGAAACTTCTTCTGAAGTCTATTGAGAGGGTGATATACGGTCTGGGAAACGGGAAGAATTCAATAATATCGAATTGAAGTTTGTGAAATAGCATATCATCATTTTCAATCATTCTTTTGTTCTAATAATTGACAATAATTACAATGCACTTACAGTGTTAATGTTCAACACAGTTTGATGTTACAAAATAATTTTTCATCGTTTGATGCCCAATTCATAGAATTTTACTGGTTATCTAAATAATATCACAAAAACACTATTCTAGTTATTTTAGATTTGAATCAAGAACTATTTAAAGATGTTTGAGAAATACAACTAATAATATGAACGAATAATTCAAGTTGATCGACAATTGGTTGAGAACTTTTTATCAAATTATAGCACCCTGTGGATTGTTTTATCGGCAGTATTCTACATTGTTCTGGCAAAATTCATATTTATCGCATCCATTTTCTTCTTTTTTCTTCTTAATTCTTTTTCATTTTCCTTAGGCAGTATTCTGCCTACATTATTTTTGCAACGTTCAAGCTTATTCAATCCATTTCCCCTCATAACATCACCATTATATTATAAATTTATGTCCTCAATGGCATGAGAATTTGAAAAATTCCCATAAGTAACTCTGGTGAACATATATCTATTATAACTTTATCTTTTATCTATATATATCTATATTTCACAAATTTTTTATTATTTGATCTATTCTTATTTCAATTTGTACTATTCTGCTAGAAAAATTTTGTACTGCATAGTGTTTACTTATACTCATAGCTATCACTGGCGGCTCGTACCCACGAAACAGGTGAAGTGCCCGTATCTTTCACTGTACAGCACTTCACCTGTTTCGTGGGCACGAGCCGCCAGTGATAGCTATTGCGATTTGCATGTTTTTCCTCTTTTTTTGTGACATTGGTTAACTTGTTTGTAAATTATAGTGAAGACTGCTTTTGTATAGTGATGCCTGTAGTCATCCTTGATATTGTAATAAATAAATAATATTTTTTATCTGTATTTGAATTTGTATTTTCAAATCTGCTGATTGAATATTAATTGTGTGAGAATTAATAAAGTGTCATTCTTCAACTTAACTATCATTCGATATTTGTTGCACAATTTGCTAATTGGACCATTTCACAAGTACCTGATTTTACGGACATTGTTATTATCTAATTGCCTCTCAAGCGAATTCAAATGTTGAAGGAGACGATAAGTCGTCGGTGCCGACTACCAAAAAAATATCTCTCAGCATATTCCATCTCATTACCTATGCACAAGCCAAAAGCTCATTTGGTCTTCACCCTCGGGGAAGAACTGTTCAAAAGATTCCCTTCTATTCTATTAGATATTTTGAATTTTTTCAAATTTCTTTCAAATACCAGATACATTCGAAATAAATATTTGTATCAAATGAAAACAATAAATTTCCATTTATTGATTTCTGATACGAATCCAAACAACCCCAGCTCACTATAAATCAAGCTGTCAATATTTATCAGCGGTTTTGTGGAAAGTGCGAAGGATTTTTGAGATTTTTCGAATTGTTGTGAGAATTTCCAACGATGTTATAAATCACCTGACGTAGAGCTGTTAAAAAAATAAGACTTAGTTTCAAGGGCAGGGTTAAAGAATGAAAAAAATATGATTAATGATGGGATGAAATACGCGCTTTAACACTCACTTTTCAACTCTCCTGAGCTTCAAAGCCTATCTTTCTCTCTTACTCTTATTTCTCTCTCTTACTCATTCACAATAACATTCTCTTTTTCTTCCTTCCTTCAATTCTACATCACTACACCCCAGTAATCCTTTTCCTCAACATATTGTTCTCTTTCTACCTCTTTAAACTTTGGCTCACTCTCTACTCTCTCTTCTCTCTCTCTCTCTTCTCTCCCCCTCTCCCTCTTCTCTTTTCTCTTCTCTCCCCCTTTGCTCTCTTCTCTCTCCTTTCTTTCTTTTCTTATCTCTCCATCTATCTTGTTCTCTTATCACCTTTATCTTTCTCTTACCATCAGCCTCAACCCTTATCATAATCCTTTCCTTGAGAGCTTTTTGAAATTATTACTTTCTCTAGAAATAGAACTGAGCTGTATGATTCTGATTGAGAAAATTAAATAACATGACTTTCAACATCATTATTATCAAAGCTAAGCTTTTATCAATTTAGAGATAAGTATTCTCATCTTCCAAATAAGAGATGAACATTTCATATTATTATCTAGAGATTAAAAGAGTTATATTCTATAATTATAAAGATATATTTATGATTATTCTGTAATATTATTCAATAATTATATAGAGATAATCTTTTCTACCAGCCTATCACATGAGAGACCATTGTTTGTTAGGGATTTTTCAACAGAAGTTTCACGTATTTTCCCGTTATATTCAAATATCTTTCGACTATACGAGTCGTTACGATCGGAATCTTGGTTTCAAGCTTCCATACTTTCATTAAAAATTATGAATATCGATGTAACCCAATACAAATGGAAAGAATTCAATCTAAAATCTAATTAATTACATCGAAATGTTTCACTCAAATCTGCGCAATTGATGTATTCTTTCAGTACGGAAACCAAAAATTTCGCATCTTGTGAAATCGGACACTTCAAATCTACCAGCCTAGCCAAGCTTTATTAGTTCTATGACAGGAAAAAATGAAAATTCTTGATAAAAGGTACTTTACTTAAATAAGTGTAAACCCAGTACTGGTGTATCTGTAGAATATAAGGAATATAATGCTTTAGGATACCAATGTTACAACTTATCTATTACAGATAGGAGAAGAAGAATTTTATAATAGATAGATATTATAGAACTATCTATCTAAGAACTATCTTAACTATGGAACTATCCTTACTATCTATAGTAAAGTGCGCAACAGAGCTCGAATCGTCAGTTGGTAAACCTGTTGATTACCTGTTGACTATTTCCCATAACCAACGACTGACTCCACCCATGCTATAAACCCCCACAAGACACCTGTTGATCTGCTAAATTGTCGACACTATTGCTACTCTATCCATCTATCCCATATGTCTCGTTCCGTCTTTTCCTATACCGATATAGTCTGTTCAAACAAAGGAGACATTCTGGCAAGATGGGAAAATTACTATTCCTCGATCAATATTGCTTTAAAAATTATAACTTTTTTGGTCTCAAATTGTAGATCAGAAGGTTTCCTACAATTTTGAGACCAACTTTATAATTTTTGAAGAGATTTTGATAGAAATGGAATTTCCTCATCTTGCCAGAATGTCTTCTTTGCTTGGACAGACTATACAAGTATGTAAGCTACTGAAAGTTGATTTACTGGTTCATCTTGGTAGGACTGCACCACTGCACCTACACATCTTTTACTACATGTTTACCTATTACTTCACTATCTAAGTTCTATGCATTGCTACAGTACCTAGATGTATGAACATTGTCAATAACATCCATAGTTAATGGCAGTTGCCATAACTAGTTAGTTTATGACAAGGAATTTGTGGGTGGCTAGTTGGAGTAAGTGATAACACGCTAGTTTAAAAGTTCTTATGATAAAATGGAGGAGAAGATAAAAGAATGATATATAACTACATGAATTTCAGGCTCCTGATTTTTCCCATGGATGAATATTGGAAAATAATTGCCTGCTAAAGCTATTAGAAAAATATGATTGGAGAACAAAACCGAAGAAATGCTGAAAAAGAAAGAGGAAATTGTTTGGTATCAACGACCTTTGACTTACTGCGTGTCACTTTGTCGCTTGCAAATAAGTTCGTTTCTTCTTCTTCTTCTTCTTCTTCTTCTTCTTCTTCTTCTTCTTCTTCTTCTTCTTCTTCTTCTTCTTCTTCTTCTTCTTCTTCTTCTTCTTCTTCTTCTTCTTCTTCTTCTTCTTCTTCTTCTTCTTCTTCTTCTTCTTCTTCTTCTTCTTCTTCTTCTTCTTCTTCTTCTTCTTTTCTCATCCTCCTCTTCCTCCTCCTCCTCCTCCTCCTCCTCCTCCTCCTCCTCCTCCTCCTCCTCCTCCTCCTCCTCCTCCTCCTCCTCCTCCTCCTCCTCCTCCTCCTTCTCCTCCTCCTCCTCCTCCTCCTCCTCCTCCTCCTCCTTTTTCTTCTTGAATGCGACAAAGGTTGTGAATCAATCAATTATTCGAATTTATTGTCTGCTGGTGCGACTTTTATTCAAACAAAGACTGTCTGTGAGGCACAAGTCATTGTCTCAATTTCCAGAGAACTCTGAATTTCTCCGGAATTTTCTTCAAACCTTTGTTTGTAAACATTGGATCATTTGTCCCGTCTTGCTCATTTGTCGGCTCATTTATTCTCGAATATTCTTGAAATTCAATGTTTTTGATATCTTTGTTTGTAAACATTGGAGGAGTGTCTCCTATCTTCCGTTCACGCAACGTCTGTTAATTTATTTGAAGAATAATTCCCAATTAGAAATTAAATTTATTCCGCTCCAGCCAATTCTGCCAACTGATTTGAACGATAACTTTGTCAAAGGTCAATTAAAATTGCGAATAGTCCAAAATTGGTACATGATGGAAGGTTGTGAAAACGAGAAATTTGCAATGCTCATGAATCGCCGTTTTACTGGAATTATGCTGATCCTATTTCTCAATGATTAAAAATTTCAATAACATTTCACCAAATAAATTTATCAATAGAAAATACTACCAAATCACCAAGTTCCAGAAAGCCAATAGATATTATATTCCTCGATTTTTGGCATTGTTAAATGAGCTTACCTCAATTTGCAACTCCACGTTGCCAATGAGCTTCCTTCCTGTACAATTACGTATCAATTTTGAACTTTAGTTTCACTGCTGCGTATCAGAAATCCGCCGTGCAAAGAGGCCTTCATGTAAAAAATTTCCAATGTATAGATTGTAAGTGTAGCAATTCATATAGTCTATCATCAAGTATTAGCCAGACTCTAATAATTTTTTCTCTTTGTTTGTTCACAGAGTCCCGATGCCTGCATCACGTGCCAGGTTTGCGGTGGCTATCGTCTTCTGCCCTGCGGAGTTTGCAATGGCAGCAAGAAGTCGGTGCATCGCAATCATTTCACAACAGAGCTTGTCGCGCTCAAGTGCATGAACTGCGATGAGGTTGGACTGGTGCGTTGTTACGCTTGCTAGTGGCAAGTTCTCAAGTTGTCAACAAGTTGTTTAGATGGCAAGTGGGTGGCAAGTTGTTGGCGGCAAATTGTAGATGGCAAGTGGGTGGCAAGTAGTCAATGGCAAGTTGTTGGCGGCAAATTGTAGATGGCAAGTGGGTGGCAAGTTGTTGCGCAAGTGGGTGGCAAGTTGTCAATGGCAAGTTGATGACAAGTTGTTGACGGGAAATTATTGTCGTTGGCAAGTTGTGAACAAAATGTTGTTGACGGCAAGTTGTCAGCAGAAAGTTGTCGCCAGCATGTTGACAATGGCAAATGTCAATGTTGATGGCAAGTGAATGATTTTACTAGTGAGGAACAATGAGTAAACTTCACAATTGAAAAATAACCATATTCATGTGAATGATAACTGATAATTAGCTTTGAAGGAGAAACTGAAAGTAATGAACCTACTTTGTCAAGCTATCAAGGAGAATTGATTAATTACTAAAATCGTGGTTTGATTGATCACTCTGTTATCAGTTGTAAACTATGAGTAAGTAGTAGAAAATGTAACATTGTAAGGCTAAAACATTGATAAGTTACAAACAATAAGTGATGAGTTTTGTTAGAAAACGACAATATAAAATAGTAGTATGGTATAGGAAGTTTTTTGCTGAATTTGCAAAGTGAAAATTAGGTGTAATGAGTCAATTTAGAATTGTTGAGAAGTGGCAATCAATAAGGAATCAGTGATTGTTCTTTGTTGAGTTTATTCAAATGTGAATGATTCATTGAAAAATGCCTTCAATCTATTATAATCAAGGTTATGGCTTTATGATTAATGATCGGGACACTACTGTTTTAGGCGTCAAAATCCTCAATTCCTGTCAATGATAAAAGGTTGATTCGATTAGGTTTTGATGAATTCAGAATTTTCATTGAGGACTGGTATTATTGATAGGAACAAAATTTGGGAAAATGTAAAGATAAATAGTCATTGATGAATATTATCATCATATTTATTCATGAGTTACAGGTAGTCAATATCTAGAATTTGACAAGAATTTTGTATAAATAAGCATTCATTTTCATTCTTTAACAGTAGGCTACTGTATTTTGAATACTTGATTGAACTAGTTATTCTATAGTAAGAACTTGTTACAAATCATCATAAGTTAATACAAAATGAAGATAGTGTATAAAAATCATTACAATAGGGTCTTGTTACAAATAAAAAGTCACTGAGTGTCTTCCTGAATTGAAATAATTTCTTCAATTCATTTTTGAATCTTACTATCCTCATGAAAATTTTCATACTTTATTATTGTAAATATACTTTGTGAATAATGGAATCTATTTATTGTAAATACATACATGTATTGAATGGTAAACAGTGTTTTGAATTCAGTAGATAATTCAATAACAATGTTACTGTAATCTGAAAAGAAATCTAATATTGAAAATTATTATTTGTATTTTAGAACTATCAATATGCTATATGTATATCTGCAAAGGAATAAACAAATGTAAAAGAAGTCGTTTATGTAAATTATATATATTTTTGATAAAATTGATTTTATCCTGAACCTTAAATTTTAACTCTTATTGTTCAAAACATTTTTGACCATGATACTCTTATCATCATTATTATCCTAGTAATAATATTTATCTATAAGTGATGTTATCAGTTCCATGAAAATACTATTGTTTCTGTTATAAGATTATCACACTTTCAATTTTTTTTGTATAAATCTATAACCTCCTGTACACAATGAAAATTATTGCTCAATATTTTTTCTTATTTAGATTAATTTAAGAGTTAATATAATGACATATTTTCTAAGTTTATTTGTTGCTATGAATTGCCTGTTATTAGTTATATTATATTTTCTAGTATTTTATTGAAGCTATATTGTCTTATCTTTATTGAATATTGATCATGTTATATTCAATTTCTAGAGAATATATTGATGTTATTGCATAATGTACTTGTATTCTTATTTTTACTCCTTTCAAGTATTTATCACAATGTTCCCACTCCTCTCACACTTCTAAATTAATTTGAGCTTTTTGGAGAATGAAGAACATTATTGAAAGCAAAATTACCACGTGAATAATTTTTCAAAGATATGAGTGTCATGAAAACTTGAAGATATAGAGTGGAACTACATTACATGCCCAGTCAAAATTAGATTCCATCAAATGAATTGAACCATCCGTTGCTGAGGCCAAGAAGTTGGGCGGTTTTTTCCTCTGGCGGCTCGTGCCGACGAAACAGGTGAAGTGCTGTACAGTAAAATACACGGGCACTCCACCAGTTTTGTGGTTACAAGCCGGCAGTGTTTTTGTCAGAATCTTGTACTTGATGTAATCTATTAACAGCTGATGTAGAGCATCTTTTATCTCTTTTGATATCGGAGACATCATCTAGGCATAGCTTACTGACAACTCTAACTGACAACATCAGCTGTTGGAGCACACAAGGAGCAGATGAAACCGCCTAACTCTTTGGCTTCACCTGTACCAAAATCATTTATCCTTTGAAGAGTCTTTCAACAATTAGGGGTAAGAACATGTCAAATAAAGTGAGACTGAAGTTTAGGCTGCGGGTGCTACATACATGATAGTTCCACATTTATATCATATATCATATCCATCTTAATGTTTTCTTTAAATCATTTATCATATCATATGATTTGTATATCATAGTACCGTAAGAACCTCAGGCCTGAGCCTCACCTTTTTGACATATTCTTACCCTTATAATTCACTATGTAATAATGCTAAAACTTGTGAAAGCAATGATTGCTCGAGTTATTGGAGGTGTGAAGAAGACAAAAGCTGAAGTAAAACTCATGAAAATAATCTTGTGAGACTTGATACAACGTTGCCTATTCAGCTGATCATAAATAAAAATCAATTCAAAATTTCATAATACACGTGACGAATTGGCAGCGTCTATTGTTCCGGTGGTGAGTTGATGTTCTAGTTACAATTTAACTAGTTTCATGCGGTTTATTTTAGTATATAAGAGTTTCTGAATAGGAAGGAAATCAATAAGTTGAATTAGGGAAGGAAAATAAGTATCACAAAGTTGAAAGAATAGGGATAGTTGGAATGAAAGCATTAGATCAAAAAAGTTGAATGTGATAACAGTGATTTCGACAATGAATTCAGTGCACTTGACCACATAACGTTGACGCGGTTTGCTTGAGTGCTGGATCTATTTCGAACTGGGAATAATACTACTCACTCGAAATCACAACGTCCAATGTCTGTCCAAGCGAAGAATACATTCTGGCAAGATGGTAAAATGACTTCAGCTCGATCAATATTGGTTAAAAAATTAGAAATTTGATCTCAAATTGTAGGAGACATTATGTTCTACAATTTGGGATCAAATTCATAATTTTTGAATCAATATTGATCGAGCTGGTGTCATTTTCCCATCTCGCCAGAATGTCTTCTTTGCTTGGACAGACTATTCTCGCCTGAAATCACAACAGTACACAAACTAACCACCCAGGGCGGGAAATTTGATTTGACTGTGGATGACAAGCACCGTGGGAGGGTTAAAACAATAGTTTAGGGACACAGAATGTACCCCACAGCCTTCTCTAACCATCCCCCTTCAAAAGAAGAGCCCCCCAGTTCCCCCAAAACATCCCACGAAACCTCTTCCTACCTGTTTGTCACTTTAAATTTGTAGTTGAAAACGTGACTGAGTGATAACGGTGTGTTAAATGTAGATAGGATTGCTCATTTATAAACGAACGGAACTGATTTGGGATGAAAATTAACTAGTTTCAATGAAACTATTCAACTATTACTAGTTAACTAGTTGATAATGGAATTTCAACTATTATTGACATGCAATAATTACAAACGATACCTAATAATGATTTTAAATTGATTGGAAAGTAGGCTAAATAGCTCACAAGAGTCACTGGCGGCTCGTGCCCACGAAACAGGTGAAGTGCTGTACAGTAAAAGATACGGGCAATTCACCTGTTTCGTGGGTAAAAGCCGCCAGTGACAAGAGTATAAAGTGATCAAGTACAGTTGGTAGCATCCAGTAAACAAAATGGTGGTTTTTGGTTAGTTGGTAGCAGTGATACATTTCACGTTCATTTTTGTTACGTTCCTCTATCTTTCCCCAAGACACTCCCCCACCCATTTCCTATCGACCAATGAGAGTGAAGGGGCGTGTCCTACTGCTACCAACAATCCAAGCACATTCAACTCTCGAACAATCACAAGCGACTAGTTGGGGAGTAGTAGGACACGCCCCTTCACTCTCATTGGTCGATAGGAAATGGGTGGGGTCTTGGGGAAAGATGGAGGAACGTAACAAAAATGAACATGAACTGTATCACTGCTACCAACAATCCAAAAACCACCATTTTGATTACAGAATGATACCGATTCTGTACTTGATCACTTTAGAATACTCCTGAGAGCTTTTTAGCCTACTTTTCAATCAATTTGAAACCATTATTAGTTATCTTTTGTAATCATTTCACGTCTATAATAGTTGAAATTTCATTATCAACGCATTTCCTCCTAAATTTCATGTAATAAAATAATTTCAAGATCTAAATTGTTTGTCTTTTTTGTAATTGGAAATTGATTTAAAGTTCGACGAAATTAAAAACCATGACTTGAACACTGGGAATAAATTCAAGCACCTCTCTATAATAATAGCCCTACATAATTTCTATCTATCTATTTCATAGAAAAAATAATACAATTGAAGGAACAAAAAAACAGGCGTTAGTCCAAAACTTCCTCTGTTCCAATATTGATGAAAATGTCCAAATTCAGGTAATGTCCATTTTCAATACTCACTCAAATAAACTTGAAAAACAAACACAAACATGAAAAATTTGAAGCCACAATAAAATCACTAACTTACAAGCTTGTTAGTTGTGTATTTCATTATGACGTTTGAGAACCAGTTAACGTTATCTGTTTAAGCTGAAACACTATAGTTGAGTAATTCATAAGCGAAACCGTTGAATAATTGAATTCAACTACTGTATTTCAAACCCAAACTTATTGAATGGAATAGCGTGCAAGTTTGGTACATAATCAATTGCCACAATACGGTACTGAGTGCTCTTAGTATACCTGCATAACTTTATATTTCAATGCAACATTGTCTGAGTATCACTAGCTACTCCAATGTTGAGTCAAATAATAGTCAATATTCTATTATAACTCTAGTTGTAGACGTCATCCTCCAATCACACTCAATCAATATGGAATTACTGGCGGCTCGTGCCCACGAAACAGGTGAAGTGCTGTACAGTAAAAGATACAGGCACTTCACCTGTTTCGTGGGCACGAGCCGCCAGTGCACGGAATTGAATATCGATAATGTAATAAATTTATAATAGAAATGGAAATATGAATCTATTGCATGCGGAATGGAACGAATGATGGAGTTTTGGAATAGACTTGTATATTGTATGAATGGAATAATATAAGTATTCTTTCATTCAAGAGAATACAGTACAACAATGTCTAATGATATTAAAGAAATAATATCATTCAACTTATTCTATTAATGGATTAACAATAAATATCAAATTCAACCCCATACTTTTACAAACCAATTAATCCTAATATAGTCTGTTCAAGCAAAGAAGACCCTCTGGCAAGATGAGAAAATGACTCAAGGTCGTTCAATATTGGTTCAAAAATTATCAATTTGATTTCAAATTGTAGGAAACAATCTGATCTACTATTAGAACCACATTTATAAATCTTGTACAAATATTGACCGACTGGAGTCATCTTCCCATCTTGCCAGAGGGTCTTCTTTGCTTGAACAGACTATACCTATTCACTATTATCTTCTTACGGGCCAATTGGCCCAATTTTTTCCACAGACGACAAACTTTCCTTTTCTGCCAAGCGGATTTTTCAAAGTGCAGCTTGAACTTGAAAAGCTCGACCTCGTCCGGTGTCAGGTGTTTTTCTCTGTGGAAAATCCTTGGAAAACTATTGTCTCTCCTGTTTTTCCCCTGAGTCACGGCACAAACTGAACTAAGAGTGAAAAAGCTCTCCAGTTAATGAAATATATCGACGATCCCGGGTTTTCTTTTTCCTCTCTCTCTCTCTCTATCTCTCTTACAGACTTTCTCTCTCCCACTCTTTCTTTCACTCTCCTTGTTTTTTCAGCCACTTTTTGTCAGACCCAGACAGAAGCTATCAATGTCATGACTACATTTATTATCATTGACCAAACTAAGTCCAATTAAATGAGGGTCTATCTATTCCACTGGCCTAATTCAGAATATAATATTGTCATAGAATGCGATCTACTTCTAAGAAAATAGTATTGAAATTATAACTACAGCTTTACAAGAGGGATACAATACCCTCCTATTTGATTGTTTTGCTTGTTGTAACCTATCATATTCAATCGACTTGCGTATCTTCTTGAATGTATCAACTTTTGTAGTAAATCTATCCGTGTAGACATCGCTTTTGATTCACACCAAAGAATTGATTCTCGATATAAAAAAATTAATCATAGAATTTATTTCAAATAAATCTACTATGACGCCAATAAATTATCTCAGTTTTTCATGAGCCCACACTATATTGAAAAAATATAATCTTGTCTATCAAATTTTTTGAGAGGGAAAAAGTATTGTGAATAGTACATATTATCCTAGAATGTGAGTCAACAAATAGGAAAAATAATGATCACACAGTTGACAAATGGAATAATATTTTTATTCATCACAATCACCTCGATATTCAAAACCTATGTATAATTCGAATTCTTCCACATCTAATAAATATCTTCTTCAATATTTGCAGCATGGATCATTTTGCATATCATATTTTACAAGGGAAGCTATTTGCAACCACTATCTTAAACCTGCTTCCATAAAATTATTGTAAAGGGTCAATCCAATAATTTTGGAAGCTGTAAGCCTGCAACTCAATTCTTCCCACAGCATTCTTCATAGCATTTGCATCCATTTTCATAGTATTTAGGTTATAAGTATTCTTAAATTCATCTCTTACAAGATTGGTGTCCTTGAAGCTCCATTACTCGGCCTCTATATCTCTACTTTCCCAGTCCAAAAAAAATATTTTTAAACTCTTGAAACACTCATCTCCTCAACGAAATCATAAATCCTTTGAGCCTCAAATGAGTACCGTATCTTTTCTAAATAAACAACACCCTCAAGATTCCACAATTTTGTTGTTCAGCTGGTTGTTTTACCAATTGAATCCATTATATTCACGTTTTATATTCAAGTTTTTTAGAACTGCTCCTACTGTATTTCAGCAGCCTCCATGACTATTATAGGCTGAAACTCCTCTGTGACCACTATGACCTTCAAAGTTAAACGCTTCTACTCCTACATCATCAAATCCATCATCTTGCACGTCATAATTATATTCATGTTTGACAGAACCAGTTTTTGGGTCATAGGTGTGCTCAAATTTGCTATGAATAGTGGTACCAGTTTCTGGGACATAGAAGTGGTCAGACTTTCTATGAACTATGGGTGAGCGTGGAGGATTTTGACCACCTCCTTGTTGTCCTCCAGGATATTGCCAACCACCTTGTCCTCCTCCGGGATATTGACCACCTCCTTGCCATCCTCCGGGATATTGACCACCTCCTTGCCATCCTCCAGGATATTGACCACCTCCTTGTCCTCCTGCAGGATATTGCCAACCACCTTGTCCTCCTCCGGGATATTGACCACCTCCTTGCCATCCTCCAGGATATTGACCACCTCCTTGCCATCCTCCAGGATATTGACTACCTCCTTGCCATCCCGTAGGATATTGATCACCTTCAGGAGGAGGAGGAGGAGGAGGAGGAGAAGGAGGAAGTATTAGTAGAGCCTTATCCTCATGTGGATTTTGAGGGGGTTGAGCTTCCTTATTGCTACCTCCATGCTCACGAGGGGGAGGAGGAGGTGATAAGTTATCTCCATCTGAATCTTCAGGGGGTGGAGCTTTCCTATTCCACCAGTTATCCCACCATTTTCTGATAAAATGGCGGTTGTCTGCATTTGATGTGGTTTCTTCAATGTTTTGATTCTCATCATAACTTCTTGGAGCTATTCCTTGATATCTGGACTCTGGACTCTCAACAAAATCACTCTGATAATTATGTACAGTAAATCCTATATTCCCTAACCCACTTCTATTCCTGCAGAGTGCTCTGCCTGTGAATCCACTTTCAAAGTTCCTGGGTGTTACAGCTTCATTGTTTCTGCTGTTTCCATGATTGTAATTGTATGTATAGTTATAATCTGAGTTTGATTTATCTCCTGTTCTATTTTCATTGTAATTGTAATCATAATTGTATTTATAGCTATGTTCTTTGTTTGATTCATCTTCTTTTCTTTCTTTCTTTCCAGGCTGTTTGGCAGAGCCACCTCCTTGTCCTCCTCCAGGATATTGACCACCTCCTCCTTGCCACCCTCCTGGATATTGCCAGCCTCCTTGACCACCTCCAGGATACCAACCTCCTGCTCTCCCACTGAAACCATTTCCATAATAAGGTGAAAGTGTTGTATTCTGTTTTCCCCCAGCATAGCTATATGAAGCTGCTCCTGCCACCTCATTTCTTTGTCCATAATCATAATCATCCTTGTATTTGTCTTGAGTAGATCCTGTAAGGTACGATGTCACATTCTTGTCCACATTGGTATTGATCCCTGTAGCTATATGAAGGTGAAAAAAAGATTACAATGTGACAACTTCATTATAACATATTTTTCCTTATCTGTAGTGTAATAATAATAATACTTTAAAACCACAAAGGTTGATATGAAAGCCGAATGAGAATTCCAAAATTGAAAATATTTTTGAATATCCAAAAAAAGTGAAATTCAAAATATTTGTATCCCCATATTTAGGTCCCCTGTACCCGGGGATTGTAGTGTCGGCCAGTTGATTATATGTAGCCAATCATAGCCTTTGTCTTGCCATTGAGTCAAACAACAACAGCTTTGATTGGCTACAGATATTCAACTGGCCGATACTACAATCCCCGTGTAGCCAACAGGGCGCTTTAGGAACCAGAGTCGGTTCTGGCAAGCTGGATCCTCATTCTCTAGAAAAATATTCCTAGCTGAACCCATGAAATAAAATTTCGAATTAGAAAAATTAAAATCTTTATAAATAAATAATTAGAAACTGTTATAGTAATACTTGGATTACAAATATATGCTACCTGATTTATATTGAATGAGTCCATTCTTTCAAGTCCATCAAATTCTATTATAATTTATCATGGGAATAATCCTATTTCTCTTCTTGCAGAAATGATACAATGAGAAGGAATGTGAAATGATTAACCCTTCAAGCTACTTATAATTTCACATGGAATGTTATGTTATTGGGAAGCACTCAACTCACCATTTTTCAATGAATGTTTTGAAACTGATATACATAAGTTTGTGTCATTTTCGAGGTGAAATAGTTGCAATTTGGGCATGTTGTTGATTGTCGAATTGCCATGAAAATTCCTACTGAGAATTTTGCCTTCACTCACAATTTGTGCCAAAACTGATTTGATGTAATTTACAATATTATTTAAAATTTTCAAGAGCTATGAATCTTATCAAACAACTGTGAATAGTTTGCAGAAAAGATTTTTCAAAAACATGTGTTTTAAAGCAGCATGGTTTTCCAATTTGAACCCTAACTAAATTACATGGGGACCCCATGGCAATTACACTAAAAGATACGAGCACTTCACCTGTTTTGTGGGCACGAGCCGCCAGTGCATGGGGTCCACATCCATACACTACTAGGGTCCACATTCACTGCCAGATCAAACAACAGAAGATTTATAGGATTTTGAAATACCGGCAATAATGCCCGGTTTTTCCAAACTCACTTAAACTTGAGGGACGCTCACCTCTATACTTGACATAGAAAATGTCAGCTGCTCCATTAAAATTTGAGGGTCCCTCAAGTTTAAGGGTGCTTGAAAATACCTGCCATATATTATACTTATGTTGGAAGAAAATATCAATTAAAATTTCAATCACAGTACCCTTCAGATAGTTTTTAGTGCATTTTATTCGAAAAAATGCACTATTGGTCTTGCCCTGACAATCGAAAATTTATGATGTGATATATTTTTTACACGTTTCCGAGCCCGTAGAACACGAATTTGATTTCCGTTCAAATTCAAATATCTCTATATATATATATATATATATTTATATATTTACATATTTATATATTTATATATTTATATATTTATATATTTATATATTTATATATTTATATATTTATATATTTATATATTTATATATTTATATATTTATATATTTATATATTTATATATTTATATATTTATATATTTATATATTTAAATATTTATATATTTATATATGTACAGATTCTTGTGAACACAATAACTCCCGAAGAGCTTGTCGGAGAGCGACCGAATTTTGCACAAAAATCATTAGTGGTAATATCTCGGTCAAGTTCGTTAACCAGCCAACATGGTCCAAGGTTAGGGGGTGAAATTAGGGGATGAAAGTTTTTAAAAATCACTAAAAATCGACCAATAACTTGATCGTTTTGAAAATTAGTGTGTATAATACCCTTATTATGCCCTACAATTTGAGCCACCAATGAAAAAAATCCAATAAAAAATGGCGGAAAAATGGCAAATAATATGCCAAAAATGGTGTTTTCATGGGTTTTTCGGAAAAGGCACTTTTGAATTCATGCCCTGAATAGCTCATTATAAGTCATAATGATATAAGCTATCATAGAATTGCATTTGAAATGCACTTTTTCCGACTGCCAGCTGCCGGAGCGAATTTTTTTTTCATTTTAACACAACATGTTTCTGCTCTTCAGGGTCATTTTCAAGTGTGTATTTTACACTCTTGTACATGTGTATTATCTATTTTTGTGTGTTATTCTCCAATACACATTATTGAGACACTATGAACCATTTGAAACAATGAAATCATAAATCACCTTTTTTCAGAGAAAAGTCCTCTGCAAACAGGAATGTTTGAAAAATGCTACCCAAACCAATCATGATGGGTAATTTATTAACAACTGACGCAACGGAACGGTGGAAGCTCTGCTGTTTTTACCTTGTCATCATAAAGAATGTTTCATAATTAGTGTCAAACTCCATAGGTAGGTTCTATATGAGTCAAGAATACCAAAGTGAAAATCAGAAAAAAACTTTTTCCCACAACCACTTTGTTAGCTAGTATTTTTTTTAGTTAATTAGCTAAAATAACCCTTATCTCTTATTTTTTACAAAATTATTTTTATCTTGAAATTTCTTCTACCAATCTTTAAAAAACTGTATTTTTACGGGGTTTACATTCTTCTCTATGGAACGGTTCAAGTCGGAGAGATAACTATGGGTAAAACTCAACCTGATCCAATCTAAAATTGAAAAAAATGGCAACCACTTCAAACTCTAAATCCAAGTCTGAAATTTTGACTTAACAGAAGTATTTTCGATATTGAAAATTGTACTCAGGGCTATTTAAAATAATTGATAGATGAAATTAAATTAATCAAATACTCTCTATAAATTTCAAGAAAATAATACTTCTAAAGTTAATAAAGGGTATTTGATTTATTTAATTTTATTCTTCAAAAGTATTCTCAGTACGGTATAATAGTTGTTGTTGAATAGACAGACAGGCAATTAATTGAGCCTCAGACTGTGGTTACCAGGGAAGAAACTCTAAGCAATCAACATTGAAGACCACTTTTGCATTTTGGTAATTTTGTTAACAACTACTTTTGGTTTTATTAATCTGAACTAGGAATTGACTATTACATTACACCATAAATGGTTTCCATAGTACTGTAACTACTGTCAAAGCCACACCTTCCCACTAGAAAGTGAATAAAAATAGTAATAATACACATTTTCAAATATATATATTTATTTTTCACATGATCTTGGTTACTAGAATTTGGAAATCCCCCACTTTACATGACTGATAGGTTGCCTTCAAATAAGATAATCTTCAATATTTCACCATAAATCATATATCTCAATTTATTGTTGTATGCACAACTACTGTACCATATTATGTTGAGGCTCCTTTGTAGCCAAAATCATACCAATAGTAAGGTGATGCTACTTTATGTCTACATTTTCATATTTTTATGGTTCCAATTCTTGATACAAATTTTGATAAAAATTGTGAGCTGATTCACCTTTTTAGCAACTGTTCCAACAACAATTTCACCTGATTCAACAACTACATCCATGATTATAAGCTGATACTCCTTTGTTTCCACTATCATAGTTGAATCCTTTGTATCCACCATCGTAGTTGTGAAGTGAAATTCCTTCATATCTATTTTTAAGTTTATAGAAAGTATTTCTAGTACTTTCCTTTGCAAGATGAACAACTTTTTTTACAAGCCTTGACACATTGTACACCACTCTCCTTCAATGCTGCTTTTAATCCATCAAGCCTCTGCTCAATTGTATAAGCTGATACTCCACTGTTGCCACCATCATAGTTGCGAGCTGATACATCAATATCATAGTTGTAGGGTGCTACTCCTTGATATCCACTCTGATAATTATTGTAAGCAGAGACACATTTCTTTGCACTTCCACTTTTAAAGTTGAAGGGTGCTATACTCTTATATCCACTTTGAGAATTAATAGGAGTCACATCTGACCTAGGAAGGCTTCTAGCTGATAAATGCTCATTCATAGTATAATTATAATTATAATCATATTTATAATCATTGTTCTCATTATTTGATCCATTGTTTGTATTGTAATTGTATTTATAATTATAATCATAGCCTCCTTGACTACCTTTCTGGCCTTTTCCAGGATATTGACCTCCTCCATGACCACCTCCAGGATATGGCAAACCTCCTTGTCCTCCTCCAGGATGCCAACCTCCTTGTCCTCCTCCAGGATGCCAACCTCCTTGTCCTCCTCCAGGATGCCAACCTCCTTGTCCTCCTCCAGGAAGCCAACCTCCTTGTCCTCCTCCAGGATGCCAACCTCCTTGTCCTCCTCCAGGATGCCAACCACCTTGTCCTCCCCCAGGGTGCCAACCTCCTTGTCCTCCCCAAGGATGCCAACCTCCTTGTCCTCCTCCAGGATGCCAACCTCCTTGTCCTCCTCCTGGATGCCAACCACCTTGTCCTCCTCCAGGAAGCCAACCCCTTGTCCTCCTCCAGGATGCCAACCTCCTTGTCCTCCTCCAGGATATTGACCACCTCCTTGACCACCTCCAGGATACTGACCACCCCCTTGACCACCTCCAGGATGTTGACCGCCTCCTTGGCCACCTCCAGGATGTTGACCACCTCCTTGATCACCTCCAGGATACTGACCACCTCCTTGACCACCTCCAGGATGTTGACCACCTCCTTGACCACCTTCAGGATGTTCACCACCTCTTTGACCACCTCCAGGATGTTGACCACCTCCTTGACCATCTACAGGATGTTGACCACCTCCTTGACCACCTCCAGGATGTTCACCGCCTCCTTGCCCAGCTCCAGGATGCTGACCACCTCCTTGACCACCTCCAGGATGTTGACCACCTCCTTGATCACCTATAGGATGTTGACCACCTCCAGGATGTTGACCACCTCCTTGACCACCTTCAGGATGTTCACCACCTCTTTGACCACCTCCAGGATGTTGACCACCTCCTTGACCACCTACAGGATGTTGACCACCTCCTTGACCACCTCCAGGATGTTGACCACCTCCTTGACCAGCTCCAGGATGTTGACCACCTCCTTGACCACCTCCAGGATGTTGACCACCTCCTTGATCACCTACAGGATGTTGACACCACCTCCAGGATGTTGACCACCTCCTTGACCACCTCCAGGATGTTGACCACCTCCTTGACCACCTCCAGGATGTTGACCACCTCCTTGACCACCTCCAGGATGACCACCCTTGACCACCTCCGATGTTGACCGCACCTCCAGGATGTTGACCACCTCCTTGACCACCATCAGGATGTTGACCACCTCCTTGACCACCTCCAGGATGTTGACCACCTCCTTGACCACCTCCAGGATTGACCACCTCCTTGACCACCTCCAGGATGTTGACCTCCTTGACCACCTCAGGATTGACCACCTCCAGGATGTTGACCACCTCCTTGACCACCTACAGGATGTTGACCACCTCCTTGACCACCTCCTGACCACCTCCTTGACCACCTCCTTGACCACCTCCAGCCAGGATGTTGACCACCTCCTTGACCACCTCCAGGATGTTGACCACCTCCTTGACCACCTACAGGATGTTGACCACCTCCTTGACCACCTCCAGGATGTTGACCACCTCCTTGACCACCTCCAGGATGTTGACCACCTCCTTGACCACCTACAGGATGTTGACCACCTCCTTGACCACCTCCAGGATGTTGACCACCTCCTTGACCACCTCCAGGATGTTGACCACCTCCTTGACCACCTCCAGGATGTTGACCACCTTCTTGACCATCTACAGGATGTTGACCACCTCCAGGATGTTGACCACCTCCTTGACCACCTCCAGGATGTTGACCACCTCCTTGACCACCTCCAGGATGTTGACCACCTCCTTGACCACCTCCAGGATGTTGACCACCTCCTTGACCACCTCCAGGATGTTGACCACCTCCTTGACCACCTCCAGGATGTTGACCACCTCCTTGACCACCTCCAGGATGTTGACCACCACCTTGACCGAGGTAATACGAGTCATCTGAGTCATCTGAGTCATCTGAATCATCTGAGTCATCTGAGTCATCTGAGTCATCTGAGTCATCTGTGTCATCTGAGTCATCTGAGTCATCTGAGTCATCTGAGTCATCTGAGTCATCTGAGCTCTCATCCTCTAAACAGTAAGGTGTGGCTTGTCCCCCAAAACTGAATGGTGACACATTCTTCTCCATGTCGGTTTTGATCCCTGTATCAATGAGAAAATATCAATGAACAAGCTGAAAGATCAGAGCATGATCAGCATAGTCTACATGGATTTTGATTATGATGCTAAGCAAGAATAATATTCTCTACAATAAGAACAGCTAACATGTTTCAAATATGATATCTAATCTGAATATTGATAATGAGGCCCATTAGTAATAGAATATTATTCATTAGATTGGTAAATTTTATTGATCTAATGATTTTCTATGCCTGATTGACAGATAATAATCAGTTATATGATTTAAAGAACCAGTTGATTGGGTTACTAAAACTTACAGAGTGGATACAGAGTGGGTGGAGAGTTTTAAATCCGCTTGGTATTTCTCTGTGGGATTGTACGATGTACATAGGCCTACATTACATTACTAATTTTATTGGAATTTCTAGCCTACTCAATTGTGACATAGAAAATTGGTGACCACTTCTGGATCCCCCGTATTGAATTCAACTAAATTTTTTGATAAAAAATGTTCATGTAAAAAATGTATTTTGAGAAAATTTGAATTCCCAAAACCGTACATTGATAGGTTGAACCACTACAAATTATTCAGACTGATTCATTATTCATACAAGATGTCTACTCTGTAGGCCTATTACAGTCCATCCAAGAAAAATACATTCTAGAAAGATTTAAAAATGATTACGGATTGGTCAATATTGGTTCAAAAATTATAAATATGGTTTCAAATTGTTGATCAAAATGTTTTCAACAATTTGAGATCAATTTTATAATTTTTGAACTAATATTGACCAAGCTAGAGTAATTTCCACATCTTGCCAGAATGATTTCTTTTCTGGAACAAACCATAGTTGATATCTCTAAAACAGTTTGCTATATCAATGTGCAGTTTTCATCACACATCTTGGCTCAATAATCTGTTTTGAAGTATATTCTTATTTTTTAAAATAATTGTGAGTGAATCAAACTTGCAAGGTCACTGATGTAATCATGCCTAGAATTTTTTTTAGTGCATTTCATTAAAAAAAAATGCACTATTGGTCTTGACCGGATAATCGCAAATATATGATGCGATATATTTTTTACACGTTTCCGAGCCCCCAGAACACGAATCTGATGTTCGTTCAAATTCATATCTCTCTCTCTCTCTCTCTCTCTCTCTATATATATATATATTTCTATATATTTATATATGTACAGATTCTTGTTAACACGATAACTCCCGAAGGGCTTGTCGGAGAGCGACCGAATTTCGCACAAAAATCATTAGTGTTAATATCTCGGTCAAGTTCGTTAACCAGCCAAATTGGTCCAAGGAAAGGGGGTTAAATTAGGGGATGAAAATTTCTAAAAATCACTACAAATCGACGAATGACTTGATCGTTTTGAAAATTGGTGTGTATAATACCCTTATTATGCCCTACAATTTGAGCCATCAACGAAAAAAAACCAATCAAAAATGGCGGAGAAAACGGCGAATAATATGCCGAAAATTGTGTTTTTTATGGGTTTTTCGAAAACGGCACCTTTGAATTCATACCCTGAATAGCTCATAATAAGTCATATGGTTTGAGTCATCATAGATTTGCATTTGAAATGCACTCTTTCCGACCGCCAGCTGCCGGAACGAATTTTTATTATTTAGGATTCTGTAGGCTCAATCAATATTCGATTAACTTTCTTGCTAATTATAATCAAACATGATAAAAGTTGAAGTTAATCTATGATGAAATAAAGGAAATATTTTTAAAACATATGTTCGAAATCATCATTTTCTACAATCTAAATTCTATGCAAGAGTCTTGTGACGGCAAATTTAGGGCAAAGCTTGTGCCCGTTATCGAACGTTATCAGACATTACACATTCAAAAAAACTGCAGACCAATGATAAACATCTAAAACATGCATTCCAGCTCCCATGTTATGAGTGCAATTTCATAATTGATATGATTATTCCAGTTCAAATAGAATGAATTACAAATTGACAATTTCTAACAATAAAATTGTCATCTGGGTTTCATCATTGAATAAAAACTACTAATCATTCTACCTTTGAGCCCAAATGTAGATGTTCCAGTTTTTGATAGCCTATTGGAGTAGGGTTATGTTATAACCCTAATACGAAAGGATTGATGAGATATTACATGAATATCGGATACAGTAATTTATTGTAAATATTATTTGCGTAATGTGGGCCTATTCTCAAGTTGAAGATTGAATAAATGTGATCAAATTCTTGTTTCAACAGGCGTCAAACTTACCGTTTTTCAGGCTAGTGGAGGATTGTGTTTTTTTCGAAATAAATATGAAAATTGAATCATCTTCAAGGTCGATTACTTTCACATTAGGCATGATGTTGTTTGCCTATTCGCCTTGAAGATATTCCACAGAGAATTTTGCACCCACTCAAGGGTAATGCCGGGATTTACTTGGTTCAAATAACAAGCTCAAACCATAATAACACTCATTATTTGATTATTTATACATATGGTGAGAAGATCATCAGCCGCTGAACCACAGGCGTGCTCACGGGGGTCACCAGGGGTACCGCAGTTAAACAAGTTTGAAAAAAATCCTGAAACAATTCTCTTATCTTATTATTGCCAATATTACTTATTATAAAATATATTCAAACTTATTTTGAACAATAAACTTATTCAAAACATAGCTTATCGTAACTAGTTGCTAGTTGCGTGACTTTTCTGAACTGAGCAGCTTAAAACTAAGATAAGACAGGACCACCTATATACCTGGTACCTAAAGTATTTAGGTGGTCCTGGTTAAGATCAACGATTGGCCAAGACCGACTGGAAAACCTTTTTCGGCACACTGGTATGAAATGATCTGTTTTACATGCATCATACAGAGGACAAAAACGCTCGTTTTCAGGCGAGGTCGCCAGCAACTCGCTGGGAAATAGCTGTTTATGTATTAAGAGCGTAATGCGCGACGTTATCGCTTGCGCAAAACAGTTATAAACAGTAATTTTGCAAGAGCGTTAAAGAAGCATTACGCGCGAATCACATACAATATTTTTTCAACAACTGCACGAACCTGTTAATCTACAGTTTTTTCAGTCTTCAAATACTGCAAACTATAAAATTACTCTTGTGTAATTACTGGTACAGGTACAATCAGACATTGTCGACTTTTGTTAGGTCATGTTATGACTCCACCTGACCTACTTTTGGCGAGCCATGATCAGCTGATTAGCGAGCGTAAAATAACTCTACTGCTCATGCACAGTTGCTTAGCGAGCATAAAGTAATTCTACTGCGCATGCGCAGATGGTTAGCGAGCGTAATGAAGATTCTACTCAGAAATGATAGAATGAACAATAGAGTAATTTTCATTGCCAAGTCCAACTGAAATAATGGCCTTTATTTTAATTTTAACACAGAGTGTTTCAGGAGGAATATGCAGTACTTCTCAGGCTGATTCCTCACACCAAGTAGACAAAGACAAGTAGTTCCATGAGACAAACCCCCAAAAACGCTCTGTTACCAAGATAACAATGGCAAGAAATTGAGATTTTTCAAAATATACTAATTTTTCTAATTTTGAGAAGCCTCTCACAGGTTCTTAAATGATCAATTCCTATGTAAAATTAGCTGAGAAAATCAATCAAGCCAGTTTGAAGTTTGTAACTTGAACGCTTGTTGAGATAAATGGAGAAATTGCAAAAAAACAATCTTCCAACAATAAGGGTTATAACTAAATAAGGAGAAATAAATTTGTGAATTTATCAATTTTTATAATTTTTTAGAGGCTTTACATAGGTTTTTGAGGGCTTCAGAGGCGTTTTTGAGGGTTTTTCCCATGGAACTTTTTTGTTTACTTGGTGTGAGGAATCAGTCTGAGAAGTATTGCACATTCCTCCTGTAATGATCAATTCCTATGTAAAATTAGCTGGGAAGATAAATGAAACCAGTTTGAAGTTTGTAACTTGAACGCTTATTGAGATAGATAAATGGAGAAATTACAAAAAACGCAATTTTCTAACAATAAGGGCTATAAATTTGAATTTTTTATTAATAGAAGTTGAAGAGAGTCGGATTCTGAAGAAAACGTTGAACAGCGACAAGTGTGCAAATCTCACCCAAATCTCAGAAATAGGGATCAAAAATCGCAAAATAGACAAAACACAGCAAAACAAGTTAAAATTTTGTGCTTAGTAGCGATTTTTCTATTTTGATTGCTATTTGTGAGAGATTTACACACTCACCACCATTAAACTTTTTCTCAATTTTTCGCCATTGTTATCTTGGTAACAGAGCGTTTTGGGGGTTTGTCCCATGGAACTTTTTTGTCTACTTGGTGTAAGAAATCAGCCTGAGGAGTATTGCACATTCCTCCTGAAACACCCTTCAATGGCATATCAAACTTATATTTGAAGAACATTAAAATAAAAATACACACTAAGTAATAACTATTTCAAATATTTGAAGAATGTTGAAAATTAATATAGTAAAACTATCAATTTTCAAAAAATTTCTGGGAGAGTAATTGTGATTACTCCTGGGAGAGTAATAGTGGTTTCCCCTGGATGGACCGTGGTAGCTTGCCAAGAATTTTAAAAGGACCTTCATGAAACTTAATTGGTGACCACTGATCTAGCGGATGATAATGCAACTAGACTAAGCTTTTCTGTTAGCCAATATCAGTCGAAAATTAACAACTTTGAATTGATATTGTACAATTTAGGATGATTGTACAAAAATTATCTTGGGCTTAAATGTTTCTGGACTAAGAAAATCGAATACACTGATAGTTATAAAGTAATATTCAGTCAGTAAATCAATAAACTATTGATGCGAAGTTTCAATAGCAAGCAGATGGTACCTACTCCAAATTCAGTATAGGCAAAGATAGCATAATAAGGTTATAGGGCCCTGGCTTATAAAGATTTACAGCTTGTTTTTCTGATCAAAAACAAGTGATTGGGATTGTATATTCACCAATAAAACTCTCGATTTACAATGTTCCAAATTTTGGAAAGGATCAGCTGTGGAATCAATGATCAGTCAAAACTTACTAGAAGACCCTAACATTTGAATCCAAAATGGCCGCGATGGTTTGAGTGGAATAGGAAATCCGATGTATTCTTTATTCTTTCTTTACAATTGCGACTTGGTTTCCAAGTATTCTAAGCAAAGGATGAATGATGAAGGTTTAAGATGAAGGTTATATGTCTATGTAAATTGGTTCAGATGAAAAATTCACGATATCAGCTGTTCAAACTTGAATCATTGCAGCCATTTTAGATTACAAGGCTAGGGTCTTCTGACTTGGTTTGTTTACAATTTTCTTTGTAGGTTATGATAATATTCTAGCAACAAAAATGATTCCTGTTCAAATCTCACTATAAAAATAATGATTGATATTTATTATTAAATATCCCACATAGCACACAAAGTATCTGATACATATTGAGTACATATCAATGTAACCCTTAAAGTATGTATTACAAAATATGTACCTCAAACGTATCTGATACATATTATTTGAGGCAGAATTGATACAAATCTCCCGATACTTTCCAATACATATCAGATACATATCCACTAAGCCTACCCACAATGCATGAGTAACTGTGCCTCTGCTCATGTGCTCTTTCTGAACTGAAATTTTCTGTTGTGAGAAGTGATGAAATGTGAGCTGATGTGATTGTGGAGACAAAACTAGAATAGTACTTTTAAAAGGATGAAAATTGTTTATTTGAATGTAATATTATAATTTATTACTTATTATATAAATCTGTGTTTCATTTATGAATTGATTTGAATCTGATTCAATTCTAAGTAGGCTATTGATTGCATTCAGTATTTTGAGGTTAAGTTTCTTATGCATCTTTTTATGTCTTTCCAAATGGGATTAACTGGATTATTATGATTTTATTTCAACAATTACAAATATCAATATCATCATTTGATAATATTTATATCATTGATCAACAAAGTATTTTGGCAATTCTTTTTTGTTAGTTACATATTAGATGTATATCCAAGACATGAAGGTGATACATATAGGAAATGTATAATCGATACTTAAATAGTATGTATCTCAAAAGCAGACATTTTCACGTATCAGATAAGTATCAGATAAGTACTAGATACGTAAATTTACGTATCCGATTCATACTGTAAGTATCAATGGAACTTATCTAATACATATCTGATATGTTCATATGCTATGTGGGATATTCATAATAATAAATAAATTTATATATCAAAATCATTATTTTATGTACAAAGTTCTGGTTTTAAAGGAATAGCATTGGACTATTCCAATATTCTATTTACTTGAGGTAAATTTGTCTCATGTCATTTTTTTTAATCAGCTGAAACTGTAGAATTTGCTTTTTATTGGAAACGTTTATGAGACAGAAACGCCCATAAAATCAACGAATTATGAGTAATGTGGATTGTAAAATGTTCTTTGAACTGATTAACTAATTTTTTATTTTGTTTTCTTTGCATTGATGTTGTGTGCTGAAAAATAAAGTTTGACACCATGGGTCAAAAATGTAATATTCCGTCTCTCAATCTTTTCTAGTCCTTGGCCTACAGCCTCGGACTTGAAAACCGATTTCGAGCCGGTAAACGCACATTTTTGGCCCTAGGTACAAAATATACTATTACTGCCTCATCGAGCAACATATGATTAAATCTGCAACATTATGCGGCTCGTGCTCACGAAACAGGTGAAGTGCCCCTATATTTTATTGTACAGTACCTCACCTGTTTCGTGGGCACGAGCCGCCAGTGTTTAACCGGGTTAAACACATTAAGATTCAGACAACACTTGTTAGATTCATTTAATGAATTATTTCTCTAAAGTTGACTGTGGATTTTGTATGTGTTTAATGATATATTATAACTTAAGTAACACATAAACCTATTCGTTACTGAAACCTATTAAGTTTGTTTGTCCCATATTTACCTGGGGTTACCAGTACCATAGCCAGAGGGAGGTCCAGGAGATTATGCTAACAAAATATTGTTATGCTCAAAATATTCTGATTGATGAGGTTTGAACTGTATAAAGTGAATCTGTATAATTCATTTCTCTTTGAGAAAGAGTGCTTTGCAATGCTATTCTGGACAAAAACCAAACAGATAGTATTCAATGATACTGTCCAGGGATATGATTTCAACCATGAAGTGAAGTCCGTATTATCCAATACAAATAATAGAGGGCTCTAGAATGGTATTTTGTAATGTAAAATTTTAAAATTTTACCGGTGGATCCCCGGACCTACTTGCTCATGGTGTGGGGGGTGTATTAGGTAGGATTTCTTTTTTGAGATCTTTTTAAGAATAGATAAACAACACTGTTACATGCCTATACAAAAACCCTTTAGGATTAAGCTAGCCCTCAACTACAAAGTGTATATTATGAATGACAGATTGATGATTTTCATTATTATGTCGTTCATAATAGACTACAGTCTGGAAATTTCAACAGTTATTATTTTTCAAATAATTAGTGTCAAACCAATACCTACTAATACATCAGGCCCCACAGCTAAAGCTCTCACAGACTATGACGTCATATTATGTAGACCGACGGTAGACCGAAAAAAAATAGCGCTAATGTTTGTTTACATTTTCACTACATTACATTACATGTGATAACCAAGAAAATACAAATTTCATTCATGCAATCTTTTGAATTCATAGCATTGAATAGAGTTTGTTCATCATTTCCTCCAATTTTCTATCAAAAGTGAATAAGTTGATGATGGATTTGACAATTAAAACGTGGAATTTTATTGCTGTGCTTTTCATTTTCCGGAAATGTAATTTCATTCTCAAAAAATGAGTGCCTGATACGAAAATGAATCTGAAGAAATGAATTAAAGCCTATAGGAATTTTTAAGGTGAGTTTTTTGGTTATTTCTATTCTAAATTGCTTCAAGATACTCTACAAAGGCTTAAAAACATATAATAAAATTATTTTTCTTTGAAAAAATTAACTTAATTAAAGTTAAAATCATACTAATTTTGTGTTGAAGATAATACCTATATCAACCTTGAAACGAATTATTTTGTTTGCAAATCTGAAGTTGGATTCTGATTCAATAATCTGATACGCAATAGTTATCATGATTGATTATCTTCTCTCCAAATCATGACACATAACTGAATGACTCATTATCAAAATATAAATAAATAAGTTTTGACATTTGATATCTTCAGTAGAGAAGAACTCAATCTATCTCTATTTTCTGTATTTAAAAAACACCTCTTCTAGTAAACATGATGAAGTACACAGCACATAATTTTGTATTACAATTATGGAGAAGTACCTACAGCAACAATTGATTTGATTTTTAATGCTTATAATTCTTTGCTCCAGGTATCATTTTGTGAAAAGAGCTTTGATGAAAAGGATATCATTCAAAATGTAAAAGCTTACAATGAAATGACAAGAGTTGTTTTGAAAAAAATGATAGATTGATGTGGTTACTGCCATCAGTCTTCTGTGCTAACTGACGACAAGTCCTTATTTTAAATTCTCAACAGAGAACTTGTGAACAATATGTTTAAACCAGACAAACTCAATGCTCAATAACTGTAAGAATTGGCAAATAATTTCAATATTCAAGAGGGAATTGGGATAAATGATATGTTAAAGTTTTGAAAGTGTGAAGTGTAAAAACTGAATGTTGTGAAAGAGTGTTGAAAGTTGGAAGTATATAAACAAATGTTTAAATGCTTACAAACAGTTTCAAGAACACATCAAAGTGTCTATACTATAGTTTCTGACAAGGAATGCAGTGAAAAACTAGGTGACCTTTGAACTATCTCTCATGTAATTTGATGTGGTTATTTGGGACAATATGCTATCAATGTCAACTTTCTATAAAACATGAATAAAGAGGAATGCTTTTACTGATTTGGAAACAAGTTTATCTATTTGATGGGTTTCTCTGTACCTCTATCACAGATTTATTTGTGATTCAAGTCAATAAAAGCCTCTTCCTTCTAAAAGAGTTACCCCTGATTTGGTGGTTGGGTTGATATTATCTCAGAGGCTTATCACTCACAACCACCGATCACATTAACACTTATGATGATAATATAATGATTAATTTAGTGGTTTGCACATACAAAATATATCCAACATTTTTTTAGTTACTGCAATCATTGTTAGGTACCATTCATGAAGGCTAGTTATTAAAAAAAATAATATACTCATCCAGCTACCCATAATTCTCATATTATATCAATATATACTTATTTTTAGTCGAGGTGAATTGAAGTTTTATCAATAGCTTCATCATTGAATCAAACAAACCCGGCAAACTTGAAGACATAAACTTATAGATGCCCTTGTGTAATAAAGTGCTTTTATTCTAATTGAATACTAGTCAATGAAAGAATATCTTTTATTTAGAGTTTATAAAGCATTTCACTCATAAAAAGATCAATGCAGCAAGCAAACTTGGAGAGTTTGCTGTTAAAAGATGGGAAGCTATACTGTGATTCCAGAGAGAATCTGTCTACATGATATGACGTCATTAGATCAGTTGTGGGGCCTGATGTATTAGTAGGTATTGGTCAAACTCTATAGGTAGGTTCTATATGAGTCAAGAATACCAAAGTGAAAATCAGAAAAAAACTTCTTCCCACAACCACTTTGTTAGCTAGATATCCCTTATCTCTTATTTTTTACAAAATTATTTTTATCTCAAAATTTCTTCTACCAATCTTTAAAAAAACTGTATTTTTATGAAGTTTACATTCTTCTCTATGGAATGGTACAAGTCGGAGAGATAACTATAGGTAAAACTCAACCTGATCCAATCTAAAATTGGAAAAAAATGGCAACCACTTCAAACTCTAAATCAAAGTCTGCTATTTTGACATAACAGAAGTATTTTCAAAATTGAAAATTGTACTCAGGGCTATTTAAAATAATTGATAGATGAAATTAAATGATTCAAATACTCTTTATAAATTCTAAGAAAAGAATACTTTCTAAGTTAATGAAGGGTATTTGATTTATTTAATTTTATTCATCAAAAGTATTCTCAGTACGGTATAAAAGTTGCAGAATAGACAGACAGGCAATTAATTGAGCTTCAGACTGTGGTTACCAGGGAAGAAACTCTAAGCAATCAACATTGAAGACCAATTTTGCATTGTGGTAATTTTGTAAACAACTACTTTTGGTTTTATTAATCTGAACTAGGAATTGACTGCTACAGTACACCAGAAGTGGTTCCCATATAGTACGGTCCTGTAACTACAGTCAAAGCCACACCTTCCCATTAGAAAGTTAATAAAAATAGTAATAATACACATTTTCAAATATATATTTTTATTCTTCACGTGATCTTGGTTACTAGAATTTGGAAGTCCCCACTTTACATGATTGATAGGTTGCCTTCAAATATGATAATCTTCAATATTTCACCATAAATCATATATCTCAATTTATTGTTGTATGCACAACTACTATACCATATTATGTTGAGGCTCCTTTGTAGCCATAATCATACCAATAGTAAGGTGGTGCTACTTTATGTCTACATTTTCATATTTTTATGGTTTCAATTCTTGATACAAATTTTGATAAAAATTGTGAGCTGATTCACCTTTTTAGCAACTGTTTAACAACAATTTCACCTGATTCAACAACCACATCCATGATTATAAGCTGATACTCCTTTGTTTCCACTATCATAGTTGAATCCTTTGTATCCACCATCATAGTTGTGAGGTGAAATTCCTTCATATCTATTTTTAAATTTATAGAAAGTATTTCTAGTACTTTCCTTTGCAAGATGAACAACTTTTTTTACAAGCCTTGACACATCGTCCTTAGGTACACCACACTCCTTCAATGCTGCTTTTAATCCATCAAGCCTCTGCTCAATTGTATAAGTTGATAATCCACTGTTGCCAACATCATAGTTGCGAGCTGATACATCAGTATCATAGTTGTAGGTGCTACTCCTTGATATCCACTCTGATAATTATTGTAAGCAGTGACACATTCCTTTGCACTTCCACTTTCAAAGTTGAAGGGTGCTATACTCTTATATCCACTTTGAGCATTAATAGGAGTCACATCTGACCTAGGAAGGCTTCTAGCTGATAAATGCTCATTCATAGTATAATTATAATTATAATCATATTTATAATCATTGTTCTCTTTATTTGATCTATTGTTTGCATTGTAATTGTATTTATAATTATAATCATAGCCTCCCTGACTACCTCTCTGGCCTTTTCCAGGATATTGACCTCCTCCTTGACCACCTCCAGGATATGGCAAACCTCCTTGTCCTCCTCCAGGATGCCAACCTCCTTGTCCTCCTCCAGGATGTTGACCACCTCCTTGACCACCTCCAGGGTGTAGACCGCCTCCTTGACCACCTCCAGGATACTGACCGCCCCCTTGACCACCTCCATGATGTTGACCGCCTCCTTGGCCACCTCCAGGATTTTGACCACCACCTTGACCACCTTCAGGATGGTGACCACCTCCAGGATGCTGACCGCCGTCTTGACCACCTCCAGGATGTTGACCGCCTCCTTGACCACCTCCAGGATGTTGACCACCTCCTTGTCCTCCTCCAGGATGTTGACCGCCTCCTTGACCACCTCCAGGATGTTGACCGCCTCCTTGACCACCTCCAGGATGTTGACCACCTCCTTGACCACCTGCAGGATGTTGACCGCCTCCCTGAATACCTCCAGGATATTGACCACCTCCTTGACCACCTCCAGGATGTTGACCACCTCCCTGACCACCTCCAGGATACTGACCACCTCCTTGACCACCTCCAGGATACTGACCGCCTCCTTGACCACCTCCAGGATGTTGACCGCCCCCTTGACCACCTCCAGGATGTTGACCACCTCCTTGACCACCTCCAGGATGTTGACCACCTCCAGGTCCTCCTCCAGGATGCCAACCTCCTTGTCCTCCACCAGGATGCCAACCTCCTTGTCCTCCTCCAGGATGCCAACCACCTTGTCCTCCTCCAGGGTGCCAACCCCTTGACCTCCTCCAGGGTGCCAACCTCCTTGTCCTCCTCCAGGATGCCAACCTCCTTGTCCTCCTTCTGGATGCCAACCACCTTGTCCTCCTTCAGGATGCCAACCTCCTTGTCCTCCTCCAGGATGCCAACCCCCTTGACCACCTCCAGGATACTGACCGCCTCCTTGACCACCTCCAGGATGTTGACCTCCTCCTTGACCATCTCCAGGATGTTGACCACCTCCTTGACCACCTCCAGGATACTGACCGCCTCCTTGACCATCTCCAGGATGCTGACCACCTTCTTTGCCTCCTCCAGGATATTCTTCATCCACTTGTTCTCCTCCTGGATATTCTTCACCTCCTTGTCCTCCTCCAGGATATTCTTCATCCACTTGTCCTCCTTCTGGATATTCTCCACCTCCTCCTCCTCCTCCAGGATATTCTCCACCTCCTCCTTCTCCAGGATATTCTTCATCTCCTTGTCCTCTGCCAGGATATTCTTCATCCACTTGTCCTCCTGGATATTCTCCACCTCCTTCTCCTCCAGGATATTCTCCACCTTCTTGTCCTCCTCCAGGATATCCTCCACCTCCATCTTCTCCAGGATATTCTCCACCTCCTCCTCCTCCTCCTCCTGGATATTCTTCACCTTCCTGTCCTCCTCCAGGATATTCACCACCTCCTCCTCCTCCAGGATATTCTTCACCTTCTTGTCCTCCTTCAGGATATCCTCCACCTCCTCCTCTAGGATATTCTCCACCTCCTCCTTCTCCAGGATATTCTTCACCTTCTTGTCCTCCTCCAGGATATTCTTCATCTACTTGTCCTCCTCCAGGATATTCTTCATCCACTTGTCCTCCTCCTGGATATTCTTCACCGTCTTGTCCTCCTCCTGGATATCCTCCACCTCCTCCTCCTCCTCCAGGATATTCTCCACCTCCTTCTCCTCCAGGATATTCTCCAACTTCTTGTCCTCCTCCAGGATATTCTCCACCTCCTTCTCCTCGAGGATATTCTTCACCTTCTTGTCCTTCTCCAGGATATCCTCCACCTTGTTCTCCTCCAGGATATTCTCCACCTCCTTCTCCTCCAGGATATTCTTCACCTTCTTGTCCTCCTCCAGGATATTCTTCACCTTCTTGTCCTCCTCCAGGATATTCTTCATCCACTTGTCCTCCTCCTGGATATTCTCCACCTCCTCCTCCTCCTCCAGGATATTCTTCACTTTCTTGTCCTCCTCCTGGATATCCTCCACCTCCTCCTCCTCCAGGATATTCTTCACCTTCTTGTTCTCCTCCTGGATATCCTCCACCTTCTCCTCCTCCTCCAGGATATTCTTCACCTTCTTGTCCTCCTCCTGGATATTCTCCACCTCCTTGTCCTCCTCCAGGATATTCTTCATCCACTTGTTGTCCTCCTCCTGGATATTCTTCACCTCCTTGCCCACCTCCAGGATGTTCAGGATATAAAGGATAATAGGGTGGTGGTGGTGGTGGTAATGATGGCTCTTTTGGTGGTGGTCGTAACCAGTTCCACAACTTTTTCTTCCATGGATAGCGTGGTGAGGTTTCTCCACCCTTTTTTGGTCCCAAACATCTATAGTTCATTGGTGTAACTGCTGCTTTTCCACTGATACCATTCTGATAATAAGGTTGAACAACTGTATTCATGTAGCTATATCCATGATGGTCTTCTAGTTCTTCATCTGGTTCTTCACCTTCGTGTCCTCCTTCATGAAATCCCCACGAATAAGAGTCGTCAGAATCGTCTGAGTGATATGAGTAATTTGAGTCATCTGAGTCATCTGAGCTCTCATCATCCCAACAGTAAGGTGTGGCTTGTCCCCCAAAACTGAACGGTGCCACATTCTTCTCCATGACGGTTTTCATCCCTGTATCAATGAGTTAATATCAATGAAAAAGCTGAAAGATCAGAGCATGAACAGCATAGTCTACATGTATTTTGATTATGATGCTTAGCAAGAATAATGTTCTCTACAATAAGAACAGCTAACATGTTTCAAATATGATATCTAATCTGAATATTGATAATGAGGCCCATTAGTAATAGAATATTATCCATTAGATTGGTAAATTTTATTGATCTAATGATTTTCTATGCCTGAATGACAGATAATAATCAGTTATATGATTTAAAGAACCAGTTAATTGGGTTACTGAAACTTGTGAATACAGAGTGTGTGGAGAGTTTTAAATCCGCTTGGTATTTCTCTGTGGGATTGTACAATGTACATAGGCCTACATTACATTACAAATTTTATTGGAAATTCTAGCCTACTCAATTGTGACAAAGAAAATTGGTGAGCACTTCTGGATCCCCCGTATTGAATTCAACTAAATTTTTTGATAAAAAATGTTCATGTAAAAAACGTATTTCGAGAAAATTTAAATTCCCAAAACCGCACATTGATGGGTCAAACCATTCCAAATTATTTAGACTCATTCATTATTTATATGAGATGTTTACTCTGTAGGCCTATTACAGTCCGTCCAAGCAAAAATACATTCTAGCAAGATGTAAAAATGACCACAGATCGGTCAATATTAGTTCGAAAATTATAAATATGGTTTCAAATTGTTGATCAAAATGTTTTCAAAAATTTGAGATCAAGTTCATAATTTTTGAACTAATATCGACCAAGCTAGAGTAATTTCCACATCTTGCCAGAATGATTTCTTTTCTGGAACAAACTAAAGTTGATATCTCTAAAACAGTTTGCTATATCAATGTGCAGTTTTCATCACGCATCTTGGCTCAATAATCTGTTTTGAAGTATATTCTTATTTTTCTGAATAATCGTGAGTGATTCAAACTTGCAAGGTCGCTGATGTAATCATGCCAAGAATTTTTTTTGTTATTCAGGATTCTGTAGGCTCAATCAATATTCGATTAACTTTCTTGCTTATTATAATCAAACATGATAAAAGTTGAAGATAATCTATGATCGAATAAAGGAATTATTTTCAAAACATATGTTCAAAATCATCATTTCCTGCAATCTAACTTCTATGCAAGAGTCTTATGACCCTTGTGGCGGCAAATTTAGAGCAGACCTTGTGCCCGTTATTGAACGTTATCAGACATTACAAATAGGGATGTCAATCCCGGGATCCCGGGATCCCGAATCCCGGGATCCCGGTCCATTTTCTATACCCAACAATCCCGGGATTTTTCAGCGTCAATCCCGGGATTTTTGGGATTAGAAAACATGAAATTGTAAATAGAATTTTTCAAAAACAATTCAATCTATAATTGATTTATGGTGATGAATATGAGTTTTGCATAATAATCTATTGTTCTAAATCCAAGTGTTTGACCAACGTATTCTACAGGCACAGCTTACAGTTGCATATACACAATACTTCATAGCTAACTGGACTCTGTACTGGGTAAATAGAATTCGCATTTCTCGCAGAATTGTTTTTGATTGGTGTTATGTCTCTACGATCGTTTGTGTTCACACCAAAGAATATGTATCACACAGCACCACAATATTACCAGTCTAGACGGCGCAATAATTGTAATAGTGCTGATCTTATTTCCTTGAAATGCACTCAGAACTTTGGAAAGACTTCAGAAATAATAAATAAACTAGCACTTATTATTAACTCTCTGTTCAATTAGTTCTCTTCTCTTTCTCTATAATAAGTAGAATAATTAGTTGAAGTAAATATATATATTATAAGTATAGTTGGCTCTACGAAATTTCATTTAGTAGTGGTTCAGCTTTTGCATTGCTCGGTCGGTATTGCGTTACGTTACACAGTTTTTCAAAAAGTATTCTATTTATTATTATAAATTCAATTTACAGAATTTGAAGTAATAAACGTGTAAACTTCATCCAATCCCGATGGAGGATCGAAAGGTTTTTGTTCTACATAGAAAAGAATCTGATGACAGATGAGTCATCAGTTTGGAATAATTTTCTTACTTCCAAGGACAGAAAAAGAGCTCAGTGCAAATTGTGTAAGGCAGTTCTCAAGACTCTGTGTGGATTTGATATTATTCCCAAGTATTAAGGAGGAACAATTGGTTAAAAATGCATGAAACTGATTTTTGCCAATCCCGGGATCAGTCCTGGGATCCCGGCATTGATATTGAATAATCCCAAAATACCAGGATTGGATATCAGTCCCGGGATTGACATCCCTAATTACAAATTTAAAAAAAACTGCAGACCAATGATAAACATCTATCTAAAACATGCATTCCAGCTCCCATGTTATGAGTGCAATTCATAATTGATATGATTATTCCAGTTCAAATAGAATGAATTACAAATTGACAATTTCTAACACTAAAATTGTCATCTGGGTTTCATCATTGAATAAAAACTTCCAATCATTCTCCCTTTGAGCCCAAATATAGATGTTCAATTTTTTGATAGCCTATTGGAGTAGGGTTATGTTATAACATTCTCAAGCATTTTTTCCTTGTATTTCCCTAATACGGAGGGATTGATGAGATATTACATGAATATTGAATACAGTAATTTATTATAAATATTATTTGCGTAATGTAGGCCTATTCTCAAGTTGAAGATTGGAAAAATGTGATCAAATTCTTGTTTCAACAGGCGTCAAACTTACCGTTTTTCAGGCTAGAGGAGGATTGTGTTTTTTTCGAAATAAATATGAAAATTGAATCATCTTCAAGGTCGATTACTTTCACATTAGGCATGATGTTGTTTGCCTATTCGCCTTGAAGATATTCCACAGAGAATTTTGCACCCACTCAAGGGTAATGCCGGATTTTATTTGATTCAAATAACAAGCTCAAAACATTACAACACTCATAATTTGTTTATGTATACATATGGTGAGAAGATCATCAGCTGCTGAACCATAGGCGTGCGCACGGTGGTCGCCAGGGGTACCGCGGTTTTAATCAAACAAGTTTAAAAAAAACCCTGAAATAATTCTCTTATTATTGCCAATATTACTTATTATAAAATATATTCAAACTAATTTTGAACAATAAACTTATTAAAAACATAGCTTATTGTAACTATAGTTGCTAGTTGCGTGACTTTTCTGAACTGAGCAGGTTAAAACTAAGTTAAGATCAACAATTGGCCAAGATCGACTGGAAAATCTTTTACTGCTTCATCGAGCAACATATGATTAAATCTGCAACATTAGAAGATACCCTATATATAATGATAGATAAGTTCAAGTTGATGGTGTCCCACAATTAAAGGATGATGTAAAAATGTTGTAAAATCGATTTTGCAACTACTCATAAACTTGTCAAACCATTGCCCACATAGCACACAAAGTATCCAATACATATTAAGTACATATCAATGTAACCCTTTAAGTATATATTACAAAATATGTACCTCAAACGTATCTGATACATATTATTTGAGGCAGAGTTGATACATATCTCCCAATACTTTCTGATACGTATCAGATACATATCTGCTAAACCTACCCACAATGCATTAGTAACTGTGCCTCTGCTTGTGTGCTCTTTCTGAACTGAAATTTTCTGTTGTGAGAAGTGATGAAATGTAAGCTGATATGATTGTGGAGACAAAACCAGAATAGTACTTTTAAAAGGATGAAAATTGTTTATTTGAATGTGATACTGTATTATAATATACTACTTATTATATAAATCTGTGTTTCATTTATAAATTGATTCGAATCTGATCCAATGCTAAGTAGGCTATTGATTGCATTCAGTGCAATGATTTGATTTATTTATGATTTTATTTCAACAATTACAAATATCAATATCATCATTTGATAATATTTATATCATTGATCAACAAAGTATTTTGGCAATTCTTTTTTGTTAGTTACATATTAGATGTATATCCAAGACATGAGAGTGATACATATTGAATATAAATAATCAATTCCTGAATAATATGTATCTCAAAAGTGGACATTCTCACGTATCAGATACGTAAATTTACGTACCCGATACATACTGTAAGTATCGATGGAACTTATCTAATACGTATCTGATATGTTCATGTGCTATGTGGGTGGCGGCTCGTGCTCACGAAACAGGTGGAGTGTCCCTATATTTTACTGTACAGTACCTCACCTGTTTCGTGGGCCCGAGCCGCCAGTGTTTAACCGGGTTAAACACATTAAGATTTAGACAACACTTGTTAGATTCATTTAATAAATTATTACTCTAAAGTTGACTGTGGATTTTGTATGTGTTTTATGATATATGATAACTTAAATAACACATTAACCTATTTGTTACTGAAACCTATAAAGTTTGTTTGTCCCATATTTACCTGGAGTTACCAACAGTACCGTAGCCAGAGGGGGTCCAGGAGATTATGCTAACAAGTTATGCTCAAAATATTCTGATTGATGAGGTTTGGAATGTATAAAGTGAATATGTTCAATTTATTTCTCTTTGAGAAAGAGTGCTTTGCAATGCTATTCTGGACACATAAACTAAACAGATAGTATTCAATAATACTGTTGATGGATATGATTCAACCAGTGAAGTCCGTATTATTGAATACAAATAATAGAGGGCTCTAAAACGGTATTTTGTACTGTAAAATTTAAAAATTTTACCGGTGGATAACCGGACCCCCTTGCTCATGAGAGGGGGGAGTATTAGGTAGGATTTCTTTCTTGAGATAGCCTCAGTATCTTTTTAAGAATAGATAAACAACACTGTTACATGCCTACACGAAACCTTTAAGATTAAGCTAGCCCTCAACTACAAAGTGTAACTTATATTATAAATGACAGATTGATGATTTTCATAGTATTATTATTATCGTATGGCTTATTTTGTGGGGAGTTCCGAAGAAGTTCCACAGCCGACATAACCACAATTACCCATGTTAGGAAATTATAAATTGTGATTTTCTTTATAATGTCGTTCATAATAGACTACAGTCTGGAAATTTTAACAGCTATTATTTTATAAATAAGGTGTTTCTATTTAAGCAACCTTGTGGTTGATATAATCAATGAAAGCTCATGTCCGGTTTTTCCAAGCACATTCAAATATGAGGGACCCTCAAGTTTACTACATTTCCTATATTTATCATAGAAAATTTCAGCTGTTCATCAAAATTTGAGAGTCCCATAACTTTGAGTGTGCTTGGAAAATCCCGGCATCAGTATTTCAAATCTATATCTATATAAGCGAAATGGCACTGACTGACTGATTCATTCATTCATCACCAGAACTAAAAATCCACTGAACAGAATGCGTTCAAATTTGGCAGGCATGTTCAGTTGGACGTTTAGACGCGCGCTAAGAACGGATTTTAAAAAAACTTTTCAGGAATACGCTCAATATTTAAGTTTTTCTACAGTTTTTTGGCGTTTTCTCATTTTTTTCGAGAACCAATTGGTAGAAAATGTTGATATTTGGTGGGCAGGTTCAGATAAGGTCTAAAAATGTTGTGTTAAAATATTTTCGAATTCCGTTCAAGATTATGCCAGTAATCAGGTTTTCAAAATTGTAGATGTATTGCGGGTTGCATATCTTCCGCCTTCATACGACCAATCCTTAGTGTAAGTTCAATGGTTCAGCGAGATTATAGATAAACTGATTTTGAAGATATTTATTTATTTATTTATTAGATACATCACAATTATACTGGAAGGTGAAAACACAGACATGAGTGTCCAAATCGTCTTCGCTCCTAATTTGGATAAAAATATTAGAAAAGGTTATGTTCAAACTCACTATTTCAAAAGCACAAATTTTCACTCCCGAATATAGAAAAGCTATGAATTATCAACTTAGGATTTCGAACTGTTAATATTTCAGTAAAAAAGCACCGAAAATATATGATAAATTATTCGAAAATATCAAATTTCACTTGAAATTTCTAAGCCAAGAATTCTTATGCAATACAGTTTGGTTGCCATGGTTGTCATGAACCAAGTTTCAAACTATGTCCGATATAGTTCCCAAGGTTACGCTCAATATTAGCGTTTTACTATTGCTCGGAGTTTTCAGAGTTTTTCTTCGATTTTTCAAGAATAAATAGGTAGAAAATGTCGAAATTTGGTGAACAGGTCCAGATTAGGTCTAGAAATGTGTTTGATAAGTTTTGAATCCCTTCTGAACTGAATTTGCAGGCGAGCGAAGCGAGCCTGTTTGTCTCAGCTTACATTGACAGAGGTTATGCAGGCGAGCGAAGCGAGCCTGTTTGACTCACTGACACTGCTGATACTGTCGGGGGTCCAGGGGGCGGAGACCCCTGGCTAGGAGGAGAAGGCGAGCGAAGCGAGCCTGCCGGCTAGTGAATAAATAAATATGATTCATATTTTCAAAGAACTAGTCGAGAGCTTGGGATCTGTGATTGGAACTGCAAAGGGTCCACATCCACTGTGAGTTCGGACTGAGAGTCAAAAAGTGGATGAGGAAACCAGCAGTTTAAAATGACTTGTTTGAATGATCAAACTGTCAGTCCAATCTGACAGTGGATGAAAACCCTTCTTCTGGCTTCTAGAATCTCCAGAATCTTCTAGCTTCTCCCATACCTATTCAATACCAGTACTCGGGAATAACCTTGCCTAATAGCTACACTTTTTCAGGAAAAGCATGGGGGAGTCCGTCGATTCTGTTGTCAAACTGAGTAGGATCTTCATTTCCTTTATCTCAGGGCTACTTATTTACTACTGTTTTTCAATTCAAATAAAAATTGCAGTACCGGTATCCTTTTCAATTATTTTTATTTATGCATAACATGTTTCGACTATTTACTCAGTCATTTTCAAATGCAAGAGACAGTCATTTTTGGATTTGAAAATGACTGAGTAGTCTAAACGTGTTATGCATAAGTTTATAGAAATAATAGATGAGGGTAGGCCTAATGAAACTTTCATTTGAATTGAAAAACAGTGGGATCTGTTCAATTGTTCAAAGAGTTAGAAGTTCAAAGTATATTGTTAAAATCATTGAATCAGTGACGGTATCAGTAATTAAATTACTGTATTATCTAATAGAAAGACAACATACACTCTAATCGAGAGTAGAAGCTTGTACACATTCAGAAAATTATATTTTTATTTTATTACAATCACATGGATGGCTAGGATTCAAAAGATCTCCACCACTCAATAGTAAGTTGTCATGTAATTCATTCCTCATGTTAAACTATGACATTAGTTTCACACATCAATTATTGCAGCAACAGAAATCACATGATGAGACTCTTCTGCTGCTACCCTCATAGTTACAAGGAGCTACTCCACTATTACGTCTGTATTCACTGTTATTTTTGTATGATGCTGCTCCTTGATATCCTTTCTGAGCTGAAACTGCTTTATTTGAACATCCACCTTCACCTTCAAAGTTGAAGGGTGCTACACTCTTATTTCCACTTTTAGAATAGCGAGCTGACTTTGGAAGACTTCTGGCTGCTAAATTATTTTTTTTATAATAATTATAATTGTAATTATGATCATATTTATAATCCTGATTACCTGAGCCATTATTCACATTGTAATTGTAATTGTAGTTGTAATTATAGCCTCCCTCATTTTTCTTCCCTCCTTGACCAGCTACAGGATATTGACCACCTCCTTGACCTCCTCCTGGATATTGACCACCTCCTTGTCCTCCTCCTGGATATTGTCCACCTCCTTGACCTCCTCCTGGATATTGACCACCTCCTTGTCCTCCTCCAGGATATTGTTCACCTCTTTGATCTCCTCCTGGATATTGACCATCATCTTCTTGACCACTACCCTCTTGACCACCACCTCCTTGTCCTCCTCCAGGATATTGACCACCTCCTTGACCTCCTCCAGGATATTGTTCAGCACCTTGACCTCCTCCTGGATATTGTCCATCACCTTCTTGACCACCACCTCCTTGTCCACCTCCAGGATATTGACCACCTCCTTGTCCTCCTCCTGGATATTGTCCACCTCCTTGACCTCCTCCTGGATATTGACCACCTCCTTGTCCTCCTCCAGGATATTGTTCACCTCCTTGACCTCCTCCTGGATATTGACCATCACCTTCTTGACCACTACCCTTTTGACCACCACCTCCTTGTCCTCCTCCAGGATATTGACCACCTCCTTGACCTCCTCCAGGATACTGACCACCTCCTTGCCCTCCTCCTGGATAATGGCCACCCCCTTGGCCTCCTCCAGGATACCATCCTCCTGGTCCTCTACCAGGATACCAACCTCCTGGTCCTCTTCCAGGATACCAACCTCCTTGACCTCCACCAGGATACCAACCTCCTGGTCCTCTTTCAGGATACCATCCTCCTTGACCACCTCCAGGATACCGACCTCCTTGTCCACCTCCAGGATATTGACCACCTCCTTGTCCTCCTCCAGGATATTGACCACCTCCTTGACCTCCTCCTGGATATTGACCACCTCCTTGACCTCCACCTGGATGTTGACCGCCTCCTTGACCTCCTCCTGGATATTGTCCACCTCCTTGACCTCCACCTGGATATTGACCACCACCTTCTTGACCACTACCTCCTTGTCCTCCTCCAGGATATTGACCACCACCTTCTTGACCACCACCTCCTTGTCCTCCTCCAGGATATTGACCACTTCCTTGATCACCTCCAGGATGCTGCTCTTCTCCTGGACCACCTACAGGTAGTTGCTCTTCTTCTGGACCACCTCCTGGATTTTGACCACCTCCTTGACCTTCACCTGGATATTGACCAATACCTTCTTGACCACCACCTCCTTGTCCTCCACTAGGATATTGACCACTTCCTTGATCACCTCCAGGATGCTGCTCTTCTCCTGGGCCACCTCCAGGTAGTTGCTCTTCTCCTGGACCACCTCCAGGATATTGACCTTCTCCCCCATCACCGGCAGGAGGAGGAGGAGGAGGAGGTGGCGGTGATGGTGGTTTAGGTTCCTTTTTTGGTGGTGATGGTTCTTGTGGAGGAGGTGGTCGATTCAATAACCACCAAAAGTATGGTATGTTTCCAGCATTCTTTTTCCCAGAATCAGCATATTGTAATGCACCTTTGTAATTCATTGGCTTAATTGCTGATCTTCCACTGATACCATTGTAACCTGTAACAATATGAAAAAAAAAATATTGAACACTCTGCTTGGGAAAGAGGGCGTTAAATCCCATCAAGGATTAACATTGTGAATCATGATTATAATTTTCAGCTAGAATAATATTTCATCTAATAAGAAATTGAGCTGTCGGGATCTTTCTTATGAGAGGTTTAAAATATTATTGTCTTGTGGTTCTGATTTGTAATATTACTGATTCACAATTCTTATTGAATATGAAGGTAGTGAAATAAGAACAAGAACTGAATGTAATAAGAAATAATTTCCATTGCTTGCTGGATATCACTAAAAACATGAAAGTAAACATGGTCAGTCATATCCATAGCAGACTGTTTTGCAGCCTCATATGCATGATTGATCATGTATTAAATTGAAACCAAGAAATAGATATATTTAACAATATGTCACAACATTACTAAGTATATCTATTTACATGGATTAATCACCTCTCAAATTACTTTTTTTCAAGATAATGGTGCTTTTGTTTTGAACTTTTACTGTGTACCAATTTGAAAATCAAATATGTGTAGAACTTGTCTTTTGATGTAAGAATTTGTGTTTTAGAAAATAATATTCTATGACAATCTCATCTTTTTGTTTTGATTGCATAAATTTTATAGAGGAGCATTTTTGTCTCACTCTGATGTAGGATTGGAAATGAATTAATCACTAGATAAATATGAATGGAGATTAAGAAAGAACAATTTATATATTCAAAATATATTATCAATGAAGAACTAATGAAACTACACTGTCTGGTAAAGCTGATCATCTTCATGTCATATATATGTGAATGGCAAGATACCAATTTCATATCAATATATTACTGTAATGTATCTGTATTGCTTTTTCTTGGTGGTTGATATTTTCCATTTCGTTGTAAAGTGCATTTCGAATTTGTATTATGTGGCACCAAAGTTGAAATTGTATTATTTTCTCAGATATAATCAAATTTTTTGATTAATATTGGTAGCCAATCAAAATTTAGGCATTCATACTAATGAAACATACTAGAGGGAAGGGTTATGTAATCAAATTTTCAAAGAAGATTTTGTCAAATCTCTTAAATATGGATCGATTGATTAGGATATGAAATGAATATTAAATACAGTTGAGATTGTTTCCAATCACTTCCCTTTTGAATTCTCAAGTTGGAGTTTGGGAAATATTGTATTGTTCATCTAATTATCAATGTCACAACAGGCAAAAAACTTTGTTCAAGACTCACCATTTTTCAGGCTATTGGTAAATTTTGGTTTTTTTGAAATGCGTATGCAAAGATTTGAGTCATCTTCAAGGTCTATTACTTTCAATTTAGGCATAATGTTGTTTGCCTATTTGCCTTGAAAGTTTTTTTCCACTGAGAATTTTGCATCCACTCACTAGTAAGGCCAAAATTTACTTGATTCAAATAACGAACTTGATCAATTCATAAATATAATTATGGTAAATAGATTATATTTCTTGAATTTGAATCAGCTGCTACAGTTGTAATCTGCCTAATCTTGAAAACGTTTTTGCCAGCCGCCAAATTTTTTTGAGAAGTTTGAAAAAATCAAGGAAGTTCCTTGATTGAACCTCCTTGGAAAAATCAATTCAAAATTTCGACTCAGAATTTCACAATAGACAATAGGTATAGTAGTATAGGTATATATAGTATTAATTCCAATTGGAGGAGAATATTTCCGTGCTAAAGTAAAAACGCTGTATGTGCAAAAATGTCAGATTTTGAGGTATATATGTAATATTACTAATTTTGATACGCTCTTTCCAATAGAGCACTCAAAAATGTTGTATCTTCAACCGTTATCGAGTTATCGTGAACGTTTTTGCCGTAACTTATGCTTCCAAAATCAAGGGTCTTGAACTATTAAAATTTAAAAATATCCGCATGTCCTGCATACACAGTAAGAATGCCGTATCTTTCCATGCAGATTCTGCATTTTCACTAAGTAAGCAGGATATACAGCATACCTTGCTGTATATAGTTGTGCTAAGAGGAGGAGAGCCTCTTGCAAGATGGCGGAGGGAAGTGAGAGTGTAACTACCCATGTGCAGAGCTAAAAATTTCAGGGGAAAATCACTCCAGCCAACCTACCGTTTTTACACTGATCATAATCATATAGATTTCACAAATGAAAATATTTTTTTATTTATTTATTCAATTATTGACATATGATAGCACAGATCATAACAGAATTATGAAATAGGACAGAAAAAATAGTCTGAGCCTTTACTATTTCTTTCTAAATTTGGTTATGTTAGAACAATTTTCATTTCAACTACTGGCAGCAGTGAATGGCAGCCATGTTGCCAAAGGCTCTTCTTTTCTTAACACAATAGCATACTACATTCAGCACTGAAGTACGGTGCTTGTGCAGTACATTGTTACGGCGGTTGATACGGCTTTTCAAGTGATACAAATACTTGAAAAACGCTGTATCTCGTACCAATCTTGGTTGATATTTTTCGAAATTTTCAAGTTTTGTCTCAAATTGTAGAGCAGAATGTTTTCTACAATTTGGCACTAAATTGATTATTTTTGAACCAGTATTGACCGAGCTTATTTATTTATTTAGCGTATGACTTTTAATAGTGGGGAGACTCAAGGGTTGTTCCACTTTGCCAGATAACCTCATTTTCCACAAATGGAGACATGAGTTATAGTTCTTTTAAAAAGTTCATTTGAAAACATAATTTTTGATTTCAAAACACTGTTGACTACTAGAACTAAAGCACTTCACAAACTCACCACACCATAGCCGAAAATATTGAATTTTTTACTGAAAATTTGGAGCACAAAAATTAGAAACATTTAAATTTTGTCATGGCAACCAAAGATTGACCGAGCTGGAGTCATGTTACCATCTTGCCAGAATGTATTCTTTGCTTGGACAGACTATATCTAGTCTTCATATAGAGCCCTATACAGTAGAACGTCGATAATTGGGATTGGACCCTATCCAGATTATTGAATTATAGAAATTTCCTTACAAAAAGGGCCAGCAGTCACTATTAGAGAAGAAACTGTTCCATGAAAGTATATTTTCTATTAGGAGATGATGAGAAATAATTATATTCTTTGCTTTGCTCAACAGTATAGTATTCTCTTATCGATCACTCTCTAGTAAAGAACTTGGTGCAAGGGGAGATGGTACAAAATATTTTACTTCTTGCTGGAGACAAATCTGGATTATTAACGGTCCAGATTATCAACGTTCTACAGTATTTATTTTATTTTGACGTTAAATGAGCCCAAATAATGCATGTATGGCAGAGTGTGAGCTCGGTAATCAGAGAAAAAACATGCAGTTTGTAATTTTTTTATAATGCTTGCTGTCTCATAAAATGCTAATATAACACTTCACAAACCATGATTTTTGGTCATCAGGTTTTTATTGTCCCTACAGCCTACACATTGCAACAGATTCAATTAGCAGCTTGCTAAACATAATACAGTAGCCTACTTGTGAATATGATGTGAGCTCAGTAGGCCTATAACTTTGAAAAATTTAAAAGAAACCAGACGTCAAAAAATTGTAGTTTCCAAAACAGGTTTAATAAGAAGTAGAAGATAGTACACTTTGTGGAATAGGATTTATTTCATTACACTACAATTACCTTCTAAATTCAAAATTCCTCCATCACTTGACAGTAGATTATTGTCATCTATTTAACTCTTCAACACCATGGCATCAACTTGATCAACACATCAATTTTGGAATAATATTTCATGATCTGCAATTTTTCATCTGTTTAACACAGCAATTGCTACAGCTACATTTATCAAATGCAGAGGAAGAGACTCCATTTTTGCCACTCACATAAGTTACTTGTTAGGAGTTACTTTCTTTTCAAAATTCATTGCAGTAGTGGCTGGCCTTCCAGGAAGATTCCTGGATGCTAAATTATCATTATAATTGTAATTATAATCATATTTATATTCATTATCCTCATTCTTTGATCCATTATTCTCATTATAAGTGTACGGTATCTGTAGTTATAATCATACTTATAATTGCCTCCTTCCTTCCTCTTCCCACCTGTCCCTCCTTGGATCCCTCCCTGGCCACCTCCAGGATATTGATCACCACCTTGTCCACCTCCAGGATATTGACCACCTCCTTGTCCTCCTCCAGGATATTGTCCACCTCCTTGCCAACCTCTAGAAGGTTTACCACCTTATTGTTCTCCTCCAGGAGGTTTACTGCCTTCTTGTTCTCCTCCAGGAAATTTTCAACCTCCTTGCCCACCTCTAGGAGGTTTACCACCTCCTTGTCCTCCTACAGGAGGTTTACCGCCTTCTTGTCCTCCTCCAGAAGGTTTACCATCTCCTTGTCCTCCTCCAGGAGGTTGAAGAAGCTTGTACACATTCAGAAAATTATATTTTTATTTTATTACAATCACATGGATGGCTGGGATTCAGAAGGTCTCCACCACTCAATAGTAGGTTGTCATGTAATTCATTCCTCATGTTAAACTATGACATTAGTTTCACACATCAATTATTGCAGCAACAGAAATCACACAATGAGACTCTTTTGCTGCCACCCTCATAGTTACGAGGAGCTACTCCACTATTACGTCTGTATTTACTGTTATTTTTGTATGATGCTGCTCCTTGATATCCTTTTTGAGCTGAAACTGCTTTATCTGGACATCCACCTTCACCTTCAAAGTTGAAGGGTGCTACACTCTTATTTCCATTATATCCACTTTGAGAATAGCGAGCTGACTTTGGAAGACTTCTGGCTACTAAATTATTATTTTTATTAAAATCATAATTGTAATTATAATCATATTTATAATCCTGATTACCTGAGCCATTATTCACATTGTAATTGTAATTGTAGTTGTAATTATAGCGTCCCTCCTTTTTCTTCCCTCCTTGACCACCTATAGGATATTGACCACCTCCTTGACCTCCTCCTGGATATTGACCACCTCCTTGTCCTCCTCCTGGATATTGTCCACCTCCTTGTCCTCCTCCAGGATATTGTTCACCTCCTTGACCTCCTCCTGGATATTGACCATCACCTTCTTGACCACCACCTTCTTGACCACCACCTTCTTGTCCACCTCCAGGATATTGACCACCTCCTTGTCCTCCTCCTGGATATTGTCCACCTCCTTGACCTCCTCCTGGATATTGACCACCTCCTTGTCCTCCTCCAGGATATTGTTCACCTCCTTGACCTCCTCCTGGATATTGACCATCACCTTCTTGACCACCACCTTCTTGACCACCACCTCCTTGTCCACCTCCAGGATATTGACCACCTCCTTGTCCTCCTCCTGGATATTGTCCACCTCCTTGACCTCCTCCTGGATATTGACCACCTCCTTGTCCTCCTCCAGGATATTGTCCACCTCCTTGTCCGCCTCCAGGATATTGACCACCTCCTTGACCTCCTGCAGGATACTGACCACCTCCTTGACCTCCTCCAGGATACTGACCACCCCCTTGTCCTCCTCCTGGATATTGGCCACCCTTTTGTCCCCCTCCAGGATACCAACCTCCTGGTCCTTCTCCAGGATACCAACCTCCTGGTCCTCTTTCAGGATACCAACCTCCTTGACCTCCACCAGGATACCAACCTCCTGGTCCTCTTCCAGGATACCAACCTCCTTGTCCTCCTCCAGGATATTGACCACCTCCTTGACCTCCTCCTGGATATTGACCACCTCCTTGACCTCCACCTGGATATTGACCACCTCCTTGACCTCCAGCAGGATATTGACCTCCACCTGGATATTGACCACCTCCTTGACCTCCACCTGGATATTGACCACCTCCTTGACCTTCACCTGGATATTGACCACCACTTTCTTGACCACTACCTCCTTGTCCTCCTCCAGGATATTGACCACCACCTTCTTGACCACCACCTCCTTGTCCTTCTCCAGGATATTGACCACTTCCTTGATCACCTCCAGGATGCTGCTCTTCTCCTGGACCATCTCCAGGTAGTTGCTCTTCTCCTAGACCACCTCCTGGATATTGACCACCACCTTGTCCTCCTCCAGGATATTGACCACTTCCTTGATCACCTCCAGGATGCTGCTCTTCTTCTGGACCACCTCCAGGTAGTTGCTCTTCTCCTGGACCACCTCCAGGATATTGACCTTCTCCCTCATCACCGGGAGGAGGAGGAGGAGGAGGAGGAGGCGGTGATGGTGGTTTAGGTTTTTTTTTTGGTGGTGAAGGTTCTCGTGGTGGAGGTTCTGGATTGAATAACCACCATATGTATGGTGTGATTCCTTCGTTTTCTTCCCTAGAATCAGCATGTTGTATTGCGCCTTTGTAATTCATTGGCGTAATTGCTGATCTTCCACTGATACCATTGTAACCTGTAACAATATGAGAAAAATATTGAACCATCTGCTTGGGAATGAGGGCATAAAAACTCAACAAGGATTAAAATTGTGAATCATGATTATAATTTTCTGCTAGAATAATATTTCCTCTAATATGAAATTGAGCAGTCAGTATCTTTCTTCTAAGAGGTTTCAAATATTATCTTGCAGTTCTGATTTTTAATATACAATTCACATTGAATATGAAGGCAGTAAAATAAGAACAAGAACTGAATGTAATAAGAAATAATTTCCATTGCTTGCTGGATATCACTAAAAACATCAAAGTAAACATGGTCAGTCATATCCATAACAGACTGTTTTGCAGCCTCATATGCATATTTGATCATATATTAAATTGAAACCAAGAAATAGATATATTTAACAATATGTCACAACATTACTAAGTATATTTATTTACATGGATTAATCACCTCTCAAATTACTCTTTTCAAGATAATGGTGCTTTTGTTTTGAACTTCTACTGTGTACCAATTTCAAAATCAAATATGTGTAGAACTTGTCTTTCGATGTAAAAATTTGTGTTTTAGAAAATAATATCCTATGACAATCTCATCTTTTTGTTTTGATTGCATAAATTTTATAGAGGAGCATTTTTGTCTCACTCTGATGTAGGATTGGAAATGAATTAATCATTAGATATATATGAATGGTGATTAATCAAGAACAATTTATATATTCAAAATATATTATCAATGAAGAACTAATGAAACTACACTGTCTGGTAAAGCTGATTGTCTTCATGTCATATATATGTGAATGCCAAGATACCAATTTCATATCAATATATTACTGTAATGTATCTGTATTACTTTTTTTTAGTGGTTGATATTTTTCATTTCCTTGTGAAGTGCATTTCAAATTTGTATTATGTGGCACTAAAGTTGCAATTGCATTATTTTCTCCGAAATAATAAAATTTTTTGATTGATATTGGTAGCCAATCAAAATTTAGGAATTCATACTAATGAAACATACTAAAATGAAGGGTTATGTAATCAAATTTTCAAACAAGATTTTGTGAAATCTCTAAAATATGGATCGATTGATTAGGATATGAAATAAATATTAAATACAGTTGAGATTGTTTCCAATCACTTCCCTTTTGAATTCTCAAGTTGGAGTTTGGAAAATATTGTATCGTTCATCTAATTATCAATGTCACAACAGGCAAAAAACTTTGTTTAAAACTCACCATTTTTCAGGCTATTGGGAAATTTTGGTTTTTTTGAAATGCGTATGCAAAGATTTGAGTCATCTTGAAGGTCTATTACTTTCAATTTAGGCATGATGTTGTTTGCCTATTTGCCTTGAAGATTTATTTTCACTGAGAATTTTGCATCCACTCACTGGTAAGGCCAAAATTTACTTGATTCAAATAACAAACTTGATCAATTCAAACATAGGCCTATATTGTGAATAGATTATATTCCTCAAATTTGAATCAGCTGATGCAGTTGTAATCTGCCTAATCTCAAAAACGTTTTTGCCAGCCGCCAAATTTTTTGAGAACTTGGAAAAAATCAAGGAGGCTCCTTGATTGAACCTCCTTGCAAAAAATCAATTCAAAATTTTGACTCAGAATTTCACAATAGGTATAGTGATTATTGACATATTATGATAGCACAGATCATAACAGAAATATGGAATAGGACAGAAAAAATATTCTGAGCCTTTACTATTGCTTTCTTAATTTGGTTATGTTAGAACAATTTTCATTTTGACTACTGGCAGCAGTGAATGGCAGCCATGTTAGCAAAGGCTCTTCTGTTCTTGACACAATAGCATACCACATTCAGCACTGAAGTACGGTGTTTGTGCAGTACATTGTTACAGCGTTTGATACGGCATTTCAAGTGATACAAATACTTGAAAAAACGCTGTATATCGTACCAATCTTGGTCGATATTTTTCGAAATTTTCAAGTTTTGTCTTAAATTGTAGAGCAAAATTTTTTTTACAATTTGGCACGCAATTGATAATTTTTCAACACGTATTGACCAAGCTGGAGTCATTTTACTGTCTTGCCAAAGGGCCATCTTTGCTTGAACAGACTATAACTGCCAAAAAATGTCAAAAAATTTTAGTTTCCAAGACAGGTTTAATAAGAAGTAGAAGATAGTACACTTTGTGGAATAGGATTTATTTCATTACACTACAATTACCTTGTAAATTCAAAATTCCTCCATCACTTGACAGTAAATTATTGTCATCTATTTAACTCTTCAACACAATGGCATCAACTTGATCAACACATCAGTTTTGGAATAATATTTCATGATCTGCAATTTTTCATCTGTTTAACACAGCAATTGCTGCAGCTACATTTATCGAATGCAGAGGCTGAGATTCCATTTTTGCCACTCAAATACTTGTCAGGAGTAACTTTCTTTTCAAAATTCATGGCAGTAGCAGCTGGCCTTTGAAGATTTCTGGCTACTAAATTATTATTATACTTGTAATTATAATCATATTTATATTCATTATTATCATTATTTAATCCATTACTCTCATTATAATTGTAGATGTAGTTATAATCATACTTATGATTGCCTCCTTCTTTCCTCTTTCCACCTGTCCCTCCTTGGATACCTCCTTGGCCACCTCCAGGATATTGACCACCACCTTGTCCACCTCCAGGATATTGGTCACCTCCTTGACCTCCTCCAGGATATTTACCACCTCCTTGTCCACCTCCTTGCCCACCTCTAGGAGGTTTACCACCTCCTTGTCCTCCTCCAGGAGGTTTACCACCTCCTTGTCCTCCTCCAGGAGGTTTACCACCTCCTTGTCCTCCTCCAGGAGGTTTACCACCTCCTTGTCCTCCTCCAGGAGGTTTACCACCTCCTTGTCCTCCTCCAGGAGGTTTCCTCCTCTTCTCCAGGAGGTTTACCACCTCCTTGTCCTCCTCCAGGAAGGTTTACCACCTCCTTGTCCTCCTCCAGGAGGTTTACCACCTCCTTGTCCTCCTCCAGGAGGTTTACCACCTCCTTGTCCACCTCCCTGTCCACCTCCTTGTCCTCCTCCAGGAGGTTTACTTCCGCCTTGTACTCCTCCAGGAGGTTTACCACCTCCTTGCCCACCTCCAGAAGGTTTACTACCTCCTTGTCCTCCTCCAGGAGGTTTACCACCTCCTTGTCTCCTCTCCAGGAGGTTTACCACCCTTGTCCTCCTCTAGAGGTTTACCACCTCCTTGTCCTTCTCCAGGAGGTTTACTTCCACCTTGTACTCCTCCAGGAGGTCTACCACCTCCTTGCCCACCTCCAGAAGGTTTACTACCTCCTTGTCCTCCTCCAGGAGGTTTACCACCTCCTTGACCACCTCCAGGATATTGCCAACCTCCTTGCCATCCTCCAGGATATTGACCACCTCCTTGACCACCTCCAGGATATTGCCAACCTCCTTGCCATCCTCCAGGATATTGACCACCTCTTTGTCCTCCATCAGGTCCTCCTTGTCTTCTAATATTATGGTTATAATTGTAATCATATTCAGCCATTGGTCTTGCTTCTCCACTTCTCAAACTCATGTCTCCATCTTTACCACTCTTGTAAGGCGTAGCTCGTCCTCCAAAACTGAATGGTGTCACATTCCTCTCCCCATATCCAGTTTTGATCCCTTTAACAATGGGAAGAAAACAAAACATCAGATTCAAAGTGAGGGCATGGAAAACCTACAACAATTCACATTCATAAATTGATTATAATGTCCAGCTAAAGCTAGACTAATATCTATGTATTAAGAAATGGAGCTTTTAGGAGTTTGTTTCATTTAAGGTTACAAACAACCATCTTATTATTCCAATCAATATTATTGATTTACCTTGAATATTGAGACTTTTGAATGAGAACAAGATTGAAAATAATGTGAAAGGGAGACATGTGTATTAATTGCTCAATGTTTGTGGATCAGTGGATACATCAAAGCGCTTAAAAACTATAATGCATCATTTGAATTATCAAGTAAGAGTTTGAAAAAATGTGATCTAACTCTGGTCTCAACAGGCTTACAGCTTACCATTTTCCAGGTTAGTGGAAGATTTTGGATTTTTCGAAATACATATGTAAAGATTTGAGACATCTTCAAGGCTGATTAATTTCAGATTAGGCATGTTGTAGTCTGCCTATTTGAATTTGAAAACTATCACTGATAATTTTGCACCCACTCATGTAGGTAATGAGACAATTTATTTCATTCAAGTAACAACCTCAAACAATAACAACTCACTATTCAATATTGATACAACAAGGAGGTTACCTATAGGAGATATTGTGAATAGATAGGTTCTCTCAAATCAAAATCAGCTGGTGCAGTTGTAATCTGAAAATAGTATATTATGCTACAAGCACAGACAAATTTTGTTTACAATATGAGGATTAGTCATATTAATACTGTGAATATCGCTTCATGCAAGGTTAGCATATTACAATATTTTTAGCAAACCACGGGCTTGCAAATTAATTTAGAAAGAGTTTAATAGGAATTGCTTGCGGTGATTGCTGCGATTTGAACCGAATTAGCAATTAGGTTATAGATGTAAGCAAGGTCTATAGAAGACCTTGGATGTAAGAAGAAAATATTACCCTATCTAGCGGTCGGCTAGGTAACTACTCTTTCTAGGGGGTCACGTGACTACTTTACGTACTATAGGAAAGACTTTTATTCCAAGCCATTAAGTGAGTTACCGGTACATCAAAATTAATAGATAAAAATAGAAATCAAGTACCCTTTTAAAAACTTTGAAAGTTTATGTGATGTATTAATATTTTCACAGACAATATAAGTTTTTTGAGAAATGGGGTTAACTTGCATTAATATTCAACAGATAATCAATACAAAAATGTTCAATCTTATCAGAGTTGAAGCATTAAAGTTATTGAAACATTTCAGTTCAACTACTGATCAATGTGAGAATTTCAACATCCAGTTTTCTTGAAAAAGGATTTTACCAATCAAAATGAGAGTTGAGAGACATACCAGAGAGGTAATTCCAGTATCAAGAGATAGGTTCTATTATTCTATGCACATACATAACATGCGTACATATCCCCTAATTAATTTTTACTACAGTGACTATATAAGTCACTTAATATAGTCACTGTAATTTTACTACTTACTTCTTATTTGTCAAGAAATGAAAGCTTTACCAATATTACAGTAAAGCCAAAATTTCTTGGCACTAGACAGCTGAGTGTTATACAGGATGATTCAGAAGGAATGTGCAATACTTCTCAGGCTGATTCCTTACACCAAGTAGACAAAAAGTTCCATGGGACCAGCCCCCAAAACTAGTGTGAGGAATCAGCCTGAGAAGTATTGCACATTCCACCTGAAACGCCCTGTATATTAACTCCATTAAAAACATTGACTGCTGCTCTAATCCACTGTCTAATGTGACATTTTAGTTGCCTAATGTGCAATGAACGGTTCCAGCACTATGCCCAAGGTGTATAGAATAGTAGAGGTGGGGCAGAGCAGAGTGAAACAGCTGTCTGAGAAAGCTATAATACTAACGTCACGGAGTTAAAAAGTTTAGCATTCATTCCCCTATCCTTAACGAAAAATTGTATTATGTGAATAGAGACACATCATTGTTATTGTCCTTCTTGAGCCCTGTTCAATATTGAAAAATTCCTAGATGAAAATAAATCGTAACATATGTCCAAAACTCATAGTCTGGAACAGGCCAAATTGAAAGTAGAAGCTGGTACATATTGGGAGAATCAAATTTATTTTATTACAATCATCTTGATAACCAGGAGTCGGAGTTCCTCCACCACTTAATAGTAGCCTAATTTGCCATACTTTAAATCACAATAAGCAATTCAGTTTTACACATAGACTTTGCAAAATAATCAAATAGGATTCAGTTTCAGGATTTGCAATTTTCCATCAGTTTCCTACATTGACTAATGCAGGTACATTTATCACATGCAGAGACCCCATTTTTGCAACTCATATTCTTGTTGGGGGTTGATTTCTTGTTGAAATTCATGGCAGTGGCGGATGGTTTTGGGAGATTTCTGGCTGCTAAATTATTATTTTTATTATAATTATAATTATAGTCATATTTAAAATTCTCATTACCTGAGCCATTATTCGCATTGTAATTGTAATTGTAATTATAATCATAGCCTCCCACTTTTTTCCTCCCATCTTTGCCTCCTTCCTGGCTACCTCTAGGATATTGACCACCTCCTTGTCCTCCTCCAGGATATTGACCACCTCCTTGCCATCCTCCTGGATATTGACCACCTCCTTGCCATCTTCCTGGATATTGACCACCACCTTGCCATCCTCCAGGGTATTGCCAACCTCCTTGCCATCCTCCTGGATATTGACCACCTCCTTGTCCTCCACCTGGATATTGCCAACCTTCTTGTCCCCCTCCGGGATATTGACCACCTCCTTGTCCTTCACCTGGATATTGCCAACCTTCTTGTCCCCCTCCAGGATATTGTCCAACACCTTGTCCACCAGGATATTGACCTCCTCCTTGTCCTCCACCAGGATATTGACCTCCTCCTTGTCCTCCACCAGGATATTGACCTCCACCTTGTCCTCCTCCAGGATATTGACCACCTCCCTGGCCACCTTCCTGACCAACTCCTTGAACACCTCCTGGATGTTGACCTCCTCCTTGATCACTAGGTGGAGGAGGTGGCGGTGGAGGAGGTGGTGATGGAGGAGGTGGTGATGCATTTGCATTCTTCAATGTTGGTTTGAACATTGGAAGTACTGATCTTCCACTAATACCATTCTCATAATAAGGTGAAACACCTCTACCCCCATTTCCTCCACCATAGCTGAATTGTGATGCTACTGCCTTTACCTGTCTTGGCATTTTTTTGGTTTTATAATTGTAATTATATTTATATTCTTTTCCATCATTAACAATACCACTATCACTATCACTAAAGGTATCATCATCATCAAAACGTCCTTTAATATTATATTGATACTTGTATTTATATTCTTTTCCAGGCCCTACGTTTCCTCTAACTTCACGTTTGTCCTCATACTTTCTACTTGGATTGGGTACGGATCGTCCTCCAAAACTGAATGGTGTAACATTCTTCTTCTCATCTTCAGTATTGATTCCTGTAACAATTGGAAAGGAATGAACCATCAGCTTGTAAATTGGTGGAACTTGATTAACTCCTTTTTATAGATACCTATGTCATCTCTATTAACTATTTTTCTAATGGAGAATATATATTTTATTCTCTCTTTGTATTGCATCAAAATTATAAATGATTTCGAATTTGATTGGGGAAATGCTTGCACTCTTGCACTCTACGTACTGTAACATTTTTTTGAAAACATCTCATGGTCAACATCAAAGTGTGCTATTTGACAATCAAGGTAAATTACTCTTTACCAGAGACAAAGACATACTTTTGATTGAAGAAGTAGCTTTTCAATGTGAAATAATTTTATCAATTGATTCTTGAACAATAATATCAATCTTCAATATATTTTTCAATGTGAGCTTTATGGAACTACTCACTAAACCCCCCCCACAAAAAAAACATTGCTGTCGAGTGCAGGCTAAGGGTATTTTCTAACAAGATCTCATTAGGTACCATACATGATTTACCCAAGTCTCTCAAATATGGATAGATAGATTAGGATATAAAATGAATATTGAATACTGCAGTTGTTTTAATCAATTACTTCCCCTTCTGCATTCTCAAGTTAAGTAGTTTGAAAAATGTAACCTAATTCTGGTCTCAACAGGATCGAAACTTACCATTTTCTGGGCAAGTGGAAGATTTTGGATTTTTCGAAACACATATGCAAATGTTTGGGTCATCTACTTCAAGGTTGAACTCTTTTAAACTAGTAGGCATGATGTTGTTCGCCGATTTGAATTTGAAAACTTATCACTGAGAATTTTGCACCCACTCAAGGGTAATACCGAAATTTATTTGATTGGAATAGCAAAAAACAGAATCAACAAAACTCATGATTATATTCATACATAATAGTGTCAATAATTTTAAAAAAATAAAAATCAGCTGCTACAGTTGTAATCTGGGTGCCAAATGCGAAAAAAGGTGGTAACCTTTTTTGGTGGTATGTCGTTGATTTTTTGATCGATTATGATAGATTTTGATGTGTAGATTCCGAATCCGAGTGATGCCAAGGTGTAAAAGTTGAGCATTTTTTGCAATTCAAGATGGCGGCCAAAATTTCGGTTCCATTTCTAGTCTACCACGATTTTCGTCAAAACGAACCGTCGAACGAAAAAAATCATTCCCATCTTTTTTTTAGTAAATTAAATCTCCAAGAGAATGGTACCAGATTCATGTCTCTATCATTATTAGAAACAAAGTTATGATTTTTCGAAAAAGAGGCTAATTTTCAAGAAAGATGAAAATTTGAGTATTTTCAGTTTTTTCTTGCTCAGATCTTCTGACGTATTTATTTAAATCGTGTGAATCAAAATCCCTCTAGGGATAATTTTGTCCTCTACAATTTGTGATCAAGTAGACCTCTCTATCTTGTATAGTTTCTGAACTAGGGCAGTAAAAAGATATCCTTGTATCTCAAAAAACCCTATTTATGGGGACCATTCGTTTCGACAGAAATCGTGGTAGACTAGAAATGGAACCGAAATTTTGGCCGCCATCTTGAATTGCAAAAACTGCTCAACTTTTATAGCTTGGCATCACTCGGATTCGGAATCTACACATCAAAATCTATCATAATCGATCAAAATATCGAAGACATACCACAAAAAAAAGGTTACCCCCATTGGCACCCAGACTACAAGCACAAAAAGAATTCGTTTACAATATCAGAATATTTCCATGGGAGAGGCTTGCCCAGGGTGCCCATGTGCAAATACCAGTACTAAATGTGGATCATACAATGCATTTTAGCAGTCAAGCCGACTTAATTGATGAATAAAAGTTTAGGTTGTTACATTTCAACACAATAGATGCAGTTGAAACATGTCTGTTGTGACATATGACGCAGCGCAAATATAAAAATTAGCTGACCAGTGGGCATTAGGCTAGCCTACTCTATATGTTACAACTCCAAAGAGAAGAAAAGAAACATCATGTTCTGCTATTGCATCTTGGGAACATGTTCCTGTGCAACTTTTTTCTATACTCCATCCACGGTGTGTTTGGACCTAAGCTCCTCCCCCATTTTGACGTCGCAGGCGGCTGTAGCCAATGGCAAGTAAGATCATCATGCTACAGCTGTTACTTTTTGGGTCACAGTCATGCTGTGAAAATCTTGGAAATGCAAGCCTTTCACTTCTCAGTGAATCTATCAAAATTTATGTGCTTGTGTTTTTTTAGCTGATTTAAATGATACCAGCCTCTCATAGAAGAGTTTTTGGCGGTTATGTTTTGTTCTTTGTTCCACCTTCAACAAAACAGAATAATTCTTTAAAATATACCGTTATTGGTTCTATTGAATTCAAAGTACATACAATAATTACATTAATTTTTTTGCACATAATTAATTTAAAGCTTCATATAGATTAGGTTATATACTTGAATTTGTAGTACGTTAGTGTGTAGTTGAATGAGTTTAAAGTTCCTGGCTTAAAGTGAGCAGTCGAAATAGTAATAACAAAAATATGATTATGAATGATTCTGTTTTATCAACTATAAAATATAATTATAATTATAATTATATCAAGTGATATTGATAATAATCATTCTTATGTTAGAACGATGTGAATTTTGTCGATCAAAAAATAATAACCATAAAAACATCAATATTTTAAAGACCACTTTGTTGATATCTTTGAGGAATTTCTACGTTCCAGGCAATTGCGAACACTTGTGAGCTGATCGGATCATGACGTCAGAGCCTCAGAGGCGGGGCTTAGGTCCAAACACTCAGTGGACGGAGTATAGGCATGACCTCTTAAAAACTCTAGACAATATCAGCTGTTTGCGCCTGGCATCATGTTGGCTTATGACAATATTGTCTTGTCAATTGGCATCGTATAAGCCCAACATAACAGATAAGTTACTCTATAAAAAGTTTTTAATTGATGTAGATCCCAGACACGATGTATAGAATAGTAGAGTTGAGTCAGAGTCAAAAGCAGTTGGCTGGGAAAGCTATGAGTCTGACGTCACGGAGTTCCTCCAGTGAGAGATTTAGCATTGATTTCCCTATCCTTGACGAAAAATCGTACACTTTTTCCAATGTACGAAATACAGAATTGTTTACTGGATTTATTTCTTATTTGAGATTGTAGAGAATTCCAAGACCTATATTTTGAAACATAAATAAAAATCAAACACCCCATAATTTTATTTATGTATCAATTATTTTAAACAGCCCTGTTTTAAAGTTCCTATATTTTGAGTTATTTGAATCCATACTCTATTCACAATAAACTCTTGAGACGGAATAAACAAACTTTTTGAGCAAGGTCTATTCGCTGTGTGCAAGTGGGTGGAAAGGATATTTTTGGCGATTGAGGCGCTATTGGCGGATCATTTCGGCGAAAAATTGATCAAATTAACATTGGAGGAGATAGGGCTAAACCTAAAATAATGTCCTGGAGAATTTGTTGTGTTCTGGATTGTAAGAAATAAAAGACCTATGGAAATTTGAGTTCTATTTGAATCCATACATAAGTTTCATCAATAAAAAGAATGGTTCACTGCATTGAATAAATATTGATAGGTGAAGCTAACCTAATTGTTTTGTTTATGTGCAAAAGAATTTATCGATCAAGTAGGACCATGGAGTGCTCCATTCTAACCTGTACATGAGGTAATGTACATGAATAGTTTTTATGTTAGTTAATCTAATAAGCTGTTACTATCAACGCAAAAACTCTATTAATTATGTTTTAATAAGGAATATTCATATCATTCAATTTTTCAAATAAATGTGAGCTTGCGCCAATTTTTCATTTTCATGTAAGATAACTTATCAGCTGTTATCTCAAAGTTTTTGTCGACTCTCAAATACATCTGTTTGCGGTTGTCTGCTCTCAAATACTTGAAAACTAGGATTTTTCTAATATAATGAGCTATAATACTATCAATAACTAACATTCCTATCCTAAATATCATGTTCTAATTACTGAGAAATGCATGAAGCAGCAAATAATATCATTCTAATTATAAATGTGTTTTCCCCATTTAGCGCTATGCTTTGTATGCTAAAACGCGTAGAAAAGTACACACGATAATCCACCAGAGCGCAGCACGGTAGATGCTCATAGCGAATAGAAGAAGGTCGGGACACGGGTGCCATATTGAGTCTTAAAACAGGCGGTAGATTCAAAACTTCAAAGCTAGTCTTATTGAGTCTTAATCACAGCTGTAGTGACTTTGAATGAAAGTGTAATTTTTTGGGCAGAATAAGCAAATTTCATAAGCAGATGTTTGAGCTTTGAAAAAGTTTAGAATCTACCGCCTGTTTTAAGACTCAAAATGGCACACGTGTCCCGATCTTCTTCTATAGACCTTGTTTTTGAGTGTGTGCTGACACAAAATTAGGGGTCATGTTTAGCTAAAGTGACTGAAATTTCAGCTAAATAGTTCAGAAATTTCTTTCAGTGTGTGCGTGTAATGGACTATGCAAAACGTTCGCCACAGACCAAATTCAATCACAGCTCCAGACAAGAGCCAGCTGTTCAACTGTAGCCGACCGTTTCGCATACTGGAGAACATACCTTTGCACGCACACACATGCAGAAGGTTTATTTATTTCATCTCAAGTGATCGTGAATGGACTAAATATTTCACTCAAATTCAACATGAGAAAAATTCAACTTGTCTCTGGATTCCTCTGCAGCTGGGCTAATGCAATTATGGATGGCGATGCTATCAAATGCAATGCTATTATAAATGTATTTCATAAGACCGTTTAAAACGGACTTATATGCCCGGTTTTTCCAAGCACAATCAAAGTTGAGGGACCCTCAAATTTAGATGAACCGCTGACATTTTCTATGATAAGTAGCCTATAGAAAATGTAGTAAAGTGTAGTAAACTTGAGGGTCCCTCAAATTTGAAGTGTGCTTGGAAAAACCGGGCAATACTCATGTTGAATCTGTATTAAGTGGAATAATAGATTTATGTCCGGTTTTTCAAAGCACACTAAAATTTGAGGGACCCTCTATAGTCCATTCACGATGGCTTGAGACGAGATAAACAAAATCTTTGCATGTGTGTGTGTGTGTGTGTGTGTGTGTGACTGGAGTGGCTTCGTTTTAGCCACGACATAAACAAGTCACAGCAATGCCAAAATCCCGAATTATGTTGTCGGGACTATAACCAAAGCATTGACACAAACACATCTATATCTATATAAGCGAAATGGCACTGGCTGACTGACTGACTCCCTGACTGATTCATCCATCACTAGAACTGAAAATCCACTGAACCGAATGCGTTCAAATTTGGCAAAAATGTTCAGTTGGACGTTTAGACGCGCGCTAAGAAAGAATTTTTGAAACATCATAAGGATGTTGAGTTTGAGTTTTTCTATAGTTTTTCAGCATTTTCTTATTTTTTCGAGAACCAATCGGTAGAAATGTTGGTATTTGGTGGGCAGGTTCAGATAAGGTCTAGAAATGTTGCGTTAAAATACTTTTAAAATCCGTTCAAGAGTACGCCAGAATCACTTTTTCAAAATTATTGTAAATGTATTGCGGGTTGTATATGTTCCGCTTTGATACGACCAATCCTTACTGTAAATTCAATGGTTCAGCGAAACTACAGATGAACAAATTTAGAAGATATTGAATCAAGTTTCAAACAATGTCCGATATTGAAAAATAAATAAAATCAAACACCCTTTTTTTGAAAACTTTAAAAATTATAAAGTTTTTCAACTTTATTTTTAAAGTTTTCAAAAAAAGGGTGTTTGATTTTTATTTATTTTTCAATTATTTTAAACAGCCCTGTTTTAAAGTTCTTTATTCAATGTCCGATATACTTCTCAAAGTCCAGGGTCACTTTAGCGTTTATACTACTACCAGGATATTAGCGTTTTACTATTTTTCGGAGTTAATCTCAGATTTTTCGAGAACAAATTGGCAGAAAATGTTGAAATTTGGTAAACAGGTCCAGATTAGGTCTAGAAATGCTGTATTTAATAAATTTCGAACCCCTTCTAAACAGAATTCGCAGGCGAGCGAAGCGAGCCTGTTTTTTTTAGCTTACACTGACAGAGGTTTTGCAGGTGAGCGAAGCGAGCCTGTTTGATTCACATACACTGCCGATGCTGTCGGGGGTCGGGGGATGCTAGGCGGAGAAGGCGAGCGAAGCGAGCCTTCCGGCTTGTTTACTATAATTGTTTGTTCATTTTAGGTTCATGCAGTCAAGAGACAACCGAAACAAGCAATTTCCCAATGTCTATCTACAGAAAATATTACTCAAAGATACTTATTCTGAATTGCCTACAACAAAATTCGGGGTTTCGGCATTGCTGTGACATGTTTATGTCGTGGCTAAAACGAAGCCACTCCAATCGCACACACACACACACACACACAGAGCTTTTGTTCATCTCGTCCCCAGCCATCGTGAATGGACTATAGTTTACTACACTTTACTACATTTCCTATACTTATAGGTACTAGAAAATGTTAGCTGTTCATAAAAATTTGAGGGTCTCTCAACTTGGGGGAAAAGTGTGCTTGGGAAAACTCGGCATAAAATCACTCAAAATGTAGGTCTTGAAATTCTCTACAAGCTCATATAAGATATTCATCTATTAGAATAATTCTGTATTTTGTGAATTGGGAAAAAACTGTTAGATTTGGATATCGAGTATCGAACATTGACTATCGATATGTATCATACATTTATATTGATCTAATTTATTGATTGTTGTTCTAACTGAGATGGTGACTGATGTGTTTTGAAGATGACAATGTCTTACTGATTTATCTGTAATATGAAAGTATTTCTCAATAAATAGTGTTATATTATGAAAGAGTGTTTATTCCATCATTCCAACAAAAACGTAAGTTTTTTGTCAAGGATAGGGAAAGTTTTTCACTGGAGGAACTCTGTGACGTTTCCCAGCCAGCTGTTTTCCACTCTGGCTTACTTCTGTATTCTATACACCTTGGATCTCAGTACCATTTTAGAATAATTTTCATTTTACATGCATTTGTGCAAAATCAACAATTTGAATTTTGAAATGGCTAAGAAGCTAAAACATGTCATGTTAAATAAAAATCATTTTAAATGGAGGCAGATATTGATTGAAAACTATGAGTAACTCACAGTAGCCCTAAGAAAAAGGGAAAACAGATACTCATGAGAATGATATCAGCACCCATTATTATAGTATATTATTATGGTATATCTATTAGTACGGTACCTTGATGTAATAAGTGTTCGTCAATTAGGTGTAAATCGATATGATTGAATAGCAGAGACCAGGTAGAACAACATCTACAATTTGGTTCCAAACTATGGCACCAAATTTGGATTTTTAAAAAACCAATCAATTTGATTTTGTAGAAAATTATCCACGAATCATGCACATTTGATAACAGCTGTTGTTGCAACAGAATGCTTTGTCTAGGCTACTCTAATAAAAAGTATAGACTGCTACACATTGAGGAAATGAAATTTATTTTATTACAATCACCTTGATAAGTGGAAATCAGAATTCCTGCACTCCATTGTCAGTTGTCATCTCTTCAAATCACACTATGACACTTCAGTTTACACATGAATTTTTCATTATTTGCAACTTCTTTTTATTGGTTTCTTACAGGGATTGTTGCAGCTACTTTTGCCACTTGCATACTTGTCAAAATTCATGGCAGCGGCTCCTGGTCTTGGAAGATTTCTGGCTGCTAGGTCGCCAGTATTTTTATTATAATTATAGTTATAATTATATTTGCTATCCTCATTTGATCCATCAATTGCATTGTAGTTGTAATTGTAATTATAATCATACCTATTGCGTGCCTCTTTCTTTCCATTTTTGCCTCCTTGACTACCATCCTGGCCATCTCCAGGATATTGGCCACCTCCTTGGCCACCTCCTTGGCCACCTCCTTGTCCTCCTCCTTGTCCTCCTCCTTGTCCTCCTCCAGGATACCAACCACCTGGTCCTCCGCCAGGATACCAACCACCTGGTCCTCCGCCAGGATACCAACCACCTGGTCCTCCGCCAGGATATTGACCACCTCCTTGTCCTCCTCCAGGATACCAACCACCTGGTCCTCCGCCAGGATACCAACCACCTGGTCCTCCTCCTGGATATTGACCACCACCTTGTCCTCCTGGATATTGCCCACCACCTTGTCCTCCTGGATATTGACCAGCACCTTGTCCTTCTTCTGGTAGTTGATCTCCCACATCAGGTGGATCTGAGGGTGCATTAAAAGGTGATACTTTTGCAATCCTACGCATGTTTGATGGTGTCTTTCCTGATCTTCCACTTATTCCTTCTGGACCACCTCCTCCTTCTGGAAGTAGACCACCTTCTAATTCTGGAAGTTGACCACCTCCTGACTCAGGACCTTGTCCACCCCCTTGACCACCTCCTTGTCCTCCTCCAGGATACTGACCACCTCCTTGTCCTCCAGGATACCAACCACCTGGTCCTCCTCCAGGATACCAACCACCTGGTCTTCTGCCAGGATACCAACCACCTGGTCCTCCGCCAGGATATTGACCACCTCCTTGTCCTCCAGGATACCAACCACCTGGTCCTCCTCCAGGATACCAACCACCTGGTCCTCCTCCTGGATATTGACCACCTCCTTGTGGAAGTTGACCACCTCCTTGTCCTCCTTGTGGTAGTTGACCACCTCCTTGTCCTCCTTGTGGGAGTTGACCACCTCCTTGTCCTCCTTGTGGGAGTTGACCACCTCCTTGTCCTCCTCCTGGTTGTTGACCACTTCCTCGTCTCCCTCCTTGTCCTTGATTGTAATTATAATCGTAATTATAATTGTAATCACTTCGACCCCCATTATTGGTACCATCTCTATTATAATTATAGTTATAGTTGTATCCATAGTTGCTTCTGGACCCTCGTCTTTTACTTCCATCACTCTTTCTTGAATCTGAGTCGTCAGGGCCTACATTATCCTTTCCCTCACTGTTGAAAGGCACAGCTCGTCCCCCAAAATTGAATGGAGCCACATTGGCACCATTTCCTGTAACAATAAGAAATCACTAATCATTCAGGGAATGTAGCATCGATATAGTGAGGAGAACAAATATATAAGTAGTGTTCTGTGAACAGTAGACTCAACGTATTGTTACTGACTAGCCCTAGTTCCTGGTGTAGGTATTTCTTTAAAAATTATATTCATCACTCAAGTACTATAGTCTGTCCAAGCAAAGAAGACCCTCTGGCAAGATGGGGAAATGACTCAAGCTCGGTCAATTTTTGTTCAAAAATTATCAATTTGATTTCAAATAGTAGGAAACAATTTTATCTACTATTAAGACCACATTTACAATTCTTGAACAAAAATTGACCAAGCTGAAGTCATTTTCTCATCTTACCAGAGGGTCTTCTTTGCTTGGACAGACTATATAATTATAAATGTTTTCCATTACCCGGCAATGTCCATACATTTAGATATTCAGATACATTTAGATATCTGTATTCATTGTAAATGATAATCACAGTACCTTTTTCAATTTTTTCTATTTTGTATTGAAAAATGAAAAAGGAAAAATAATTGAAAAGGATAGGCTACTGTGACTATTATTTAAAATCTGGAGATGACACCATTGAACAAATGAAATTCCACACAATTTTCATTTGAATAATGCTTTAACCTCATAGAGAATGAAAAATAAAATATTAAAAAACGTTGTAAAAATAGAATAGCATACAGTTAAATTGAAAATATTTTATGAAAATATTTTTTTTTCAAGTTACACTCCTTTTTCTCCAGCATAAAGCCTGTGTTTTTTTTATTTGTTATTGTTTATTGTGTTTTTTAATGAGTTAAAAATTAAAATTGAATTGGAATAACGGTACTACATTTTATTTGAAAGGAATATTTCTCAGTGACAAAATTTTCACTGGGAACAATGAAAACACTTTAATAAGTTCTCTAGGAAATTATTATTTAATAGTAACCTATTATGTTTTTCAAATGAGTGAGAGAGTATGCTCCCAACACAATTAATTGCCTACCTTGAGTTCATAATTTTGTGCAAACAATAATATTGAGAACAGTACTTTCATAATTGAAACAAAAACCCAAATGAAACAATAATTTAATTTTTTTTTCTTTTAATTTGATAAGATTGATATGATTAGAATGTAAATTGATTTAAATAGTTTATTCAGATAACTTGGTGGATTGATGGAAAACAAGAATGCAGTTTTTCACAAGTTGAACGTTAAAAAATGTTTAAAAACTTACCATCTTTTTGGTGATTTTTTGAAACACATATACAAAGATCTGTTTCATCTTCAAGGTCCGTCAATTTCAATGTAGGCATGATGTTGTTTGCCTATTTCCCTTGAAGATTTTCACTGAAAATTTTGCACCCACTCACGGGTAATGCCGAAATTTGTTTGATTCAACTAACAAACTCAATCAACAAATCTCAGTTATTTCATGTGATAACCGACTTCTTATTAGTCTTGAAAAAAATCAGCTGCTGGTGATAAAATTAAATCTTAACTTAGCTCAACCATATCACTTTCTCTGTGGCTCAACCAGAAAACTAATAGAATAATAACCTGATCATAGTACAAAAATGGCGGAAAGTGTTTCTAGTCAGCATATGAAATCTCATGTTAATTGCAGTCTAAAAGCAGTAGAATTTGAACAGATGATTGTGAATCTTTTGATTGAAATGGCATTTCCTATTCCAATTCGAACATATTTGGCCATTTTTTATAATGATTAAGATATTGTTTTTAATAAGAAATAATTATTATCAAATATGATGATTATGATTAGGTAGTATTTTCAGATTCACAAAATATCAAATTAGGTGCTATTAAGCATGTATTTTGATTTCTCAACTTTATTTCATATTCAATGCTTACATTTTCATTCATCTTACTCTCTAATAATATATTACTTTTAAACTCCAAATGGTCTATCTGTACTCTAGCTTGATCTTTCTATATTATACTGTAATATCTTTCTTTAATATCTTCTTCTTTCCATACTCAATTAAGTTCAATAATTTTATAATCTTTCTATCATCAATTAACATTTTTATAATATTCTCTATATTCTGTATAATATCTTCTCCTTTACTTCCTCAGTTAAGTTTGATTAAATTGTGAAAATTCAATTCCATTAATTTTGTACCACATTGTAAAGCCTAGTTAGGCACCTGGTAAAATACCTCAAGGATTAGCGAGCTCATTTTTTTGTAATGTCCTTCAAAGAAAATTGAATTGAGTTGAAATTATTATTATTTTGACACTGTTCAATATCGTGTATGAAATGATAAAATGATAAGCCCACAATTATAGATTTCAATCCCCTCAAAAACCTTCTCACAGAAACCAACGTTTCCAGTAAGGAGCTTCCTGGTTTTAGTAGGGTTGTCCTCGAGAAATGCACCTGTTGACGGGGATTTCATTGGGGTGGGGAGGGGGGTGGGTTAGGTTGGTGATCCAGGGGGTTGCTTTTGAGGGGTGGTGGGGGGGTGGTTAGAATTGTACACGCAACGTAGTCTAGGTTGCACTACGCATACTCTGACCTGTAGCACTGGATTTTACGATGCGTAAAGTAGATTTCAACGAAAATGGCAGGTTTCGAAAATAATTTTTACACAACATCTCAGTCAGGACAGTTTAAAAGCGGTCTACAAAAGTTTAATTATTCAGCTGAGGTCGCTCACGACGTGTTACGCTCTCACAGACCACTAAACAACTGTCCTGACAGAGCTGAGAAGCGATGCACATCATTTGTGGTGCGCCAGTTGCTTTGGCTTCTACTGAACGTGCCAGCGTGCACAAAGATTCAGTGGTTTGACGTCAAGCTGCGTCGTCATGGCAACCGCTGGGCTACGCTGCTGATCTGCCAGGTGTGCGCGTGTGGCGCAGACGGTACGCAGACACTTATTGCGACCCTATAGTTGACGGATATATGAGGGAGACTATAGATTATAATATTATGGTATTTTGTCAGTATGAATATATGTTCCTTATAGTCAGGAATGCGACATGCAACATTTCTCACAAAATATCGTAATTAATGTAAAGTTTCCCTCATCTATCCATCAAGTGTATATAGAGTCGCTAAATAATTATGTGATGTAACTTTGATAAAGACTGTCCAAGCAAAGAAGACCCTCTGGCAAGATGAGAAAATGACTTCACCTCGATCAATATCGGTTCAAAAATTATTGATCTGGTCTCAATTGTAAGGAACGTTCTGATCTACTATCTGAGACCAGATGAATGATTTTTGAACCAATTTTCACCGAGCTGGAGTCATTTTCTCATCTTGCCAGAGGGTCTGCTTTGCTTGGACAGACTATGCATCTGAAATACTGTTTGTCTTTGATACATTATGTCTCTTTGATGATATCTCCGATGTATCATTCATTATTAATAATATTTTAATTACTATAGGGTACTACTTTGTATCCTGGAACGTAAAATGTACCTGGCTTGTGTGAAATTCAATATTTTATTTGGATTCACATTTGAATCGTCTGTTCAAGCATGTATATTCTATAATATTAGGGTTGTCAATCCCTGACAGTTCTATCATCCACAGCTTGTTGTCATTTAGCTATGCCTAGATAGTGTATTTGAAATCAAAAGAGACAATAGATGATTCAAATAAGCTGTAAGTATGATTCATCATGAACAAGAGACTGATGAAACCGCCTTTACTTCTGGCGTCAACCATGAACAATACAAAACTTTACATGGATGTTCTATTTATTTATTATTATCAAACAATAACCCCCATTTACCACCATTTAAACTATGGACACTCTGCAGAGCATCTGTCTAGTTTACTTCTTAATCAAGTCCTTTTTTTATGAAATGGACCACGTACATTTTGAACTGCACTATTCAGCTTTGTTTATGTGCTATAGTCAAGCAAAGAGGACATTCTGGCAAGATGGGAAAATGACTCCTGATCGGTCACTATTGGTTGAAAAATTATCAATTTAATCTCAAATTATAGAGCAGAATGTTTGATACAATGTGAGACCAAATTGATAATTCTTTTATCAATATTGACCGAGCTGGATTCAAATTCCCATCTTGCCAGAATTTCTTCTCTGCTCGACCAGACCAGACGTTCGCCTGCTTTTAACGATGCAAAACATCTAAAATAAGAATTTCACCTTGGGAAGGAATTAATATCCTTGCATGGAGTTCTCTAGAATAGTTTTGTGAAGCTCTTCCACATATTTCCAATTAATTTTCATCTGTCTTCCAGCAATTTCCTTGTGCAAAGCGACCAACTAATTCAGGGTTAGTTCGGTTTTGAATACAATGATATTAAAATGAGAAAACCAACTAGCAAGCTTTTAATGAGTTATTTTGAAAGTACTTCAAAAGCTCAGTATTGATTTAGATCAAAATATTTTTGGAATTTCCAAAATCTAGGAAGATTTTAACAAATTCGAATTAATTGAACGTGAATTCACTAGAACCTATAGGTTTACAGTTTAGCTAAATGAATAATTCGACTTTAATTCGACTTTTAATTCGACTTAGTAGTTGTGAAGGTGAAAGTGATAGTTATAGATATTGAATGGAAAGACAAGATATTGTTAAATACAGTATTAGAAAATCGAAATACCGGTTATCAATATCTAGTAAACTAGAACTAAGATAATTATAATTTTTTTTATTGAGTCATACTTTTACATGGAACTCAACGTGAAGAGCAGCGATATTTATACTATTGGTCAAGCACCGCTATTGGTAGACGCTTGAACCAATCACAGTGAACGTCTGTCATTGGCCTAGACAAGCTCCTCCCCGATTAGCGATTCATTCAAACTTTACGAAATGGCGATTTGAACAACAAACACAATACGGTAGCCTGATTGGAGAATGATAAATAGTGTTACAATATCATGAACACAGAAATGAGTACACAAATCGGGATGACAGGAACTTTCGAATCAACGTTATTAGGCTATCAAAATAATGTCATAATATACATAACAAAATGAAAGGCTTCAACATAATACTAATTACATTTTAATAATAGTTGGAAACAATATTTATAAACGTTCAGCTTTGTTTGATTGAATGAAACCCATGAAAATCATGATTTTTTCATTGTTTTTCTTCTTAATGTGTAGATTTGACATTCGGCCTAGTGAGATGTGAGATCGAACTCCTCAAAATGTTATTTTCTAAAAATTGGACACGGGGTAATCATATTTAGAACATAAAGTGATGAAAAAGCACAGGTTAAAGTTGTTAATCAAGATTCTAGTACAAATCATAAAGTAGAAACAGATACTTCAAAATTCATTGCTCTCTACACTTGAAACAGATACATAAAAAAATCCCAACTAATCTTTCTCGAAATGAAAACATGGAGCTCCAGATTTTTGTCATAAATATTTAACACAAGTTGTACTTGAAGTAACGCAGAGGAAACTCAGAATTAACAACTAACTGTTGCGCTGTACTAGGATGCAACCACCTTGATGCAACAGAGCAGCAGGATCATGCAACGCAAGAAGATACGTATCAAGTAAGGAGCGTATCACGCCACGAAGTGGACCTAACCTAACATGAACTTTGAGCCTACCACAAGCAGTAGACTGTTCCGAACTGAGGATTTGCTCTTCGTGGAAACCAGGGGAGATTCCGATATTGTGTTTATCTCAAATACTGTTGTAATGTTTGGGTTGGGCAGAGACCTATGGGTTGAACAATATTATGTTAATACTGAACATGTATTTGTACATCTGTATGACTCAAGGAGGTGTATGACCCCCGGGTAGACTGTCTAAGCAAAGATGACATTCTGGCAAGATGAGAAAATGACTCCAGCTCGTTCAATATTTGTTCAAAAATCATTAATTTGATATCAAATTGTAGGAAACATTCTCATCTACAATTTAAGAATTATAAATGTGGTCTTAATAGTAGATCAAATTGTTTTCCACAGATAAAATTTACAATCCTTGAATCAATATTGACCGAGTTAAAGTCATTTTACAATCTTGCCAGAATGTCTTCTTCACTAGGACAAACTATACCATAAACAGGTACTCGATATGATCTATTCTGTTAGAGTAGTTGTGAAGGTGATATTTTCGTAGTTAACCATTTAAATTGAAAAGACAATAGTTCACTGGTGGCTCGTACCCATGAAACAGGTGAAGTGCCCGTATCTTTTACTGTATAGCACTTCACCCGTTTCGTGGGCACGAGCCGCCAGTGCAGTAGTTACCAGTTTTGGTTGTTACACCATTTTCAATCTCTGATGAACTAAAACTTGAAGTGGAGAGAGCAGTATTTATACCAACGATCAAGCACCGCTATTGGGAGTTGCCTCAACCAATCACAGCGATCGTTTGCCATTGGCCGAGACAAGCCCCTCCCCGGTTGGCGGTTAATACAAACTTCACAAAATGGCGATTCATAGGGTGAATACAATAATAAAATATTGATATATAGTTACAATAACATATAGAATGAATAGATGAATGTTTCAAGAGAAATGAGATGCAATGGAATTTGATAATACCGTTACGAATGACTAAAAAATTTATGATAAGACTTCTAGGTTGGTGGTGTTATACTGGTTGAAATGAATCTGTTACTTTGCACTGAACTGTGAATGTTTTTTTGTTACTCTAGTTATTTCTGAAGCTTCTACGAGTAAAATTTTCACTAGTCTGCCTTTGTTATTTGAATCCAGAAACTCAACATTCCCCTCGCCCTTGAACTTGTGATCATTTGATATAAAATGTTCAGCAAAGTTAGAATTCACATTACATTCATTGTAAACTTTGATAAGTTTCTTCATCCTAATAAGACAATTTTAAAATTATTAAATTTCTAGAGCAGTTCCATAAATTCAATAACTTGCCAGAGTCAGAACATATTGGAGCAATAATGCTGAGGGGTTAGGCCTACTCAAATCGGTTCATAGATTCAAGAAGGTAAAATGACGAAAAACCGATCCAGTACGTGATGATCTTGTGAAGCATCACCATTCTACAAGGTAGAGTTCTTCATCATATTTCTTTTCAGTTTTCCATACAGTCTCTTCAATAATTCAATTACTATTGAATTGGTGTTTCAATACAATTTTACTTAGTCATTAGAACCTCAAGCTGCGTATCAAACTTTCCACCCCCATCACACCCCATCAACCTTGTATCCCGGTGAGCTTCCTCCATTTAATCTGCGTTTCGGATCGATGACGCGCGCTTCCCAACCGCGCGGGAGTTGCCTTAGTCCCAGGCCCAAGTGCTTGGCAGTATGGTCGCAATCCGCGGTCGGCCATCCTCACCTTGGTTCGAGGCTACGTCGCTTAACCGTCGAGACAGTCGTCGAGCTGAGCAGGTGGTCGTCAACCCCTACTTCCTTCCGAGAAGCTTCAACAGGTCGTTTCTTCTGCCTGTCGCTGGTAAGTAATGGAGAAAAATCGATGAAAATTGATGGAAAACTAATTGAAAACTTTCTCCACAGGTGGAAAGTATGGTGGAAGCTTATTGAACCAGGTTCAAAAAATATAAAGGAGTCGATAAAAGTCGGAATACATGGTATAGAATTGTAATAAGTCTAAATAGATACTATAGGGTCGGAAAAAGTCGAGAGAAATGATTGGAGTGTTGAGAAAATTGAGGGTTGGAAAATTATGAAGTTTTGGGAAAGTAGTATGGAATTCGGGAATGATGGTATGAGATCAAATGAAGTAGAGAAAAATGATTGGATCGTTGTGGAAATGGATGGTAAAAAATAATAAAGTTTTAAGGAAGTAGTATGAAATCGTTAGAAATTGGAAATGATGATGTGGGATCAAACTAATGAAGTCGAGAAAAATAATTAGAGGGTTGTGAAATTTGAGAGTAAAAAATAAAAGAATCTTGGGGAAATAGTATGAAATCTATGAAAATTGGAATAGATACTTTAGGATCAAACTAGTAAAGTCGAGAAGAATAATTGGATGGTCGTGAAAATTAAGAATAAGAAAGATTAAAGAGTTGAGAAAGTGAAAATTGTTTGGAATATATTTCAGAATTCGTGGGAATACTTGAGAATATGGAGAATTGGATTTGGGAGATGTTGGAAAATGCTGTAAAAATCATTAAAATTCAAATTCTTTTTTGTAAAAATATTCAAGAGTAGCCTATAAATTATTTGAACGGTCCAGAGAAAATAATATAATAGAATCGATTACAGTGAAAAATAATATAATTGGAATAACTAAAGTTGGGTTTCAAAGAAGAAAATGTTGGAAGCATTGATTGAAATTTATTCTGGAATTCGTAAAAAGTTTAAAATACGGAGTATGGGGTTGTAAAAAGTAGATGGAAATGCTGAGAGAATATGGATTCGATTAAATTTGATTTGAGTTGGAAAAATAATTGAAAATATGAAAATTGGGATAGAAACTGATAAATGTTATTCAATATCGAAAGAATGGATAATTCACTTTAAAAAAAGGAAAATACTTGGAAAATTGAATAGAATTGTTCAAAATCAATGAAATAGAGACTGAGTGAAGGGAAAATTGTGAAAATTCGGATTAAACTGTTACAAAAATATTGCTTGTTGAGATGAAATTAGTTCACATATGGACAAGATTTGAAGGAATTGGAAACCATAATATGAAGAGGGGTTCAAAATGGTTTCCAAACGAAGGTTTCTTTCAAATAGAGCATGAACTGATGAATATTTATTTCATTTCAAAACTTTTTATTTTTTATCAAATTAATTCAAGATTGGTTCGTAATGGATGGGAAAAGGAACTTGTGAGTTCTACTACGTAAATTATCGACAAAAATTATCAATTTAACAATAGGCTAACATGAAACAAACCAACTCAATAAATATTCACAGTTCCCTTGAAATGATTTCATTCCTCTTTACATTCATAAACAAATAAACATAATTTGAAAAAAAATTCAACTCTATCATCTCCTGAAAATCCAATTAAATTAACTCAATGAGAGGATTGATTCAGCTTCCTTAACGTACGTTTTCGATCTTACGACACGACACAACGATTGGATCTCGTCTCAAACTCAAGAGCCGTTATTGGCTCTTGCTGCCGATCGATGAGTCGTGTCTCTTGAAAAAAGATTGTCTTGAAGAGAGACGTTTTGTCTCTCTTGTTTCTGAATCTCTTGAAATTCATATTCTTCTACTAAAACCCAATCATGATTATCATAATGGTTGGATACTGATGATACCGACTATAACTTTTATAAAAATTCAGAATTTTTTCAAGTGGAAAGTGTTTTTTTAGTGAAAATTTTAATGTAAACTTTCATCATCTTTCATTCATCATGTAAGCATAATCATCATCACCTTTGCTTAAAATACTTGCTATCAAGTCGCAATTGTAACAATGAATAATAGATAAATAGTATTATCGATAGAATTTCTGTATACAATGCTCATTCTGCGTTGTAACAAAAATCTTATCAAAAATAATTACTATCATAATTAATTTCAATATCAAAAATTATACACCATCGATATTTTCTTTGGGTTCGAATCCATACTGATATGATCTCATACAATAGCAAAATACTTATTTTCTCTTAGGGCTACTGTATTCGTTAAAACTTTAAATAATTGGAATCAAAGTAAGCTTAGCCTTTTTTTAAATATTTCCATTTAACACTACATGTTTCGGCGATATAGCCATTTTCAAGTGTAAAATAGAAATATGTTTCAAAAAAAGGGTACTTTGATTTTAATTATTTAAAGTTTCAATAGCAAAATAATATAGCTGATGCAATGAGTTGAACAAGATGTAACCTACTGACAGCTGATGTTAAACTTGTATTGTCTCGCTTGATTCCGAAAATCATCATCTAGACATAGCTGAATAAATTGAATAGCTTCAAATACATATTAAATGTTAATAACAGTACCCTTTTTCAATTATTTTTATTCATGCATAATATTTTTCGACATTCAAATCTCCTTCATCACTCCTATGTTGCCTTAGAGTGTCGGGGTAAGACATAGCTAAATGAAAACTTTTACGAATTGACAAAATCAGCTGTTGGAGCGCACAAGGAGCAGACAAAATCGCTATTATTTTTAGCTTTAGGTAGGCTATAACGAGTTTCAACAAAATCCGAATACATGATCATACTACACCACTATTATAACCATATTGAATCAACTGTACAGATTGTAATAGTAATCTTCAAGTGATTAGTGCTGCAAGAAAGTCCATTCCAAGCTCCTTTGGAGGAGTGCTTAACACTTTAGCGTCATTTATACTAAGTTTTAGCAAAATCCCACCACATATTAGGTTATAATATACCACATAATATTAAATCACAATATTGAACAAATCGAGTTAACTGTACAAATTGTAATAGTAATCTTTAAGTAGTTCTATGAGAAAACCCATTCCAAGCTTTTTTGAAGAAGTAGGAAGAAGTCTCTCCAAAAAGCGATGGCGTCCTAATAGTCTGTCCAAGCAAAGAAGACCCTCTGGCAAGAGAGAAAAATAACTACAGCTCGGTCAATATTAGTTCAAAAAATATTGATTTGGTCTCAAATTGTAGATCAAATCGTTTCCTACAATTGAGACCAAACCAATAATTTTTGAACCAATATTGACCGAGCTGGAGTCATTTTCCCATCTTGCCAGAGGGTCTTCTTTGCTTGGACAGAGTATAGTAAGCGAGAGATTCGATTTAGCAGTCGTATATGGGTCAATTGAATTCTGGAGACATAGAAAATGTCTAGGAACGAGAGAAATTCTTTCGTATGGAGTCACTTGGGATGAATTTTTCAACAATATTGTACAACTACTGTCTTCTAGAAATTGTCTGACTTATTACAGCTGTTTCTATGAGATAAATATTGGAAATATGTCACAATATTATTGCTTGTGAGAAATAATGTATTGAGGGAGATTTATAACCTACAACGTTCTATTGAAATAAAGTGATACAAATAATAATGGTTTTGGTGAAATAGCTATCCGTCAGCGTAATGAAGGAAAGGATTTTTTGAAACAAATTTTATGAAAAAGATTTTACATAGAACCTTTCCCAAGTTTGTTCTTTTTTTACTCATCCTTTGTCTGATAAACAGATGTTCAGGTTGTATATTATCAATCGAAAATTGAATTCAACAAACCGAGTAAGAATATAGCTGAAGCCAAAAAGTTAGGCGGTTTCGTCTGCTCCTTGTACGCTTAATTTTTGTGAATTTACTATCAATTTACTATCTCTCATTCATATTTTCCTATGGTAAGACGATTTTCTATACGCCATAGTCCAGACTCCATCATCATGACTGTCAACCCCGAGGCAGGCCTACTACTTAAAAATCAAGATCTTATTAGGAGGCTTAAGAGAACGAACCTTTTTAAATTAGTTTAAAACCAACTGGTGATAGTGTGTGCATACAGTTTCAGTGCTGCTCTCAGAACTGCTTTAGTCGTCGTTGGAAGAACTGAAGTTTTAAGTCTTGTTAAAATGATAGTTAAAAATCTTGATAGTTAAAAATATCTTGATAGTTAAAAATGTGAACTGAAAATTGATGGATTACTGCTTTAGTCGTCGTTGAATAAACTGAAATTTTTAGACTTGTTATAGTAAAAAAAGTGAACTGAGAATTGATGGTTTGTCTCTAGACAAGTTTCAATGACATCCATTAGAAAAAAGATATTTTCCCAGCCTATCATATTTCTATCATCTCCTTACAATTTATCTCTAACCATTTCTTTTTTCGCCATTTCCACAAATTCCCTATCTTCTCCGATCAATAATTCCTGTTACATCTCCTCACCTTTACTCACCAATTTCCCTTTTCATCCCTATTTTCCCGCCATTTTTCCCACTCCTTCCACGACCGCCATTATCGAATTCCCGCCAATTTCTCAGTTCCGCTGAGCATGCTGGTCACGTAGGCTTTTCGCACACAGCTGGATTTCCTGCGAAAATTGCGCGCCAACTTTGCAAACCAACCAGAGTGGCGGCTGGAGAATGTCTTTCATCAACGCTCAGCTCGTTCAGGATAGTCTGAAAGCTGTCTTTGAAAGCTCACTGAGTGGAAAGTGATCTCAGGGATACAGTTTCGCTTTTGACGACCGAGTTACACTGTCCTAACAGAGTAAATCACTAATAACAATAATTTTTACAACCGCCAATTCCATTGGAATCTGCCATAACAGCCCTCCAGCAGTTATAGTCTGTCCAAGCAAAGAAGAGCCTTTGGCAAGATGGGAAAATGACTTCAGCTCGGTCAATTTTGGTTCAAAAATTATCAATTTGATCTCAAATTGTAGGGAACAATTTGATTTACAATTTGAGACCAAATTGATAATTTTTGAACCAATATTGACCGAGCTGGAGTAATTTTTTCATCTTACCAGAGGGTCTTCTTTGTATGGACAGGCTATAACAGTGTCGTCTCACCTTTGGGCGAAATTAATATCAACTTCCGTCGTTGTCGTATCTTATACTTCAATTTCTTATAAGTTTCCTTCTTCCATGACCACTTTTACATCTTTTTTCGAACTAAGCTCTCTATTTGACCTATCTACCTTATCCTTTTTTCTCATTATCATTTATCATTTTTAAATTTAGTTGCCGTCTTTCCCACTTTCATTGATAATTAATAAGTTTATTCAAAATAAAAAATAATATAAATAATTTAAATGGAAATAATAAATGTGATTGATGGATTAAAAATGATTTTAACCGGGTCCTTTTTCCTTTTCCACTTCATTTTTTCAACACTTTCTCTCTGTAACCTCCCTTCCTTTTCTACCTTTTCCTCATTTTCCCCTTCCCCTCCTTTTACCCCTTCTTCTCCATTTTTCCCTCCTCCTCCTCATCCTCCTCCTCCTCCTTCTTCTCCTCCTACTTCTTTTAATCCATCTTCTTATTATTATTTTTCCTTCTATTTCTCCCTCTTTCTTATCCCTCCAAATTTAATTACCATTTAATTAAATTCAATTACCAAAGCTATAATTGTCACCAAGACACACTACTCTCTTCAAATCTCTATTTTCCCTTCCTCCTCCTCCTCCTCCTCCCCATTTTTCCCTTTTTCCCCTCTCCCTCTCTTTTCCTTTTCCTCTCCTTTTCTACCTCCACCTCCTTTTCTAACCTTCCTCCCATTTCATTTCCTCTTTTACCTTCCAGAACTTTCCCAACTACGATCGAGTTCTGAATTACTGTGAAAACCGGTGGGAAATAGTACAACTTTTATGGCATAGCGGAAGTACGCTGGCCGATTGCACAATATTACGTGAGAGTAATGCTGATCTAGTTCTGCGGTGTCAGCGCAACTTGAAAAATTCAGTTTACAGCTTGAAAATTACGGGCTACAGGTTGAAAAAGACGATGATTGGTGACCGATAGGTCAAGGTTTCAACAAGGTAACATTTCAATGTCATGATGAGGTTGTTCAAGGTCGCCTCATGCTTGATTAAGGCCCAAAGGCAGCAACTTTAGTTAAACTAAGTTTTCCTGAACATGGTTGAACCACCCCTTTAGTCAGATTTCAAATCAAGTTTAAAGCATAATATGTTGAGTCCAGTTTGAGCATGGATGGGCCTTAACATTTAAATAGATAAGCTTTTGTTGATTAAAGTAAAACTTTAAAATATCATTCACAGTGAAGTTCAAGTGTGAATTTGATGTTTTCCATTGCGACTTTGTCAACTGAATTCTATAATAGCATGCATAACTGTCTTCTACTATGATAAATGAGAAGGTTTTTCCTATCGTAATGAAGAAATACAGGGTTGTATATCAGTTATTATTCAGTTTTATGTAATTTTCGTATCTTATAAATGTAATTTGGAGTGAACGTTTGTGTGATATCATTTCTCCCTTTAATAGGAAGCTATTTTGATATGAATGGTATGAACACTGTAAGTAATGTAATAGTTATTCAAATTAGACCGGTATTACACTGTAATATTTCTATAAAAGTTATAAGAAAATAGATGCGGTAATACGGAATAATATTTCCATCTCTTTCCAAATGATATTAGAAATATTGATACCGGCCATAGATTATTTTAGAAATACGATAACTTTCCTCAACTAGTCTCCCGTTTACAAAAGTCATAATTATGGTATATTTGATGAGAAATATTAATTATTATTATTTCAGAAATGCATTTCGATGATTGAAATGAAATGCACTGATCATCATTTTGACATGTGCCATCTATCATTGAATACTATCTCCTCGCGCTTTTCAATTATTATATCCTCCAATTTCAAAAATAATTACAAAATTCACTTCATGAAAATGAACGACTGTATCGTTTAATTGATCGTCAGCTTATCTTTTCGAATTTTCATCAACTGTCACATTTCAATCCATTATCGCTCCCCTTGATAGAATGGAGCATCCTCTCCATAAAAGCTTAATCTCAAACATGAAGAGAGAAACTCATTTATTTTTCGAATTTATTCAGAGATGATTTCTCGTTATAAATACAAATAAATTAATCTCATATTCGAAAAATAATTGGTTGTACTCAATCGATACTATAGGCATAAAGTCTGTCCAAGCAAAGTAGACCCTCTGGCAAGATGAGGAAATAACACCAGCTCGGTCAATATTCGTTCAAAAATTATTGATATGGTGTCAATATTGTAGGATACATTCTGATCTACAATTTGAGACCATATCAATAACTTTCCAATGAATATTGACCGAGCTGGAGTCAGTTTCTCATCCTGCCAGAGGGTCTTCTTTGCTTGGACAGACTATACTATAGCTGACGCCAAAAACTAATGCGGTTGGCGAATGCCGTTTATCAATGCTCACCTCGGTTTCTTCATTAATGATTAATGATTAATTATTGAATCATCAATTCATAACTATTATAATGACCACAATAATGATTACAATAATAATAACTACACTAAGTACAGTATATGAAAACAGGAGAATACAGTAGCCTACTGTTTAAATACAACCTTCTATAATTAGTATTTTTTCTACAGCCTTCCATAATTCGTAACCTTGAAAATTCGTAACCCTCCATAATTCGTAATAAACCTTCAGCCCCTTGAACTACGAGTTAATGAGGTTCTACTGTAACTGGATATTTTTCATTATGACCGAGCCTATTACTATATCTATATCTATATCTATATCTATATCTATATCTATATCTATATCTATATCTATATCTATATCTATATCTATATCTATATCTATACCAACTGTGCATCTTTGAAAACATTTTAAGTAATTTGCAAAGCTTATCAATATCCGTTACAAACGCATCATGGAATGGTTTCCTTATCATTCATACAAATAATTGTATCTATGGACAAAAATAATTAGACATTTCTCTTCATAATCAATATAATTATTATTAACTGTGTATCTTTGAAAACATTTTACGTAACGTGCAAAACTCATCAATATTCTTTACAAACGCATCCTTTGATGTTTTCCTCATAATTAATTCAAATAATTGGATATATCGTTTCTCGAATAATTGGGTACTTCTCATTATAATCTCTTTTATTTTGGGTGAATTGAGTTCGATATAAATTATTTGAGTTACGTAATCGGGTCCCGTGTTCCCTAAACGTGCCAGGTGCAAAACAGGAATTATTAATCGATATCATTTGAATATCGATAATAATATAAATCGATTATTCATAAAGATCGATTATTTATAAATATCGATTTTAATGTAGATCGATTTTTTAAAAAATTCGATTTTAATGTAGATCGATTATTTGTAAATATCTATTGTAAGAAACTGATAAATTATGATCGTTGTTATGAATGTGAATCGAAATTATTCTGGGTAAATTGAGCTCGATATTTGAGTTACGTAACCGGGTCCCGTGTTCCCTGAACGTGCCAGGTGCAAAATAGGAACGGCTCTTTCCTGATATTGACAGCTCATTGAAGACTGTAATGATGACTTCTATTGGAGCCTGCTTCTGAGACTAGATTAGTCTTTCCAAGCAAAGAAGACATTCTGACAACATGAGAAAATGACTCCAGCTTGTTTAATATTGTTTCAAAACTATGAATTTGGTCTCAAATTGTAGGAAACATTCTGATCTACAATTTGAGACCAAATTAGTAGTTTTTGAAACAATATTGAGTGAACTGGAGTCATTTTCCATTTTGCCAGGATGTCTTCTTTGCTTGAACAGACTATACCTTCTTCAACACGTGAATCCGTGGGAGCTGTTAGTGTAAATGAGCCCAGCTTCTCAAAATAGTCACTTTCCAGTGAGTACAGTTTAGAGTTGGAGAGTTTCAGAGAAATTATAATTGGTTCGTATGAACTGAAGGAAATGTTTCCTTCTATATTTCTATTTCTCTAAAGGTATAGTCTGTCCAAGCAAAGAAGAGCCTCTGGCAAGATGGGAAAATGACTCCAGCGTGGTCAAAATTTGTTCAAGAATAATAAGTGTGGTCTTAGTAGTGGATCAAATTGTTTCCTACAATTTGAGTTCAAATTCACTATTTTTGAACCAAAATTGACCGAGCTTGAGTCATTTTCCCATCTTGCCAGAGGCTCTTCTTTCCTTGGGCAGACTATATTATTTTTTATATGACGGCTCTGTTACGCAGTAGTGATACTAAAGTTCAACAATTATACGCAATCTTATAGGAAGGAAGCTCCTTGACACTAGATAGTTAACTTGCAGTGAAGTTAGCTCATTTAATTTAATAATACCGAAAATCAGAGGGAAATAACTATTTCCTTTTTCAAACTAGTTATTTTATGACTATTTCCTATTAATTAAGCTTGAAAACACCTAAACTATAAGTTCAAATACTCTCGAAATATTGAATCATTGAGAAATAGAACCAGCTTATTTCCAATACTGTTATGGCGGCGATTAATGAGCATTACAAAATAATGTCTCGTATCAAATAGCTTCCTTCCTGTATCAATTTTAAACTTTTGTATCATTAGGTCTACTGCGTATCAGAAATCTGCTGTATAGAAAGGACTTATATTTCTAGTGAAATCATATTTTAGAAGATATTTCTTCGAATATGATGATTGATTTGTATTATTCCTGTTATTTCTAGAAAATGATACAAGAGAAATCCTTATTGGTTCATATTCTCTGTTAGAAAGCACTAGAGTTTATACCAGCGTTCGAGCGTTGTGATTGGTAGTTACGTGACCAATCAAGGTGAACGTCTGCCATTGGCCTAGACAACCCCCTCCCCTTGGCAGTTCGAACAAACATTACAAAATGGCGGTTCAAGCAACAAAGTCAGCCATGGAAACCACTAAATAGAATTTTAAAAGGCGGTTTCACATTTTCTAGTGTTTTCATTCTTGACTTGAGGTACTAACACGTATCAATAGCGGTTGAAACATCAAGTAAAGCCCAAAAAAAACAATGAATATCTACTTGTCATATATTATTTAATAACACTAGAAGGTAGATACTATACTATTGAACTGTATATTGACCCAAATTAACTGTGATCTATTGCCTAACCCGATTGTTACATAAATCTATTGAAGTTATAATTATTATAGTATTTATCAGAATAGGCTACTCATTAGTATGGAAACTACTGAGAATTTAAACTAGCTTATATGATAACCTGATCGTATTACTGTAGTCTATAGCAATATTTACCCAATTAGTTTGAAAAGCAATTATAAGAAGTCATCCTACGGTCCAACTTGAGCTAATATCACACATCACAGCCTAGTTATAATGTGTTGCATGATCAATATATTGTAGGTCCTATTCCGATACATTATTTGCAATTTTTCATATTGGAGCCTATTCTATCACCTGATCATATACCTCTGTTGTACTTGTATAGCCTTCACCAATTGGATGGTATATACAGTTCGCGTACTATACACTAAGAAGAGGCACATCAATAATATAAAGTTAATTGGACGCCGTCTCTTCTCATCTTGCGTAAAAATCTCATCTACCTACCATCCAGAGAACCATCTGGCATCGCGTTCATATTGTATATAATTATAATTACATATTATTACTTATGTACACACTCATATTGTTATATGCGTGAACATTAAAATTAATTGGAATGAATTTGGGGATTGAAAACAGGTTTTATCATTTCTATTAATTCATCTACCGAGTTTCCATGAAAGTTTATATAGTCCAAATAAGGTTATGATATCACCATTTTTCCAACACATGATATTAGAATAGGGCTCATAATTCTAGAAGATGGAAAATAAGAACAATAAAAGGACAAAGTTACAAGAGGACATGATGACAAGTAGACAAGTTTATAAGAGGATTTTATATATATATATATATATATATATATATATATATATATATATATATATATAATATGAGAGCAATATATTGGAAACAAGATTCACAAGAGGACAAGATCACAAGAAGACAAAATATGGGGAAAAGAAGGCTACAGAAGGAAAAATAAGACAAGAGGACAATACCTACTAATCATGAGGACATGATTACAAGAAGACACGTTTACGAGAAGACAAGGTATGGAAAGAAGTTCAAAAAAGGACAAGATATGGAAAAAAGACAAGATTACAAGAGAATAAGAAGATATAGGGAACAAGATTACAAAAGAACAAGATGCCAATAGGACACGATTACAAGAGAACAAGATATATGCAACAAGGAGAATGAAGGGGGTGAATGCAGCTTGATGAAGGGGGTTCAGGGGGTGGTAGGGGATTTCAAAAGCGGGGACAAACGTGACCAGACTACCAACGTGTGTCACGCTTGCATGGAATTGCGGCAGGGCTGACAAATAATAATTGTGCGAACATGGATATTGTGGTTGCTCTATGCTGTAGAGGTTGAGGCCTGCGCCTCACTAGCAAATCACTCACCGGCTGTGAGGAGGTGTAGGGGGACGGGGTGGAGTATAGGTGGAGAGAGGAGAGAGGAAGGATATATGGAAAGATTAGATTAGATTATTTACTTTATTCAAGTGGAGTGAAGCCTTTATGATCCCAGATTCCGAAGTTAAAACATAAATATAAATCTACACGATTGGTTAAAATACAGAATAAATATACATAACAAGGATATGTAGGGAACTTGCTAAACTACAGACATATAGGATTTGATATTCTCACTGTTATAATAGACTATGATTGTGATGTATCTACATGAAATGGCGGAGTTTGGACATAGATGTCCATTCTTGGAGAAGGATATGCAAGGATATCCCACCCATCAACACTCAACTGTAATTGAGTGAGAGTGAGAGAAAGAAAGAGATTGAGTGAGAGAAGAATGATAGTCAAAGAGGAGGAAAGTTTAGATATAGAATGTGGTACAGTATAGAATACCTCTGGAATGCTTTTAATTTTATTTGGAGTGGGGATTAATAATTAAGTGGGGATAATATTAAGAACAAATTATTTGTTTTTTCATTTTTCTGTTGAACACTGGCCACATTTACTGGATATAAGCCTGAGGCCGCACTGCCGGTGGGTAGAGCCTGGAGGGTGGAGGGTAGTTGTTAAATCTATGGAACATACACACAATCCACAGTAATACATCGTATGAATGGTATGTGTTCAGCCGCCATCTTGAAATTCTTAAATATGGACAACATTACCTCAAAAAACAGTATGACGTCATACCATTCATACGTTGTATTACTGTGGATGGTGTGTATGTTCTATAGATTTACCAACTACCCTCCACCCTCCAGGCTCTACCCACCGGCAGTGCAGCCTCAGCCTAATGGCCAGTTTAAATTATTTTAATTTTCAATTCTATTTTCTTTTCTATTCATTCATTTATTTATTTATTGATTCAGTTATACAAACACACAATCAAAATGATTATATGTTGGGGAAAGAGAAAACATGCACAGGCCCTCCACTATCTCGATCACAATTGAAAAAAAATGCAGTTCAGAAAAGGTTATGTTCATTGAAATCTTCTTAGCGCAGATAATTTGATGCAAAAAACTATTACAGAATTTTGAATTCAGAAGGTTGACACGAGAAATATGTGGAGAAAATCCACTTGATGATAGAAATTAAAATTTATTACTATTCAGTTGAGGTGCAGATATCCCTCTCTCGCACTTGATCCTCCGATCTATTCACGTATATAACCAGCTCAGAGGATGCTTATAGATTTTGAATCTCTCTCTCTGAAAAGAGGGAGTGATAGAGGAAGGTTGTAGATTAGATGTAGAAAAAGTAGAAAAACTTGAAAAGGAAGTTGGAATTTTCATTCAAATTCTTATAATTTTCACTTCTTATAGCTGACGATAAAACGTTAGGCGGTTTCGTTTGTCTCTTTCACCAAAGGTGAAGTGCTGTACAGTAAAAGATACGAGCACTTCACCTTTTTCGTGGGCACGAGCCGCCAGTGTCTTTTACGTGATGTAACCTACTAACAAATGATGTAAAGCATCTATTGTCTCTTCTGATTTCAAAAACATCATCCAGCCTTAGTATTTATAGCTAATTGGAAACTCTATATTGACAACATCAGCTGTTTGAGCGCACAAGGAGCAGACGAAACCGCTAACGTTTCGGCGTAAGCTATACCAAATCGAATGGTCAAAATTAGTTCGGATCAAATGTGATACGGTCAGTGAGCAGCCAAGCGTTAGATTGTACTCGCCTCATCTATCTGAATTGTAGCCCTCATCTCTATACTAACCTCAAGTTCCCCCTGCCTTATTATTGGCCTATATAATAGCTTTCCCTGCCTTTGAGTTCCTTACCTCTCTCCATTACTTCTCCACCCCCCTTCTCTTCTCTTCTCTTCCCTTCTCCATTTCTCTTCCCCCTCCCTCCATTACTCTTCATCCCCATCATTTCTTCCCCCCTCCACAACGTTTTGGAGTTGCCAATTATTACTCCTACCAAGTACCCTTCAAGCCAACTATCCTTTGACCAGCATTCGACTTACCTGTGACTAGTAACTGTGACAAGTAACTGTAACGAGAGTACCTATATGACAAGTACCTCTAATGAGCACCTATCGATATCTGTAATGCCGTATGCGTAATCTAAAGGCATCAACATATATAGGTGACAGTGAATATAGAGATATCTCTCTGTATCCACTGCAAGTAATAACTACTGTAATATATACAGTAATATACAACCGTTAAACTTAGATGGATCTATATATGAAGGTGATATCTCATATCTGTGACATATACAATACAGTTATACAGGGTGGCTCGTTGGAGGAGTGATAAAGCGCCGGTCTGATAACCAGGTGGACCCTGGTTCAAATCCCAAGCGGATAACAATTTTTGACCACAGCACAATCACATAGATACGGCCACCCCGTCTTTCGGAGGAGACGATAAGCCGTAGGTCCCGACTACCTGAAAAGTAGTCGTCATCTATCATCCATTCCATTACCCACGCACAAGCCTATGAGCTCTGTGGGCTTCACCCTCATAAACAAACAAACAGAGCTGCATTATCATACATAGTATGGTCGAGCAAAGAAGACATTCTGGCAAGATGGGGAATTGACTGCAGCTCGATCAATATTGGTTTAAAAGTGATAGGCTACATTTCTGTTCAAATTGTTATTCTTATCCACAATTTATCATTTTTGAACCTATATTGACCGAGCTGGAGTCATTTCCCCATCTTGCCAGAATGTCTTCTTCGTTCGACCAGACTATAGCAGATAGATATATACATACAGTTAGATAGATGTATACAGTTATATATCATAAAATACATAACAAAGTACAGTATCTTGTATGTAACATATGAAACATTTGAATAGCAGATGATGAAGGTGAGAGAATATATATATATATATATATATATATATATATATATATATATATATGCGAATGGAGGCAATCTAGTACAGTAACGTCCAGTAGGATTCAAATGCAATGGACATGATTGGAGACGTGTGACATTTGTAGAATGCATGAGTATAGTCTGCCCATGCAAAGAAGACCCTCTGGCAAGATGAGGAAATGACTCCAGCTCGGTCAATATTGGTTCAAAAATTATTTATCTGGTCTCAAGTTGTAGATCAGAATGTTTCCTACAATCTGAGACCAAACTTATAACGTTTGAAGCAATATTGACCGAGCTTGAGTCATTTTCTCATCTTGCAAGAGGGTCTTCTTTACTTGGACAGACTATAGGATGTAGTCCTCTCACAACATAATTATGAGACGGTAAAAAAAGTTCGCTTCAAACCTTTGGGACAGTTTTAACATTGAGTTGGGTGAGACCATTCAAACTAGATGAAGCGAAACAGAATAATACGTTCTGATGGTTTTGTGCGTTTTAGTTTTATCAGCTACTTTTCAATGAGTGGTGCTCCTTTTATTGTTTTTCTATTGTCAATGGACTTTTCCATTGAAGGAGAAACGTCCATCGTCCAATATCAATTCCAATGAATAAATCCTTCCTTATTCTTAGGAATATACGTTCAAGGAAATTCAGTAAATCAATAATGCCAACTTAAAGAAATGAAAAATTAAAAAGGAGAGTAGGATGAGTTGGATAGAAGAGAACTGAGAAGAAAACAAGAGAGGAGGAGAGAGGAAAATTGTCTTCAAAATGGAGGATATAAACTAAAATTACCGCTTGAAAACAGCGAAGTTTCCCAGTAAGGGCAGTGAAAAATGATCATAATGGTCGAACCTTTTACAAGATTTCTTATCAAACTTCTCTTTCTTTCTCTCCTTCTTCTTCTTCCTTCTTCTTCTTCTTCTTCTTCTTCTTCTTCCTCCTTCTTCTTCTCCTCTTCTCCTCCTCCTCCTCCTCCTCCTCCTCCTCCTCCTCCTCCTTCTCCTTCTCCTCCTTCTCCCCCTTCTCCTCCTCCTCCTCTCTCACCCTCTCTCACTCTTTTACGTTTCTCTCTCTTATCCTTCTCTCTCCTCTTCCTTCCCATCATCCCCCCACTTCTTCCACAATAAACTATTTCTTCAGAAAATATGGAACCACTTATAGGCTCCATGTATAAAGCGTTATCATCCCATCGAGCTCAAGAAGAATACTATGAGAGACCCTATCTCGTGATAGCCTCTCCTGAAAACATATTACAGTTGGTCTAGGTCAGTATGATGTATGGCCTTCCTCTGTTCTAATATCTACATGTTGGACAATGATGACTACAAGCTTTAGTAGCGATTTGATCTGCAATATTCCGTTATAAATGGTTTTTAGTACGGGAGGATCAATGAGGGAGAAATTTTAAATCCCTTTCAGGTTGGGTTTAAATATTCATTTATTGATATTATCCAGAGCTAAAACTGGTCTCGTAATACTGTATTGTCGATCAAGATAATTCTATTTGAGTGCTGATCTGATACTGGTCTCGCAATATGATTTGACACAGAATTGTCCTTGTAGAATAGTGTACAATAAGTGGTTTATTTTGATATATATTATTTAGCGTCCTTGTATGCCTTGATAATGGGGAGACAGTATTGAATATTCCACAATCATGTAGGAAATAAGTTATAGTTCTTTTAAAAAATTTTTAATTTCAAAACATTTTTGACTACATTAGTGGTAAAAGTATCTGAACATTGTTATAAACATAAATTCTCGTAATTTGGGAGAGCCATTGATACAGAAATCTTGACACCTGCTATTTTACAGCAATTACATGGCATTAGATACCTTGGATTTGTAAAACTATACCTTTTCATAGAACCACAGTTTTACCTGAGCGAATATTAGTGACAAATAAGAGATTTTTTCAATAAATGAAATGGGAAATTTGCATTTGTGAAGGCGTTATTTCACGGTGGATTTGTGATACACAGTTGTGATACAGAAGTCCAAAATTGATACTCAATCTTATAGGAAGAAAGCTCATTGACATAGAATATTTGCAATCAATAAATGGAATGGGAAATTTGCATTTGTGAAGGCGTTATTTCACGGCGGATTTGTGATACACAGTTGTGATACAGAAGTCCAAAATTGATACTCAATCTTATAGGAAGAAAGCTCATTGACATAGAATATTTGCAACGTAAGATTAGCTTATCAGACAATGGCGAAAATCGGGGAGAAATAGCTATTGGTTCTCTAATGTTTATACATATAGCTTAATGTTTTATACATATTTTTCATCAATCAAACTTGAAAATTACCTTAACTAAGTTCACATGATATAAAACTGTTCAATCATTGAAAAATTGTATCAGCTTATTTCCAATATGGTGGCGATCCATGAGCATTGCGAATATCTTGTATCAACGAGCTTCCTTCCTGTATCAATTTTATATCATGTATCACTACAACAGCTGTGTATCAGGAATCTGTAATTAAACCGTGAATGTGGCACAACATTATTGAATAATGTCGTAGGGATAATAATTTTGAGACTTTCAAGTCTGAAGTGAAAGTTTATTAATCCATTTTATCAAAACTTTTCAGACATCAAAACTCTACCGTTACTAGCAATCTCCACTGTTCCTATATAAATCAAAACAATTTAAAAAATACAATTTTTGGCAAAGGAAAGACAGGCGTTACCCCAAATAATATCTTTTCTCACAGATTATGGAGTAAAGAATATTCTCAATAATCCAATAACTTTTTGAAATATCAATAACAACAAAATTAAAATTTTCGCATACAAAGCTATCAATCTCTTCCCAATAAGTTTGGTAAGTATGATACAGACTACTTTCCGAGCGTACTTTTGTTGTTCTTCTACTACTCCCTTGAACTTCCAATGTCAATATCATGAATAAATTATTGAAGTGGTAGAGCTATCCACGGATCAATCATAGGCTGCTTGTAAAAGCTGGAGTAAACATTTCGAAGAAGATGCTACTACACATGGATGAGTAACTACCATCTTTCACTCAGTCTTTTCTTTTCTAACTCGTCAGTATTCGATTAATCTCTGTCATTCTGGTTCTCTCTCCCTCACTCTCTCTTTACTCTTTTTTCCAAGGCCAAGTGTTAATGGAAAGGATATCCTTATTATCCTTTCCCAAGAATGGACATATATATGTCTAAACTTCGCCTTTTCACTTAGATAACTTACACTCCTTATTCATTTTGCAGAACCTCGAATTAAAATTTTGTATAAATTTTGCATTCATTACTTCACCGTTTTATTGTATTTTTACTAGAAGTTTATTTTGTGAAATTTATAGGATAATTTTGTCTTACTCGTATATTATATTACAATGTAGAATCTAAGCCGAATTTTGTTATCTATTTGAATAAAGTAATCTAATCTAATCTAATCTAATCTCTCTCTCTCATTCATCCTCTTCACTTTCTTTCTTGTTGAGTAGTTGTAAAGATTATGTCGTGGTATTTATGACATCCATAATTATTATCCATGAAAAGACAAGATATTGTCAAACTACAGATTTATTAAAAATCGAGATACCGGTTTCGGTTTTTACACCAATCTCTGGAGAAATAAAACTCAAAGTAAAGAGCAGCAGTATTCATAACAACGGTCAAGCACCGCTATTGGTAGACGCTTGAGCCAATCACAGTGAACGTCTGCCATTGGCCTAGACAAGCTCCTCCCCGATTAGCGGTTCATACAAACTTTACAAAATGGCGATTCAAGCATCAACCACGATGATTTATCTAAGATTGATAAGTAGTCAATATGGTAGTCAAGATTGATAAGTAGGTACTGGCGGCTCGTACCCACGAAACAGGTGAAGTGCCCGTATCTTTCACTGTACAGCACTTCACCTGTTTCATGGGTAAGAGCCGACAGTGTAAGTAGCCTAGTAACAATAAGTGACAAAATAAATGTAAAAATGTTACTTAAGAATGTGAAAAACAATAGAATAAGATAATATCGTGACAAGTAACTTACAAATTATGATAAAACTAGATAAAAATGTGGTATTGTACTGGGTGAAATGAATCTTAGCGTTCAAACTTGAGTGTGGATTGTATTATGTTACTCTTATCATTTCTAAAGGTTTAAGAATGCTGAGAATTCTGTTACCTTCCTTATTAAAATGTAGAAACTCAGCAATCTTCTCGGTCTTGAACAATTTCTATCAAATATTCAGCAAAATAAGAATCCTCATCACATTCATTCCAATATTTGATATGTTTTTCACACTAATTTTGAATTTTCTTCCTGCATGACTAACATAGGTTGAATTACTATTTGAATGTGGGGATTATGTTCATGATCATACTTTATCTTTTCATAACCTTCATAAGCTCAACTTTTTTCACAAAAAGTATTCAGTTTAACCTCATACTTTTTTCCTTCTCATCTTTCGTCAGTAGGCTTTCTTGTTGGGTCTATAAATCTTACCTATCCCCGGGTGAAAGGGGATGGGGAGGGGGTAAACACTGCCCTTTCCCGCTATCTCTACTCTTGTAAATACATGTTTATCATTTTCAGCCAGACTCATCAATCTTAGTGCTCCTCTTTCTCCTCCTTCTTCTCTTACTCCTCCTCCTCCCATTCCTCCTCCTGATTCTTACCCCACTCATCTTCATCTTCTGCCTGCTCCTCCTTCTCCTCCTCCTCCTCCCCTTCCTCCTCATCCTCCTCCTCCTCCTCCTCCTCCTCCTCCTCCTCCTCCTCCTCCTCCTCCCCTCCTCCTCCTCCTCCTCCTCCTCATCCTTCTTCATCCGTTACTATTCCTCCTACTCATCCTCCTCCATCTCCTCCTCCTCCTTCTCCTCATATAGTTCCCTTCCCACTTCTAAACTTACTTATCTTGGTTGAGGGGTTGGGGAAAAGCTTGTGTGGAAAGCATAACATGTCACTCTCATCCTACAACTACATTATCCAAATCCTCCCTCGTGACTCAATTTTCACTACATTATCCAATATAGCACTTTGAAATTGTTGTTTAATATGCTAATACCATCTAGACGCACTCTAAATCCATTTCCAATCAGATTTTAATGGAGTGGGTCACATTGGAAAAACTTACTACCACTTAAATTTTTCATGAATTCCGTGAATTTGAATAGGTTTCAAGATTCACGGCATTTCAATGTAAGAATTTGACAGCACTCTTCACTGGCTTATTTCCATTGCAAGTCGTAGATGAAAAAATCATTTTCAGATGTTCAACCATTATTGTCCATCAACAACGTCGATGAGCATAATCTCAATATTTCCTCCACTTTTAATAATTTAAAATAATATCATTATTCATATTCATTTATGTAGATTTCAGGTCTATAGAAGTGGAGTCTATAAAATTTTAATGTGTTTTATTACAGTAGAAGTAATTTCTCATTAGACTCTACATTAATTATGTACTTTTACATCTTGTAAAATATGTCAATTTACCACTGATGAGATATGACTTCTACATCAGCTGATATCCTTTCATGTCCTTCAAGCACTTATTAGATTACTAGTCACTCATATTTCCACAAAATTAATATACCTACATCTATATACCTACATCTATTAGTATACCTACATCAAAATACTATTACAGTAAGCAAAATTTTAAAATTGTATCTTTTATCTTCTCTGCCCTGGATTCTCAATCTTTATAATGTTTCAAAGATGAATTCCTGGCCGGCCACAAAAAATAAATGAAAAATAAATCGCAATTCGCGCTGAGACACTAGACTGTTATGAACTAGTTGAGCAAAGAAGACATTCTGGCAAGATGGAAGAATGACTCCAGCTCAAACATTATCAGTTGAAAAATTACGAGTTTGGTTTCAAATTGTAGAGAGAATTAATGCTATTAAATTTATAATTATAATTATTGAAACAATATTGATCAAACTGGAGTCATTCACCTATCTTGCCAGAATGTCTTCTTTGCTCGACCAGACTATATATCAGTGAAAGGACAGACGACTCTTTTTTAGCTGACACAGCAAGAGAGGTTATCGTGGGAGGACGTCCGCTTTGCTAAGTACACATCCTGAGAGCAAATTGAACTGAAATGTCTGGGGAGGGGAGTATGGGGAAATGAGTGGGGGTGAGTGTAGCTTGAAAAAGAAGGAATTGGAGTGAGTTGGGTTGGTCTAGGATAGGAGTAGGGTGGGGTTTTGGGTATAGAATAGAATAGAATAGAATAGAATAGAATAGAATAGAATAGAATAGAATAGAATAGAATAGAATAGAATAGAATAGAATAGAATAGAATAGAATAGAATAGAATAGAATAGAATAGAATAGAATAGAATAGAATAGAATAGAATAGAATAGAATAGAATAGAATAGAATAGAATAGAATAGAATAGAATAGAATAGAATAGAATAGAATAGAATAGAATAGAATAGAATAGAATAGAATAGAATAGAATAGAATAGAATAGAATAGAATAGAATAGAATAGAATAGAATACAATACAATACAATACAATACAATACAATACAATACAATAGTTGCCTTTAGTCGATATCCTGGGAGGGCAAAGTTACGATCCTCTAGTACACTTAACACTCCACCGAATTTCTCTTACCGATATAAGAAAAAGAAGAAATATAGGAAAAAAGAATGAAGAATAAGTAAAAAATTAAAAGAAGATGAGGGAAATGGAAGAAGAAAAAAGAAGGAGAAGCAAGAAGAAGATAGATTAAAGATTGTGTTGAAGGAGTATGGGGTGACATGGGGGGGTACTAATCGAGTACTAAGAGGACAAGGGGGTACGAAAATTGAAGAAATTTGAGTCAGTCAGGGTAGCCTAGGATAGAACCTGTAGAGGGGTTGTATTGACTTAGGGTAGGGGGGAAAAGACATAGAATATAAAGTGGTAAACGGGTGGGTAGCAGAGTGTGGGAAGCAATAGTTGGGCTAGGAGAAAGCGGTCAGGGTGGGGGAAAGCATGAGGAGTGGGGGAAAGCAATGAGGTTGGAGGAAAGGGTCTGAGGGGTGTGAGAATGAGGTCAATGCCCTCACCTGTTGCTGAGGTCCCTCATTCCCTATCAAAAGCCACAGACCTCCCTCAACTCTCACTATAGCCTGTCCAAGCAAAGAAGACATTCTGGCAAGATTAAAAAATGACTCCAGCTCGATCAATATCCATTCAAAAACCATAAATCTGGTCTCAAATTGTGAAAAACATTCTGTTCTACAATTCCGAACCAAATTCAAAACTTTTGAACCAATATTAACTGGGCTGTAGTCATTTTCCCACCTTGCCAGAATATCTTCTTTGCTTGGCCAGGGACTTCGCACCCTTTCTAGGAAGCATTCAAGCTGAAAATCTCAATATTACCCAATCTCACACATACACCAGAAGTTATAGTCTGTCTAAGCAAAGAAGACATTCTGGCAAGATTGGGAAATGACTACAGCTCGGTCAATATGAGTTCAAAAACCATAAATTTGGTCTCAATTTTCAAGAAACATTCTGATCTACAATTTGAGACCTAATTTATAATTTTTCAACTAATATTGATGAACTGGAGTAATTTTCCCATTTTGCAAGAATGTCTTCTTTGCGTGGACAGACTATACCTCATTAATTACCTTACCTTACACATACACTATCAAGTTATCTCATTTCGTAACACCTTCTCCGTGAAAATCCGATATCAGTGACCTGTTCTATCAATCCCATGAGGCCTTATCAGTGACTGGCTCTATCAATCCCATAAGGCCATCTGGGAGGTTTTATGTGTCATGAAATATGTTTTATTTTTATTTATTTTAGTGCAAATACAATATTGAGAAATGAAAAACGGTCGTTTGCTCGAAATTTATTCAATTCTAATTTAGATGAAAAGTGAGGTTATATTTGAAATTGGAATTAACGTAAACAATTTGCTTCATAATATTATATGCTCACACTAGTATGCCTCCATCAACAAATTAGCCTAATCTATCCTCTATTCAATCTATAATTATCGTTTCATGGTCATAGTTTTTAGTCTGCTCGTTTTGGGCTGCAACAGTTGATGTTGTCAATTAGAGTCAATAATTGTTGTAAGAGGTGTTATTCAGCTATGCCTAGATAATGTTTTGAAATTTAAACGGCAATAGGTGCTATACACCTATTCGATGTTCTTTATTCTTTCTTTCTTTACAATTGCGACTTGATTTCCAAGTATTTAAAGCAAAGGATGAATACATCACGTACAAGAGAAAGACATTTTGGAGTTGGGAACGCTATATCAAAGACAATCTTCAAAATCAATCCTCTGTAGGTTGTCCTTAATTGTATCTAATATTAAATTTTTATGGCATTTCGAGGATCAAATTGATGAACTCGGTACTTTGAATCAAGGCCCTCACGTGGTTTTTTGGCGCCCTGTGCGAGATTTCTGCTGGCGCCCCCTCTCCATTACCAGACGAAAGCAATCCAACATATTATAATAATATATTTAAAGCCAAACATGTATGATTCAAGCTGCCTTGCATGTTCACAGTTTTCTCATAAGCAATCGCAATGTTGCATGTGGTGTGGCAAAAAGGATTATAGGGACTTGCTTATTTTGATGTATCCCAACATATTGTTTCGTATTTCTATGTATGGGATACATGATAAGCAAAAGCCTACAGGAATTAATAAAAAATAGCTACATTGAGCAAAATATCACATTGTACCGTACTTTATCATTAAAATATTGAATTTTGAATTATTGATAAATTTATTTTAGTAATTTCTTTGAAAGCACATAAGGAAAGGAATAAATTTTTCACAGAAAAATATTGGTTATCATCATCAATATTTCATTTCACCAGAAATAAAGATGTTTTAACAAAAAATCGGAAACTCAATAACAAGCGAATTGAGGAATTCAGCCATCTTCACTGCTCTATTCAACTCTCTTGAATAACATTCGGAATAGTTCCAAATTCAACCAGCAGATTGCAGTAGCAATAGGATGACTTGCTTCGACTTCCATTGGACACGCCTCCAAGCTCCGCCTATACGATCAAAATGGCCGAAAACATCGGTTAGAAAAGTTTCCAAATTCAACCATTAGTTGGCAGCAGTTGATGGGTGATGTTTCAGATTTGACTTGGACACGCCTTCATGCCCCGCCTGCTCATTTCTTATTGGTTGATAGTGTTTCGTGAGTTCTGTCATAGGAAATGCAAAGCAAAAGATCGATGGTGTATCATACACAAAAAATGACGCTGATTTACTATTGACGATCTTGTGCTAATATAATATTCATTCATGAATTCAGGCTGGTAAGATTCTATCAAGTTAGTATTTGAAGAATTTATTCATAGAATTTAGACCTAGTTTTACTTTGTGTAACTTATGCCAGTACTAGACTACAATAGTAGTTATGCTGTATGAAATGAGATGAAAATATGATTTTGCACACCCATCTTATAATCATTAATCATTAATTAATTTTTCATACGATGAATATAATGAAATAGAACTCAAACTATTCATGATCTAACACCGACCTCATGCCAGAAAAACTTTTGAAAAACTACAACAAATCGGTTGAGATATCAGGGAGAAGGTTTTATGATTTCGCACTCCCATATTATACTCATTAATTCTATTTTTTCATACGATGAATATAATGAAATAGAACTCAAACTATTCATGATCTAATACCGACGTCATGCCAGAAAAAATGTTGAAAAACTATAACAATTCTTCAAAAATATTAGGGAGAAGTTTTTATCGGAAACTGGCTTGTGATAGGAGGACTGTCGACAGAGCATAAGGTGGTTGTCAGCCAACAATAGAATCAAGTTCAAGAGGGCGTTTCTTGGCTTGCTTCATACATTGATTGTGGTTTTTTAATTAATGAATGTATTATCATCAATGAGTTTATGTAGAGAAAATAATTTATTGTGGATTAAATTTGTTGGTAAAATAAGTATTCTATCAAATAGTGGAAAAATTCGTTTAATAGCCCAATTGAAATTTTTAAGATTCCCGTTTTAGCATGAGCCGCCGCGGCGCCCCCTTGGCTGCGGTGCCCTGTGCGGTCGCACACTCCGCACACCCCTTGTGAGGGTCCTGCTGATGTCTATACGACATAGAACGACGGATAACAAAAAAGAGTATTGGGAAACGTGGAAGAAGATTGATGAGGCGGAGAGAAGGAAAGAAAAACACAAAGGGAGCGCAATGAAGTGAACTGTGATCAAAGTGAATAATTTAATTAACAAGGAATGAAGCTTGTTGACTTGTTCTGGAACTTTCTGATGATTTCCACTAGAAAACTTTCTATTAATTCTAAATCATAAATATTACTGTAGTATTCCTGAAGTTATTCTTTAGTTCTACACGATAACAATGTTATTTCTTGGCTAATAAAAACTTATTGAAATGAAAAGATAATAAATAATATGGAAACGAATTCAATTAACATTAAAATATCGTATCTTTCCGTCCAAGTAGACATGTGGTTGAGCTTCACCATACAGAAATAATAGTGAGAAATAACTTGGCCTACTATTTTTCCTAGGTTCATCCACTGACGGTTCGTGCCCACGAAACAGGTGAAGTGCTTTACAGTAACAGATACAAACCCACGAAACAGGTGAAGTGCTCGTATCTTTTACTGTAAAGCGCTTCACCTTTTTCGTGGCCACGAGTATATGGTTTATACGTTTTAGTTTGTTGTAACAACGGAAATCGATATCCCGATATTATATTTCAATACATTTCATAAACTTACATACATACGGTACTAACATTTCGTAAACACACAGTTCTTCTTTTGAATGAATAAAGAACTTACACATCGATTTAAAACATTACAAAGTTTCAAGCATTACTTCTGGATAGCTCAATGGATGTGCTATCTATCGAATGGGTAGTATTGAATAGATGGGTAGTAGTCGAATTGTTTCAAATACTCATTCACGGAATGTAATGACCTAACTCCTCGATAATTAGGGTTTTATCGATAATTAGAGCTCAATTAGCCACTATGTTCATACACGACATGATGTAGTGACAGGAAACTTTCTCAATTGAACATCATTGGTTGGATTACTACCGCTTTCAACAACATAACAGCTCATGTATAGTCTGTCCAAGCAAAGAAGACATTCTGGCAAGATGGGAAAATGACTCCAGCTTGGTCAATATTGGTTCAAAAATCATTAATTTCATCTTAAATTGTATAAAACATTCTGATCTACAGTTTGAGACCAAATTGACAATTTTTGAACCAATTGTTATCGAGCTGGAGTCATTTTTCCATCTTGCCAGAGTGTCTTCTTTGCTTGTACAGATTTTTCAGTGCGCAGTGATGGATCACTATTATTCAGTATTGCGTAATCACCAATAGCGTTGCTCTTTTCATCAGAAAAGCTCTTTTTCAGTTTTGATCTCCAATTCCCAGTTAATTAGTGCTATTTATAAGAGGTGGGGTTAAGCATTGATTGATTAATCATTATTGCTATAGTCTGTCCAAGCGAAGAAGACCCTCTAGCAAGATGGGAGAATGATTCAAGCTCGGTCAAAATTGGTTCAAAAATTATGAATTTGATCTCAAATTGTAGGAAACAATTTGATCTACTATGAAGAACACATTTTTAATATTCTTGAACAAGTATTGACCAAGCTGGAGTCATTTTCTCATCTTTCCAGAGGGTCTTCTCTGCTTGAACAGACTATAGCTTGAATGGATTGGATAATCGAGCTTGTACGTGTATAGTCTGTCCAAGCAAAGAAGACATTCTGGCAAGATGGGAAGATGACTGCAGCTCAGTCAATATTGGTTAAGAAACTATCAATTCAGTCTCAAATTTTAGATAAGAATGTTCTCTACAATTTAGGATCGAATTTTTCATTTTTGGAACAATATTGAACTAGCTGGAGACATTTTGCTGTCTTGCCAGAATGTCTTCTTTGCTTGGAGAGACTATAGCTGGCTTCAAATACTGTAGCGGTTGATGAATGAATGTTATTTTACTCTCGGCTCTGTTAAGACAGTCGGAAAGCTGTCTGCTAGAGTAAAAAGAGTGTAAAGATAAAAAAAAGAGTGACTCCAGCTGTAATATTCGCTTTCAAAGACAGACTGATCTTAGAGCGATTATTGTTCTGAGAGCTCATATTTTATATATATATTTTTTTTAATATTGTAGAATTATACTCTGTATTTCTTTGTATTGTGTCTTCAACCAATGTAAAGTGTAAAAATAATGGATATATTTGAATTTGATAGCGCTGAGCATTGATAAAAGTCATTCAATTTATCCAAGAGACAATATTAGTAAGAAGATTTTGGAAAACATATTCCTTTGGAAAGAATTACAATCCATCACAATAACAATTGAATGTCAGTATTGTCTGGGGCACATCAGGAGGAATGAAACTGAGTACAAGTTGTTGAAATGTATATATCACAAGGGAAAGGGCTTGACAGGAGAGGTGTTGGTAGGAGGTGAGTATCCTGGCTGAAGAATTCGAAAACATGGTTCTCGATATCAACCCTCGCACCCCCAGAACAAGAGTATCGTAACTCAAAAAAGCCATTTTGTAAGAAAATGAATTTGAAGTTCTGAGTCTCAGACTCACCCTAGTATTTTTTATTAATAACAGATGTTAAATGAGGTTTTAAGTACTTTAACGATACTTTTGTACAGTATAGAGTTGAATCTTGGGAATCCGATGGTGCAATTGACTCGAGTTAGTTACGATACACTTGTTCTGGGGGGGGGGGACGCTCTGAACTCTTCAAAGCAGCTGTAAAATAATAATAATAAGATTATCATTGCCAGGATGATTGCCAACATTTTGCCTCATCTTGATAAGATTGTCACAATCTATTTGTAGCAAATAGTGACAATCCATTTGTAAGATTTGTTTCCTCTAGTAACAAACTTCTCAACTTGCCTGCAAATTATCCAATTCGTCTTGTTGAAAGGCCGGAGCTTGTCTTGGTCCATCTCCAAGATTAAGCTTTGACTTACAGGCCGACATTCTGTCCCCTATTTGGTAATTAGAATTATTAGAGAGAGTAGAATGAGTAAGAGAGAGAGAGTAGAATGAGTAAGAGAGAGAGTAGATCGGGGGAGAAAGAGTGAGATAGACATAGAGAGGGTGAGAGTTTGAAGTTTGGAAGGAAGGGGAGAAGAGTAATAGGAAAGAGGAATGGGAGGAAATGAAAGAAATTGATAAAATGTTTGAGACAAAGAAAGGAAGAATATAGTTAAAGTTTCAAGGAATGAAGAATATAGTGACACAGAGTTTTCTGTCTCTGGAGGAATAGTAATTGTTACAATACACTGTAACTGATTAACTGGATGTTATTCATTCATTCATTTATCCGAGAAATTATAAAATAAAGTGTAGAAACACAGACATCTAAGTCCAAAACATCTTTTTGCCAAATTTTGATAGAGATATTCGAAATAGAGGTTATGTTCAAAAGATCTTCACAAATTTTTACACTCCAAAATTGAAAACTAGAGTTTTGAATGTTGTTTTAAAAGACAGAATAACACCAAACAAATATAAAAAGATGAGAAAATATCAAATTACACTTAAAATTTTCAAGCCAAATAATTTGGTTGAATGCGCTTTCCACCTCAGCTGACTAATGACGTACTTTCAGAGGTGTTCTGCTCCGTCACTTGGTTACGTAAACTGGCTTATGGTTGCGGGTGGTTTTAGCTTGATCGGTGTCGGTTTGGGGACCCCACGTTTGTCTCGGATTGTGGATTGTCTACAATTTGAGAACTTTTTGCTCTTGGGCGGGTGTTGGCCGGGCTGGAATCGAGGAAAATAGAGTGAAGAGGTAAGAATTATAGTGGATTGATGATGAAAACTGAAGAGTAGGCTACATGAAAACTTTAAAAGGAAACTGATTGAGGAGTATAGAGTGGAGAAATAGAGTAAGAAAGATGTACGAATAGTGGAATGTTGATAAAAAGGACAAGTGAAAGAAGAGAAGAGATAAATGGAGCTGCTTGAAGTGAGCAGCGGTCTGAAAGTTTTAATAGCATCTCTTGCTAACAACCGCCTCTGCTGAATTCTTCACCAAGGCATCAACCACCACTTGCGCTAATTGCTCCTGTCTTTCCCCATAGTTCAGGCCTCAAATAAGTTTGCTTCAAGATTTTCTTCTTATTCTTATTCTTCTTCTTCCTTTTCTACTCTTTTCCTGTTCTCTTTCTCCTCAAATCTATCTTCTTTTCTCCTAGCTTCCTTCTTAAATAATCTTCTTCTCTTTTCTCCGTCAATCATTTTTCTCCTACATTCTTTTCTCTTCATCAACATGATTTTCTTTTTTCACCCATTAAATTTTTTCGGTTATATCCTCCCTTTCACTTCCATTCATTACTCTTTCTCTTTCTTACTTTTTTTCTTCTACTTTCTCCTCCCTCCTCTTCTTTCTTCTCCACCTACTCCTCCTCTTCCTCCTCCTCCTCCTTCTCACCCTTTCCCTTCTTCACCCAAATTCATCTTCATTGAACTTCATCTAGTCGACGAACTTTTCCGATAATTCCATATGCGACCCAAATTACAATAAATTCCTCAAGAAATACAAATTTGTTTCAACATGATTCATATTATATACCCTGTCAAACAACAAAACATACAACTAAATATCCTATGTTAATGTATAATAAGTGACGTTCATCTAAACGTTTCAGAATTTGAAAGTTTTGATGAAACATGAATCGATAACTGTTTGCTTATCGATTGCATGTATATCGATCATAGTCGATTTTGTCTCTTGAGACCTTGAAATTGATTATTGACTCACAAAAGCAATTCGAAAAACAAGCTTCCACATACCTAAAATTCCAAAATTTTAGCGATTTCAACTTTTGACTAGCTATGACAATATGTGTGAATAATTCCAAAATTCCAGAAGATCCCGCCACAAATTCCCTCCAAAACTACGTCATCACATCCGATCAGCTTACAGCCTAGTCTGTCCAAGCGAAGAAGACATTCTGGCAAGATGGTAAAATGATTCCAACTCGGTTAATATTGGGTCAAGAACTATCATTTCGGCCTCAAATTGTATAAAACATTCTGCTCTACAATTTAAAACCAAATTTATAATTTTTGAACCAACATTGACCGAGCTGGAGTCGTATTCCCATCTTGTCAGAATGTCATCTTTGCTTGGACGGACTATACTCAACTCATCCTTAAACCAATTAAAATCGGATCTAGCGCTAACTACGAGACAAGCCTTTCAGAATCGACTATGCTCCTCGATAAGCTGATATAATCGATAAGCATGCAGTTATCGACTTCTGTTTTCCCGTGCCAATTTGCATACGATAAGCCGACATTTGCGCGCCAATATTGGGTTGAGTTCGCGCTAGCTGAGAAGACACGCGTCACAATACTCTTTATATTGTTCAGGTGGGCCTTCTTATATTGTGCGAGCTATATAACGGCATTGTGGGTGAATAGGAGAGTGTTAACCATATAACAATAAACGGTTTCGATAGAATTTGAATTTTTGTTTGGGTTTTGACCGGTAGGTGTTGAGTGTCAGGTTTCATTGAAACTAAAAACGGTTTCACATGCTAGACTATTATTAAAATGAATAACGGCAGTTGACGTGATGAGAATTTGAGTTAGAATGAGCTACCATGGAAGAGACATTTTCCCATCTGGGGTCTTCTTTGCTTGAACAGACTATACAAATGATTCTATTTCAAAAATAAAGTTATCGTTGCATTTATACACTATCCAAACTCCAAACAAATAATGGTTGTCAAGACTGGCTTATGGTTGAGAGGATCGACGTGCTAACCACACGTTACCTCTATCCTGGTTGATGATTATTCGCCTGCTGTATTGTCTGTCCGGGCTGGGAGGGCATCCTAGCCTAGTTCGGTCGGTGTTGGTTCGGGGGCTGTGGGTTCTGTTTAAGAATTTATGGCTTTTGGGCCGGTATTGTCCGGGCTTGAGTCATTTTCCCGTCTTGCCGGGGTGTCTTCTATGCTTGGACGGCGTGTATAGTGGAGTGAATATGAAACTGGCAACCAGCTGGTAGGCCTAGGCCCTTCATAGGGCTGTTGCGCCATTGACAAATCAAAAAATCAATCTAGAAGAATGCAAGTTTATAAGTAAAGTAGGCTGAATGAATCAGATATCTACTGACTCGGGTTTCAAGATTACTGAATCGGATTTCAGATTATTTTTAGAAGTAGAATCAACAACGGAATTCGATAAAACCAGCAGTCGCTAAATTGAATTTATTGATGATTCAAGCAAAAAAAACGAACAAGGAACAGTAGCCAGCCACCAGGAATCCAACAAAGGATTAGAAATGCACCCTAGCAATCTAATTATTCTTTCAATATTCTCCAACAAAAATCAATATCAAAATCCAACACTCTTGGAGACAATCTTGGGTTATTCGCATTCTTAGTGCTTCTTTATCAATCCAAAGTCTGACTAGCTTCCCCTCTTCTTCATTTACTTCCTCTTTCCACTTTTCCTCCTCCTTGTTTTCTTCTTCTTTTCTTCTTCTTTCTTCTTCTTCTACTTCTGCTTCCTCTTCTTTCTCTGCTTCTTCTTCTTCCTCTTCTTCCTCCTCATCCTCCACTTCTTCTTCCTCCTAAAACTCCTCCTACTCCTCCTCCTCCTCCACCTAATATTCTTTCACCTCCTTCCCATCTTCTTCCTCCTCCTCCTCCTCCTCCTCCTCATCTTCCGCACCTCCCTCCTTCTCATCCTCATCCTCATCATCATCATCATCATCATTTTCATCATCCTTCTTCTTCATCTCCTCCTCTTCCTTCTGCGAGGAATCCCTCCTCATCGGTTTCTTCCTCTTTTTTTTCTTCTTCTTCTCCTCCTTTTTCTTCTTCTTCTTCTTCTTCTTATTTCGCCTCCTCTTCCTACTCCTCATCGTCCTCCTGCTCCTGCTCCTCCTCCTTCTTCTTCTCTTTCCGCTCCTACTCCTCCTTCTCCTCATACTCCTCCTCTTCCTCCATTTCCTTCTCTTTTTCCTTCTTCCCCTCCTTCTCCTCCTCCTCCTCCTCCTACAACTACTACTCCTCCTTCACCTCCACCTCTCTCTTCTCCTCCTCCTTCTCCTTGTCCTTCTCCCTGTCTCCTTTTCCTCCTCCTTCTTCTCCTTTTTATCGTCTTCCCACTTCTCCTTCCCCTTGTTTTCTTCTTCTTCTCCTTCTTCCCCTTCTTCTCCTTTTATCCTCTTCTTTTTCTTCTTTTTTTCTTCTTTTTCTCCCTTCTCCTTCTCGTCATCGGTTTCTTCTTCTTCTTTTTCTCTCTCTTCCACCTCCTCCTCATTCTACTTCTACGGAACCCTCAAAGGATTGTTGTTAGAAATGAGTTTCTTTTGTTCAGTCTCGAGCCTTCCTGATTAGTAAAGAAAACTGAGTGGATCGAAAGAAAATTGCGGATATTGCTGCAGAAGATTTTTCTCTCTGCTTTAATTTCTCTGCTACAGCTGAAGAATTCATTTGCACTGGCTTCATTTTATTTATTCAAAGCAAGCTTTGAGGCCGCTATGAGATTTCAATCTTGACTCTATCGTTTGAACTTTTTGAGAATTGATTTCATGAAACAAAATTATTCAATTTCAAATTAATTTATTATTCATAATTAAAGTCCTTTAGTTCATAAAATAATTAGAACGAATTTCGAACATCGCATAAGCTTGGATATGCTTATCTATTTATTTGCTCTAGATTCCGAACTACTCATAAACTCTGAGGTGTTTCGAATGTTTATATAGAAAATTATAACTGTATAGGATGGAGAAGAATAACTCAAATCAAAGTACCCTTTTTTAAGATATTTTCATTTTTCACAACTGTTTCGGCGTTCTAGAGCCATTTTCGGGTGTAAATAAAATGTATGGAAATGGCTCTAGAACGCTGAAACATGTTGTGAAAAATAAAAATAATTTTTAAAAAAGTGCTTTGATTTCGAGTTATTTTAAAGTTTCATGAATACAGTAGCCCTAAGGCTGAGGCCGCACTGCCGGTGGGTAGAGCCTGGAGGGTGGAGGGTAGTTGGTAAATCTATAGAACATACACACCATCCACAGTAATACATCGTATGAATGGTATGTGTTCAGCCGCCATCTTGAAAATCTTGAATATGGACAACATAACCTAAAAAAACAGAATTACGTCATACCATTCATACGATGTATTACTGTGGATGGTGTATATGTTCTATAGATTTACCAACTACCCTCCACCCTCCAGGCTCTACCCACCGGCAGTGCGGCCTCAGCCTAATGGCCAGTTTAAATTATTTTAAAATTTATCTGAAAGTTTCTTTGCATTGAAATTTCTTTTTATATGAGTTTTCATATGTAGAGAAATTTATAGCCAGGATAACCCTGTAAGAAAGATTTTCTTGTTTTCTGAGGATTATGCTCACATGAACACTTGGGAATGGATGTGAGTTGCACTGGCGGCTCGTTCCCGCGAAATAGGTGAAGTGCTGTACATTAAAACATATGAGCACTTCACTTGTTTCATGGGCACGAGCCGACAGTAGTGGGTTGGGTAGAGGAAGAAAGGATGACTATTTTTTAGGTGCTTTATCGTCTCCAAAAAGTGTAGAGAAGAACTGATAAGTCAGATATTGATGCGTAAATAAGTTGATAAATTTACGAAAACCCAAGAAAGTTATAAATTGGAGACGAAACTCTCGTCTACTGCACTGCTGGCGGCTTCTGCCCACCAAACAGGTGAAGTGCTGTACAGGAAAAGATACGGACACTTCACCTGTTTCGTGGGTACGAGCCGCCAGTGGTCTACTGCGATGCATTGCAAAGATCGATAGCAAACGTTCACATACCAAAAATTTTGGGCTCCGTTTTGGTTTTCAAGCACAGTTTGATATCTTCTGCCTTATATTCGAAGTGCGTCACGCGGAAAAATATCTATTCTTTGTCGAGATGGAAATGTTTCTCGTTCAGTGCACATTGAGAAACAGAGAAAAATACGATAAAGAGCGAAAAGAATAGGAGGAAGAATTTGTGTGTTGGGGTCACAGCGTAGAATGTGCTACAAGGAAAAGAGGACAAAGAGAAAATGAAGAAAAATAAGGAGGAAAAGATGGAGAAGAAGAAGCAGAAGAAGAAGAAAAATAAGAAAAGCATTGAGGAAAAAGATTTAAATGGGGAGGAAAAAAGAGAAATGTGGCATGAAAAAGGAGAAAATAAAAAAGAAGGTTTAACAAGAAGAAGAATACGGAAAACGGCAAATAAGATAGAGAAGTAGGAAGAGGAGGAAAAGTAGTAGTAGTAGTAGGAGGAGGAGGAGGAGGAGGAGGAGGAGGAGGAGGAGGAGGAGGAGGAGGAGGAGGAGGAGGAGGAGGAGAAGGAGGAGGAGGAAAAGAAGAAGAATGGGGGGAAAATTATAAGATAAGGATAAAGAAGAACACAAACAAGAAAAACAATAACTAGAGAAAGGAGAAGAAAATAGGAAGAAGTAGAAGAGGATGAACATGAACATGAACATAAAGGACAATAACTAAAAAAAGAAAGAGAAGAGGAAAAAGAAGAGGAAGATGAAGAAGTAGAAGAAGAAGAAGAAGAAGAAGAAGAAGAAGAAGAAGAAGAAGAAGAAGAAGAAGAAGAAGAAGAAGAAGAAGAAGAAGAAGAAGAAGAAGAAGAAAAAGAAGAATAGACTGATAAAAATGTTTTCCAATTCTGAGCGTTAGGAATATCGAGAGCAATATTTGTCAGGAAAACGACAGAAATATTCTCTTGCATCTCCAAAACGTTGAAGCCTGAACTATGAGGAAGGAGGGATGGATGTAGGGATATTGGACGGAAAAGGAGAAAATCTTGAGCAAAAGAAAAATTGAAGAGAAGAATAGTGAATTCCTTAACGTTGAGAGGAAAGGGAATGTATTTTGAAAATCTTAACAAATAATAAGAAATAGGATGATGTGAGTAATATTTGAACACAGAAGAAGGAGAAGAAGAAGAAGAAGAAAAAGAAGAATAGACTGATAAAAATGTTTTCCAAGTGGAGGGAGTCAAACAGGCTCGCTTCGCTCACCTGCAAAACCTCTGTCAGTGTAAACGACAGAAACAGCCTCGTTTCGCTCGCCTGCGAATTCCGTTCAGATGGGATTCGAAATTTATTGAACACAGCATTCCTAGACCTAATCTGGTACTGTTTACCAAATTTAAACATTTTATGCCAATTTTTTCTCGAAAAATCTAAGAAAAACTTAAAAAATTTCGAACAATAGTAAAACGCTAATATAGCGTAACCTTGGGTAACCTATCGGACATAATTTAAAACTTGATTCAATATCTTCTAAATTAGTTCATCTATAAATCTCGCTGAGCCATTAAATTCTCAGTAAGGAATGGTCGTATGAAGGCGGAAGAAAGGCAACCCGCAATACATTTACTATTTTGAAAAAGTGATTACTGGATACTCTTGAACAGATTTCAAAAATATTTTAACACAACGTTTCTAGACCTTATCTGAACCTGCCCACCAAATCAACATTTTCTACCGATTGATTTTGGAGAAAATAAGAAAACGCTTGAAAACTATTAAAAAAACTAAAATATTTGGCGTATCCCTATGAAGTTTCATAAATCCTTTCTTAGCGCGTGTCTAAACGTCCAACTGAACATCCCTGCGAACGCATTCGGTTCAGTGGATTTTTAGTTCTGGTGATAAATGAATGATTAATGAATGAATCAGTCAGTCAGTGCCATTTCGCTTTTATAGATGTAGATGGAACCGTAACTATCAACCTTGAAAAGAACTTAACACCAATTTAATTATCATGCTTACTGCTTCTCAATGTAACTAATTCATCTTTCAAGAGAAGTTCAAAACCCATTTTTAAATATAAAATAACAAATTGAAGGAACTATTAATGCAGCACAAACTCGAAATAGATTGACCCTCATCAAACAATACAAACTTGTGTTATCATTTCATAATAATAACTACTATAAACACTGAGCTCCAGTTTTCATTTTCACAAAAGAATTTTCAACTTTTCTGCAACTTTTATCACATAACTTCCAAGAAGATTGCACAACACTCTATAATCTCAATGAAAACTCGAACAATTATGGAACAATAACTTCTTGATTAAAAGAGTTGCACTATTTTATTACAGAGACTCGAACGATGAAACAATACTGCTAGTCAGTATTAATTGTCAGTATACTGCTGTCGTTAAGTCATGTCACAGGCCCTGAAATTGATCAGGAGCGACCTGAAAACTCTGACACCAGACCCGAGCCAGCCAGGTTACACGAATATTATTATTATTATAACTGATAGTCAGTCTAAGCAAAGAAGACATTCTGGCAAGGTGGGAAAATGACTCAAGCTCGGTCAATATTGGTTCAAAAATTATTAATTTGAACTCAAATTGTAGGAAACAATTTGATCTACTGTTAAGACCACATTATTTATGATTCTTGAACGAATATTGACCGAGCTGGAGTCATTTTCCCATCTTGCCAGAATGTCTTCTTTGCTTGGACAGACAAGTCTACTCTTATAGTAGTTATACAGAGTGTTCCAAGAGGAATTTGCAATACTTCTCAGGCTGATTCCTTACACCAAGTTGAGAAAAAAGTTGATTTTACATAGGAATTGATTATTTTAGACCCTGATTGAAAGCTCTAAAAAAATAGAAAAATTAATATATTTTGAAAAATCTCAATTTTCCGCCATTGTTATCTCGATAACAAAGCGTTTTTGGGGGTTGGTCCCATGGAACTTTTCTGTCTACTTGGTGTAAGGAATCAGCCTGAGAAGTATTGCACCTTCCTCCTGAAACACCCTGTAAAGCTCGAGGAACACTGTGGTGGTACCCGAATCAGTTCTTTATGGAACACCCTGTATAGTCTTATAGTAGTCTTTTAGACTATACAATCTGGTAGTTTTAGAGAAAGTCTTGGTAATCTAACTTAACTTAGTATTTACAGCTAGTAATATGATAGGAATGTGGAATGTGATAAGAATAAAGAGCACGTTAAGAGTAGAGTCATAAGATTTGAGAACAAAATATTCCTGTAGTAGTTGTGAATTATTCAAGTCATGCTTGTATGTTGTGCTCACTCTGTAATGATTTAGCATAAGAAGCGAGTCGTTCTGATTTGTGAAGCAGGTCTTGTTTTGCAAAGTTTTGTACATGGAAACAAGAAGAATAGTGTGGAAATGGGTAGAAGTTATAGGAGAAGGAGGAGAAGGGGGGAAGAAGAAATAGATGAAGAAGAAGAAGAAGAAAGGAGAGTTGGAGGAAGAAAAAGAAGACAACACTTTGGAGCGAACATGAAGTGCTTAATACTTGACTTCACTTGAAAAGCTTTTTAGCATGAGAGATTGTTCTGAGTTCTGTATAAGAAGACGATCAAGTGAGAGGAGTTGGTTCTATACGGGAAGAAGAAGAAGAAAGAAAGAAATGAGATGAAGAAGAAGAAGAAGAAGAAGAAGAAGAAGAAGAAGGAGAAGGAGGAGTAGAAAAGCACGTGGAAAAAACAGAAGAATACGAGTGGAATGATGGAAACTCAGGATGTGTAAGAGAAAAGAAGAAGAAGAAGAAGAAAGAAGAAAAAGAAAGAAGAAGAAAGAAGAAGAAGAAGAAAAGAAGAAGGAAGAAGAAGAGAAGAAGAAGAAGAAGAAGAAGAAGAAAAGAAGAAGAAGAAGGAAGAAGAAGATGATGAAGAAAAAAAGAAGAAGGAAGAAGAGAAAAGGATGAAGAGAAGAAGAAGAAGAAGAAGAAGAAGAAGAAGAAGAAGAAGAAGAAGAAGAAGAAGAAGAAGAAGAAGAAGAAGAAGAAGAAGAAAAAAGAAGAAGAAGAAGAAGAAGAAGAAGAAGAAGAAGAAGAAGAAGAAGAAGAAGAAGAAGAAGAAGAAGAAGAAGAAGAAGAAGAAGAAGAAGAAGAAGAGGAACAAGAAGAAGAAGAAGAAGAAGGAGGAGGAGGAGTAGAAAAGCACGTGGAAAAAACAGAAGAATACGAGTGGAATGATGGAAACTCAGGATGTGTAAGAGAAAGAAGAAGAAGAAGAAAAGAAGAAGAAGAAGAAAAGAAGAAGAAAGAAGAAGATGATATAGAAAAAGAAGAAGGAGAAGAAGAAGAAAAAGAAGATGATAAAGAAAAATAAGAAGAAGAAGGAGAAGAAGAAGAAGAGATTGAAGTCGTGAGGAGAGGGAACGAAGTAGTGTATTAGGAAAGGAGGAAAATGAGTAGGAAAATTAGAAAAGAACTGATAAGTATAAAAAGCGGAAGATGAAGAGGGGTTGAGAAAGTTATTGAAAAAGGAATGAAATAGAGGTAATAGACAAATAGGAACGGGTAAAAATCGAGAAGGATGTCGTGAACATTAGAATTCATTCGATAAATGGAAAAACTGTGGAGTTGTAAATTATATGAAAGATTTTCTTGAAATTGATAAGGAAAAGTATGAAAAAACGAGGAAAAACCTTAATACGAGAAATTTTGTACTAAGCGAAGAGAGAAAGACTTAACTAAAATGGAGAAGAGATACAGAAACTGAAAGGAAGAAAGAAAACTTAGAAAGAAAAGGCAATAGATAATGCAGAAAGGAAACGAAGAAAAAAAGAAAAAAGAAGAAAAAAAGAAAAAGAAGAAGAAGAAGAAGAAGAAGAAGAAGAAGAAGAAGAGAAAGAAGAAGAAGAAGAAGAAGAAGAAGAAGAAGAAGAAGAAGAAGAAGAAGAAGAAGAAGAAGAAGAAGAAGAAGAAGAAGAAGAAGAAGAAGAAGAAGAAGAAGAAGAAGAAGAAGAAGAAGAAGAAGAAGAAGAAGAAGAAGAAGAAGAAGAAGAAGAAAAAAGAAGAAGAAGAAGAAGAAAAAAAAGAAGAAGAAGATAAAAAATGGTTTTTCATTTCTGAGCGTTATGAATATCGAGAGCAATATTTGTCAGAAAGAGAGAAGAAAAAGAAATAAAGGGAAAATAAGAAGAAAAAGCAAGAAAGAAAAGGAAGTAAGATTCTGAGAGATACGAGAGGGAAAACCATGAAAAGCGACGGAAGGAGTAATACTCTGAGACGCTAAAGTAGATTCCAACGAAGCCGGCTATTATCAAATTACTATTATCAATGCTCAGCTCTGTCAGGACAGTCCGAAACCGTCCCACGATAGCCAAATAGTTTATCCGAGCTAGTTATCAAATCTATAAGCTCTGGCAGACCGCTCCCAACTTTCCTGACAGAGCTGAGCTTCAATAACACTCACTCTTCATACGCCACCTTATTTGGCACTGGCTATATCTCGTGTAATAGGCGACTGTGAGGATCAATCAGGCCCCGCTTGTGCCTGCGCGTAGGTAAGTGCCAAGTTTGAAACGAACAATATTCAGCATAATGTAGTCTGTCCAAGCAAAGAAGACATTCTGGCAAGATGGGGAAATGACTCCAGCTCGATCAATATTGGTTCAACAATTATAAATCTAGTCTCAAATTGTAGATTAGAATGTTTCCTACAATTTGTGAACAAATTGATGATTTTCGGACCAATATTGATCGAGCTGAAGTCATTTTCCCATCTTGACAGAATGTCTTCTCGGCTTGGACGGACTATACAGCTCTGAACTTTTGAAAGAGATGAGTCTCTGCTTTATAATAATGGGTAGAGCTTGTTCTCTATACGAATCCCGTGCAGGATTCAGATTTGGGGCGGAATTTCTAAGTAAGGCATCAAGTTTTGTTAAACTCAGGATTGCTTGTTTGATTAATTCATTGCTTCCTCTGAAGCATCAATTAAAGGCTTTTATCGAACATTATTAAGATTTATTACTCAAGGTGCGTTGTTTGTTCGATTTGGAATTTTAGAATTTTTCAAAGTTGCCTTGTTTGAACTGCTTAATCAATTTATTTCTTGGTGCCTTGAGACACTTACCTATTGCATCGATAATTATGTAAAATGATACATTGAATAAATGGAATTAAAATTCAATGCAATCTGTTTTTATACAGATTTAATACAATAGGGTTGATACATAAACAAGGTCCGAAGCATCTCCTATTCCCAATTTTCATTTGTTTGTCAATGGCTTAACAGCCCATAAAGGGCTTGGGTCTACCAGCAGGTGGCCAGTTTCATATTCACTCCACTATACAGCAGATGTGAATAATCATCAACCAGGATAAAGGTAACTTGTGGTTAGCACGTTGACCCTTTCAACCATAAGCTAGCTTCCGTAATCAAGTGATGACGCAGAACACCTCTGAAAAACATTCAGTTAATCAGTTAGAGTGTAAGGGCAACAATTACTATTTCTCCAGAAGCGAGAAACGACTGACTATCTTCACTAACGACCCCAAAGGAGAAAGATTATCAACATTTTTCTCTGTCATGTAAACCCATACCCAGAGGTAACATAAGCATATGAAGCTATTATTACAATATGAGAAGTTATACTACTCATCCAAACTATCATGTAGCATCCCACTACAGATTCTACATCTTCATCTACAAAATCTTCAGGAATAAGAATATTATACTAATACTTGTGTGAGTTTATAAGATTAACGGAGGCAAGTAGGAATGCTTATCGATGGATTAATTGTTTGTTATAGTTGATTGAAAGTGCAAGAGAAAAACCTGTTCTGTAAGATTTAATAAATGAAAAAACTTATACTATGCTACTCCTTTGTTCTGTACAGAAGAGTGGTCGCGCGCAGACTCGTCCGTTCCCGGGTTGGAGGTCGAGTCGTCACCGCCTCCCGCTCGACTAGCACCTCTACCCGCGGCGCTCGCCCTGGGCGCCTTCGCCGGCATGGCGCTAGTGGTCCTGGCCGCCCTGAGCTACCAGTGCGCGGCGTCCTGGAGGTGGCTGCGGGCGCATCGAGTCGTCTTCTGGGAGACAGACGTCTCCGGAGATGGTGGAGGCGATCCGGGTGAAGGAGGAGGCTCCGGTGGTCCGGACGGAGTCAAGCAGGCGGCGATACGGATCTCGCACTCGCTGCCGGATCTGAAGCCGCCGCCGGCCTTGGCGCAACAGTATGTGCCCGATAAGGATAACAAGAAGGTGAGTTCGTGGTACTATTTTTAAACATGAGCTTCAAGATTTTAAAAAAATACTCAAAATTTAGAAAATTTCAGCTTATTTTCTGTGTTTTTATAAAAAAGTGTATTGTATGTCACTATAATATTGACTTGTAATTATTTCTTATAATCATTTTGATTTTAGTTCTTGTTCTGACTTTGTTTTATGCCAATGTGATTCATAACAATAAAATTTTATTTATTTTAATGGCATATTGGAAGCCTATCAAGAAATGCACCTTCATAGATAATAAATCTCTCCATTGCGCGACTAACTAAATGATAATATCAACAAAGGTAATAAGATTACAATGTAATATCAACCCTTCAGAATTGATCAGTTACAGTTTGAGAAGAAATGTAGGCCTATTATGTGAATGTCCATATTTGAGGAGGAAGAAAGATGACTTTTGCCAAAATTAAGATTAAGTAGAAACGTTTTATCATTTTGAAAATTATCAATAGATGATATTCTGCGTAGAATAGGATCAGTACACTGGCGGCTCGTACCCACGAAACAGGTGAAGTGCCTGTATATATTACTGTACAGCACTTCACCTGTTTCGTGGGCACGAGTCACTAGTGGATTAGTATGATTTCGTTCGGTTTCACTCCACACTATCAAAGTTGAATGGAAAGAAAAATATTGTCAATCCAAAGATTTATTGAAAATTGAGATAATTCAAATTTATTAAACAATGAAAAAATCAATTACAGAGACAAATCATGTCATTCTTATCAAATATGTGTTTCCCGGGTTCAGTATGTGATACCGGGTTTAGTATTTACACCATTTAGATTATTAGAGTAAAGATTAGCAGAGCTTCAAATATTATAGTTCATCAAATCCTGAAATATTTAAGGATTATCAGTTATTTCCTATGACATTCGTGAATGTCAATCGCGATATTAACTGATCATATTCAATCTCCAGTTTTCAATATTTATTGTAGAAGAAAGATAATAATCGTGAATAATAGAGGAGCTTAGTATATATATAGTGACCTGACGTTACAAACGCCATCTTATAGAGCATTGGAGGGGAGAAACGAGAAAGCTGGTTCTCTCTTCAATACTCTACTCCTATTGGCCAGCCTTTACTGGTGTTGAAAATGGGAGGAAGTGGGAGGTCTCGTCCAATCACAGAGCTTCATTCTAGTTGCAGTACGTTCCACCATTTCGTTTTCGGAGGCAGCCATTTTCTCTGTCTTAACTAGAGTACAACATACAAGCAAACAATATAAATAATCATTGATAGCTTTAGATTCAGCTCCTCTTTGGTAAAAGTGAACTAGAGAGTGTTTTTAGCGTTCTCACTTGAATTATTACAGATCAATTATTCAATGATAAATTCTCAACGAATATCAAATTTAGGAACCAACTCATATTTAGCATAAATTTTTTATCATTTTCCTTAAGTGATCCCTGCATAGATTTCTTCTGCCTATCAGTCTAAGTTTCGGTTCCAATATTCAGTTCTCAAATGGTGGAAATCGAATCGATTTTAAAAATTTCATTAATAATCGTTCGCTTCCAAACAAACGAGCAAGCTTTGCTGCAAAACCAATAGCAAAAGAAGGATATTATATCAAAAGAATCATAGCTTCCAGATTAATGAACAAATAAAAATCTGTTCATAGTTTTCAATAGAAATTATTAATTATTTCTCAGGAAGAAGCAATCAATGTTTGAGTCATTTCTCAGAAGTATAGAACACTGAAGCCCTATATTAGTATAGTCTGTCCAAGCAAAGAAGAGCCTCTGGAAAGATGATAAAATTACTGCAGCTCGGTCAATAGTAGTTGGAAAATTATTGATTTGGTCTCAATTGTAGGAAAGATTCTAATCTACAATTCGAGATCAAATCTATAATTTTTGAACCAATATTGACCGAGCTGGGGTCATTTCCTCAACTTGCCAATGTCTCTTCTTTGCTTGGACAGACTTTAGCAACTCAGAATGAAATTCAGCATTTCTCGTACGTTGAAATGAAAATTTAATTAAATTTTGACGTTCAGCATTCTGATCACCCCAAGGCTTTATTGAAAATGAATTATTCCTTGACAAAAATAGGAATCTCAATTTTCTGGGAAATCTTCATTATTTTGCACAATGATTGACTCAACAGGAAAATGTTTTTGAGATTATTTTCAGGGTTCTCAACCACTGTGACTGTCCACAGTCCACTGTGACAGCCCAGAGTCCACTATGACGGTACACAGTCCACTGTGACAGCCCACAGTCCACTATGACAGTCCACAGTCCACAGTCCGCTGTGGTAGGACTCCACAGTCAAACGATCGGAATGTCGGTTTACAGCTGATTTTGGACGGTTAAAGCCCGATCTGTGGATAGGAATTAAATAATAATATGTTCATGCAATTGATTCTACGAACAACAATTTGTAATAAATAAACGGAATATTGAGAGAGATAAATTATATTGTTAGATAGAAATTAACTCAGAGTATTCAATTAATTTTTTGAAGAGATTTACAGGAAAATCACAGGCGGCTCGTGCCCACGAAACAGGTGAAGTGCTGTGTAGTAAAAGATACGGGCACTTCACCTTTTTCGTGGGTACTAGCCGTCAATGGGAAAAATATTCCTCATTACTTTGTAAGTCTAAAGACCTGCTACAAATTTATCCTTCAAAATAATTGCGTTACTGTATTTTTCCATATATATATTTTTTTTCTTTCTATTATCTTCATATGAGATATAAAATATTCTTCAACCAGTTTGATAATTCAATTCAAACTACTACAACAACATCAAAATAAGACATCATCTCACACATCTCTAAATAGAATGGAACTTTTAAATATAGGTTGAAAATTAAATTTACATTAATTAAGTCTCGTTGCCCCCTTCCTGTATCACAATACTGACTACACTAATATATCATACTATACTGAAATATACCTATATATAGTATATATGTTTATGTATAGTATAGTTTGTTCCAGTAACGACAATAGAACAGACATGAACCTCAATATGATTGGAAAAATTTTCTCCATTGATCAAAACAGAAGAATCCAACGAATCTCGTAAAAACCTGTACTGGCAAAAATGGAATCTACACTTCACAATCCGACCAAAACATTAATACGTACATTGTATTAACTTACCATGTTGAATACAAATATTTATCAACTTATTCACTTTTAAGTAATATCATAGACTAGCTTGGACTTAGTATACTTTGTTAACAAATAATTATAAAGGTAAAAAGTCAAAGGTAACCTAGTCCAAGTTAACAAAGTCTACTTAGTCCATAGTAACATTCTTCGTTTATTAGCTTCTTAGTACACCTATCAAGTACAAATTGGAAATATCTTTCCATAAGAAATCAGTTAACTTGAGTCAGCGGTATCCGATCTGAACACCGGAACGGTTGTTAAATTTTATAACGTCCCTTATTCCAGACCGTAAACTCGAGGATATCAAATTCTCTTTCAAAGAATGACTTCAACCTTGAAGCATAGACTAACTACTATATACATATATAGACTGAATAATACAGGTCTACTATATCTATTTGACTTGAAGACTTCCAACCCATTTAACATCTTGAAGTATTTTTAACATCTCTGGAAGTTTTCATCCAAGCAAATAAGACATTCTGGCAAGATGGGAAAGTGATTCCAGCTCGGTCAATGTGAGTTCAATCAAAAATTACAAGTTTGTACAAAGACAGCCATTTTTACATTGGATATACATTTATAAACTTTTTAATAATTCTTCAGCATTATGGAATAAAAATTGCAAACTGATCAAAATCCTTCATATTATTTATTCGCCCCATCACTATATATCTCTATTTGAACCCTCATCCTCAGACTCTATCATTCCCTCAACAAAACCAATCAAACATATGATGCATTTGCCAGTTCACATCTCAAAAGCACCTTTCCAAATTAGTGCAGAAAGGAATCAAAGAGAAAAGAGCATCAACTCAATCCCGAGTTTAGTTTTAGGGTGTTGATTTAAAACTCCCTCTATAAGGGAGGTTTATGAGGAGGTGCTATGAGGGCAGTAAATGTGTCATTTAGCTAGCCCTAACTACATCAAAAAACCGAAATATCAAAATTACAAACGAGCTTCATTCATTCGTAAATCATAGTATATAACTAACATAGAAGTTGTCAATATTATTCCCGCGCTTATCCCATGAATGGACATCAAACGCAAACTATAGTAGTAGTGAATATTATTCCATGAATGGAGCGACAGACAGTTTTCATTGACTCCCACGTATTTCACGTCTAGACGGTTCGAGCGCCCACGCAGAACTCGAACGCTCTCTGGGAATTCCGAACTCGATAAAACAACACAGACTCCGAGAGTAATTCGTGAAATAATAAAATAAAACAGACAAGTTGGATTACTCTAGTTGAGCAACAAGCGTTTTGTCAATAAAGTTAGTATGCTGTGGGCGGGAGATAATCGGTTTCCATTTTGTGATACTTGTAACTTCCTTACCACCGAACAACGTATACGATAGAAATACAACTAGAAAAGAAGACATTCTGGCAAGATGGGAAAATTACTACAGCTCGTTCAATATTTGCTCAAGAATAATGAATTTTGTTTGAAAGTGTAGAAAAATTTTCTCTAAAAGTTGAGACTAAATTTATAACTTTCAAACCAATATTGACCGAGCTGTAGTCATTTCCCCATCTTGCCAGAATGTCTTCTTTGCTTGGACAGATTGTATAACATCGATTGGAAGTAACATTGGTTGCAATCTCTAATTGAGTTTGGAAAGTTTGTCAGGGTAAGGTTACGTAATCGGAGATTAGTAACTAGATTTTCAAGTTTAGGGGAATTAATCAAAGGGTAACTATTTATAAGCGGGGGTGTTTGGTGTTTTGTTATGGTAATGGAATAGTTATTTCAGTTGTGTTATTGAAGATGAGGTCGTTGTACGAGGTTTATTTTGAGAGATGGAAATAATAGATTGAGGGTTTCTTGAAGCAAAGACGGAGTTAATAGATAAATTTATCCAACTCTTCTAATTTTCCCTTTTATTGTTGATATATTGTATTCTTATTGGTTGAACTATACAGTTCAAATTCTTTTCAAAAAGATCATCCTCCTATCGTGGGTTCTCGTCGAAACCCCCACAAAAAGTGTATTGATGTTCAATCATCATGTAAGTTATCTCAATTGAAATCGATGTTCAATCATTAAAATGTATGGTATCGTACGTATTGATTGGATATACACGATTAATGTACCATTCTCATTTAAGTTTGTTAAACTATTAATATTTCCAACTTGATCGAACTGACTATTCACAATTCAAAAAAAGTATCTTGAATCCATAGTTCAAAACGTAGAGCTTCAGATGAAACTAAGTTTTGTCGAGAGTTTGAAAGTATATACAGTAGATTAAGTGGTCCTATGTCAGTAATAAATATTATTAGTCTATGGTAACGCGTTTAGACGTTTAGAGTAACAAATACTCCCAGGGTAGGCCTACTGTTATTTTGAATTTCTATCCAAACACAATATTGTTAGTTGCCCTAAACAACATTTCTGTTAAATTGAGTTTAGAGAATATTCTTTATTATTTATTCATACATCGATACAACTACATGAATTGGGAGGAAAAATAGCCTGTGCCAATCCTCTCCCAAAAATTTTATAATGAAGTCAATATTCTCCAAAATGAGGTTATGATATAAAAGCACTGAGTGCACACATAATTTTCAATCCAGGAATAAAACTAAAATTTTGGAATTTGGAATGTTGATGGCCGGAATTGAATAAACTGTGCACTAAAGAAAACAATATTGAAAATTAGAAAAATATTGCACAAATTTGAAAAATTTCAAGCCAAAAAATAACTACTCACTAAATATGAGCACAACAAAGTAACCCCTATTCAAGATTAGTAGAGAGTAGAATAATATTACTCTCTACTATCCTTAAACGTGGTTAAGTGGTAGAGTGGACATTACAGTCCAAACTTCGCCACGTCATTAAAATAAAGAAGTCATTCTATTCTATTCTAAACCCTCTCATGGGAGAGTCAGGGTCATACAATCAATGATCTGTGACATTTCAATTCATCAGAGGAATATGAATACGTATTTATACACAGTCAATGTATATCACAAAAAAACAAAGAATTCAACCATCTGTAAAATTTAACAATAAATAATTATATCAACTGACAGTATAGTGTTTGAAATATGAGGGCTCTGACCTTCACCCCACAGAATATCATCCATCTGCCTCACATTACTCCTCATAATACTCAGCACATGCCTCACTTCAACAGGGTATTGCTTGCTGCAATAATCTAATTAGGCCCGGATTACACAGGTGATGAGATAATCTATTAATTTGTGAGTGAGTGCCTCAGCTCACTGTTTCACCCTCATCCCCCTCCCCCACTCACCTCCTCACTCAGTATACCTCATACCTCATATCACCCCCTTCTCACAATGTATAGTTTGTCCAAGCGAAGAAGACCCTCTGGCAAGATGAGAAAATCACTCCAGCTCGATCAATATTGGTTCTAAAATTATTGATTCGGTCTCAAATTGTAGATCAGAATGTTTCCTACAATTTGAGATCAAATTGATAATTTTTGAACCAATATTAATCGAGCTGGAGTCATTTTATCATCTTGCCAAAGGTCTTCTTTGCTTGGACAGACTATACCTCATACTCTCTTCTCACACCTCACCTCACAATATAACCCTTCCTCGTGGTATAGTCTGTCCAAGCAAAGAAGGCGTTCTAGCATGATGGAAAAATGACTCCAGCTTGGTCAGTATTGATTCAAAAATAATAAATTTGGTCTCAGATTGTAGAAAACATTCTAATCTACAATTTGAACACAAATCTATAGTTTTTTATTCAATAGTGACCGAGCTGGAATCATTTTCTCATCTTGCCAGAGTGTCTTGTTTGCTTGGACAGACTATAATAAACTGCGACCACTACTCATCGTATGCTATCTAGTCATTTATATTCATAAGCATGGAATATGTGTTGTATGAATATGACGGGTTAATTGAGAGGCTGGGCAAACGATAAGTCACGAATATTAGTATGGAGATGATTTGATGTTGGGGTGATAACAGGAGTTTGGTCTGTCCAGCCAAAAAAAAACCCTCTGGCAAGATGGGAAAATGACTCCAGCTTGGTCTATATTTGTTCAAGAATATTATAAATGTGGTTTTAATAGTAGATCAAATTGTTTCCTACAATTTGAGATCAAATTGATAATTTTTGAACCATTATTGGCCGAGCTTGAGTCATTCTCCCATCTTGCCAGAGGGTCTTCTCTGCTTGGACAGACTATACTATTGCTATGATTCTTAAATAAAAACACACAGCAGTTTAATGATGTGACCTGTGTGGACATGAAATCATAGTTATGTACCGAAAATAAAGTGTAGAATTATTAAATCTGTGTGTTTTTTTTTCATAGCGGATCGGTTCTACAATATAGTGACTCAGTCGGATTACTACTCAATTCTTTAATAATTAATTATTTTAAACCTTTTTTTCTGAGGTTGGTACCCACAAGAGGCTTGTAAGGGTAATAAGAGGAATGATGATGATGATGATGATGATGATGATGATGATGATGATGATGATGATGATGATGATGATGATGATGATGATGAGAGATGACGACTACTTTTTAGGTAGTTGGGTCCGACAGCTTATCTTCTCCTCAGAAAGACGGGGTCTCATTTTCTCAATGTTTCGGTGTTGGGGTGACTTTCTGAGTGGTGAGAAAGACTCACTGTGTGGTGAGAAAGACTATGTGCAGTGAGATCTGTGGTGTGACAGGACAACAGAACAGTAAAAAAATTATGAACTTTGAATTATTAATAAAGTTAGAAGGGAAAACAAACATCAATATAGGATAGAAATAAACCAATGAATATTGAAAAAACCTGATACTCCTGAGTCCTGATAGGAAAAAACCCACTAAATTAATAAAGAAAAATAATCCAATACAACTGAGGACGGATCAGTTGACAGTTTCGTTGTTAGGATTTTTGAAAACCCGATTTTCCAAAGTTGCTAATTTCAGTTTTCCGCTTTTCCCCAGCAGGTTCTGAGACAGACTACATTGCCATCGGTGCCAACACGTCACCAGACATTTCAGCGACAGCTGTCACACAGATTGGACTTTGAAAACGTTCAGTTCAGCGTTTGTAAACTAGAGCCGAAAAACGAAACTCGCATCGGACTTATCAAGGTAAGTGTTTCGAAATGGAAATCATCATTACAATCATGTTTTTCCATATTTCTTACTATACGTATGGTGATATTTTTTGAAATGAAGAAATTTGATTGAATTGAACTCAATCAAACACATGAGCAATGAGTAAACTTTAACATAGGGCCTAATGTTTTTATATTGAATTTGGAAAACATTTTCAATAATTTTTTTGAATTTAAGCATTAATCATTGAAATAAGTTCAATACAAAAAACATTATTACTTTGGACTAACATGCAACATTCGAATAAAAACATTATGAAGGGTACACCATAGCTTCCTTTAATAGAAGGCCATTCCCTAATAATATGTTAACGTCGCACCGTAGTCACATTAAGTACAGATGCAAACCATGCATGTTGACTTGGTTTTACTCTGTTTTGAGCAAATTCCCATGGAATAGGTTCATGAAACTCTTCGTATAGAATTCCTTTTGTGTTTTTTTGTAATGGTTGTGATAGAGATTAGCAAGAAAGATTAAGAATAGACAGTTATTTATTAAAATAGCTTATGATTTGTAGCAAGTCAAATGGTAGAACGCACACAAGAAACGCATCCATTAGAACAGCTGATTGGAAAATGATTTCAATGCTCTTAAATGAACACAATTTCCTACTCTACATAGTTGTCAATTTTTAGGCCATGGCCTTCTATTAAAGGAAGCCATGATACAACTCTCATTTGTTATTTCACTCATTATACTTGCATTTGTTTGTACTTTGAACAGTAATGTTTACTCTACCATTCCATGTTTTTGTTTGTCAATGGCTCAACAGCCCATGAAGGCCCTAAGCCTATCAGCTGGTTGCCAGTTCCATATTCACTACACTATACAGTCCGTCCAAGTAAGAAAGACACCCCTGTGAGACGGGAAAACGACTCCAGCCCGGTCAATACCGTCTCGAAAGCCATAAATTATCGAACAGCACCCACAGTCCCCGAACCAACACATTGTACATACATTGTTAGCCCTAAATGTAGGTTCCATTGCAACAATACACGTACAACAATAAAACGAACACAAGATTAAGAGATACAATGTCAAGAAACATGGAGTTGTATCATAGCCCCCTTAGAAGGCCCAGGGTTAAAAAAGGCAATATTGCACCGTAGGTACAATTCACCCCATATGATGATAGCATTGAGTTACATATCATGCAGGTTGACTTGGATTTTTTCTTTTTCGAAGATAATCTTTATAAAATATGATCATGAAAATATTTTTCTTTTATTTCATATTCTGGACTATGATGAAAAAAATTAGAGGATGAAAATAAACAATGCCTTGAGATAGCTATACTTTGTAGCAAATCAAATGTGAGAACGCACACAAGAAACACATCACTTGTTTCAGAAATGAGTCCTATGCTTTTAAATGGACCAATTTTCCTACTCTACATAGTAGTTGCTACTTCTAAGACTATGGACGTCTATTAAAGGGGGTTATAGTTTTATCATAGAATAATAGATCTTTTCTATAGTATAGAATAATATAATTAAAATAAATAATATAGAGATACTAGCACTAGAATCCTCTTTGGTTGTATGGAGCAACGCAAATAAAAAATCAGCTGATCAGTGTGCGTTGCTCTCCACAACTCCATGTTTCTATATTCTATTGCATCTTTTGCCCGACATGTGCCCGTTTATCGTTGTTATGTCAATCTACCTTGAAACTAAAGCTTTGCTGCATCCTGAGGGCAATATCCCTGAAAATGTCCGTTTCAATTTTGCCACGTGCATGTTCTAAATTTTCTCTTTCGAAAAGCTTTTCTCGGGAATAGTTTCTCGATCAAATAAGCGGTGGAAAATATGGCGGGGAAAGGGATGAAAAATAATGGAAGCTCTACGAAAGTGAAGAATATTGGATAGATATACAAAGCTTGATAGAAACTGATAAGAGAGAATCTGTTGGGTGAGGAGAGGGAGTTTAAAGAGGAAGAAGTACGGATGAAGAGAAAAAGGCAGAGAAGGGGAAGGAGGAAGAAGGAGGAGAGAAATAGGCTAAGAGAAAGAAGGTGAGGAAGGAAGAAGGAAACGGCAGATCATGATTTGTGGATTTCTGTCCTAAAGTTCAACAGGTGGAGTAGGGTTGATATAGTTTCCGCTAGCTGAGAAGAAACTCCGATACAATGTAAAATGTATTGCAACAGCGTTCTTCTCAGCTTGCGTGGACTGTGGCCTCAAGTGAAAGGAGTATTATAGTATATTACATGGCTTTGTCAAATAAGATAATAATTGTGATAGAAAATATTGTATCATTAATGATGGTCCATATAATCAATTATGTTCTTAAACTTCTAGTAGCAATCAAAAATCATACAGAAAAGGACGTTTCATTATTAAAATCATTGTTCGATAATGGTACGATTACTTACGCTTCTTTATTAATAGCCAACTCATAATCTGTGTATCATCTCTTAATCGTCTCAGTATCTTCTTGAATATTTCATTCCGAAAGTAAATTGAAGCATGATTAGGCTACACCACTTAAATATTTTGCTGTTTTCAATTCAAGTTGTAAAAGAAGATCTAAACGATTTTGATGCAAGAAAAACTTGATACAATTCAATGTAACCTTTCAAGATCATTGAATTATATTTTTGCTTTCGGAAACAGTTGGACATTCATCGTCTCGTGTGTCTTTTTGAATCTAAACCGTGAATACTCTGAATATAATTGAAATAATAGAATCGTCCCTGTAAAATGACTTCTTCTCTAGATAGAATAATATTGAATAATGTCTCTGTGATAATGACTTCTTGACGTCTCTTATGTGGTGATAACGACTTCTCGCATCAGCTTTCTACACGCGCAACCTTAACCCCCCCCCCCTCCCACCAGGAGGAGAGAGAGCTCACCTTACCGAAGTCGGCTTAGCGAGGTCGGGAGGAAGGTAGCGTCACAAGGTATAGTCTGCCGAAGCAAAGAAGACATTCTGGCAAGATGGAGAAATTACTCCAGGTCGATCAATATTCATTCAAAAATCATGGATTTGGTCTCAAATTCTAGATCAGAAAATTTCCTACAATTTGAGATCAAATTTTTCGTTTCTGAACCAATATTGATCGAGCTGAAGTCATTTTTCCATCTTGCCAGAATGTCTTCCTTGCTTCGGCAGCCTATCGTAGAGGTCAGGAGGCGTCCCAGCCTGGGATAGAAAGCGTCGGCCTGGGATAGGACAGTTGCCATGGCAACGAACGCGCCTGCCACAAGGGACAGGCGCTTGGGTGGTCCTGACAAAAACAGAGAAGGGAAAATATTCCCTCTTCTATTTCCCTCAGAAATGGGGAGAGTATTCCCTATCCCTCCAAAATAACCTCTCTCCTTTAGAAGGAAGGATGCTCCCTCTCCATCCAAATCAACCTCCCTCACTCTCTCTTTCTCTCTCTTAGAAGGGAGAATATTTCCACTCCCTCTCTTACTAAACATCTCTCCCTTAGAAGGGAGAATATTCCTCCTCTCTCTCTCTCTCTCTCTCTCTCTCTAAATAAACCTCTCTCATTTCTCTGAGGTCCCGGCCTACCCACGCATTTCGCATCGCGCTACAAATAGCTGGCCCATATTCCGGCCAACATAACCCCCTTCCCCCCTCAATCTCTGGGGGACTCGCTCTTCATCCAACAACACCCAAATAACCATCGCAGCATATAAAATATTCTTCAAAACATTTGAATGACCTCAAATTAATTTTACCAAATTGATCAATTTTTCGTTTATTTTTTAAAAAATTTAATGAAATGAAAATACTCTTTAGTAGACGGAGTTAGGATAAGGAAGTCCTTTCTATCACTCAACCTTAATCAACCTTTATTCGCTCAGTGTTATCTCAACAACTGATTAGAAGAACAATAAATTTGTGTTAATTATTTAAAATTCAAATATTTGTCACTATCTAGTTTTTAAGTGATAGTTTTGAAATAAAAAAAGAATGATAAAGTTCAAAAAAATAGGGTCAATTTCTCGGGAAGAATAATAGTTTTCAATTGAAGACAATTTCATACTCTCATACACTGATTCACTGGCGGCTCGTGCCCACGAAACAGGTGAAGTAAAAGATACATGCACTTCACCTGTTTCGTGGGCACGAGCCGCCGGTGCTTCCATATTAGAGTAAAGATGTTGCTGAGGATATGAATAATGAAGTTCAAGAAATATAGTGAAATCACTATGGAGGAGTAATTATTTCTACATTGAAGTAAGAAGATTGCATACTTTCATATTAATAGTAAAAATTTTCCTGGGAATTAGAATAATTGAAAGCATGAAACGAGTTGAAAGAGATGAAACTTGAAACGTATAAAACCTCACTTCCTCTTGAAACATTCAATCCCTCTCAATCATCTCTTTAAAAGTTCAGTAATGAGATTAAAGAGATCAAAGTTGAAAAGTATGAAACCAATCTTTCTCTTGAAACATTCAATCTCTTTCAATCATGTCTTGAAAAATTCAGTGATGAAAATTCGAAAAATAAATATTAAACTCAAAAGAAAACCGTTATTACGAAATATCCTTTTTTTGAAATGGGGAAAGAACTTAAAAGAGAATCACTTAATATCTTATATCAGCTTCAGCAGATCAGCACATTATTGAAGAATCAGACGAAGTACTACTCTATGGGAACTATCACAGAAGAGAACACTCTACTTTTTTCAACTTTATTTTTCATCTCTTTCTTTAATTATCTCACATTGCTGAAAAATCTCACAAACTACTCCACTAACCGTCAACAAAGAATATTCAAATGATCTCCACGTGCTCAATATAACGCAGCGTATTTCTCAACTATTCAAAGTGGTTCAAATTTAATGGATGGCTTATCGGTTGTAATGGAAACATAGAGAATGCAAAATCTGTGTTAGAGACGGTGTCTTTGGGGTTGTGTGGTGAGGGGTGGGAATGAGGGGGAGCAAAGAGGTTTTAAAAGAGGGGCTGAAAGAGAGTAGAAAGAGGGGTTGAAATGATAGGAAAAGGGAGGCTAAAAGAGAGGTAAAGAGATATAGTTTGGAGCAGAGAAAGGGGTGAAAGGTCTAAAATGATGGTAAAAGATGAGTAAAAGGGAGGTAAAAAAGATGATAGAAGGGGTTGAAGAGGGTATTAAAGGGTTGAAAAAAGGTAAAATAGGGATGAAAAGGGATGATTAGGAGCAGAAAAGGTCCAAACTGGGGGTAGAAGAGAGTAAAAAGGAGCTAAAAAAAGTGGGTAAATGGAGCTAAAAAAGAGGGGTGAAAGAGGATATTGAAGGGGTTAAAAGAAGGTAGAATAGGGGTGAAAAGGGATGATTAGGAGCAGAAAAGGTCTAAACTGGGGGTAAAGAGGGTAAAAAGGAGGTAAAAAATGTTAAAAGGGGTAAAAGGAGAGTTAAAAGGGGTAAAAGAGGTTGGAAAGGGGGTTGTAGAGTGTTGAAAAGGGGGTGAAAGGGATTTGAAAAAAAGAGTAAAAGGGGGTTTAATGGTGGCAAAAGGAGTGCAGAAAGGGGGACAGGAAGAGAGCCAAATGGGGGCTGAAAGAGGGGTAAAAGGAGAAAGTTAGGGGCAGATAAGGGGTAGATGGGGATGAAAGGGTGGCAATGGGGGTAAAAGGGGAGTAAAAGGGGTAGTTATCCCACGTGGCTCCACGTTTACCGTCCTTGACCTATTAAACTCGATAAACCTTATTCCCTGCATCCCTTATTCCCTGGGGCTGATTTAAGCCGCTATTGTGGGACTCGAATTATTGTCGAATTTCAACCTTGTATGTGTTATTTCCTCATGCACCGACCACAGAAAGTTAGCGAGACGAGAGTAATAAACTTAGGCGGAAGTGAGAGATTCTAGCTTGGAAGTTTAAGAGAGGAATTAGGGCAGAAATACGGAAGAGACTAGTAGAGTAGTGATAGTACAGATAATTTGTAATAACAGACTTGGAGAGATAATTTGTAATGAGGAGGTAGAGTAGTGGGATATCACTAAAAATAATAAATTAATCTTAATTTCATTTAACGTCTTCTTTAAGAACTTTAGGGACAATATTCTTAATATGTCAAGGAATGCGAAACATTCTAGTAGAGTCGGAGTAAAGACTCGCTTGAAAAATAGTAAAATGCTAATATTGATTGTAAACTTGGGAATTGTTTGGAACTTCTAACATTGTTTGAAACTTGGTTCAATATCTTCTTAATTACTCCATCTATAATCTCGCTGAACCATTGAATTTACACTAAGGATTGGTCGTATCAAGGCGGCTACAATTTTGAAAACCTGATTACTGGCGTAGTCATGAACGGATTACAAAAATATTTTAACACAACATTTCTAGACCTTATCTGAACCTGCCCACCAAATATCATCATTTTCTACCGATTGGTTCTCGAAAAAATTGAGAAAGCGCCGAAAAACTATAGAAAAACTCAAATATTTAGCGTAAAAATCCGTTCTTAGCGCGCGTCTAAACGTCCAACTGAACATGCCTGCCAAATAGGCTACCTCTAAATACAATTGATATGAATATGTCTTGAATTTTCATGATTATCTTCCACTTTAGGAATTCAACTTCTATCACTTCATATTACAAGAAACGTAGGTCTGTTAGTTGAGTAGCGATAATATTAAATTATAATATTTTAGTGTAATTCCCCTTAAAATGAGAAGTGATGAGTTCATGATATTGATAAAGTTAGTGGTAATGATGATATCATAATTTTCAAATTCAGTACCATATTTCTTATAAAGGAAACTCATGTATTGTCAACTGTATTGAAACTTCAACATAGCCTAACTTCAACTATTAAAAACAAGAAAGGAGAAGATAGAAGGAGTAAGAGGTAGAAGAAGAAAAGAATGAAGAGTAATTAAAAGTGAAAAAAGTAAACATGTTTATCGAAAATTCAACCATTATGATTGCGAAATTCCTAACCAGAAATGAATTTTCCCGAGAATCACTTGTAGGGTATTTGAATTAAAATTAGCACTCTTACGTAATAAAACATGGAAAATTATTCATTTATTTTGAGATATTACAATGAACTTATAACGGTAAAAACACAGACAATACAGTCCAAACTTCCTTTTCCCAAATTTAGATAAATAAGTTTAAAAAACTTATCTAAATAAGTTTAGACAAAGTGTTTATGTTCACTTGTTTCTTGATCACTATCACTATTCACAAAGTTTACACTCAAAAAATGAAAACTATGATTTGGAATTTTGAGTGTTCATTCAAAAATAAGAATAACACGGAAAATTATCAATGAATTGAGAAGATAACCTATTAATCAGCAAAAAGAAATGCATGAACCCAGCTTCATACATGCGCTATTCGGCAAACACCGAACACCTAGACGCCGATTCACGACTAGTGTGGAGCGGAGTGTTCGCTATTTGGGAAATAGCGAACACGAATGTTTGTGTGTTCTGTCCATTGTCGGTCTTTTGGACACATCAAAGTGGACGAATGTTCGGCAAATAGCGAACTTTTTGCCCATCCACACATTCGCCTTCATGTTCGGCTGATTTTGTTGTTTGTTGTTGCATGTAGATTGAGGTTAAGTCAATTGAGGAAAAAGTTTCTTACGTGTTAATTCAATACATAATTTTTTTAGACGAAATCAATATCAAATTACAGTCTGTGGATGATTTTTAAGTGATATAATGAATTTTGATACTATGAAATTGAATTAAATTCAATTCAAGTATTATATTGAAAACTATTGAATGTCCAGTCCGTTTCAGGTTACTGAATTATAATCTTGATTCTTTAAATGTTTTAAAAATTCCGACAAACATTAATATTCAATCATTGCTAAGATTGAAGTTGAAATTAGTACCGTAGTGTTGGATTTTTGAAAGTTGAAATTTTCGACAGTATTTTGACATTATTGACCTTGAAAATGTTACCTATTCGGTTGACGATTCGCTATTCCCAGTACGAATACGTGCTCGGAAAACCACGCATGTGTGGAGATGTGTGTTCGTTAGTTGGGAAATAGCAAGCAAAACTGTTCGCCAAATACCAAATGTTCGGTATTTCCCAAATACCGCATGTATGGAGGGATTGGAGGCGTCTTGAGGAGAATGATAACTAAGTTTGAAGCATTGGAAAAGTGTAAGCTGGTAACATTAATAACGACCGTTATAACAATATAGCAGTGGACCCAACTCACGAAAGAACAAGTGCCCTCCACTCTATAACCTACTCTTATATTTTCATTCTACGAAAAACACTTGAAACTTTCCCTCATTGTTAAGAGGTAAGTACACTTCAGAAGAAAACTCGCTTTTCCACAACGTAAATAAAACTCTATTCAGGTGAAAATTGTTATTTTCCAGGCGTGCGCATCAAGAAAACATTTTCCAACTTTGTGGATATAATTTATAGCAGGCTCAGAAGATGTCTATAGCTTTCAAACAATAGAACAGTCTGTCCAAGTAAAGAAGAAATTCTGTCAAGATGGGAGAATGACTCCAGCTCGGTCAATATTCGTTAAAAAATTATAAATTTGTGCTCAAATTGTAGATCAGAATGTTTTCTACAATTTGAGACAAAATTGATAATTTTTGAATAAATATTGTCCGAGCTGTAGTTATTTTCCCATCTTTCCAGAATGTCTTCTTTGCTTGTGAAGACTAGGATGGAAGACGTTTCGCGGAAAATTAATAAAAAAAGTTTGATCGAAAACTTTTCGATTGACTGGCGTGATTGAGACGTACGACATTTTTTATTACGTTGTTACTTCACGCGTGAAAGTATCCTATTTACGTTTTTATCGACTTTGTTGATGGACGTATATACGTCGCGTAAAAACGTCACGTAAAACGCTCTCTAGTAAAGTCTGTCCAAGCAAAGAAGACATTCTGACAAGATGGGAAAATTACTTCAGCTCGGTCAATATTTGTTCAAAAAACATGAATTTTGTCTCAGATTGTAGATTAGAACGTTTCCTACAATTTGAGACCAAATTCATGTTTTTTTGAACAAATATTGATCAAGCTGGAGTAATTTCCCCATCTTGTCAGAATGTCTTCTTTGCTTTGACAGACTATATCAGTAAGCTAAATACGAAGTTGGAGAATTGATTTTCGGCTTGATATCGTAGGCAATAACTTTGACCCTCAACATTTTATGGGGCTTCTGGTTTGGTATAGTCTCTCCAAGCAAAGAAGACACTCTGGCAAGATGAGAAAATGACTCCTCCTCGGTCAATACTGGTTCAAAAAATATTGATTCAGTCTCAAATTATAGATCAGGATGTTTCCTACAATTTGAGATCAATTTCATATTTTTCAAATCTATATCGACCGAGCTGGAGTCATTTTCTGACCTTGCCAGAAGATCTTCTTTGCTTGGATAGACTCCAGATTTCAAAATGGAGGAATTGTAGTTGTAATAGTAGGCGACAAAGTTACTTGCGTTTGGCAAATCACTGTTATTTACTCTTAGCTCTTTCAGGACAGTCTGAAAACGTTCAAAAAGAGCGAAACTATTCAGCTGAGTTTACTCTCGAGACACTCTGCTCTCGTAGACCGCTGGCCGACTGTCCTAACAGAGCTAAGCATTGATAATAGTCATTCACCAAGCGTCAAACTCGTTGAAGTCTGCATTATAGTTGAGACGACATAAAATCTGGAAATGTGATAGGTCTACATTGTGTATTTGAAGGAATGTAACTGTGAATGAGGTATTGAATTTATAGGTATTTTAATTTATTTAGAAAAATAATTGAGAATTTCATCGAGAATAAAATAATATTATGCATGAATAATAATAATAATAAGTATGTTGAATGAATCCCTTTATTACTTACTGTATTATTCATCTATTTATTAATCTATTGGCAAAAACACATCGGTAAAAAGAACAGAAAATCACCCTTGGTAATTCCAACACAATTTTCTTTAAAATATAGTCCAAAATTTTAGGTTATAAGTCCAAATTTCTTTTCCAGCCGAAGGTTTCTCACTCAGTGAAATTTTCTAAAGTGATAATAATTGGAAAATTTTGAATTTTGAAGGGTTATTATCATTTTCGCACTTGTATCTCTGGCGGCTCGTGCCTACGAAATAGGCGAAGTGCTGTACAGTAAAAGATACGGGCACTTCACCTATTTCGTGAGCACGAGCCGCCAGTGATATATTATTTTTTTGTTGAGTGGTGTTCTCTATTCGCTAATTTTTATTTTTCTGTTTTAATATTTGCCTTTTCTATTATTTGCCTCCTATTATGTCTTTCCTTCTGATATCAAACTGAGTATTCAAAATACACTCAAACGAAATTTAAACAGAATACCAACTCACGTCAACAAAATACTCAAAATCTTAATAAAAAATACCCAAATCGGAAAACCATTTAGTAATAATATTTCGTACATAAATGTGAATAAATAGGCTACATGAAGAACGTAACCTACCTTTGATAACTCCACTCCCATCCATCTCCAAGAAGACACTGATTACAAAGAATTCAAATAAATTATATTAATTATTACAAATAATTATAAATTATCATTTTCCGACAGAATAGGCTCTGTTCATAGCTTCTATACAAGTCTGGCTAAGCAAAGGAGACATTCTGACAAGATATTAAGATTACTCCAGCTCGGTCAATATTAGTTTGAGAATTATAAATTTGTGGAAAAGATTCCGCTTTATAATTTAAGATCAAATTTACAATTTTTGAACTCATATTGACCTAGCTGGAGTAATTTTCCCATCTTGCTAGAATGTCTTCTTTACTTGGACTGGCTGAGGCGATAAAGTATGAACACTGATTATTGAATCAGAAAATTGGATGATATTGGTGCAGGTATAACAGAAACCAACAAACCAGGCGCATGGAAAATGACTGTTATAAATATTCAGCTCTTTCGGGACAGTCTGAAAGGGTCCACGAAAGCGTAACTATGTAGCTCTGATCGTTCTTGAAGTTAGAAGCTCTCGTCGACCGCTCGCCGACTTTCCTGACAGAGTTGAGCGTTGATAAAAATAATCGGCGAATCGCCAGCTGTATTGGTGTCTACTAAAAAAGCTGACAAGAAAGTGCCAACTTATTCAAGATGACTCTATTGACTCGTAAAACTCTCAAGACTATCAGATATCGTCATCGGAAACTTCAATCTGTTCAACATCATTGGGTTATATTTTATACCTTGTTCTTTCTGCGATACTAAAATTTTTCTTCTTCTCTTCTTCCTTCTTCTTTTATTTCTTCTTATTTTCTTCCTTCTTCTTTTTATACTACTTCTTCTTCATCTTCTTTTCCATACTACATTTCTTCTTATTTTATTTCTTCTTATTTTCTTCCTTCTCCTTTTTATTCTAATTCTTCTTCATCTTCTTTTCCATACTACATTTCTTCTTCTTCTTATTTCTTCTTATTCTTCTTCCTTCTTCTTCTTTTATTCTACTTCTTCTTCTTCTTCTTCTTCTTCCATACTACTTTCTTCTTTTTCTTCCTCTTCTAACTCTTCATCTTCTTCTTTTTCTTCTCACTTCTTCTTCTTCTTCCACCCTCCTCCTTCTTCTTCTTCTTCTTCTTCTTCTTCTTCTTCTTCTTCTTCTTCTTCTTCTTCTTCTTCTTCTTCTTCTTCTTCTTCTTCTTCTTCTTCTTCTTCTTCTTCTTCTCCTTCTTCTTCTTCTTCTTCTTCTTCTTCTTCTTCTTCTTCTTCTTCTTCTTCTTCTTCTTCTTCTTCTTCTTCTTCTTCTTCTCCTTCCTCCTCCTTCTTCTTCTTCTTCTTCTTCTTCTTCTTCTTCTTCTTCTTCTTCTCATTCTTCTTTTTCTTTCCAAAAATACTCTTTCTTCAAAATTCTTCTTCGAAACTCTTTATCTTTAGTTTCTTTTCGCATTGCATAACTCTCACACGCTTTCACTACTTACTCCTTGTTCTTTCAATTATATCAACCTTTTTGAACTATTTTAGCCTATCTTCTACTAACTCTTACAATTCCAACTTCTCGTTTTGCTGATCCTACTCAACTTTTATCCAGACAAGAAAAAAAGATTATCACAAGGTTATCTCTTGAATACCCTTTGACAAGAAGGACGTATCTGTTCTAGTTTGTTCAAGCAAAGAAGACTCTCTGGCAAGATGGGAAAATGACTCCAGCTCGATCAATATTGGTTCAAAAATCATTAATGTGCTCTCAAATTGTAGTTCAGAATGTTTCCTACACTTGAGACCAAATTGATAATTTCTGAACCAATATTGACCAGCTAGCGTCATTTTCTCATCTTGCCAGAGGGTCTTCTTTGCTTGGAAAGTCTATGGAACCGCCTTACTTTTTGGCACCAGCTATTCATTCATGTTATTTGATATGCTTATACTGTAAAGAAAACATTTCGGAAGTTCCATCATTAAAGAGAGACAATTCCTTTTTAGATCCTATCAAGACGTTGATGATTGGAATAGATCTTGTTGAGTATCAATTTCATGGGAAGAATGAATAGAAATCTCAAATTACAAAAGAGATGTTTGTATCTCAAAGATGACAAAATACATTGACTTAAATTTCTCAATTGGAACAAATTACAAAAGAGATGTTTGTATCTCAAAGATGACAAAATACATTGACTTAAATTTCTCAATTGGAACAAATTACAAAAGAGATGTTTGTATCTCAAAGATGACAAAATACATTGACTTAAATTTCTCAATTGGAAACATGAATAGGAACATTGTTCTTCAATTATGAAATTGATTTGTTCAACAATAATCAAAATATTATGATCAATTAATAGTATTATAATCAAAACACACTTTAATAATCAATTAATATTTTTCATCAATTATGTGAAGCATTAACAGAGCATTAATAAAGCTACAAGAATAAATGAATAAGTTATTAATGTTTGCTCTTCTCAAGGTAGTTCTCCATTACTACGGAACACAGGCACTTGATCGAAAATGTATTGATGATGTGACCAATAAAATTTTATTTGATTTGATTTGACATGTCAGGCACAAGATGCAAAAGACCACGGAATTGTATCGAGCAACACAAATCAAAATTGAACTGACCAGTGTACTTCGTATGTTGCTCTATTTAACACCGCGATTCTATTGGATCTTGTGCTCCATATGTGTCCGTGTTTTATAGAAGCTTAAACCTACCTTCAATCAAGTTTAGTAATCCAGTAAGATCGTAATAATTCATCCCAATTCATTAACATGCGTATTCATATTCATTCGTACAATTTACTCGTATGTTATTCATTCAAACTCTATGATTTTCTTTGGGACTATAAGTAGCCCCTATACAGGGTGTTTCAGGAGGAATGTGCAATACTTCTCAGGCATTCCTTACACCAAGTAGATGAAAAAGTTCCGTAGGATGTTACCGAGATAACAATGGCGGAAAATTGAAATGTTTCAAAATATATTATTTTTTCTAATTTTTTAGAGGCTTTAGTGAGGATCTAAAATAATCAATTCTTATGTAAAATTAGCTGAGAAATTCAATGAAACGAGTTCCAAGTTTGTAACTTTAACGGTTATCAAGATAATTGGGAAAAATATGCTAAAAACGCCATTTTTCAACAATAGGTTTATAACTGGATAAGGAATCATAAAATTGTATTTTATATAAATGGAAATTGAAGAGAGTCGGATTCTAAAGAAAACGTTGGATGCGGCGAATGTGTAAATCTTACCCAAATCTCAGTAATGGCGATCAAAAATCGCAAAATTGACAAAACATAGCACAAGTGATGAATTTGTGTTTAGTAGCGTTTTGCGATTTTTGATCGCTATTTCTGAGATTTGACTTATAAAAAGTATGATTTTATGATTACTTATCTAGTTATATCCCATTGTTGAAAAATGCATTTCATTTAATTTCTTAGCTAATTTTACATAGGAATTGATTATTTTAGAACCTCACTTAAGCCTCTAAAAAATTAGAAAAATTAATATTTTTTGAAAAATCTCAATTTTTTGCCATTGCTATCTCAGTAATAAAGCGTTTTTGGGGGTTGGTCCCATGGAACCTTTTTGTCTACTTGGTGTAAGGAATCAGCCTTAGAAGTATTGCACATTCCTCCTGAATCACTCTGTATATGTTTAACTACTGAGAATTATTATTACGAATTATAGTTTCAATTCATATAGGATAAGATTTAGTGAGGACTTAAGCATGTTTCACCTTTCCTAGATCTTATATGTGTATGTGCATGTCAAATTATTGTTAATACCCTAAAAGGTTGAACAACGATAAGAATAGGCCAATAACATGATAAAAGTATTGTGGGAAAAGAAATATATTGAATTAAAACGAGAAGAAGATGAAGCAAAGCAAAAAATGAAGGGAAATGAAAATATTATGAAGAAGTTGTAGGACCAGTATGGTGGAGAAGTGAGTACTATAGAAAACGTTTTATGGAGGTTGAATATAGTGGTGTGAATAATCTCCTCCCCCCCGAAACATCCAAGCCAGAAACCATCCACCCCGCTAACATGCAACAGGTCGCCTTTAATTCTTGCCTTAGCAGAATTTCACACTCCGACCAACCCAACATCATCCATTACTCGGTTCTCGGAAGGCACTCGTGTTGGCTTTTCACAGATTTTTTTTACCTTTTAAACTTCTTTTTAACAATAAAAGTCAGTCTTAAGTTGTGTGTCCACGTTTAGTGTTTTAAAACGAGGCAAAATTTGTGTGGTATGAAGAAGAAGAAGAAGAAGGAGGAGAAGAAGAAGAAGAAGAAGAAGAAGAAGAAGAAGAAGAAGAAGAAGAAGAAGAAGAAGAAGAAGAAGAAGAAGAAGAAGAAGAAGTTGAATAAAAAAAAAAAGAAACTAATAATAGGGAAAAGGAGGAAGAGGAAAAGAATAGCAAGAAGAAGAGAAATAATAAGAAGAGAAAGAAGAAGAAGAGAAAGAGAAAGAAGAAGAAGAAAAAAGACAAAAAGACGAATAATATGCAGAAGGAGGAAAAGGAAAAGAATAGCAAAAAGAAAAAAAGAAGAAGGATAAAAAGCAAAAGGAAAAAAGATAAAGAAAATATGGAAGAAGAAGAATAAGAAGAAGAAAAAGAAGAAGAAAAAAAAAAGAACAAGAAGAAGAAGAAGAAGAAGAACAACAACACCAACAAGAACAAGAAGAAGGAGGAGGTGGAGGAGAAGAAGAAGAAGAAGAAGAAGAAGAAGAAAAAGAAGAAGAAGAAAAAGAAGAAGAAGAAGAAGAAGAAGAAGAAGAAGAAGAAGAAGAAGAAGAAGGAGAAAGATCAATACGTTATTTATTCAATCCAGATAGAAGCAATACACAGAGCTTCCTGTAAAATAGTACTTTACTCCATCTTTCAGTGGTGGAATTTAGCTATATTTTGAGCGATCAATTATGCTGAGATATGTGTCTAACAATGATTCCTTAACTCCTGTTTAAAGTAGCAATTAATTGAATAAATAGGTTATGAGAATATCATTGGCGGCTCGTGCCCACGAGCTGTTTCGGCTGTTTCACCTGTTTCGGCTGGGTACGAGCCGCCAGTGGAGAATATTAAAAGATTTAATTGAAAAGTCACTTGAAACTTTTCAATATTATTTTTCAAATCTAAATAATTAATTCTATGGCAAATTTTTTCAATATATGAATAGGATTATTGTAATATAGTGGCAGTTGGAGAGGAAAGACTAATAACTTAGAAATTCTTTATTCACCTGATAACTGGAAAACTGAAGTAATTATTCAGAAGATTAATATATTTTAAAATTGAAAACTAATTTTTTCATTCAATAAAGGATATTACATTAAACAATTACAATTAACTAAGAATCAAAATTAACTCAAAGTCTGCATTATATTACTTCCTGTTTTCAAATAATTGATTATTCTTGTTTCGAAATTATCACAATCAATGAAAAGACAAGATCTTGTCGAACAGTTGGTTTATTAGAAAATCGAGATTATAAATCAACTTCACAACTATTCAAAGGGGGATTATGACAATCCTTTGTAAAATTCAAATCTGTTTAGTTTTTCATTGTAAGTGAAAATGTGTTGAAGTCAAGAAATGAACTAGAGTGGCATAACCTAAATATTTGGACTTATTATGAAAAATTGGTAAAGGGACAGTTTTGGGAGTAATTCTGTTGTACCTTCCATTAAGTATATGTTGTAACTTGATAATAATAAATGAATATACTACTTTCCATCACTGGCGGCTCGTGCCCACGAAACAGGTGAAGTGCCCGTATCTTTTACTGTATAGCACTTCACCTGTTTCGTGAGCACGAGCCGCCAGTGCTTTTCATACTACATTATAATACTACTATTCCTCTCAAAACTCACACTACCGTTGGAAAGGTACTTGAAAGTCAGTGAGTTTCACAAGAAGCGATTTACATTGGAGAAAACCAACAAAATGCACCACACAATCTCTGCACAGCAATTGCAGTAATGCATTCTGATTTTGCTCGGAATGAGTTTTGTGGAAATCACGCTCTGCACGGGTGGTATACAGTTGGCGCAAGCTGAGAAGACACGCCGTTACATGTTAAGTGTATTGTAATGGGGTGTCTGCTCAGCTTCAGCGAACTGGCGGATTGTTCACAGCATGTGAATGCGACGACTTACAAATACTGTGGAGATTTTACTAGAGGGAGAGGATGAGAGAACTAACCTGAACTTTACTAAAGGATAAGAGAACGGGAGAAAAGATTAGATTAGATTAGATTTCTTTATTCATATAGACAATAACAATACATTCACGCTTTAATTCTAGATTGCTTAAATAAAGTACGTAATAATATAAAGGAGTAAGTGTATTTCTATTATACAGAAATGAATATACAGTAGCTATTACTTCTATATAAACGTCACGAGCTGAAAACATAGTAACATTATTCAACAAACACGGATACACATGAACGCGAAATTATAGAAATTTTATTAAAATATATTTAATTGGCAATCTTTTAAATTACGACTGAATAATTGTCTAGATGGAAAGGCGAAGTTTGGACATAAAGATGTCCATTCTTGGGAAAGGACAACAAAGATGTCCTTTCCATTAACACTTGGCCTTAACTCCATTACTTCCATTAACTTAAAGAAAGAGTAGATCTAGAAGGAAAAAGAGAGTACAAATCATATGCAGAAAATTAAATCTTAAACCTTCATCATCATCATTCATCATCACTCATTCATCCTTTGCTTAAAATACTTGGAAACCAAGTCGCAATTGTAAAGAAAGAATAAAGAAAATTGATGAAAATGAGAAAGATGGCAGGGCAAGGAGACAAGAGAAGTAAAACTAGTAAGTATGAAGAGTTGGAATGGAAGGTGAGAGAATAGAATAATGTAAGAACGAGAAAGGAATAGAGAAATAGCAAAATTGATGAAGATGGCAGGGTAGGGAGTGGAGAAAAGAACTAGTAAGGACATAGAGTTGGAATAAAAGTTAGGAGAATAGAATAATAGAAGAACTAGAGAGAAAGGAGAGAGATAGCAAGATGGGAAGAAGAGAGATATAGCAAAATTGATGAACATGGCAGGAGAAAAGGAAGAGCTGGTAAAGATCAATAGTTGGAATAAAAGGTAGGAGAGAAAATAATGGAAAAACTAGAAAGGAGAATTGAATTGAATCGAATGATTGCCTTTATTAGGGTGGAGTTAGGACTCTAGGTCCTCTCTACCACACAACCCTAAAGAGAGTGGGTGAAAGAGAGAGAGTGAGAAAGTGCGAAATAGTAGCAAGCACAGAGTGAACAAGAGTGAGATGGAAAATTGGAATTTATGGGTTGCTTCCATGCTAAGCCCTTACAACAGCGGCGAACACACGAGATTGTCTCCAATCTGCCACCCAACCAGCATGCGTCTGAGATATATTGGCTTTCTGAATAGTGTCGTTGTGCTACCACAATCCTGAATTATTGTTGTTGATCCGTGGATCATGCCGAGATGGATTTGAAGATCATTGCAACAGGTGTTCAAGTGCACACCGGATGAGACAAAGTGTTCCGTTCTAGCGGAACGTTTCATGGGAAGTGTTTCAGATGCACTAAGAATGCATTATTATAGTGGGTTATGCATTATTAATAGTGGGTTTGAAGAATCAAATAAAGACGATAAGTTCATTATTTGTCATATGAAGTTCATATGATTTCAGCTGTTTAGTTCTTGTGAGAATGCTTGTGATTTTATGGCTTCAAATTTCTCAAATTAGTGAATTATTTTTCAAGTTTCAATCTTTTATCTTTGATGTACTGGTATCAATTTGTTTCATTCATCGACCTCACAAATTAAAAATTCTTAAATGACTTTTCCTGGATCGAAAATTATGTGTTAAACCAGGACCACCTAAATACCAGAACAGTGATGTGATTCACTCATTTGGACAATATGAACATTTTATCAAAATTTGGGAGAGAAATGGTACAGGCTCAACCTAGTTTTTCCTCCCTTGTCATAATAATCATCATAATAATCATACAGTATAATGTACAATAAATAAATAAAATTAAGTCATCTAATCACTCCGATTTATAACATTGTGTTTGATCACTACAGCTGATCAATGAATAACCACGATCTATTAAAGGAGGCTATGATATCTATACTAATCTTCATCTTCATTTTTATCTCAAACTCAATCTATATCTTTTCACCCACAATAAATGCACCCTATTGCTAGCATTCCCAAGCGGTACGACACTTAACTTGTTGCGCTGCTTAGCTTAGCTGCTCTAGCCATCACAACTATATTCACGTTACTATATAATAATAGCTTACTATGTTATCAGGGCTACTAATGTATAATAAATCAATGAATAGTGAAATTAACCCTTTTCAAGTAATTTCCACTATTGGTTGATTCATTATACATTAGTAGCCCTAATAACATAGTGAACATTCATAATAAAGTTATGTGAATGGAGTTGTAAGGCTGAGGCCGCACTGCCGGTGGGTAGAGCCTGGAGGGTGGAGGGTAGTTGGTGAATCTATAGAACATACACACCATCCACAGTAATACATCGTATGAATGGTATGTGTTCAGCCGCCATCTTGAAATTATTAAATACGGACAACATAACCTCAAAAAACAGAATGACGTCATACCATTCATACGATGTATTACTGTGGATGATGTGTATGTTCTGTAGATTTACCAACTACCCTCCACCCTCCAGGCTCTACCCACCGACAGTGCGGCCTCAGCCTAATGGCTAGAGCAGCACAGCTAAAGCCGGGCAGCTCCAGTAGAGTAACTAGAGCCGCGGCAGCGGCTCGAGCTTCCGCTTGGGAGTCCTACCTTTCAGAGAATTAATAGTTGGTTAAAAGTGGGTATTCATATTCTCACTTCCGTGTATTTCATCATGTTTTATTGAAGCTGATTCATGAGTAGCAACTTCAGTGACATCTTCAACTTTATATAACCCACTATTGATGCACCTAAAGGCTGAGTCCGCACTGCCGGTGGGTAGAGCCTGGAGGGTGGAGGGTAGTTGGTAAATCTATAGAACATACACACCATCCACAGTGTAATACATCGTATGAATGGTATGACGTCATTCTGTTTTTTGAGGTTATGTTGTCCATATTTAAGAATTTCAAGATGGCGGCTGAACACATACAATTCATACGATGTATTACTGTGGATGGTGTGTATCTTCTATAGATTTACCAACTACCCTCCACCCTTCAGGCTCTACCCCCAGCAGAGCGGCCTCAGCCTAAGGCCTAAACCACCCTCTATCAGTTTTATCATTACAGTTACTCTGAAATAAAGAATTATATTTTAAGACATGATTGATTCAACTCAATGTATGTTTAATTTTTCTCTGTTCCAGCCGGAGTTATACTCGAAAGAGCTGATGCGTCAGGAGTCTGTGGACAGCTCTGACAATGTTGAAATGGAGTACTGTGGAAAACTCCATTTTGCACTAAGATATGACACTGAAATGGATGCTCTCATAGTAAAGGTATGTTGAATTTAATCTATTTTGTTGAATTCTCCACATAAATTCAATCTTTCAATCCGATTATCAAAACATTTGTACTCACGCTTATGAATAATGATGATTCAAATTCAGTATTATTATTTGAAACATATTTTCACAATAAATATTCGTGAGGCTTTTAATGGTGGGGAGAAACAACGTGTTTCTATTGCAACTTGTACCTGTGTGACGTTTGTAGTAATATTTCGTATATAAATACATAATCGGTATTTCTCCTGGACTATAAATTCTTGATTGAAATGCTGCGAAAAAATATAACCAAATTTCGAACTTATTAAACAAAACTTGGTATAAAGACGTTTTGGACAATAGTCTGTGTTCTTAACCAATGAATTTACTTGTTTCTGTAAATTGAATGAATAAATAAATAAACTCTTTGAATCTCTTTTCCTATTTATTTAGAAAGAATAATAATGAAAGATACTGCAGGTAATATATTTTATGCAGACAGGTAGACTGCATTTCATGTGGTAACTTTTCCCTATGAAGAAGCTATATTAAATTCCATATTGGAGTATTAACTGAAGGAAAACAGCCAGTTCTTCTTGTATGAAGTGAGCATTATGAAACACTCCAGAAATGTTTTCTAGCTAGCTCTATAGTCTGTCCAAGCAGAGAAGGCATTCCGACAAGATGGGAAAATGACTCCAACTCTTTCAATATTGTTTCAAAAATTATAAATTTGGTTTCAAATTATAGACAACAATGTTTTCTACAATTTGAGGCCAAATGTGTTAGTGTTAAACTAGTATTGAAGGAGCTAGAGTGATTTTCCTATCTTGCCAGAATGTCTTCTCTGCCTGGTCAGACTATAGTTTCTCCACATTGGTATCTTCTCAATTCCAAAGATAAAACATAGCACACTGTATTCACATGAGAGAAGAGAGAAGAGAGAAGAGAGAAGAGAGAAGAGAGAAGAGAGAAGAGAGAAGAGAGAATAGAGAAGAGAGAAGAGAAGAGAGAAGAGAGAAGAGAGAAGAGAGAGAGAGAGAAGAGAGAAGAGAGAAGAGAGAAGAGAGAAGAGAGAAGAGAGAAGAGAGAAGAGAGAAGAGAGAAGAGAGAAGAGAGAAGAGAGAAGAGAGAAGAGAGAAGAGAGAAGAGAGAAGAGAGAAGAGAGAAGAGAGAAGAGAGAAGAGAGAAGAGAGAAGAGAGAAGAGAGAAGAGAGAAGAGAGAAGAGAGAAGAGAGAGAAGAGAAGAGAGAAGAGAGAAGAGAAGAAGAGAGAAGAGAGAAGAGAGAAGAGAGAAGAAGAGAAGAGAAGAGAGAAGAGAGAAGAGAGAAGAGAGAAGAGAGAAGAGAGAAGAGAGAAGAGAGAAGAGAGAAGAGAGAAGAGAGAAGAGAGAAGAAAGAAGAGAGAAGAGAGAAGAGAGAAGAGGTCTCCCAAGGCCTATGACAAACACTACTTAAGTGTAAAGTACAAATCAAAATGAATTGCTTATTACATTGGGAAACTTAACAAATTACAAATAAAATTCAGGTATATTACAAGTTACAAATATTTTCAGTACTGTATAACAAACAGAGTAAAGAACTACAGGGTTTGATGCATATCAAATAGAAAAATATATATAAATTACGAAGAGAAGAGATAAGAAAAAATAAAGAAAAACAAGAAAGAAAGGAAAAAGAAAAAAGACAGAAGGAAGAGTAATGTAAATGATCATCAATAAGTTGATAATTAAGATTTGAATGAAAGAATGGAAACCAATCAAATTGTCGAAAGAAATGAGTGACAAAAAGTAAGAAAAAGAATGAGAAAAAGAAAATAAGAGGAAAGAGAGAAAGAGAAGAGAAGGAAGGAGGAAAAAGGGAAAAGGAAGAAGAAGAGGGAGAAGGGAGGAATCACTAAAGCACACTTCAATATCAAAAAAGGGAGAGATTAGGGAACAAAGGCCAGTCTTGGAACAATGGTAGAACAATGGGATGGTTTTAAAACACACGTATACAAACGCACGATCGCACACAAAGGGCTGATACAGTCTGTCCATACAAAAAAGACATTCTGGCAAAATGGGAAAATGACTCCAGCTCGGTCAATATTGGTTCAAAAATCATACATATGGTCTCAAATTGTAGAGCAGAATATTTTCCAAAATTTGAAATCAAATTTATGATCATGGAACCAATATTGACCGAGCTGGAGTAATTTTCCCATCTTCCCAAAATGTCTTCCTTGCTTGGACAGACTATACCAACAACAATGCCACAGTATTACAGGGGATGATAGGGTGATAATGGAGGCTAGTTTCAAAAAGCCGGGCTACTTTAATAGAGGGTTGAATTGGGAGTGATTAGAGTCCAAATTGAAATTTCCAGATGATGTGGTTGATAATAAAGGGTTAGTTCATAATTTTGTTGCGCTATAAGTTATGTGATTTAGGCTAATAGAGTAGAATACATGAAAGTAGTACAATTGAAACTGGAACACCACCTATTACCTCCCCTCACCCTTAGACTTTGCCAATTCGTAAAGTGTTTTATGAAAATATAAATGAGTCTCTATTCATAATTAGTTGTTTGGCAACGTTGCATCAAGTTTCATTGGACTATTTTCGTGTATTCTACTCTAGGATAGTCCCTGTGTTAACTTCTCAGCTGGCGTGAACTTCTATCCAATAGCCTAGTTGAGCATAGAAAACCAAAAGGGTACGGTTTCAAACGTTTTTTTTCGATTTAAATTGGAATTATTTGATCTACACTCAATATAGTTAAACATGATAAACATAGTGATACAAAATCACTAGTTGCACAAACATAGTTGTAAAATCAGTTGATTCGTTAGCTGAATGGTTAGTTCTCGTTAATCTCTATCACAAAAACTTTACATTGCTACGTCAAAAAGAATTGAAATTGATGCAACTTTGAAGGTTTAGAGAATAGCTACCAGTCTTTAGCGAAAAACAAATTCTCAACACATAGAAAAACCCCAACATACTGATGGCATCCTATAAGTCAAAAAGAGTAACATGAGCAGTGAAAATCCCAATTAATGAGTGACCACCTTCTCAGAACGTGTCTAGTAACTAAGTCCTCCACAAAACCCGCAAAACTGTCGACTAGACAGCGTTCAAACATGTTTGTTTCTGAAAATCTCAAAGGAGACCAGTCCCGAATAAACATTCATCAAGGGAATGAATTCAAATCAGGGCAGCCACTGATTAAAAGGTACTTTTAGGAATAAATTGAGCGGAGTTCTGGTGTGAGAGAAACACTGATAGAGAATAGAGACAGAAAATACTGAGAGAATCAGTTTGTAATCATGTCTACATTTGATGCATACGTCATGGTGTTTCGATACATGTGGCATGCGTTGCTGCTTGCAACAATTCAGTCGATAAAACTGAATAAAACCAAGTTTGAAATAATCTGGAATTGATTATTTTATCATTTTCCAGAACATCAATCTAGATTCTACGAATAAATTCAGTCAATGTCTACATATTAACTGTCTACATATTAACTGTCTACATTTTAACTGTCTACATTTTAACTGTATCTACATATTAATCGTATCAGTTTTGAATTCAGTAGACTACTTAAAATGGACACCGTGAAAAGTGTGCTTTCGATAAATTATATTTTGTATGCTCCCAAGAAGTACTGTACTTGTGCATTGATTCCAAGAAATTAAGAATCATTATATTTCAATTGACACTGTACATGTGCATGTGCAACTCAACTTTCGAAGCTTACAACTGTACAATTATAGGTCTACTGTAATTAAATTGTAACTTTCAATAAAATCTAGTTACCGGATGTGGCATTTTAATATCTAGTAGTATAACAAGAGTAGCATTTCAAAGCGGGCTGCATATTATATAGTATAGTACCTTTGCAGATTTTTTAGTATAATGATTATTCACAAGATAAATCAGTTTAGAGCTGTGATGGCTCGAGACACAGAGCTAGATCCCTGCAGCTAGAGCTGCGCAGCTCAAATCATCGCTTAGGAGTTCTACCTTAAGCTTTAAGTTTATTCTGTGCAATTCTAATTCAATAAATTTGTTGGAAACAAATCGATTCTTCAACTTAAACGTTAAACAAAGTGTTGAAGCGTTTTGTAGATTGTTCAATTTACGTTGAATGTGATACATTGAAGACATGACTTAACTGAACCAATAGAGTTGAGAAGATCAGTTGAGTTTATAGAGGATCAGTTTAAAAAATCAGGACATTGATAATGGCCTAATGTGCCGAACCCTGTCTATGTTTTAATAATTTCAAAGTTTTTTAAAATGGTGTTTGATTTTCATTTATTTTTCAAGGATCAGTATAATTTAATAGAGGATCAATGTGCTAACCACATGTTAACTCTATCCTGGTTGATGATTTCAATACTCAAAATATTATTATTTTCTGCTGTATAGTGGAGTGAATATGAAACTGACAAGCAGCTGGTAGGCCTATGCACTTCATGGGCTGTTGAGTCATTGACAAACAGAGTTCAGAAGTCGTATTGAAAAACTTTATAACTTAGGAACTCAATAATTAGGAAGATCATAACAAGACTTTGTAACTTCATTGTTTCCATGACTCAATAGTCAATACGTTACTAGACGCCCGTTTCAATGATGATGAAGTATTCGTTTATTCGATAAAAGTTTACAATATATCTGTATTTCTAATACAGATATCGTTCATATTGATTACTAGCCGGTAGGCTCGCTTCGCTCGCCTTCTCCGCCTAGCCAGGAGGCTCCGCCCCCTGGACCCCCGACAGTATCGGCAGTGTAGGTGAGTAACTCGCTTCGCTCGCCTGCAAAACCTCTGTCAGTGTAAGCTGAGGCAAATTCCGTTCAGAAGGGATTCGAAATTTATTGAACACATCATTTCTAGACCTAATCTGGACAAGTTAAGCAAATTTTTTACACTTTCTGCCAATTTGTTCTCGAAATATCGAAGAAAAACTACGAAAATACAAAAAAATAGTAAAACGCTAATATAGAGCGTAACCTTGAGAAGTATATCGGACAAAGTTTGAAACTTGATTTAATATCTTCCAAATTAGTTCATCTATAATCTCGTTGAACCATTGAATTTACAGTAAGGATTGGTCTTATCAAGGCGGGAGATGTGCAACCCGCAATACATTTACAATTTTGAAAAAGTTATTACTGGAGTACCCTTAAACGGATGTCAAAAATATTTCAACACAACATTAATTCTAGACCTTATCTGAACTTGCCTACAAAATATAAATATTTTCTACAGATTGGTTCTCGAAAACATTAGGAAAACGCCGAAAACTCTAAAAAAACTAAAATATTTGGCGTATCCTTGAAACGTTTTTAAAATCCTTTCTTGTCTAAACGTCCAACTGAACATGCCTGCCAAATTTGAACGCATTCGCTTCAGTGGATTTTTAGTTCTGGTGATGAATGAATCAGTCAGTCAGTGCCATGTCGCTTATATAGATATAGATTCCATTTTATTTGAATGGTATTTTCTTATGGCATTCCAACAGAATGTTGCAAGAAAAATTGATACAAGTTGCAAGAACAGGCTGATGCAAGTTGCAAAAAGATACTGATACTGGTTGCAAGAAGAGGCAGATGCAAATTGCAAGAAGCATGCTTGAAGGCATGCTGTAGAGTAGAGGAATGGAAACACTCTGAAACAGTCCCTTTCAAGTTGTGGAAGAGGGAGACTAACTAGATTAATCAAATGATTGAGGTCACGTGTTTTCGGTTGAATTTTGAATGAGTACTGATAACAAATTCCTTTTGAGAATAAATAATTTCGTGTAAGTTTGAACTGCTGCGGTGGATGAGTTGAAATACCGCAATTTTGAATGAGTTTTGTGAAATTTTAGCGTGGTATGTCATGAAAGGACATAAAAACATCGTGTAGGAGAAATATTTTTGAAAAATTTAGTAATTTTCTACCCCTACGCTGTAAAGGCTGAAGGGGGTCGAAGAAGAAGAAGAAGAAGAAGAAGAAGAAGAAGAAGAAGAAGAAGAAGAAGAAGAAGAAGAAGAAGAAGAAGAAGAAGAAGAAGAAGAACAAGAACAAGAACAAGAAGAAGAAGAAGAAGAAGAAGAAGAAGAAGAAGAAGAAGAAGAAGAAGAAGAAGAAGAAGAAGAAGAAGAAGAAGAAGAAGAAGAAGAAGAAGAAGAAGAAGAAGAAGAAGAAGAAGAAGAAGAAGAAGAAGAAGAAGAAGAAGAAGAAGAACAAGAACAAGAACAAGAACAAGAACAAGAACAAGAACAAGAACAAGAACAAGAAGAAGAAGAACAAGAAGAAGAAGAAGAAGAAGAACAAGAACAAGAACAAGAACAAGAACAAGAAGAAAGAAGAAGAAGAAGAAGAAGAAGAAGAAGAAGAAGAAGAAGAAGAAGAAGAAGAAGAAGAAGAAGAAGAAGAAGAAGAAGAAGAAGAAGAAGAAGAAGAAGAAGAAGAAGAAGAAGAAGAAGAAGAAGAAGAAGAAGAAGAAGAAGAAGAAGAAGAAGAAGAAGAAGAAGAAGAAGAAGAAGAAGAAGAAGAAGAAGAAGAAGAAGAAGAAGAAGAAGAAGAAGAAGAAGAAGAAGAAGAAGAAGAAGAAGAAGAAGAAGAAGAAGAAGAAGAAGAAGAAGAAGAAGAAGAAGAAGAAGAAGAAGAAGAAGAAGAAGAAGAAGAAGAAGAAGAGAAGAAGAAGAAGAAGAAGAAGAAGAAGAAGAAGAAGAAGAAGAAGAAGAAGAAGAAGAAGAAGGAGAAGAAGAAGAAGAAGAAGAAGAAGAAGAAGAAGAAGAAGAAGAAGAAGAAGAAGAAGAAGAAGAAGTACATTGTTTTTCATTCTCAATCAAATAGTGTAATCAATTTCATTTTTTAATTATCTTAGTTTAGGATTCAAGCGGTCAAATGTTGTGATCTTGTTGAATGAAGTGAATAATCTAATATTCTTAGAAAAACTCATTAATCTTATTCAGAAGCATTAAATCACTATAGTGTACACTTATCCAGAATTCAATTGAGTTGATCATTCTTATCAGTTTATTGAGTCTTGTCTTCTACTGATTCTCCTACTGTCTTCCAATGAAATCGTCTCACAAACGCTTTCTAGCGGAGGAAAATGTAAACAATCGAGCTGGTACTGTGTTTAACGCTCGACTCCCATTGGCTAGCTTCCAGCGTGGTGTGAAAAGTGGGAGTGACCAATCACAGAGCTGCATAGTTGTCTTACTTGTGTTGGTGGATTCAGCCATTTCGTTTTTAAAAGCAGCCATTTCTTTACAAGCGTAACACAGTTTCTTGAAAGAGAAACTGTTAATTAAAATAGATGACTCTTATTTACACATTCATTCATACTAACAAATCAAATTCTTTTACAGCATAATCATTTATACAGCTTAATCATTTATACAGCTTTATCATTTATACAGCTTAATCATTTATACAGTATAATCATTTATTACAGCTTCAATATTGATTGGGAAGGTAACAACAACAATGAGCGACAAACTCTTTGTTCTTAAAATTGTTTTTTTACGAATTCTGTTGAATTTTGTAAGAACTATGTACCATGATAGCATTTTGTGGATCATTGTGATATATAAAACTGTTTTGATCACTGGCGGCTCGTACCCACGAAACAGGTGAAGTGATCGTATATTTTACTGAACAACACTTCACCTGTTTCGTGGGTACGAGCCGGTACGAGCCGCCAGTGGTTTTGATAAAATTGTATCCTGATGAGGACAAAATTTCATTCATCTTACCAATTATCAGGTTTTGAGAACTCGAGATATGTCTAAAACACATGATTTACACTGACGGCTCGTGCCTACGAAACAGGTGAAGTGTTCGTATCTTTTACGGTATAGCACTTCACCTGTTCCCTGGGCACGAGCCGCCAGTGATGATTAATTATAAAAAATGTGAATCAAGCTATCTTATTACTTCCATTGCTGATTGACAAGGAGATAAATTTATTAACTAAATTCACTTGTCTTCTTAATCTCAATCTCTCGTCTTCAGGTTCTGGAAGCTCGCGATCTACCCATAAAAGACATGACTGGAAGCAGCGACCCTTACGTCAAGGTGTTTCTTCTGCCCGATCGCAAGAAAAAGTTCCAGACTAAAGTCCATCGTCGCAATCTTGATCCCGTTTTCAACGAGACATTCATTTTCAGGTGAGTTTCAAGGATATAATCTTTGCTTGTTCACAACATATATTCAAGAACATCATAAAAATAATTGTAGCAAAAAAATATAAAATTAATTTTTATTTATAATCAGTTGGATAGGCAAAGTTGCATACTTAGTTCAACTATAGTGTTCTTGATATCTCTATATATAAAAGCGAAATGGCACTGATTCATTCATTTATTCATTCATTCATTCATTCATTCATTCATTCATTCATTCATTCATCCATTCATCACCAGAACTAAAAATCCACTGAACCGAATGCGTTCAAATTTGGCAAGCATGTTCAGTTGGACGTTTAGACGCGCGCTAAGAAAGGATTTTTGAAACTTCATAAGGATACGTCTAATATTTGAATTTTTCTATAGTTCTTGAGCGTTCTCTTTTTTTCGAAAACAAGTCAGTAGAAAATAATTATATTTGGTGGGCAGGTTCAGGTAAGGTCTAGAAATGTTGAGTTAAAATATTTTCTAAAACCGTACGAGAGTACGCCAGTAATCATTTTATCAAAATTGGAAATATGTTGCGGGTTGCATCTCTTCTGCCTTGATACGACCAATCCTAACTGTAAATTCGATGGTTCTGCGAGAATATAGATGAACTAATTTGGAAAATATTAAATCAAGTTTCAAACTATGTCCAAAATACTTCCCAAAGTTACGCTCGATATGAGTGTTTTACTATTTTTCTGAGTTCTTGTTATATTTTTCGGGAACAAATTGACAGAAAATGTTGAAATTTGGTAAACAGGTCCAGATTAGGTCTAGAAAAGCTCTATTCAATAAATTTCGAAGCGAGCGAAGCAAGCCTGCCGACTAGTCAAATATAAATCACAATGCTGAGGAAATCCCTATTATATTCACCTTATTATGCAATTCAAATATACTTCACTTACTCGGGAGAAACAATAATAATTCTCAGCCTCAAAATTCAGGGAAAGCATCATTATTCAGATCAGAACTGAATTATTCATATTGAATTTGTTATGATGTATCCTCTTCATAGAGATAAAGGAGATTGGAGTATAAGTTATAAGTCCAATAATAGCCTATTCTTTGCTATAGAAGAGAAATTCATTTTATTTTGTTGCATGTCTTGTTACACTATCAAATTAATGGGACAAAATCACACATTCGTACATAAGAATTCATCTTCATCCTTCTGAAAGCTCCAAATAGGTAGCGTACTGTGCTGACAAAGTTCAAAAAAGATAAAACCGCTCCCTTATACAATTAATTGAATTCATTAATGCAGCGGGCAAGTTGGTTTGAATAATTCACGTTGAACGATCAGCTGTGAACGATGGAACTGTCAGTCAGAACTGAAATTGAACGTGGACCCTTATCTGTCTTCTATAAATATTTGATTATTACTTTTACTATTTTTCCAGCGTTGGCTACGAAGATTTGAGAACCAGGTACCTGCAGTTCTCCGTTTACGATTTTGATCGCTTCTCCAGACACGATTTGATGGGCCAAGTTGTACTGAAGGGTCTTCTGGATTGCACCGATCTCATGCAAGAAGTGGAGTACACTATGAACATACTCTGTCCACCAAGGGTAAGATATATATATATTTTTAATCATTTGGCAGAAATAGATACTATTGATTACAAATCGATTACAGATCAATGGTTAAAGATTAATGATCTTAGTTACAAACATAGACTAATTTCAGCAAATTTTGATGATTGATAAGATATCTCTGAAAATAGTATATTACATAGTGAGTTTGGAAAAGGCGTTTTTACGAACGAATAATTATGTTCTCCAAACGAGCGGTACGCGAGTTTGAAAAATAATTATTAGTTCCACACAAATTATGTACATTTTTTTCATCATACTAGACTGAGAAGGATTTATTAAAACCTCAAACAACTGAAAACATTAACTGAAGCCAACATAACCTCAACACAACACTAGCAGTAGCACAAACAAACGCACCCAGTGAACTGTCATGGCGGCTCGTTTGACTTGTCAGATACGTCGGAGTTTGGAAAAAACAGCTGTGCTAGATTTTCAGTGCTGTAATTATCATTGTGATGATGTCTAGTGCCGTAATAATCATCAAAATAATTATTCCCGCATTCAGAACAGCTGATCTTTGATTCTCCTGTAAACGGCAATTTTCCAAACGCAAATCTAGCTTGGAAAGTTGTGTATTACATACGAGTATGGCGAAATAGTATATTTCGTACCTAGGGCCGAAAATGTGCGTTTACCGGCTCGAAATCGGTTTTCAAGTCCGAGGACTAGAAAAGATTGAGAGACGGAATATTACATTTTCGACCCGTGGTGTCGAACTTTATTTTTCGGCACACAACATCAATGTGGAGAAAACAAAATGAAAAATCAGTTAATCAGTTCCAAGATCGGCTAGACCAGTAACCTTATTCTTCGTATAACCTAGTATATCTTCGCCTATACTGAATTTGGAGTAGGTACCATCTGCTTGCTATTGAAACTCGCGTCAATAGTTTATTGATTTACTGACTGAATATTACTTTATAACTATCAGTGTATTCGATTTTCTTAGTCCAGAAACGTTTAAGCCCAAGATAACTTTTGAACGATAATCCTAAATTGTACAATATCAATTCAAAGTTGTTAATTTTCGACTGATATTGGCTTACAGAAGAGCTTAGTCTAGTTGCATTATTACCGCTAGATGGCGCTGGCTAACCTGCTAGACGAAGTAACACAGAGCCTTACAACAATAATATTGTTCAAACATGGATTCCACGTTTATCATTATTAAACAGTTAATCAATACAAACATTTTTAATCTTATCAAAGTTGAAGTATTAGTTATTGAAGCAGTTTTCCTTGTTATTCAACTACTGATTAATGTGAAAACTTTCAACATTCAGTTCTGTTGACAAGGGATCTTACCAATCAAAATAACAGATGAGAGACTACCTTTACATCGAGATACAGATATGTCGACATTGACTCCCAAAACAGCTGACATTTAATGCAATCAACCGGGACATCGACAACGACCTTCAGTCAGCTGACATTCAAGGTTATTTTACCGCCCTAGGGCCGAAAACCGCATTTCCCGGCGAGTTGCTGGCGACCTCGCCTGAAAACGAGCGTTTTCGGCCTCCGTATAAGCATGTAAAACAGTCCATTTCATACCAGTGTGGCGAAAAATTATTTTCGCCACACTGGTATGAAATGGACTGTTTTACATGCTTTATACGGAGGCCAAAAACGCTCGTTTTCAGGCGAGGTCGCCAGCAACTCGCCGGGAAAATGCGGTTTTTGGCCCTAGGGCGGTAAAATAACCTTGAATGTCAGCTGACTGAAGGTCGTTGTCGATTTAAGGGTTAGTCAATCAATAGGTAGCATCCCGGTTTGATTGCATTAAATGCCAGCTGTTTTGGGAGTCAATGTCGACTTATTGGTATTTAGATGTAAAGGTAGTCTCTCATCTGTTATTTTGTTTGGTAAGATCCCTTGTCAAGAGAACTGAACGTTGACAGTTTTCACATTAATCAGTAGTTGAATAATAAAGGAAAACTGCTTTGATAACTAATACTTCAACTTTGATAAGATTAAAAATGTTTGTATTGATTAACTGTTGTATAATGATGAACGTGAAATCCATGTTTGAACAAAATTATTGTTGTCAGACTCTGTGTTACTTTGTCTAGCAGGCAAGCCAACGCCATCTAGCAGCTGATAATGCAACTAGACAAAGCTCCTCTGTTAGCCAATATCTGTCGAAAATCAACAACTTTGAATTGATATTGTACAATTTAGGATGACCGTACAAAATTATGTTGGGCTTAAACGTTTCTGAACTAAGAAAATCGAATACACTCATAGTTATAAAGTAATATTCAGTCACTAAATCAATAAACTTTGACGCAAAGTTCCAATAGCAAGCAGATGACACCTACTCCAAATTCAGCATAGGGGAAGATAGCATGATAAGGTTACTGGTCTAGCTGTTCTTGGAACTGATTATCTGATAATTTATTTTGTTTTGTTTTCATTGATGTTGTGTGCCGAAAATAAAGTTCGACACCACGGGTCGAAAATGTAATATTCCGTCTCTCAATCTTTTCTAGTCCTCGGCCTACGGCCTCGGACTTGAAAACCGATTTCGAGCCGGTAAACGCACATTTTCGGCCCTAGGTACGAAATATACTATTATTGATAGAAATCGGAATCGCATTATTTTTTATTCAAACACAATAAATGTTTCGCTCTCCTAGACGGTTGCTTTCCGAACTACGCCGGCACCCAGCGTACAATAAAACCTACTTGTTATTATTCACTGTGATAGTGGTTTGTGGTAGTACTTCTATCTAGTGGCACGCTTCAGAACTAGCCAATTCCCGAATAAAAGTATAGAAGCTCAATAATTCATTGTAAGTACGCTACACGCGTAGTTTCAGAAAGCACACCTCAAGAGACGTTCTTAAGTGTGAATGAGAGAAATACTAAAAGGGTAAACTACTGTGTTCTGAAGAGTAGCCTACTATATTCTAGAATACTTCTATTCTCTCATTGATTAAGATTAGATTACGCATTACCTGTACACTGTACACTATTATGGTATTCATGGTGGAGTATCATCCCGAAAAATTTCCATCAAAGACTGTATGAAATTCAAGGATCATAAATGAGAAATGGATAACAATTGATAATGGTGAAGCTATCATGATGAAATTCAATATTTTCGAAAACCATCCTCAATTTTGCTAAACTCTACAATAGATGAAACTTCCGTAATTGATTACATTGTATCTCATACTTTTCATGCTATTTCATTTCGCTATCTTCCAATATAATAATTATGAAACTTCCGTATTGGATTACATAGTATTCACCATCTCATACGTGTGTCGCTGAGAAGTATATCTATGTAAATTTATATCTTTGAAAGTTTAATCTGTATTTGAGCCTGACACTGACAGCGTCCCGTATAAACAATGAATGCAGGCAAATGCTCAACTTCGAAAAGTTACGATGAATATCTGACAATTCAGAAGGCTGTGTCTAAGTTAGCAAGCTCATTGTTGTTCCAACGAGTATAGTCTGTCTAAGCAAAGAAGGCCCTCTGGCAAGATCGGAAAATGACTCAAGCTCGGTCAATTTTGGTTCAAAAATTATCAATTTGATCTCACATTGTGGGAAATTATTTGAATTATTTGAAGACTGTATGAAATTCAAGGATCATAAATGAGAAATGGATAAAAATTGATAATGGTGAAGCTATCATGATGAAATTCAATATTTTCGAAAACCATTCTCAATTTTGCTAAACTCTACAATAGATGAAACTTCCGTATTGGATTACACTGTACCTTCATCTCATACTTTTCATCCTATTTCATTTCGCTATCTTCCAATATAATGAAACTTATTGATTACTTCCGTATTGATGAATACGTATTGTATTCACCATCTCATACGTGTGTCGCTGATATTGAAGTATATCTATGTAAAGTTATATCTTTGAAAGTTTAATCTGTATTTGAGCCTGACACTGACAGCGTCCCGTATAAACAATGAATGCAGGCAAATGCTCAACTCCGAAAAGTTACGATGAATATCTGACAATTCAGAAGGCTGTGTCTAAGTTAGCAAGCTCATTGTTGTTCCAACGAGTATAGTCTGTCCAAGCAAAGAAGGACCTCTGGCAAGATAGGAAAATGACTCAAGCTCGGTCAATTTTGGTTCAAAAATTATCAACTTGATCTCAAATTCAGGGAAATTATTTGATGTACCATTAAGACACACATTTGTGATTCTTGAACAAATATTCACCAAGCTAGAGTCATTTTCCCATCTTGCCAGAGGGTCTTCTTTGCTTGGACAGACTATACTTCAGTTTTGATTCCAGGAATACAAATTGAATGATTGAGTAAGTGCGAGATGAAATTTTTCTGTTGAGTTAGATGGATCATAATTAAAATTTATAGTTAGAAAGATCTTGCGATCATTCATTACAATGATTTCATAATCATTGTCAGTTGATTAAGAGTGATCATTATTATATAAGTAAAAGTTTATTCAATGTTTTGATTACTAATCATGATTAGTTTGTAACCAGAAGAATGGAGAAGACATGATAATGAAAAGACCTCACCTCTTAATTTTTTACTATTATCCAAAGTCAAAAAGGGAATAAACCCCAAGAAGCAGTCAAGCTTCTCTTATTCGCTTGAATTTCATGGATTAATTTGCACAAACAATGACTTTACCAGCAGAGTATACCTGTATTCAAGATGAAGTGATCTATATAGGAGAGGGTTCGCTCATTAATTAAAGCAAGCGTCAGATTTCGAGGCAAATGGGAAATTTTTAATATAGTCTGTTCAAGCATAGAAGACATCCTGGCAAGATGGGAAAATGACTCCATCTCTGTCAATATCGATTCAAAAATTATAAATTAGGTTTCAAATTGTAGGTTAGATTGTTTCCTGCAATTTGAGACCAATTTTTTAATTTTTGAACGAATATTGACCGAGCTGGAGTCATTTTCCCATCTTGCCAGAATGTCTTCTTTGCTTGGACAGACTATAAGAGCTCAAGTGTCACCACAAAAGTGTACATTCCATTAAACTTAGTCTTCTTGCCATCGGGTGAAGCTTTCAACTGTTGAATTTCAGCTGGATGAAATTACCCAGCTATGCATAATCCTTCCAGCAACTCTTCAAACTTTCTCTCTCTCTCTCTCTCTCTCTCTCTCTCTCTTCCTCCCTTTCACACTCTTTCTCTCTCTTTCAATAAATAGTAATCTCTCTCTTTAATTCGCTCTCTTTTACACACTCTTTCACGCTACCTTTGTCTCACCACTGTTTTTGCCTCTTTTTTCTCATTCTATAAAATATTTCCCTTCATCCACTATCCTGCCTCTCACTGAATTCCTTCTATCATTTTAAAATAAACTTTCACCATGTGAACATCATCATTCATCATCATCATCACCTTTGTTTAAAATAGTTGCTATCAAGTCGCAATAAATAAATAAAAAGTCATTAGAAACAATTTATTCCTTATCAGAGCCCTTGCGTGGTTTTTTGGCGCCCTGTGCGAGATTTTGGCAGGCACCCCCAATTACCAAACGAATGCAATCCAACATATCTATAAGAATTTTAGCTTGTGCGTGGGTATGATGGATATTGAGTGAGAAGGTGATTGATGAGGTGAAAACAGCTATGACACTGGGATTCGAACCCAGACCTGGCAGTGCTAGCGGACTGAAGGTTGTGACGTCCTAGCCAAAAAAAGATCGGCTATAGGGACTTGCTTATTCTAATGTATCCCAACGTATTGTTTCGTATTTTTATGTATTGGATACGTGATAAGCAAAAGCCTACAGGAATAAATAACAAATAACTAAAGGCTATCTATATTGAGCAAAACTGTCACATTGCACCGTAATTTATCATTGAAATATCTCAATTATTTATTAATTTATTCTATCAGTTTGTTTGGATGTGCATCCATAAGAGTGGGAATAAGAAATCTTTCACAGAAGAATATTGGGTATCATCATGAATATTTCATTTCACTGGAAATAGAGATGTTTTAACAAAAAATCGGAAACTCAATAATAAAGATTTCAGCCATTTTCACTGCTCTACCCAACTTTCTTGAATAACATCCGTAATAGTTCCAAATTCAGCCATCAGATGGCAGTAGCATTAGGGTGACTTGCTTCAACCTTCATTGGACACGCCTCCAAGCTCCACCTTTTATCAAAATGGCCGAAAACATCGGTTAGAAAGGTTTCCAAACTCAACCAGTAGATGGCAGCAGTTGACGGGTGGTGTTTCATTTTTGTTTTGGACACGCCTTCATGCCCCGCCTGCTCTTTTCTAATTGGTTGACAGTGTTTCGTGAGTTCTGTCTTAGAAAATGGTTGCAAGCAAGAAAATGACGGATGGTGTATCATACACAAAACATTACGTTGAAAATTACTATTGACGATCTTGTGCTAATATAATATTTGTTCATGTATTCAGGCTGGTAATATCCTATCAAGTTAGTATTAAAAGAATTTATTTATAGAATTTAGTCTCAGTTTTACTTTTATCGTGTAACTTAGGCCAGTATTAGACTTCAATAGTTTTATGCTGTATGAAATGAGATGAAAATATGATTTCGCACTCCAATCTTATACTCATTAATTCTATTTTTTCATACATTGATCGTGGTTTTCCAATTGATCAATTTATCATGATGGATGAAATTATGCAGAGGAGATAATTTTTTGTGGACTCAAGTTGTTGGTAGAATAAGTTTTTCATCAAATAGTGAAAAAATTATTCTAATAGCCAAATTGGAATTTTTTAATTCCCGTTTTGCATCAGCCACCGCGGCGCCCCCTTGGCTTCATTTATTGATAGGATGGAAGATTTTCTATTTACTGGATGAGAGGGTGGCGTAGCTGAGTGGGTTAAGCGCTGGCGTTGCAACCCAAAGGTCCCGGGTTCAAACCCAGGTCAGACCTGGAATTTTTCTCAGGCCACTTTCCCGTGTTTCGGATGGACACGTTAAGCCGTCGGTCCTGGCTGCCTGAAAACAGTCGTTAAGTCATGTCAGAGGCCCTGAATTTGATCAGGAGCGACCTGAAAACTCTGACACCAGACCTGAGCCAGCCAGATTACATGAATATTATTATTATACTGGATGAATACTTGAAATATTTTCAGAATGAACAAGTTAAAAACTCTGTTTATTTACAGGATAAGCGCGACTTGGGTGAGCTGATGGTGTCCCTATGTTACTTACCAACGGCTGGACGTCTCACGGTCACCATAATCAAGGGAAGGAACCTCAAAGCTATGGATATCATTGGAGCATCAGGTAGAATGAGCATGAGTAACAATATTCCATTATCACATTTTTCACTATTAGATTATCTTTTAAACTACTGTATCTAAGGTCAGTATTTAGGAACGAGGGTTAAGTGTAAGAGAGGGCCGACTGCGCCCTTACTTCGCCCTCCGAGGCTAAAAAAAATAAAGCCAGAGCAGCCCGGCTCTAGCCATCACAAATCTATTCACGTAGCCTAACTATATTATGAATGTTCACTATGATAGTAGGGCTACTAATGTATAATAAAACAATAAATAGTGAAATTCACCCATTTTTAAGTTAATTCCATTATATCTACTGTATCCACCACTATTCTATTCACATAACTATATTATAAATGTTAATCATGATTTTAGGGCTACTAATGTATAATGAATCAATGAATATTGAAATTCACCATTTTTAAGTAATTTTCAAGTGAATTTCACAATATCTACTAGGCCTATATCCATCGCAACTCTATTCACATAAATTTATTACAAATGTTGACTTTGTTATTAGTGCTAAACTAATGTATAATAAATCGATAAATAGTGAAATAATTTTGAAGTAATTTTAAAGTGAGTTTCATTATTCAGTTTCATTACCCAGGTCAGACCAGGAATTTTTCTCAGGCCACCTTCCCGTGTTTCGGATGGACACGTTAAGCCGTCGGTCCCGGCTGCCTAAAAACAGTCGTTAAGTCATGTCAGAGGCCCTGAAGTTGATCAGGAGCGACCTGAAAACTCTGACACCAGACCTGAGCCAGCCAGGTTACACGAATATTATTATTATTATTCAGTGATTTATTATTTATTGGTAGCCCTAAAATTATAGTGAACATTTGTATTACATAGTTATATAAATAGAGCTGTGATGTGCTATAGAGCAGCACAGCTTGATCCGGGCCGCTTCAGTAGCACAGATAAAGCCGCGACAGCTTGGGAATCGTACCGTACCACGGTAATATTTTCTATTACATATTATGAAATTAGGCCTATTTATGAAAAAGGATGATACAGTCTACTTTATGAGAATGTAATCGACAGTCTACTTTATGAAGATACATACTATTTTGTGATCATACAGTCCAACTGAATATAATACAGTATACCTCATAATGATACATTCTACTTGACGATGATACAGTCTGATTGAATATGATACAGTTTACCTCATAATGATACATTCAACTTCATGATAATTGTAAAGATCTCCTACTTTTTGGCGACAGCTTATACATTTAATCAATGTATCACATACCTGTATCATTCGCATCGCTTGTGCTGTTCATTTTACAGAGAAATGATCATTTATTACAATTTATCGTAATTTTATCACAATTTACAATTCATTTTTTCAGATCCCTACGTGAAAGTGTACCTAGTGTGTGAGGGAAAACGTCTGAGAAAGAAACGTACCAGCGTGAAGCGTAACACCCTGTCTCCACTTTACAACGAGGCGCTAACTTTCGATGTACCTTCTGAAAATGTGAACGATGTCAGCCTCGTTTTGAAAGTTATCGACTATGACCGGTAAGTGCAATATTCCCTGTATAAAAATTGTGTTACATCACTTTATTTATTCATTTATTTATCCATTGACAGAGAATAACAAACTTATTGGCTAAAAGCACAGAACAACACTAAAACACTTTATTTCAATTCTATGAGTATAAATTGAGAAGTCGACATTGTATTTTGCATTTGTATTCAAATGTTATGCTTTTTTCAATTGTTTGTACCACATCTTACTGTATTAAAATTTTTAAATTGTATTTTATTTAACCTAGTTCAACCTTGTATATTCAATAACCTAGTTTCAAACTTATTATTTATAATAATTTGGTTTAAAGACGTTTTGGACGTTAGTCTGTGTTTTTAGCCAATAAGTTTATTCATTTGTAGATGAATAAATAAATAATAAATTTTTATTTCAATTTCTTACTCATAAATATGGATCTATTATCATTACGAGTACGGAATCAAATAACAAGTTCAAGCTCAATTTTTTTCCTATGAATTTTTTGTGGTCTGGAACAAGGCTTGGAATTTTAGATAATTTATGACAAGCATCCAGTATGTTAAATATTGATTGAACAAATTATCAAAAAGACAAATTAGTAGAATCTCCTTGACCAATTGAATTGATAAGTCTAATCAACTTGTTGAGTAGTTGTGAAGGTGATATTGTGGTTATATTGATATTGTGGTATTCATATTAAATGGAAAAATAGATATTGTCAAACCATGCACGGATTTATCAAAAATACCAAATACCTAGTATCCGTAAGTGGTGGCTATTCCATTATCAATCTCTGGTGAACTTAAACTCACTGGCAGCTCGTACCCACGAAACAGGTGAAGTGTCCGTATATTTTACAGTACTGCACTTCACCTGTTTTGTGGACACGAGCCGCCAGTGCTTAGGCGGGTATTACACAATAATAGTTCTATGACATATTTCTATTATCAAACGTATGTGATGATGAAATATAGAGAACATATTATAATAGAGAACATATTATAATATGTTTGATAATAGATGTATGACATAGAACTATTATCGTGTAATAGCGGCCTTAAACTCAAATGAAAGTACAACAGTATCTATACATATACTGAAGATCAAGAATCGCGATTGGTAGTTGCGTGAACCAATCCCAGTTAACGTCTGCCATTGGCCGAATGAATCGCCATTTTGTAACGTTTGCTAATCGGGGAGGGGCTTGTCTAGGCCAATGGCAGACGTTCGCTGTGATTGGCTCAAGCAACTATTAATAGAGGTGCTATTGTAGAAGTATAGATACTGCTGCTTACCAGATAATGCTCTGGTAAGTTTTGGTTTACCAGAGATCAAAAATGATGTGGCAACCGAAATGGTATCTCGATTTCTAATGAATCTGTGGTTTGCCAATAGGCCCATTGTTATTTTATCTATTAAAATAGAATTTTTTCACAGCGGATGATGCCCACATGAACATGTATTTTTTCTTGTGGGTAATAGAGTGCTAGGATGATTATGAGACGGGCACATGAGTTGATGAGGAATTCACTCATGAAATAAAAATTTTAAATCAAGTCTATGGAATTAGGAACGAAATTTGTTGCAATTTATCTAAATAGAAATCTACATCATCACACCTTCAACAAAATAGAATTTTCCAATCACTTTCAATTCTTCTGGAAACACAAGTTGTACATATTTTGAGTATACAAGTGACACCCCTGACAAAATTGTCGGGAAATGTGATGAAGATAAGACTCAACTGTTGAACGTGCCACTTAATGTACAGTCTGTCCAAGCAAAGAAGACATTCTGGCAAGGCGGGAAAATTACTCCAGCTCGGTAAATATTGGTTCAAAAATTATAAATTTGGCCTCAAATTGTAGTAAACATTCTGATCTACAATTTGAGACCAAATTTATAATTTTTGAACCAAAATTAACGGAGCTGTAGACATTTTCCCATCTTGCCAGAAAGTCTTCCTTGCTTGGACAGACTATCGTTGAGTAACCACATCGAGGATGTAATTCAGGGGGTGTTTGCGGGAAGTTGTGGGGGTTGCTGGGGGATATTAGGGGGCACTGAATATATGGATAGGGGTACTAAGAAAGAGATGTTTCAGGGAGTTACAATTCTGGGGGAGTGAAGCTGGGTGGAAACTGGAGGAATTTTGAAGAGATGTTTTAAGGGAGATACTATTCAGGGGGTGGGAGAAGTGCGATAAGAGACGAGACACGCCAATGACATTATCTATGACGCCGGTCCCCTTCCACCCCCTTTTCAGCATCCCCCGGAAATTAGGGGGAAATTTGCAAAGTTTCGTTTGGCGCGATATCGCGTTACGTTTTACAAATTCAGCTTCGGTATTGGATACACGCAAGCTGAGAAGACACGCGTTACGGTTCACTTTACATTGTAATTGCGTGTCTTCTCAGCTAGCGTGAGTGGTAACAGTATAGAGATGTGTCTGGAAGACAGATGTGATGGGAACAGTCAGAGGGATGGGAAAGAGAGAGAAAAATTGGGTAGAATTTGAGTTTTGAGTTAGAGAAAAGAGTGCCAAAGAGAGAAAAATTAGAGTAAAAAGTACAGTAAGAGAAGGAAGTATGATTGGAGTGGTAAAGAGAGAGAGAGAGAGAAATTAGAGTAAAAGAATTTAGTTTGGAGTATGAGTTTTGAGTTTAAGTGGAGTGGGAAAGAGAGAGAGAATCTAGAATGAATGGTTAGAGTTTAGAGTAAAGAGATGGAGTCTTCGTGGAGTGAAAAAGAGGACGAAATTAGAGTAAAAAATTATAATTTAGAGTAAGAGAAAGGAGTCTGAGTGAGGTAGGAGAGAAGAAGTGAGAGGAGATTGAAGACACAAATTTCTGTCTGTCAATATCTGTCGGAAAAAATACAGGCAGAAAATATGTGGATGAGAGAAGGATGTTGGAGAATATCAGTAATGATTGGTTTGGTGGTGAAATGTGCATCAAAAATTGGCAATAAACGAAAAAGAAATCAAGACATCTATAAACTAAAATTGATTCTACAAGGAATCTAGTACTATATTATTGTATATCACATTATACATTGTGAGTCTATCTGTATAATAAACTGGAATCGAATTTCCAGAAGGAGAAGATGATTAGTCAATTATTATACATTCATTTAGTAAGCTTATATCTGGAGGATCTATATTATAATAATATACTGTTATCAAGTTCATCAAATTTCCTGAAAGAGATGAGTCTACTAGGAAAATATGGGAATGAAACTTAAAAAGTAATTATGTTTCTTTTATTGGAAAACTAGAATGAATCACGAACTATGAATGAAGACATTGAGGGGGTTTCCCTCAAGTCCTCAGTTCATGAACAAACTGAAATTTCAATAATATTGTTACATTACTAGAATTCTTCAACAAAAACGTGTTCATTTTTTACGATTCTATGAAATTCCAAGAGCACCAATACTGTTCTTTGAAGATTTATTTCTGTTTCCTGGTTCCAACTATCCAAAATAATGTTTTTGAAATCAAGAACATTATTCAACAACGAAAATTATTAGTAGGCTATAATATGTGGATTTTCAATTGATATACCTCACTTTCTTCTGTGATTTAGAGTGGGTAACAATATAAGGTCTAGGAGATTTATAGAATGGAAAATACGATGATGTAACATCTCTCATGTCTACTTGAGTTCCAATTCCAGACAGGCGGCTCGTACCCACGAAACAGGTGAAGTGCTGTACAGTAGAAGGACACTTCACCTGTTTCGTGGGTGGAGCCGCCAGTGAATTCCCATCGATAAATTCAATACTTCGAATCGTGTGTATAAAATCTGTATAGCGTTTCATACTTAGTCTACAGTGCTTATCTATACTAAGCTGAAATCAAGAACAAAGTGTTATTTGACCAGAGTCAAAACAAAGTAAACAAAGACATCCCAACGTCAAAACAAAGTACAATGATAACTCAACTCTCAGCATCAAGTTATTTTTTTGTTTATCTACGTACTAGCGTCGATATTCTTCAAGCTCTATAATACCACTCCTAACTCTTGGCATCACGGTCGTTTTTCTGTTTATCTAGTAGTGTAGATTATATCCTTCAAGCTCAGATACCACCCCTCAGCAAATAATATGATGTTGAATTTCTGTGAAGGACAAGCATTGGGTTGGCAAGTTCGACAACAAGACACTAACTCAGGCTCACTTTTCAAGTCTCAACGATCGGTCAGAAAAGTCCTTGATTTATGGAAATGAACATTTTTCAGTGAATTTGTTGTTAATCCGCTTGTTGTTGTTCATCCTCTTGTTGTTGTTCATCATCTTGTTGTTGTTCATCATCTTGTTGTTGTTCATCTTTTTGTTATTGTTCATCTTTTTGTTGTTGTTCATCCTCTTGTTGTTGTTGTTCATCATCTTGTTGTTGTTTCATCTTTCTGTTGTTGTTCATCTTTTTGTTGTTGTTCATCTCTTGTTGTTGTTGTTCATCCTGTTGTTCTTGTTGTTGTTGTTCATCATCTTGTTGTTGTTGTTCATCATCTTGTTGTTGTTCATCTTTTTGTTATTGTTCATTTTTTGTTGTTGTTCATCATCTTGTTGTTGTTGTTCATCATCTTGTTCTCGTTCATGTCCTGGTTATTGTTGAACATTTTCAACGCAAGTGTTTTCTCAGACCTTAATCTTCATAATCCCAGAGTTAAAAGTTGAGTTGAGGTTTAGTTTTACAGAAAAATAAATTCCAAAAAATCAAATTTAGAAAAGAATATGTAGAGCCAAAGAGTATTGGAGCGGGAATTCATTATTTGAATAATCTGAAAACGAAGCTGAAATATCGAGTAAATCTATTATTCTATGGTATAACGTATAGAAATATTATATGGAGAAAAAGATAGGAAGATATTATTAGGAGGGTTTGCTAGGAAAAAAGCTTCACACATGAATAAACATATATTTCCTTATAGGTTAGGTACTTGGATTGAACCTTTTTGTCATGCAAGGTCATCGAATAATCCAATTTTCGAGCCTATTTACATTACTTTTTCGGAAAACTCTTTGAATCTCAGAACTCTTTTACAGGATTGGAGACATAATTCGTTCCTAAAACTCGATTTCGATTAATTTTTGATTTACTCATCGATGAAGACTGTCAAAGATTGGTTCTCCATTTCCTTTTATTATTACTTCTGCTAACAAAACGATAGAGGATTTGAGGGAAAAGGGTATTTTGGGAGAAAAACTAGGAGAAAAATATGAAAATAATAAAAATTGCACAGAATAAAATGGAAAAAGAAAGGAGTAAACAAACTGAGGAGTAATATGAGTAATAGAGAAAGGAGTACGAGTGATATTAGAGGAGATGAGATAGAGAAGAATACCGGGAAAAAACTAGGAAAAATGAAGAAAATACGAGAAACGCACAGAAAAATAGAGGGAGGATGAACAGAAAGAGGAGTATTGAGAGAGAATAAGAGAGAGATAGTTAGCTAGGAACAACGCATCACTCGTAAAATTGCAAAAAGGTTTGGCTGTAACCCTTTTACTATCTTTGCTTTTCGACCCTTTTTTGGAAATAAGCTAGAGTTTCAGGCAGCTGAAAATGGTTTATCAATCCTTTGTTTCCCGGTTCCGAATCCTTCTGATTGATTCACTTTGTCTCTCTCCTCACATCCTCTAATTCTCTCTCTCTCTCTCTCTCCCTCTCCCTCTCACTCTATCTCTCTTCCTCTCTATATCACACTATCTCTCTCTTCCACATTCAACATTTTTATATGTTCATTCTTTTATCTGATGTCCCTCCTGATAAAGTTTTAGAGTCAACACGGATTCCTGGATTCTCCAATCACATTATGTGATAAAAATATCTCAGTGTAAGCTACTTTTGGATTTTTCAAATTGTCGTATAAATCTTATATGGAAGTGTGAGTCCATAGCTCGATTTCAACCCAATATTTCAGTGTTTTTTTAATTTTTCAATTTTTTATTAATCACATATGAAAATATGTGTCCACGGCTCGATTCAAATTCATTTCACATAATTATGATTCACATTCATCACATTTACGAACATTTACTTTCACTCTTATCTATTTTATCCATACGGTTCTATTTTGAATCATGAACACATGCTTTTTAGGGACTAGGGATGTCACATCCCTAGATTATGATTATGATTGATCAGGTAGTAAATCAAGTAGAAACTTTCACGTTCTTCCATGCTATGTAATAGAATAGCATAGACTTATCATGGTTTATATATTTAATAGAATAATAATTAATTAATTCCAAAATAGTATAGAATGTCAATACTGAAAGGATTTACGTTTTTATTCACTTGTTTCTTGAACAGAAACTGTACAATTACTGTATAATAATTGACTATAATATAATATATTAACATTCCATACTATTTAACGTTAATTTATTGCTATTCTATTGAATATATGAACCATGATCAGTGCTTCCTTTATCTTAGGGCTAATTTATTACTGTTTTTATTTTAAATGTTAATCACAGTACCCTTTTTCAATTATGCATGAATAAAAATAATTGAGAAAGGGTACAATAATACAATGTGATTAATATTTGAAATGCTATTACATAGCATGGGAGAACGTAAAAGTTTCTACTTGATTTAAACCTGATCAATCAGAATGTAATCTAATAAAAGTATTACAGTATTATAGCTGACTGTGGTAAAATAATAGTCTAATAATATTATTAACTCTTCATCACTGGAACAATTGAATTCATTTAAATTTTGAAGCAGCAACGGTCCAATCGAACGTTGAGTGCTGGAAACTAATAATGTTTATGAAGTGAGTTCTTATTGGCTGCCATTTGCTACACCCTCCCACTGCTAGATGAGGGCGTGACTTGACTCCGCCCACAGCCAATCAGAGTGCAGTATTCCGTAGTGTCGTAATTCAGCCTTCCCTTAGCAAATTACTAACAAAATGGACACATTCAGTTCACGATGCAATATGGTATACGTAGTTGGTGGTTTGCTCATCATTGCTTTCAAGCAATACTCAACAGTCTGTTAAGATAATAAATTTTCCAGCTGGCCACCATAAGTTACTTATTCCAATTTCAGTAAGATGATTTTGAATTCATGATTTGATAATTGTTGCGGTGTACTATAATTTTTAATGTATTCACTGATGATGAGAACAATAAAATTAGATTTGAATTTGAACTTTTTTCAATCTTTCGGTTCTTTCGGTTCAAGTTTTAGCAAACTTGAACCCAATCATTTTTCAACTTCTTACAATAGAAACATCATACAGCTCGTCGAATTTGAAGACTGCTTCTATTGGCCGGTTCTCAAAGTTTTGACAACTGGTTAAAACGTATGTTATAGGGCCGGTTTCTCCAAATACGTTTAACTGAAATTTTAGTTTAAACTATCAGCTGTCAGTGTATGGTCACTTTTATTAACTTGTGTTTCAATTGAGCCAGCTAATCCAAAATTCATATTAACTTTTTTGGAGAAACCGGCCCATAGAGTTAAAAAATTTCAGCTGGTCAACCTAGGGCTCTATAAGTCTTTATAGTTCCTTAGGTCAACCTTACAGACCAGATTATGACGCTCTTCAACCTTAAAAAAAATGTGATCAGTCAACACCTACTTATACAATCATCTATTAGTGTAGTAGTGTTGGTTCAGTCAATATTATTCATCATATGATCATAGTCAAGCTAATTCATCAAAAAAATGATGTAAGTTTAACAATGCTTGAAAAAACCGGGTATAAGTGAATAACAACCGGCAGTCCAAAACAGCTGTAAACCGGTAGGAAGATCGTGTTGGACTGTGGACTGTGAACGATGGAACTGTCAGTTACTGTTATCACTTGATGTAAGATTGACTCAAAAGAGCTGATGCGCTGACTCGCTTTATCCACTTGCTGCTCAATGATTTTTATTCACTTCAATATAGGATTTCAATCATTGTTTTCCCTTCATTACAGGATTGGCTCAGACGAGCTGATGGGCTGTGCTGCGATTGGCTCCAGCTTCATCGGAACGGGTCGCGATCATTGGCTGGAAATGTTGGACAACCCGCGCAAACCTGTCACACAGTGGTACCACCTGTTGGAGTCCGTTCCAGGTCCATTGGCGGCTGTCACTTCCTGCAAGCCTGCTGCACTCAGCTGTCTTAACAGCAGGTGACCGAAAAAAATTACTCATATTGTTGAAAAAAATTAAATTTGAAGTGTTTCCGAGGTACAGAGTGACCCAAAAAAACGGGAACTTTTGAAGTAACATGTACGTGAATAAAGGAAATGTAATCATCACTTTCATTGCTGAAAATATGAAGAAGAATAGTTGCCATTTATAGTTGTAACAAGAAAAATGCCAATATTCATGGATAATGTCTTTGAGATGACGACCAACAAACGTATACATTCCTTGAGGCAAACAGTGAGATTTCAATGTAAGCATGGAATGTCGAAGCACTGTGTTTTACTTTTTCTTGTGGGGTCATTTGAAAAGCAAAGCATAGCCTACGCTTTACGCTCAAAAATAATTATTGAGTTTAAAACAAGGATTCATGAGGAAATCGCTGAAATTCGCATTCAACTTGCCATGCAAAATCTCACTATTCGCTTCCAGGAATCTATACATACGTTTGAATGGTTGTTATCTCAAGGACATTATCTACAAAAATTGGCATTTTTCTTGTTACAACTATAAATGGCAACTATTCTACTTCACACTTTCGGCAATAAAAGTGATGATTACATTTCCTTGATTCACGTACGTGTTACTTGAAAAATTCCCGTTTTTTTGTGTCACTCTGTATTTGTATTAGGGTCATTAGTGATTGATCCATTATGGAAAGTTTAATGTAGTCAATGAACGGTTCAAGACAACTCTTCAACTTTTATGCCCGTGTTATTAATACTAGTGGTTTAACAAGAATTTTGGTTAAAATAGATTTAAATGAAATATAGATTCTTCTCGACCCATGGGCATATTAATGCATAAGATAACGTCAAAATTACAATGTTTCATTGGTTGCATTCTAAACTGATTTCTATGTTGGATTCTGGCTGCTGCATAATTCTTTAACCTTATAAAAAGGATTTATGATGAGCACTACAATCGTTAGCTAATTCAGATGAAACTCATCATATTGGATGCGACGATATCTTGATTTAGCTATCCCTAGTTAATTCAGCTTTGGTTTAAACTGCTGTTAAATTGATTTAACTTATAACTGCTCAGCTTTCTCAGGACAGTATGAAAGCTGTCTGAAAAATTTGAAAATTTCAATATCGAAAAGATAATATGAAAAAAGTGAAAATGTTGATATCGATAATATGCTGTTGCAGACCGCTCGCCAACTGTCCTAACAGAGCTGAGCATTGATAAAAGTCATTCGCTGACCGTCTCAATTTTTTCGTTTTTTTCTAATCGTAAGGTCTAGGCGTAAGGCCAAATAATCATTATGTAGTGTATTATAATTTAAAATAAATCATTGAAACTCACCATAAAATACAGGGTGATCATAAATTATTGAGCGCATTTCATAGGTGAATAGAAAAATAACAAACAGCAGTAGGGCGCCTATTTTTGTCACAAACATTAGCGTAGATACTACAATTTGTGTTGACCTTCAACGAACACGGTCGACTCTATGGTGGGGGGTGACACAGCCGTAATTGATGAAATCACTCCAAATATGATCAATAATTGATAAATTGATTGAAAAATCAAAAACCCTTTGATAATGGGCTGCGTCCCGAAACAGGTCTGTAGAATAATAATTCTAAAGTTTTTTTTTAAGAAGGGTATTTGATTTTTCATTTAATTTATCAATTATTTTAAATAGCCCAAAGTTTAAAGTTAAATGATCAATGAGGTGAAATTGAATATCGTCTAGACATTTTACGTGCCACAAATGGTTCTCATGTGGAAATTTCTTGAGCTTGTCAAGTGTTGTAATATTGCCTTTTCAATGAATCATCATACAAGTAGAAGTAAGTACATTGGAAGGTTATTTTTCTATTCATCTTTGAAATGCGCTCAATAATTTATGACCACTCTGTATATATCTCACACCCTTCAAACAATATTGACATCATCTATCTTCACTTGCGACCAACATTCAACAACTTTCCCGTCTCTTGAAAGTGCAACAAGACTTCAATAAATGAACATAACTTCTCCAATAAATTAAAGCTTTATTACAGGAAAATATAACATCTGAACCCTCCATCAAATACTTCTCAAACTATACTTCAAAGACAACAAGCACTTTAAACAACAACAAACTCCCTCCAAGTAAACTCCAACTAATTAGTCGACTATTTATTGATGAGCTATAGTATGTTCAAGCAGAGAAGACATTCTGGCAAGATGGGAAAATGACTCTAGCTCGATCAATACTGGTTCAAAAATTATAAATTTGGTCTCAAATTGTAGAAGACATTCTGCTCTTCAATTTGAGACGAAATTTATTATTTTTAGAAATGAGATTTTTATGAAATTTACGTATTTTTAAGTAATATTGACCGAGCTGGAGTTATTTCCCATCTTACCAGAATGTCTTCTTTGCTTCGCTACGCGATTTGTTCCCTAGAAAGGGATAATTGAAGCATGGAACACGTCTGCATTCTCAATCACGGTCTTCAGATTCCTATCAAATCAAATATTATCCAACCTGTAGGTAACGTAGTGCTTCATGTTCTAATCAAACACGAAATTTCATAGATGGTGCAAGCTGAGAAGACACGCCGTGACAATTTGAAGTGTATAGTGATGGAGTGTCTTCTCAGCTTGTGCGAACTACTACGTAATATGAGTTCCATGAACCCATAAGATCTAGCATTTCAATTGGATTTCTGTGTAATTTCATGGATAATTGCAGCCCCTAGCAAATGTGTTTGATGTAATGATGGAACTCAGCTATTGGCAAATTTGATTGTACTTGGAACCGTTTGAGTGGCTTTTCATTTGAGGAGCATAATGGGGCAATTTCATAGGAACTAGCTTCAACCAGTAATTGTTTGAGTGATAGTTAATAGGTCTTGAACACACTTGGCATAGATGGTCCTAGCGAAGAAGATATTCAGGCAAGATGGGAAAATGACTCCAGTTCTGCCAATATTCGTTCAAAAATCATAAATTTGGTCTAAAATTGTAGAAAACATTCTAATCTACAATTTGAGACCAAATTTATAATTTTTTAACCAATATTGACAGAGCTGGAGTTGTTTTCCCATCTTGCCAGAATGTCTTCTTTGCTTGGAAAGATTATACCTACATGCCAAGAGTTAAATAGAGGGTAGGATATGAATTGAATGATTCAATTAAATTTGCTATGTCGATCATAAAGCTCTCTTCACACGGTGGAATCTGATACGCAGTAGTGATACAGAGTTCAAAATTGATACAGGAAGGAAGCTCGTTGATACTAGACACTTATTATGATGATAATTGAACGCTGGAATATTGAAAATAATATTATTCTATTTATAAAAGATTGAACATTTTGAGAGCATTTAAATATAGTCTGGGTATTTTTCATGTTGATTTATTGAAAAATTATCATAAAACGCTGTCAATGTCAATGAGCTTCCTTCCTGTACGATTGCGTATCAATTTTGGACTATTGTATCACTAATATCGCGTATCAATAATCCGCCGTGTTCAAGGCTCTTGCGTGGTTTTTTGGCACCCTGTGCGAGATTTTGGCAGGCGCCCCAAGAATATTGGTAATCATCATAAATATTCCATTTCACTGGAAATAAAGATGTTCTAACAAAAAATCGGAAATTCAATAACAAGCAAATTGAAGATCTCAGCCATTTTCACTGCTCTACCCAACTTTCTTGAATAACATTCGAAATAGTTCAGAATTCAGCCAGCAGATGGCAGTCGCTTTAGGGTGACTTGCTTTGACTTCCATTGGACACGCCTCCAAGCTCCGCCTACGATCAAAATGGCCGAAAACATCGATTTGAAAAGTTTCCAAATTCAACCAGTAGATGGCAGCAGTTGATGGGTGATGTTTCAGATTCTACTTGGACACGCCTTCATGCCCCGCCTGCTCTTTTCTTATTGGTTGACAGTGTTTCGTGAGTTCTGTCTCGGAAAATGGCTGCTAGCAAGAAAATGATAGATGGTGTAATACAAAAAATTACGCTGATCTACTATTGATGATCTTGTGCTAATATAATACTTATTCATGTATTCAGGCTGGTAAGATTCTATCAAGTTATTATTAAAAGAATTTGATATAGAATTTGGACTCAGTTTTACTGTTATTGTGCAACTAGGCCAGTACTAGACTTCAATAGTTTTATGTTGTATGAAATGAGATGAAATTTCGCACTCCCATCTTATAATCATTAATTCTATTTTTCATTCGATGAATATAATGGAAGAAAACTCAAACTATTCATGATCTGATACCGACCTCTTGCCAGAAAAAAGTTTGAAAAACAACAACAATTTGGTTAAGGTATTAGAAAGAAGTTTTTATCGGAAACTGGATTGCGATTGGTCGACAGAGTGTAACCAATGACAACCGGGTGGTTGTCACCCGGCAATGAAATTAAATTCAAGAGGGGTGTTTCTTGGCTTGCTTGATCGTGGTTTTTCAATAGATCAATTCATTATGATGGATGAGTTTATGCAGAGGAAATAATTTCTTGGGGATTCAAGTTTTTGGTAGAATAATTTTCTTATCAAATAGTGAGAAAATTATTCTAATAGCCCGATTGAAATTTGCAAATTCCCGTTTTACAACAGCCGCCACGAAGCCCCCTTGGCCATGGCACCCTGAGCGGCCGCACACTCCGCACACTCCACGCGAGGGCCCTGGCCGTGTTAAAGGACCTATAATATGAACGAATACTCATTTAAAGTATGGACATGTGAATTTTTGATGGTGATTAATAATTCGAAGTAGGCCTACTTTAGTATGAAAAAGGCCTACTTGAATATGTTTAATTGATTATTATTATACAGTGTATATAAGTGTAGTATGTTATATTCACTGGCGGATCACGAAACAGGTGAAGTGCTGTACAGTAAAAGGTGCGGGCACTTCACCTATTTCGTGGGTACGAGCCGCCAGTGATTATATTATCTACGTACAAGAGACAGACGAAACCACACAACTTTCACTGATCTCCTTATTTTCTCTTCAACCATAAGAATTTTTTATTTATATACGTTACATTTGGTTCAATGAATCAATATAATATGTCTCAATACCGTATGCTAAAAGATTCAAGTAATGTTTTCAATTAATTTACATATTGTTTCTTTTCTCTTAATAAATTCTTATCGTATTCTTCTTCGTTTCTCTTGATAATAATTCTTCAATAGAAGAATAAATGAAAAAAGAAGAATACCGTATCTATTCTCTCTCGAAAATAGTTCCATTCTTTAATAGAATAAATAGATTATTAGATTCTAGAATTAGAATTAGAATTAGAATTAATTAGAATTAGATTAATAGAATTAATAGATTCTTAATAGATTATATTCTTGTCAAATGAATAAGAAAACGTTTATATAATTCATCTCAGTGGCTCAACGCAAAAAACGATTGGCACATGATAATTGTATGAAAACTCAAATTAAATTCTCGTTTTTCTTTATGTTTCAGATGAAAAAAGGCGAAAAAGTTCACCAAGAAGTGAACGATCAATTTCAACTTTTGCAATCGACTCTTGAACGAGTCGATAGTTGCATCTTTCCTTGATGATCTGTCTTGAATTTCATCGATTTTCCGCTCAACTTGAGTAATTTGTGGGCTGCTGGCGGTCGAAGATCTTCAATATTGTGCGATGAAAATGATCATCGGTTAAATTTGTTGGTCGATATTCTTGGAGGAATGTCAATTTGGTTATCGTAATCAATCATCTATCTAGATTAGTGAGGAATGGATCATTGATTAAATTTGACGTTCAATAATCTTGGAGGAACGTCAATTTGATAATCGTAATCAATCATCGATCTAGATTAGTTTGGTGTTAATCATTGACTTAACTTGATTGTTGATATTCTTGGAAGAATATCAATTGTTGGATATCATTATCAATAATTTCATTTATCTAGATTAGTGTGGTAATGATCATTATCAAATTTGATGGTTGATATTCTTGGAGAAATATCAACTCGGTCATAATCATCAATAATACCATTTATCTGGATATGTTTGATCAACTAAAATTGAGAGTATTTCTGGAGAAATGCCAATTGTTGGTCATCGCATTATGAAAACCGTATCTAGATTATTAGCACTACTTATTCGTCATTAATCGAAAATCTATATAAGTATATATTTGGCGATTATTATAGTGGTTGTTCCATTTTATCAGTAACTTTACTATTGTACAAAACAGCAACTTTCCTGATTCCTGTATAGAAACAGCAACTTTTCTGATTTCTGTATAGAAACAGCAACTTTTCTGATTTCTGTATCGAAATAAGAACTTCCCTGACTTCTGTACAAATACCAACTTCTATCAATATGAATGTTACAGTAGATTTTTTATTCGTGTAATATTGTAAAAAAATTATTGCCTTTTCTGGAATTTGACAATAGATAAGCAAGCTTTTTTTAAGCTTTACCATTTATCATATAAATATGATGAATAATTTTAAATAATATCATTTTAATATACGGTACCACGAGTGGCAGATTGGACATTACTGTCATTCAATTCGATAATTTATTATTCTGAAGAAAAATTATTGGCAAAATGTAAAACTTCAACCCCTGAAATCAAATCCATTTATTGTCAAAATTCTTACATATTATTACAATAAACAATTGGAGAAACAAGTAAATTATTGGCAATGACAAATATCCCCCTCAATCAAACCCATTTATTGTCAAATTTTTTACATTTTATAACAACAAATTGTCAAATCTCTTTAGTATTTAGTTACCTATGTATTGGAAACGTGGGCCAGGATGATATCGTTTACCTGAAGAATAATATTCTATTCTGGTTTATAAGAGAACAATATTTTTTCATTTTCATTTCATTTATTTATTTATTCGAGAAAATACAATAAACTTATTGGATAAGAACAGTCTAAAAAGTATTTTCCAAACTTTGATTAATAGTTCTTGAAATGTACACTATACAGGTTTGAACTTAGAAGCTCTTCATGAACTTCATGTAAGTTAGCTTTAATGCTTGAACGATTTTTCTAAGGAAATCTCATCAAAGAAAATTCTTAACTCGAGGAGACACAGATATAGATTAACACTAGCAGACATAGAATAACTATATATATTTATCTCTGTGTTTGGTTTTTTCGGGAATTGAAAAAAATCATTAAAGGTGTTTAAGAATATTAATTGCATGAAATCTACAATAAATTCAAGAATAATTCAAAACATATTTTAGCCATACAAGTACTCCACTAAAAAGCACCCCAAGATCTGATTTGAATGTATTATATTGGATAATATTCTCATTCAAATATTCTATAAGGTTCGGAATTCGAAATATCATATTATAAGTGAACTCGAGAGAATATTCCCACTTACTCGAGAGAATCACTTGTGATTGTTAATTCATCAAACCCGCTTATCTAAAAGCAATTTTCATTATTTTTTTCAAATTAATTTTTATCAATTTGATTTTAACTCAAATTGTCTATAATCAATCATCATCGATTGTAAAATATATTTCAAAGTGTCCAAAGCCTATTGTATATGAGAACTACATTTTCTGAATTCAATTTTTAAAGAAAAACTATCATGAATAAGAGCGTCTAAGCACAACTTAGTCTAGACTAATAACGTTGTAAGGCTATGTAAACTGTAGTAAAACTGATTCAAAGCCCCCTTATGAACTAGGTACCAACCAATTTCAATATAAAACTGTGTAACTTATTGGGAGAGTAGGCCTATATTCCAGCAGTAATATTTAGCTCCTACTTCAAATATTATCCTTGTAGAGCCATATTAAACAAGAAAAAGGCTTGAGATAATGTGACTATTCTATTGTAAATCTGATTCTGATATTATGTATTTGTACTCAATAATATTTACTCTTCAATGTTGAGTAGATTTTTATAACCCCCATTTTATATCAACAAACATACTTTTCTATTGCTAATGACACAAGATCCTAACTGCCTCTCTATATTACCTAAATAAACTTTCAAGAACTGCTTGAATCGAGGAACTGCAAAAGCTATTCAACAAGAATAACTCTCAATATTATAATTATACTCACTGTAAAAACTAATAAAATATAAGATCAACTAAAAACCGATAGATTAAAAATGAGATGATAATAATGTATTTTTGTAAGGTTTTGTACTTAATTTAAAACGTTTGTGACTTGCTAACAATAGAATATAATAATGCTCAATGTTCTAAAATACTATTTATATATTGTGACTATGCTATAGGTGTTATGTAGCTTGGTGTATTTTATCCGCTAATTAAAATGTATTGATGTTAGTAGAGCAGTAAATTAGTCAGTGATTTTGTCATAGATTCATGAATTTTATTGTTTGAGATTCATTTTTATTTGCCTTTTCACAACCATCAAATTTATCCCATTCAATTCATTAATTTGAAAATTCCAGGAAATACAGAATGAAAATTGACTACAGTAGGCCACAATGCGATTGAGTTATTATTCTCTATTCATCAGAAGATTGGAGCAAATTGAATTTTCCATACTCTGCTTGGATGACAATTTGAACATATTTGGAATATTTTAAAAAATCTGGGAATAAGACGTTTTGAAAAATTAAGTCTGTGTGTTTTATCCATTGAGAGTGAGTAATGCATTTTGTCAAATAAATGAATATGTTTATTTGTCCTACTTTACTTCCATTTTCTAATTCAATTATTTTTCCTTTGCTGAACATCATATGATTCTATGACAAATATCACTATTATCATATAATTCATTTCAGTAAACGTTAGTTGTTCTCCCAACCGCTAAATATTTGTAGATTTAGAATTATTCTTTATCGAAAATCGGTGTTTTACAATAATTGATAGAACTACTCAGTGTTTAATTGATTTCAAAGTTTGATAAATAAACAATTCGAAAAATCACGATTGTGGGTATCGGCCTAATTAAAGGGCATGCAGTAATGAATTTAAAGTATCTTAAAAAACAAACTCTACTGCATGATTTTTAACGGACTGTATATTAAGATTGATGAGTGATCCAGGAATAGAAATGGATTATAATTGTAGTGTTTGATTGAGATACATGAACGGTATGTTAGAATGTTAAAACATATAAAAATAAAACAAGACCTGATTATAATGAAATGAATTATTATATTAACCTTACATTAATATCATAAAATCAGGTGTATACTGTGAACTGTTTAGTATATCTATGTAGAAATTATTCGAAAACTCTCATTTACATGTGAGAAATTACAGAAATGTTTATATTAATATAGAACAGGTTTCGTTTAGTATTATTGTTGAGTTTTGTATTCAAATAAGGGGCTACCTATGTGATTGACGATCAAAATAATACTAAAACTATGTTGAAACTATGCTGAAAACAACAATGTAACTGTGTGTTCTATATAGAAGCCAATCGAAAATGGAATGCTCCATTGTCATGACTATTCAAGCCATAAAGTCTTTCTAAATTGATATCTAGAATAAAAATTGTGGAAATTGATGTTATAAGATTATTTTTGTTCTTGAATGAGTGAGAATTTCAATGATAAATTGCTATGAATTATGAATATAAGTTACATGTTACAATTATTATGAAAATTGATTGCTTTGCAGGAACTTTCAATGAATATTACTATCACGGATGTGTCACCTAGTGTGTAAACTATTATCATAGATGAGTGTTACATTCAATACAATACTATATTTTACAATACTTTATATTTTTTATACAATACTAAAAATACTTCCTCTATGCTATTATAAGAGATTTATAACTCCGGGGAATAAAATTTTCTGATGAATTAAGTACCTATTGGCTGGAAACTGTATTTCATTCTAATATAATTATTGTTGTCAATAGTTTATTTTAAATAGTTTCCAATAAGAGTCTCATTCCTCTTTCTTACTAGCTTTAATGTGGATAATCTAATCAATTATTTTTTTCAATTGATTATACAATTTTTACATTGGAAAGATATGAACAAAGTATTCAAAGAAATGGAAGAACAATTTATTGTTTGTTTATGAAAATGTAACTTGAATTTATGAATGAATTCATTCTTAAAGTTCAATACTTTTTGTACCTGAATATTCAAAACTATATCGATACTGATAAAGTTAATCGTTTATCATCTTTTCAAAATATTATTTAGGAAAATGTTATGTTTCATTCAATGGAGTAGGCATAACATGAACGAGGTTGAACTATTCTTGAGGTTGGTCAAATAATAATCAAAATGTATCTACTGGGTTGTGTTTTTCTATGTGTCTTTTCATCCTGGGACTTTGATAATAATTAAGGACTCACTACAATGATAAAGGATATTATGTATTACATAAACCATATTGATGTATTATTAGCATACATTAAAGAAAGATATCAAATGATTTCTATATATTGAGTGAAACAAGCTGAATTCACTGAAAAAACTGATACTGTCTGTCCAAGCACAGAATAGATTTTGGCAAGATGGGAAAATGACTTCAGCTCAGTCAATATTGGTTTAAAAATTATAAATTTGATCTCAACTTGTAAGAAAGATTCTGATCTACAATTTGAGACCACATTAAAAAATTTTGAACAGAATTATTGGCCGAGCTGAAGTCATTTTCCCATCTTGCCAGAATGTCTTCTTTGCTTGTACAGATTATATATTATGTTATAAACGTAATATATTCTGTAGGCTATAGACCAGAAAATTAGTTTTTGTATGGATGTGCCTAAAAGTAACTACCTTAATTTCAACATGAACTTCAATGTGATAATATCAACTTCATTAGCTTTGTTGAAATATAAAATGTTTATTACTGTGTAACAGAAATAAAAATGTTAAAATAGTTGGTGTATTTTTAATTCTATGGAGAAATATCATTCTACTTTCTATAAAAAATCTTAATAAACGACTATATTGTTGGAATATTGTAGAAAACCCACTTTATGAGACTCATGATCATACTGATGTACAAATTCAATGTTGCTTCATTGTAAATGCAATATTATAATAATTATCTGTTATCAATGTTGACTTCAAAATCAATAATCATTTTGCTTCAGCTTTCCTTGATAATAAGTTATTAGAATATGGAAAAATATTATTATGTGTGAATAGAAATTTTATACATTTTGCTTAATGTGTTGCATTATTTAGAATGAATATAGAACATTTTTGTTCCTAATAACTTAATATATATGTGAGATGAGATGTATATTATACTTTTTATAGAAATATTGTTTTTCATTTCTCAACTATTCCTTCCAATTATTTATAATATTATTCGAAATTGACAAAAAAAACTCGATGGAATACAGAGGGATCCAAAAAACTTTATACACTCTTGTTGACAGAATTTAAAGGCAAACAGTTTGCAATGACACAAATCATTAAACTATCAACAAAATTGAATAATAAGTTACATTTTATTGTACTCCTCTGCATGTAAGTTATACTTTTTCGAAAATGAGGTTCATCTGCAATATCTTTTACAGATTATACAATATCATAATTCTTCAAAGGTAATGAAACCATAAATGACTTTCTCTAAATAAAAACTAGTCAGTGTAAATTGAAATATGAATAACTTTATGTAAATGCATTCTAAATGTATAATATGAGTTCATGTTATTGGAAAATTATCTCATTTCCCATGTCAGATGTAGGTTGTGAAATTTAACAATATTATTATTATCATTATTTAAATTAATTCAATATTGCGGAGCGAAATTATTGTGGTGCTGACGTCAATATAATGTTTTGAATTTGGCGCGACTTTGGGTGTGGCAATAAGACTGTAGCTCGGGTCAATATAATTATCTATCAGCATTGAATCCCATTATACCATTATCAGCTCAAATTATTAAAATTAATTCTTTTATAACAATACCTTTGGGAAACAATCGCAAATAATTGCTGTATTATTATTGAGTTGGTGATTGGGAAACCTGGACGCAAAGTGTTTTTTTGCTCGGAATGTTGGCAGCTCGATTATCTAGCAGACAGTCAGCTGTTGTCAAGTCAAAATGCCAAAGTGAATTAGCACACGAATTCGTAGCTCTGTACATTATTTTTGAATAATCGTAGTTGTAAAAATTAATCGATAATGGCGTATTTAATAAAAAATCAAATACTGAAACATCTTTCAAGGTAAGTACTCTCGAATATCGATTTATGCTCGTTTTCTATAAATAATCCATCTAACATAAATCTTGACGTCCCTACAGGTTGTCATGCACGAAACTGGTATTTTCTATCTCATGTCGTTTATCTTCGATTTATCTCCTTATTTTTGTAATCAATAGGAATATTCTATGATAGAACTATATCAAGGTGGAATGGTGGATTGATACATTGATTGAATTGTGTAACAAATTAGAAAGCGTGTCCATATCTTGTAGAATTAACCTATTTGTCAAGTATTTCGTAACTGGATCAACTGAGAAAAGACTGTATCTTAAACATTACATTTGACGCTAAGTTAACAAATTTTCAGCCTAGTTATCTACCTTTCATTGATCTCTCATTTTGAGTGCAAGTTTTCATCAATGTCTTTCAACTTATTGCTTTCTGTAATTAAAAGACCAAAACTCGATTTACCTGTCATCAAGATCATAATAATTACAATGAACTGGTTTCAGCTTATTGTTTATTTGAGAGATCATGTAAATGTAGTATAGGAATTTAGTTCATATTATTCATTCATGTTCAGCATAACATGACATAATAACTTGAAACTTGTAAATTTATGCTCAAGTTTACTGCATGATGAGAAAAGTGTAGGACTAGACCTTTTCTTGCTGTCAATTTCTTGTTCCTACTTGAAATCAAGTTACAAGAAATTGCATGAAGAACAGACTCCCTAGTGCTCAAATAAAATATTTTCAATTTGAAATGTGTAGAAGACTATTAGCCTATATTCATTGCCCAGAAGGTTTTTGTAACTCTGTAACTAAGGATTTTTCACAATGGTTCCCTTCTGAAAAAGTCACTTCAATTTGTGAAAAATAAACAAATTTCCTGAATCAATAGAATTGAAATAATCAACTTGGACCTAACTCATATCCTCTGTTTCCAAATTCATACGAGAAAAAAACATTTTTTATCACTCAGCTTTTTTCAAATCATATCTATCTGAGTAACCGTAGATATATTAAACTGTATTTGCCAATGCCCTCAATCCACTGTCATTTAGTTTAGTAGAACAAGTTTTATTTCGAGAAATGATATGCGTAGCAAAATTTTTATATATGCAGTCTTGTATTCTACCACAGTCAATTTAATTCAAGCTTTTATCGAATTATTTTATGATTATGTGTGCTGAATCACTGTTCACTGTAACAATTTTTCAAGAATGTATTTTTAATCTGATTGATCTCTTTTTTCAAGTTATAATGTCTTAACTTTATTCAAGTAAATGCACACTAGCACTTTTTTTAATATGATTTCACAAGTCCAGTTCGTCGCCCTTTTTATTTTTGTATTGTAGTTACAGGACTTCTAAATTCTAAAAAAAACATGACTCAGTTCACATTTACTGGGGCTAATGGCCAATTATTTTCTAATACATGATTGTCTTAATGTGGTGTTTCTGTAAAAAACCATTATTGTATTCAATTATCGAATAGAAAATCATTTTTGTTAGATGATAATTATAATAATATTGTATTATATCCTTTTAGAATTACAAAGATAACCTAGTAGATTCCTGGTAGAGAACCCTCTAAGTCTTACCTTAGGTTTTATTTAGAATTGCAAAGATGGAGAACACTCTTAGTACTAGCTTGAGTACATATTTTTAAGCATGTGCATGGGTACTTTATTATTTTTGGTATTGTAGCATAGAAATTATTGTTATATCCGTAATTCCTCTATTATTGTAAATATCTATTGCAAGAGCTACTTCATATAGTCCGACCAAGCAAAGAAGAGCCTCTGGCAAGATGAGAAAGTGACTCCAGCTTGGTCAATATTGATTAAAAAATTATTGATTTGGTCTCATATTGTAGATCAGAATGTTTCCTACACTAGAAACCAAATCAATAATTTTTTAACCAATACTGACCGAGCTGGAGTCATTTACTCATCTTGCCAGAGGCTCTTCTTTGCTTGGTCAGACTATACCATCATTTTATGCTCCTGAATACAAAATTTGAGTTGGTTTATTGTTCAAATCATGATAGTTATCAATTTTCCACATTTATTTTCTTCCCTTATTTAATGAAGTGAATGTGTATGAATTTATAATTATGTAATGTAAATACTATTCATACTTTTTATTATTCTGGTAATTATAATAATTAATACTGTATTCTAGCTTTTCCTGTCAATCGATCATTTAATCAATATTTGCAAGTAAGTTATATCAAGCAATAAGGCATTCCAAAAGAATAAATATATTTTCTATCTATTAATTGAATGGTTTCAAACATTTGAAGTTAATTTAGTGTACAAGCTGAATCAGTTGCATAGTAATTTGAGTATGAACTCTATTCTACAACTTAGTTAATAAATTGAGTCAAAATTATCTTAGCTTTCCATTTCTTCAATGATATCCTTTTCTGAATTAGGAAGATAAGAAGATACAAGCCACGATTCATAAGAAACGAACTTAACACGGATTTTTAGCGCGGACATTGTTATGTCTCTTCTCCATCTGCTCTGTACCAACGACTAGCCTAATACCCGCCAAAGATACGCTCCTTGTCTCTTTGGTGTGTATTGGGCTGTTTGTTTGTGTACATTACAAATTGAAATGTTGAACATTTGTGTCCGAAGAATCTCATCTTGTGACAGAATTCTGCAATCTATATCACCGAAAAGAAATTTCATCATCAGCTCTTTTCATATTTATTTATCTTATTTTTTATATACCGGTAAGGAATATCATATATTATTTACATATTAAATATTATCTTATTTTTTCTATTTATTTAATAAACTTGGTGAAAGAAAGAACAGGCAAAGCCTTTAGTAGTACTAACACAATTTTGATTGAAATATGGTTCAAATTTTTAGGTTGAGCACAAATTTCTGTTCTTGCCAAAGGTTTTCAATTTCAAGAAATGATATTGTACTCGTTAACTACCTACTGAACTCTCTATAGGATTAGCGTATAATTATCAGATTTTTTGAGATTCTTTTCAATTCTATTCAAACTGAATCAATTTTCTAAATCAATATAACGCAATGAAAATTTCGCAGAGTGTGAATAAACAAATTAAAGGATGTTTTATTATGTTCCCATTTTTCACAGGCTTCAGAAATTGAACTCTGAGAGTTACAGAATAATGAAAATTTATTAAAAAATAGAATGGAACTTGGAGAAATATCAAATATTGCTGGTCGAGCAAAGAAGACATTCTGGCAATATGCGAAAATGTCTCCAGCTGGGTTAATATAGGTTCAAAAATTATAAATTCGATTTGAATTGTAGAAAACATTTTGCTCGAAAATGGAGACGTTTATAATCTTTTAACCAATATTGACCGAGCTGGAGTCATTTCCATCTTGCCAGAATGTCTTCTTTGCTTGGACAGACTACATTAGCATATCATTTAAATAGGTAAAAAACATTTATCAAAACTTCTATTCTGTTTTTCAATCCATACCCTTCTCAATTTTTGTATTTCTCCAAGTTTCTTACTATTTTTTAAATCGATTTTCATGGTTCTTAGAGCTTTGGTTGATGTTCTAGAACTGTGTAAAAAATTATAACATACCGTAATGAAATATTGTTACTTGTTAATTTGAGTAGGAACTGGGAAATTTCCTCTCCATTATATCGATTTAGATATGAATGAATATATTCCAGTTGTTTTTTCTCAATTAATGCATCAAATTAGTGATGCGGACATATTTGAAACACAAGAGTCCTATCTTCCATTTTAAGGCCCGTATCGACAGTGCGAGACATGTGCCGCGAATGCCTCAAGGTATAGTCTATTCAAGCAAATAAGAGCCTTACTCCAGTCTCCTGCTTGGTCAATATTGGTTCAAACATTATTGATCTGGTCTCAATTATAGGAAACATTTCGATCTTCAATTTAAGACCAAATCAATAATGTTTGAACCAATATTGACCGAGCTGGAGACTGGAGTAAGACTCTTCTTTGCTTGAACAGACTATACCTTGAGGCATTCGCAGGACATGCCTCGCACTATCGATACGGGCCTTTATCCAAAAGATTCACAGAATATTTTCAACAATAAACACATTTTCTATTAGTTTCCAATCCATTTCCAATTATTTATCTATTCATCAAGTGACTCAAAATAGGTGCTAGAGCTTTTGAACGCCGGTGGTTGAACTCTAGTCTTATAAAGGAGAAGACACAGTCTGTTCAAGCAAAGAAGACATTCTAGCAAGATGGGAAAAAGACTTGAGCTCGGTCTACATTGGTTGAAAAATTATAAATTTAGTCTCAAAATTTTAGGAAATATTCTGATCTACAATTTAGGACTTAATTTATAATTTTTAAACCAATATTAGCCGAGCTGGAGTCATTTTTCCATCTTGTCAGAATGTCTTCTTTGCTTGGACAGACTATAATAGGAGAGGAATAAATTTATTGGCGAGAATAGAATAGGCGAAAGTATGATGATTAATAGATGAAGAATGTAGAGAATAGTAGGCGAAAGTATGATGATTAATAGACGAAGAATGTGGGGGAAATGGTGAAGAATGGTATGTAATGGAAGAAAGATCGAAAGAATGGAAAGAATGTGAAAAGAGTAATAAATAAGACGGTATTGCGGGTTATAGGGTATAGTCTGTCCAAGCAAAGAAGACATTCTGGCAAGATGGGAGAATGATTCCAGCTCGATCAATATTGGTTCAAAAATTTGAAACTTGGTGTCAAATTGTGGGATAAATTCTGATCTACATTTTGAGACTAAATTCATGATTTTTAAACCAATATTGTCGTAGCTGGAGTAATTTTCCCATCTTGTCAGAATGTCTTCTTTGCTTGGACCGACTATACGTGGGTGGTTTCTATTGGGGTAGAAAATTTTCAATCCACTTGTTTGGAAGATCTTTCTTGTTGTCTTGTTCTTTTTTCGATCTCTCTTGTTTTCTTGTTCCTTTTTGTTCTTTCTTGTTGTCTTGTTATTTTTTATCTTTCTTGCAACCTATTTTTGTCTTGTTCGTACTCTTTTTCTTAGTTTATGATCACATCCAATCTTTCTCGTTGTTTTCCCTATATTTATGTCTTGCTCTTAGGCCTACTACTGAGACTGTATTTCCATAAAGTTGACTGTATCATCGTAAAGTAAACTGTATCATCATAAAGTAGATTGTATCATCATAAAGTAGACTGTATCATCGTAAAGTAAACTGTATCATCATAAAGTAGATTGTATCATCATAAAGTAGATTGTATCATCATAAAAGAGGCTGTATCATCATAAAGTAGGCTAACCTGTATTATCTAAAGTAGAATTTACTATAATCATGATTGAACAGTCTCTGTAATGCATACAGGGTGTTTCAGGAGAAATGTGCAATACTTCTCAGGCTGATTCCTTAAAACAAGTAGACCAAAAAGTTCCATGGGACCAACCCCCAAAATCCCTTTGTTACCGAGATAACAATGGCGGAGAATTGAGATTTTTCAAAATATATTAATTTTTCCAAGTTTTTAGAGGCTTTAGTGAGGTTCTAAAATAATCAATTCCTATGTAAAGTTAGCTGAGGAATCCAATGAAACCTGTTCCAAGTTTGTAACTCTAACGGTTATTGAGATAATTGGAAAAGTATGCTAAAAACGCTATTTTTCAACAATAAGGGTTATAACTGGTTGAGGAATCATAAAATTGTATTTTTTATAAATAGAAGTTGAAGAGAGTCGGATTCTGAAGTTGAATGACGGCGATTGTGTAAATCTTACCCAAATCTCAGAAATGGCGATCCAAAATCTCAAAATTGACAAAACATAGCATGAGTGATGAATTTGTGTAAAGTAGCGATTTTGCGATATTTGATCGCTATTCCTGAGATTTGGGTAAGATTTACACAATCGCCGTCATTCAACTTTTTCTTAAGAATCCGACTCTCTTCAACTTACACTGATAAAAAATACAAATTTTTGATTCCTTATTTAGTTATAACCCTTATTGTTGAAAAATTGCGTTTTCTATCATATGTTTCCAATTATCTCAATAACCGTAGAAGTTAGAAACTTGGAACTGGTTTCATTGAATTCCTCAGCTAATTTTACATAGGCATTGATTATTTTAGAACCTGAGTGAAGCCTCTAAAAAATTAGAAAAATTCATATATTGAAAAATCTCAATTTTTCGCCATTGTTATCTCAGTAACAAAGCGTTTTTGGGGGGTCGGTCCCATGGAACTTTTTTGTCTACTTGGTGTAAGGAATCAGCCTGAGAAGTATTGCACATTCCTCCTGAAACACCCTTTATAGCTGATTCCAAAACGTTAGACGGTTTTGTATGTATCTTGTACGTGATGTAACCTACTAACAACTGATGTAAAGCATCTATTGGCTCTTTTGATTTCAAGAACGTCATCTAGCCATAGCTAAATGACAACTCTAATTCACAACTTGGCGGTGTCATTATCTGCCCCTTGTGCGCTCCAAAAGCTGATATTGTCAATTAGAGTTGCCATTGAGCTATGCCTAGATTATGCTTTTTGGAATCAAAAGACACGATAGATGCTTCACTTCACATCAGCTGTTAGTAGGTTACATCAAGTACAAGAGACAGAAGAAACTGCTCAACTTTTTGGCGTCAGCTATACAGTTTGCGCAATATTTGAAGACACGCCATCACAATGTAAAGAGTATTGTAACGGCGTGCCTTCTCAGCCTGCGCGAACCCAGGCTATCAATCAATAAGTCATTTCATTCTTGTCCATCACTTCAATTTTGTTCATCCTATTTTTCTTCGTTGTCATTTTCCTTTTGGACCTCTTCTATTTTAAGTTCATCTCTCTATCCTGCTCTCCTCATGAATTGGTCTTTCATTTTTTCTCATTCCATAATACTTTCAAGAAGTTATGCACTTTATAAAATAATTTTAATGTTGCCATAGGTCTCTGAAGGCCTAGCAAAAGATGTTAAAAATCAATCAATCTCTTTCAAATTTTTAATATCATCTTGATTTTCCTTCATCTTTTCACTTTTTTCTTCTTCGTCGTCCTTCGTCCTCTTTTTTACTTCATCTGCTTCCCCTCTTTTCCCCTCCAATTTTCTCCTAATATATTTTTCATATTTTCTCCATCTTCATCTGTCTTCCACTTATTCCCTATCTATAGATATTATTTCTTACTTTTAATCCTGCTCCTTCTACTTATCTCTTTCTGCTTCATTCTCCTCTGTTCAACTCCATCTCTTTCCTTCTTATTCTCCATTTTTTTCTCCTCATCCTTCATTTCTCCCTTTCTCATTCCTCTCTCATCTTCTTTCTAATTTCATGTTTTTCTTTTACCATCCCTTACTCTCCAATATCCCATTTCTTCCTTGAAACTAAGAATAAATTTTTTTTATAATTTATCTCCTTCTTCTTTCTTCTTCTTCTTCTTCTTTTTCTTCTTCTTCTCCTTCTTCTCTCTCTTCTTCTTCTCCTTCTTCTTCTTCTTCTTCTTCTTCTTCTTCTTCTTCCTCTTCTTCTTCCTCCTGTTCCTCCTTGTTCCACTTCTTCTCTCTCTTCTTCTTCTCCTTCTTCTTGACCACCACTTTCTCCTTCCTATAGTTCCATAATTCTCCTCCTTTCTCTTATTTTCCTTCTTCTTCATCTCATTTTCCTTCCTCCACTTATCATTCTCCCCATGCTTCTTCTTCTAGGTGTGATCTCTTCACACTGGCTCGATGTCGTCTTGAAGCACTGCGGTGTTGAAGAGCTCTTCAGAAAAACGTCACGTGTTCTACTCTATATCTATATTCGCCCCAAACATATATCTACTAAATACCTGTATACAACCCTCATAAATATATATATCCACTGTATATAGTTTGCGCAAGCGGAGAAGACACGCCTTACAATACACTTTACATTGTAACGGCGTCTCATCTCAGTATGAACGAATAGTGTACGGTAGTCTGGTCGAGCAAAGAAGACATTCTGGCAAGATGGGAAAATGACTCCAGCTCAATCAATATTGATTCAGAAATTTTAAATTTGGTCTCAAATTGTAGGAAACATTCTGATCTACAATTTGAGACCAAATTCATAATATTTTAAACCAATATTAACCGAGCTGGAGTCATTTTCCCATCTTGCCAGAACGTCTTCTTTGCTTGGACAGACTATACTTGTACTGAATGTGGCTCTCCAAAAGAACATAGCCCAACTACATATAGTCAGTCTGTACAAGCAAAGAAGACCCTCTGGCAAGATGGGAAAATGACTCCAGCTCGGTCAATATTGGTTAAAAAATGATTAATTTGATCTGAAATTGTTGGAAACAAATTGATCTACTTCTAAGACCACATTTATAATTCTTGAACGAACATTGACCAAGCTGGAGTCATTTTCCTATCTTGCCAGAGGGTCTTCTTTGCTTGGACAGACTATATCTATATTTTTGCCTCAATTATATGTATTGTATACCTATATATCTGCCTCTTCAAAAGAACATCATCCACCTAGTCTATATCTATTTTTGTCTTAAATATATGTTCTGTACACCTGTATATAACTCTCAAATACATGTACTTTATACCTGTATATAACCCTAGGCTATGCCTCGGTAGTCATCAAGTGTCATCATCTACTGTGCCGTTTAAGTCGATTCTTCTTGAGGTTAGAATAAGGTCTCAGATTTGATAGAAGCAATGAACGCGAAATAACTTACTGTTTGCTCTGTTTTCACATCTAATGTATCATTACAATCACTTTAAAAAAAACATTACTTTTTTCTTCTTTAACATATAAGTAAGCACAATAAATAATACTTATAGGTGAAAAGGCAAAGTCATATATAGGGCGTTTCAGGAGGAATGTGCAATACTTCTCAGGCTGATTCCTTACACCTAGTAGACAAAAAAGTTCCATGCGACCAACCCCCAAAACCGCTTTGTTACCGAGATTAACAATGGCGGAAAATTGAGATTTTTCAAAACATTAATTTTTCTAATTTTTGAGAGGCTTTACTCAGGTTCTAAAATAATCTATTACTATGTAAAATTAGCTGAGGAATTCAATGAAACCTGTTCCAAGTTTTTAACTTTAACGGTTATTGAGATAATTGGAAAAATATGCTAGAAAACTCTATTTTTCAACAATAAGGGTTATAACTGGATAAGGAATCATAAAATTGAATTCTTTATTGATGGAAGTTGAAGAGAGTCGGAATCTAAAGGAAAAGTTAAGGGGCGGCGATTGTGTAAATCTCACCCAAATCTCAGAAATAGCCATCAAAAATCGCAAAATCGCTACTAAACACAAACACACTTGAATTTCTCAGCTAATTTTACATAGGAATTGACCATTTTAGAACCTCACTAAAGCCTCTAAAAATTAGAAAAATTAATATATTTTGAAAAACCTCATTTTTCCGCCATTGTTATCTCGGTAACAAAGCGTTTTTGGGGGTTGGTCCCATGGAACTTTTTTTGTCTACTTGGTGTAAGGAATCAGCCTGAGAAGTATTGCACTTTCCTCCTGAAACACCCTGTATAACCAAAACTTCTTCTTACCTAATTTTGATCACAGGAAAGATTCCTCCAAAATTTGAACTATATATTAATAAAAGTTGTGTTAGATATACTAAGGGCCTATGCCTGTTCTAACTTCCACTTAAATATGAAAAAGTATGAATAAATAAATTAATATAATACTAACTTGGAGTATTGTAAGCAAGTTGTTTTTCTCTATTACAGAGATGGTGCCAAGAATGGAGATAGTTTTGTCTGTTAATTGTAATTAACTAGCCAGTAATTGGACTAGCTGACTGGAGTATATTCATAAGTCTGTTCTCTAATCAGCTGGTCCGGTATAGTTACGCAGACTATTTGCAGGCAACATCAACTTTTAGAACGCACAAGGGACAAACCGCCTTATAACAAAGACAAATTATTATCATTATGTATACTAGCTTGCCTTCATTGATATCATGGGTCCTATAGTTCTCAAATTTTTTCAATCGCCTAGTTAAAAATTGGATTGCTTGTAGTCCATTAATTACTCGCATTCGTTTTTAATAATTTTTTATCCCTATTGAAAAAATTGAGAAGTAGGTAACGAATTGATATTGATTCATGAATCATAAGATCCACGATTACATTATGCCTGATTATCACTTATTTCTAAATGTATGAAATTCATAAATCAATAAAAATTAGTTTCAAATGCCAGCATGCTTCTCCTTCTAAGGCGTGGAGTAGACCATGATAATATATATTTATTTTGAAAACCTAGAATTGCATCATATCATAGTATAGGCCTACTCCTCTTATAACATGTAATCTTTGAACGCACTACAGTCTACTAGACTTTTCCATTAAATTATCTGTTTGATACGAATGTCGCCTCGAGAACGCTGTTTGATTTTTTGTGTAATAACATTTAGATAAAATCATTCTATTTTCGCATCAAATTATTTTCCTCTTGTCAATATTAATAGAAAAATCTACATCATTCCATCAAACATACAGCTTCAACAAATATTGATTCAAGTCTTGAGCCGGTTAAATGAAGAATTATTTTAATTAAAAGAATATGAAATTATTATAGTGAAATTACTCACGGTTTTTACGTGACAACTGTTTCGTGCTGGTATTGCACATTATCAAGCGGGTTAGGCCCTACTGAACTTCAAGATTTTGTTACAAAAATGTGCAATATCAGTACGAAACAATTGTTGCGCCAAAAACGTGAGTAATTTCACTATAATAATTTCATATTCTTTTAATTAAAATAGTTCTTCTTTTAACCAGCTTTAGACTTCAATATTTGTTGAAGCTCTAAGTATTTATTTTATTCATATTTTGTCAGTGAAAAGAGTTGGATGAACAACAATAGAATTATTTCGTTTTCACTATTTTTGATACGAATAACATGTGAATAGATGCGACCTAAGCTTGGTTCAATCCTGGATTCGTTATTTAAACTGCTATCAATAATAATTGTTTCTTTTTCTTTATTCTTTCTTTACAATTGCGACTTGGTTTCCAAGTATTTTAAGCAAAGGATGAATGAGTGATGATGAATGATGATGATGAAGGTTTAAGAAGTAGGTTATATGTCTATCCACAATATGGACAATTTTGTCATGAAATGCTAATATGGACATTATTCTCAATAAAATTCTGAATCAGAATTGATTGGTTAATATTAGTAGACTGGTTGAATGTTGGATGATTAATCCAGTCATTTATTCCCTTCTTTATTTATTTATTTATTTCCAGGTACATGAAAAACCTATCGGCCGATCAAATCAACCTAAGTACCTTCAAAGGCGAGGGTGAACTGAAAGACTTGCAGTTGGATGAAATGGTTCTAACCGAGCTACTAGAACTCCCCTCATGGGTCCAGCTCACCTCCGCCTGGTGCAATAAGGTTTCTTTTAGGATACAGTGGACAAAACTCAAGACTGTGCCGATATTTTTGGTGAGTGCCTTGTATTTATTGATAGTTATTGTTTCATTCATTCACTAATATCTATTATAATCAACACTCGAGTCAGCTATTGCCTACTCTGCACTCATATTAGTTCTAAAACCATATTTTTGTTGTTATCATTACAGATGTTGTTGAAGGTAAAATTGAACTCCAATTTTCGGATTGTTTGAATGACTATTTGTTCAAAAATAATCAGGAAAAACTACCGATTGGACTTGAAAAAAGCAGCTTACTTCTATCATTGCCTAGGAACTGTATTTAAAACTTGAGAAAAACGAAAATCAAATTATTGATACAGTAAACGGTGGAATATAATATAGTAAAATCTCTTTTAACTGTCGCCCTCGGGACCGGGACTATGACGGTTGAGCGAATAAACGGATAACAGAAATGTTGTTATAAACAGTAGGCTTAACCGTTTACGTATATTGAAAGGTATTGTAAAGAAGTGAACCATACTCAAATGGATATACAGTACTTATAGTCTGGCCAAGCAAAGAAGAGCCTCTGGCAAGATGAGAAAATGACTCTAGCTCGGTCAATATTTGTTCAAAAATCATTGATTTGGTCTCAAATTGTAGATCAAAATGTTTCCTAAAATTGAGACCAAATCAATAATTTTTTAACCAATATTGACCGAGCTGGAGTCATTTTCTCATCTTGCCAGAGGCTCTTCTTTGCTTGGCCAGAGTATACATACAAGAGTGCTACAAAATAATGTTTGTAAAAAGTACTGTACTGTGTGTACAGTAGCAGTGACGAATAACAGAGAGTGTCGGTTAATCGAGTTTTACTGTACTATATTGTATAGTCTGTCCAAGCAAAGAAGAGCCTCTGCCAAGATGAGAAAATGACTCTAGCTCGGTCTATATTGGTTCAAAAATAATTGATATGTTTTCAAATTGTAGATCAGAATTTTTCCTACAATTGAGTCCAAATCAATAATTTTTGAACCAATATTGACCGAGCTGGAGTCATTCTCTCATCTTGCCAGAGGGTCTTCTTTGCTTGGACTGACTATAGTAAAATGTTCAAATAATTATGTTGAAGATTCAAAAATATACAATAATAAGTGCATAATTGAGCTATACTCTCATGAGATCAATCACTAGATTTGATGTATCGATTTAATAAATGAATAGTTCACATATTCTTGAATAAGAAATATCAAATTATCAACGTCAAAAATGCATATTGTAATTAAGAGTATCAAAAATGAAATCAATAAGGCCTACTTTATTGAATTTACTAGTCGGCAGGCTCGCTTCGCTCGCCTTCTCCGCCTAGCCAGGGGGTTTCGCCCCCTGGACCCCCGACAGTATAGGCAGTGTAAGTGAGTCAAACAGGCTCGCTTTGCTCGCTTGCAAATTCCGTTCAGTAGGGGTTTGAAATTTATTGAGCACAGCATTTCTACACCTAATCTGGACCTGTTTACCTAATTTCAACATTTCCTGCCAATTTGTTCTAGAAAAATCTAAGAAAAACTCCGAAAATTCAAAAAAAATAGTAAAATTCAAATATTAAGCGTAACTTTGGGAAGTATATCGGACATAGTTTGAAACTTGATTCAATATCTTCCAAATTAATTCATCTATAATCTAGTAGGTACCGTATAACAAACAAAATAAAGTACAGTAATGTACGAGCAATACTCTATAAAATATGCTTCTTTGTATATCTCAAACAATAATAATAAGTGAATAGAAAGGCAGAAACTGAACGTTGAATTTAGATGCGTAGTATCTAGTTTTCTCTTTGATTTGAAAGTTTGAAATGTATTTAACAAAAAAACATGCTTAAAACAAGTTTTTGCTGGAATCTATTGCCAAAATGACCCTGAGCCGTGAGGCGACAAAGTGTTGGATTTTGGCCAACAAAAACATACTATATTAGCTCATAAAAAAGCAGACTGAAATTTATGTTTAAGAATTATTTATTTTTATTTGTTGATTACTATGTAGTGACACGAAGTGCTACTTTAACACCAGATATTTTTTAGTGAAATAATTATCCGTTGACAAGCTTTTACACGTTGAAGTTCATAATGAATTGAAATAAAATAATTTTGAAGCTTGATCATGCATGGTTTCATACATTTGAAAAATGAATATACACAATATCTATAAATAAATCATAGTAAATATAAATTTTTATATCGCAAAATTAAAACAAATCCCATCCAGTTGTGCGCATTTTACAAAATATTGAGATGTACCGGTATCTGTAGCCTTCTAATATTGATTGCTATCTGTTATGAATTACTAATATTAATTAGTAATTATTGAAGACTACATATTAATTCTCGTTAATGATTTGAACTTTTCAAATTGAACCGGATATAAACGTTAGATTAGTCTGGTATTGGGAACGAGGACTAGAACCGTTTTCATTCCTGAAAAAAATTAACAATATTATTGAACATTTTCACATCCAATTTTTTTTTCATTCAGATTGTTGAAAAATTGTTCACTCTTATTGAAAACTCAACCAAGTAAAGCCAATTTCAATCTGTTGGAACGTTTGTACCGTGTTTGGACCTTTTAATGAGCTGTAAAAATAGTCAATTGTAATAAAAATCTCCTGTTGTTCATAACACATAGCAAACAACATGACTTTATAATATAGTCTGTCCAAGCAAAGAAGACCCTCTGGCAAGATGAGAAAATGACTCCAGCTCGGACAATACTGGTTCAAAAAATATTGATTTGGTCTCAAATTGTAGATCAGAATGTTTCCTACGATTGAGATCTAATTGATAATTTTTGAACCAATATTGAACGAGTGGGAGTCATTTTCTCATCTTGCCAGAGGGTCTTCTTTGTTTGCACAGACTGTAATAATATTGCTTGATGGCAAAAAGAGATCTCAAAGAAGTCACAGACAAGATGCTACAAAGCAGCTGCTTTGAGAAGACTCCAACAAGGCTGGCGATTGACATATGACTGTTATTAATCATCAGCTCTGTCAGGACAGTCTAAGAGGGGTCTGTGAGAGAGAAACGTATTACTGAGGTCGCTCTCGACTCGATAAGCACTGGCAGACCGCTAGCTGACGGTCCTGAAAGAGCTGAGTATTAATAACAGTCATTAGCCAACCGCCAGTTTCGATGGCACCAACTGTAATATTTCTTCATAGCGATCAATGATCTATTGCTGTGTGTTGTATAGTCTGTCCAAGCAAAGGAGACATTCTGGCAAGATGGAAAAATGACTCCAGCTGGGTCATTATTGGTTTAAAAATTATAAGTTTGTTCTCAAATTGTAGATCAAAATGTTTTCTACAATTAGGGTCCAAATTTGTAATTTTTGAAGCAAAATTGTCGGAGCAGGAGTCATTTTCTCATCTTGTCAGAGTGTCTTCTTTGCTTGGACAGACTATAGCATCACTAATCAATGCTGAATATTCATTAACGTAGGCTACATTTCTCTAATAAGCATTTGCGTTGTTGCAATCAAGTCATGAGGGTATAGTCTGTCCAAGCAAAGAAGACCCTCTGGCAAGATGGGAGAATGACTCAAGCTAGGTCAATATTGGTTCAAAAATTATCAATTTGATCTCAAATTGTAGGGAACAATTCGACCTACTAATCAGAGATTACATTTATAATTTTTCAACAAATATTGACGTAGCTGGAGTTATTTTTCCATCTCGCCAGAGGGTCTTCTTTGCTTGGACAGTCTATACCAAATACTTTTGCAAATCAAATTAGACAGTCACATTAAACCTCTTGTTGATCCAACCTCAACAATGCTTTTTAGTGATACAGCACCTATGATAAAATCGAATGAAACATGATTATTTTATTCTATATAAATACACTGTTCAAAAACATGATACTTTAAAATTGTTTACTGGGATATAACTGACGTGAAGAAGATTGTATTCATTGAGACAAAACTGAGCGAAAAATCTTTCTTAAACAGTGTTAATAAGTTATGAAAATGAAGTTTCTATTGAATTCTAGCCAATTAGTATTGTAGTAATTCATTTCAAGCTTTAATAGAAATTAAGACCCCGACGCTGATAGGCATATAGTCTGTCCAAGCAAAGAAGACCCTCTGGCAAGATGGGAGAATGACTCAAGCTAGGTCAATATTGCTTCAAAAATTATTAATTTGATCTCAAATTGTAGGAAACAATTTGATCTACTATGAAGACCACATTTATCATTCTTGAACAAATATTGACCAAGCTGGAGTCATTCTCCCATCTTGCCAGAGGGTCTTCTTTGCTTGGACGAACTATACCGTGGCAAAGATTAAGAAGAATAAATAGAAATACAAAAGCGGTTCATATTCTCGTAGACAAACATTTGTGTTGAAAGCATTGAAATATTGTGATTCAATAGGTGTAATCGCTAATTACTATGAAATTGGCTTCTCATATGAACTTTGTAAACACTTTATCTATTTAGTAACCTTTTCAACTCTATTATCATTCATGTTTGAAAATAATATGATCCTTTTATTCCACTTTTATGAATATCTCATTGTCTCGTAATTCAATTTGGTTGTTTATAGTCTAGTTTTTTCTCCTTTTTTCAATCATCAGGTTTTTTATTGGAACAGAAACCTCTGTGTTTGAAAACTTTCAAATCATTGGTACGATATTTGTTGTTGAAGATGTAATTGATTTCAATTGAAAATTGTAATTCAATAGGCCTATTATTCGAGAAATGTGGCGCTTTTATATGCAGTTTTTTACAAGTCCAAGTGAAAAATTCTACTAATCATATACTCTACTTCTACTCTCTATCACTGGCGACTCGTGCCCTCGAAACAGTTGAAGTGTCCATATCTTTTACTATACAGCACTTCACCTGTTTCGTGGGCACGAGCCGCCAGTGCTCTTTATTCTACTCTATTATTCTCTAATTCTAATTAATATTCAACCTACTTTCAAGCGAGGGTTTTGTATCAATAATAGTATCAATTTTCCTGCTTTTGAACATAATTTTGAAGTATCTGATTCCATTTATTTTATCCTCTTTCAATCAAGAGTTTGGTTTCAATAATTGTCTCAAGTTTTCTAGTCCAAAATGTCATATTTGGGCTTAATTTTAATTCAACTGTGTTGATCTAATTGAATTTGATATAATGAACTACATTTATAGTGAGCTACTTTCAATAAAAGTTTACATTTCATGCAAATATATATTTCTTAAATGATTTTTTCACACTGCATTGTTTCTTATTTCAGAAACATTTATTTATAAATTGCTATTATAATAGATAAAATTAGTAGAATTAAGGAACTACTCACTTAAACGATTCCATCAATAATTCTCATTAATGTGATGATACTCACAAGCTACTTGTAAAATTTATGTTCAACTAAAATAATTTATGCATCTAAAATCCTAAAAAAGGCCTTGAAAATTCGTCAAGCAGAAGTTTGTATTTACCCTTTTCCTTGAAAGAAGATTGAATATTTCCAATTGGATTGTACAATATGGGATGGAAGATGATCAGACATGAATGGACCCACAGCTTAAGGATGTAATCAACGATTCATTCGAATTCAAGAATTTTTAATCATCTTCATCTTTATAATTTTCCCTTCAGGTTCTCAATGGTTCACGATTTTCTTGATGATGTATTTGAGAATTTGAGCATTCCTTTCGTTTCGTGCTATCAATGGTTCACGATTCACTTGAGGATACTGTACATGTATTTGAGAACATTCATATCTTAAAATTCCTTTGATTTCAGGTTCTTATTGGTTCAGGATGGATTTGAGGATGTATCTAAGCATTTTTATCTTTAAATTTCTCGTTCCAGATTCTCAATGGTTCAGCATTCATTTGACGATATCTTTTAACATTTATATCTTAAAATGTCTTTCATTTCAGGTTCTCAATGGTTAAGCATTCATTTGAGGATGTATTTTCACCCATTTCATTTCATTTTATTCTTAGCTTAAAAGCTTAGTAGATACTAATGACTTTCACTTTTACAACAGTACTCACGATTTTGTTGCCTGTCGGACGCGTTTCGTGGCACTGAGCCACATCTTCAACGTACAAGGTGTAACTAGATACTCCTTGAATCTGTAGACAAGCAACAAAATCGTGAGTACTGTTGTAAAAGTGAAAGTCATTAGTATTTACTAAGTTTTTAAGCTTACTATCATCAACAGTTCAAGTGGGATGAAGACAAAAGAAGAAATAATTTTATTCATTGACATCATTACAATCATTACACAAACAATCTAGCATAACCGGTACTATTTTTTCCCTAAACTTTTATAAGCCAAGCAAAGAACACCCTCGGCAATATGAGAAAATTACTCTAGCTCGGTTAATATAGGTTCAAAAATATTGATTTGGTATCAAATTGTAGATCAGAATGTTTCATACGATTGAGACCAAATCAATCATTTTTGAACTGGCAAGATGGGAAAATGACTCCAGCTAGGTCAGTATTTGTTAAAAAATTTTAAATCTGTTCTCAAATTATAGGAAACATTCTGCTCCACAATTTAAAACCAAATTTTTGAACCAGTATTGACCGAGCTGGAGTCATTTTCTCATCTTGCCAGAGGGGAGTCTTCTTTGCTTGGAATGACTATAGATAATTAGCATTTATATCTTCAAATTTTTTTCGTTCCAGGTTCTCAATGGTTCAGCATTCATTTGAGGATATTTTTAAGCATTTATATCTTCAAATTTATTCCATTTCAGGTTCTTAAATGGTTCAGCTTTCATTTTAGGATGCATTTGAGCATTTATATCTTCAAATTTCTTTCGTTCCAGGTCCTAGACGAGGTCAAAATAGAAATAGAAACTTGCGAAGAGCTACGATCGATGTCGTGTCAACAGGGTTTGTCCCAATTAGCCAATAACGCCAAGTACAGTTTCATTCATAAGGTCATCGATGGCATGACAATACACGTCAACTCGGTGTCAATCACATTCAATAGTCCCGCCTTCATAGCTAAAGTACAGGTAAGCTTGTTTGTTTCAGTTTATTAACTGAAATAGTTTTTGTTCTACCTCCCCTATATTCATTCAATACTCATTACACAATAATATTTTGGACACAATATCAGATTCGGGTATTCTTTTTCATGCACGCATTATCCTATGTAGGCCCTACAATAAAGGGGTGCTCTCCGAAACTTGCGCACAGGTGCACTGGGTACAAATATAGTCTTTCCAAGCAAAGAAGAGCCTCTGGCAAGATGGGAGAATGACTGCACCTTGGTCAACATTTGTTCAAAAAATATAAATATGGTCTTAATAGTAGATCAAACTTTTTTTATTCAAATACAACATATTTTGCTCTCTCAAGAGGCATTCTTAAGGGTGATTCACAAAGCAAAACATGTTGTGTTTGAATAAAAAATACTAAAAGGGTAGTGTGATTTTGTTTTTTATCTATTAACATAGATAGTAGCCCTAGACAAAAAAAACACTCTTCTTCCAAGTTTGCAAAAATTTGAATCAATAATGGATATTATGATATTTCAATGATTAAAGCATATATTATTGTTTTGATGTTATTTTCCAAATTCTGTTATAATACAAACTTTTCTAGATTATTCTTGATTATTTGATACTTTATGCTGCGTGATGAGTTTCCAATTTAAAGCCTACCTATTGATATCTATTGATATTTGTGACTTATGACTTGTTACTTGTAACTTTCCAGATCTGCAGTCAAATCTGTTTTTCATCACGTTATCATATAATATGATGTTTTTGATGATCATATAATATGATGTTTTTGTAGATCTGATGATGTTATAATATGAAGTTTTTCATCACGTTGTGAAGGCTAGAGATCAGAAGAATGAATGTAATACATGATTCAATCTGTGGTATAATTAAGGATAAGTGGTTCAATTCGGGATTGTTATGTTCCAGTTTTATAAACCATTCAAATGGTACTTGATTTCAAATTTATGTTTGTTTATTCTACTAAGTATAAACATAAACTCAGCTCTATTTGTATGTTTTTCATGAGCAAATAAATTGATTAATTTAACTTTTCAGATCCTAAGGATAAAAGTTCAATCGAAAACCCCAAAATGGCAAGACAGCGATCTCAGGTATACAAGGCTTAAAGATATGCATCGCAATCAGATTATGATATTTAAAGAAATCGAATGGCAAACCCTGAGGATAGAAGCCAGCTCTATCAGTGATAAGAATCTACCTCCCTTGCGGCTTCTAACGAATACCACTCGATGTCGAATTACGATTAAAAAACGGTTATCAGGTATTTATCATGTGTAAAATAATTCATGACTATCAAATAACATCAATTTTTAGTTGTTATTATCATTCTTATATCAGTTATTAACAGTTTAAAAGGTATTTACATTGTCTTAAAAGATATTTATCAGTATTCAAACAAATTATTTTCATAAAATTTTGTAGATCTGATGATGTTATCCTTTGCTTAAAATACTTGGAAATCAAGTCGCAATTGTAAAGAAAGAATAAAGGATGTTGAATCATATTTTCTTATAGATTGAGAAAAAACGCAGCAATCCTATTCCTAGTTCAATCCTTGCTATTCTACATTATCCTCAACATGCATCTCGTGTCAACTTTTCCAATCAATCACAAAATTTTCACGTTTTTATTATCATTTGCAGATATTTCTACCAGGTTGAAAGTCCAGTATCTTATCATAATTGATTGAGTTGAGAGCTTTGTACATAGTTATAGTCTGGTCAAGCAAAGAAGACCCTCTGGCAAGATGGGAAAACGACTACAGCTCGGTCAATATTGGTTCAAAAATCATTAATGTGCTCTCAAATTGTAGTTCAGATTGTTTCCTACACTTGAGACCAAATTGATAATTTCTGGAACAATATTGATTCAAATATCATCAATTTAATCTCAAATTGTAGAAAACACTCTGCTCTACAATTTGAGACCAGATTGATACTGCTTGAACCAATATCAACCGAGCTGGAGTCATTCTCCCATCTTGCCAGAGGGTCTTCTTTGCTTGGACAGACTATACTCCCAACATTATTCTTCAAACTTTCTACAGTCATACATATTCTAGAATAATATGCTTTTAATTTTTACATTTATTCTAGGATATTATTCCACTTTACAAACTTATGTAACGATAGATTGATAAAAATATAATTATCTGTCATTTAATTATGCTTAACTTGATATTTTTATATTTGTGAGTTTCAGCTTGATGTAGTTTCTAATGGTACAGGCAAATTTTGTAAATAATTTAACAATTTTATTAAGTAAAATAATCTTGTATAATTTTACTCTAATGAAGTACTGTGATTTGAAACAACTACTTTTTAGTTGAATTGCGTCTCAAATGAAGAAAATCTAGTAGAGCAAAGAAGACATTCTGACAAGATGGGAAAACGACTCCAGCTCGGTGAATATTGGATCGAAAACTATAAACTTTGTCTCAAATTGTAGAGCAGAATGTTTACTACAATCTGGGACCAAGTTACTAATTTTTGAAACAATATTGACCGAGCTGGGGTAATTTTCCCATTCTGCCAAAATGTCTTTTGTGCCTGACCAGACTATACTTATCAATAGATAATTTTTTGAATAATATTACAATCCGCAAATATTATACTATATTTCTCTTATTTATTGAAATATTGATTCATTATTTATTTATTGATTCATTAAAATAGTCTGTAGTACCGGTAATTTCTAACATGAATCATAAATCTCCAACTATTCATAAATTCTATAACTTATTTCTCTTATAAAATAGTATTTTCAACTCATTTATTAAAATAGTCTGTAATAATCTCCAGCATTGTTACTAACTGTATAATATTTAAGCCATGTAAAAATGTAGATTCTCTATATTTCTTGTATTCTACCTGATTTTTCAGACTGCTTTGTAATTGGATGTAGGCTTCTGCTTATATTGGACGATCTTTTATGGGTTTTAACCGATTCGCAGTTGAAGGCCGCTTTATGTTTTATCGATTCACTGTCGGGCTTAATTCAGAAAGACACTGAAATCACTCGCAAAAAGAAAGCTGCCAGAAAGTTGGAGGTAAGTCCTTATTCAACTCATTCATATACTTTTCAAAGTAGAGTAAGTAACCTTTCATAAAAATTTCTCATTTCAATTTGTATCTTTGTTATTAGTATTGGTAATTTAGTACAGTTCTCTACATAAGTAGATGATGAGTAGTTGTGATAGTTAACAATATTAAATGAGAAGACAAGATATTGTCAAATCACAGATTTATTTAAAATCGATATACCGGTTCGGTTGCTATAACATTATCAATCTCTGGTAAATAGTATCCTGATAAAAATTAATCTGTAAACTGATGAACAGTTGTTTATTTTCTGAGGGTGAAGCCCACACGAGCTCATATGCTTGTGCGTGGGTAATGAGGATGATGATGATTTTTTTCTCTAATGAATGTCATTGAAACATGTCTTGGAGACAAACCATCAATTTTCAGTTCACTTAAACTATAACAAGACTGAAAACTTCAGTTCATCCATCGACGACTAAAGCAGTTCTGTGAGCAGCACTGAAACTGTATGCACACACTATCACTATCACACACTATTAGTTTTTAACTAATTCAAAAGGCTTCGTTCTCTTAAGCCTTAAGATCTTGATTTTGGAGTAGTAGGCCTGCCTAAGGGTTAACATGATGATGATGATGATGATGATGAGAGATGACGACCACTTTTTAGGTGAGGACTGACGGCTTATCGTCTCCACCAAAGAGGTGGTGTAAGTACCGAAACCGGTTTATTATGGATAATTGAATAAACCGGATATTGAATAAATCTGTGGCATGACAATATCATGTCTTTTCATTCAATAATTAAAAGAGGTTAACCTGTTCTCTTCAAGGTGGTGCTCATTGAAAACTGGCAGTACTCAAATATTGTAAAACTTTATCATATTTTGTTTTGAATGTTTTCTGAGCATATCATTTTCCCTCATTCTATTCATAGACTCCTGATACACCTGTACTCCTGGTCCTCTTGGTTAGCAGACCGATGCGCTATCAACTCCAACTCTAATGTTGCATTACAGAATTGATTCGTGGAAGAGGATGTCTAATCTACAAATTCACAAACAAACAACAAAGAGAGAATTATGTATTTTTCAAATGAGCAAATGAGTTGAGTGATAAATCTTCTTTCTTTTTTCAGAGTTTACCAGAGTACAGAGCACAAATGTCTCAACAGGCGCGAATGGACAGTAACGAACAGAACAAAATGCGAATGGTCTTTGCCATGTATGACTTCATCGAAACCTCCTACCACTTTTGCACGCAGAGGATAGACTTGCATTTCAGCGAAGATCCAGGATGTGAGTTCTATTGAATTTCCTTAATAATTCAAAATATTTCATAATTTCAGTTCGAATAGCTTCCTTCTTTTCAGCCTCTTCGCCAATTCTTCATTCATTCTAAATGAAAGGTTGCAGTTCCTTCCAATCAGCCAAGAGTATCTAGTATTTTATTTCTAGTTCTTCTCTCTTCTTCTTGACATGTTACATAAGTCAATTCAGAAAAGACTTGCACTTTATTAAGCAGTAAGGATTATTCCAAATCACTGGCGGCTCGTACCCACGAAACAGGTGAAGTGCCTGTATCTTTTACTGTACAGCTGCACTTCATCTGTTTCGTGGGCACGAGCCGCCTGTGTTCTAAATGAAGGGCAAATCAATTTTTTTATGCCTCAATCTAATAAGTTGATACCACTGTTATTGTCATAACTTCTTTACATTTATGTATTTTTATATTATCTTATTTTTAGTCTATTTCGATAATTAGAGTTCAATACTTTTTCAGTTGATTAATTATGCGATAATTAATAAAATAAACTAAAAATCGAAAAAGTAAAAAGTAACGCCTCTGGAGAATTAAATTCTCTTTCCAATGACATAAAGAACGTGAAATTCTGCCCATAAATAGAGGCTCTATCTGCTCCAAGAGATTGATAAAAATTACATTGTTCTTATGGGGCTCGATTTTACCGTTCGGCAGTTTCCCGTCCACTACCACCCACTCTTAAGATTGAATTTAATGCTTTTATTTGTGCTGGCAAGGTCCATGTATTTTATGTAAATATTTATGAGAAATAAAGTTTTTGATTCTTTTTTCATCCTTTCAGCCGGCCGCTCCTGCCATCCCAACCTCCAACCGGGCGGAAGCCTCCAGCTGACCGTCTCCAACCTGCAGGCCGACTACTACCCCTACCACTTGGCGGCCGCGGACAGGTCGCACTGGGCGCGATACAAGGAGAGCGGAGACGCGGTGCCCAACCAGTGGCTGGCCCAGGCGCAGGCCGCCTTCCGCACCTCCCTGCTGCAGATGGTGGATAACAGTGGAGGGGGGTATTACGGTGGTGGGGGACAGGTGAGCAAGGGAATAGTTCCATTTGATAGAATTGAAACAAATAATCAAAGAATTTTGAATTGAGAATTAAATAATATAAATTGAATTTAATAATCATTATAGTCTGGTCGAGCAAAGAAGACATTCTAGCAAAATTAGAAAATTTGGTATAATTTCACTCAATTAATAATAATTGTATAATTTCATACAATTTTTTTGTATTTTGAATCGTAGAAAATTGTACAATTTCAAGAAATTACTGTTATTTGAAACAACTACTCTTCAATAGTATTGAGCCTCAAATGAATAAAGCATTATAGTCTAATTGAACAAAGAAGACATTCTGGCAAGATGGGAAAATGACTCCAGATCGGTCAATGTTGGCTCGAAAATTATAGATTTAATTGTAGGAAACATTCTGATCTACAATTTGAGACCGAATTCATAATTTTTGAACCAATATTAACCGAATTGGAGTCATTTCCCCATCTTGCCAGAGGGTCTTCTTTGCTTGAACAGACTATAGTCGGTTCTGCCGAATAGGAGAATCAAGTCCTATAATAATGATGCTAAAATTGATTTATGTATTTGTTTGTAAAAATACGCAATTATTTGTATAGGGCATGACCCTGATGACAAATAAAACTTTATTTAGGCTACTTTAATAATGATAATAATGCAATTTTTATCAATATTTTAGAGAAAATAGTGTCACCATTATTTTGAAGGCCGACATGTGAACGCGCCTTGAAGTAATGGAAACCTACCTTAAGAATTTTTTTTTAATTTTCCAGGACTCCCCGCAATCCCGTAGCGCCACCCCCTCCCCCAGCAGCCTCAATCCGTTGAAAGCCTACATATCGCAGCAGTTTGGCAAGCTGATGACCAGCTGTGTTATATTGAGAGTAGAAGACTTTACACTCTACCGAGTTACCACTACTTCTAAAATGCATTCGCCCCGGCCCTTCATCAAAGGTAGGACGCAATTTCAATTGCAATCAAGTGTTATTCATAATAATTTATTCAATCAATTTAATACAGATATGAGTTATGTAGTCGGAATTTCAGAAATTAGGACATTGCAATGAATAGATGGATCTATATTCTGGAATATTCCTAAATCGGTCAGTTTTCTCATCAAGAAGGTACATAATTACATCATATTTCATACATAATACAAAACGTTTCAATAAGATAGATAATTCAATCGATAAAATTGCAATTTTTCTACAAAAATTTGCACATAGTTATGAAAGTATCATAATACAATTTGGTGCAAAATTTTGAATTCAGAATGAAGGAATTCCCTCTTTTGGGGGTTTGGCTTGTCGTTGGTAAAGATAGTCAGTAGATTCCCGTCTCTGGAGGAATATCAATTGTTGCATTAAACTCTAACTGATTAACTGAATGTTACTCAAAGGTGTTCTTCGCCGCCAGTTAATTACAAAAATCTTTCTCATGGTTGAGAGGATCAATGTGCTAACCACACGTTACCTCTATCCTAGTTGATGACCCTTCACCTTTGCTGTATAGTGGAGTGAATATGCAACTGACAATCAGCTGATAGGCCCAAGCCCTTCATGGGCTGTTGAGCCATTTACATACATACAATGAATTCAGTATACAGAATAACATCATGTATTAGAATACTATATTATTCAACAAATAAAATGAAATAGAAAACTATTCTGAGAGAATTAAATACAGCCACAAGATTTCCTTCTGATTCAATGTAGGGAGTTGTATCAAAATAAGTCACTTAATAAATATACGAATAATATGATACAGGTGAAACAATCTAACGCAACAATTTATCGTATCATGTATCAAATTTAATGTATTTGTTCTTCTTGAAAGAAAAACGAACCGAGGATACAGTTTTAGTGGAGTTTTATTGAGAAGTGATCAAACAAGAAAATTGAAAAATTTATGAGATATGAACGTAAAATATAATTTTTTCATAGTTAATAGGGTATCAAAGTACTTGATATCAAGTTATAAACAAAATTCTATGCCTTCTACACTAGTATTATTCAACTAGTATATCAATTACTTCAATTACTCATTGACGTTTCATCTGCTTTCTGAAAGTTTCAAATTCAAATTTAGAACCAAATAGAAAGAGTTGCTCAAATGAATACCAAATAATAGCAAATCAAAAAATAAACTCTTGACTATTGTAGACTCTTTCATTCTTGAATTAGAAAACTTTTCAAATCAACTAAAATCCAATTGCAGTAAAATGAAATTATTTGGAACCCATTAAATTAAATCCCTATTGTAGCTTTATTTATTATTGGAAAAAGCATTACAAAAATTATTCAGTTCAAAGTAAGTTGTTGTGTTGTAGTTAATAAATTATATGTATCTCCAATTACAGTAGATGTTTATTTATTTATTGACTTTTTACAAGGCGAAGTTAGGACTCTTTCACTTAACCTTAGCTCTACACTTAACACTTAGATACCAAAAAGATGGGCGGTTTCCTAGCTTTTTAAACCTTTAAACCTACAGTTGATGTAAAGCATATATTGTCTCTTTCGATTTCATAAACATGATCTAGGCATAGCTAAATGACAACTCTAATTGACAACATCAGCTGTTGGTGCGCACAAGGAGCAGACGAAACTTCCTTACATTTAGGCGTGAGCTATACGCATTAAGATTACTTCTAAGATTATCAAAACTCAATTTCTATTCAATAATATCAAGCTGAGTATAATTCTAATGTACAGTAGTTCAAAATCATGTTATAGTCTGTCCAAGCAAAAAAGACCCTCTGTCAAGATGGGAGAATGACTCAAGCTCGGTCAATATCAGTTCAAAAATTATCAATTTCATCTCAAATTGTAGGAAACAATTTTATCTACAATTTAAGACCAGATTGATAATTTTTGAACCAATATTGACCGAGCTGGAGTCGTTTTATCATCTTGCCAGAGGGTCTTCTTTGCTTGGACAGACTATACCGTATATAGATATGAATTCGTTTCCACTATTTTGTTGATTAGGATTCAAATGTTGTTGGTTGATGTTATGCTGAGTAAATTTTCGTTCCTTTAAAGGCCAACACAAAAGGAGACCGAGTCTTCCAGGTAGAAAAGCTGACAATGCTAATTTACACTTGAATGTAGTAGACTTATGCATGTTCCCCTCCAAAACTATAGTCTATCCAAGCAAAGAAGGCATTCTGGCAAGATGGGAAAATGAATCCAGCTCGATCAATATTGGTTCAAAATTTTTTTATTTGGTCTCAAATTGTAGAAAACATTCTGATCTACATTTTGAGACCAAATTTATAATTTTTGAACCAATATTGACCGAGCTACAGTATTTTTCCCACCTTGCCAGAATGTCTTCTTTTCTCGACCAGACTATAGCTATGACCCCTCACTTGTAGTGAAAAATGTTCAACCCAAACAATATAGAAACTCTACACTATTAGAATTCATTAGATTTTTGATGTCTACACTCTTTTCTACTTGATCTACTACGGTCCTTCCTACACATATATACATTTTCCAATCTCTCATTCTCTCTCCTCTCTCTTTATTTCTCTTTCAATCTCTCTCTCCCTTCTTTCCTTTTCCATTTCCTTTTATGTATCACCTTCTCTTGAGGCATGAACTCATAGAAAACCCAAACCCAAATTTCAGCAAGTTTTTCCCTCCTATATAGGTACGGTACTGTATGAAGAATGTCTATGAAGTTTCCCTTGAACTTTTAAAGGTGCATGAAATATTCCTACTAACTAAAATTTTACTATCTTCCCCCTTCAAATTAGACCTTATTGAACTACAAGGTGGACCATAAGTTACTTGACAAAACTACTTCATATCACAATACATTTTTATCTATACTAGATTCAAATCTTAAATAATTGCAGCATTGCGCTTATGTGGTACAGTCTTTCCAAGCAAAGAAGACATTCTGGCAAGATGGAAGAATGACTCCCATCTGGGTCAATATCGGTTCAAAAATTATTGATTAGGTCTCAAATTGTATGAAACATTCTGATCTACAATTTTGAACTAAATTCATAATTTTTTAATCAATATTGATCAAGTTCAAGTCATTTTCCCATCTTGCCAGAATGTCTTCTTGGCTTGGACAGACTATAATCTTGTTTTTTATTATAATATTATATTGTGTTCACTGGCCTATACGTCAAATTGTGATGTAAATGTAAGGCTAATAAAGATATTCTATTCTATTCTATTCTATAACAGTGCGTCCCTACTCACATAAGAAAATGCATTGCCAAAAGACTGTATGCTGAGATTTGAGGTTTGAAACTAGTATAGTGACTTATGGCCCATTCTGTTTATACTATTGTTTTTCTTGTGAAGTTACAGTGTTGATTTGTCCAAGAATGTTTCAAAGTTAGAAATAGGTAGATAATTATTGTTATGTTTACTACATGAACGTTTTAGTTTCAGTGTGATCGTATTCTTGAATTATTATCAATGTTTTAGGGAATGAGAATATGTATTGTAACGTTTTGTATCTGATGAATGTTCTAGTACAGCGTTATTGTTAATGTTTTAGATAAGTATTGGGTATATGTATTGTTTCCTGGTGGTTGCTATGTAGAATGTGTCGTCCATTATGAATGTTGTAGCGTTTTAATTCATTTAAAACGAATTAATTCATTTCAATTTTAAAACGTTTTAATTCATTTAATAATGGTTATGTTTAAAGATAAAGCATAGAGGTATAGTGTTTAAAAGTTCAATTTCTCCTATCAGCCGATTAGGCGAGAATATTATGGTTCTTGATCTATTATTTTATTTATATTGTGAAAAAATTGGTTATTCTATGCCAGTAAGTGTGATTAATGATTGAAATATATTGATACTTGCATCAAGAATTGGAAAAACTGATTTTCATTTCGAACTTTGGATGTATTGTAGACTTGTAGTAGTTGAAATCCAATTCAATCAGTTTTCTATATACTTATACAGTGAACATAGTAGCCTAAATATAGAACTGTTGAAAGGTTCTACAGCAAGATATGTTAGTAAATCCAAGTCTAATGAATTCCTATAATCTTATTAGCATAAAATAGACTAGACAGTAATTTAGCACATAAATTCATTGTATAGAACTCTGTGATTCTTCTGATTACTTTTAGAATTATTTATTGTGAAGCCTTCTAGGATTATTCTGATTCCTCCTGAGTTTCATTGTTGACCCTTCTTAGATTTTTCTGAATCCTTCTGAGAATCTTTATGAAGCCTTTTGAAATCTTATGACATTCCAACAAGTGATATTAGTCGATTCCAAGGCTAGTAAATCTACCTAGTAGGTTTACTTACCTTGAGTCGATTCTACCTGTTTAGTATAATAGAGGAAGTCTTTGGATTGGGAGAATTCAATTGATACACTTTAATATTACAGTTGATTTTGAAATTTTGCATAATTTTGGTCATGTACAATAATATGCATGATTTCACAAATTATGATAAGGAGGCAGTTGTGGGTTTCGAAATGTTGCCTCCAAATAGTGATTGTTATATTTATTAATAAATAGAAGCAAAATTAATAAATCTGAGACAATATCATTCAGTATATCTTTTCATATATTGTTTATTGAATCAAATATCGTATAAGAACACTACTTGAGAATTGAATTTATTGAATATCAATTTATATTGGTACTTTCACCTTGTAAAATTTATTTTATTCCTTATTTCAGGCGATAGGGAGCGTTACATGTTACCGACCGATTTGAAGACAATCCATGCTGAATTCACCTATTATTATTATCCTGGTGATATACCATTTCCTTGTAAGTATTCAAGTAATACATGACCATACTGTTACCCATACAACAATTGAAAACTGAGAAAAGTGAGACTTTTACATAATTATTGATAGATCTGAATCTCGAAGGGTAACGACATGGCGTGAAAGTATATAATTTGAAAAAATCTTAAAGTGTAAAAACCTGAAAAAATTAAGAGGGTCCTTTCTAGCTGTTATGAAATAACAGCATTCTATACTGAACGCAACTTTATTGATAATGGCACAAATACTCGGATACATGATTGACTCCGATGAGCTGATTTTTTATTTGCTCCATGCAACAACGCGTTTCTATTGCATCTTGTGCCCGCGACTTGTAGTAATGGAAACCTACCTTTACGCGAGAATTATAGTGATCGACTTAGTTTTTTAGAATTTTATTTGATTGCAATAATTTAAATGAACTGTGATGTGTATCCATTCTTTTCCTCTACTAACCACTGTCGGCTCGCACCCACGAAGGTGAAGTGCCCGTATTTTTAACTGTACAGAACTTCACCTGTTTTGTGGGCCCGTATCTTTAACTCTACAGAACTTCACCTGTTTTGTGGGCACGATCCGGCAGTGCTAGTAACTTGATAACTTGAAAACACTCCTATATAAAAACTCTCTAATATAAAACACTCCTAATAGTAGAAAAGCACTTACTTTTAATAGTGGCGATCGTTTCGACCTGGTGTTAGTCTTCATCAGACTTACTCATGTAGTCTGGAAATATTGGGGTTCACCTCCACAGTCATTTCAGACTGTGACAGTCAAAAATTGAAAGTGGGTGGATGGACCAGCAGTTGAAAATAGCTGTAAGCAGCAGGCGGATCGTTCAAATATTAGCTGTGACCCCTGAGAGTCCACTTTCACTGTCAGTTCGGACTGTGACAGTCAAACACTGTAAGCTGGTTTCCACATTGGTTTATTAAATTACATTATGTATAGAGCCTCATGCTTTGAAATTTGTTCCTATTATTTATTTATTTATTGGCAAAAGCACATTGTATTTAGAATTATTCTATTTATAGAATATATAATTATATAATATATAATTACTCTATTATAGCCCTTGGTATTTCCAACAAATTTTTTCATTTGAATGTAGTCCAAATTTCTTTTTCAGCCGAAGGTTTCTCACTCATTATAACATATTAAGTAGAAATAAATAGTACAAATAAATTCAGTTTTCATATTAAGTAGATTATGATCTTGGATATTTAAAACATATCTTATGTTGTATGTTGTAGAGATGAATTTAAAAACATGGAGCTCGATAAATGATACAATACACCAATTTAAATGCCGGCTTAGTGGATGGGGAAACCTCAAGTCCAAAAATCTGTATGCGGCAGGCCGATCATTGAACAATCAGCTGTGAGCGATCGAACGATTCAACGATCAACGATCGGCCTGCCGGTTTACAGCTGTTTGGACTGTCAGTTTCCCCATCCACTTACAGTTGTTGACTGTCACAGTCCAAACTGACAGTCGATGACTGGATTGGAGCCCTAGTTATCAGTCAGTCTGATGAAAATCAACACCAGATCGAAACGATCATCACTACTCTAAGTAATAAGTGTTTTCAAGATCAATATTAATCCAAATTATTATTTTTCCAGTGCCGCCCCCAAAGTTCTACATACACATCAACCCGGTGCAAGTCTACTTCGATGTGTTGACTCTGCTCTGGCTCAACTGTTTCGTGCTGAATTTGTATCAATCGTTGATGGCAACCAATGCGGCCGCTTCGCTTGAAATGTCAGCCGCCGCTGACGATATACCACGCATGTACATGGATGTCAGACTGGAAGCCATATCGCCTCGGGTGAGTATCAGATTTTCAAAAATTTTGAATGATTAATTTAGCGCATTGATTTATATGGTTTCTCAAAACTTTTCTTTGAATTCGGCATAGTATAACACTTCTACTTCAAAATTTTGAATGATTCATTTAGCGCTACGTAAATAACTTTCAAAACTGAATTTAAAACTTAGGGCTTATTTCTTTGAATTCGGCATTGTATAACACTTCTACTAAAATTGAATGATTAACTTGTTTGAAACTTTATAAAGTTTTCTATAAATTTTTTTTTTGAAGTTTATTAAATAATTTTATAAAGTTTTTTAAAAGGGTGTTTGATTTTTATTTATTTTTCAATAAATAACTTTATTTCGAACTTATTGCTTTCCTAATCATCATTTCCATTCATATAAGACAAGGAAGAGAGAGAGAGAATTGTAGCACCCTATATAAGACTGAGTAAAACCAAGAGGAGCTAAAGTCTATCCAAGCAAAGAAGGCTATCTGGCAAGATGATAAAATGACTCCAGCTCGGTTAATATTGGTTCAAAAATTATTGATTTGGTCTCAATCGTAGGAAACATTCTGATCTACAATTTGAGACGAAATTAATATTTTTTGAGCCAATATTGACCGAGTTGGAGTAATTTTCTCATCTTGCCAGAGGGTCTTCTTTGCTTTGACAGAGTATACACCTATCAGCAGTTATATACCAAATGACCTCAAATCACAAGGGCCTCACTGCCTCTAAATAATTTTAAAAAAACTATATCTCTTCATCTAAAAATTAATGCATTCTACTCTTATGATGATTATTCCAAATTCTGGCAAAAATTGTCGAATAGTACATACCGGGTTTGATTATACTAGTGATTTGCATTCGAATGTGTTTTGGTTTTCGATCATTTTTAAACTCTTGTATTCGGCATTCTCTTGTATTGTTGTTTGTGTGTGATATTAGTGCTCTGTATTTTTTATTTAACTTGTATTTCTTCGATTGTATGACTTGCTCTTGTAGCCTGATGGTCAATCAAGTGAATCTTGAATCTATCATCCATCAACAAGAGAAGAAATGGTAAAGGCTATGTCTATTTTTTCTATTTTAGTTTATAATAAATTATATCATGATTTCTGTAATAATGCCAATGACTAGAATGAAATAAAATTGATTGTTTCTGCAGTTTTGTTGAGTAGGTAGTTGAGAATTTTCGTTAATGTCTTGTCTTTTCACTAAATTTTTTTTTTTTTTTTTTTTTGCAGTTGATATTCGAAAGCGCCGGCGAGCACACCGGTCAACGCGATCGACCCAAATCGCTGCACCTGCAGGTTGGCCGAGTGTCGCTCACGAACGTTCGCACCGTGGCAGGATGCTCGCGAGCCGACCTCGCCAAGTGCATTCACGACTTCCAGCTCGGCTCGTTGTTCTTCGGCACTCAGTTTCCGTCGCAGCCGGATGACTTCAAAGTGGTCACCGACAAGTTTATCGATCATCTGAATTGTGAGTAGAAATTGGTCGTTGGCCCGCTTTGCACATTCAACCATTATAGATTATTATACATCAGCACCATTCAACTATGATAGTGGCAACAAAGGATTTTCAGCTCGTAGCTATAATGGTAGCAACAAAGAAATTTCAGCTCGCAACTATAATGGAAGCAACAGAGGAATTTCAGCTCGTAGCTATAATGTTGGTAACAAAGGAGAATCACCTTATTATATAATTAAGGTCTCTATGGATTAGATTCAGATTTGATGAAGATAGGAGTACCTGTACACGAGGTGTCAAAGCATGTGAAAAAAATTGTTGATCTTGCAAGGACAACTGGTAGACAACTTACAATAATTCCTAGAAACTAGGAATATTGAGGAATTCCAGCTCACAAACTGGTAGACAACTTACAATAATTCCTAAAAACTAGAAATATTGGAGAATTCTAGCTCACAAACTAGTAGACAACTTACAATAATTTCTAAAAATTGGAAAAATTAAGAAATTTCAGCTCTACTGTGATGTTGGATACAAAGGAGTATCATTTAACTATGGAGGTTGTTGTCGAAATGGAGGAAATTCTGAAATACAATGCAAAAAAACGTTGAATCCTCAAGACAACTAGCACAATATGGACTCTTTGATGACCGAAGGAAATATTCCAATACTACATACCAAGGCAAATACTAATTATATACTAATTGGGAGTTGAATCATACTAGTTGAAGAAGCGAATTAAGAGGTTGAAGTTGAGATGAAATTGATACATAATAGATGAGGTAAAGAATTAATTAGTTGAAGTTTATTTATTTATTCATTCATTCCACAGAAACAAGTAAACTTATTGGTTAAAAACACAGACTATTGTCCAAAACGTCTTAATACTAAATTTTTATTAATAAGTTCGAAACTAGGTTATATTCTTTTGCAGCACTTCAATCAAGAATATATAGTCCAGGAGATATACCGTATCCATAATACACGTAATACCGGCGTATACTTATTGGGTAAGGAGATGAAGTTGATTCATAATACTTGAAGTGTAGTATTAAGTGTTTGAATTTGAAATGAAATTCATCCAAAATAGTTGAGGTAAAGAATTAAGTAGTAGAAGTAGATCCACAATACTTGGTTTATGAATCGGAATAAAGAAATTTGAATTGAGTGGAGAAAGTTGTTAAATTCGAGATGAAGTTGGATTTTAAATAAATTAATTTCCAAGTCAGAGCTTTCAACAAATTGTATTGCATTCAATTCCATCCCTATCTCGTTTGAACTAGCCTCACTCTGCAAAATGATTTGTTTGAAAATTCCAATAATTTAATCAGTTGTAACTGTTTATATTAAAAATATATAATTATCAGAATATAAAATTCTCATCGTGATCAAACGTTCAATTATATTATTTATAATATTTTAGGTCGAACCTGTAGAAATGCTCTCATTGAAGAAAAACAAATGATGCTTCTTGAGCCTGCTTCATTGGAGAATAATTGAAGAAAGTAAATGCATTAGATTGATTATTTCTTGATAATCATTCTGATGATTGTCTTGATCGTACTGTATCTGTAACAACCTATTCAACCATTATCAAGCCTTTATCTCAATCTCCTTTTTCAAAACGAGGAACTAAGGAAAATTGAGAACTTTTATAATATAAAAATAAAATAAAACCATTTTGGAAATGAAGTGTACGTCACTATTTTTCCAATAAGCATTTCCAAATCACTGATCGGCTATTTTAGTCTGTCCAAGCAAAGAAGACATTCTGGCAAGATGGGGAAAATGACTGCAGCTAGGTTAATATTGGTCCAAAAATTATAAATCTGATCTCAAATTGTAGATTAGAATTTTTCCTACAATTTGAATCCAGATTTATGTTTTTTTATCAATATTGAACGAGCTGGATTCATTTCCACATCTTGCCAGAATGTCTTCTTTGCTTGGACAGACTATTTCAATTAGGTTAAAAAAATTGCGGAACATGTTGTCTGAATTTAAAAAATACTAGAAGGGTACTGCTATTTTATCTTCATCTCTGAACAGTGCTGACAATATAATTATATTCTCAGAGTTCTTATTGGTAGGTTGCACCTCGCCTTTTTTGCCAACATACTGGTAACTCATCCAATTTTTAAGGGGTGCTTTCCGAAACTACACCGGCGCCCAACTTACAATTAAACTAATAGTCCATTCACGATCACTTGAGACGAAATAAACAAACCTTTTGCGTGTGTGTGCGTGTATTGGGAGGTCTTCTTCTATGCGAAAAAATTGGCTGCAGTCGAACAGCTGACTTTTCTGGAGCTGTGATTGGCTACAGTCCGACTTGTATTGTCTCAAGACTGTTGTCTTGTGCTGTGGTTGGCTACAGCTGTTGGTCTGTAGCCGAAAGTTTCGCATAGTAGAAGACCTTCCATTACACGCATACACACTCAAAAAGTTTGTTTATTCCGTCTCAAGTGATCGTGAATAGAGTATAGGTGTGATCATGAACGGCGATAGTGGTTTGTGGTAGTACTCCCATCTAGTGGCACGCTCCATAATTACCCAGTAGTCGTTTGAAAGAATAGTAACTCAATTCTGTGCGCGGCGTAGTTTCGGAAGCTCGCATTTAGGGATGTATGCATGTATCAAATGAAACAATGTATAAATTTACACAATTTTGTTTATTGTTCAATTTGATACATATTCGTCATCTTTTGATTTTTTCAATGTATCTCATTGATAGCGATTTAACAGCGTGCAGTCGAATAAATTTTCTCTTATTTCCGATTTAGCCTACTTTTTGCATGATATGACTTTCATTGACAACACGTCTTCTTACAACTTGACTCCTTTTTGCAGTGAGACTTCATTCATTTTTATCCACCATCCTAGTTATTATCAAAAGATACACTATTGTATCAACTGCCATGGTGCTCCTCCTTGATATCCATTTTGATAATAAATTGTAATCTGAAACTCCTTTCCACAGTTACAGTCTGCCCAGCCAAAGGAGACATTCTGGCTGGATGGGAAATGCCTCCAGCTCGGTTAATATTCGTTCAAAATTATAAATTTGGTCTAAAATTATAGAGCAGAATGTTCTCTACAATTTGAGACTAAATTTATAATTTTTTAACGAATATTGATCGAGCTGGAGGCATTTTCCCATCTTGCCAGAATGTCTTCTTTGCTTGCACGGACTATACCTTTGGATAGTAGCCTGGTGTTCACTTGATCACATACTGGTAGTTCATCTTGGTAGTACTCCCATTCTTCAACTAGTAGATCAACGTCGTCCCATTACCAAATTACTACATGGCCATATTTCCCCTTGTCTCATAGAATCCGTCTTGAGAATCCAAAAATTTCTTGTATTTCCTAAATGCATCCATTTCAACAACCACCTCCATAATTAAAAGCCGAAACTCCCTTGTTGCCTCCATAGCTGCGACCTGAAACTCCCTGATTTCCAGTGTTTTTGTGGGGTTTTCCAGCTTGTTTAGCTGTTTTTGTTGCAAGATGAACAACTTTATGTATAAGATTTGACACATCGTGAACAGATACTCCACTCTCCTTCAAGGTTGATTTCAATCCAGCAAGACTTCGCTCAATTGTATAAGCTGATATTTCATTGTTGCCACCATTATAACTGCGAGCTGAAATTGCTTTGTTGCCAGCATTATAGTTGTATGTTGCTGCTCCTTGATATCCACTATAATTATTGTAAGCTCCTGTTCCAGCATTACCTCCAAAATTAAAAGCTGATATTCCACCATTATAATTGTATGCTTTGTTGCCACCACTGCGAGCTGATACTCCTTTGTATCCAGTATTATAGTTGTATCCCTTGTTACCGCTATTATAATTGTATGGTACAACAGCCTTCCTATCATTCCTATAATTCACATCCCAATCCACTTTACCAGTAAGGTTTTTCGATTTAGAAGGGGCTACACCTTTGTATCCACTGTTATAGTTGTATCCTTTATTGCCACTATAATAACTGCGAGCTGATACTCCTTTGTTGCCACTATCATAGTTGAATGCTGCTATTCCTTGTTGCTTGTAGCTTCTAGGTGAAACACCATTGTCATTGTCATTCACTTCCCAAAATCCATTATTTTCTTCTTTATTTTTGTATGTTTCAGCTGTGTTCGCTGTGGAGAATAAATTATTATTATTGTAGTTTCTAGTGAACTGTAGTAGCTTCTAGTAAATTTGAAAGAATTTTCAGTTTCTAAATTTTTAAAGTTTAAAATGTTCAAGGTATTTGAATTATTGATTATTCTTGTTTCGAATTTATCATAATCCTTTATAAAATTCAAAATTGTTTAGTTTTTCCTTGTGAGTGAAAATTTGTTTGAGTTAAATTTAAAGTGGCAAAACCTAAATATTTGGACTTATTTGGTAAAGGGACAGTTTTGGGAGTAATCCTGTTAAACCTTCCATTAAGTATAATATATAACTTGATAATAAATAATTATTATGTGGGTAACATTGTATTAAGCAGTCGTTAAGGTCATGTCAGAGACCCTGAAACTGATCAGGTGCGACCTGAAAACACTGACACCAGACCTAAGGCAGCAAGGTCACACGATATCCTGTTATATTAAGCGAGTAATTTCTGTATGTATGTATGTATGTATGTATGTTTATATGTATGTGGAACCACGGATCTAGAAAACGGCTAACGATTTCCTTGAAATTTGAAATGTAATATAGCCATGATGGAAAAATAAGATTGCACCAGGTCTCATGTCTAGGAAAACTCTCTGGCAGGATTAATAAAAGAATTAAATATTCCTTATTCAGGCATAATCCCAAGTACTGCGTATAATGGCTGTTATCGTTAGCTGACCAAAACTATCCTGCTGGAGTAAATGGAGTTACATTCAAGTCTATAACACATGATTATAATGTAGGATATTGTTTCATTTTATTGTAATGAGCAGTCTTAAGGTCATATTGCATCCATATTGCTTTCAATTCATATTTGCAGAAAGAAAACTTTTCGACAGGTTGGAAAGCTTTCTAAAATCATAATCAGTTTAATTCCTAAATTGTTGTATTTGCAATAACTAACTAAATTGTTGTATTTGCAATGATTATAGTAATGCTAAAATGACAGTTGGGTACAAAAAAACTGATACTAAAAATTTGTACATAGAAGTTCTAATACAGAACTCACCATTTGATACTGAACATTCAGATTTTTTTGATACGCAAATACACAAATCGGCATCATTTTCAAGATCGAGTTCAACTTTGTTAGGCATTATGTTATTTTCCTCCTAAAAATGTGTAAAAAACACTGAGAATTTTGTACCTTAACTCGGTAAGTTCCAAAAGTGAAATGAATAAAATAACAAACTTTTTAGCAAACAATAACATTTGAAAATTCAATATGATTAACTTTTTTTCTAATTTGAATCACATGTTACTCGTGGTACCGTATAATAAGAGGCAGTTATTAAAAGAATCTTCAAAATTCTATTTCTATCAACTTTAAATATTTAAACAGAATTAGAAATTATTGGGAATCACGAGGAAATGTTTTAAAAGGACTTGAAAATTTAATTCATATTTTTATTTGATAAAAAGTTGTCTCACTTCTTGCAGTCTACGTTTTGTATAGAGGCATAGCTTCCTATAATACAGCTTCTATTAAAGGAAGCTGTTATATAGGGCTACCAAGTATCATCCCAAAAACGTGAAAGCATTTTTAACTTCATATTACTGGCCATTTTCCCACTATAGTTTTTGTTTCTGCTTATATTAATATTTTTATGGTGAAATAATTTTACTACTTCTATTGGTTCTCAACAATATTCTATCATCGAGCTATCGATGTGAATAATTGGAAAATTCTCAATTGTACAAAAATTAGTTACAGATAGCAACTTTGTCATTGGAAAACAAAAGATTATGAAAAAGTTCCACAAGTCTGAAACAAGTATAAATTTTCTAATTTATTGTCTCCTATGCCCGGTTTTTCCAAGCACACTCAAACTTGAGGGACCCTCAAATTTTGATGAACAGCTGACATTCTCTATGATAAGTATAGGAAATGTAGTAAAGTGTAGTAAACTTGAGGGTCCCTCAAATTTGAGTGTGCTAAACCGGGCATTAATCTTTTATTAATTGTTATTAATGAAATTTGTACTCCACCTAGTGATTTATTTGTCCCTCATTCCTTTCTCGATATTGAGCTGTTTTATTTATTATAAATAAAATAATTTTATTTTAATAATAATTTATAATTTTATTTATTCAATAATAATTAGGTATTATTTATTAAAAGTTATTTATTATTTATTCATTATTTATTAATCTATTGGAAAAACACACATCGGTTGAAAGAACAGGCATAGCCCTTGGTATTTCAAAACACAATTTTCATTCAAATATAGTCCAACATTTGACTATACACAAATAGGCGAGTGCAACAGGTAGTTCTTTATTATAATCTTAATATAGCATGATTCATACTCCAAACTGAACTACGGTTCTCTTTTTTGCAGTAGTTCCTTTTGTTATAAGTTTTGGGCTTCTACTCTTCCATGGTATGGATAGAGATGTTTTTTCCTGTTTTATTCAATAAAGATGATGATGATTGTGATGACGATGTTGTTGAACTTTTCATTGATGTGCATTTTCTATTGTATTAGTAATCAAACAAACACAGAAGATTCTGAACAAACACATAGATTCTATTTCAACGAATAAACAAGTTTTTGCGGCTACTAAATATGCTATTTTTCTGTGTTTGTTTTAAGACAGTGAGAAAAACAGTTGTACAAATTTAGTTTTCTGTGTATTTTCTATTGTATTACTATTGATATTTTCTAAGTAATGAACAAGTTAAGTTTTTGCAGCTATTAAATAAATAATTTTCCTCTGTCTGTTTCAAGGTAGTGACAACATTAGACAAGGAGGCCCTCCTAAGCTATCAGGAACCATTGAAGAAATCAACAAACAATTGAGCAGAGAAATGCTGTGGATTGAGTCCAAGGATGTTTGGTAAGCTAGTTTCATACATTATAAATAGACATTTCTCTCATATTTTATTGTTTTTATAGCTTGATATTCCGTCCGTTACATTGACATTACATTACTAACCAAGATGACCCAAACTCGAATCTTGACCGGGGACCAATTCTTTGACCACAGCACAATCACATAAATACGGCCGCCCCGTTTTTCGGAGGAGACGATAAGCCGTCGGTCCCGACTACCTGAAAAGTAGTCTATCTATAAAGTAGTTAAGTAGTAGTTATCTATCATCCATCTCATTACCCACGCACAAGCCTATGAGCTCTTGTGGGCTTCCCCCTCTCAAAAACAGCACAATCATATAGATACAGGTTTCTATAATGATTCAAAAAAACGCCGGCTTTAATATATCAAATTAAGTGGTTCATTCAAACGAAAAATTGAAAATAAATACTTAATAATGTTCATCTCACTTGCCGATTTCATGTATGAAAATTAATAATTCATGTGGCCTCCTTTACTGCTCTGGCAGGCATCAACTTTGTCCATGACAGGTTTCAACTTCAATTTCACCAATAGTACGTGCATGTTAATAAAACCCATAAATAAATAATCATCAATGACTTGCTAAAGGAAATTTTCCGGGTTATCCGCGAAATGAAACTAGAAACTTCTAACTTTTCTAATAGTAAAAGTGAATTTCAACTAGAAACTTTTAAACTTTTCGAATTTAATGGACAGAGTTGATGTTTGTCACCGCGCTAGATGATCATTTCATTTGCTTAAAAAAAAATTTGATTTGTTTGTTTTTTACTTTATATATAATTATAGTGGAGAATCATTTTTTTATATTTATAGAGGCTAACTATAATATTGCATGTACCTGTATCTGAAATTTGCATGTATTATGTAATTATTTGACTGACAAATAAACTCCTCTGGATGTGTTATTCAGCATCCAGAGAAATTATTATTATTATTATTATTATTATTATTATTATTATTATTATTATTATTATTATTATTATTATTATTATTATTATTATTATTATTATTATTATTATTATTATTATTATTATTATTATTATTAGTTTGTTTCAACTGAATATTTTACTACTTCACCTCAATAATTTCATGTGTTTCCTCTGATATCTTATTACATCAGAAGGAACCTAAACAGCTTCTATTTTCATTTTAATGGAATTCTCTTTTCTTTTCCAGGTGCATAGTGCTCGAACCGCTTTTTGGCGATTTCTACGGTGTTCGCGCCATTGGCAGCGCCAGACCTGCGCCGTTTTTGGACGCAGTCACCGTCACCATATGGCTGCACGCAGCTGAAGCTGCGCAGCCGAAGGGTGGAGGAGGAGGAGGAAAGGAGAATGGAGAAAGAGGAAGTGTTAGTGGGGGAAGCGAAAGAGGGAGTGAGAAGGGAGGAAGAGGAGGAGGAGGAGAAGGAGGAGGAAAATGGACTCAGCAGAATGGTTCGAAGGATAGTAGGAGTTTGAAGAGCAGTTTGTCTAGTGAAATCAGATTGGCGGACATTCATGCTGTGGCTCATATATCGTTACTAGTCAGTCTACAAATTAATCACTACCAGTTCCTGTTTTTGTTGAGAGTGGCTGATGAAGCAAAAGAGGTAAATATAATCTATACTCTGTAGCAATATAAAATAAATAAATTCGTTTACATTGCAAATTGACAAAAAATAAACAATCAAACTAAAGTTTTGCTTACTTACAATCATTGGAAATAATAATAATATTGTATAAGTTACTCTTAAGTATTGTATTGAAAAATTATCTAAATAAGAATTTCATATTTCAAGTACATTTTATTAGAAAATAATCTAAATTAGAATAACATAAACATCATCATTAAGCTCTTATTTTGAAGTTAATTGATATACTTAGTAGCATTTAAGAAGTTCCTGGGTAGAAGGATTCAAAAGAAATAAGTTTTTTCATAAAATTGATAACTTACTGTGTAACTATTATTTTCTCACAAATATCACTTCTCTCACAATCTTAGGTTGTTGTAGGAAATAATTTTTCTATTTATAAATGTCATACACGTCTTGTGCTTTCTATTGTTTCTTGGATTTTCTAGATCTTAGTTGTGTTTCAATTTTATGAATTTGTTTGTCAATGTGGGTGGCTCGTTGGAGGAGTGATAATGCGCCGGTCTGATAGCCAGGTGGACCCTGGTTCGAATCCCAAGCGGTGAACAATTTTTGACCACAGCACAATCACATAGATACGACCACCCCGTCTTTCGGAGGAGACGATAAGCCGTCGGTCCCGACTACCTAAAAAGTAGTCGTCATCTATCATCCATTTCATTACCCACGCACAAGCCTATGAGCTTATGTGGGCTTCACCCTCATAAACAAACAAACAAACAAACTCGAACAGAAAACCTGAAATTTCTGAATATCTATAAACTTCTCTGTTTGAAGAGATAAGTGGTTGATGAAACCGAGAAATTGTTGACAATTAATTGAAATTATTTTTGCAAATGGCAAAAGTAGTTGGGAGATTGTAATTTAACCTTTTAGGAGTCTGAAAGAAAGGAGAGCGGTCCACCCATGAATCATTTTAGGTCAATAGAATAATGTTAATTAGAATAAATAAATGTTAGGATTGTAGAAGCAGCTCGACTCCGATATTTGCTCGCAACAACGCATGATTTTGCTGAAGCTGCGCTCCCATTTTTCTTATTCAATTATAATTAATTATGTTGGCATTGAAAGAAGTTTTAATTTCACACAATCCGGCAACGCAACTACGAAAGGCACAATATATATTCACGAGATGAGGGTTCAATCACCAACTTATGTCGCGCAAACTCTGGAGATGTCATTTCAAATTCAAATTAAAAAATTCTTTATTGTCACAGGCAGTGCACAAATACATGATACATGTTTTGAAGACTGATCAACACAAATAAGTTTTTCAACAGTAACTCAATTTTGGCTAGGCCGAATTGCTGTTTTTGTAATAAAAAACCTCGTGGCGGCTTGTGCCCACGAAAAATTTGAAGTGCTGTACAGTAAAAGATACGAGCACTGCACCTGTTTCGTGGGCACGAGCCGCCAGTGCAGTATATAGCGCTTCCTTCAATAGAACTGTTCAAAAATTTTAGAATTTTTCAACAATTTTAGAAGCCAGTGTAAAGAACACAATAAATGCATTACATCAGCAGTTGGTAGATTACATCATTTACAAAATACACACGATACCGTCCAACTTTTGGCGTCAAATATAGCCCAAAATTATAATCATATTGAAGACACATTCATGTAGTAAATATTTATGTATGTTTTGAAAAACGATTGACTGATTTACAAATTAAACATTTCTTTCTCGTTCTTCCCCAGCTTACCACCTTTCTAGCGATGGACTCCAATCGCATCCTGGGCCGCGTTGAAGGCAGTTCTCTGGTTCTGGGCGTGGTCATGCCACAGCTGGAGGTCACACTGGTCATGCCCGCCCACGTGCCGGGCAAGGAGTCGTCGGGCGGCGATTTGGAATCGGTCATCCCGGATTCGTCCAGTCTGGCCGATGATCCCAACACTAACACCAGCATTCAATGGCATCACAATTTGTCCACCGATATACCTTCTACAACGGTAATTGTGGGATGGATGTCTATTCTTCTTCATATTCACAAATTCAAAATTTATGAAGGTGGTTTCACGATCCATGACGAGCTGCTGTTTGTAACATTCACTAAGAATCAAGAATTTTTATTTGCTGTAAAACTTTACAAAAAGCAATAAGCATCGCCAAATGATTTAATTAGGATTAAATGATTTGGTTAGGATTGATAACCAACATGTAGTCCATTGATTTTTCAGTAAGAAAACAGTTTTAATTAACTCACTCGAGTGGAGGTCTTTCGTGCTTCTTGAGAACATTGTCAACATTGAAGGCATCTCTCTACTCGAGTTAGTTAATTTAAACAGTTTTCTTAATGTAAAAACAATGGACTGTATGTCGGTTGTCCATACTATTCAATGTCCAAATTCATGACTCATAGTTTTTCAGGTTCAGTATTCAAAATGTGTGTTTAATTGAAGTTTTAAGTATGAATGTAACCATTATTTTTAATATCAACTAATCAAAATTGTGAAGAAGAGACATTTTAGGTTTCAACGGAAAGAAGGTTTCTATATGGATAATGCCATAGTTCTCCTCAGACCTGGCAAAGGAGATTATAAGCAATCAATCTATTGCTACTACTGGTCGCGTGCACAAAATGCAATAGTAATACGTGTATTGAGCAACTCAAATCAGAAATCAGCTGACCAGTTTGCGTTGCTCTATACAAGTACGTGTTTCTATTGCACTTGGGCACATTGTGCTTGTGCGACTTTTGTAGTGATGAAAACCTTCCTTCAGGTGGAACCTACCCATGAGGATCTTCCCAAAAGCTTTTTACTTTTTATTGTATTTTTCCTTCATTCTTTCAACATGTCTGTTCCTAAACAGGGTAGAGTAACAATGAACGAGCAGCTGAACACAATGGACGGCGACAGTGACCCGCCTAGACGCGGTCAGCTGCAGCGCGCCGGCAGTTTTTCAGTCGGTATGGGCTCGCCCACAATGCCAGAGGCCACCACCACATTCAACCTGTCCAATTCGGTCAAGAAAGGATTCAATTCGCTCTTCACCTCCATTGATTCAGCGTTCAAACCGGCTGCCGATGATTGCAGCGACACTATATCGTTGAGGTAGGTTTATGTCGAGAGTCGAAATTTTGATCAGAAGGTTGAATTCGTAACAGAAATTGAGGCTTTCTGTTGCTTGTTTTGAAAGCCGATGATGTCAGTTTCTGAGTACTGGAAGTCTTGTGAAACTGGAAAATTTCAAACTCATATCCAAAGTTATGACATTATGAACATCTTCAGCTCACTTCACATAATTAGGTATTGTATAGCTGAAAGTTAGGCGGTTTCGTCTGTCTCTTGTACGTGATGTAACCCACTAATAGCAACATCAGCTGTTGGAGCGCATAAGAAGCAGACGAAACATTCTAAAGTTTTAGCGTCAGCTTTGTGGGTAAGTGGAAAATAAAGGCATCTTTCAATGTATACCGGCCTAGTGATTGGATATTATTTGTAACAATGTCACATCACACATGGCTACTTGATTAGCTGCTAGCAGAAAAGATAATAGTAAGCTACTGGTAAGTCATTTAAAATAAAGGCATCTTTCAATGTATACCGGCCTAGTGATTGGATATTATTTGTAACAATGTCACATCACACATGGCTACTTGATTAGCTGCTAGCAGAAAAGATAATAGGGGAAGTACCTAGTTTAACATTTATGGACAAAAGCTACTATTATTAGAAGCTACTGCCTGTTTTGCACTTCCTATATAGTAGCAGCTAACTCGCTTGCAGCTATAGGTGAGGTTCCATGGTGACCATGTCACCACGGTCGTTGCTACCTCTAAGTTTTAGAGGGCCTTGGCCCTGTTAATTCAAGTTGAAGAAGAATGAAATGAACTTTTAAAATTTTGGGCACAATCTTCTTGATAAAATGACACATCACATACTCTTTCACTAGTTAATAAACACAACCTTACTGTTTCTCTGCTTAATCCGTTCTCTCTAGTCCCAGTCATCACCTCCAGCTCACCAGTTTCAAAAGTCCAATTCGGTGGCCAGAGTGATGACATTGCATTTCTGATATTTTAGCTACCGGTATTAAGTTTACAAAGTGGGAGGTTTGAATTGTTACACAATGATTTGGTTTAAATGTTGTGGGAAAACGTGGAAAACTGAAGATAAAATTCAGAAACAGAAATTCCGACACCAAAAGACTGATGAGAATACTATCTATGAAGACTTTTTTTGAAATTGAAAAAATTGCATTATTCAAAAACTTCTATATTTGTAAGAAAGTCTTTTGAACTGTAAATTTTAGTTTCTATTCAAATTTCAATCTCCATGGCAATAAAACTTGAATAAAAACGGAATAATTGAAATGAAATACCTAAACCTTATATAAATAAAATAAACTTTCCTTTCCTTCCTCAGATCAGACGCCAGTTCTGACAGTGAGAAGTACATCCTTGTGAACGTGTCGGCCGACCGCAACGGTGAGGCAGCCGCCGACGCCATGTTCCGTGTGACCAATGGCGGCATGGTGGGCGGAGCCGGAGGCGGGGCGCAGGAGCGGGTGGAGGTGGCGTCAGAGGTCACCGAGGAGGACACGCCCACTCTGACCACGCCCTCTGAACGTGATTCAATTGCCAGCTCTTATAAACGACGTGATTTGGTCAGTAATACAGAACTTAATTATAGATACAGTACAATGAAAATGACTGTAACTGTGGATATTATTATTTGTTCATTATTTGTTGTTACAATTGCGACTTATAAGTATTTTAAGCAAATGTGATAAGTGAATGATGATGTTGAGGCTACATAGTGAATGAATGATGATGGATGATGAATGATAAAGTTGATAAGTGCTGAGTGGGTCATAAGATTGATTGTTTTGTTTTCTGAGGGTGTTGAGCTCTCAGGCACAGGGTGATGACGATCACTTTTTAAGTAGTCGGGACCGACGGCTTATTGTCTCCTACGAATACGGGGTGGCCAATCTATATATGATTGTGCTGCGGTTAAAGAATTTTGCCCCGGTCAAGAATTGAACTCAGGTTCTCTTGGTTATTAGACCGCCGCGTTATCACTTACTCTAACGAGCCACTCAATCGTATTGTAGGATGTAATTCACAATGCAATTCAATTTTAAGATGTTTGCAAAATTGAGTTTCTTGCAGTTTATTGTTGTGTTTCTAGGTTGTTTTTCAACTTATTCCATACCTTATTTCCTTTCATTCATCAAAGATCATCGTCCCTTTCCATTACTCCACTATTGCATTGTTACTATTGCATTGTTACTTAAGATTGTTAATATTCTACTGTAACTTTCCATTATCACTACTGTCTATTTTCCAGATATCCGTTGTCACATTCAAACTGGGCCAAGTGGAACTACTGCAACAAGCTGAAGGTTTCCTCTCAACCATCAAGCTGCAGCTATCTAACGTAGAGGCTGAGGAGTGTATTTCCATTCCTTGGGATGAATTTCAGGTCAGTACATCAACTACCTTTCAAAGTAGACTCTTAATTCTGTAAATAAATTATCAATGTATGTATGAATGTTGGTTACCCTATCCCATGGTTCGTGATCTCATATACTGTCTGCATATACTGCATTCTATTGTCATATACTTTCTCTATTGTCTGCATATACTGAACGTCTATTATATTTCTTCTATATCGGATATGTTTTGTCTATTTATTATTCTATAGTTATTCACCACTAATGTTCTGACCGTATCTGCACATTATATGGTTGTGTGAATTAGTTTAAATTTTTTCAAGTCTTAATTATTATAATGAACATTGGGATAATGCTGAATTGTTCTCTAGAAATCAAATATGGAATTTATTTAAAATACTATTTTCAAATTATGAAAAATTTGCTACAATATAATAGAAGAAGATGAAACATTAGTACAGTAACGATTAAATCTTATGTTTTCAAATAATGTTCAATCAAATTTCAACGTATTAGGTACCTTATTGGCCAATCGGTAAGGGTGGCTCCTTAGTATCTTTTTTTTTATTTTATTTTTTTATTGTGGATGATGCGGACAGTGATCTTGAAGTTCTGTTCGCGTTTTGAATGTGAAGCTAAGTCACGAACACTGTAGACTGCTCTTGGATGGGTGACCAGTATTCGGCCAAGTACACATTAGCATGATGGTGGAACATACCCTTAGCGCGGGTGTATGCTGAGTTGCATGCATACACACACACGCAAGCCAGCCAATCACAGCTCTTGTTAAGAACTAGACAAGAGCTTAACAAGAGCTGTGATTGGCTGGCTTGCGTGTGCGTGCATGCATGCGTCCCAGCATACGCCAGGCCTTAAGGTCACCCTGTCATTGAAGTCATAAGAATATTCATTTTTTCAACGAATCAAATGTTCTCATTTTAAATTTGTGATAATTAGTTTTTTAACCTCTACAATCTATGGATTAGTCTCTAAATATTGTACCTATAACAACAAATTAAAACTTTACGTCACAATAAAGTAAACAGAAGTGCTAATAATTATTTAAATATTTGATCACAGTGGAACCCTACAATCTCACTCTTTGAAATTATAACACCTCAATATAGCTAACACCAAAAAGTTAGAAAGTTTTGTCTCTTATTTTGGATTGTGGGGTTCCACCAAAAACAAAAATTTCTCTGTATTGTCTGTAATCTCGATGTTGTATTTTGGGTGATGTATGTTGTTTTGTGCATGTCATGCTCTCTCTCTCTCTCTCTCTCATCTCTACTCTCTCTGTCTCTCTTGTGTCTGCCACACTCTTCTGCTCGATGATGATCATCTGAAATCGTTTCTTAATCGTTTTGCGAAATTACAGAACATGAATAAGGTATTGTCACCATTGACACACTTGAACTAGAATCAAATTAGAGAAATTCTTGATGCGACTGAAACTAGAATGAACGTAGATTATTTTTAGAAGCATCTGGAACTAGAGTTATTCACGTAGATGGTTTTTAGATGCATCTGGAACTAGAATAAACTTTTAGATAGATTTTAGATGTATTCATAGAACTACTGTAGATGGTCTTAAGATGCATCTGGATTTAGAATAAACTTGGATGAATTTTGGATGAATCCAATGAACTAGATGTTTTTTAAATGCAGCTGAAACTAGAATACGCTTTGATGAATTTTAGATTTTTCCACTGAATTAGATTAGTTTTAGATGTATACGAGTGCGTTCTAGTTCAAAAAAGTCTAGAAACAGTCTAAATAAGTTAGATAAAAGTATTGTCAAGTTTTAGAGTTAGCATTTGTTTCGTACTGTAGATTAATCTTAGATGAATATTTAGTTAAGATGGGGTTTCACAGCCAATTGCGCAAATGTCACTTGAATTCGTCTGCCGTTTAGAAAACGGGTATATATAATCAAATTGAACTAATGCGATTGAACCCTTACTGAGCTCTTCTACATTATACTAGGAGGTTGGATTCAATTGCAAGCACTCAGATTGCAATGGGAACTGCTTATTATTGTCAAACCAAGAAAGCACGTCATTTGGACCCACAAAGGAAGTCGAGCTAGACAACAACAAAAAAACTGTCCACTTTTTAAAACTGTTAGTGATTCTGTTTTCCAAAGAATGTATTGAAGTTTCTATTTAATAAACTACTAACAATATTACCGGCATATTCCAACAATAATTGTGAGTTTATATATTCATGCCAAAGAATGGTCTATTCATTTAATCTTGGTTTGTATATCTATTTCAAACCTGTAATTTATTTAGACGAAACTAGTGTGGAGGTCTAATGAGCTGAGCTGTTAATAAGTGGAAGACCATGGAAGTAACTGGGTATTATTGTAATAATTACAATAATTATTTCGAAGATTCATCATTATAATCTTGTACTGGAATTTCTAAATAATTATTTCAGATGAAATGAAGACATTTATATCATACAATAATAAGCTTTTTCACATTTATAATGCATGCTTTGTGTAGTAACAATTGAATGTTCATGCATGGTATTCGATGTGCTTTTAATTATTCATTTTCTTTAAATTCTGAATCAAATCAAGCCTTGTATGAACTAATGAACTGAATACTGTATTCTCCAAATACTAAACTTGTGTAAATTTATTCAAATTTTCTTTCTCAATGTGTATAATTCCAACTGTTTTGGCTTCTTGACCAATCATAAACGTTCTGTTAACGTTCAGCAAAAATACTGTATATTTATTGTAGATTCTTGCAATTAAGCTTACTTTCTATTTCAAAATTCCTCTGAATAATATTGATGAGAACCGTAAGCAAATATAACAAAAATAGTTGTATTCTGATTTATCACAAGCAACAAAATGGATGAAAGTAAGTACGGTAACTAGTGATTTAGAATCTTTTAGACTCATCCATCATTCTTAACATGGAACGTTATCTTCCCCATTTATTAGTTTTTTCTTCTGTTCATTGTATAACATTTACATTATTATTAGATATACACTACCGTACCATGAACACACAACTATCAGGGAACTGAAAGATTTACCTCATACTAATTTATGGTACTTAAATTCAAATTCAAATATGGTATACCGGTACTTCAAATCTTAGAATTAGTGTTTTGAGATCCAGTTTTCAATTTTATTTCCATTTCATTCATTTAATTTATTCAAAAAGGCTATTCCATACCAGGCTATTTTGTGTGGTTCATTTCATGAATACATTTCAATTAATGTAGATCTTAGTTCCCTTGAAAAAATTATTTTAAAAGTGTACTGAGATCTACATTAGGCTAATTGAAAACTTCGATAAGTACAGTAGCCCGAAGAAAAATGAAATACTGAAAAATTATAATATTCTATGATGAGTATATTCTATGATATGTAATGGTGAATTCTCAATAAAATATATTGAAATTGTTTTATTTATTGGTACATATATGGCACTGAAGGCATAGCCCAAATGCACTCAAGAATCAAATTACATCAGTTTTTTGTTTATTATTATTTGTTGTTACAATTGCGACTTATATAAAGTATTTTAAGCAAAGGTGATAAGTGGATGATGATGTTCAGGCTACATAGTGAATGAATGATGATGGTTGCTGAATGTTTGCTGAATGCAGTTGGAATGTAAGATATACAACATCAATACAACTTTTGTCATATTATTCATGTCAAATTATGTTAAATATATAATATTAAACAAAACTTAAATTTCAATTTTGAATTCAAACAGAGCAAATTCATGACCCGCTCCCGCGTCTGGCAAGAGATGAACGAGAGTTGCGCAGGGTCGCGCAGCACACTGCGCAACGATCACCGCGCATGCGTGATGGCGCGCTTGGATCATCGTGTGACGCCTCAGGATCCGGCGCAGTGGAGGGGGGTGGCGTACGGTGACTGGTTTGAGGATTTGCTGACGGTGCAGGTTTCGAATACGCGGCTGGCACTGTCCACCAGTACACTGTCGGGGTTGGCGGATCTCGTGGAGGATGAACTTATATCCCCGCCGTTGCCTGTGCAGGTGAGGGGGTTGATTGATTGATTGATTGATTGATTGATTGATGTGATAAAGTTTGATTGTTAGATTGATTGATTGATTGATTTGATTGTTTGATTAAGTTTGATTGCTCGATCGATATAATACAAATCGATTGTTTTATGTGATACAAATTGATTTATTGGAATGAATTCTTACTCTGTTCTCAAAATCTTTGGAGAGAAGTCAAATTCAAATTCAAACTTCATTGTGGTTATTCAAAAAACAAAATGCTTTGCTAAATTACAAGAAACCAATCACCTGCAAGTAAAATCATGTCCGCAGGTAAGTGTTGCTAATATGATTTAATACAACACTCCATTAAGAACTCATGCAATAAAAAGTGATTGAAAAGAAAAGAAGACGATAGAGTCAATCTTTTAGGTGATATAACTAGTCTGCTTCGATTGAGTTTTTCAATACATTATTTACTTGTAAAATTTATGATCATGTATTCATTACAAAATGCTGAAACACACAATCCAAGCAGTAAGAGATATTAAAAAAAATTGTAAAACAAGAAAGATTGAATTCTTTTTCACCCGGTAAACTAAGTAGGTGCTTCCATATTAGATATAACGCAACACAGAAGAATTGAATGACTATTCTTCTAGAGGGTGGAGTTTAACCACATTCGGCTCTCTCTCTTCCTCAAGAACATTATTGTTAGCCCAAGTAACTGAGTGATAATAATTGTTTCCATGTAAACTTATGATTTTGAAAATTATATATTTTATTTCGATTTGATGCTGGATGGATGCATTACATAAGATGGTATTTTCTGTGATTTATTATTATCAGCGTATGGATTTTTTCGGTGAAGAGACCCAAAGATGTTCCACCTCGCCGACATAACCATGTTTCCCAAATAGGAAATATGGTGAAAGTTCTTCATGATGTTCACAGTAATTTCGATTCGGAAATGTTCTTTTAAATCCAGAAAGTCTAGAAACACCAAAACTCAAGTGGAAAACATTTATTTTAGAAATCTATGATAGGGTCTTCTCCTTTGGGAGATTGGCTGTCGTTAGTAAAGACTGTCAGTCGTTTTCCGTTTCTGGAGGAATATCAATTGTTGCATTACACTCTAACTGATCAACTGCATGTTATTCAGAGGTGTTCTGCATCTTCACTTGGTTGTGAAGACTGGCTTATGGCTTTATTTGGTGGAGAGACCCAAAGGTGTTCCACCTCACCGACATAACCTTGTTTAGTAGGAAACATGATTGAATTTCTTGAATATGTTCACAATTAATTTGATTCGGAAGAGTTATTTTCAATTTAGAAGGTCCAAAAACACCAAAGCACAAGTCAAAATCACTAATCGAAACCTGAAAATTTTTGAATTTAAGAAAACCTTGGAGCACAAAATATTAACGTGTTACAATTTTGCCATGGCAACCAAACATAACTTGGTTGTGAAGACTGGCTTATGGTTGAGAGGATCGACGTGCTAATCACACGTTACCTCTATCCTGGTTGATGATTATTCGCCTGCTGTATTGCCTGTCCGGGCTGGGAGGGCATTCTGGCGGGGTGGGGGTGGCTTGGTGTTGGTTCGGGGGCTGTGGGTTCTGTTTAAGAATTTATGGCTTTTGGGCCGGTATTGGCCGAGCTGGATTCATTTTCCCGTCTTGCCGGGGTGTCTTCTTTGCTTGGACGGGTTGTGTAGTGCTGTAGCTGGTAGGCCTAGGCCCTTCATAGGGCTGTTGCGCCATTGACAAAAGAATGATAGGATCAATCATAGTTTTCTGTTGAAGAAGTTTGCTCTTATATGATCTATTATATAATATAATAAGTACTATTACTATATAATATTAATCTCAAATCCTCATCTCTTTCTCCCACCAGATGACAGTAGAAAACGTCCGCCTGCGCATCAGCGACGACCAGCAGACCACCTCCAATATCACCTGCCCCGGATCGGTGCCCGTCGACGTCTGCGTCAGCCAACTGCACGTGTCACGCGGTGCCGACGGCGTAGTACACGTACGACCTGTGCAAAGTGCGCACACATCGCAAGAGTCCACTGCGCATGCGCAGGATTGCGCAACGGCGGCTGATGCGCAACTGGTTTCGGAGAATGAACAGCTGAGAAGGCGACTGGCGGCGATGGAGAAGTTGAATGATGAGAATAACTATATGAGGAGGTGTGAGGAGGAGGCGTCGTTTCTTAAGTAATTAATTATTTTAATTCCTTATTTATCAAATATTTCTTCATTCTGACACTCAAACAATACAATTTATCAAATGAAACATGTTTTACTAGAAAATTAATATATTTCAGGTAAGTGTAAACAAAGTTTGTCAGATCCACAAAGTTTTCGCTTATCTAAATTAAGGATAAGTTCCACAACATCTCTAATAAAAGTTTAAATGAATATATCAAAAAATAGTCAATTAATAATGTTATAATAATAATTAATTCGAATCTCCATTTATTGCTGTATAGTTGGTGTACTGCAAAATCTAATAATTCCTCTATCTTTAATCATGTTTCATGTACAGAACTGATGCTAATTTCTCATTTATTGAAGTACACCATTGTCTAACATTATTCAGTCACAAATACTATGGACTGCTTTTGGATGGGTGACCAGAATGTGATCAAGGCTAGTGGAACCTCCCCTCACCATCACAAAATATGCATAATTTTATTACATTAATCATTAATTTAGTAAATAAATAAGATTCATCTTATAAATTAATTATATGGGTATTAATATACATAACCTGAATTTGGACATTTAAATCTAAATTGGAATAGAATATGTTTTGGACGAATTCCTGTATTTTCGTTCCTTTTATTGCATAATTTCAATCAAATAAATAAATTTATTTATTTATTCTCGACACCCAATGGGTAAAAGGGGATTCGACTAAGTAAGTAATTAATTAATTTATATAAATCACTCCATCATTTTGTTACTCCATTAATGGTTACTCCTCAGTGACTACATTGTATTCATATAGTCACTGTAGTTACTTCCGTTTTGTTCTTCTATCCTTTTCATATTCAGCTATTTCTTATAATTGTACTGTTTTACTATATGCATGGTCTCTGAATTTTCCACTTTTTCTGATGATTCATTTCCAACATTCGTTAATATTCCACAAAATCACTCTCATAAATACTCAAAATGTTATTAAATTGTTCCTTTCCCTCTTCGTGTAGGTATCCAATAAATCAACAACATTTTTTAAATATTCTCTGTTCTCCCACAGGAGCTGCCTGAGCGCCGCCCAGGATAACATCGCTTCTTTGCTGGAGGAAAAGCAGAAACTCCTGGACCTCGTTCAGCGTCTACAGGAGCAGACCTCAAGCAGAGCCGATCAGCCGTCACTGGGCAAGAGATAGCAGCAGTGCTGCTGTTTTGCCTGTAGCTGCACTCATAAGAGGTCGCACTAGTACAACAACTAGGCACTAGGAGCGCCACTAGACGGTAGCTCACGTTTTTAGTACCTGCTGAGACTGTGTGGTCACAGTGTGGTCAATGGTGAGAATAATGTTACATAAAAAATGTCGAGATATTATGTTCTCACGACAGAAGTTTGCCAAAGTGATTTAACTGAAACATTTGGACCGTTCGAGAAACGATATTAATAGAATTTTTCTAAGACTTTACTTCCACTGGTAGTTCGGAATTTGACAGATAAAAACTGTAAAGGTCTACTGCATCCACTGCCAGTCCGGACTGTGACAGTCAAAAACTGTGAGTAGAAGGGGAAACCGGCAGTCCAAAACAGCTGTAAACCGGCAGTCCGATCGTATAACGATCAGCTGTAAACTATGGAACTGTCAGTGGATATGGATCCCCATTAAAAAATGACCTGCTATTTGTAGCTGTCGCTAAAATTCTGGGAGATTTCGTCTGTTTTTCGTACGTTTTTGTACGATATGTAACCTACTAATATCTGTAAAACATCTATTGTCTCTTTTAGTTTCAACGACATTATCTGGGCATAGCTACATGTCAACTCTAAGCCTACTTTTACATTGATGTATTGTATTATGTATCGAGCCTCATGTTTTGGAATTCACCTCTATAATAACATATTATGTAGAATATCCAAAATCATCATCAGCATGTGTTATTATAGGGACACATGTCAAAACATGAGGATCGAAACATATACACCAATGTGAAGCCGCTAATTTACAACATCAGCTGTTGGAGTGCAAAAGCAGCAGACGAAAACGCCTAACTTTTTGGCATCAGCTGTAACTTACTTGTTGTATAGCTTTAAATTATTTAAATCTATATCTATAAAAGCGAAATGGCGGTGACTGAGATTCAAAGAATTTAAAATCCACCGAAAGAATGCTCAAATTTGGCAGGCATGTTCAGTTCGGCCGCTAGATCGGGCGACAATGCACGGATTTTAGAACTTTTCAAGGATCGCCAAATATTTAAGTTCGAATCAGCGATCGCGTTTCACATTTTGTGAACCAATATTTATTATGTTTATTCTCGCAGTTAGGTTCAGATAACTCTAGAAATGTGTTTAGATATTTCATATTCCCGGGCTTGGCAAGCTGGGATACTATCCTCATACCTGTAAACACCTACTTTCTGTGCTTGTAGTGTAATGTACTATTAAATGGATTATAACTAAAACTGGAAATGCGGCAAAGGTGAACTTTTTAATTGAAAATGTTTCACTTCATCCATTCAGAAAGGATATAGTTGAAGTATCAACTTGATAAGCATCATAAGATGGTTGATACTTTCTCTATGCTTCAACTCACGAGATAATTCATTCATCTTTTCAATGTGAATAATATAGGAATTAGCGAATGTTAATAAACCAACCAATCAGTCAATGACCACACTGTGAGTTTACAGTCTCTGTAGTTTTTAGCATAACCAACTAGACCAGACTGCTAGGTTCCTATGTTTGGTGGATGGGTTGATTTGCTAGTTGGGAGAGGTAATCATTATAATAGATTGTTCGTTAATCATTGTAATAAGTTGCTCAATTGTTCATTACTTGAGTAGGATTTTCAATTGCCAAAAAATTATATTTCGTCGACGAGAATTGTAGCGAAGGATTGAAAATTATCAAAATAATAATACCTTTGAGGAGAATTATAAGAAGGAAAATATAAGGTCAAGTAGTAAAAATTCTTGAACAGGTGTGATGAATAATAGTATCTATAGTTATACCATGAGTAATACCATATGTGCTATTTTCAAAAAGCTGAACATTTCTAATCAAATCAATTTGGAAGTGACCGAGTAAAGGTTAAAAATTTTCAGTGTTTTTTTTTACAAATTTTGGAGGCTAAAAGTTGATAGCATCATGCCTAACAAAGTTGAAGTTGCGCTTGAAACAAATTTGAAAAACTTTGAATCCAATTTTCCTGAATCGAATGGTGAGTTTAATGCTATAAATCTTTCATTTTTTCTCAAAAAATTAGTTGAATATTTTGTACCCTGTGCATGACAAAAGTTTTGTAAGAAATTTTTCTAACTTCTAAATTCTAATAACTTCTGATTCTTCTGCACATAAAATGCAGAAAGATGCATAAGTTCATTGATTTCTCTACTTGATGCGATTAAAACGATTCAGTGAGATTAAGTACTTATTGTATGAATGAAACTTTTGTATTTTTTTGCTTAAACATACCGGTAATGTATGTATTGGCCTATTTCAAATTGATTGCTCTATGTATATCATATTGTGTTTCTTATGTCCTTTCAATCCATTCATTAAATTTACAAAATCTACTGTACTCCATTTGAATGAGCCTTTGGCTTTTGCACAAGTTATGATGATGTATCGTACTTAGGTGCTCATATATTATACGTAAGTTATCTATACTTAATCTTTCATAAGACAACTTTTTTAACAAAATATTAAGGATTGTGAGTTATCTTGATCTTTCATGAGACAACTATTTGATCAAACTAATGATTTCCTCTCCCAACTGGATTCGACCCCACCAATCTTCGGCAATATATTATTCTATTGAATTTTTGGGTGCTAGCCTTAAATGCCAGTCATCCTAGGTTTAGAATGCATTCTATGAATCTAGCTAAACTATTAACAAATTGTTTCAAACTATGAAATCTGACCATAAAATTATAATAATATACAATTGTTTACTCAATTAAATATACTGTTACACAGCGTTATAGTATTTTTCTAATTATCTGCACTATTAAGCGTTATTAATCATGATTAAAATGTATGGAAAATTTCAAATTATGCAACTTTGTTCCCTCGTGTATGAATAATTGTAAAATTTATAGAAATTTCGTAACTTAGTGGTATAGTCTGGTCGAGCAAAGAAGACATTCTGGCAAGATGGATAAATGTCTCAAGTTCAGTCAATATTGGTCCAAAAATATTATAAATTTGGTCAAATTCTAGAACAGAATGTTTTCTACTATTTGATACAAAATTCAACATTTTTGAACCAATATTGATTGAACTGGAGTCATTTTCCCATCTTACCAGAATGCCTTCTTTGCTCGACCAGAATATAGTTGAAGTTAATATATTTGTGTCCCCTGAGAGTTTTCCTTTCATAAATTGCATAAATTTGTTGATAGTTGTATATATTCTGTATATAGTGTAATATTATTATATTGGCAATGCCACGGACGTTTGTACAGATATTTCTTAATGTTGGTTGTTGATTAATAATGTGATTTCGATAAAATTATCATAATTGATATTTGAATTGTACAGTGATCATTTATATAGAATAGGCTATACCTACATAATCATTGAAAAATTCTTTTTACTTGGTATATCATGAATATTATTGATAAATATTAAATTTTCAAGAATACCTATTAAACACTGTATTACTGAAATGAATTTTCGGTTGTCAAAAATTGAATGCCTATTTTCCATACTTGAGTAAAGCCACGTTTACACCGGAATGTTAATAACATTTAAAAGGTAACATTTACCTTTTACAAAGGTAAAAGTTACCTTTTTTGTAACAAATAACACCTTTTTTGAATAACGTATTATTATATAGACTTATATATCATATAAAACTTATTAACAAATATTATTAACATTCCGGTCACTTCGAATTCAAGTTCTGTTTCCGTTTGTTGTAGGCTACAGAGTTGTCAGGTTGTTACAGAGAAATGTTTATATAAAGCTTACAAATTTTAATCTGTATAGCCTTGGAGGCTTCTATACTATTGATCAAAAATTTGTTCTTCATATTATTCAACGTAGGCCTAATAAGTGACCATTTTAAATAATTTTTTAGACTTGTTCAGATTGTTAGCTCTGAATTATAGGTTCATGAATATAGGCTCTGAATATAGATGCCACTTTTGTAGTGATGGAAACTTACCTTGAGTAGTTTCAAGTCCACTTGAAACAACTCAAGGTCAGTTTCCATCACTACAAAAGTGGCACGGGCACATGTACCCAAGATGCAATAGAAACACGAAGTTATATAGAGCAGCACACACTGGTCAGCTGATTTTTTATTTGCGTTGATCCATACAACTACGTGTTTCTATTGTATCTCGTACCCGCGACTTCTATTAATGGAAACCTACCTTAATAGGTGGCAAATGAAACATTTGGTGCTACTGGAAATGAAATTATGGTCTCCATTCCAAGTGCTGTCACAATATTTCGTCACTTATCCATTGAAAAGGAACCACACTAACTCTAATTCCATAAGTTTTACTAATTTTACTAATTACCAATAGTTTTACTAATTATTTTCAAAGTCCCCAACCGCACTCAAAACATACTACTGTCATCATTGTTGTTTTTCAACACTTATCAATTACTATCAATTAGTAATATTGAATGAACTATTATGGCCAGATTTCATAGCTATCTTGAGGTTGGCATCACATTGTTGAAAATTTATTAAATATTTAATAAGTATGATAATCGATTATGTAAAGTATGTTGTGTATAACCTTGTGCTTCCAAACAACATCTATGAAGTATTCTTTGTACAAATTGATTTTGTTTCGTGATTCTATCACTTGAAACTTGGATTTGTTGAAATTTTAACTGTATCTTGAACTACACTTAAAATAATACAGTCTATAAAATAATACAGTATTAAAATAATACTACAGTCTATTCATCATGAAGGCGTTTGTACATGGACAAAATTGTTATCTAATTAAATAGAGTGAAGAATTTTAGTCCACCATTATCGTAACAAAGATTGATAATGATAATTTTCCCTTAAATTGTAGAAAACATTCTGCTCCACAATTGAAGCCCAATTTTTAATTTTTGAACGAATATTGGCCGAGCTGGATTCATTTTCCCATCCTGCCAGAATGTCTTTTTTCCTAGATCTAGAGTACACTTTTCCTATTGCACAAACTCTCTTAAAACTTCTTTAAAGTTAAGAAATGTTTTCTAATTTTTTCCAATAGGCAGCAGCACCTGACAAGACTTGGGTCAAATTTTGCCTAGATTTGTACCAGATATTTAAAATTATTTCCAAATAAACCTTTAACAACGCTTAAAACATGTTTTAGTGTTTGAATATTGGTCCCAAACCCCTTGAAATATTGAACAAAATGTTAAACTCTCCTTCTAATGAAAGCAAATTCGATCATATACATACGCCTTCAGATTAACTTTTGCTGATGAATTCTCATAATCTTTTATTTTTCTATAAGTTCTATAATGGATTGTCAGTAAATTTTACTCACTTCACAATACAATATCATTGGAGAATAATAGTAGTTTTCTGAACATTATTGATTCCATATTATAAAATTATATGTATTAGAAAAGGAAAGTGATGAAAGTATCCTTCAATTTGGAACTTATTACGTTATAGTCTGTCCAAGCAAAGAAGACCCTCTGGAAAGATGGGAAAATGACTCAAGATCGGTCAATTTTGTTTCAAAAATTATGAATTTGATCTCAAATTGTAGGAAACAATTTGATCTACTATTAAGACCACATTTATAATTCTTCAACAAATATTGTCCACGCTGGAGTCATTTTCCAATCTTGCCAGAGGGTCTTCTTTGCTTGGACAGACTTTATCACCTTTGTGTGATTTTATTCAATCATTGAAACTGATTAAACATGATATTATATAGTATCACATTCAAGTAATCATTGTAACCATATTTTAAAATTGTATCAAAAATATTTTTGATGAGCTATCTATAGGAACTGTTTTGAAAATTTTCAGTTTTGTAAAGTATTTTTGTTATTTGTGTGTGTTTTTGTATATTGATGTTATAAAGTGGTTATAGATTGTAAGGTAATTGTGAAGAAACATTTTATCATGAAAATACTTGTTTTAAATAAAAAATTGTTTGTTAGGTACTTATTAACATTTTTTACAACCCTTTGTAACATTATGTATATAGAACTGTTCAAATTCTGAATGTGTTTTTGTATAATTGTGAATTGTGATGATTGTTATTGGAAGTTGATTCATTTAAACTCGTATAAATTCAAGTACAGCTGAATGAGTTTTGTTTTGATGGTGTAACTCTTGTAGCATATTTTATAAATCATACGCAAGTCTCAGACTTAGCTGTGGGCATCACTATAAAGTAGGTACGATCAAAAACTATGAAAATCTTATGATGTTCTCTAGTATGTGATATGATATACGACAAACATCATAAGCAATTTTACTAGAGAAACATAAAAAAAATATACATGATTGGTATTCTAAACTATGGGTTTTCTATTCCACTATTCTTTTAACATTCTGTTCCTTTTTCAGTCTGTTCCTTCACATTTAGAATCTCTTTAAAACAGGAAGAAGTGAAACACACACTAGATATTATAAGCACGGCATAGTTATTAAGAAACTTGTAAATCTAGTATAACTTATGTCTGCCTTTTCCTTCATAACCTTCATTAGCCTTTGACTTCTATTTTTAAGAAATAGGCACCTGCTTTGGCTAATTCCCTCACATTTTCGAAATACCTCATCAATTACGCACAAGTGACAAGTCTAAGGCTCATGTGCAAGTCTATTTTTATTAAACTGTAATTATGAAATTCATCATGATTTAAACAATAATATCTGAATGACTAGCGATGACTAGAATCTACATTCATGAATAGCACAAGTTCAACTTTTAAAATAAACCATTTTGTATCTCAGTTAATCTAGCTTACTAGGTATCTTATATTTCTTAATTTTTGTGGAATCCAAACCATCGTCAAAACAAAGCTTATTCAGCCGAACTATTAAAATTCCCAAATTGAGTGCACGTATTTCTTGCTTTGCAATCTCATTTATTCCACTCTGTAATATATTATGTTCCCTGATGTGATAAAATTGTAAAAAAATTGTTTGAAATTTGTATCCAATCTGTAAATTTTCCTGATAAATTTTGTATCCTATCTGTTGGCAGCTTTAAATAGTGTAAATTGTGTATCTCACTAAAGTCTGTCCAAGCCAAAAAGACATTCTGGTAAGATGAAAAAATGGCTCTAGCTCGGTCAATAATGATTCAAAAATATATATGGTCTCAAATTGTAGATCTGAATGTTTCCTACAATTTGAGAACTGACTCTTGATTTTTGAATCAATATTGACCGAGCTGAAGTCATTTTCTCATATTTTCAGAATGTCTACTTTGCTTGGACAGGCTACATCTCATGCTGTGTCATTCATTTTTCCACTGTTTTAAATAAGATTATCTGAAATAAAATCTATTCTATGCAAGAAAACAATATTCAAGTCTTGAAATGAGTGCTTGATTGTGTTGAAGATATATACAATAATGATAATTATGGTTGAAAAACACTATTTTACTTCTAATCCACTAAAAATGGTGGTTTGGAAAATCTCAAATAGTGCTTTCTTCTATCATGAATTCCATACCATCACTAGAAACTCTTCAAAAATTTGTAATTGATGTCATATTTTTATGCTCATCTCAGTAGAAATAAATTAATTAACATTATAACTTAAGTTCAATTGAAACTTTTTCATTAACATCTTAATTCTTCGGTTGCTATTCAAAAGTTCACATATCTTTCATTAGAAATAATTATTAATGGTTTTTATAATATTCTATCGTTGCTTATTTTGTCAATTCAGTAGGCCTAGTTGTTTTTTTTATCAATTCAATGAATAATTTTAATCAAGATTACTAGTATCCTTTTGTCATTATATATCATATTTTCATTAATATTCCTATCGGAATTCAATAAATGTTTCATTTGACAACAGCATGAGATAAGAGAGTTTTCATATCATTAGAAGTTCAATGAAATTAAGGATATTATAATGAATTTAGATATTGTATAGTAAGACCAAGCTAATAAGCATTTTTCTATTATTTTGATGTTTTATTGAAACTTTTAACAATGTGATATGTATAAAATAGCCTACTCATTATTATTATATCATCACAAAAACATATAATATTATTATGAACATTTATAATAATTATATAAATACTGTTGAAAGATTTGCTTTCTGTAAATGATTTGAATAATCACCATAAATTGTTCATTGTTAAATATTTGAGTGATATATGATGATAAGGATTGGAAAAACTAAGTCATATTTCGATTATATGCACGTAGATTCATCTTAGCACTATCTACAATACTGTACTGTTCTATTTTTCTTATTTTAATGATATTTTATGTTATTTATAGGCATATTCTATCAATTTTACTTGAGATTTTTCTCTCACTCTATCCAAATGTTCAACTTGATATTTTTCCATCACAACCTGCTTTTATTGTTGATTTTACTGATTTATGGTTGTGGCTATTGGTAATTATTTCATATTCAAATTTTAACAAATTCTCAACATTCTCTCACATTTAAAGAAAGTGCATCTTCATTTTTTATATATCTCAGAGCAATAATAATTGTTAGCTTTTTCTATTGTTATTTTCTACTACTTTTGGTACAATTTGTAGGTTGCCTTTTATTAGCTTACAATCAATCTTTTGAATATTATTTTTTCTGTAAATTTTATTTTGAAAAACTATCTACCTAGTAAGACTTCTGTCAAATATATTTCAAAAATTAAATTATCGGAGGTTGATTTACTGATTCTTTTTCCCTTAACCATATCCAAACAAAATTCTGTAATAATTTGCATTGTTTCTAGTATGACTACTAGTAGGTAGCTGGCTTTCACATTGGTGTATTTTATCCACTGGCGGCTCGTACCCACGAAACAGGTGAAGTGCTCGTATTGTTTACTGTGTAGCACTTCACCTATTTCGTTGGCACGAGCCGCCAGTGATTTTATCATAGAGATCGTCCTGTTGCCCACCCAGAGGCCAAAATTATAGCCAACTTTTTAATAGGCCTACTGTAGAAGATTGAAAATTCTTCAAAAGCATCCCTCATTATTCCCATAATATTCTTATTTAGCCTTATGAAGTCTACAGAATAAAACATAGATTGCTGCTTTAAAATCAAGTCAATTTGAAAGATGAATCATACTAATCATATGAATACAATAATGAAAATATATAATAGGCCTATAGGATACTATTAACTTATAAAGCTTGGTCTTATTTTTTATTATATCCTATTACCTTAAAGTTAGATATAATATTCAATTTCTTAAAAAACATTTGTGAGGTATTTGCGTACGGTATATTTCAGTAGATTATAATAAATTTTAGATTTAATATTCTAATTGAAATAGAAAACCCTAACTCATAGTTGAATTAATCACCTTAAACAATTCTGATTAGGCTAATTCTCCCTTATCATTCTCAACTAATTAGTTCAAATTAGATTTGAATTAGTCACAATCATGAATGAAGTTTCTCATGCTTCAACTTGACCATTCAGCGTCCAATTATTTGAACTGCGCGCCAAAGAGTGATGGCTCCCGAGTAGTTCAATTTTAACCCGATAGATAGGGCGATATCACATATTCCTTCCTGCGACATCCCAACGAAGCAACGACGACAAGAACAGTTTCAGCTTTCAGTTTGCAATAAAGGTTGACGAAGGACGTACAATTTGTGTTGTGTTGTGAGCTTTCAGAATGAAGTGAATAGGCAAAATATGGGTAAACCACCAGTTACCCAAGTTTAGACACCTTATTGCCGTGAATGGAGTGCAGTTCTAATAGAATGTGCTGTGTTTTGAGTTATTAAAAGTTCTGTTTTGGTGATATTTACAAGGAACAATATCCCAAAACGTAGTGAAATTTCCAAGATGGCTGTAATCTGAAGCGAACCCTCTTTGTTCCTGATGTTTTCAGTATGAATGTTGAGTCCTTAGAGGCAATAACGGAGTGTGAGAGGTGAGTTAAATATATAATAAATTATTCTAAATTCATTAGAAACCAAGTTCCACTCAAAAATTCATTTTGTAGTTATTTGGACCAAGTTCATTTGAGGTCACTGTTGACGTCTTGATTGCGACCATGCTAGGCCCGTATCTGGCAAGTCAGAAAAAACATTCTTTTTGAAGTTCCTCAGTATTGAATATCAACGAAAAATCATTGAATCATTTTATACATTTCATTTCAACACTTGTATTACTATTGTTACAGACGTCAAAGTAATATTGAAGAATTTATAGCATTGTCTCCATATGGTAACTTACATCAGCATTTCACTTTGATAATCTCCTATCTGTAGTCTATTTATTTAATGATAAAAGCTTTGAAAGTTGTTGTTGCATCGTAAATGTCCCTAAATGTATATTTATGATCGAGAAAATAGTATCTTTATTGAAATTTAGATTGCCAAGTTAAAATCAATAACATTTCACAAGCTTGGAAAACATACTTGTCAAGATGACTAGATGATTTCTCTGATAATTATTGTCTTTCCATCAATTACCAACATTTAAAAATTAAAATGATTCTAGATAATAGCATGTCACGACAATTAGAAGATTATAGTGATTATGTTATCAAGTTAATATACTCATTTAAGCTTGATGATTCAATATTGATAAGAATTTAATATGAACTCTATATTTTTATGTAGTATCAATAATAGTGTGATTTGAGTAAAAAATCATTCAAAGCAACTCAATTAATAAAATAAAATACAGTACTTTTATTGTAATCACAATTTAAAATAATATAACTCATTAACTTTCAGTAGTTTTATAATTGTTCAACAGGACATACGGTATGCTTGTTATCGATACGCTCATTAATCTTTGACTTGTGTAGTAAGTAATCTTTACTTGGATAGTAATGATTCTATTTTAATGCTATAAATGAATTACCAGATAATAATCAAACCAACTGATGGAGTCGTGGTAGCTTATCAACCAACGTAGCCTACAATAATACGACCAAGTACCCAACTTGCATCGTAACAATCTTGATACGGTATCTTCGCGAATATTTAAAATAGCCTAATAATTTACAGAGATTTATATAACTTAATGCTAGAAATCTTCTGTGAGACCAAATGAGTGGAAAATTTTATTTGTTCAAGTAAATATTTTGAATGAAGATAAGTTTTCCGTTTTAGTATGCTCAAATCACATTCACTTGACTAGCATGTATTAAAATTCTAGTTTGATAATATTATTATAATCTGTCCAAGCAAAGAAGCCCATCTGGCAATATGGAAAAATGACTCAAGCTCGGTCAATATTAGTTAGAAAATTATCAACTTGATCTCAAAATGCAGGAAACAACTTAATCTAATATTGAGACCACCTTTATAATTCTTGAACAAATATTGACCAAGCTGGAGTTGTCTTCCCATCTTGCCAGAAGGTCTTCTTTGCTTGGACAGACTATATCTACAAGTGCCGTAACTTACAGAGAGTTTTTATTCAAGGTTACAATAATTGTGAAAAAAATTTTCTGTTCAAAAAATTCTCTAAAAATCTTTAGGATTATTGCGATTGAATAGTAATCAATATTTTAGTGTTACATTAATGATAATGATGATGATAAACTTATACTATGACATAATTATTGGTTAAATTAAATAGTCTAATTAAATCCATGATTTTGACGACATTTCCCAGAGAGAATTGATCCTACTTCTATACTAAACTCCTAACACACTTACTAGACTATAACACTTCTGGCAATCCTCTATGTCCATATAAAACGATTGGTCTATTTTTGTGAGCTTCACAGCATGCGGTCAGTGCCTTAGAATGAATTAAAGTAGCCTATAGCATACATTACAGCAAACAAAAATACAACTTACAGTACTTGTGTGGACATAACTTTTTCTGAGAGTGATGCCTACTTGTGCTTCAAACATGTGCGAGGGTAAAGGGAGGGGTGATGATGATGATGGAAGATGACTACTGCTTTTTTGGCAGTCGGGACCGACGGCTTTACGTCTCCTCCGAAAGACTTTGGGAATGAGTCGTTGATTTTCTATAAAGTAGGCTATATTGTGTCCAAAGAAGAAGACATTCTTAAGGTTGAGTGGTAGAAAGGACTTCCTTTGTCCTAACTCCGCCTAATAAAGGATATTTTCATTTCATTTACATTCTAGCGAGATGGGAAAATGAGTCCAGCTCGGTAAATATTGATAGAAAAATTTAGAATTTTGGTCTCAAATTGTAGATCAGAATGTTTCCTACAAATTGAGATCAAACTACTAATATTAATATTAACCTAGTCAGTCATTTTCCCAACTTGCCAGACTGTCTTCTCTGCTTGGACAACTTATAGATGGTAGAGAGATTAGAAAGATTGAAGTAGAAGATAAGCCTATAATAATATAATAGTAAGACTAAGAAATATTACTGATGATCTTATAAAAAATCGGAACTCTCTCATACCCTCAACTAACAAACAATAGTTTCTAAATCCTGTAATTGTAGCGCATTTATTGTAGCATTGTGTTCAATATTCAAGTTCACGAAAACATGCAGTTGAAGCAATTTCTCATTAATAATTTACGTGAATCATGCATTTTTCATTTCGATATTGTTCTGAATCAGAACGGTTCGATTGCTATAGTCTGTCCAAGCAAAGAAGACATTCTGACAAGATGAGAAGATTACTCCAGCACGGTCAAAAATTGGTTCAAAAACTATAAATTTGGTCTCAAATTGTAGAGAAAATTCTGCTCTACAATTTGAGACCTAATTTATAATTCTTGAACCAATTTTTGACCGTGCTGGAGTAATCTTCTCATCTTGTCAGAATGTCTTCTTTGCTTGGACAGACTATAGCTCTATTTATTATTCCCTGTTTAACCGGGTTATTTGAAACAATGTTGTCCTCCTGAGCCAATATGCCAGATTAGTCAATAGCTGATTGCGAATCCGAAATCTGTGACAATCTTTGAGAAAAGTGGAACAAATTCTTACATTTATAAAAATATGCTTATTGTTAGTAGAATATGGGCTTAGCACCTACGATTTTTAATAATAGTTTCAAACCTGAATTATAGGCTAATTATTATAATCCAGAATTGTTTTGGTTGGATTAAATTAGTTTCGATTAATCACAATATTGAAAAGTGACTCAGAAGTAAACCGAAAAGTAAAGAGTAAATCGACGTAGGCTAAATAAGAATCTCTAACAAACTATTTAAAAATAACTATTTATTTTAGAGATTTAATCTCTAACTATTTAAAAATAAGAGGGATAAAATGTACCTCACAACTAACTGAAATGAAATTTACTCAATCTTATTTTGTAGAGAACATTTCTAAGGTTTCACTGTAGGTAAATATAAGGCAGGCTTTATTAATCAGTCCTTTTAGCCTATAATATCTACAAAACTCTCAAAAAAGTTTTATTAGGTCCACTGATCACATAAATTTTTTATTCATTTCCAAATTAAATTATGCTCATCCTTTTTTTCGTTTAGTTCTTTTATTCAATTACGGAAAATAGATTATTATTGTTGAGTGTTAAATCATGTTTTATTATTTCAATTTCAAGGATACCCAAAATATTATAAGTTACTTTATGAAATAGTATATGAACTTTACTTTATGAAGTAGTATAGCTTTATCGTGTAATTTTTAACAGTTCGTAAAAGTTTTAGTTTTTCAGTAATGTCTGATTAGAGATAATTCTCTTTTAAAAACGTTTCTCCAATTTATTTAACTTTCTACTGGTTTTTAAAACTCTTATTTTAAGGCTTTACCAAGTTTTGAGTTTGGGGTGAATAACCCAGTATTTTTCAAAATCACATTTCCCCATTATTGAATAATGGTCTTTAACCCTCACGGGGTACTTGAACTAAGTGACCTATCATAAACAATTTTTCTTTGTAGATATGTACTATAATATAATCATAGATGATCTTGGCTTGTCCTTCTTATATTCTCTATCCAATACTATGTTTTATGCATCAGGATAACCTCCTTTGTTCTCATTCTCTTTTCTATCTTCTTCTTACTCTTCTATCGCCTCTTATTACATTTTTCATAAATCCAAGATTCATTCATCTTGTAGGCCTAAAAATATTTCTCTATAAAGTATGAAAAGTGATATTTAATTATAATAAATAATGTGATAAATGAATAAAAAATTACAAAATGAGAAAATGACTCCTGCTTGATTCAAACATTTTAAATTTGGTCTCAAATTGTATGAAACCTTCTGCTCTACAATTTGAAACCAAATTGATGAATAGTTTTTGAACCAATATTGACCGAGTTGGAGTCAATTTACCTATCTTGCCAGAATATCTTCTTTGCTTGGACAGACTACTTTGTAATAATACTTATTCTCTCTTAGGGCAACTGTATTTGTTGAAACTTTGAATAATTAAAATCTACTTTGATTTTAATTATTTAAAGTTCTACTTTGTTATAAATATTATAGGCCTTCACAAAAATTATTTATAGTCTTTCTTGTATAATTCCAATAAAAATGTCCTAAAATGATTGGTTATTGCAATCTTTTGGCATTTCCTTCCATATAAATTCGTAGTAATCCTACTGATTAATAATTTCAAGTTTCAAATTCAAAGAATATACATTTATGAAATTATATTCCTGCTATGTTATTTCCTGAGGCTTATCTTACTTGTTCTTATTTTCCTGTTAAATGTTTGTACTGAATATGTAGGTTTTAGAATTGTTAGTTCTTGGAAAGGAATATAATCTTTCGAATTTCGGAAAATTTATTGGAATAAGTTTGAATAATAATGTTTATCTCAATAATAACAATTTAATTGTGAGTGGCGGAGTATATTATTATTCTGAAATGTTGTATGTTTCCTGAAGTCTGATTCGAATTTAAATTAATTTCTGTCTGGTTCTTTGAATTCAGTTTTGTGGACTTAATTTGTGTTTAGTTCTTTGTTTTTAGTTCTTCGTAAGTTTCTATTTAGTTCTTTCTTTGTTTTTAGTTCTTCGTAAGTTTCTATTTAGTTCTTTCTTTGTTTCTATTCTTCGTAAGAATAGAAACGGGAGTAACTTGAAAGAGAATACAAAAAGATGAAAATTGAAGAAAATTTAGGGACCGAGAGGAAGAGAAATACAAATTATCAAGACTGAAGACAGAAAGAGAAGCAAGCGTGGTAGAATTTGGAAAAGTTGATGAAATATTTGAGGAGAAGCGTAGAAAACTAACGAGGAAAAGAGTGTAATTAGCGAAAGAGTAGAAAGAGGAATTAGACGAAAAGGAGTTACAGGAAGAGATTGGAAAGATAGAATGTCAGAGTTATAATGAAATTAGACAAATTATATAGCTAGATTAGATAAATTACGGCCTGAAGAATAAATTTTAGTGTTTCCTTAATTCTCAGGGCTACTTTTATCACTGTTTTTTTATTTTAAATCATTATCAATTTGCCTTTTTTGAATTATTTTTTCCATGCATTACATGTATCAACTAATCATAGTCATTTTCAAATGCAAATAAATTAAAAATGAATATAATTAGTTGGAACATGTAATGCATTGAAAAAATAATTCAAAAAGGGTACTTTGATAATTATTTAAAATAAAAAGACATGTATAAATTTATTTTATCAAGGGTGTAGTTAGGACTCTTGGTCCTTTCTACCCTTCCTCACCACACAACCTTAGAGAGAGAGAGAGAGAGAGAGAGAGAGATTCAGATTCAATCACTTTATTCATGTAGATTACATAATACAATAATTCGAAACCTATGCTATAAGAATAAAAATAAATGAAAATTACACTAATTACATTATGGTTCGCATAAGTTAGCTAATTATAAACTATGAAAACTTCCAAAATGAAACAGATGTAGGATTCAATAAGCTAACGGTAATATAAATTTGTACTGTATCTACATAAAATGGCTACATATAATAGACATATAAATGTCCATTCTTGGAGAGGGTGAGATAGAGTTATAGGCTGATGGAGGGAAGGGAGATAAGATAAGATTACTCTATTAAAATAAATAACAATATATTTCTGCTCAGATTCTAGATTGAAAAAATGATAAGTAGGTAATGTATCTACACTGATGAATTATTTGATGAAAAGTAAGATAATAATGAATTACATCAGGAGATAAAATGATGATAAGTTAGAAGATAAGGAGAGATAGTGCAAAAGAGAGAGAGAGTGAGAGAGATAATAGATTAGATTTAGATTATTCACTTTATTCAAGTAGAGTACAACATTTATGATAAATCCTAGATTCCGAAGATAAAACATAAATTTAATTACCTGATTGGTTAAAATGAAAAATAAATATACAAGGATATGTAGTGGACTTGCTAAAAAACAGACAAATAGGATTTGATGAATAATATGATTGTGATGTATCTACATGAAATGGCAGAGTTTGGACATAGATGTCCAAATTGGACATCTTGATTGGAGATTAGATTACAATTAGGTTCTGCAAAATGAATAAGTAGTGTAAGTTATCTAAGTGAAAAGGCGAAGTTTAGACATATATATGTCCATTCTTGGAGAGAGAGTGAGGGAGGGTACAAATATAGATGGAGATAGGGCAAAAGTGAGAAGGTGCGAGTGAGAGCGATTGTGATAAACAGGACATATTATGATAGAAGTAATAAAAAAGAGAAAATGAGTGGATGAAAAGTAGGAAACTTGAAAAGAGAGGATTTGGGAAATGGAAAAAAGCAATTAGAACGATAACGTACTGTATAGTCTGTACAACAAGCAAAGAAGACACTCTGGCAAGATGGGAGAATGACCCCGGCCTATTCAATATTAGTTCAAAAATTATAAATTTGGTCTTAAATTGTTGAACAGAATGTTTACTACAATTTGAGACCGAATTCATATTTTTTGAACCAATATTGACGGAGCTGGAGTGGTTTTCCCTTGTTGCCAGAATGTCTTCTTTGCTTGGACAGACTATACTGTTGCCTACATCAAACCGTGATTAGAAGAGAGAAAATTTGCTATTGAGGAAATAGTGCAAGAGAGAGAGAGTGACAGAGAGAGAGAGAGAGAGATATTGATGAAGTGCGAGATCGAGGGAGAGGGAGTGAGCGTGATAAAGATAGAATCAAAGATAAAGGGGGAGAGAGTGAGTGAGCGTGATAAAGAGAGAGAGAGAGAGAGATAAAAATGAGAACAGAATGAGAAAGATTTGGTAATGAGTTGAGATTGGGAGAGACCCTAGTGAAAGTCCTGTGCATAATAGAGGAGGCCTCTCTCTCTTTTTATTTCTATCTCCCTCTCTTTCCTTGTTCTCTTTTTATACTCTCTCTTTCTTCTATTTTTTGCGGTACAGTACCAACTTGATGAAATCGCAACAAGTTTCATAGTGCTGTAAACAGTGCAGTCTCCTGTGATTCCTGTTCTATATAGTACTCAATGTAAATAAATATACACTTGGGGATAACTATGTATAGTCTGTTCAAGCAAAGAAGACATTCTGGCAAGATGGGAAAATTGCTCCAACTCTGTCGATATTAGTTCAGAAATTATAAATTTGATCTCAAATTGTAGAGCAGAATGCTTCCTACATTTATAGTCTGTCTAAGCAAAGAAGGAATTCTGGCCAAATGGGAAAATGGCTCCAGCTCGGTCAATATTTTTTCAACAATTATCAATTTGGTCTCAAATTGTAGGGAATATTCTGCTCCATAATTTGAGATCAAATTTATAATTTTTGAACTAATATCGGCAGAGCTGGAGTTATTTTTCCATTTTGCCAGAATGTCTTGATTGCTTGGACAGACTATAGTTGTGCCAACAACAGAAGAGCCTCTTGCAAGATGGCGGAGGGAAGTGAGAATGTAAATACGCATGCGCAGAACTGAAATTTTCAGGGTGAAATCTCTTCAGCCAATCTACCGTTTTTACACTAATCATAATCATATTGATTTCACGAATGAAATATATTTTTTCATTTATTTGTTCAATTATTGACACATGGTAGCACAAATCATAACATAATTATGAACTAGGACAGAACAAATCGTTTTAGCCTGTACTATTTCTTCCTAAATTTGGTTATGTTACAACAATTTTCATTTCAACTACTGGCAGCAGTGAATGGCAGCCATGTTGCCAAAGGCTCTTCTGTGCTTGACACAACTATATAAATATTCACTTGAGTTAACTATATAATATACTCACTGCCAATGCTAATTAGATAGGCTATATATAGGTATATTTCTGTGTTTCTAGACTGACACACATCTCTGGTTCGATAAAATACAGGATTACGTTTTGGCACTTGTTGTTGATATGTAGCAAACGCCAACGTATGTGGTGGTTAGCTCAGCTCTGTCAGGATAGTCTGAAAGCGTTCTCAAATTAGTGGTTTGAAAATTGATAAGATTGCTAGATTTGAAAATATTTCGAAAATGTGCTTGTCTTGAGTTATTGGAGTACTTCACTGTAGTATTCCTCTGCTTAGTTGTCTTCCGATTGATACATTCAAGAAAATAGAAGTCTATTGAATTCTACTTTTTTATTGTTTCAAGGTGACATTTTGGCAGTTATCCATAGCTTCTGAATATAATTCTAGAAAATGTCTAACCGCATATTATTCCATATTTAACTATAGATTGAATCTGTGGTTTGACATGCTCTGGGGGTTTCATTTAAATCCAACAAATTTGAACAATTCAAATTTACATGACACGTTTAATATGATGCTAGACGAAGACGATATGATATAGTAGACTATATGAGAACTAAGATACTAGATATGATATGATACTAGACTATATGAGAACTAGACATTCCTAGAATACGATGTAAGTCGTACGAAATGAGTCGTAGAAAATTTACAAAATATGTAGAGTTGATGTTAGGACAGCTCTACATAAATTAGAAATTTGAATTACCTTTTCTAATTATGTCGAACCTACTCGTGATTGAAATAGAACACCATATTTTACAAAGCGGTACAAGGTTCGATTGACTTTCAATATGATACATACAATAACATACATTAAGGCCTTAAAGTTCAATTGTATCGTATTAAATCGACTCATGTATGTTATTGAATGTATCATATTGAAAGTAAATAATTGAACCTTGAAACACCACTTCTGGAAAATATGTTAACCTATTTTAATCAAATGTAGGTTCGATATAATTAGAACAAACAATTCAAATTTCTAATTTATGTAGAACTGTCCTAATTTTAACATCAACTCTACGAATTTTGTAAATTTTGTTCAACATATTTCAACAATCAACTTTCTGCCCAGAACCTCATCAAAATGTCAATCGGAGAATTTTATCGTTCCGTTTTCTATTTTTTGTCATTTTATGATGGCAACAAGTTTCTTTTCGCTTTATTTCTTTTTGGTTATTGATAGAAATTGTCTCGAAGGGGGGAGGGTGCGATGAGGAGGAGGAGGAGGAGGGGCCACTTGAAGAGCCAACTGGTTCTACGGGCGAAATGTGTCAAGCTGAGAGGTGTACTTGAAAAACAAACTCGATTTGAGAGAGAGAGAGAAAGAGAGAGTGAGAGAGAGAAATTTAGCACACTTCACCTTCCACGGCGAGGTTGAAATTATATACGAAGCTATAGTCTGTCCAAGCAAAGAAGACCCTCTGGCACGATGAGAAAATGACTCCAGCTCGATCAATATTGGTTCGAAAATATTGATTTGGTCTTAAATTGTAGATCAGAATGTTTCCTACAATTTGAGACCAAATTTTTTATTGTTGAAACAATATTGACCGAGCTGGAGTGATTTTCTCATCTTGCCAGAGGGTCTTCTTTGCTTGAACAGACTGTATGTATTGGGATCAACGAAATGAAAGCTTGGTTGTGTCGGTTGCCTTGTTTTGTAGCTTGAGGTGGGGGAGTGAGTGAGAGAGGAGTAAGAGAGAGTGTTTGGGAGAGTAGTAGAGAGGTTGTGTATGAGTGAGAGAGTAAAAATGAGAGTGATAGCGTGGTAAAGAGGGAATTATTAAAGGTAGCTTATGAGTGAGAAAGAGTTGGAGTGAGTGAGAGAATAGAGAGGTTATGAGAGAGAAGGTTACTGAGAAAATCGTAGGGAGGAGGGTTAGATTAGATTTCTTTATTCATTTAGATAGCAACAAAATATTTATGCTTAGTTTCTAGATTACAAGAGTTGTTATTAAATCTGATTATTCTATCATTTTTACAAGTTACACACTAATTTCGATATTTTACACTACAATTTTTACAGGTTATTCTATAATTCTATAATCTATTCAACGAGAGAGGTTACATATGAATGCAAAAATCATAGAACAATTATCCAAACAATATGTTACTTGCTTGCAATCTTACTTGTGCGTTGAAATATCTAAATGAAAAGGCGAAGTTTGGACATGAAAATGTCCATTCTTGGGAAAGGATAAGTATATCCTTTCCATTAACACTTGGCTTTTTCAACACCAAACATCAATGTTTGATAATAAGTGAACACTTATCGATAGTTTCACCCAGAAATCGGTCTTTCATTGTTTATCCTAGGAATAATAATGTGTTCAATATTTCTCATCTTCATTTTCATTATAAATTCACAAAATGAAGTACAACAATTTCATCACATTTTCTTGACATTTTGCAAAAAAAAAATGAAAAGATTAACATGGACAATGCAGCAGTTACAATATAATATTGATATCAAGCACAATAATACATCATAATTTATGTGTTTAATAGTGACAGTAAGAAAAGTTAGTTGTGAGAGGGACTGTTGTTAGCTTTGCCTGTTGTACGCTACCATGTATAATGACTAAATGTAGATTATGATTATGAAGAAAAATTTCAGTGATCATCCCAAGATCATTTCAATGATCATAAATTTCAATGATCGATGGGAATACATCTATGTTTCTTTTCCGTTCTTTTTCATTTATTGATGTTGAGGTTGAAAATTAAGAAAAAATATTGAATTTATTCTTCAATCGGTGTAAAAAAATATCGAAGTTTTGTCTTTCCATACTCATCACTTAGTGGAGACACAGAGTTATTTATTTATTTATTGACTTGTTATAAAGACAAAGTTAGAACTCACAGGTCCTCTCTTACTCTCAACCTTAAAAGAGTGACACTCATCTTACTCTAACCTTAAAAAAGTGATTGTAAGAGGATACTGGGCGAGTGAGAGAGAGATAGGGAGTGAGAGACAGAGAGAGTGAGTGAAACACTGAGTGATGCTGGAATGAGAAGGAATTAGGGAGATTGTAAGCGAGTGAGCGAGAGATGAAGAACCATCGATACAATCTGTCCAAGCAAGGAAGACATTCTGGCAAGATGGGAAAATGACTCCAGCTTAGTCAATATTGGTTCAAAAATTATATATTCGGTCTCAAATTGTAGGAAACATTCTCATCAACAATTTGAGACCAAATGTAAAATTTTTGAACGATTATTGACCGAGCTGGAGTAATTTTTCCATCTTGCCAGAATGTCTTGTTTGCTTGGGCAGAGTTTACACAGCGAGTGCTGGAGTGAGAGAGAGGGAGAATAGTGCTGGAGGCCTTGCTTGTGAGTGTGCGTGCGAGAGCTGTCGAAGGTCCTGTCTGTCTTGTGTGTGTGAATGCTTCCAGTTGAGCTCTCAGCTCAAGGATCTCAGCTATCTGTGTCTTGTCTGGGTTTGGTCCATTGCGATGTAATAATGGAAGGTAATTTGATGATGGAAAAAAGATTGGAGTTCGGTAGTTTTCGGATTTGATGGAGTTTTGATAGTTGAGGTTCGAAATATAGTGATTTGACGCAGTTATGAACTGAGTATAATTTATGATAATATGTAGGAGAGGAAGATTGTAGTGGTAAAAATTACTGTTGATAGAAAAGGAGAACATTCAATTTTGCATCAAAGGAGTTGAAAGAAAATTGATTTTTTTATTGAGTTATGATAGCAGAAATACATGGGAGTTGTGTTGCTTGCTGGATTAGTGTTGTGAATGTAAGAAAATTCTGCCGATAGATTAGGTAGAAAAGAAAATTTCTTGTGAAAAAATTGCGCATTCGTAGAAATTGAGGAGAATTTTGTGAAAGATAAAAATTGTTGGATCGGTGATGGATCTCATCCACTAAAATTGATTGAAAAGAAGAAACGGTTGGATCTAAGTGTTGAGGAGAATTTTATGAAACATGAAAATTATCGGAGTTTGGGATCGATTTCAGTCATAACATGATGATTTTTCACATGAAATTTACTTGTTGAGGTCTACTGTAAAAAACTATTTCCAAATAAAAACTCTATTTCCACTATTATTAGTAATCTACCTGACTACCAGTTGGGTCTTGGATTCTCTGTTGAATCGATATATTCTCATTTGCTTCTAATTATTTTAACTTCCTTGAAATGATATTAGATTCCATGTTCTCATATTTGTATTTTTTATAACGTTTTTCCAAGATTGTTGTGATTTTGTTATTTCTGTCAATAAAACAATTTCTTGTTTATCGTTAGAATTGAATTTTGGAGAGAAGGGGTGATTTCAAAAGCAATTTTTTTCAATATTCTGTTTAACCTATAAAGTAATGGTCTGCAACAACTTGTTTTCTATAATCTTCGATCTATTCTCATCTAGTAACGTAAATCTAGTCTCATTCCAGACTAGAGACTCATATTTTTCAATCTAGTTTTATGTACTGTTGAAACCAACTGGGCCCTATTCATCTTTTATATCATTGTCGTAGGGCTATGCTACATTATAAGGTTTGAATTAGAACTAGGGGTAACACCCTTCCCTAGGTTTCTACTAAATCATAGACCTTCTGAATGGGAGCTCCGGGTTTAAGTTGGTTTCGGAAACGTCACTCTTTATTCCAGAGCATCTGGATCTATTATTTTTTATCTAGCCGTAGCCTGGACCATTCTGAATATAATTAATTTCTGGTTCTTCTTCGTCTTGCTCCTTCTTAGCATTTTATTTTTGTCTCTTTCTTGTTCGTTTTGTCGGTCCGTTATTCTGTTATCCGTTCGATGTTTATGAAAAAAAGGAAGAATGAATTATGTATTACTCTCAGAGGAGGTTCTCGGTTTAAAAACTAGTCATTACTAGTCTTATATTCGATAACTTCAGTCTCTATACTGTGTTCATATAAGCTTAAACTATAGAATAATTGATCTCTCTCTACTATAATTTACTAAGTAGTTACTTGCAACATATTCTAGTTACTAGTTCCATATTTTAGTTACTGACTCTATTTTAGTTGAGGGCTCTACTTTAGTTACTATCTCCACATTCTTGTTATTAACTCTATATTCTAGTTACTAGCTCCTCATTCTTGTAACTAGCTCCATGTTCTAGTTACTAGCCCCATATTCTTGTTGATGAATTCATATCCTTTTTACTAGTTACATATTGTGCTAGTTACAGTTGTAAGCTGTTTTTAGTAGAGAGATTTTGTCCTTATGGCTCAACTAATAGTCAATCAGACTAATTGATATTTATTTCTATATTCCTCTTAATTTACTATAATTAATGAGTGGAATATCCTTTCTATCAGATATCCCTCAGTCTTAATCAAATTTATATTCAATTCCTAAATGAACAAGAAAATCTTCAAATATTACAGAGTTTTCAAGAAAGAAAATGGTTTCTATTGATAACTGTAGAAAACTTGAGTTGAATTAATAAGTATATGATTCGAGAATAAGAAAATCTACATTTCAAATATTCACACAAACGTAGGGATAATCCTAAGAAAATGCAGGATTTTCAACAAAATTGTCTCTATAAAATTAAACTTCGTTGGATAGATATTTATCTCAAATAACAGATTTCAAATCAAAGTCAAATCAAATATTTATTTATTTTGAAACTTGAGCAATACAATTTATCGAAAGAAACATGTTTTATAAGAAAATGTAAGTATACATCATAAAAAAGGTTTATCAATAATGTTTCATATACAGAAATGTCAAAAGCTAAAAAAATGTCAAAATAAAAAAAAAACTACTTGCTAAATTATAAAATTTGCTCGCAAGTAAATTTATAACTCCAGAATAAATTCAAATCACTGTATTAATAACAATTCTTACAACATTCTGTAAAAGTTTCCTGTACAAGTATTTTTCCGCTATATTTTCCTTGTCACAGGCTCAAATAATTATCATTATGTTATTATTCTAAATTGATAATTAGTACAAACAATTACGTTTGTAAGTTGTTGTTATGACTTTTGAAATGTGTGATTGTAGGTTAGACAGTTCACAGCATGACGCTGTACAGGCCTTGGTCTTGGTAAAGGTGGACGAGTATTGTAATATTAGTATAGTCTGTCCAAGCAGAGAAGACATTCTGGCAAGATGGGAGAATGACTCCAGCTCGGTCAATATTGGTTCAAAAATTATCAATTTGGTCTCAAATTGTAGATCAGAATGTTTCCTATAATTTGAGAACAATTTTTTAATTTTTGAACCAATATTGACTGAGCTGGAGTCGTTTCCCCATCTTGCCAGAATGTCTTCTTTGCTTGGTGAAGACTGTAACTACACTCTTGTCTATTGGCTAACTGACATTGCTTACCTACTTCATGTATTTCTACTTTTATAGTGAACTCCGTATATTTACTCCTTTTAAGGTTGAATAAGATAGGAGTTTATTTTGAATCGGTCTTTCAATTTCTTATAAAGCCTCTTTGCTGAGCTGCTTTTTGATACACAGCAGTGATACAGAGTCCAAAGTTGATACAGGAAGGAAGCTTGTTGATACGAGACATAAAAGGTTCATTGATGAATAAAAAATATAATAAAACACTATTTTTAAGCATAATTTTTAAGCCAAAGCGCAAAACCCGGTTTTTAGCCTGGCGCAAGCGATAAACCCGATCTGCAGAATAGCCCCTATGTTTCAGAGAGCTGCCTAGATAAATCTGGGCACAAATAATAAGTCAATGGCCAATCATCTTAATTTTTGGTTGGCCTACTAGCTAAACTGACTTTACTAGCTTTTGAAGACTGTTTCAGACTTTCCTGACAGAGATTATTATAAATAACAGTTTGCCAACCACCTCAATTTTTGCTACCAGTATACAGTCACAAGCTGCCTATTTTCCTCATAGATTGGTGGTTAAGTGGTAGAGTGGGCATTACTATCCAAACTTCGCCACGTGATTGAAATGAAGAAATAATTCTAGATAAGATTTTATGGTCTGTTCAAGCAGAGGACATTCTGGCAAGATGGGAAAGTTACTCTAGCTCGTTCAATATTGGTTCAAAAATTATAAATTTGGTCTCAAATTGTGGAGCAAAATGTTTCCTTTAATTTGAAAACAATCTTATACCAATATTAACTGAGCTTGAGTCATTCTCACATCTTGCCAGAATGTCTTCTTTGCTTGGACAGACTCTATTTCTGGTCCCTTGACAAGGCCCTTCCTCCTCCTTTCGATAAGGGTGTCGTTGCTCCCTTTCATTTATCGATTGTGGGCCCTAGAAAGACGATAGTTTGGAAGTCGATAAAGGCGTTCGACTGCCAGATAAGACATTTGGGTGGGATGTTTGCTGGGATGGGCGATGTGTCCAAGCAAAGTAGACATTCTGGTAAGATGGAAAAATTACTCCAGCTCGGTCAATATTGGTTCAAAAATTATCAATCTGCTTTCAAATTTTAGGAAATATTCTGATCTACGATGTGAGACCAAAGCAGTATTTTTTGAACCAATATTGACCGAGCTGGAGTCATTTTCCCGCCTTGCCCGAATGTTTTCTTCGCTGGGATGGGATGTATCTGTCGTAAACACAGTATTATCAGTGTCTACAGAGTACTGTAAATATAAGCTGGCCTGTGGGAATAACGAATAGTTGGAGCATAGCTACGGTTGGAGTTGTTCTATATGGGGATAACGTTGTGTGGTTCATGACACAGATAAACACATAAGTTTGGTTTGCCTACTAGATTAAAAGAGGAGTTTTTTCAAATATAGTTGTTTGAAGTTCAATCCCAATAGTTTCCAAACTAAAAATGAAAATTGTCAGAATTTCATTTAAATCACCCTAAACACAAACGCATTTTTGTACCGTCTGTGTCCGAGCAAAGAAGACATTCTGGCAAGATGGGGAAATGACTCCAGCTGGGTCAATATTTGTTCAAGAGTTATTAATGTGGTCTTGACAGTAGATCAAATTGTTTCCTACAATTTGAGATCAAATTGATAATTTTTGAACCAATATTGTCCGAACTTGAGTCATTCTCCCATCTCGTCAGAGGTCTTTTTTGCTTGGACAGACCTAGTACTATACTAGTTAGTACTGAAAATTTTCCCACTTAATATCCAAGCATTATCACTTAATTTGAGTCTCAAGTTTGAGGTACAAAAATTGTAAATGAATGTTAGGTAACACATTAGTGATTTATCCTCAATGCTAATGCGTACAATACTTAGAAACTGAATAGACGTAAACGTAACCGGTTTCAGCCATTCGCGTTTGTAAGTTATTGTTGTGTTGATGTTTGTAAACTGTTTTGGAAGGATAAAAATTGAAAAAATAATGTTGTAGCCAAGTGCGTGTTTTCAAAACATATCCGGTTTGGTTTGGTCCTTGGCTAGGTATATGGCATTTCACTTGTTGATAATTTTCTCGCTTTGATATAACATTTATTTATTTATTTATTACAAACGTGATACAACAATGAGAGGTTTACAGCTCTAAGCCAAAACAAACCTCATTAAGAACAAATGAATTACACAAAATTAGATATTTTCATTGTTCATCTACTGACATTTACAAGTTTTGTGCAATATTTTTGCAATTTTATTATTTTTATTCTATATTATAATATTCATCATTATTCTGCCATATTTGTACAGCCTGGTCGAGCAAAGAAGATGCTCTGACAAGATGGAAAATTACTCCAGCTCGGTTAATATTGGTTCTAGAATTATTCGGTCTTAAATAGTAAAGTTTTTTCCAATATTCGAAACAAAATTTATAATTTTTGAACTAATATTGATCGAGTTGGAGTCATTTTCCCATCTTGCTAGAATGTCTGCTCGATTAGACTATATTTATTCTCATATCTATTTATTTCAATTTCAATTTATTTATTCACACACACAAGATATTACATCAATATTAAATAACATTTAACTACATCAATGAAAAAAAACTAAATAAATTGAATATGACATTACAATATGAGAAGGCAATGCATGCAAGTCATGAGGTGTGGTAGAGGATCAAAAGTTCTTCAACTATGGCTATCTATATCTTTATCAGAAAGGGTGTGATTGATCACAAGTAGGGTAAGGAAGCACACTAATCAGAAAAGTTCTCTGCTAACTTATTTGAGTTCGTGAAGGTAGAATTTGTTCACGAGATTACAATACTATATGATTGAAACATAGATCAAGTCCAAAACGTCTCTTCTTCCCAATTTTAATTGATTGATATTAAAAATGAAGGATGTATTCAAACGTGAAACTTGAATTATATTAATATTATTACAAGTATTACATCTCTTACTGTATTGTTTTTACAGTTCCTACTTCTAAAAATGAAACTTTTTCCTTCAATACATTCAGAACTAAACTTTTACTTACTGTATTTAGAAGTTTTCCTATTCAAGACATTCTGAAGAAGTTTTCCTCTAAGTTTTCATCTCCAGAAGCTTTGCATGAATTGATGGCGGTAGTTCGGTTTTACAGTATAAAAGTTTTCCTATTCAAGACATACTGAAAAAGTTTTCTTCTTCAGCAGCATTGCATGGATTCATATAGTCTGGTCGAGCAAAGAAGACATTCTGGCATGATGGAAAAATGACTCTAGCTCGGTCAATATTGGTTCAAAAATTATGAATTTGGTCTAAAATTTTAAAGCAAAATGTTTTCTACAATTTGAGACAAAATTTATAATTTTTGAATCAATATTGACCGAACTGGAGTTATTTTCCCATCTTGCCAGAATGTCTTCTTTTCTCAACCGGACTACAACGAGAGTTCGGTTATATATTTTTTCATTTGTTCACAATGATACAAATTACGCTAGCCGGGGTTTCAGGCATCGTTCTTATTATTTTATTATTTATTAATCAGCCTTCATTCAGTCTGTCTCGGACCCCTAGGGCGGTAATTCGGTTCTGTGTGTGAGAGGTCATCAAAGGTCCTTCCTGCAGTGAGGACCAAGCCTTGGCTCCAATTTGTAATCAAGTTTGATTCTTTGCAGAAATTGTGCATGTTTAGAAATCAGTAGGTTTTGAATTTAGGGAAATGTTATCAATAGGTTCTCAATGGGTTCATTTGCATTCAACAATATAACAATCGGCAATTTATTTTCAAAAATATACAGTAATAAGGTGATTTTATCATTAAATTATATTGATTGCATTGATATTTTTTATTCATTAAAATTGAAATTGATGTTGAATAGTTTTGAAAACTTTATTTTATGTCTATTTTTTGTGAATACTTATGACAAATAAAGTTATTGATTTTTGATGAGAAATAATATTCTAATTTTCTTAAAATATTGATCGTCCATTAATCTGTACTAATAATTCAGTTTTTAAATTGAGTTAATCAGCTTGTAGTAATGAAAGACAATTGAAAAATAAATTAAAATCAAACACCCTTTTAAAAAACTTTAAAATTATTTAACGGTGTTTGATTTTCATTTATTTTTCAATAATTTTAAACAGACCTAAGTTTTAAAGTTCAGTTTTTAATGAAAGACATTATTGTTGAAGTTCTCTTTCCATGAACGTTTAGTAAATAATCTGGGTATACAACCCAGATTTGAAATCCAGGGATATTAAAAACCATTTAAAATGTTTTATTTCATAAATATGCCTGAAAAACTTTCATACAGCCTACATTGATTGTTTATCGATAACAATGTTTCTAATAATTATGAGGTCTTTAGATTTTAAGCCTCTATAGAATCAGATTTAAAGGAATTGTAGAATTGAGTACATTCTATCCTATGAATGAAAAACATTGAAATATACCTTGTTGATCAATAACATTATATTTCCCGTTAATTAAAAGGATTGTAATTGTGGAATAAATATGAAAAAAGATGACAATTTACATTGTTTATCAATCTCATTATCTCTCGTAATTGGTACGATACGAGGTTTGAAATCATTTAATTGTAAGCTGTATAAAAACAATATCATTTACATTGTTCACCAACATTATTGGTCATAATTGAGTTAATCAAAATCCTGTAAAATTTTATTGTAATCACTGTCGTCATATACGCTGTCATATTAAAAGCTGTATAAGAAATTTATCATTTACATTTTTCGCTGACATTATTTTTCATAATTGAAGTAATCGAAATCCTGGAAATATTTTATTGAAAGCGCTGTCATAAACACACTACAGAATCTACATTTAGTCTACATTTCCTCATATTTTTTTAATCGATGTTTTTTGTCGATTATGAGTGTTCGTTGTCTGGAACAGACGGCTTGGAAAATAATATGAAAACCTCGCCTGCTACAGAAAAATCTATTGGCAAAAAATACAATGGAAAACACTCGATACTACAGCATTGTTAGTCAATTATTGTTATAGTCTGTCCAAGCAAAGAAGATATTCTGGCAAGATGGGAAAATGACTACAGCTCGGTTGATATTGGTTCTAAAATTTTCAATTTGGTTTCACATTGTAGGAAACAATCTGATCTACAATTTGAGACTAAATTGATGATGATTGAAACAATATTGACCGAGCTGTAGTCGTTTTCTCATCTTGCCAGAATGTCTTCTTCGCTTGGAGAGACTGTACAACATTGTTTGTCAATTAAATTGTTTGAAGTCGGTTGTGGAAAATGTTGAGTTGAGTTGTCAGCTGTTGTTGATGTCGTATGCCTTGTCTGTCACAGTGAGTGTTACCTCACCGGTTACGCAATTGTGCTCTGATAGATATAGTGTTTTTCCAAGCAAAGAAGACCCTCTGGCAAGATGGGAGAATGACTCAAGCTCGGTCAATTTTGGTTTTAAAATTATGAATTTGATCTCAAATTGTAGGAAACAATTTGATCTACCACCAAGACCACATTTTTAATTCTTAAACAAATATTGACCGAGCTGGAGTCATTTTCCAGTCTCTCCAGAGGGTCTTCTCTGCTTGGACAGTCTATACAATGGTTGGTTGAAATTTTAGGTTGGGGTGGGTGGAGGGGAAAGGTTCAGCTGTACTGAATCCGAGACTGAGATTGCTCGCACTGAATTTGATCAATAGAAGCCTTTTTATTCTGTCTTGTACGCTCTGTTATTTTCCTCTTCTCTCTCTCTATTCGTCTTTCTCTTATTCTCTTGTAATCTCTTATTTTCTCATTTCTTCATCACTTGATATTATCTGTTACAGTATCTGATTTTCTCTCTTATACTCCTATTTCACCCTGGTTTAGAAATTTTATCTCTATCTTGTTCTCAATTCGCTAGCCTCTCTCTCTCTCTCTCTCTCTCTCTCTCTCTCTCTCTCTCTCTCACACACACACACATCCCTCTCCAAGAATGGACATTTATATGTCTAAACTCCGCCATTTTATGTAGATACAGCACAAATTTATATTACCGTTAGCTTATTGAATCCTACATCTGTCTCATTTTGGAAGTTTTCATAGTTTATAATTAGCCAACTTATGCGAACCATAATGTAATTAGTGTGATTTTCATTTATTTTTATTCTTATAGCACTGGACTCGAATTATTGTATTATGTAATCTACATGAATAAAGTGATTGAATCTGAATCTCTCTCTATGAAATTATTAATCTAATTTTAAGTAGAACCCAACAGAAAAATATTGGTTACGGTTGAGAGTTGATATCCTCAACCAAATATCCCTCTCCAATAATGGACATTCATGTCCAAACTCCGCCATCTCATGTAGATCAATCACTTATATCACACTGGGAATATCTGGCTCTAGTACTTGAAGGAAAGAGGTTTCGGTATCAAATCTTATGGATCTAGTAATTAAATTCTAATCCATCAATCTGGATTAAATCTCAGAGTTACCAAACGTTGATAATTAGTTTTTGTTGAATGAAACGACAAGATATTGTCATACCACAGGTCTATTAAAAATCGATATACCGGTTCTGGTTAATAATAGTAACATTATCAATCTCTGGTAAACTAAAACTTGAGTAAAAAGCAGCAGTATTAATAATACGGTCAAGCACCGCATCGCTATTGGTAGACGCTTGAACCAATCACAGTGAACGTCTGCCATTGGCCTGGACAGTAGACAAGCCCCTCCTCGAATAGCGGTTCATTGAAACGCTACAAAATGGTGATTCAAGCAGCAAACTTAGTTTTTGTTCTTAAGTTGAATCGAATTCAAAAGTTATCTATTTTTTCAAAGTTATCGAATAAATAAATCAAGTGATAAGCTTGTAAAGTAATAGTAATGACTCTCACTTTTACAACAGTTGAATTGAATTAAATTGAATTTTATTAGTTTCTGTACAATAAAAAAAGGCATACAATGTACAATACATAGCATAAAAGATGAAAAAAATATATAAATAAGTTCACAACATTAAAACAACGCTCAAATGAACTGTTAGGTTTGTTTGTGAGTCGTGAGTTCGTATTGAAAAAAATAACGTACTCAAAATAAAGTACTCACGATTTTTTGCTTGTCGGGCGCATTTCGTGGCACTGAGCCACATCTTCAGCGTACTAGGAGTATCTAGAGTACTGTTGTAAAAGTAAAAGTCATTAGTATTCACTAAGTTATAAGCTTATCATCATCAACAGTTCAAATAGGATGAAGAAAAAAGAAGAAATCAATGAAATTATCGTATGTTAATCGACCATTTTCCGTTTTTTGCAGGGATTTCGTGACATGTTCACGTCCCAGACAGCGCATGTCCCAGTCGGCGGCAGCAGCAACACAAGCAGCACAGCGATCGCTCACAAGAAGCGCAAGTTGGAACATCACGACTCGTCTTCATCAGCTGGCATCGGATATCATCAGCTGTCCGAATCAGCTGTTTATCAGCAGACGGGTGGAGGAGGAGGAGCAGTGAGGCGGGCCTCAAATAATGTGCATCATCACCATCACCACCATCACAGCAGTCACCACAGCAGTAGCAGCAGCAACAGTAGCAAGGCGAGTCCCGGACAACAGGCAGCTGGTCTGTCGCAGAACTTCATCCGGGCATCCACCATAAAACTGCTTGATACTTACCAGCGCTGCGGGCAGAAGGTGAACTAGAATATTCTGTAATAATGTAGTATAAATAACATTATTAAAAAAAAAAACACTTTATGAAAGGCACTAAAAAAAGTACACCAAAGATAGTACCGGTAAGTTACCGCAGTTGGAAACTTGAAAATATTTCACCAATCAAAAAAATTAAGAATCCATACTCACTACTACTCATACATGAATACATCTGAAAAACACATTCTTCTAAAAATCATGATTGATGATAGCGGAATATTTCAAAATCAACTGATTCACCAATACACACTCATAAATAAACACATCCAAATTGTCTCACTTCAAATTTTATTCATTTAATTAGAAAAGTAATTAACACCAAATCCAATGAAAACGTTGCTCAAATTGTAGTGTCGGATGGTACCAATCAACTAGTTTGGGAAGCGGTTTGTCCCAGTGGTAGAGAGCGTGTAATTGGTGAGATTAGATAAGCGACGTGCCTCTACCACCACTATTGTAACGGTGACCGGCTCCTCTGAGTTCAATTCATGAGCCTCAAAAATCGCTTCCCAGTGGTTCGGAACCCACCTAAAGCAGTAGGTCCATTCATATCTCATCATCATCCTTTCCATTACCCACGCACAGGCCCAAGAGCCCATGTGGGCATCACCCTCATGAGCCGAGATATAATTGAAAATATAAAAATAAAATGTGTTGATGATTTGTCGCTAGACAGAGTAACTAGATAAAAAGTGTATAAAAACTTCTAAATCCCTTTTTAGGTCTATCCACCGAAGATAGGTTTTCCTTTATGCGAAACGGTCCGACGGTTGGCTATCCTAGCCAATCGCAGGTCTTGTATACTCTGTCCAAGCAAAGAAGACCCTCTGACAATATGGGAAATGACTCAATATTGTATATTGATTCAAAAATTATCAATGTGATCTCAAATCGAAGGAAACAATTTGATATAGTAGATCACATTTATAATTCTTGAACAAATATTGACCGAGCTCGAGTCATTCTCCCATCTTGCCAGAGTTTCTTCTTTGCTTGGACCGACTATATTGCCCTTGGGTTTAAATGACAAGAGCTGTGATTGGCTACAGCTGTTGGACTGCGGCCGAACGCCGGGCCGTTTCGTATAAAGGAAAGCCTATTTTTACAGTTCAGTCTGTAAGCTTGATCGTTCACAGTCTTCTGGAAATCAGCTGACAAATTTCAAATATCATTGATTAGAATGCAGGTTTACAGCTGTTTCGGACTGCCAGTTTTCCCTTCCACTCACAGTTTTTGACTGTCACTGTCCAAACTGTCAGATAGTGGATGTAGACCCTTATGTAGACCCTGGTCGAGTCACCAGAATTAAGTAGAGTAGATCGAGAGATCGATCTATCTAAATAGGAGATAGATGGAGAGGCTGCAAATAGAATAAGGTTATTCAATCAAAATGGGGACCCATAGGAATCTATTGAAATTCATTAAAAATACAAAAAACCGGACGTAAAAATATGACGAATGGTGGCGAGTGAAACGGGGGCAACCCCAATTACACACACCACGCTGTTTAGACGTCCGATTTTTCGCCTCCCAGGAAATTTTACTAGATTGAATGAAGCTTAGCAAACATAATATGTATATGTATAGTCAGTTCAAGCAAAGAAGACCCTCTGGCAAGATGGATGAATGACTTAAGCCGCGTATCGACAGTCCGAGGCATGTGCCGCGAATGCCTCGAGGTACAGTCTGTTCACGCAAAGAAGAGTCTTGCCAATACTACTCGTCTACTATCTACTCCAGTCTCCAGCGCGGTCAATATTGGTTCAAACATTATTGATCTGGTCTCAATTAACATTTCGATCTTCAATTCAAGACCAAATCAATAATTTTTGAACCAATATTGAGCGAGCTGGAGACTGGAGTAAAGCCGCGTATCGTCAGTCCGAGGCATGTGCCACACATGCCTCGGACTGTCGATACCGGGTTTGCTAGCAGCGAGGCAAACGCGGCACACAATTCGCAGCGAGCAGTGCCTGTTGCCTCGCAACGCACAACGAACAATTCTACAAACTAACCTCAAAATTATACACCATTCCTATGCATTTTTGTGATTGAGAATTCTATTTGGGTGCAGAAGGTTGTAATAGGTAATAATAAACATTGCCTTAAATTTTTATCTACTAATTGAGCACAAACTAACCTCCAAAGTCCAAATTATCAATTGTCAGAGCTTAGTTGCTTTGTCTCCCGCTTGATGGCGCTAGTCAATTTGTTCGCGTGCTCGCATTTTTGGTTAGGTCGGTATTACACGATAATAGTTCTATGATCATACCATTCTATGAATATGATTTGGTATTTTCATCTCTTTCCATATGATCAGATATGCTCATAGAACTATTATCGTGTAATAACGGCCTTACAAAAATTGCAGATCACACATATGCCTCAGCCATGAGTTCATACTTTTTTTGCGTCAACAGACTGTACCGCGAGGCATTCGTGGCACTTGCCTCGGACTGTGGATACGCGGCTTTAAGCTCGGTCAATATTAGTTCAAAAATTATCAATTCGATCTCAAATTGTAGGAAACAATTCGATCTACAATTAAGACCACATTTAAATATCTTGAACAAAAATTGACCAAGCTGGAGTCATTTTCCCATCTAGCCAGAGGGTCTTCTTTGCTTGGACAGACTATATATCTTCTGTTCAATCTAGTGAATTTATCAGTACGTTTAAAAATCGTGGTGTTTGAAACTGGGCTTACAGTATTATATTTTTTTTCTCTTGTACTTACCCGATAAACTAGTGATTTTTCAGATTTATTATACATGAATTGATTCCTCCTCTAATCCAAAATCAGATTTGAATCAAATTGGAATCAACTAAAACTATGAATCTGAAAGAATTTTTAAATTGATTTAGAAAGAAACCCAAGACAAATGAATCTGGAATACCACAGTTACACAAGCAGATAAGAAGACAGAGTAATAGCTCAACAGAATTGTTAAACATTCTTCAAAACTGGATGGATTCTAAATCCTAATAATAAATCCAATCTCTTATCCTGTGTATTAAAGTTCTCTGATTAGCTTTTCCGAACATACATCACGTTTAATAGTTTTTAGTGTACTTGAAATCCATGAGAAAGCTAACGATAAGATAACGTGGCTAGCTATTGTGGTTTACTTCTATTTCTATATGGCATTGTGCTGATAACCTCGTCGCTACAGTCTGTCCAAGCAAAGAAGACATTCTGGCAATATGGGTAAATGACTCCAGCTCGGTCAATATTGGTTCAAAAATTATATATTTCGTCTCAAATTGTAGAAAACAATCTGATCTACAATTTTAGAACAAATTAATGATTTTTGAACCAATATTTAACGAGCTAGAGTAATTTTCAAATCTTGCCAGAATGTCTTCTTCGCTTGGACAGACAATACCACAGAGTGGGCTAAACAACAATATGAATGATGAGTTGTGTGAATTATTCAAAAACATGATAGTAGATATCAACTGTGGTCTGTTGATTAATTGAATGTCCAACTTTTTTCGGTGATTAGAATTTTCATTGAATTGAGCTGAGAACCGATTCATTATAGCGGATAATACGTGTGTCAAGTAGTGTGTGACATTTTTAACCGGGGAATGTATTGAAGCAATCGGTAAAATTTGTTCAAATATTGAGGTATGACTCAAAATTGTTTAGTTTATGGAATTTAATGATGAATTTATTTTTGGAATATGAGTATAAAATAGTGAGTTGGTAGTGAGAATTAGGTAGGTGAAAATTGAATTGTCTAGATTTCTGATTAGTATTTGAATTATTATTCAAGTGGATTTTCTTCTCATATTTCTCGTGTCAACCATCTAAATCCAAAATTCTCTGATAATTTTTTTCGCATCAAAAATATCTGTGCTAAGAACATAACCCTTTCTGAACTGAATTTTTCTTTAAAATTGGGATCGAGATAGTAAAGGGTCTGTGCCTGTTTTCTCTTTCCCTATCATATAATTATAATGATTGTGTGTTTATCTCTGAATAAATAAATAAATAACTGAATCTGAATTTTGTTATAAGAATTGGATTTTTGAGACTGAAATTGAATTTTGTGGATAGTTTGCTAGGTGATAATTGATATTTTAGATTCATTGCAATGTAATTCATTCAATCCAATGATAAGTAAGAATCATTAAATGATAATAATAATAATAATTAAAATACTGAGCTTTAAGCTTATCCTTTTAAATGGAACTGATCTTCGATGTATGATTTGAGTGTAGATGTGTATGATTGTAGAGGGCAATGAGTGACTCTCTTGTTAAGTACAGTAATTAACTCCAAAAGTTCAATAATTAATGAGTAGTCATTAGCTCAAAATATAATATGAACCAGTTCATTATAATACATGTATGATGATTCACTGTTAAGTTTAGAGTCATTGGAAATGCTTTATTCAATATAAACTAATATTAGTTGGTCATAAATTCAATATTCTGTGAGTCAGCTTTTCAAAATTCAATAATTTTTGGTGATTTAGTTATGAAGTCAATATATAGCTCAACACAGCTCAATGAAGGGGGTACATTAATCAGTTGATTGACATTAATGATAATTAACCTGTTGTCTCACATTGGATTTAGAGCGAATGATACACACTAGCCTACTCAGTTTTATCAGTTTTACTCGGTAAATCATTTTCAGTTGAAATCCTTGATTTTCAACTTGAAGTCTAGTAAACTTCACTGTGGTTAAGGCAACTTCCTATTTTTGTTTACTGCGATTCATGGATTTACATTTATTTTCTGTTTAAAATTTTCAAGTGAAATTTATTATTTTATAAAATAGTAGCCTACTCTTTTTTTACTTTTATAACAACATTTCAAATTCTAAAAAAATTATGTTACGTAGTTCTCTACCTTCGGAAGTCAAAATTTGTGTATAATTTAAGTTTTAGTGTTAACATAACTTTTATTTTCAATGGTTATAACTAGCCTAATAATTATTAAATACTTCAAATATTAACTAGCCTAATCGAAATTGGGAGAAGAGACTATTCATTTATTTTACAGACACTAATAACTTTTTGGTTAAAGAACACAGACTAATGTCCAAAACGTCTTCATACCAAATTTTGATGAATAATAAAGTTCAAAACTTGTTTATTTTTTTGTACAATAAAACACTATCTAGATTACTCGTTGCTAAGACTTGTATTTTAATATAATGGATAAATGATGATAAATACATATTTATCAAAATTTTTAATGTTAAATATGGTTTCTTTGGTACTAATTTTGTTTGCCTCGTTGTTTTTTTGCCTCGTCAGCGCAAATCGTGCGAAGCGGGCGGTAATGCGGTTGACGGCGGAGGAGCAGCAGGCAGCACCACGCATACCGCAGCAGCCACAGCCGCAGCAGCCACAACCACCACCACCACGACGCAGGGCAGTAAGGGAGGGGGTGGTGGAGGAGGGGGCGGGGGGGCCGATGGCGATTATCAGCTGGTGCAGCATGAGGTGCTCTACTCGATGAACTCGCAGTATGAGGTGCTCGAGTTCCTCGGACGAGGCACGTTTGGACAGGTGAGCTTACAATAATAAATTATCTGACTTATAATACAGTACTAGACTTACTTTATCCTGTACGGTTTACTTGTTTGGGGTGGACTAAACCTCCTGTAGCCGCTTGCGGTGTCGTGGAGGCAAATAATTTGAATTATTGTAAGCTTAAAAACTTAGTAGATACTAGTGACTTTCACTTTGACAACAGAACTCACGATTTTTATGCTTGTTGGACGCGTTTCGTGGCACTGAGCCACATCTTCAGCATACAAGGAGTAACTAGATACTAAGTTTTTAAGCTTACTATAATCAACAGTTCAAGTAGGATGAAGACAAAAGAAGAAATTTAAATTATCCTAAATATAGAGTACCGATTCCCAACTATTAAACTTTGGAATTCTTAGTTTTTATCATGAGGCAGCTGTATTTAAAATCCCTACTGATTGACCTTGGAAAATGGACCAAATAGTATTTCGACAGAAATTATCCATGCATATCCAACTTATTATAGAGTGAATTACGTCTATGCGACCCCTCAGGTGGTTCAGTCCTCTATGTATTTTAGTCGATGGAATAGTTACATTCAAAAATGATTCTGCGTATTGTAAAAATATTCCTTCTGAGCTCTCCGGAACTCGCCTGTACACATAGATGTATAGTCTTTGTAGGGGTGGGGTATTACATCAAAATTGTAACAAATATATATAAAACTATATTTTTCCGAGAAATTAAGAATATTTGATTTGAAAATTATAAATAAATTGATTGTCTGTAATGAGATGTTGTGATATTTCGGCATAATATGAAGGTGAAGACGGGGATGTTGTCAATACCACTTACATTTGGATATTTTCAAATAATCAATACCTAGGTTCCCTGGCAAAACATGCGTCATCCTCAGTTGAAGTACCGTAATGATTGCTGAAGGTAGATTTCTATTACTACAAGTCACGGGTACATTTTGGATACAATATGCAATAGGAACGCATGATTGTATGGAACTACGCAAATGAAAATTCAGCTAGATACTGATTAGGTAAAAAATCCAAAATTAGTGCTTAAATCAGTTTCTACCATACTCCCCAAATACAGAATTTTCTTACATCCTACGTAAAAGCGAATAAAATAATATTTCTTTATTTTTTTCAGGTTGTCAAGTGCTGGAAAAAGGGTACCAATGAGATAGTCGCCATCAAGATATTGAAAAACCACCCATCCTACCAACGCCAAGGACAAATTGAAGTGAGTTATCTTCTTTCTCATCTCTTTCTATTCTTGAATCATTTCAAGTTAATTTTTCAAAATTTTCATCAAGTGTCCATGGTTTTAACTTTCTACGTTTTCAAGCTAGTTCTCTTCATTTTATCATCTCTTATACTGTAATTATGAACCATTTTTTTAACATTTTCTCCAATTTTCCATGACTAATCCTGCTTATTTTACTAATATTGTTATTATTTAATTGATTTCAGGTGAGTATTCTGTCACGTCTGAGCCAGGAAAATGCCGACGAGTTCAATTTTGTGCGCGCCTTCGAGTGCTTCCAGCACAAGAGCCACACCTGCCTGGTGTTCGAAATGCTCGAACAGAATCTGTACGACTTTCTCAAGTCGAACAAGTTCAGTCCGCTGCCGCTCAAGTACATACGGCCTATACTGCAGCAGGTGCTCACCGCACTGCTCAAGCTCAAGGTGAATATAAACAATTCATTGTGAATCATTATTTATTTACATATTCACTGGTATGGTACAAATTGCCGGCTAGGATGGCGCAGTGGGCTGGGACGTCACAACCTTCAGTCCGCTAGCACTGCCTGGTCTGGGTTCGAGTTCCAGTAGTATATTAAAATTTACGTGTTCAAGTCTAATTCTTTCCAGTATAGAAATAAGTAGAGTGAAATTTTGAGTGACCAATAATATGGCATTTACTGTAATTATATTGAGTGTAAATATTATTGTTGTGTATTCAATACACTGTATTGACTAATATCGTGGCATTTGAGTACTTCTATTGGTAGCCGAAAGCAATATATTGTAAATCTCAAATCGAAGTATAATCTGTTTTGGTTATTTGTAGAAGTTGAGACTGACAATTTCATTCCTACAATATTTAAATATAGATTCTCTCCTATTAACATGTGATAGTGATTTTTTGTAGAAACTTTGTGTGATTTCATTCTTTCGATATTCAACCAAAGATTTCCTTTGTTAAGCCTGTGATTTTGTACGTTTGTGTTGCAAATGAGTCTGGTTTCATTTCTGCAATATTTTACCATTAATTACCTATTATTATTTTATATTTTACCTGTGATTTTGTCTGTTTTCTTGTAGCAACTGGGTCTGATCCACGCCGACCTGAAGCCGGAGAACATAATGCTGGTGGACCCGGTGCGGCAGCCCTACCGTGTCAAGGTGATTGACTTTGGCAGCGCGTCGCATGTCAGCAAGGCCGTCTGCAACACCTATCTGCAGAGTCGCTACTATCGGGCGCCAGAAATCATTCTCGGTAGGTTGGAGAGTATAGAGTTTCTAGTTTTTCTTTGATTTTGAGCAAAGTTTATGCTCAGTATAACAACATTTTTCTTCGATTTTAAGTTCCTCATATTTTGAGCTTCCTCGATTTACATTGGATTATATTGTATATAAGCCCTATTAAATATAATCTGATGCAAAGTAAACGAACTTTTTGGTTTTTTCTTTGATTTTGAGCAAAGTTTATGCTCAGTATAACAAAAGTTTTTCCTCGATTTTAAGTTCCTCATATTTTGAGCTTCCTTGATTTATATTGAATTATATTGTACCTACACAATCTTCAGAATAACTTGATGCAAAGTAAACAAACTTTTTGGTTTTTTCTTTGATTTTGAGCAAAGTTCATGCTCAGTATAACAAATAAAGTTTTTCCTCGGTTTCAAGTTCCTCAAATTTCGAGCTTCCTCGATTTACATTGGATTATATTGTATATAATAAACCCTATTCAATATAATCTGATGCAAAGTAGACAAACTTTTTGTGTGCTTGTGGATAAGGGGTGGCCACCTTAGCCACGACAAACCATAACTAATTCACGAATCAGCTTAGCATTGGAAATGCTAATGTGTGCGTATGTGTCCGCAATTTATGTTGCCAGGACGGTGTCAAATTGTACTTTGTCTCAAGTTATTGTAGATGAGGAATAGTTGAAAGCCATAAATTAGAAGTCATACGCAAAATAATAATACAATTCAGATCAGTCTCAGCTGTCAAGGCAATCTAAACGGATCTCGTAAATCATGGCAAATTTTGGTATCTGCTAGTAATAATGCTGGGTGTCCAATTTTAAACAAAACACAACTTTCAGTTCAGATTATAAATAACAGTTTACTGACAAAAACTTAAACTGCGAAATTACAGCGATTTATAATTATTGATCGAGCTGGAGTCATTTTCTCTTCTCATTTTGCCGGAATGTTTTCTTTGCTCGACCAGACTATAGAATGCATGAAAGTAATCCGATAGATTATTCCACTGGAACAGCAGGATTTGTAGTGTTGAATCTTAGATAATATTATATTTCATAGACTATTTTAGCATCTATGTAGAGCTATTTAAACATGGCATCTGATATTTTTGCTGTAGTAGATCTTTTCCTATAATCTTGTTTCCGTATTTTGTATTGCAGGTCTTCCGTTCTGTGAAGCCATCGATATGTGGTCTCTGGGCTGTGTGGTGGCCGAACTGTTCCTCGGCTGGCCCCTCTACCCGGGCAGCTCTGAGTACGATCAGATCCGCTACATATCGCAGACACAGGGCCTGCCCACTGAGAACATGCTCAACAACGCGTCCAAAACCACCAAGTTCTTCTATCGCGACATGGATAGCAATTATCCGTTCTGGAGGCTCAAGGTGGGTGACCGATCACAGTTCAATTAGAAAATTTATCCATTTTCGTTCTTTTTTGTACCGCATTTTGTGTGAAATAGGTTTTCACCTTTGTAATTCGACTAAGTCGAAACAATTGTCTGTATCAAATGAATAGTGGTATATTGAAATTCTGTGTTTTTTTATAAAATAAAGTTATATTCAATTTGATTTGATTTTTTCTTGGTTTCCAGACCCCGGAAGAGCACGAGGCGGAGACAGGCATCAAGTCGAAGGAGGCGCGCAAGTACATCTTCAACTGTTTGGACGACATTGCCCAGGTGAATGTGCCCACCGACCTGGAGAACGCTGAGTTGCTGGCTGAGAAGGCGGATCGTCGAGAGTTCATCGACCTCCTCAAGCGCATGCTCACCATGGACCAGGTGGCAATATTTACTCCTTTTTCAGTTGTAAAAGTGGTGTGACATTGGAACATAATGTTGCTGTAGGATATGTACTCATTTTTCTAGCGTACAATATCTGGGAAGCACTTTTTCTCAACACTATCATTTGATAGCCTAATACAGTATGTTGTTTAGGGCTACTAATAAAATTTTAAATGAAAATTGAAAATCACAGTATTTGCTTAAGAACGACATGTTTTGGTGTCATTTTGAGAATTGGTCTATTGACATCGTAACATGTGATAGAACAAATACTGTAAGAATCCTGTTATTTACTATTTTCACAAATCTTATGACAATATCTTACCTTTAAAGCATAATGGTTAGAGTTTCTATCTATGGACATGGTCTATTTAGAGTTGAACATCTGTAGCCAATCACAGTCTCTCTTATCATTGAGTCAAATGACAACAGCTGTGATTGGCTACAGATATTCAACTGGCCGACACTACAATTCCGTGTCGCCTTTAGCCTGAGTGGACAGTAGAAATTCTTCAATGTTTCCTATCCCATAAGACATCTACTTGCTTCTCACGTGTAGGCTATGCTAAACCTGTATTCACGCATTACAGGAGCGACGTATCACGCCCGGCGAAGCCGTCAACCACGCGTTTGTCACGCTGGCTCATCTTGTTGACTATGCGCACTGCAACAACATCAAGGCATCCGTGCAAATGATGGAGGTGTGCCGGCGCAACACGTCCTCCTCCTACCAGAGTTCGAGTGCAACTGCCGCAGCTTCCCACCACGCTCACCAGGTGGCAGCAGCGCCGCCGGCTCCCCCACCACCGCCTCCGCCGCCATTGGTCGCCACGCTGACTTTCAACAATCAGCTGACCAATCAGGTAGCGCGACAACGTCAGCCGGCCAATGAACGGCCGTCGGCACTACAGCCTCCGCCTCCTCCCCACCACCATCACCATCATCCGGCTTTTGATAACCTGGTTTGTTTATGAGTTTATGATTTGGGGTTTGCTTTGAGTTTATGATTTGTTATTGGTTTTGTTTTCATTATGTTTAATTGTGGTTTTGAGTTATAAGTTTCGATTTTATTATTTGTTGAGGCCATTTCAGACCAATTGGTTATGGAAGCTAGCTTATGGTTGAGAGGATCAACGTGATAACCACACTCTACCTCTATCCTGGTTGATGATTACTGATTTCTGTTTTATAGTAGAGTGAATATGAAACTGGAAACCAGTTCAGGCCCTTCATGGGCTGTTGAGCTATTGACAAACAAAAACATTTTTGACCAGCTTGCGAATTACAAGTAGACAAATTGCTGACTAAAAGATGGCGCACAGCAATATACAGATGGAGGAAATATTCCTTAATAGGCCATTACATTTTGCAATAAACATATAGTGTGTTCAAGCAAAGAAGACATTCTGGTAAGATAGGGAAATTATTCCAGCTAGGTTAAATTGGTTCAATAATTATAAATTTGGTCTGAAATTGTAGATCAGAATTTTTCATACAATTTGAAACCAAATTAGTAATTTTTGAACCAATATGGACAGAGCTGGAGTAGTTTTCCCATCTTGCCAGAATGTCTTCTTTGCTTGGACAGACTATTAACAGACGTCTGTTCTTTTGGAAAGATACGCTAGATACAGTAGAGTCACTCTTAATCATCCTTGGGTTGAACGTCCAATGGAGTACTTAACTAACCCTATTCCATTATCAATCAATCATTTGCCGCAAAGAAAAACTGCAATAATTTTTATTTTACATTTGCTCCATAGCAAATTAGCCAATCAGGGTCGTTTGGAAAGAATTTAAATATTTTTTAGTCATCTGATTGAAATCAATGCCTATTATCTCAGTATTATATTTGCTTTTATCAACCTCTTATCCAATCATCTTGAATAGAAATTGAACCATTGCTTAGTGGCAAAAATGAGTTGTTAGAAGAGAATTTTTGACATTTGAATAGAGGCAAAACTAGAGAATCTGGTTTTTGACCAGAATTTAAGCTTTCAATTTTTTATATAAATTTGTTTTCACTGGGTGAATTACCATTATGGTTTGTTCACATTCTTTTAGTTTTATTATTTTAGTTATTCCTAATTCCTTCAAAACTGTATCTCTCCTCTCTTCCCAACATCTTATCCTGTGAAAAATCCTTAACAACCACGCATACCTGCTTTGATCAACAGTATTTGTTCATATATTATACTTATGATAGTGTTTTACATTACTTGATGACTATGTCTTAGTGGCCTACACTACAGTACTTATTCCATATACAAAATGCTATAATTTCACAGCACTTTAAAAGAGGTGCTATCCAAAACTACGTTGGTCCCCAGCATTCAATAAACCTATTTGTTCTAATGAACTGCAGTATAGCCAAGGTCTATAGAAGAAGGTCGGGACACGGGTGCCATATTGAGTCTTAAAACGGGCGGTAGATTCAAAACTTCAAAGCTAGTCTTATTGAGTTTTAATCACAGCTGTAGTGACTTTGAATGAAAGTGTAATTTTTTGGGCAGAATAAGCAAATTTCATAAGCAGATGTTTGAGCTTTGAAAAACTTTTGAATCTACCGCCTGTTTTGAGACTCAATATGGCACACGTGTCCCGACCTTCTTCTATAGACCTTGAGTATAGCTGCATGGTAGTGCTGCTATCTAGTGGCACGGCTCCAGAACCACCCATTACTCTTATGAGAGTATGGTAACTCAATCCTTTGTACACTTTGTGTCTGTCTGCAGCATAGTTTTGGAAAGCTCACATTTAGGCATTATTGTAATTGAGTACCAAGCTGTGAATAATTCAGCTAATTATAATAAAATAATTATGTTATAATTTTCTCATCAGCTCTCATATTTCCCGCATTAGCTGATGTATATTTTCCCTCTGTCCAGTACCAGCTGTACAACAGCCGGGGTGTGGCGCGTCAGTACAGCACAGCTGGCCGAGCGGATCCGTTTGCGCAACACCAGCTGGTGTCGTCCATTCTGTGTCCGCCGGCCTATCAGTCGATGGCGTCGCCCGCCAAACACGTGACAGTGGTGGCCGCCCAACAGCCGCCACCCCAGCTGCAGATTCAGCCGCCGATCATATCGCAACAGGTGGGGGTGAGCATATTTATAATAATATTATATTATATATAATATATATTATATGAATTATTATGAAAATTTCACAAAGTATATAAAGTAGAACGCCAATTATCCGAACACCGGTTAACCGAATTGCCTATTATCCGAATCGGTCTAAAGCGAAGTAATAAATTGAAAAACAGCGTTTATGACGTGATTGTAGCTTTTCTTACTTTTTTCGAATTCTACTTACTGTACTGTAGTTTAGTACAGTATTTGTTTTGTTTTCCATATTAATTTAAAATCACTTCACTGTACTTTTTAAATGTAATAACGTTTATTCCAAGTTTAATACATTGTTTTTCTTTAATACAATTACATTTCCAATTATCCGAATTGATCCCGGTCCCAATTAATTGGAATAATCGGCGTTCTACTGAACCTTTTAAATAGTATTATTCCCAAGTATTGATGTGTTGTAATGATGATGGATTGTAATTTGTGAAATGATGTAGTTTAAATTCACTACAGGTTATCAAATCTGTTCAAATTGAAACAAAACACAGACTTAGGGTCAACATCCACTGCCAGTTCTGACTTGTGACAGTCAAAAAACGGTGGATTTTGTAGCCGGCAGGCAATTTTTGAACTGTGGACTGTCACACAGTGCTACAGTTCAACGATCTGTAGGTGGAACTGAGGCTGAGGCCGCACTGCCGGTGGGTAGAGCCTGGAGGGTGGAGGGTAGTTGGTAAATCTATAGAACATACACACAATTCTCAGTAATACATCGTATGAATGGTATGACGTCATACTGTTTTTTGAGGTTATGTTGTCCATATTTAAGAATTTCAAGATGGCGGCTGAACACATACCATTCATACGATGTATTACTGTGGATGGTGTGTATGTTCTATTCGCTATGAGCATCTACCGTGCTGCGCTCTGGTGGATTATCGTGTGTACTTTTCTACGCGTTTTAGCATACAAAGCATAGCGCTAAATGGGAAAAACGCATTTATAATTATAATGGTATTATTTGCTGCTTCATGCATTTCTCAGTAATTAGAACATGATATTTAGGATAGGAATGTTAGTTATTGATAGTATTATAGCTCATTATATTAGAAAAATCCTAGTTTTCAAGTATTTGAGAGCAGACAACCGCAAACAGATGTATTTGAGAGTCGACAAAAACTTTGAGATAACAGCTGATAAGTTATCTTACATGAAAATGAAAAATTGGCGCAAGCTCACATTTATTTGAAAAATTGAATGATATGAATATTCCTTATTAAAACATAATTAATAGAGTTTTTGCGTTGATAGTAACAGTTTATTAGATTAACTAACATAAAAACTATTCATGTACATTACCTCATGTACAGGTTAGAATGGAGCACTCCATGGTCCTACTTGATCAATAAATTCTTTTGCACGTAAACAAAACAATTAGGTTAGCTTCACCTATCAATATTTATTCAATGCAGTGAACCATTCTTTTTATTGATGAAACTTATGTATGGCAACTGGAAAAGTGCAGAACTTGAAATTTCCATTGCGTGTTTTATTTTTACAATCCAGAACACAACAATAAATTCTCCAGGACACTATTTTAGGTTTAGCCCTATCTCCTCCAATGTTAATTCGATCAATTTTTCGCCGAAATGATCCGCCAATAGCGCCTCGATCGCCAAAAATATCCTTTCCACCCACTTGCACACAGCGAATAGAGCAACCAACTACCCTCCACCCTCCAGGCTCTACCCACCGGCAGTGCGGCCTCAGCCTGATAGATAGTGAAGACTGTTTAAGACAGACCACAGTCCAAGTTGCAAGGTATGCGCCCGTGTGAGCTTATTTTCAGATTATTTGTATGTGCTATTTACATGAATGCTGGACCACAGTTCACAGTGTTTGTGACTCAATTTCAGCATCGATGCCCCATCATATGAAGAAGAAATTGGAAGATGAATAATCAATTAAGTATGTTGATGAACTATGCATTTAGTAATTTCAAATCTGCTTTATGTTAAAAGCATGGAATAGATTAAAGTCCCCACAAATGACCGTAACAAATATAATGTACTACTATTCTATCACTAAGCATCCATCCTCACCGAGTGTTTAATACCCAGTGCATTAATATCGCAGTAATTACTGCAGATATGACTTGACTTGACTTAATTCTTGTAACCCCAGTTGGAGCATAGGGCATCCACGAAAAGCCGCCATCCCTCTCTATCCTCTGCCATTCTGCTCACCTCTCGCCATGTCTTTTCACCTTGCCAAGCTCACTTTCTATTGTTCGCCTCTATGAAATCCTCGGCCTTCCTCTTTTTCTTCTCCCTTGAGGATTCCACTGTAAGGCATCCTTTTCAATTGCTCCATCTCTTTTTCTTAGAGTATGACCTATCCACCTCCATTTCCTCTTCCTGATCTCAATGTCTGTGGGCATCTGTCCTGTATTGTGCCAGAGCTCTTCATTTGAAATTACATTTGGCCACCACAAACGCTCAATCTCTGCAGATATGAAATTTACGACATTTTTTGTTGGAAATTTTATGTAGAATCAACAGTTTTATGTAAAACCCTTCATGAGACACTGTATGTATACGATACACAATGATTTATGTGGCATCTGGAGGTATATTATGATTTTGTATTATTAATTTTTCAATCAGTACTTCATGGTACTGGCAAGAAAATAATAGAAAAATAAAATAAATCTCTATTTGATATTTCATTCAATATTCACTGTTTTGTTACTTTATTTTGAAATTATGTTTATGTCAATTTAACTATAAAATTCCAATATTCTATCATATTTTTCTTTGCAGTACGTGCCAGTGTCAATGGTGGACGGTGGCGCGGTGGGCCGCGGCCAACAGATGGCGTTGGCCGCCGTGCAGGGCGGATGGGGCGCGGCGGTGGCGGCCGCACGCGGCCAAATGGCGGCCATTGTGCCCGGGTGGGCGCCTCATCCGGGTGCCGCGGGGCCGCAGCCTGGGGACGCGCCCGGGGCCGAGTGGGCGCGACCGCCGCTTTTGGTTGATTCGTCCACTTTGATTCAGGTGAGAGACGCTTGAGAGGGATTTTCCAAGTCATGTTCAATTTTAATGTTATTAAATGCTTGTACAGGGTGACACATGCGAGATGGACGATTCTCAATTAAATAATATTTGGCCAATTCGTAAATTAATGTCTATTTTTTTACTGGAAATCAATGCAATTTCAGTTTTGTGTGAAAAATAGTGTCATCAAGCTGATGTCCATAATCTTGAATGCAGGAATTAACTCTCTTTTCAAAATCCTCCGTCACACGGACAACATTTCTGCAGTGATAGCAGCAATCAACCCCTTGAATGATTTCATCCTTCAAACCTCGAAATTCGGACGAGTTGAAGTATAATATGCAAACTTTCAACGAATTGCTGCTATCACTACAGAAATGTTAGTCCGTGTGATGGAGGATTTTGAGTTTATTCAGACTAGTAGACAAGATTGATGGAACCGAGAAAATATAATTTTCTTTAATAAAACTGAGTTATAAAGAAAAATAGAAAGTATAAAGTTGAATAGAAGAAAAAATAATGAAAAATGTTCAAATTTGTTTTTTTAAGTTACTCGCAAAATTTTAAAGTCATTTATTGCAAGGATAATATAAATTATCATTGACAATTAAAATTTGACTAAATGTGGAAGTATACTATTATTGGTGGAAGTTGACTTGTGGAAGTCAAAGTAGACATCAATAAAAATCAAATTCAAGTCAATTGAATTAATGTATAAGAATTAATTTGTCATGCTGATTAATGTAATTGCAGATTTTCTGAATTCAAAAAGAAATGTTATCAAATTCAAATAAGTGTTAAACGAAGTGAAAGAAAACAAACAACTTAAAAGGTTATCCATCTTTCCAGTGGAGAAGACCCGGATGAAGATAAGATTCAGCGCCTCGAAACGCGCATAACAATGAATATTGAAATTAATAGCTAAAAAACAATTTGAATCTCTTTCACAATCAATCTACAGTGCAATTAGTATGAGAGTTTTGAATAAATTGATGCTCTGGAAAGTTTTATATATCCTAATCAATGATACAATTTTATAAGAATAAATTGATTGTAATATTCAATCACAACTAAATTCCATTTTATTTATTTATAGTTTTTTTTTCTATTGCTTCTGTAGAATCATGCTTAGTTTCACCCTTTCCTGTAGTTTTGAGGTTGAGTGGTTTTGTGGTTATCATCCATATTGTATGAAAATCAGAAATGAATCTATTAAAACAATCTATTACAGGTCTTGAAGAATGTGTAATAAAGTAGGATTGACTTTCACAATGTCTTATAACACATATTTAGTCAATAGCGAGGTACTGTTGTTTTTTTTTGTTACGCAATTATCAATTTTGGTAACTACAGGTTAGTTTACTCTGTTCACAAAAGATTGATAACCGTTTCTGTTGACAACCTAAATTTGTTCTTGATAAACTTTTCTATGTTCAACAATGTTAAATTTTTTATTGTATAATGTTAGTATTGTATGAAAATGTGACAAATTACCTATCAAAGGGGATCATTCCAATGTGATGTTATGATGATAAATAAATTTGGGAAGCGGTTTGTCCCAGTGGCAGAGAGCGTCTAATCGGTGAGATTAGATAAGCGACGTGCCTCTGCCAGCACCGTTGTACTGGTGACCGGTTCCTCTGAATTCAATTTATGAGCCTCAAAAATCGCTTCCCGGTGGTTCGGAACCCACCTAAAGCAGTCGGTCCATTCATCTCTCATCATCATCCTTCCCATTACCCACGCACAGGCCCAAAAGCCCATGTGGGCATCACCCTCAAAAAAAATGAATAAATAAATGCAAGATTGATAATGCTCCAACAACCGAAACCTGCATTTTGGTGAAACTATTCTTTCAACTTATTTCGATTTTTGATTGAAAATGATAATAAATTACAAGGAGTATATCTAGATATAGCTCAATCCCGCGAAACGTGTCCGACAAGCAATGATATCATGAGTACGGTAACCTAATGTTATTTAAGTGAAAGTTCATAGTGTTATTTATTATAATAATTATCAGTATAAACTTGAACAATAACAGTTCAAGTAGGATGATGATAAAAGAAGAATTGAAAATGAAAACATTCCTTTGTAGGACCAGAGACAAGCAGCCGTATTCGCCACCGAAGTGTACGACAGCCTGGTCGATTCTCCGCAATCGGTGGGTGGCGGGGGGGCAGGCGCCTGGTCGAAGAGGGGGGGCATGTCCAAGTATATACAGCAGCAACAACATCAGCCACCATCCAACTCAGGACATCATCACCACCACCATCATCAGCATCATCAGCATCTGACGGTGCCCAGGGGTGGTGGGGGTCATCACGGTGGTGGGGTGGAGAAGAAGGAGGTGACTCATCTGAGTCCGGTGAAGAAGAGGGTGAAGGAGGGTACGCCTCCCACGGCGGGAGGGAGGGGCTGGGATGCTTCGGCTCAGGTGGGTGTTTTCTATTGATTTAAATATTCTATAATCAGGTAGCCAAATTGATTTATTAATTTTTTTTATCCATTCATTTAAAGTATCACTTAGATAGTCCAGTCACTTTACACATGATTTTCTAGTAGTCCTATGTTGTTTGGATACATAACTGATTTATCACCAAAATATACCTTATGCTAACTCCGCCAACATGAAAAAGATTGAAATTTCAGTAAAATTTCTGGTATACAGCAATGTATCGTAGTTATAATCTTCTGGTACGGCTATGTTTGGATTATATGAGTATTCTGTATTTCATTTATCACTAAAAAATACTTCGTGTTAACTCCATCATTTGGTAAAACGTAGAAATTTCTGTAACATTTCTCGTCTACGGCAATATATCGTATTTCTGATTTTCTAGTAGGCCTATGTTGTTAAGATACATAAGACTAGTCTGTAACTGATTTATCACCAGAAAATACCTTGTGCTAACTGCGCCATCTTGAATAAAAATTGAAATTTCTGCCACATTTCTAGTCTACTGCAATTCAAACCAAAATGAAGCATCCACGATGTTTTTTATGGTAAATTAGTTACATACTTGATGCGTAGTTGTGAAAGCGATATTGTGGTAGTTATCCATATTTAATGAAAATATAAGATGTTGTCAAATCACTGATTTATCAGTTCCTTAGCCTATTCAAATGTTCCTACTCAATTATGGTCCTTAGGAACCATATGTAGCCTACTCCAACATCAATCTTGATGAGGATGGGACAGGTTTAGCCTGAAAACAACGGTACTATTGTAAAAAGTATAAAAATAAAAGTAGTGGTATCGACAAAATATGTGTCCTTTATTTCAATTATGGAGAAATACCGCAATATCTCATCAAATACAATCGATTTTCTACGTTTTCTCGTTTGAGAAATAATTTTCGAACTATGAATAAATTACATTTCAATTATATTTGTATCAGTTTGTTATATAATACAATAATGAATGATTTGGAAATTTACAAAAAGTTATTCAACTGTTCTTTGCAGATCGGTTTGCGCCAGCAGACAATCACCATACACGATACGCCGTCGCCATCTGTATCTGTTATCACAATATCGGACAGCGAAGACGAGGCTCCCGCCGCCCCCACCGCCCCCGCACCAGCCAGAGCAGCCGCCCCTGTTGTCAGCTGTGCTCCTTCTTTGAAATGGTGAGGACAACAACGAAAACTAACAATTTTGAAGTAGAAAAAATACTTGAGATAAGGAAACGAAAATCAAAAATTGGATTGAAAAATATAACGTGGGAAGATATAAATTAATTATATGATAATAAATCTCAAAATCGTGACCAACCAATGATGTTTCTCATTTTTTGTTTCCTTTTGATTGAGATTTGTAAAAGTTTTACACAATTACGGACATTTAACTTCCTCTTCAGAATACAATCCTTGACCTTTCTTGTATATTTCTGAAACAATTCTATATTTGTTGAAACGAGCAACATAACCCAAAATTTAAATGACCATGACTACAGTACACGACATAGAGCCGAATATCATCTTGAAAGACATAGTAAAAGATTATGTTAGAATAAGCCAAGCTAGATTGGTAGGGTTTATCATAATAAACTAACAAATTCTGTAAAATCCCAAGAAAATATACAGATCTTCAAGAATCAGCTAAAAAGATTCTTAGTTAATGGAGTATTTCATAGTATCCACTTAAATTTTTAGAATTTCGACATTTTATGTTTGAATAAACATGCTACTGTATATATTATTCTACTTTCATTGTCATCATAAATGGACTGGACTTACTTTTTAGGTATATTCAATGTAATAATCGACGTATATTCTTTCCAAGCAAAGAAGATCATCTGGCAAGATGAGAAAATGACTCCAGCTAGGTTAATATTGGTTAAAAAATTATGTATTTGGTCTTAATCGTAGGAAACATTCTAATCTACAATTTGAGACCAAATCAATATTTTTTGAATCAATATTAACTGAGCTGGATTCATTTTCTCATCTTATTTATTTATTACAAACGTGATACAACAATGAGAGGTTTACAGCTCTAAGCCAAAACAAACCTCATTAAGGACAAATGAATTACACAAAATTAGATATTAATAGACAATATGATGAAAGCATGTGAAATTCAAGTAAAAAAAACAAGAAAAATTTATACAGCAATGGAAAAATGTCTTAGATAAAACTAAACATACAATATGAGGAAAGATAATATTAATTTATTAATGGTACAGTGAAATAACTATCATATGAAGTAGAGAATAGGTACATTATAGATAGAACTACATTTATATAGATATTTTAGATAGAAAAGTCAAGATAAGTTGAACCAAAAATTGAAATTATGGTCTACAAACAGTTTGAACATCTATAAATTAAGAGCTTCATAAGATTGCCAGAGGGTCTTCTTTGCTTGGACAGACTATATACATAATACATATGCATAAGATACATATATACGTACTGGTGTATTTGACTTGTCTTACACTCCCTCCTGGAGTCCATAATATTTAATATTAGAAAAAAATTGAATTGAATTGAATTTGTTATTTTTCACTTTCAGCACGGACCAATCGTCGCAGTCTAGCCGACAGTCAACAGGTGGCAGCAGCGGCAGCAGTAGCGGACGTCACCGCAAGAACGTCATCTCGTGTGTGACAGTCGGCGACAGTGATACTGAGGAGCAACCGGGCAGTCACCACCGCAGCCCGCCGCAGCACAAACAACAGGGGACTGTGTTTAGCCATCAGCAGCACGTAGTTGTGGAAACGGCCGCCGGGGGCGCCACTGGTAACAATGCTATTGTGACGTCATCGCGCGACCTGGGTTATGCTGATAATGGGAGTCCGCAAGGTGGGTTTGAAAGAGATTTATGCTCAAAAAAATAATTTTGCATGTGTGTGCATGTAGGTATGGTGTTGCCACCTTGCCAACGACAAACCTTGACAAACGACGTAGGGTAGTCACGTCATAGCATTGGCAATGCGTATGTGTCCGCTTTTTTTGTCAGGATTGTCATTGCTACTGTTTCTCATGGGAAGAAAAGCCGCCCTGTTTGAATAATTGTTTTTTTTTCTTCCTCTCAAGTCATCGTGAATGAGGTGTAATTCAAAATCAAGTTTATCTTCTCAAGGGGCATCAAATCAATAATACTTTGATTTCACAACTCGATTTTTGATTCTCACAAGCAAAAAGAAGCACTGGAAGTCTGGAAAAACAAATTCAAATGAAAATTATACACTAACACTTCTTATACTATAATACACTTATGAAAGAAATAAGAGGATTAGTAGCATAGTCCAGGAAAATATTAGGTTAAATAAATGAAAAGACAAGTTATGGATAGTTATGGATAACTACCACAATATCACCCTCACAACTACTTAAGAGTGGGTGGTAGTGGACGGCAAACTGCCGAACGGCATAATCAAGCCCCATAAGAACAATGTAATTTTTATCAATCTCTTGGAGCAAATATTGCCTCTATTTATGGACAGAATTTCACGTTCTTTATGTCATTGGAAGAGAATTTTATTCTCCAGGGGCGTTACTTTTTACTTTTTCGATTTTTAGTTTATTTTAATAATTATTGCATAATTAATTAACTAAAAAAGTATTGAACTGTAATTATTGAAATGTACTAAAAAACGAAAAAGTAAAAAGTAACGCCCCTGGAGAATTAAATTCTCTTTCCAATGACATAAAGAACGCGAAATTCTGTTCATAAATAGAGGCAATATCAGCTCCAAGAGATTGATAAAAATTACATTGTTCTTATGGGGCTTGATTTTGCCGTTCGGCAGTTTGCCGTCGACTACCACCCACTACTTAAAGAGGATTAGGTTAAATGGTGAGTTATGTGAGACTGAAGAACCCTATAAAGTTTAATTGTTGGATTCACGTATTTTAAATTATTTTGATTTGAACATAAATTGAATGCGTAAATTAAGTTTGAATGCTATCAGAATGTTTAATCATTAAGAAATATAAACAGCTCATTTATTGCCTAAATAAAGCCAACATACCGCTGGTGAGATGTGATGAGCTACAGAGATGTTGAGAGTGGGACTATTTACATTTCTACTGCTGGCAGCATTGAACAGCTGCCATTTTGAAGGAATGTCTTCTTTGCTCGGCAAAACTATAACTTACCACAAAATATGACATTCACAACTACTCAACAAATAAATTTATGAATTCATTTTTTTTTGCAGGGTACGCACCAGTGAACACAGCCAGCTCGGCCAGTAGTTCTTCGTCGGCATCAGCTTTGGGCCTACGCCACCAGGCAGCGCCACCTGTCAGTGTGCATGCGCAGCCCGAAGTAGTGGTGCGTGAGATTAAGCACGAGCCGTCAACGGCGAGTCAGTCGAGCGTCAGCCATCACAGCGGCAGCAGCTCCTCGTACGGGGGGACGGCAGCTGTGTCGCAGAAGAAGCGACTGTTGGCCAAGGCGCAGTCGGAGTGTATGTTGAATGTGGTAACCAAGCAGGAGCCGCCCGGGGAGGTGCATGTGAGTAGTCGATTATTATTATTATTATCGTATGGCTCATTTGTGGGGAGTTCCGAAGACGTTCCACAGCCAACATAACCATAATTTCCCATGATGGAAAATTATTGTGGTAGCTCTTGATTCAAAACAGTAATCGATTAATTCATATAGTCTGTCCAAACAAAAAATACATTCTGGCAAGATGGGAAAATGACCTTGGCTCGGTCAATATTGCTTCAAAAATTGAAAATTTCGCCTCAAACTGTAGGAAACATTCCAATGTACAATTTGAGACCAAATTTATCATTTTTGAACCAATATTGACCGAGCTGGAATCAGTTTCCCATCTTGCCTTCTTTGCTTGGTCAGATATTAATGATCAAAGGGGAGACTGAAAGCACATTCTATAAGGAATTTCTTGAAATTTGTTATATCACTTATAAGAGAAGGTATTTTTGAACCAATATTGGCCGAGCTGGAGTTATTTTCCAGTTACACTAGTAATTATACTATAGTTCATACACGATGGCTTGAGACGAGATGAACAAAAGCTTTGCATGTGTTTGTGTGCGACTGAAGTGGCTTTCTCTAAGCCACGACATAAACAAGTCACAGCAATGCCGAAATCCCGAATTTTGTTGTCGGGACCGTAACCAAAGCATTGACACAAAAACTTTTACTATAATTGAACCGAAACAAGCAATTTTCCAATGTGTATCTTTCAAAAAGTTTACTTGTAGATACTCACTATTCTGAATTGCCTACAACAAAATTCGCGATTTTGGCATTGCTGTAACTTGTTTATGTCGTGACTAAAACAAATTCACTCCAGTCACACACACACACATTCAGAGCTTTTGTTTCTCGTCTCAAGCCATCGTGAATGGACTATAGTTATCATTGAGGATAATGCGTTTCACTGACGGCTCGTGCCCACAAAACAGGTGAAGTGCTGTACAGTAAAGTATACGGACACTTCACCTGTTTTGTGGGTACGAGCTGTGTTATAGTTGCCGCACAACCTGATATCCTTTAGAATATAATTGAAATACTCGAGTCCTGAATAATACTTGTGAAATTATCAGGCTCCGCGATGACTTCTACTTGAATGATAAAGTTGCTCATTACGTTTTTAATACTTTCATAAATGATTATTTTGTTAATTTAAGAATTGGCTTGTAACTCATGCTTTAGAGATACAATCCATATTGTTGTTTGTTTATCATTATTATCATTACAGTATCAATTACCTATTAATTTATAATTGTTTCAGTATCAATCAGTGTGTCACGGAGGTGCATCGTGTAAGGAGCCTTATCACTATGGCTCACACATTATTACCACCCAGGATCAGCACATCGTCTATGGAAGGTGAGTGAAGGACTCTATTTATTGCAAGCTTCCTTATGAAGTAAACTACTTCAATAAATAAAATAATATGTTACAATGATCAATAACTCCAAATGCATTCAATAAATGTATTTAGTTTCCTCGTTGAAATTGAAACAGTTATCTTATTAGGGTCTTAACAGTTGAGCAGGGTCTTTAATCCCATTGCCTCATGAACCTACAGTGGCGAACAAAAGGAAATTTTGGTCTAATTAATTTTGCCAAAGAGGATTGCTGAGCTAATAAAAAAGGGAGGTCATATAAACTACTAATAGCGTGTTTACAAGTTGTTTCATTGTATACTATACATGAACCGATGAAGTTTTCTGTCAAAATTCATGTTGTTCGCCACTGTATTATAGTCTTGTCGAAGACAAGATTACTCAGACAACAATTTCTTCAGAATGGCCGATTATAGGCTTAACATCACATACTTAAAAAGTAGAATGTGGGCACATACTAGAAAGTAGGCCTATGTGAAACGTGACTTGATGAGTATGTTACAGAGGTATTGGTTTTATAACCGACATTGTATCGAACCTATAATAGTATATTACATAATGAGTGTGGAAAAGGCGTTTTTACAAACAAATAATTATGTTCTCCAAACGAGCGGTACGCGAGTTTGTAAACTTTTCCACACGAATTATGTACATTTTTTTCGTCATACTAGACTGAGAAGGATTTATTAAAACCTCAAACAACTGAAAACATTAACTGAAGCCAACATAACCTCAACGCAACACTAGCACAAACGCACACAGTGAACTGTCATGGCGGCTCGTTCGACTCGTTTATTCATACGTCGGAGTTCGGAAAAAAGAGCAGTGCAAGATTTTCAGTGCTGTAATTATCATCGTGATGATGACTAGTGCTGTAATAATAATCAAAATGATTATTCCCGCATTCAGAACAGCTGATCTTTGATTCTCCTGTAAACGGCAATTTTCCAAACGCAAATTTAGCTTGGAAAGATGTGTATTACATACGAGTATGGCGAAAAACAATTTGTAAACAATTTAGAGCCAAAAATCAAGGCAGTTTCATCTGCCACTTGATACCAGCAGTTGATGTTGTCTGCATAATATTTATAATCTTGTCGAGCAAAGAAGACATTCCTTCTAATCGCCGATTGAAGCGAGAGTTTAACTACGCAAGCGAAGATCTAAAAATTTTATTGTAAAGTCACTTCAGCCTACATGCCGCTGGTGAGATGTGATGAGAGACAGATGTTAAGAGTGGGACAATTTTTATTTCGACTGCTGGCAGCATTGAACAGCATTCCATTTTTATGGAATGTTTTCTTGGCTCGACCAGAGTATATCTTGATAAAGTATTGATTGTAGCTTAGAATTCAGTATTGGAGTACAGTATAGGGATCCGTGGATACAATCGTTTCATAAACTAAACTAACATGGATTTCTCGATTCATTTGGAACCTTACGAACTGTTGCTGGTCATTATTGGCAACATCCGTATTTTCTAATGTTACATTTTCAAGTTCACAGCGACAAACTAATAATTATAGTCTGTCCAAGCAAAGAAGATATTCTGGCAAGATGGGAAATGACTCCAGCTCCGTCAATATTGTTCAAAAATTATAAATATGGTCTCAAATTGTAGATCAGAATGTATTCTACTATTTGAGACCAATTTTTTTATTGTTGAACCAATATTGATCGAGCCGAGGTGATTTTCCCATCTCTCCAGAATTTCTTCTTTGCTTGGACAGACTATAACGGTTGATTTTTATTATTGTCGATATCTCAACGCTGAATTTTTTTGTTTACAGTGACAAACGCGTGTCCTACGGCGGTTCGGGAGGGGGCGGTAGTTCGAAGAGGGGCGGTGGCGGTGGGGGTCCGGTGGTGGAGTACCCCCATCACGTGCAGCCCCCCGCGGCGCACACCAGTCGCAGTGAGCAGGCAGCGCAGCATCACGTGATTGCGGCCGCAGCGGCGCTGTCATGGCCCGCGCAGGCCATACCCATACATCAGGGATACAGGTGAGATGAGTTTTTAATTTATTTGTTTATTATAACCTTACGAATTCTAAATTAATGTTTCATAGGTTTTCAGCTTCATAAGTAAAAATTTCTGAATAATTCAAGTTTCAAGTGTAGACATAACCTTTATAGTTTATTCAACTATTATTTTTATATTCCAATCAAAGTTTGGAATTATTTTGTGTTAATCGTTTCGAAAGCAACCTTTCAAAATTGATCAATATTATCACTTTATGATCATTTCTTTTAGTGAAAACCTTTGACTGAAACAGAAATTTGGTTTTATAATTTGGGCAATAATTTTATGAAATGTGGTAGAAATACTAAGTATGTCTGTTATTAAATTAATATATAAATTATTCGATCAAAATTTGAAAGAAGGGACGTTTTGGACCGTGTGTTTAATCCTATTGTATTTTCATCTCGTAAATAAATTATAGATATTTGAGTTTTTAATTCATTTGTTTGTTTATAACTAATATAAAAGCAATGCCAAGAGCCCCTCTCTTCTCAAATTTTCCACAGTATTCATCATTAAGGCCCGTATCGACAGTGCGAGCCATGTACCGCGAATGCCACAAGGTATAGTCTGTTCAAGCAAAGAAGAGTCTTACTCTAGTCTCCAGCTCGGTCAATATTGGTTCAAACATTATTGATTCGGTTTTAAATCGAAGATCGAAATGTTTCCCATAATTGAGACCAGATCAATAATGTTTGAACCAATATTGACCGAGCTGGAGACTGGAGTAAGACTCTTTCTTCGCATGAATAGACTATACCTTGAGGCATTCGCGGCACATGCCTCGCACTGTCGATACGGGCATTTTACAATCTGAAGCCGGGGACACACGATTGGCGATTTGCCGGAAGGAAGATATTTTTTAGAAGAGAACATACCACATCCGAGTAAACTCCCGTCTGGGAGATTTAATTCCACTTGTCATTTTCGGCTTGATCATTGGCGAAGATGGTCAGGGCCGATCATATTATACTCTCGTCTATTTGGCTTGGGTGGAAAGTCGTTTTTCTCACACTCGTTATGTAATATACAGGGTGTTTCAGGAGGAATGTGCAATACTTCTCAGGCTGATTCCTTACACTAAGTAGACAAAAAAGTTCCATGGGACCAACCCTCAAAAACGCTTTGTTACTGAGATAACAATGGCGGAAAATTGAGATTTTTCAAAATATATTAATTTTTCTAATTTTTTAGAGGCTTTAGTGAAGTTTTAAAATGATCAATTCCTATGTAAAATGACCTGAGGAATTCAATGAAACCAGTTCCAAGTTTCTAACTTCAACGGTTATTGAGATAATTGGAAAAATATGCTAAAAAACGCCATTTTTCAACAATAAGGGTTATAACTAAATAAGGAATCATAAATTTTTACTTTTTATTAATGGAAGTTGAAGAGAGTAGGATTCTAAAGAAAAAGTTAGATGGCGGCGATTGTGTAAATCTCACCCAAATCTCAGAAATGGCGATAAAAAATCGCAAAATCGCTACTAAACACAAATTCACTTGTGCTGTATATTGTCAATTTGTCAACCCTTATTGTTGAAAAATGGCGTTTTTTGGCATATGTTTCCAATTATCTCAATAACCGTTGAAGTTAGAAACTTGGAACTGGTTTCATTGAATTCCTCAGGTCATTTTACATAGGAATTGATCATTTTAAAACTTCACTAAAGCCTCTAAAAAATTAGAAAAATTAATATATTTTGAAAAATCTCAATTTTCCGCCATTGTTATCTCAGTAACAAAGCGTTTTTGAGGGTTGGTCCCATGGAACTTTTTTGTCTACCTGGTGTAAGGAATCAGCCTGAGAAGTATTGCACATTCCTCCTGAAACACCCTGTATTATTGCTGCACTTGAAATATCCAATTGATTTATTAATAAAGAACTTTAAAACTTAGGGCATTGAAACATGTATATGTGTGTTTTATAATTTTAAAGTTTTCAAAAAAAGGGTGTTTGATTTTTATTTATTTTTCAATGATTTATTAATGTTTGTTATGACAGCGCTGCCCACCTGTCACCTCAACCACTGGCTGGCAGTCGCCTGTCGCCTCTAGCTGGGCAGCCTCTCTACCACCAGAGCGAGCTGTATCGTCGCCAGGCCGCAGTCTATGTCACCACTGCGCAGCCACCTGCGGCTGCATATCTGCCCACGCATCAGGTTTGTAGAATTTTGCAATAGAATAAATAATAAAATAGAATAGAATGACCTCTTTATTTAAATGGCGTGGTGAAGTCCATTATGCCATTCTACCTATGTCCACTATGCCATTCAATTAATGTCCATTCTACCACTCAACTAGGCCATTTGTAACAAAATTAGAGCGGTTACATGTGTTACTGGGATATTCTGTTCAAGCAAAGAAGACCCTCTGGCGCGATGAGAAAATGAATCCAGCTTGGTCAATATTTGTTCAAGAATTAAAAATGTGGTCTTAATAGTAGATCAAGTTGGTTCCTACAATTTGTGATAGAATTGATAATTTTTTAACCAATATTGACCTAGCTAGAGTCATTTTCCCATCTTGCCAGAGGGTCTTCTTTGCTTGGACAGACTATACTTTTCTCAGAACTAGTGAAATAAGTTCCATGGGATATACCTAAAAAAATGTTATGTTACCGAGATAACAGTGTTGGAAAAAATTGACATTTCTAAAAAATATAGAATCTTCTACATTTTTTTTCTTCATGTGAAGAAACGCTTTACAAAGTTTGTCGATCTTGTTCAGAAAACCCCTGTATATTTATGTTATTTTAAATTTTGAATTAAAATTTTTTTTCTAGGTGCCACCCCCGTCAGCCGCCTTCACAACTGCTGCTCGCGCCTTGCCCCCGCCTCCCGCTCATCACGCGTCCACACGCGCCTTGGCCGGGGGCGGCGGCCCGGGTGGAGCTGGCCCGGTGGGGGGCGCTGCCTCCGGAGGCCCACTTCCGGCCCACATGCAGCCGGCCGCAGCCGTGTATGCCCATGCCGCACAGTATGGGTACATCAGTCCGGCCAAGACGCATCCCCATCATCATCAGTACCATCAGGGGCTGTGGTTTGCCGCCGCTGCAGCCGAATAGGGAACACTTGCAGTGGCAAGTAAGTGGCAAGCTTACAATATTTATAGTTTTAGTGTCGTTTAACTAGTTAATAACATCCTATATTACCTAACTGAATGGAAGATCTAATGCACTTTATCAAACTTTATTGCCATTCTTGAAAATTAAAAACATTTAAGCATGTGCCACGAATGCCTCGCAGTACAGTCTGGTGAGGCAAAAAAGGAAAAACTCATGGCTGAGGCATATGTGTGAATATAATCTGCAATAATCAAAAATAATTATAATTATAGTATAGTATATAATTATAATTATAATAAAAATAATTATAATAAAAATAATTATAATAAAAATAATTATATTAAAAAATCTGCAATTTTTGTAACCAAAAATGCGTGCACGCGAACAAATTTACTAGCGCCATCAAGCGGGAGACAAAGCAACTAAGCTCTGACAATTGATATTTTGGACTTTGGAGGTTAGTTTGTGCTCAATTAGTAGATAAAAATTCAAGGCAATGCTTATTATTGCCTATTAGAACCTTCTGCACTCAAATAGAATTCTTAATCACAAAAATGCATAGGAATGTGGTTAGTTTGTAGAATTGTTCGTTGTGCGTTGCGAGGCAACAGGCACTGCTCGCTGCGAATTGTGTGCAGCGTTTGCCTCGCTGCTAGCAAACCCGGTATCGACAGTCCGAGGCATGTGTGGCACATGCCTCGGACTGTCGATACGCGGTAGATAGTAGACTAGTAGTAGTACTCTTTTTTTGTGTCAACAGACTGTACAGCGAGGCATTCGTAGCACATGCCTCGGACTGTCGATACGCGGCTTTAAACAAAACGTTAAGCTACAATACAAGAAACTAATACACCTGCAAGGAAACTCCTGTGCGCAGGGTAGAGTTGCTTACATGATTAAATGTAAGCCATGATCACAACTAGCCATTAAAAACTTGGAAGGAAAAAGAAATAAGAAATTCAATTATTATATAAGAATAGAAAAAAAGATGGAAGGAAGACAAAGGGAAAGAGATAAAAAGAGACATATGAGAGTTACTTGAAAAGTTTATCCTCTATCCTACTGGTTATTCCTTACAATAGTTCTTCTTTTAAACAATGAAAGATCAGATCTTTAATTCATAGTGCGCGTTACTCCCATCTGCTCACTTGTGATTCCGTGTTTCTCTGGTCTGAGTCGTAGCAGTGCGCGTTGACCCTAAGAATCCTCACTGATAGTTTTTTGTTTATGTTTCAGATCCCATCTATGTAAGCCGCTTCAATCTGCCGAGACCAGTATCGATTATTTCGATGTATAGATGTATCGATTGATTCGATAATCGATTAATCGAGAGATTTTAATTTTGAATAGTAACAATTGGGTTTTGTTTTGCATCTGTAACGTGATTGTGTTTGACGATTGAAAAACGGACGGACTGAAAAAAGGAAGGAGAAGCAAGACGTAGAATAGAATTAAATAACGAACGGACTAAAAAGAGGACGAAAGAAAGGGGAAGATTGATGTAGAATAGAAGAAATAGAAAGAGAAAAGAGATGACATAAACAACCCGACATTAGTTGTTACGTTTTTAAAACGTATCCTTGACTCAGCTTACTGTCTAGATATTAATCACGCTTATTCATTGAATTTTTGGGTTTTTATTAATCTAATAGTATCTCTCTTTCAATGTGTTGTAGAAGAAACCAGCAAAGAAAGAGTTTTAGATTAGTTTTGATAGGTATTTGCATTTGGATTAGTAGAGATGTCCGTGCATTTGAGACTATAGACCAATCTATCAAGAAAACAATACAGCAGGAATATATAGGTATTGCACAAACTATAATTGTTCTACTCTATAGACTATTTAATGAGATTATTGCGTGAAGAACTACCCTATGGTTTTGTGTTGAAAATACTAGAGTTCAATACGACAAGATATAGATATATTCAGGAGTGAAGTGTGATACTGTGTTGTAGTATATATAATCACTTGATTGTGCTTATTTGTAGAGTTTTAAAAGTTATTGTTTTTATTTTATTGTCAATCATGTTCAGCTGGACACTGTTCTGGGTATAGATATTATTTTATAATTTTGTAAAATGAATTTTGAAATGATGTACCAACACTCAAAGACAGATTATTAATAATTGGTTAGTTTTTTGGTAGGAATTGATGTTGTTCGATTATATCACTGATTTTAAAAGTAGAATAACTCATAATGTTGATCATTAAATATCTGTAGAGAATGAAAAATAATGCAATCATTGATTGAATAACGAAATTGATTTTCTGACGAATTTGGTGAAGCAATTCACTTTGAAATGAATTATCATAGTCATATTTTTCATTATCAATATTGTAAGAAAAAATGACTGTTCATCCTTATAATCTGCTTTTTGAATTATTTTTACATTGTATGTTACTATTCCAGCTTCATAAACGATAATATTAGTGTTTCTAATTAGATAATTACTTCTATACCATTGATTGCATCACACTTTTTGAATGATATTAAAACAATTACCATAATATGTAATCAACATTAAATTAGAACCATGTATTAGAAATCAATTTCATGATGTAATTTAATTCATTATGTTGTCGATGTTTTAATTATTGTGAAAACTATCTAATGAATGTCAGTGTAGATCACTTGAACAAGGTTTGATACTTCAATTTTTACTGTTTTCTATTTGATCATAACAATTCTCCAACTAGTAGTTTAATATTATTTTGTGTTATTGTATATAAATTATTGATAAGTTGATTGTTTTTATTTATCTGACGACAATGCAGTGATAGAAGCTAAATTTCATTTTTTCCATTCTTTGAAAATTTGAATTTTTTGTTCCTTAGTTTTTTGTTTTCATTTAAACCTCAAGACAAAAGTTGTGTCTATGAGGAATAATAAAAATTTCGTTGAAAATTTCAGAATCTAAAAAATCATGTTCATCTTTATTTCATTAGCTTGATCTAGATTTACTTATGATTTCAAATATTCTAATCATTTCTTCATAATTCCTTTTTCAAAAATTCAAAATATAAAATTTCAACTCTTAAACCAAGTTTGTTTGAAATTGAAATTCAACTCACGCGTTTCATAATAAGCCTTGAAGGCTTGATTCATTTTAATTTATTTTTTATTAAGATTTTCCTTGTTTGTCATGATAATGACCTAGATTCCATCATCTCATTCACAAAATATATTCTTTATCTTTTCAGTTGAAATAAACTTTATGTTGCAAGTCAGTGACTTGAATAGCAATTGAAATTTTCGTTTTTATTAAACTTTTCCATTTATGTTGAAAATTTTCTTTGTCCAGAGATTGAACAGGTTCAAAGAATAATTTATTTTTACTTCAAATTCTTATTAGGTCTAATATTCTTGATGATGTAGTTTTTAAAATCGAGAATTTTTGAAGAAGTTTCAATTTTTTAGAATTCACCATTCTTTTAAATCATTTCAATTTTTGTGGGTTCAATTTACAACTTTCAATTTTTCTTTGTGGTTTTCTCAAATTGATAACTTTTGAAGAAGTTTCAATTTTTTAGAATTTACCATCCTCTTAAATTATCTCCATTTTGTGGGTTCAATGTACAACTTTTAATTTACTCTGCGGTTTTCCTCAACTTACGTGATTTGTTTTCTATCTTTTTGTTATAGGTTCCCTGCTAATTTTCTAAATAGTTATGTTATCACTGAACTCATATTATCTTGAATTGTTTCTGAATCTTTTTCTTCAATCTTTATCATTTTTTTAGGGGAATCTACTTAACCCCACAACTAAAAACACTGAATTCAAAATTATTATAATTAGCTACAACTACAGAGTCTCACATTGATTATTGTACAGTCAGTAGATCCTATTATTTTCAAGATTTTCTTGTACATAGTAACTTTAGAATGATAGCTATAAATTGTATCAGTGTCCGTAGTTTTGATTCGGAGTGTTTCGAAATTTTTGATTTTTCGAAAGTTCGATTCGAAATGATTCGAAATTAGGTGGGGTTTTGTTACCTCTACGAGGTGCTTTTGAAAGGCCATTAGCTCTTAAATTAATGTGTTTTAACTCTTATCGTCAAATTTTATGACCAAAAATAAATTAAGGAAAATTTGTCTAGATAATCTTACCTTAATAATAATCTCCACCTTGTGTGCAGCAGAGCTTCAATGTGTAGTCTAGAAAGTGTTTAAAATATTTGATATTAATCAAGATTTTTCTAATCTCTGGAAATAATTACAAGTTGTGCTAACCACTAGCCTATAATATTAGTCTTGTAATTACTTGAACAACTTATATCAAGACATTGTGATAGTTAGCTCATGTATTTATAATATTAATCAACAAATAGTTTTTTCAATGGCTATCAAAAATACTACAAACTCAATGGCTGTAACTTATCGTAGATGATAATTAATGGAACTCAGTGTATTTTATTAACCAATAATCAGTTAATTTATAAAACTGTCCATAATAATCGTGAAATCATAATAAAAGTTGATTAGCCTTCTCATGCTCATAAACCACAAACTTTTGGCTGAAACTAATTAAATATAGTAAAAATGAAGAGATTCAAAGATAATTTTCACTTTAATGGTCATTTACTAATTTCAATTCATAATTACTCATAAATTCTCATCCATAAATCTGTACAAACTATCATGCTTTTGTTAATACACTAACTATTGCTCCAAATCTGTCGAATTTATCCAATAGATATAACTAATCACTCTCAATAGTTCCTTGGTAATTCTTCGACTCAGTCTTTTCTTCAAAATTTCTTGATATAATTATTGTAATTTACTAAATGTCTTACCAGAAAAATTAATGGAACCATCTACAAATCACCTATGTGTGTAAAAAATATATAATATATTTTTAACTACCTATAAAATAATCAATGAATGTGCCTATGTGTATTAATAATTATGTCAATATTCTTAAATATTTATATGTGAAAAAATTTAAACGTTAATACACGTTTTAGGTGTAGGTAATTTTTTATCATTCTTATCATAGGTGTAAAGTAGATTAATTAAAAAAACGTTATATCCGTCACTGCATTGATTAGAACTTGTTTGTAAAAGAAATAGTGAAGATGAAAAATGGAGAAAAACGCAAAATTAGAAGCGTAAAGTTTTGTCTGTCCAAGCAAAGAAGACATTCAGGCAAGATGGGAAAATGACCTCAGCTAGATCAATATTAGTTTAAACATTACAAATTTGGTCTCAAATTGTAGAAAACATTCTGTTCTACAATTTGAGACCAAATGAATAATTTTTGAACAAATATTGACCGAGTTGGAGTTATTTTCCCATCTTGCCAGAATGTCTTCTTTGCTTGGACGACTTTAATGATCAAAGGGGAGACTGAAAGCATATTTTATTAGGAATTGCTTGGAATTGTAGGAAATTTGTTGTCATTTGTTAGAGAAGGTATGTATTATTGGTCTGAGTAATTTTTTTAGCTTTTTGAGAGTTTCACCTGTAAGATTATTTTAAGGCATTGGACAATTCGAGACCTTTAGTTGAATTCAATTTTCAGGATACCAATCTTTATAATAAATAACTATGATTATTCAGCTTTGAAGGATACATACATGTGCCTGACGTTTCTTCAAATTCATTCGATTTTTCAAATGTATTTTTCAAAATTTCTACAATTTTCTACAGATTTTAATAATTTAATCACAATTTCTGTATGTTAGTAACGAATTAGTACAAGAACAAACGAATGGAAACGTACTCTTGAGGTTGAAATAAACGAAATTTGAGTAAATCTATTACCCTGAGAACCTTGGTCTGCTAACGTTGCTTGGGTCATGGGTTCGATTCCTGTTCTTTCTGGCGCTTTCCATCATCCTCAACCACATCATTCGCACATGATTAATTGATCTATGATATTTTTCAATATATTTCATCGGAAATCAATCAACTTCAAGCTTGAGTGTTTAAAGGACTTTCTAGCCCAAAACTCGTCTAATGAATAGTACATTACACTACAAGCACAGAAAGTAGGTGTTTACGGTATGAGGATAGTTTCCCGGGCGAGGCTTGCCGAGCCCGGGAATATGTTATCCAAATACCGTAAACACCTTTCTGTGCGAGTTGAGTACGATACTTTTCGCCACACTGCGAGAATAAGAATAATAAATATTGTATAAGAATGTTTGCGGCGATCGCTGATTCGAACTGAAGTAGGCTACGGCGGAAAGCAGTGCAGAAAGCAGTGCATTGTCGCCTGATCTAGCGGCCGGATAGGTAACTACCAGTCTCTTTCTGTGCACTAGGCTCTTTCGGAGCTAGTAGCAAAACCGCCTGTAAATGGCGTCTTTCGAATCTCAGTGTGGCGAAAAAATAATTTCATTTTCGTAAGCAAAAATCATTGTTTAATGTAAAATCAACGTCTTTCCAACAATCATTCATCTAATGTACTACAATAACAATACTTGATAATTATTTGCAAAATTTGTTTCTATTTTTATCTAATCCCCGATGAATCCAATGCCTGTCAACATATAGTTTGGCTGTAAATAACCCAAATATATTTTATAATGGGGCTGGACGCTGCTATACCTATGTTTTTTTTATATACTTTGTGTGAGGATTTAAGATTTGGCATGGTATTTCGGGTATATACCTAACATAATCAAACTGATACTATATACGTTTTTGTAGTCTACTTTTTATTTTTAGTGTGATAATTTTGCTTTTTCTGTTCAATTTATTGTAAGCTATTGATGGTTACTATAACTATACATGTAATAATCTATGTACAAGCATATATAGTGAATGCTTTTGATGTGAAATAATTCCCTTGATATTGTGTACGTTTTACTAATGGGTTATTCGCTTTATAAGTTTTATCGTTAATAATTTTACAGCTATTGCAAGAGTATTCATATAACACAGGATAGATAGAGGATACTGAATGTATTTAAATACTGTGGACATGTGTATTACATTATTTGAGATGATATCGAACAAGAAGAACCTCTTCTGTGCTCTGAGTGAAGTTCATCTTTGAGAATATTGTGGGCTTGTCTATTACATGATTGGAGATAATATTGAACAACAGAAACCTCACTGAAAAACAGTATTTATTGTTAATGAGGAATTCAAACAAGATTGTATCTGTTAGACTATGGTACACTGTGTTGGAAAAATCCTAGATTTGTGGACATTCTTGCAATAAGCTCCCAATATTTTTATAGCTATAGGACCATAAAGACTAAAGTTGTTAGTTTCAAATATTAGCGTTATTGGAATTTACAAAGAAAGCTTCTTACTGTTGTGAAGATTGTGATTTTATCGATAATCTAGGTTTTAATATCCTTGTAGACTAGTATTTGTATATTGAATGAAAAAATAGAGTTAGTTATATCGTTAGTTATTTGTTGGAGTTATCCATCATAGTGGGAGTAGTAACTGTAACTGTATAGCTGTTTTAATAATAATTATTGTTTTATTGGGTTTAGATTTCAAATACAACATATTACTAATAAATTGTTAGAAAGAATGCATTGGTATAATATATATTATATATTTGTGTATAACATTTTAGCCACATATGTTTCAAGGTTCACAGAAAATTGATATTTCTCAAATAATTATTGTAATTAAGTGTTTCTATAAATACTGGTGAATATTTATAACCACTAAATGTATAATCAACTATCGAGTTTTCGTCATAAGAAATGTTTAGCTCAGCGGACCAACAAATTAGCTTTCTTATAAATGATGGATTTTTTTAAATTTTCATTTCATTTACTCAATTTTCATTTTCTCGGAAAGTTCTCATTATCAGGACTTGGATTGACACCAAAATAAATATATTTCAATCTCATTTTTTCATAATAAATGTACATAACCATCCATAAATATCGGTTTATTAGTCTGTCCAAGCAAAGAAGAGATTCTTGTAATATGGGAAAATGACTCCAGCTCGATCAATATTGGTTCAAACATTAAAAATTTGGTCTTAAATTGTAGAAAACATTCCGATCTACAATTTCAGAACAAATTGATAATTTTTGAACAAATATTTACCGAGCTGGAGTCATTTCCACATCTTGCCAGAATGTCTTCTTTGTTTGGACAGACTATAGCTTTCAATCAATGGTCTTTATGTTCACTCTCAATCACTTCATCTCAATGCTGTGTTATAAATGCCAATATTTTACTCATTGTAACATAAATTACATAAATGTGATGTTTCTTCGAATTAATATTCTTATCCAATATCCATGAATTGAACCGATAGACTATTAATTATTGTGATGTTCTACAATACTTGTTTTACCTATTTAGTTTTTAGTGTAATTCAGTCCAATATAATTCTTACGTTAGCAGGTGTTCTTAGGCTTTTCCCGCTTATACTTATTATATTTTAATACTTGTTTGATCAATTTTATCCCTAACAGAAGTTATTAGAGTAGATTCGGTAGGTTTATTGTACTGGGCCTTAGATGGTTGATACTAATTATTTAGAGAGTTATTTTTTTGAGGAGAGTTTGGATATATATATTGTAGTTATCATTGTGTAGGTATCAGGCTAAGAATCACTCACGTATTAAAACAGTGTTGTTAGCTATAGATATAGTTGATGTGGTGTACTGTACATACAATACAAAGTTGAACGTTTTTGATCATATTGTAATTATGTTTTTAATCGCTTCTTAAATTGTTGGTGTTTCATAAATCCTAAATCATGTTCATTTTTACACTTATGTGAGGAACTATTGATGGAAATTCATTCATTAATCCAAGGGAAGAATTAATAAATGTTTGAAATTTCCCATTGACATTAGACAATATTTTCTTGCTTTATTTCAATTTTCTCAGCAAATCAAATGTTAAGCAAACTTTAAACGTGAATTTTTTCGCTTTAAATTTAATAGTTTTTCAAATTTTAAAGGTTTATAAATTGCTTTATATAAATAATTTATCCGTATTATAATAACATAAATATCTACTTGAACGAATCATGTACTGGATATTGGTCTCTCGGTGAGGGTGATCTCTCGGTGAACGTGATGTTAAGTCACGAACATTGTGGACTGCTCTTGGATGGGTGACCAGTATTTGGCCAAGTACACATTGGCGAGGTAGAACTACCCGTAAGGGTCTCCCCACCATTAAAAGCCATAAGAATATTTATATATTCAAGTAACATTTCATCAGTTTTTATTAAATTTTCCATGCTATCTTTCAATTTTGGTTTCAATATCATCACATTCAAATGATGAATGAAATTTAGTTTGAAAATGCCTCACTGATTGTACCAGTAAATATTGACAGTTCCAAAAACATAAGTACAATAATAGTTCTCACATACGTGTAAAGATGTCATTGGAATTCTATCTATCATTGATTGGATTCATAAGAACAAGTTGATATTTGTGGTGAGATGATAATTTATTTATTTCATCAAAATAATACAGTAAAGGAGAGAAAAACAGGCGTTAGCCCAAAACTTCTTCTACACCAATTTTGATTAAAATGTCCAAATTCAGGTTATGTTACTTTTTACACACTTTCACTTCACACAATTTTCACTTCATAAAAACATCATGGAAAATTTTAAATTTAGAAGGCAACAAAGCTATTTTTTATTCTACTTTAAAAAATAACTAAATTGTTAACATTTTTCCACTTGCTAGTATTACTTTCATGTAAGTTATACACAAGGTTTTCAAAAATTTAACCATAAATTTACTACTCAGTTATTTACTACTAATGATATTTTCTAAAAGATAAACACTGAAATATTAATAACTATTAAAAAATCATTTTGTATTTTTTGGTTTGTTTTGACTGAATAATTAAAATTGAAAAAGCTACTAAATTGTCCACATTCAGTGTTATTATGTATCCATTCAATGCTATAAAGAATTCTCAATCCTTGATTCTATTGCAAAAATTTTATCCGTTTCCTCCAAACTCCTCACAAATTGCATTTTATAAATAGACCACTATCTCAACTAAAATATAGTTATAATCGTTGTGATGTCTTTAACACTAAATGTACAGACTGACATTCTCAGATATAATTATCAACTTAGATCACGAACTATAATATCTAAATAAATGTATGAAAACTAAATATATTGAGTGTATCGATTCAAAACACAAAATATTTGCCCATGATAACTACACTTTCTTCTTATCTTAGTGTTTTATATTATCAATTTGAATTTAAATGAATTATAACAAAAATTATCAATTATCGTTGAATGGTGATAGCTACTGGTGAAATTGTATTGCCTTATTAAATTAATTATAAATGAATATTACGGTAAATGAAATATAATATTGAAGTAATTGAATAATATTGTATGTAGGTGTTAGTGTGAATTATGTTTGACTGTTGATGCAATTTAAGTTGGGATTATGTTTTGTTGAGAATTTATCTGTAGTAAAATGAATTCATGGAACTAATTATAAGGTCAAGTGTAAGAGAGGACCTGCGGGTCCTAACTTCGCCTGTAATGAAAAACAAAAAATAAATAAATGAATTCAAATCTATGACAAATTTTATTCTGAAATTAAAGCCAACCATGAAAGATTATTGAAATATAGCTTAAAATTGGTTCACAGGGAAATTATGAAATTTCTCTTGAGAATAATAATAGACTATTATCTAATGCTACCTGTTGGAATAATTTTTTTACAAATTTAAATTTTTTATTATTATGGAATAATTTTTTTACAAACTTAAATTTTTTATTATTTTATATATTGACTACCATCCTCTATCATTCATTGCCTGTACTTCAATCTCATTTTGTTAAAATAATTGCGGAAATAAAGGCAAATCTGTTATGAAATCTTTGAATTTTATTTTCATAATATCTTCAATCTCTATTCATTAGAAAATAGACTAAACCTAAAAATTTTAAGAGTGAATTGGAATAACAAACTATAACCCCAACATAATGCATCGACTTTCAAATACTTAGCTATATATACTAAACATTATCTAACCCTCTGTTCCTTGTACGCATTAATTGAGTAGATTGCTACTATATAGTTGTATATTATAAGTTGTTATTATATTTGGTGTGTGTAACAGTCAAGTCATAGTTTATTTTGTTGCTTTGGGATAATTTTCAATGTTCACCTATTCTGCTAAGATTGGTTGAGTTTTATATTTTCAACTGCAGTATTCTAAGGATATTATAAACACCAACACCGTTTGTATTTATATATTTTACATGACACTATACTCAATTACAAAAGTTGTTCAATTTCCTGTGAAGTTTCCATTTCACTTTATTATCAACATAAAAGTGTTACGAATAGTCACTTTTGTTTTGATTTTCATAAATAATTTATTCACTGATCACATCACATGAAATATCGGTCATTATTCATAAAAAATAGTCAAACTCTTGGATATTATTATTTTAATCAATATATTTGAAACCCATTCATAAATTTTATTCAATCGAGATTATTATTCATATTATTATTTTTACTACATTCATTCTTTTCAACCAGTCTTTTATTCAATTTTTAAACAATATTACCTAACTAATAATGATTTTCCGTAGTAGCTAAATGATTCAAGGTAATATATAATTATTACCTCCGATTTTTTTCAAATTCCAGTTAAAACAATAGAAGTCTTGGTTATACTCTATCAATGTTCAATGTTTTTCAAGAACTTCAAGATTCACTGGTAAAAACATTATTAGAGAAGCTTCAACCAATCAAATAAATAAACGGCCTAACTCTATTTTTATTGAAATTTCAATTGGAAGCTATTGTAATTTCCAATTTCAAAAGTCAAATCTTATCAAACTCTAGATAGGGAATGGGTTGTATAACTTTAAACTGTTTTACTATTTTTGAAGTATTCAGATCAATGAATTCATAATCCAATAATTTCATTCAATATTAAAGTTCTAGAAAAAATTTATTTGCAACATTCGAATCTTGTGTTGACCTCCCTTTCAAGTTTTAATGAGTATCCTTAGAGAGGAGTATCCACTCCTCTGTAAAATTAACCCTGAAAATAAACCAGTCTACTCAAATATAATATAAATTTTTTCTCAATAATGATTGTTAATTCACTCGCACAATTTGTCTTTGATTGTAATTAGTTAATTAATTTCCAATGATATTTCGTTATAGATTTGGCTAATTTGTGCTTCGCTTGGTTGTTTACTGTATCTTATTGAGTTTCATATTGTTCCAGTGGATTTTGAAGGCTATCGGGAAATAGTTATGTGTTAGCAATCGTTATGTGATCAGAAAATATTGAAATCCTGTCTGACAATAGCAAAGAACCGAACAAATTATGCTCATCAATTTTAATAAACTTGAAATAAGGTGAAAACAAATCAGGGATTTCAATTTTTAGGTAGAACTTAGGCACAAGATATCAGTCGGAGATCAGCATATATATTGTCCTGGGATATATCGCGTACAAATTAGTATGGGATTTTTTATGAGATTAGACTTATGCTTATTAGTTTTCATTTAATATCATGCATACACTCTGTAAATGTTTTAATTCTATGCATTGTGTAGATATTTCCAATTAACAGACTATGTTAATTTATTAATCATTTTTAAATGAATAAAACTTGTTTATTTTATAAACGTTATATCATCATTATTTGTCGTATTCCTTCCATCCATCATTGTTAATTTCAATACTCATTTCAGGTTTTTTAATCGTTTATCATTCACCAAATCAGAAAAAGCTGTCTCATTATTCTAACCAAGTTGACAGATGATAAATGTCAGTTACTTATGCTCAGCTCTGTCAGGACAGTCTCAAAATGGTCTTCAAGTACGTAAAGGTCGTAACTTATAGCTAAAGATCTATATATATATATATCAATAGCTAAAGATCGTTATTCACTTGGAGACCGCTCGCCGCTAGCCCAAAACCCACTCTTGGTTTTCTCGTAAAACTTTTCAATCTTTCTCGAATTTGATCAATTCATAAAAAAATTATTCTGTAGAGAATTATTGAGAAATAGGTGGAGAATGCAGTACCAATTATTGTTGTTCTTATGAAAATAAATAATTTTCACTTGATCCACCTTGTAGAAAAGTAGGCATACAGAAGGCTAAAGTCTTTCAGTCAAAGACTAAACATTCCTGTAAGCTTTCCTCATAGACAAGCATTCCTGTTTGTCTATAGAGAATAGATAATCAGTTTAATGGTTGATTAATGATTAGTTGAAGTTAATTGGCGAAAAATGGTTTGACTATCCATGAAAACAGTCCCATTCAATCTACGAATTGCTTCGAGTTGTAGAAAAATAGTAAAAATTATGAGGTTTAATTCACTTTATTTATCAGTTGAATTTTTAAATTTGAATAATAACTTTGATTTGTTTGCAATTTTTGAAAAATATAAGAAACTATGAAGTTTGATTCAGTGTCAAGAGAATTGTATTAATCAGTTGAATCATGTATTGGACAAAAAATTTATAATTTGAATAAAGTCTCATTCATCCTCAAATTTGCTCACATGAGATTGTACCAAATTGCCACCAAAAGTTAACTTTTTTATTTCACTATTCTTTTTTCGCTTATTTTACTCATACATGATTTCCTTTCTACTCATCTCACTACTCTCTATAATAGAGTACCCCATAGGAAATAATTGACACCCTTTCCTCACCATTAGGTCCTATGAATAATGGTGTAAGGAGATGGGTCTTTCATGTAGAATTTTTACATGAATCATTTTTCATTTTTGGAACCAAGTGGTTCTAAATTTCATTTGTTTGAACTCATCTAAATTCCTTTCACAAACTGGAATGATGAGTATTTTATTTGAATTTTCAGGTTGATGCCCACATGAGATTTAGGCTTGTGTGTAATCGTTTTACCTGGTTTACTTGGCTCATGGTTTGGAACCAACCTGAAGTAGGTTTTGTCCCCCTTAGAAGCGTTCATGTTTAGAGCCGAACATATTATATTATATTATATACTATATTCATTATATAGCCGAACTTGTTTAGTTTATGTAGCTTACAAATCATCACCAAGATTCATAATTTCTAAGAGATTTCCACTGAACTCAAAATACCTGGAATAAATGGTGAATAGATTACCAGATTGATATTCAAATTAAAAAATAAGAGTTCCGATAAACTTGAAGTAATATCACAGAAGATTTGAAGAAGGGTTGGAATTGAACTTTTGACAGTTTTTCATGGAATAATGTTTGAAGGTAAGACAAGTTTTTCACATACTTTTATTTTATTTATCCAGCATCGTTTATTCACCATTCACTGGCTCGTGAGGTGAAGTGTCCATATCTATACTGTACAACACTTCACATTTTCCCAAGGCACGAGCCGCCTTTGTGACACAATTACAATAGATTTAAATATAAATCATGAATATAAACTACGATTTGATTTCATTTGCTTGATTATCAAGCTACCAATTACCTTTATTTATAAGTAGAGCCGCATTTGATTCACTATCTCATTCATTTTCAAATTGTTTTTCAACCTTTTTGATGACATACATGAAAACAAACCATTGAGTACCTACCGTACTTGATTTCTGAGTTGGTTTATAATTTGAAATAAAATATATTGGAAAAGCCTGCTTATATAACTTGAATGGATTTTATCACAATTGATTTTTGTTTTGGAGGAACATTCATTTTCAGATAAATTTTTTTCTGAAACCTTGAAACAATAGTGATTCCAACTGTGGTTTGATAACATGATGACAGTATGCGACAAGCTTATTATAAGCTTTAGATACTTGTCAAAAAAATTATTCATCATAATTTCACCCAATCCTCAAAACTATAATTACGGTATATGTATTTGATTATTACACACACTTAAACTCTGTAATTATATTTTTTACTCAGTGTCTAGAATAAGAAACTAGAGTAATTTGGTGTTTTCAATTTAACTTCTTATCCAACTAATTAATCTTCATCTTCATCGAAGTACATTGTTGGCTACAATGTACTAAATGATAGTCTAATTTTAATGTACAATAATCTAGTTTTGTACATAGTACAAAATTTAAAAGGTAAATTACCTAATTGAAAAGTGCAAACAACTATACTGATGAATGGATTTTGAATATAACTTAATTTCAAAACATACATGATACAATATATTATTTATTTGAATTTAACATGAATGGAATTCTAATTAGATTCTGTAGGCTAGACGGTATACCGCGGAGGCCTAGCCTACCCCATAGTTATCTATCGGTAGCCTACTGTACAGTATCTATTATTTATTTAATAATATATTATCTAATTAATATGCAGTAGTAGTTTATTGTTCAAAATGTCTACTCTGCAACTGGAATTAGAAGAATTTTTAAAATTATGATCTTTTGATATTTGTTCATGCAACAAGTGGTTTTTCATTGAAATCATTTTCATGGTCCAAAAATAGTATTCAAGAAAATTGGTCCATCTGCATGGGTAATAATCAAGATGACACTGAATATCAGGACTGTAAAATATTGAAGATTTGATAAATTTTGGGTATAAAATGATAGAAAATAATATTTTTCTCATAAAATATTCAATACCGTAATAAAAGTGGAATCATTCATTTAAGAGAAAACAGTTTCAATGAAGTAGACCTGATAGTAATATCGGTTGTAGAATATCATTTAAATGGAAGTTTATATTGAAAAATACAGTAGCCTTAATAGAATATTTATTTATTCAACAATATAGAGACAATTAACGGGGGTTACTCCAAAACTATTGTTTTATAGATGTCAATAAGTAAAGTTACCAATGAGAATTATTCTAGTCACATTGAAAATGGGCTTAAGCTCGAAACATGTCTGTGAAAAATAATACTTTAAAAGTTTTAAAAAGGGTACCTATATTTGATTCTTTCATTTTATTTATCAAAGTTACCGGATGTATGAGTGGGCCTACCTAATTCATCAATTCGTAATTACGAATTGTAAAAAATTATCCTTCATATAAACTTTTGTAAAAACTAATTTAGCTCAATACGTTTTGTAAAGCAGAGAGATATTTTATCTAGATGAATGAATTGTAAATGTGAGTTACATTATTGTTAGAACCTATATAAATTTGAGCTGAGAGAAATTAATTGAGTTTGAAATTCTTAAATATTTGAAACACTAATTTATGTATTAGGTAGCCTTGTATGAGGTGTTTGAACGTTAATAAGATAGAACGGCACTAAAAGTCTGTTATAAAAATAATAGCGTATATCGTGAATCTAAAATTAATTAATGATTGTAGATTGAAAATTATTAATTTGATTTTCAGTAGCCTCGATTTAAAATTTTCTTAGAAGATGTGTATTAATAATCCGTGTATTAAATGTAAGCTAAAGGATAAGGTGTTCAATAATATTCAGCTCCTGAATTAACTTGGTACCTACATTAAAATATTTCTTAAATTATTGCAACTCAAAATTCAGTAGAAGAAAATTGAGAAGAATTGCTTCTCTTATTGTACCTACTGCTCACATAGTAACTCCAATTGAAACGTTGACAATCGTTACTTATTCCCTCCATAATGGAAAATGAAGGGTATTCCATTGATAAAATATTTTGTTATATTATATAGTACAGATTTTTTTTAAATTTCTAGTAAATCAATGTCTCAAATGATGTTTTCCAAAAGCAGATGCATTATTGATTCACTAGAAAGATACATTGTTTCACTCAATCAATTTACACTTAATATTATAGTCTGTCCAAGCAAAGAAGACCCTTTGGCAAGATGAGAAAATTACTCCAGCTCGGTTCGAAAATTATTGATTTGTTCTCAATAGTAGGAAAAATTGTAATCTACAATTTGAGACAAAATAGTTTTTGAACCAATATTGACCGAGCTGGAGTCATTTTCTCATCTTGCCAGAGGTCCTTCTGTGCTTGGACAGACTATACCAGAAATCTTGAGAGACTCTATATCTCACCTGCTTCTATGGGACGAATTATAGAGACTGTATAATCCAGTCTCGTAGGAGGAATAAATAAGTGATCCTGCAACTTCTCAATTTACAAAGTTTTATTCTTCATGTGAGTTATTGATTTGATTTCAAATTATTGTTAAAAGATTTCCACCAGAGTATTTATAACACTCAAGAAAAGTGTGTTTGAAGTAGGGACTGTATAGAAACAATTCCAATATTAACAAAATGAACTTTTTATAAGTTTTTAAATCCAACTTTACAACAATTCGATGATAATTTCTCAAATAACTTATATGAATATCCCACGGTATTTCGACATTACATCACATTATGAATAATTGAATTAGATTTTCTGATTTTTCTGATGTGTTCAAAGTCTTCAGACCAAGTAGGCTACCTATTAGCATTAAAATTAGAGTTATATTATTTCTAATCTTAATTGAATTTAAATTATAATAAAATATACAAATAAATGATGATTTTTGAAAATATGATTATTTATCAGATACGGTACCTTATTGTTATATCATATGTCATTCAGGGGCTGAAAATTGTGACACCTTTTTACAAAATGAAGAAACAAATGGACTGTAAACTATGTAATTCTAGCAACTAACTACTATTTGATCAGGAGCGACCTGAAAACTCTGACACCAGACCTGATCCAGCAAGGTTACACGAATATAATTATTATTATTACTACTGATACCCTAGAACATCTCCATTATTTGTATCAAATTACTACCTATTACAACATAAAATGACTATCTAAACATAAAACTTTCGATTAGTCGTGATAAATACTCTATATAAACGTGACTATTATAGATATTTACAATAATTATTATGTATCATCCTTACTCAAATGTCCACTTGATGTAATAAAAATAATTAATCAACATTACAGAACTATATTTATTTGTACTTTCTGAATTTAATGTGAATCATTAGGATGCATGCACTTTGATGTTCTCATATTGGGTTGCATCACAGAGAAGAACTGTGGATGGAGAGGAGAACTCTTCTCTGTGGTTGCATGAAGCAAGATCAACTTCTAACCAGTGGTTAGCTAATTAAAATGGTTGATTCCAGCTGGTCCAACTGAAGAAAATTTACCTATTCTCTGTATACATCGATTTAGTCCAACCCCACTTCAGATGATAACTTATCACTGTAAAATAATCATTCATGAAAAAATAACAGGAATAATTGTCTACTATATTGATGTTTCCAACTTTATAGTCGTGAATTTATTTATATATTGTCAACTAAACTATGAAGCAAAGTTATCAGGGTGTCAATTTAATAATAGATATTGATTACAAAATAATACAAACACTGTACCTATATTAGTGGTTTGAATTGGATAGCCTAGTATCCAAGTAAGAAAATTGTCAGAATCATTTGAAATAGGGTAATTGTAGATTTTTCAACAATATTATTTTATTTCGCTTTTTATAAACTCAGTTGTTGCCAGCTTTAAAAGGTTGTTTCGAATTATAAATTTTGTGACTTCTCAACGGTAGTTTTGTTTGCTCTTACTGAAAAAAATACCACGGTTGTACCGGTACGGTACTCAGTACAGTACTAAGGTAGGACTAAGTACTAAGATATATAGTAAGTTACTAATAAGTAAAGCCTACTATGATACCGTATAGTAGGCTATCATGGTATTCATAGTAGTGTTGAAGGTATTGAAATCTTGAGATGATGAATTCGTTAGAATAGATTAAATTCATTCTTATATTTTCTACGCAGTGTTCAATTAACACCAAAAATTAATAATCATTCATAGGTTTTTGTAAAAAACCTATATTCAACTTAGTGTAATCTATTTTATTGTTATATGTTGTGCATGATTTATTAGATAAGTGAATATATTCATCAAAAATACGCTTAAAAAGTGGCTACTGTATAATTTAAAGAGTAAATTTATAGCTAAAGTATGAATAAGTTCAATCCACAGACACTAGAATACATTATATTCTGTATTCTAGAATCCGGGGTTTAATCTGTATAATTTTCATTGAAACCAATATAATTCAAATTATTTATTTGTTGTGAAGGGCCTATATTTTTGATGTGCGATGTACTGTAACAATATTATTTTATATATAATTATTTGCAGCTATAGAGTTTGTAATAATAAATATCTTACTTAAAACTCAATGTTTCATTGTAAAGTAACGTAGTGCTATAAGTAGCCTATATTGTATTGTTGTCTATAATAATAATAGTTATTATTGTGTTGATGAAAATATTGCAAAATTCAAATTAACGAAATTTATTGAGCATGTACTTGTGTTGCACTTGCATGTTTGAGATTGTCATAAATAAATAAAATTTATATTGCTAGATTGAGTAACTTACTTTCATTATTTTTGAAATCTAACGAAACATTAGCTAACACTAACTGTGAATAAATTGTGAATAAAAAGGGTACTCACATAAATTCTAATTGTATAATAAAATCTCACAGTTGTAGAATTTAATAACTTTATTGAAATCAAACAAACATAGCTACTATTTACAAATGAATATTGATACAATAAGCCAATAACTATATTGAAAAAATACTCATCAGGTAAGTATAATCAGTAATCAAATTCAATAAGTTAATCAATCAGTGAGATGACACCATCAAAACATTTTACATTACTTTCCGTAATTTCACATTCATCAGTAATTATAATACTGTAATAGAATTCATTAATCAATTTTCAGATGATGTGATGTAATAATTTTTATTTTATTGTAATAAGTAGTATTATTTTATAATTATTGAAAGATTCCACCTTTCAACTCAATTTAATTTCCATAACGGATCATATCTAGACAATAATAAACAACAAGGACAATAAATTTATTTCCCAAAACCTAGATCCAATTGTAAGGGAAGAGTTCTATCCTAAAAAGGAAAATCCTAAAATATAGGATCTCATCTGTTAAAAATCAAAGAGAATCTTGAAAAAGAAGCCTCAGAAACATCCAAAAATTGAATTAACAGGATATATTGTGCATAATTTTTTACTGAATAGTTAGTTATGTTCACTTGATTCTGAGTGGCATCCCCGACAAAAGAATCGGATAGTTGATAGTGACAACATAGATATAGATTTTACTTTCTATAATACATAGTTATATTGTGACAACAATATAATAATGGTTACATAGTTACAACAAGAATATAGCTTATAATTTCTATAATACAAAGTTATATCGACTAATTAATTGGTGGCCCTAACAAAAGAATCAGGCTGACGAAGCCTCTTAAGTCTTTCAGCGCTTTGTACATATTCTTTGAGTTTGTGCATGACGCTGTTATCAAATTCGGTAGGCGTTGGTTTAATGCCAGTTGCCCAATAGTATATGTCCCAATCGTTCGAAGGCAGATTGATCAGTCGATCATAATCGCCCAGTTCGGTTTTATCCATTTTCTGCAGGAAATCGTTCGCAAAATTGCCCAGAAGTATGTCGTTCTCAAGCATGCCACGCTTTCTTGACTGGTACAACAATCTGGAAAAAGAAAATTCGGGTTTAACTTGGTATATACTTATCTACAGAAAAACATTCTAGAAAGTCACTATTGATATTAGCCTAATTATTAAAAAATATACACATTTGAGGGCACCAGGCAGGATCTCAATACTTGAGATCGTTATCAAGGACTGGGGTCCCCAGACCGGCAGTGGAATTTTGATCAGCATTTGATCGACAGAGTTGGATTGATCCCTTTATTGTCCTCAGAACACAATTCAAATTCAAAAGTTGATATAAAACTAACAATTACATCAACTTGAAAAAAGTTTAGTATATTGTTGAATTCGTACAAGATAATTGCAATAAAAATAAATATTTGTTATTACTACAACACTATTTATAAATGGAGCAAGGAGCGTGACTTTATGACCACACTGGATACATCAACTAGACTGGAATGGAAAACATGGTCCTTGAATAATTGATAAAATAGTGTTCTCATTTCTTGGCAGTGGCAGCAAAATATTTGTTTTTTTTCTTCTTTTGTCTTCTAGAGTATCTAGTTACTCCTTGTATGCTGAAGATGTGGCTCAGTGCCACGAAACGCGTCCAACAAGCATAAAAATTGTGAGTTCTGTTGTCAAAGTGAAAGTCACTAGTATCTACTAAGTTTTTAAGCTTAAAATATTTGTTTCTATTCCAATCATCTTTAGAGAAGGTACTCATTTGTGGAGTTTCAATGGATCTTGATGAAACCCATTATAAATGTAAACACATTCAGGCATCTATCTCAAGTACTATTCTCAATTCAATCATTTTTCAAGATAAGATATACTGTACGGTACATTGATTTTCATTTGAAACAATTGTACAATAAAAAACTTATTCTCATAATCCAATTATAGTTTTCTCTAGATTGTGAAAAAGCAGTTGAACAGTCTAGTTGGAGGAAACTATTTATTTAGGTAACTTAGATCAATTTTTCCCCCAAATTTTATACGAAAACCAAAATAATTTTACTGGGAGTATTCTGTTTCCAATATCACTGAGATTGAAAAATGAAAACAAATAAATAAAGACGAAATGACCTGACATGGCTTGTGAAAGGACTTACTAACATTACCCTATCAATTCCCATTATTCTTAATTACAAGGACAATGCTAACACAGTATTTATCCAGATTGATGACAAAGAGAAGAACTATTGGGTTGAATAAATTCCTTTATTTAAGCCTGGGAGGGCGAAGTTATGGCGTAGCCGGCCCTTCACCCTCAAGTAAGTATGAAGTGAATAAAATTATCCAATAATGATAAGATTATTAAACTATTAGATTTATTCATTTGGAAACCTGACAACAGGCAATGGAAAAATTTATTAATTACCTTGCTCTCTTAACGTCCAACGATTCATTCATTTTCTCCTCATATCTGGGAATCGCTGGTTCGCGACTGGGGGGAAAAAATTCCTCGGGCTCACTTCTCAGAACGCTGCTTGTTCTCATCATGCGACTGCAATTTTTCATTGAGATTTGCTGGAAAAAATGTAATACAGAACGTTTGAAAGATGGAACGTAGATCGAACGGTAATGATTTATAATTGGAAAGGTTATTAAATAGAGTGTGAAAAGAGAAACCTTAGAAAGACTCAAACTTGAAAGTATCAGAGGTTTGCGGGTTTATAATCCTCCGTTTACACCCGATGGAACCAAACGAAATTTTACGTTTTTACATGGAAAATACAGACCTCATTTCATTAATAAGTTACCAGAACAGCTTGTGAATTTCAGCGTAAATTTTGCAGTAGGGTGCCCTGCCCTACATCAAAATTTGAAGGAAAGTAGTTTTGATATTGTTAATAGTATCGTGCATTATAATGCCTCACTAGTATTTAAATCAGTAATGTCATTGTAGGGGGACTGAATAAAATAATTTATTTTTATTAAGAAAAGTTATTATTTCATTTGAGTTACCTGTAGTTCTACAGCAAATATTCTCTTTGACAAGCGCAAGCACTGCATTTTGAATGGAATTGCTTTATTCTGCAATTAATTCAAACTTTATTGAGTTTCTTAAGTCTTTTGAAATTTATTATATTTAAAATAACGAAGGAATTATTTAAAAACTTCTGGATCTGGTTATATAACCTAAAATCTTTATTTAGATTATTTGTGAAAGACGGCAGACGACAGCAGCAATCAGCTGTTTTGTTGTGAGCTTGAAATTGCACAATATTACAATCTTGGATAATATGAGAAAATAATGATATAATAAATCAATTAATCAATTTCACAATTTTTAGTCAAATCAATTATGAGATGTTCAATTTCACAATAATTCTTAACATTTCTTGTTATTTTGGGAGAAGCCCTCTAGCGGCCTCCTTCTCAACTCAACTGAAATTTTTTATTTCCGATTTCCGGCGTCTAAAACAAAGTTAAAGTTGATGTTTTTTAAGGTTATTCATTGTTGAGTAACTTCTTTTTTCAAGTTTATTACAATTATAATTTTCTGTGATTTATTCTATAGAAGTAGTTTGAATTACTAAAGAAAGGTAAGTTTCAAATCATATTAAAAATTTTCCACATTATCTTTGTTTTATACCATAAATTATTCTCCTCCTATTATCGGCGTGCTTGAATGCACAGGACAGTTGTCAAGACAGTTGTAGCTTGTAGTATTCTTGTGAATATATTATTATTGCTGTTCTATTTTCGAGTTGAATAATGTCATGGCTCATTAGTCATAGGTTGAAAATGATTGATGAAGGTTAGACCCGATCAATCTGTTGAGCCTAAACCCACATTTACGCCGGAGTTGATAACTATACAAAACTGTTGATAATTTTATATAAATTATATAATACATATGTCTATATAATAATACGGTAATCACAAAAGTTATTAACAATTTTGTTATTAACTCCGGTGTAAACGTGGCTTAATATTTCTTCCATACTCATACAACCTGTTCAATTAGGAAAATGAGAGGTGAGTGAACGCTGCTTGAACTTTATTTATTGAAAGGCCTACTCAATTTTTTAGCTTAGGCTATATGATTTATAAAATTATTAAACTAAAACATGGTTTCTTATGATTACTAATCTTCGTCGTAGTAGAACGTAGAAGCCAACAATATTGGTGCTTTAGCGGATGTCTATTATTAAAGACAAGACGCTAATCTTTGTCAGGGTAGCGTGGAAGCGATTTATGAAAGTAAAACGGATTGATAAGGTCGCTCTCGACTCTATATACTTTCCTATTCCACTTGCCGACTCTCTTGACAAAATTGATCATAACAGTTATTCAACAATATTTTTGTATAGTCTGTCCAAGCAAAGAAGACATTCTGGCAAGATGGAAAAATGACTCCTGTTTGGCCAATATTGGTTCAAAAATGATAAATTTGGTCTCTACTTGTAGAGCAGAATGTTTTCTACAAAAAACCCGCAGCCGCACCATTTTAAAAAATTTTCACCCTTATTATTCCTATTTTTATCTTATTGTTACATCTATTTTTCAGTGTTGGAGTGTTACATTATTGATAACTCAATACGTTGATTCCTTCTGCTGCATCCACTACCCACACACGTCGTGTGATTGTCGTCTCAGAATCACTTACTAGGAGTGATTCACTTGTGAAAGTGAAAAACTCTTTTGGTGCATACTCCGCTTGGAGAACCAGCCTCCACAACTTCAGGACCTCCTAAAATCTTCAGGACATCATAACAACTTCAACTAGTAACTTCATTTATCGAATGTCAACTTGGTAAGTTTGTTTTTTCAGTTGAAATTCACGAATGCAGAATTAAACCATCACAATTTAGTCGAGAAATAGTACAGGCTACGCCTGGTTTCTCTAAAGGTAATTAGAATAGAGGTAACAGTAATCGTAGCCGTAGCCGGGAGAAAACCGTGAGTTCTGACGTCATCAGAACCACAACTGTTGAAGTTGAGAAATTCACAGCTGTGGTTCCGTTGACGTCAGAACTCACGGTTTTCTCCCGGCTACAATTACGATGAGTGTTACCTCTCTATTCCAATTACCTTGGTTTCTCTTACCTCAAGTTGAAATAATGATAATATTATGATTTGTGTAATAATGAATGGATAAATCTTGTTTGCCCAAGTTCAAGTTATTTTTGACCAACTTTTTAAAATAGAAAATATCGAATAATTTTTATTAATTTGTTAATGATTTTTTCAGAATAGACCATCTTACTTCAAGTTTAACTGTACTGTGTAACATTCTAATTTTATTCCTATTATTGATTTTCTTTCACTATTCCTATTCTCATCTCATTGTTATTACTATTTTTCAGTGTAGGAGTCTCACATTATTGCCATCTCAGAATCACTTATTAGTGCGTACCCCGCTTGGACACATCTGCCTCCTCAACTTAAAATCTCTTCAGGGTATCATAACAACTTCAACTAGTAACTACATTCATCGAATGTCAACTTGGTAAGTTAGTTTTTTAGTTTGAAAACTTCGAATTTTACTATGATTTATTGCCATTTTTAACAGATCTACTACTAATGGGTGACACAAAAAAACGGGAACTTTTGAAGTAACACGTACGTGAATAAAGAAAATGTAATCATTAGTTTTATTGCTGAAAATGTGAAGTAGAATAGTTGCCATTTATAGTTGTAACAAGAAAAATTCCAATATTCATGGACAATGACTTTGAGATGACGACCAATCAAACATATACATTCCTGGAGGCAAACAGTGAGATTTCCATGTAAGCATGGAATGTCGAAGCACTGTGTTTTACTTTTTCTTGTGGGGCCATTGGAAAAGTAAAGCATAGCCTACGCTTTACGCTCAAAAATAATTATTGAGTTGAAAACAAGGATTCATGAAGAAATCGCTGAAATTCGCATTGCAGTGATTCAACTTGCCGTGCAAAATCTCACTATTCGCTTCCAGGAATCTATACGTATACGTTTGAATGATCGTCATCTCAAGGACATTATCTACAAAAATTGCCATTTTTCTTGTTACAACTATAAATGGCAACTATTCTACTTCACATTTTCAGCAATAAAACTAATGATTACATTCCATTTATTCAAAAATATGTGTTACTCCAAAAATTCCCGTTTTTTGTGTCACCCTGTACTTGTGAGCTGTCATGGAATACAATCATTGAACTAAACTGTTTGAGCTGTAATGGGAATGACATGGTTGTAAAATACTGAGATCAAATTTTCATATTTTCGATTCATATGTAAAATGGTTGATATTGAATTCATTTTCAAGCTTTGTGTATTTTGAATAAATATGTATTCTGGATTTATCATTGTGCTGTAAAAAACTTCATTATTTTCACTTTTAAATCATCTTCTCTTTCGTTTTATTAGTTTCACAACTCAATTTTCCAAATGATCCTAACTTAATTGTTTGAATTGTTTTCAAATTTTGACTAATTTGTTGAGGATTGGGGCGTGTTACTCCATAATGATCTCTATCTGCTCACGTGTTTCTCTCTGGCTTCAAGTTGGTCTGGTCTGAGACGTACTATAGTGTGCATTTACCCTAAAGCATGCTGTACACGGAGACAGTACTGTCGGCCAGTTGAATAACTGTAGTCAATCACATCCTTTGTCTTGTCATTGAGTCAAACAACAACAGCTGTGATTTGCTACAGATATTCAACTGGCCGACAGTACTGTCGTCGTGTACAGCATGCTTAAGCTAAATTTTTTGAATAAGTTCAATTAACTTCAATTTATGAAATAAATAATTTTTCTCTTAGAATGGACTATTTTACTTCAAGGCTCTCTTTACATTATTATAATTTCACTTCAAACTTATCGTTTATTTCCTCTTAAGTTTACCAATTTTCATTTTATCCTATTGTTTTTATTTTTTTCAGTGTTGAACATTTCAAAGTTGAACATTTTTGCCGTCTCAACTAGAATTGCCGAATCACCAACGAGAAAAATCTTCGGGATATTGCTCAAACTTCAACTACAAATCCATCCCTCAGTCATCGAATGTCTGCTTTGTAAGTTGATTACAAAGATTTGAAGAATTCACTATGACTTGATGCCATGATTAACTGAGGCTCTGTAACTATAGTCTGCCCAAGCAAAGAAGACATTCTGGCAAGATGTGGAGAAGACTCCAGCTTGGTCACTATTGGTTAAAAGATTATAAATTAGGTCTCAAATTGTAGGAAACATTTTTATTTGTAATTTTTTAACCAATATTAACCGGGCTGAAGTAATTTTTCTATCTTGACAGAATGAATTCTTTGCTTGGACGGACTACAGTTATCCATATTGAATGAAAAGACAAGATTGTTCAATCAATGATTTTTTCAGAAATCGAGATACCGGTTTCGGTTGCTAAACGACAATCAATCTCTGGTAAACTTAATTTATTCTAAACTTAGTTTACCAGAGATTGATAATGATGTAGCAACCGAAACCAGTATCTCGATTACTAATAAATCGTGGTTTGGCTATTTCTTGTCTTTTCATTTAATACTTTCCAAATTATTGATTTAGTCTGTCCAAGTAAAGGCGACATCTCGCAAGATGGGAAAATGACTCCAGCTTGGCCAGTATTGGTTCACAAACGATAAATTTGGTCTCAAATTATTGAACCAATTTTGACATTGATGAAGTGATTCTTTCATCTTGTCAGAATGCCTTCTTTGTTTGGACAGACTATACCTATCTCTAATTTTTGTAATGATTTGTCAAATTATTTATATCTATCTCAATTTCATCTTTGTTTTACATTCAATATTTTTCAAATTATTGATATCTATCTCATTTGTCAGTAACTTGTCAAATTATTAATAACTATTTCAATTCCATTAATAGTTTCTATTCTTCTCTTGTTCTATTTTTCTATTTTCTTCAATCATTGTTATTCTTTTCCAGTGTTGGAGCTTTACTTCTGTCCTGTTGGAGTGTTACTGTGAAAATATCCATCTAGTGCTTACTCCGTGTGAACTTCATCTTCTCTCCATCTTACTCTGCTTTCAAAAACTACAAACTTCAAGACTTCATCACAACGTTCAACGGCTACAACTAAAATCTTCATCATTCATCCAATGACAATTTGGTAAGTCAGTTACCAAAACCTTGAACGAAACATGACTGAATTTCAGCCATGCTTAACTGTTATATAACTTCAAACTCAACCCTTGAACTGAAAATGACTAAATTGTAGCCATGCTTAACTGTTCTATAACTTGTTCAAACTCATTCTTGAGCTGTCATGGGAGGTACGTATTTGTTGAACATGCTAGACGCTTCATATCTGGAAATGGAAAGAAAGAAACTATTGTAAAATCTAATAAAAGTAATGTTATTGTTGGTAGTTTGGATAAGGATTGGGATAGGAGAGATACATTGGGGAAGATTAGTCAGAAAGAAGATGTTGATAGTAATTTGAAAAATGATAAAAATAATGTGAGACTCTGTGATAAAAGTAGTATTAGTGGTAGTAAAGTAAGGTACAATGATTTCAATATCCAAATGTTATCAAAGTCTTTGTATAATCAGTTGTTTGGTGATTTAAATTTGAAAACTGATTCTGAGTTGATAAATAGTTCACTAGAAGAATTGAGGAAGCACAATTTGTTAACAAAGCAGGAAGAAGTATCAGATGTGGACATTGATTTGCCCAAATTGAAAGGTGGAAATTTGGAGGAACATTTTTGGAATATAGGCGAGGAGCAGTGTGCAGCTTATAGGAAGTTGGTGCAAGATTTGATCAATGGTCAGGCACCTAGTGTTCCTCAAAATTGGGTTTTTAAACCCGGTTGGACTAAATATAGTGAGAATGGATGTGAATCTGTTCATTTTCCCCAGGAAAAGGCGTTAGTTTTTGATGTGGAAGTTTGTATGAGTGAAGGTGAGATGCCCACTATGGCTACAGCTGTTGGTAAGAAAGCATGGTATAGTTGGGTTAGTCCTGATTTAGTTGATGGTAGTAAAAAATACAATATTGGTAATAGAACTTACACTACTGATAGATTGATACCTATTGAATCTGGTCCTAAAACTTATGGGTTTGATTTGAAGCGGAAAATCAAGGATCCCATGATAGTGATAGGTCATAATGTGTCTTTCGATAGAGCTAGAATCAAGGAACAGTATTGGTTGGAGAAAACTGGTGCAAGATTTTTGGATACCATGTCAATGCATGTATGCGTGAGTGGTGTGACCAGCTATCAGAAAGCTTTATTGAAATCGGGGAATCGTATTGATGGCGAGAATGATTGGATGAATTTCAGTTCGTTGAATAGTTTGAGTAAAGTTCATGAATTGTATTGTGGCACTGAGTTGGAGAAAGAGAAACGTGATATTTTTGTGGCAGGAACTTTGAACGATGTCAGAAATGAATTTCAATCTTTGATGTCGTACTGTGCTGGAGATACATTGGCAACTTTTAATATTTTAGTCAAATTATTTCCAATGTTTTTAGATAGGTTTCCTCATCCTGTTACATTGGCTGGTATGCTGGAGTTGGGTTCTGCTTATTTACCTGTGAACGATAATTGGTCTCGGTATATTGATGATTCAAATCGAACCTTCTATGATTATGAGAATGAAACAAAGCATCTACTCACACAACGCGCAAATCATGCTTGTAGTTTGTTGGAGGATGAGCGATATAAGGAAGATTTGTGGCTCTGGGACCAGGATTGGTCGGTACAACATTTGGCATTGAAAAAGAATGTTAAATCGAAAGTGAAGAATCTTGAAGACAATATTGAAAGTCAGGAAGGAGAGACAAGTAAAAAGAAATCGAGAAAATCAAGAAAGAAAGAAATTGTGGGTGAAGATGAAGAACAACCTGACAATGAAATTGAAGGTAGTAAAAAATCGAAGGAAGTTAATAAACTTCAAGAAATGATGGACTCAAATTTGAAAAACGATTCAACACCTAATCAACCTCACATTCTTCTAGATGAGATAAAAAACAATGAATTTGCTGTTGAACAAGATGAATCGTTTATTGCACTAGACAAAAAATTCAACCACCTCATGAACATGCAACATATGTTTCCCAAGAAAGTTCCTCACCTCCCAGGCTACCCACTATGGTATCGAAAATTGTGTCTAAAGTTTGGCACAGTAGATTGGATTCCTGGCCCTGTGTTGATTAGTACCGGAATGCAGATAGCTCCAAAACTCCTGGCTTTAACATGGAAATCCATGCCTCTTCATTATATCAGAGGGGAAGGTTGGGGGTATTTAGTACCCTATGAAACAAGTATCAAAGTTGAGAATGATCAATTGATTCCCAAAGATAAGTTTATTGATTACTGCAAGAGTGTTAAGAATAGTGTGATTTGTAGTTGTAAAATGGTTGAGGAAAGTAAGGAGAAGTTAGTTGATAAAGGGAAGATACATGAAGATGTACAAACGTCACTAGTAAGGTTTATTTGTAATAAGTTACCACCTAAAAAACCGTTGAAAAAACAGAAGGAGGATAAATTGTGTTTGGAACAAATTAGTAGAGATAAACATGTCGGATTTATAAAGTTACCTCATAAAAACGGGAAAGACTTGAATGTCGGTAATCCGTTAGCCAAAGATTTTGTAACTAAGTTTTCAGAGAATGAGTTGGGGAGTTCTGATGAGAAAGCTCAAAGAATTATACAGATTAGTAGAATGTTGTCTTACTGGCGGAACAATAAGGATCGTGTTGAGGGTCAGATTGTGGTATGGTTGGGAAGAAAAGACATTGAACCCGATTTGCAAGGTTTGGGGCTGGGAGCAATTCTACCACAAGTTATCACTTGTGGTACACTGACTAGGCGAGCTGTGGAGAGAACTTGGATGACAGCCAGTAATGCAGTAGATGATAGGATTGGTTCAGAGTTACGTGCTATGATACAAGCACCCAGTGGATACAGTTTTGTGGGTGCAGATGTTGATGCACAGGAATTATGGATTGCGTCTCTGATAGGAGATGCTTATCATGCCAAACAACATGGAGCCACTCCCTTTGGTTGGATGACTCTAAGCGGAAGAAAATCGGATTCAACCGATATGCATAGTGTAACCGCCAAAGCAGTAGGTATCACACGCAGTGATGCAAAAGTTATCAACTATGCTAGAATCTATGGGGCTGGACAGAATTTTGCCGAAAGACTTTTGAAACAGTTTAACCCGGATATGTCTGTTGAGGATGCTAAACAGAAGGCAAAAAAAATGTTTGTGATGACTAAAGGGAAACGTGTGTTTAGGTTACAGAATGGAGCCCTCCCAGGTAACGATAAAAGAGAGTTTACTAAGTTTGGTGCTAGGGAGATTTGTAGGTTGTATGGGAAGAATTATGATGAGATTTTTGAGGCACCCAAATGGGTGGAAGGTTCCGAATCGGCCATGTTTAATAGGTTGGAGGAGATTGCCTCAAACAACGAGCCACAAACCCCATTCTTGGGTTGTAGATTGAGTCGCGCTTTGGAACCTACACAAGATCGGGAAGATCAGTTTGTCCCAACAAGGATCAACTGGGTGGTACAAAGTGGAGCTGTGGATTTCCTGCATTTGATGCTAGTTTCGATGAAATGGTTGTTGGGTGAAGAGGCACGTTTTTGTCTGAGTTTCCACGATGAGGTGCGGTATTTGGTGAAAAATGATATAAAATATCAAACCGCTCTAGCTCTACATATCACCAATCTGCTTGTACGAGCGTTTTGCGTGCGTCGCCTAGGTATGAGCGATTTGCCGCGTTCAGTGGCGTTTTTCTCGTCGGTGGAAGTTGACACGGTCCTGAGGAAGGAGGCGGATAATGAGTGTGTGACTCCTTCGAATCCGTTTGGTCTGGATAAAGGCTATGGTGTGCCTCCTGGAGAAAGTTTGGATATTGATGTAGCTCTAAAAAAGGCGAAAGGTGTGGTGGGTGTGCATCTTCCCACTGGTGAGCATTATGATTAAAATGTTGGCTGAGCTTGTCAAAAACAATTTTCAAACTGCATCAATTGAAATTTTTTCAAGAGAAACTAATACAACTGCCGCTCTTGTTATAGTTATAGTTATCTTAACAGTTATAGAAAGTTACCTTGTCGATATAATAGAAATCTGCATTAATTGGAATTTTTAAAAAGATTCTAATACGTTTATGAAAATGTTATACAAATCCAATTTTCAAACTGTATTGGAATTTTTGTAAAAGTTATTGATTGAACTGCCGTTGATTGATCTCATTCAACTATGAAAAATTACCTAGCTGAAATTAATAAAATCATAATTTATTGTTTTTTTATAAAAAGGTTTCCAATTATATTTGATGACGGTTGAATGATCTTATTAAAATAGCTGACATTATTGTGTTTGTCGGCCAGTACCATTAAGCATCAAAATTTGGCATATTATTTAGAAAAACCTAATGAGTGATTTGAAAACCAAAGAAATTTGTATGAATTGCTCCGAGTAGAAAATAATACTCTATAACCAATAATATTGTATAAAGTATAATAATATTTGTTTATACAGTCTTTTAGTTTTGAAGACCAAGTAACAAATAATTTTTCATTTATTTATTCAAGTAGGCTACTTATTATCAATAGCAGTTCACATAAAAAATAAATTCATTGAGATTGTATGAAACTATGGTCGCATTTCTATTATAATATGTTTTATTGGAGTCAGTATTATTCAATTAATTATTATTTATTAATGGAATTTCCCACAAAAGTTGAATAACTGCTGTAAATTGACCCAATCCAACGGATACAACTCATGAATCCGACTTCTTTAAAATGACGTCATTTTACTGGGATGAGATAGAGCTGGTTCCAAATATTAAGGTGGTTGGCGAATGACTTTTGTCAATGCTCAGCTCTGTTGGGACAGCCGGCGAGTGGTCTGTGAGAGCTTATCGAGTCGAGGGTAGCCTCGGAAAACTGTTTCGCTCTTGCATACTGCTTTTAGACTGTCCTGACAGAGCTGACAATTACTAACAGTCACTCTCCAACCGCCTTAATTTTTGGCATCAGCTAGTTTAGTCTGTCCAAGCAAAGAAGACCCTCTGGCAAGATGAGAAAATGACTCCAGCTCGGTCGATATTGATTCAAAGATTATAAATTTCTTCTCAAATTCTAGGAAACAATTTAATCTACTATTATGACCACATTTATAATTCTTGAACAAATATTGACCAAGCTGGAGTCATTTTCCCATCTTGCCAGAGGTTCTTCTTTGCTTGAACTGACTATATTATTCAATTGAATTTTCATGCTACTGTCTGTGTTAGTTTTATAAAATGTTGCTTTCTGTTGAATTGACAGTGATTTTGTTTTATATTCTTATTGAATAGGAAGAAACCTTTTCTAGTTGGTGTCTTCATAAATGTTTAAATTATTTACCATTGAATCATTCTGTTGTGTATTAATCTTCCTTCTCTTTTTTGATTATATCCTCCTTTTGTTTTTTCAAGTTTTTCTCCTCAAGTTTTAGTTGTTCTAAGGCTTTTTTGAGTTGAATTTCGGAGTCCCCTCCCTGCTCCTGCTTCTCAGTCTCCAGAAGCTGTTTCTGAATGCTTTCCATGTTCTCTTTGTTCAATAGCTTAGATTTTTCCTTCCCGCGTTTCTCAAATTCCATACGCTGGATACGAGCCTGGTGACGCCATCTAAAAAGAGAAGCAGTGTCAATGTTTGGATGCGTCTCATCTCACCATTTTGAGTATTCCATTTTTCAAAATCTTCTACAATGAGGGCTTTTCTAAAACTGTCTGTTGAGTGTCGAAAGTCACACATATCAAATTGTGAATGGTTCATAAAAATATTGATAGTATAGTCCATCCAAGCAAAGAAGACATTCTGGCAAGATGGGCAAATGACTTCAGCTCGTCAATATTGGGTGAAAAAGCATAACTTTAGTCTAAAATTGTAGGAAACATTCTGATCTACAATTTTGAGACCAAATTTATAAATCTTGAATTGATATTGACTGAGCTGGAGTCATGTTCCCATCTTGCACGAATGTCTTCTTTGCTTGGATAGACTATAGAGTTGTAGTTTAATAAAACTACGCTAATTATGCATTTGATGAACTTGGAAAAATTAGGATCGAATAATATAAGATGGATAGATAGATAAATGCCTTTATTTGCACTTTGTAAATATTTTACAAATGTTTGGTTGGATGTTACCAACTTATGTTACAAAGTTTACTTAAGGATGGTATTACTATTACACAGTAATATTTCTATTATCATGATGAAATCATATCAAGAGATATAAAAATATGATTTCATCGTTTTATATACAAGGTGGGGCTGAGCCGACTGACAAGTTTGGAAGGGTTATAAAAATGAACCGAACGACTTGGAAAAAAATCTGGTGTGGTACACTCACTCAACTTTCCTTGCCTTTCCTTTCCTTGTCATATTTGCGTAGGCCTAATACAAGTATAGTCTGTCCAAGCAAAGAAGAACCTCTGGCAAGATGGGAAAATGACTCTAGCTCGGCCAATATTGGTTCAAAAATTATCAATTTGATCTCGAATTGTAGGAAAAATTTGATCTACCAATGAGACCACATTTATAATTCTTATAACAAATATTTATGAACAAATATTGACCAAACTGGACTTTTATCAAAATGCAAAATTGTTTGTGATGAAATATTTTTGGAAGTGAGAAATTATAATATTAAGTGAAAGTGGACATTGTGGACAGACATATAACCTAAATCTTAAACCTTCATCATCATCATCATTCATCGTCACTCATTCATCCTTTGCTTAAAATACTTGGAAACCAAGTCGCAAGTGTAAAGAAAGAATAAAGAAACTGGAGTTATTTTCCCATCTTGCCAGAGGGTCTTCTTTGCTTGGATAGACTATATCTTGTATTAGTCCTATGCAATTAGTCACCAGCGAGTGCAAATTTCATAAGTCTATTGCAAAATTGCTGTAACCCCTCGGAAATCATTATTACCCTTTCACCGTACACACGATACCAAATGTAACGGGTGGAACCATAGATATACTATTTTGTAAAATCCTGAAACTAAATCTTTTTCGAAGTGGTTGGGAGCATTACGTGGATTCGTTCCTCCAAATGCCAGATCATTTCTAATTAATTTTTAACTTCTCTAATTTTAGCAACTACCAGTACAACTGCGAGTCAGGAACTTGTATGAAAAACAAATATTTTGTGATATTCTATACTCCGGTTTATTGAACATTTCATTTAGATTTTAAAAATAATACTACTAAATCAAATCAAGTTACATCAAAATTTCATCAAGACATATCAATTATTAAGGTTTTATCAAGTGGGAACTATATTAAGGCCTCGGTTAAGAATATTACTATTTAAATTTGAGCTAGAAAAACTACATCAAAAGTTTGGCACTCACCATAACCACTATTGAAAATCAAGATACTCACACACAAATCATCACACAAACTTCCATACTTGACTTAAACTCTGAAATGAAACTAACCGCCGATTCTACCTCTATTAACTCTTTAAATCGAAGGACACTTCAAATTAAATAATAACGAATTCAAATAAGAAAATTTGACAATTTTGCCCCTCTGAACGGGAACTCCCATTCAGAGAGCCGAGGCCTTTTACCACTTCATTTCCGATCGCTACCGAATCTGAATTGAGACTCCTTGCTTTTTTCCAATGAAAATTTCCCTTCCAACTTTCAACAGCACCCGGCCAGCTCCACGAGCAAAATTTTCATTTGAACCAACAAAATTTCTCAAGAGTTCAATGTTTGTGCAATTCCGAGTACAGTATATTTTTTCAACATTAAATCGAAACAGATACTAGAAAAAACACGAAAATTGCACTATTTCAGATACATAAGCAGTGATTTAGCAATTTAAATAGGACATAATTAACTCTCACAGTACAATATTACTTCAAAAATCAAAGTTCATTTTCATAATCTCTAAATGATTTCAAACAGTTCAATAACCTGAAAAAAGATATATAGAACATACAAAAAAACTACAATAATAAATTTCAATTTTCACATTACACTACCCCTTCCCTAAAAAAGACCATATCACTCAGATTTTCTCACATTCATACTTGATTTTTCTCTTCACTCAACACTGGACACTTGACACTTATCTGTGGTCGCCGTCATCATCTGCCCCTGGAGGGGCATGATAAGTGCCTTGATTTAGTAATGATAAACTAAAAAAAGTTTTTTTACATACCCTGATGTGTTCACCCTTATCATTAGGTAGGAAGTAATTTACAGTTGACTGGCATCAGCTTTCCTCAGGAGCTTCATATGAACCATGACGTCTTCTTTGAATAGGCACTATTTCAAAAAGTCCAAACAAGTAATTTCCTTGTGTCTTTTCATCCTGGTTGTGGAAGTCAACAAAAAGCTTCATTTTTTGATCATCAGGTACAGATTTGCAGAGATAGTGACATTTGCACTTGTCCTGAAACAGAAAAAGTCAGTTTTGTTAATAGCAGATTATAGATGTAGCCTACAAGGAAATCAATAAAATAAGGTAGGAAGGGTAAAATAGGGAAGAAAGCTATTGGATTTACAAGACTACTAGAGATTATTAGACAAATAATGTCATTTCATGCTGAATCAACCAAAGCATTATGGCATTCACCATCTTAACTCAATTTAAAACTTCATCACAAATCAGACTCTTGTATCTATTGGTACAGTAAACTTTGTAAAAAGCTATTTTGAATATTGTCAACTTGATATTTATAGATTTTATTCATTAATTACATAGTAAAACCGGAAAATAATGACAATTTACATACAGTAATAATAATAATTATTACTACAATTAATTAATTAGCATCATAACCTCAAACCTACCTTTGTAAACTGAGGCTCTTTTCTCGGTATTTCCTTCTTTTTCCCTGTTAGATACGAGTTTCCACTTGTTCTAGCCAAGTGTTGTTGTTTTTTAAAAGAACCTGAAGAACTTTTATTATTACAAAATGCATAATTACTCATACTTGGACATGAATTATCCATTATTACTCAGATCGTCAGATGTAAACACACAGTCCAATCCAGGAGAAAGCTACTTCTAGCAGGCAGTGGTACTTAGCTCTTCTTGAAAAGTGGCATGGAGTTACAACAAACGCTATCTTCCGGTGGTTGTAGAAACTAATATAAACGGAGTTGGCACATAGCTTGCTTTGCAGTCGATTTGCCTTGGGACATAGATCATTTTGGATTAGAAATTTTTTTAGATAAAAATGGCACTTAGCTCATTTAGATTTTCCAGGCTACATTTACTTCTCAATTATAAAATACATCAGAACACATACTAAGTTACTTTGTTAATTATTATAAAATTTCCTACTAACACCTTATCACTGCAATTCTAAATCTTTATTCCAATCAAATGTCAAAATAATTTATCATCTCCTATCAATTTGTGTCAACATAAATAAAAACAATAATCCGATCTCTCTATATTCTGTAGTTCATACTTTATTACAGAACAATAGGTGCTATCTTGCAATTTTGAAAACAACACTTATTCACAACCCAGCTCATAGCTATTTCATATTATCTCAATTATCATTTATTATGCTTTCAACTCATATTGCAATTACTGTACTTCTATAGTATTGATTTAATCTATCTTGTTTATATTCATCTTCCTCTCATTCACCATTACTTTTACCTCCCATATTACTCTCTTATCACTCAACTCTCTTCCATCCTCCCATCTACCTCTCATTACAGGCCCATTTCACAATCACCCTCTTAAGAGTCAACATGGCTGAAATGCATTTTATGAACATCTTCTACAAACTATCTCCTCTGTATTTGAATTACCCAAATTCAATATTGCTCCTCTGGAATTCCCAATTCTATTCCCTCTCTCTTCACCTTTTGAATCACCCAAATTCAATAATACCTCTTTGGAATTCCCAATTCCCCTCTTCCTCTCTTTTTCCTCCATTTGAATTACCCAAATTCAATATAATCTTCTTGGAATTCCCAATTCCCCTCTCTTTCTCTCTCTAAGAAAGAAGTGGTTGTTTCAGATCACATGGGCAGTTATGGCCGGAATTATGGTCCTGATCAGACTGAGTGTTATGTATAGGAGACAGAGTCCTAGTCCAACTATAATCCAATGTTTGAGGTTCAGGTCATCAAATATTGTTCTTATCTCTTGTGAAATGGTGTCTGAAAACGTGGAATTGGTATCCCGATCTGTATACTTGAAATAATTCAATTTTATGGATTGTTCTAGGTTTTTGGCTTCTGTGTCATTGTCTTGATAGTATATACTAAAGTTGGTCGTCATAGAGATGGATTTGCTGGTTTCCAATCAGGATACTGGCTTTCTATATAAGTCATGAGTACATATATTCAGAAGTCCATTGCTTAGTGTAGGAATATAGGTCAGACACAGACAAAGGCTTTGAAAGGTTTCATTCTTTGAACATTCAGTTATGATTCCAGTGACATTGGTCACTAGGCAGTATATGCCATTTTTCTTCACCACAGCTTTATCCTTATAACAGGCATTTGCTGCCTTGTTGTATTGAGCAATCAAATTTGTTCCAAATGTTACTGTGACAGGAGATAACAATCTTATTGCAAATGGTTTCCCTGGGAATTCTAGCCTGATCCAACTCACTGGATTTATATTGAAGGAGTAGTATGCTATCATTTTGATATTGTAAAGGTTGGTGTAAGCTAAATGTCTCAATGTTACAAAGTCTACCAGGGAATCATTTCTCAGCTTACTATACAGATACATGGTATTTATTTCTGCTTGGGTCATCCTTCCTTGTATCCAGGATGCCTGAGAACTAAGAGGGATGATGTCATATTGATCTGTGTAGTGTCTCTTTTGTAGTCTTGAATGCCGATTTCATTGCCTTGCCTGGTGTATATCAATCCAACCTGTATATTCCCTCTGGTTGTCTGGTTTATACATGAGGTAAAGACTTGGAATGGAGTGAGTGGTGTCAAACCTCACCAGAGCACCATCTCAACTATGATACACAGGATCATTATTCAAGATGCATGCAACATTGAGATCAGAAAAAGGAGGAAAGTTCAACTCCACTTCATTCATGGCTGACACATACTTTACTGGAGTGTTCTCTGTTAAATCTTCTGATATTAGCTTGCCTCTAGTGGCAGTTAGGGGGACTACCACACATTCTCCTGACACATGGGGCATTTTTCTGTAAATTCTAACAAAGTCATCTAGCTCACACCAAGGGTTGGAGATGTATGGGACATTAGTCTTGGGTTCAATTAGGCATCCTCTGATGTCTGTGTTGGTGGGAATTTTGTGAAGCCTTACATATTGAGATCCCTTTTCTGTCCCAAAGATGAGGTATGACCAATCTTCAGTTTCTAGATAAACATCAAAAAATTGGTAGGGCAGCAGTAATCCTAGAATATCATCAGCCTTTATTATTTTCTCAAGGGGAAGATTGAAATGTTGTTCAATCTCTGTGCACTTGACAATGTTTGTAGAATTTTCTATTATTGTGGGAATTATTCCCCAATTTCTAAATAGTTTACTAACTCTTTTCTGACAGGCAACTGAGATACCTGGTTGAGTCACCTTGGGATCCAGTTGATATAATTCAGCAGCTGTAGATACATGCTTATTTTGAATCAACTCAGGATCAGGCATGGTGCAGGGAATTGGCATGAAGGGATTGACCTCTATAGGTTCAGAATTGGGATCTAGATGATATAAAGACAAAATGAGCTTGTTAAGTCCAGAATCTGATATCCCAGTCAGGATTTTGGGAATTCCTATCACCAGTATCAAGACACCAATAAACAGGTGCTCTGAAGCCATGATTTGTCAGGAGCCTTGTGTTGGTTGATTACTGGATTGTTGTTGTGTTGTGATTCGTCTTAATATTCATTGGTTTTTTTTCTAAGAATTCTCAGTCCTGTGTTATTTGGTTCTGGCTTTGTAATGATTGATAGTTTTAGACAAAAAACTGTTGTTTCTTTTGAGCTTTTCCGCCTTGTGAGAAGAATGTTGAAACCACTTTTCATGCTCATGAGTGGGGGTGTTGACATCCATTTTTATGGAGGTGTCAATGTTGAGCTCCTGAGCAATTTGTTTTAAATTGAACTTGTTGAATTCTTTTGATGCAGCAATGGTCTTATAAGCTACTTTCTTTATTCTCTTCAACTCCTGAGTCTCAAGACACATGTTTCCTGATTGATTTATCAAGGAAGACCAAGGTTGATTTTCGAGAATGGTGATACAATATTTAAATGAGTAATGGACAGAACCCCTGACTTTTCCCTTCTTTTCAAGTGAGAGAGTATGATCACTTTCAAGACGTCTGTTTGTAGAGGAAAGAGGGAAGGTTTGGAATTGTGAAATAAGGTTCTTTATTCTTTATTTACAATTGTGACTTGATTTCCAAGTATTTTAAGCAAAGGATGAATGAGTGATGATGAATAATGATGATGAAGGTTTAAGATGTAGGTTATTATGTCTATCCACAATGTCCACTTTCACTTAATAATTTCTCACTTCCAAAAATATTTTATCACAAACAATTTTGAATTTAAAAAAAAAGTCCACTTTCAAGTTCCAGAAATGAATAAGATAAACCATAGGATTTCAATATTATGGATTCACTTTGAAATTTTTCAGCAAATTATAACAAACTCACTAGTAACCATCACAGCTGTTGACATGTTGCAGATGACATGTTTTTTCAATCTTTTGCCTGCACTTTTGGATCCTTTGCTTGGTTTGTAAGTTTGATATTCAGTACAGGCCTTGAGTTTCAGTACAGGCCTTATAAAGACCAGATGCTGTTGCCATGGTATGAAGGTCAGAGAGATCCAGGTTGAAATAACACTCAACAACTATCAGCATACAGATAACCTTAACAAGAGTCCAAAAATGTTTTTGTCCTATCAGGGCATAAATCATGAGATTGCCTTGTCTGAACTCAAGTTCTTCCTTGGTCATCTATTACTCCCTCTTGGAAATTACCCAATTTTGTCTCCAAAGAGTCTAGCTGGTGAGATGAAGATGCCATTGTTCTGGAAGGAGAGTCTAGTGAGGAATTGTGTTGGGAGATTTGTGTTATTCTTGTAAGCTGTCATTGGTTTTTCTATTTTTCTAAAAGAATTTCTGGTCATTGACTGTACAGTGATCATTGCCTGGAGTTCACGCAGATTAGGTGTTTGTCCCCTGGTTAATGAGCTCTTGAGTGATCCAAGCTGTCAGCTCCTGATGAGCATATTCAGGAGTCTGTGTGTACTCATTCCAACAAGTTACAATATAGTTCCTGATGGAGTCTCCAAAAAATGTGCTCTGACCCCAAATCCCTTTCACAAAGGATTCTAGCTTCTCAGGACAAAGCATCTTCATATCTAGAGTCACCTTGTTAGTTTCAGAGTTCAGAATCACAGTAGCTGGAGTATCACAGATTTTGATTGTCTCCTGGGTGATGACTGGCTTCCTTTCTTGGACTAGTTCTTTTCTTCCCTGAGGATTCTTTGATTGTGGAAGGTGTTGGGATGGATGGTTTTTGGTTGATACTGTTGGGCAGGTCTCACAGTGGATGATATGATTGCCTCAAACTGTGATGCATGTTTGGCCAGTTGTGTTGCACTAAAATCAGTATTTTTCTTGAGAGTACTGACCACTTCTTCTATAGTGTGGGCACAGTTTTTGAGCATATCTGTTTGGTTGGACATATGATCCATCATTTCTTTCTCTCAATTTCTAAATTCATTGGCTTTTTTTGCAGATTATAGTTCATACCCAGACTTATCCCAATGAGGATACCTTCAAGCCTCTCCTTTTGGGGTGCTCCAGTTGTTGGATTTAATCTCTCTGCCAAAATGTCACAGATGTTTCCTCTAACTGATTCCGGCATGGTGGCCACCATGTTAATTGTAGGGGTATGTTTTGGAAACTTGGCGTTCCAAAATGGAGAGGGATTTTGAAATATGAATGTATGGGTGCTCAAATTATAGTTACAAACTTTTTAAATAAGAAAAATTTCAAATTCTTGATCCTATGAAAAAATTGCCAAATTAAAAAAAAAATGTATCTCAAAAAACGGTTGATGATACAGGGTTGCAATTGGTCTTATTCTTTTCTAAATTTTATTGTCTACAAAAAAGGTCCTATAAAATTTTCTTGTCTGACGCTTGGTTTGTCCACAATTCACAAAAAAACAATTCCTCGTAGGTAAATTTTACGGGTTTTTCAAGATGGTGGCCGAAGCTCACAGGGGACCCTTGGGGACTCTTAGTATGTTATTCAGCGCCCTTTACTGATCATATCTGCAAATTTTCAGCTGGGTCCTCTGACTTTCACTTTTTTTTCTCAATTTGACTGGACTATATACATTCAAGTTTATTTACAACTACATCCCCATATGGCTTGCTTTCTGAGACTGCATTGAAGGCCTTGGAGTCTCCATCTCCAAGAAACTTTACATATCTAACACCTTGCTTTGTGATAGACCTCTGGCATACATTTACTGCAGCAATATTCCCCATGCCCTCACTGGTCCCTTCATAGTTTCTTGAGCAGTTTTCTTCATGAATGATTCCTCTATCTGCCTGCCCTTTCACTCTCTCACATCCACTGCAATATTTTGTGAGCACCTCCACATCAATCACTTTTCCAGTGTCTACACTGGTAACAGTGCAGACAGAATTTTTTGATACAAACCCTTTCTTCTGCCATGACCCATCAAAGGCTATGCGAATATCTGAAGGAATTTCCTCTTCATAATTTTCTTCAATAGCCTCTTCAGTAGCTCTCTTCATTGATTTTTCTGCTACCTCATATGCAGTATCTCTGACTATATTTGTGTATTTATTCACACTTGTGCTTGGATGAGGCAGGTTCATAAGACCACAGAGAAATTTTCCTGCTTCAGGGCCTTTTCCTATACATCTTAGTCCATAAAAATATCTACATTTCACATCAAACACATTATTATCTAAACACATATCTGAAGACCAAAACTTGAAAGAATATTTACAAGTATTACTGAAACATTTCAACAATAACTTACAAGCTAGTCCATTGTGGGAGTCTTCCCAAAAAAAGTTCACTGCCACACTCTTTACAAACACAAAACTGGGAAATTATGGAAGATAAATGTCAAGAGAAATAATCAAATTTTTACTTGAAGTATTCAAAGAGTCAAGCTGTTCAAAACTATCAGAAATTGTTTTCTTTGAAGCACTTGTCACTGTCACAGGTGGTGCATTGCTTGGGTCAGCTCCACTGCCCTGAGTCATTTCACTGCTCACTGAAGCATTATCACTAGATGGCTACGGTATGGTATCTGGGGTAACTTTTATCAACTTTGAAAATCGATTAATTGAACTTAGCAAGCATTCAATGTATTGAATGTTGCAATTCAATGTTGATATCAATAATCACTATTGATATTGATAATTCTTTTTTATTCAAATCACATGCTTCATTAAATTAATTTATACTTCACTTTTCACTGTTTTTTGCAAGATGGAGGTTGTTGACAATATTGAATTTTAAATCACAAATCTTTATGTTTGAACAATTTAAATTCTACTCAAAATTGTTTTTTATTATAAGAAAAAACCAATTCCAAAATCCCAAATTGTAAAATTTGTGTCCAGTTGACAAGGACCAAATTAAAGAGAGAATTCAATCCAATTTGTTTGTAAAATAAGGAATGAAGGCAATACTCATGTATTCATGAGAAATGCTCTGATAAACACATTTTTCAAAAATTGAATATTTGGTTTGAAAAGTAAGTTATTCCAACATGGCTCAATCGATTGCAAATATGTTATAAGTTCCTTGAGAGTTTCATCATCATAGGTTTCAAACATTTTGTTCACAACCTTATTTTTAGTTATTCTCTTTGGTGAATCCACAAGTACCTGTTTTACCAAAGCAGACATAGTGTCTGAAATGCTCCAATTAATGCTCAATGGGTCCTGTACCAGCATTTGAAAATCTATAGTGGGCTTCATATCTGACAGGGAGCAAATATACTCTTGAATTCCAGTAGCTATGTCTATATGTGTCAAGCATATTTTGAGCCATAGGAGTTGGCTGGTCAGAGGGTCAAGATGACCTCTGAACAAGAACTCCAGAAAGTTTATTGATTGGAATCCTCCAAAGTCTTTGGGTAATAATAAAAAGAATAACTTCACTTCTTTTGATAGGTTTAGCTTATTCTTATTATTGTTGGTTCCAGCCTATCTAGTAAACCAAAACCTCAAATCTTCCTTCCCAAAGGGGCATTTTCAGGCACTTGGCCTCATATTTTCCCCATTGGAAGAAGAAGAGAAAGAAAATGATGATACGGAGTTGGAAAAGGAAGAGAAAGAAAAAAGGAAACAACAGGACCTGTCTATAACAGCAAACCTATCAGATATTATAGCCGATTTAGGAAGAAATACAACTCATATGACTTCAAATTAAGTTTAGAGAGTGCTGAAGTAGATGATATCTTCATACTATTTCCTGAATTTCACAAAGAAACCCTGAAAATAATAAATTAGACATCAGTTGATTTGCATAAATGCTCTGGTTATGAACAATCAAGCAACAATTCTTTCAAACTCTGCCACAGTTGTCAAGGTTAGAGTCTAATTTGATGCAAGCTGATGTAATCCATCAAAAATTCAGCAAACCCAAATCTTTGCACCAGTCAATGAGTCAAATTCATAGAAGCTGTCCGCTTCATTTATGAGATGGAGATAAACATAACCTATAGCAATCGATAATGACTACTGAAAATCCTCACCTGGTTAATATGTGGATACTCACCATTACGTTCCACAAAACTAGGAGCATTTTTGTCTTCAATTATTGCGAAAAAGTCTGCCAATTCAAAATCTCATACATTTTATTTATCATCAAATTTCGACACTCCAGTGATTGACACATGGGTTCAAATTTCAAAAATAATCAACATTCAACACATGAGCTGAGGAAATCAAAACAAGAAGTCAAGGCCATACATATCGTATTATTTAATCTATCGGTCTTACCAACATACACACATGAACACTTTGAATTATGTTACATAATTATGATACTTACATTATGTTTGAGTATTAGCCATTGAGGCAGTACGTTTATCTGTTTGCATAATTTTATGTCAAGTCCAGACATGATATGATTCACTTGTACAGTTGACTGATGAATCACCTGTTTGTTTCACAGCACAGTGCTTTGAAATCAAACACAATGTAGACCATCTATTTAAGAGTAGTCCATCTATTTTCCACGGCTGTAGTCTAGCATTATAAAAATGTTGAAATCTATAAGTTATTGAGTCAGCCCAAGTAGGAACACATTGTATGATATTTGTTTGTTGAATGTTATATTTTCATACTGGCAGCCAACAATAGTAGGGTATTTTTGTTTGTGTGGTAACAATTGGCACTACTGATTGAGTTACAAGCAAATTTTTTGAATGTTGGAGCATGGGCTGAATGTATTTCTCAGATAACACCTGGTGCATTTTGATATTCTTGTATCGTATACTGTTTTATTTGTTTTTTATATATTATTTGTAATTGTCAGGCAATGCCTTGAACTGTGTTAGGGAATATATTTGTAGTCTGTTGTTCTACCAGACTACTATTTTGAAGTTGAGCGTAAGACCCCATATTTTCCCCATTTCTTGAAGTGTGCAAAGCACTTCCTCTCCTATGTGAGAATCTAATTTATATATTTTATCATCTCCATCATCTTCCTCTGGTTCACTTATGTCTTCAGTGTGCTGCTGAAAATTGTGCTGCTCAAAATTGTTGAATAGTATGCTGCTTATTCTTTCAGTTCAATGACATGTTGTGATAATCCTGTGGAGAGGGGGCCTCAGGCAAGGCTGTGTTCTTGTGTCTGCTTTCCACAACCCACTTGTCATATCGTTGGTTCCAGCCTATCTAGTAAACCAAAACCTCAACTCTTCCTTCCCAAAGGGACGATTTCAGGCACTTGGCCTCATATTTTCCCCATTTTTTGAAGTGCAAAGCACTTTCTCCTATGTGAGAATCTATTTTATACTGTATATTTTATCATCTCCATCATCTTCCTCTGGTTCACTTAGTGACACAACAAATCAAACAATCACCTAGTCCATAATTTAATATTATTGAAAGTGAAGGCTCTAGTACTCACTTGACAAACTACAGCCTCTTATCTATAAAATGCCGTTATCCTGAGTGATAAGAATCATTATAGCTTGATCATAAATTAGCCCACTTGTCATATTTACATGTTTCTTAATTATAGAAACCTACAATTTGTAGTAATATCTCCCATATCTCTGCATCCACTTTTGGTAGTCTGGGACATACCTGTACACAACTGTTTCTCCAACTCTTACGTCCAAATAACTATCCCATTATGAATCATCCTCCTTTCCTACCAATAATAATTGAAATAGTATGTCACAGTTAAAAATTATCTCACTGTTTCTTTCTATCACAGCTTTGTCTGATTTTGATCTATATAATAGCAGCCTTTCATCAAGGTTCAAGTCTTGAACATCCATCAAATTTGTAATCCCCCTCAATCTTGATAAGATCTTCTGATAAGTGAGCTGCTTGCATTGCACAATAGTTTCAATTGCATTATTACTGAGCCCCCTCTTAGATATAAGCCCCATTGTCATGGATTCCATGGAAGTAGTTACATTATATTCCATGCCAGCTTCATGAAGAACTTGAAAAAAAGTTTTTAGCACATCACTGCATCTACATTTAGTATGCATCTACATCCATGAGGATAACTCTCCCTCTACAATAGTCAATGATTGATATGATAGACTCATTAGATAGCTCATGCTTCAATTTGTTGGATGACACTTGCCCTACAATAAAGACTTCTGTGTTATAATCAGAAGAAAAGAAGGGGCAAACTAGGGAGACTTCGTTACATACTCTTGTGAACTCTTTTATGCTATTTACTAAGGTAGGAACATCCCAGGCAAATGTTTTAAATACAAATCTTGTTCCTATGTGAACTTTTGTCAGAATGTACAAAAGCATTTCCAACTTGTGCATCTGATCTTGCCCAAAACTCCCTGCTGCTTCTGCATCACTTGTGACCAATCTTATGTTGTCTTAATTGTGCCTGATGAATCTTTTGATGTTGATAAGTGTTTCCTTGTGGGTATAGTTTCCACCGGTTAGAACTGAATCTTCAAAACCTGTTACCACACATTGATTTTCAGGTACATCAACTAGCTCAGCAGGAGTCCCTTGTATAAGTCTCTGATTGTTGTTCCCATCATCAGATATCAGAGAGTTGTAGTACAATTTTGAACAGCAAAGGTACAACACACTTAGTCTAGCGACACTTCCTGAGCCTTCTGCAAGATGAACAGCCGCCTGACATGATTGTATTCCTAGAAAGTGATAGATCTGCACATATTTACACTCCACAAATTGATTTTTGAACGAGTTTGATTAAGGGGAGTCCAACACGCCTATGCTGCACATGTTAAATTATCAGTTTTCAGGTACCAATATCTTGAAAACTAATGGAGTCAGGGCTCTGAATTTTCGCACACTTGTACATGACTATTATACCAATCTACTGAACTAGAATCAAGTCATTACATTCAATATTTCAGAAATTATGATTTTTTTTATTTGAACCAATTTTTTTATCGAAAAAATATTCAATTTTATTTTTTTTCTTGGACAAATGTTATCCAATCCTTTCAATTCTAGTACTGGAATAAGATATCAATCATATCAACATGCTGTGCAAAGCACAACCCCCTATCTCAAATGGTTTCTGAAATAAGTGTACCTAAGTACCAAAAAATATGTTTTTCGGGAAATCGCTAAAAACAAAAAAGTGAACATAAAATGGAATAGAAAAAAGTAATGATGGACCACTCACATCAAAATGCTCCAGAAGAGTAATCTGGATCATCTCCTTCCTCTAGAGATAGTTTTCTCCTTCTTCTCCTCACTCTTGCCTCCTTGGTAGCCTCCATTGCTGCACGTTCTGCCTTCCGCAACCAGGCCATGTCTGCATTCTTCAGAGCTTCTTGGGTGTTGACTCCAATATCAGCAGCAATGCCCAATTTCTTCAAAACCTCTATTCTCCCCATGTTCCCATTGTTGAAGGTGATCACTGAATCATAAACCCCAAGTTCTAAAGTTTTTCTCCCAACAAAAACATTTTTTGGGACCCTACTCCACACAACATTATTAAAACTTTCATTTACATTGTGGGTTTTTTTCCATGGAGGCATCTCCTTAGAAGAGTAGGGTGTGACAGGTCTTTGAAAATTGGTCTTATTGCCTCCATCACAGCCTTTGGGATAGGCCTATGTTTATATATTTTATTCTCAGCCTCTGCCTTGCGAAATTTACACCATGTCTCTGGTGGTGGAGGGCATAGAAAATGCTTTGGCTCTTCATCTGTAGAGATGCTGTGGTGATATATAGCCCAAACAGCCTTCCTCATATCATCTACACTTTGCACATTCTCCCTAATAGCCTTCCCATAATACCCCTGCAGCTTGTCAATAACCACATCTGTTAGTCTACCAGCTCCTTTTATTGGCTTTCCATCTGAAAGTTTACTACCACCCAACTTTTTTTTCAAATTCCTCAGTCTGCAGCCCATACGTTTCTTCACATGCCCTATACATTCAAGTTTATTCACAACTATATCCCCATATGGTTTACTTTCTGAGACTGCATTGAAGGCCTTGGAGTCTCCATCTCCAAGGAACTTTACATATCTAACACCTCGCTTGTGATAGACCTCTTACATACATTCACTGCAGCAATAGTCTCCATGCCCCCACTTGTCCCTTCATAGTTTTTTGAGCAGTTTGCTTCTGTGGACGATTTCTTTATCTGCCTGCCCTTTCACTCTCTCACATCCACTGCAATATTTTGTAAGCACCTCGACATCAATCACTTTTCCAGTGTCTACACTGGTAACAGTGCAGACAGAATTTTTTGACACAAACCCTCTCTTCTGCCACGACCCATCAAAGGCTATGGGAATATCTGAAGGAATTTCCTCTTCATTATTTTCTTCAATAGCCTCTTCAGTAGCCTTCTTCATTGATTCTTCTGCTACCTCATGTGCAGCATCTCTGACTATATTTGTATATTTATTTACACTTGTGCTTGGTTGAGGCAGGTTCATAAGACCACAGAACAATTTTCCTGCTTCAGGACCTTTCCTATACATCTAAGTCCATAAAAAAATCTACAGTTCACTTCAAACACATTATTATCTGTACACATATTTGAAGACCAAAACTCAAAAGAATATTTACAACTATCACTAGAACATTTCAACAGTAACTTACAAGCTAGTCCATTGTAGGAGTCTTCATCAAGAAATAGTTCACTGCCACACTCTTTACAAACACAAAACTTGGAAATAATTGAAGATATAATGTCAAAAGAGATGATCAAGTTTTTACTTGAAGTATTCAAAGAGTCAAACTGTTCAAAACTATCAGAAATTTTTTTCTTTGAAGCACTTGTCACTATCACAGGTGGTGCATTGTTTGGGCCAGCTTCACTGTCCTGACTTTTTTCACTGCTCACTGAAGCATTATCACTGGATTTCTTGGTGTATCTGTTGCCTTTGAAAGTTCTTTTAGAACTCCAGCTTTTTTGTCGTGGCATATTTTGTTTTGTAAAAAGAAACTAATACCAAGAAAAATTGAAAAAAATTGAATCGCCTAATCACAAACTTCACAGTTCAGATGTAAACAAACAACATTTCACTAAAAATCATTCAACAGATGATCACAGAAAAATTCAGTGGTGCCAACATGAATAAACTAAGTGATACAAGATTATTGAGATGAAGGAATTTCAATAAATTTATTGTAATCAGAGCGCAAATCATACCATGACATGTGTGCCAAATTATTCGAATATCGTGGAGCAAAAATACTCATGCAGAACATTTTTAAAAACGCAATAGAATCGTTTCCAGTTGTCGTAGCAACGTAATTCAGGCACCATTGAAAAGCGCACATTTCAAACTACAAGATGAGCCAAAAAACCAAAAATTGATATTTTTTGCAATTTTTTCGTTGGACTCCCCTGACATGAACAGCCGCCTGACATGATTGTATTCCTAGAAAGTGATAGATCTGCACATATTTACACTCCACAAATTGATTTTTGAACGAGTTTGATTAATCAAGCTGGAGTCATTTTCTTATCTTGATAGGATGTCTTCTTTGCTTGGACAGATCATCATAACATGCGCACACACACACACTCAAAATAGATAGAGGTTTGTAGCTTCAAGTCAAAACAATCATCATTGAAACACATTGAATTTAATATGGAGAGAATACAAATAGGAGAAGGCTTAAGAGTTGAAAAATTTTTGTATAGTAAGGTATTGAAGAAATGTGATAAAAGACAAGATGAATTTACTAATCTTGTGGAGGGCAGGTTTTTTGGAGGTGCTATTTCTTCCTGCTGAAACACATCAACCACAAAAGATATTGATTATTCTTAGAGGTTCAAACTATAAGCAAGCAACATAAATAATAAAATTTTAAAAAAAGAAACAAAAGAAAAAAAAGTTTCATTAAATCTAGAAACATATGTATAGGCAAAAAACAGATGTCCTTTTGGCCTACAGCAATACACAAGAACTACTTATTCAGTTCATTTTGGGCAGTTCATAAAATAGGCAGCTGATATAACAAATTAGTGCAACAATTCACTCTTCATAATATTATAAGATAATTAATTATCAGATTTTATAGAAAGATATTACATTATTATCACGCAGTTGTTATTAAAACATTTGGCAAATTATTGATTGATTTTAGAAATATATAGATAGGATTAGAAATAGATTTTCAACCTGAGGCTGACAAAATAAATACGCGCACTTGAAATACAACAAAAAGTATTCCTACTTGGCAACATTGAATCAACAACAACACAATCAAACCAAAAAAAAACTTGGCTTCACACCTGCTGAATGTTTAGCAAGAAATGTTTACAAGAAAACAATTTCAAAAAATTATACAATACACACCAAGTCTGCTCCTTGCAGGCCTCTACTCTTCTTTGAAGCATTGCTGCTTCCAGGACTAGAAAACAATCAAATAGGCTCAATTGAAAAAACGTTACTCAAGCTGATCAAGAAAAATGATGAAAAATAAATTCTTAATTGATATTATTCAAGATGATATTAATAATTTAGAATTAATTTCATAAATGAAAAAATGAATAAATCTTTTCCTGTACTTAATTGACAGCATCAAATAGTGATTATTTTAATAAAAGTTTGTTAACAATGCAAGATATTCCAAAAATAAGTGGAAGATGAAAAATATTCAGAAATAAAATGGGAAAAATGACTCCAGCTTGGTCAATATTGATTCAAAAATTATTAATTTGGTCTCAAATTGTATAAAACATTCTGCTCCACAAATTGAGACCAAATTTATCATTTTTGAACCAATATTCACCAAGCTGGACGACAATTTTTCTCCTCACATCTCACTAGCAAGTACCAGATTATAATAGTGAATAACATGGACAGTATTGATGCGTGCCAGCACTTTAGAGGAAGACACATGGGTGACATCATTCTCAATAGATTAAATCGGAAAGTCAGATGAGCATATTGATGTATTTATTCTCAGTTTTTTGTTGAAATGAACCTCAAAAATTTGATATATCAAAAACCGCGATCTTTTTGAATCAACCTATATTAATATTAAAAAAGTGTTACTTAGTTCAGGACCTTGAGGACCAATCCGAGTCATCGTAAAATTGGTAGATGATAGATTCCACCATCCTGAAAAGGAACAGATTGTACAGTTCAAGCCTCAAACCACACTATAGTCTGTCCAAGCAAAGAAGATATTCTGGCAAGATGGAAAAATGACTCCAGCTTGGTCAATACTGGTTAAATAATTCCAATATTTGTCTCAAATTGTACTTTACATTGTTTTCTACAATTTGAGACCAAATTGATATTTTTTGAACCAATATTGACCGAGTTGGAGCCATTATTCCATCATGCCAAGATGTTTTCTTTTCTTTGACAGGGACAATAATAGGTAGGCCTACTTGAACGCTTAGTTGCCCAGTCAACATAATTAACCAAATGCCTATTTTGTATTTTTTCAACATCTATTTCATCATAAAGCAAATAAAAAGGAACTAAAATGGTCGAAATATTGAATAGAATACATTCTGCTACTCGTTCTTAAACTTTTAAACCAGCAATGGTTAAGCTATAAGCAAGCAAGACTTGTAGAATACTCTAGTTTAATTGAATGCCTATCTTGTATTTTTTCAACACCTATTTCATGATAAAGAAAGTGAAAAGGAACTAAAATGGTTGGAATATTCAAAAGAATACATTCTTCTACTCCTTCTTCAGCTTGGACAGACCATTATTCAATATTTTGCTATGCTTAATTTTTATTTAATGGTGTATTTCGATTTTTTTAATAAATCTTAAATTTTTATTAAATGGTGCATCTCGAATTTTATAATTAAACAGTGGTTTGACAACATCTTGTATTTTCATTTCTTATGATTTTTGAACTAATATTGACCGAACTGGAGTGACTTTCTCATCTTGCCAGAATGTCTTCTTTGCTTGGACAGAATATACCTACTCCCCTTCAAGTATAAAATCAACTCTCCCTCGAGTATAAAACCAACAGAGAAGAAATGAATTGACTAACCTCACAGGAGATCGCGACCTAGATCTCGAGTTCGAGATCCGCTCGGATTCCGCTCTGATTCCTCGGATCTTCTCTCCTGAAACACAACATAGAATAATAATAATTAAAGGGTTACAATTTATTTCCATGAACGTAGACTCAATTTTGTTTTTAAACTTATAAGGGTTAAGTAGCCCAGAAAAAAATTTCAAAAAAACTCAAAAATACATCAAACTGATGATTACTTGAAATAATAACGGCTATATTGTCAAAATTAATGATTCTACTTCAGAATATCTTCAAGATAGCGATTGGCCATTGATTGAATTATCATAGTCTGTCCAAGCAAAGAAGAAACTCTGTTAAGATGGGAAAATGACTTCACCTTGGTTAATATTTGATCAAGAATCATAAATGTAGTCTCAACAGTAGATTTGTTTCCTACAATTTGAGATCAAATTGATAATTTTTCATTCAATATTAACCGAGCTTGAGTCATTTTCCCATCTTGCCAGAATGTATTCTTTATTGCTTGGTTAGACTATACTATTGCCTTTACGGTTCCCATATGAATACTGGACTTTCAAGATTTAGAAATGAACAGTATTCAAAACTATTATCAATTTTTCTATGATTATGTAACTTATGATTCTTGTGAATGACCCTGTTAAAATATTATACTGAATAGGTAAAAAGTTTGGAAATGGCATAATATTTGTCATAAAAAATGTCAATTTGAAGGTAGAAAACAGTAGAAATAGTGCAAAACTGAGATTAAAATTGTTAAAAATATAAAATAATTGCAAGTTCTACTCAAGTGTGGAAAAATCTGGTCAGCCACATTGAATGAAAGTGGAAAACGGGTGGTCATGTGATTCAGGCAAACTTTCAATATAATAATAATAATAATAATAATAATAATTTTTTATTTTGTCCAAGAACAATAAGAAGATTGCATAAGACATAGTCATTTCATTTAAACATGGTAAAAATAATAATTATAAAATGGTCTAATAAACTACTTTACAGAATGCACCTAAACAAATGATTTTTCATAATATTCATACAAACTATAGACAGTATTCTTGACTAGAAAGTTACATATGGTTTTTTTAAACTTCATAGGATAATTTCTTATTTCTAGTGGAAGATGATTGAATAGTCTGATGCCTACATTTAGATCTCCTAGAATATGATCTCCTAGGTGACACTATTGGTTTAGAAATGTACCCAGGGTCCTCAAGTTGTAGATTAGAATGTTTCCTACGATTGAGACCAAATCTATCATTTCTAAACCAATATTGACCGAGCTGGAGTCATTATCTCATATTGCCAGAGGGTCTTCTTTAGGTGGACGGACTATATATTATCCAATATAAATTTGTTCAGCAAACACCTTACTGAGATTCAATTATCATTTTTTCAATTACCTGTCTAAGTTGCCTTTCTCTGGCGCGCTCTTCTCTTGCACTGCTGAAAAACACAAACAACAATAAAATAAATTTATTTACACCTTTTTTATTGTTATCACGTGAGTCTGTAATAACTTATGGATTCATAGTTTGATCCAGTGTTTTCCTTGTGTCAAAGAAGACGGTAAAATGACTCCAGTTCGGTAAATATCGGTTCAAAAGTAATAAATTCAGTCTTGCATTGTAAAATACTTTATTCTCTACAAATTGATTTTTGAACGAGTATTAATTGAGCTGGAGTCATTTTCTCATCTTGATAGGATGTCTTCTTTGCTTGGACAGACCATCATAACATGCACACACACACACACACTCAAAATAGATAGAGGTTTATAGCTTCAAGTCGAAACATTCATCATTGAAATACATTGAATTCAATATGCAGAGAATACAAATAGGAGAAGGCTTTAGAGTTGAAAAAATTTTGAATAGTATTGAAGAAATGTGATAAAAGACAAGATGAATTTACTAACCTTGTGGAGGGCCAGTTTGTTGGAGGTGCTGTTTCCTGCTGAAACACATCAACCACAAAAGATATTGATTATTCTTAGAGGTTTAAACTATAAGCAAGCAACATAAATAATACAATTTTAAAAAAAGAAACAAAAGAGAAAACAAACAAAAAAAGTTTCAATAAATCTAGAAACATATGAATAGGCAAAAAAACAGATGTCCTTTTGGCCTACAGCTATACACAAGAGCTACTTATTCAGTTCATTTTGGGCTGTTCATAAAATAGGCAGCTGATATTACAAATTAGTGCAACAATTCACTCTTCATAATATTATAAGATAATTAATTATCAGATTTTATAGAAAGATATTACATTATTATCACGCAGTTGTTATAAAGACATTTGGCAAATTATTGATTGATTTTAGAAAAATATAGATAGAATTAGGAATAGATTTTCAACCTGAGGTTGACAAAATAATTATGTGCCCTTGAAATATGACAAAAAGTATTCCTACTTGGCAACATTGAATCAACAACAACACAAACCACAAAAAAAGTTGGCTTCACACCTGCTAAATGTTTAGCAAGAAATGTTTACAAGAAAACAATTTCAAAAAATTATACAATACACACCAAGTTTGCTCCTTGCAGGCCTCCACCCTGCTCTGCAGCATTACTGCTTCCAGGACTAGAAAACAATCAAATAGGCTCAATTGTAAAAACGTTACTCAAGCTGTTCTAGAAAAATGATAAAAAAATAGAATTCTTAATTGATATTATTCAAGATGATGTTAATAATTTAGACCAATTTCATAAATGAAAAAATGAATAAATCTTTCCTGTACTGAATTTGACAGCATCAAATAGTGATTATTTTAATAAAAGTTTGTTAACAACGCAAGATATTCCAAAAATAAGTGGAAGATGAAAAATATTCAGAAATAAGATGGGAAAAATGACTCCAGCTTGGTCAATATTGATTCAAAAATTATAAATTTGGTCTCAAATTGTATAAAACATTCTGCTCCACAAATTGAGACCAAATTTATCATTTTTGAACCAATATTCACCGAGCTGGACGACAATATTTCCCCATCTCACTAGCAAGTACCAGATTACAATAGTGAGTAACATGGACAGTAATGATGCATGCCAGCTCTTCAGAGGAAGACACATGGGTGACATCATTCTTGATAGATTAAATTGGAAAGTCAGATGAGCATATTGATGTATTTATTTTCAGTTTTTTGTTGAAATGAACCTCAAAATTTGCTATATCGAAACCGGTGATCTTTTTGAATCACCCTATATTAATATTAAAAAAGTGTTACTTAGTTCAGGACCTTGAGGACCAATCCGAGTCATCGTTGAATTTGTAAATGATAGATTCCATCCTGAAAAAGGAACAGATTGTACAGTTCAAGCCTCAAACCAATTGCTATAGTCTGTCCAAGCAAAGAAGACATTCTGGCAAGATGGAAAAATGACTCCAGCTCGGTCAATACTGGTTAAATAATTCCAATATTCGTCTCAAATTGTACTTCAGATTGTTTTCTACAATTTGAGACCAAATTGATATTCTTTGAACCAATATTGACTGAGACTGAGTCATTTTCCTATCTTGCCAGAATGTCTTTTTTGCTTGGACAGCTGGACGGTAAAGAAAGATCAATGCCCGGGTTTTCCAAGCACACTCAAATTTGAGGGACCCTCAAGTTTACTACATTTTTTATATGTATCATAGAAAATGTCAGCTGTTCATCAAAATTTTAGGGTCCCTTGAGTGTGCTTGGAAAACCCCGGCATAAGTAATTATGTAAATGATTGAGTATCTATACTATATAGCTTGGGGTAGATCAATAAAAATAGTTGAGACTGATTATACGTCTCTACTCTCTATACTTGAATGAAACTTTTAATAAATGTGTCAAAGAAGACATTCTGGCAAGACGGTAAAATGACTCCAGTTTGGTTAATATTGGTTCAAAAGTAATAAATTCGGTCTTGCATTGTAGAATACTTTATTCTCTACAAATTGATTTTTGAACAAGTATTAATCAAGCTGGAGTCATTTTCTCATCTTGATAGGATGTCTTCTTTACTTGGACAGACCATCATAACATGCACACACACACTCAAAATAGATAGAGGTTTATAGCTTCAAGTTGAAACAATCATCATTGAAACACATTGAATTTAATATGGAGAGAATACAAATAGGAGAAGGCTTAAGAGTTGAAAAATTTTTGAATAGTCAATTTTGAAAATAAATTTTGAAAAAATTTTTGAAAATAGGAATGCATTAAATGTAACAAAATGAGGTTACAATTTTAAAAAGACTAATGAAAATTGAACTTAATTGGCTTGTAAAAATTCACTTGTGAAAGTGTAACCCGTTACTTGTGACTTTCAAGTTTTCAAAGACTTATATATAGCTAATCAACAGCTACAACAATGCCGTCTAGTTCAGTAATAAATTGTTCAATAATAAATTCAGTAATAAATAATAATTGCCGGCCTGGTTGGTGCAGTGGGCTGGGGCACCACAACCTTCAGTCTGCTAGCACTGCCAGGTCTGAGTTTGAGAACCAGTAGGCATAACTGTTTTTCACCTCATCAATCACCTTCGCACTCAATATCTATTACCCACACACAAGCTAAAATGCTTATGTGGGCATCATCCGCAATAAAATACATAAAAATTTTAAAAAATTAATAACTATTCAACTTACGTGGTGATGGTGTCCAAGCTGGCGTTGTTCTCAGTTTGGGACTTTTTGTCCTGTAAAACACATGAAATTCAATCAGTAGTCCAGTCATACATACTTCAGTTTCACATTATATTCTTGTAGTAATAGGCTACATACTTTCAAAAATATTCAACTATAAATTACCAGATACCCTAACCTGTTAATCTGAAGGTATGCCATGTGTCACTCCTGGCCTGCTTTGCTCAGTCGTGTTGAGGGGTGGGTTTGTAAGCGGCAGCGTGAATGTTCCTCTCCTCTTTGGCACCCAGCCCTGTTGAACTATTCTATTGTTAGGTGCGGAATTCCAAGGCGGGGAATCATCCCTATAGGCCTCTTGTACACTTTCACTCACTTCGTAATCACTTTCAGGATGAGCCTCTCAGCCGCTCCTCAAAGGCGGTCGCAGCCATTAAGGAGAACATTGAATTCTGTCTGATGGAAAAAGACTAAGTACTAATCTTGAGGGTGTCATTGCAATGTCTAGAGTCCCTGGCAGATTAAGGATGAATGTTGTGGCAACAGATTCAAAAGGAGTTTGTATTATTCTCTCCACAGCAGCATTCAATGTTGCATGCTTCTGCCCATAGCTGGATGAAGTCACCGGCCCTTTTACAATGGGAATTCTCAGCCCAATACAAAATCCTGATTAGGAATTTACTGCGGGATTAGAAACATAATAATCACCAATATCTAAAGGGATTGTATTCATTTTATGATCTGGATCTAGGTAGATAATTAAATAAATTCAATTCACAACTTCCTGTAGAGAGAAACAATTTTGACACAACAAAATTAAACAATTTTATTCATTAACAACGATTCAAATACTCACTCTCTAAGGGCACGAAAGATTCAATAGAGCAGCAACAATATAGAGACAACCAACCATAATAATTCATTAATCAATCAGTTATTAATTAGGGGGACTTCCCCTAACATGTTTTTTTAGATAAAGTAAATAATAAACATCTGTCAGAATAAAATTGAATTAATATAATATAAGAGAGAATTATTATTTCTTCAAGATGAAGATTTATCTTCCTTCTTGTTTTGTTTTTCAAAATTATGTTTCATTTTCAAACTTGCAGCTTTATTTCTTCTATGTACTATCGACTTAACATCACAAGTTTAGTAATGATAATTATAATAACTTATATTGAACATATTATGTTCATAATTTTCTAGCTTATGATCACATGCCTTTTATTGAGTAGTGATGTGACCTCTTCATCCTCCCAAAACTTTCCAAGTAACTGATTGACTGGTTCAATATGTGAGGTTTATGTATACCTACTGGTTTATATGTCAGTGAACTAGTAGCCACATTGATACTTGACACAGGTTCATCAGAATTAATTTTGCCAATGATGATGTATCCAAACACCGTGCTTAATTCTCCAGACTAATTGGGATACAACTTAGTAATTTCATGAGATTGATTGCATAAAATTTGGAGAAAGGAATCAGCTCCTATTAGAAGGTCAACTCTATTTGATACATGAATCTTATCATCAGCAAGTTTTAAAGTTGAAAGATGTTTGAAATCTATGAGACTATGCATAGGTATTTATTTACTGGATTCTCTTGCGTTGAATAAGCTGAAGTAGCTCCATCAATCTCCTTCCAAATTGCAAGATTACTTTTGAATTTTATTTGGTCTCCCATACATGGTATTGATTCTTGTATTTCTTGCTGTTGAATGAGCCTCAAGAGTCCTATGTCTATTCCAGCATCTTGAAATTTCAAATAAATAATTATTTGAGATATCTATTCCATTGTGACAAAATGAATTTAGCATCAATAATACAACTTACCTATGCCTGTCACAAGAAATGACAATTCTGTATGGTAAACTACTTACAACAAATTTCTAGTCTTCAACAAACCTACTACAAGCTGCTGTGTTCTGATCCATAGCCTATATTCACAAATTATAAAAACAAACAAAATGCAATATTAGCCCACTAGTTCACTGAATATGTGTTGAATCAGGCACTGTAATAGATCAGAAACATGGATTTGTTATGGTAATTGTGATTAACCTTTAAGAGACTGACCTCTTTTAAAATATTAATTTCAACTTGATATCTCGTTTTATTGACCTATTTACTGTATTATAACACAATTCAACCATATTTCACCATTATCATACCCCATTTTGGAAAAAAAGTATGTTCCCAAAATGGGAACGTTGGTATCCTCGGGGGTATTCTGAGTATCACATCAGTTCTAGGAACTGAGTGAAAAATAGCTCAACTCATATAATATAGAACAGTGTATTTTATTTAATAATTTTCAAATCAAAATAATAATAAAAGTTAGTCACAGAAAAAGTAAAAAATTCAATCATAGAAATACATAAAAATTCAAATAACATCTTGAAGCTAATAAGAGCTTATTTTTTGTGATATTTATCATTACATATTTTCTTATGCAGTTGTTTCCCCATTTAGTACAAATGGCAGTTTCTTCAAGCAAATCACATCTGCCTTGTGATTGCAGACAAATGATGATTTCTCCATCAAAGCGCACATCCTCAATTGCTTTTGCAGTAGGTCCACCAAGTTGAATTCTCATGGTGTCTATTCTTATCAGTGCAATGGCAACTGACCTTCGAAAATCTTTGTGAGTCACACTACTGTTTGGATTCAAATATTGATAAAATCTGAAGCCAGCCACAATGCCCATGTTCAGCGCATTTGAGAACAGGTTCCACCACCATTTCTTTGAGTGGAGACGCGGCCTGTAAGCTGATAAAAGCCTGTTCATCAAATCCACGCCACCCATTCCTTCATTATACATTTTGATACAGTGAGGCTGTGGTACATCTTTCCTTTTCTCCTGCTTCACTCTTTGTTTGGTTATATGCAATGGCTGGACGGCAAAGCAATTGCTGGCAACAGTTACTACAGCATTGTCATTCCACTTCACACAACTCACCTCTCCTTCTGAATAGTTATCAAAGCAGCCTTGGTCTTGTTTTTGTAACTCATTTGAAGAGAGTAAGGGACATTTTTTTGTTCTATTCTCACGTACTGTCCCACAAGCCCTGAAACCAGACTCTCCTAGCTCTTTGAGAAGATTATAGCTTGTGAAAAAATTGTCAAAATAGACAATGTGCTGAGATGGATTCTCAACAGCCTGAAGCAAGCCTCTAACCACTCTTGAACCAAGAGGCGATGTGTCTGCTTCACCAGCTTTTCCACAGTAAATGGACATGTTGTATGGGAAACCATCCACTCCACAGAGCATCCAAACTTTGAACCCAAAGCGTATTGGTTTGTTCTTTATGAACATTTTTGCGGAATGATGACCATGGTAGGGTACCATCGACTCATCAATGCTCAAACTCTCATGATAAACTCCAAATTGTTGAAATTTTTCATTCAGCTTATCATAAAGTGGCTGGACTTTGGCCACTTTAGTGTTACCCAGCTGGTTATTGTCAGCTACATGAAGATATTTTTTTATGAGCTTGAACCTATCTCTGCTCATACTTCCAGAAAATATTGGAGCACTCAAATCAGGAGCAGTTGACCAACAATCACTCTCTGAAGGCAGATAATGATACCCACTAACAATAAGGAGTCCCAAGAACACACACATTTCCTTGTAAGACACCTCAAATGAATGATCATTTTTATCCCTCCTAGCATACAGATTTGTCTGCTCTGTTATAAACTCAATTATTTCAGGTGAGAAAAAAAGCGAAAAAATTTCAAATTCAGATTTACCCAAATGTTCCTCTCCCACTTTATTCACTGGTTCTGGCCCACATTTGAATAAAACTTCCTCACTTTTCCTCCAATTTGGGATTTCTCTATCAGATTTGTTGCTTTTACCTTGTCCATGCACATGTTTAGTCTTTTTTTTTTTTTGGTGGATGAGGCACCTCCATTTCAGTTACTGGTACTCCCACATCATCAGAATCTGATTTTACCTCGAGTTCAACTTCTCCTGGAATTTCAGTTGGCAGTGCTGTTATATCCAAACCGTCATCAGGGAGAATTTCTTCGTCACTGTCGCAATTCCTGTCTCCAGACTCTGGAGGCAAGATACATATTGTTGCTTCTGTCACATCTGGTGATTCTTCCACGATTTTCACTGCCTCCCGTAGGTACTTCAATCTTGATACGGGCCTGTAAAAGAGAGTACACGATACTTATTAGGAATATAATTGTAATAAATAATGTGAACAATCTCCACAATTGACCTAAGAATAGTGGATGCTAACGAAAAACTATTCAAATCCATTTCTTTGTATAATAATATAACAGTACAAATATTGCTTTTTAGCTAGACCTATTTTTTATGATAATAAATACTTGTTCAGAATTGGAATTAATCAATTCATTTCTTCATCATATTGATAGAACTGAGCCAAAGTAATGAATTGCTCAAATAAGAGCATCATATACTTCATATTGATATTACTTAGAACAACAATATACAACCTACACTAAGATCAAGTAAGATTTCATTATAAATTCACTATAATGATTCGAAAATAAATATAGCAATATAATCTGAGATACTCACCCAAAAAATATTGGTTGATCCATTCTTACAACAGTAGTCAATTCTCATGAAAAAGGAAATAAAAACAGGAGCACGAGATTCTCTCACTCTCAGCAAAAGCTAATACAATGGAGTAGGCTCTATGAATAACTTATGCAAAGTAAACTGACTGCAAAGTAAACACTGTCTTGCTTGGTACCAATTGCACAAATCAAAATTATTGTATTATTGAATCGACTACCAACATTACGCATTCAAAAAAGCAACCATTGAAGTAACCATTGTTCCCAAAATGGGACATGCTTGACTTTCAACAGATACCGCCAAAGATACCAACGTTCCCAAAAAGGGACATGCGAAAATATTTGCTTGTAGTTCATATTCTAATGGATAAACTTGTACCATTTATGTCCCATGATGGAGACTAATGTTTTTTTCATTGATTTCGCATGAAAAAAGTTATGATAATGCTTCAGGGAAAAAGTTGTTGACAAATATGAGAAGCGAGTGAAAATTTGCCCATTTCACTATATTTGAAGTTAATAAAAACAGAGAAATGAACAATAAATTGGCAAACTAAAAATATAACATGATTCTACAATACTCTTACTTCAATTTTAGCTCATTACAAAAAAAATATAAAGTTATGTTCCCAAAAAGGGAACGTTGGTCTCTAAAAGGTTAATTATTTTACATTATAGTATGCTTTTTAGAGTTCAGTCTACAAGAGATAGAACTAGTATTGAAGAGTGGTACTGCCTACAGGGTACAGACCTCAATCATCATCTTGTTTATAAAATGAATCTGAGAAATTTGTTTATAGAATGAAAACAGGAGAAATGCAATGATGGCATTCGTTTGAAATCGGAAAATGTCTCTAGCTTGGTCAATATCAGTTCAAAATACACATTTTAATTCACATTGTAGAGCAAATTGTTTTCCAAAATTTGAGACCAAATTTATATTTTTTAATCTATATTTACCGAGCTCAAGTAATTTTTCCATTTTGTAGGAATGCTATCTTTGCGTGGCTGCACTAAGTTATAACTTACATGTATATAATTATAATTATTTTTCTTGGAAAAATAAATAGAGCTCAGATTTTAAAGCAAGAATCTCTTTAAATATTAAAGGAGTTTGCCTGAAATAGGCTTAGTTAAATTGATTGCTATAGCTCAAATCAAAATTATTTTAAATCAGGTTCAAATATAGGCTTGTACTTACTTGCAAATGTCTCTATGTATGCAAACAATCCCCATCTTGTTAAAAGTGTAGCTGTATCTTGATCCATATTCAAAGTTTACAATTCATTGAACTAAGAAAATGCAGTTTTACAGTAGTTTACTAAAAATTGACTTGCAAAAAACTCATCAGTCAACTCTATAATATGCAGCACACCAAATAAAAACTAAACACAAAATAGAAGAACACACTACTGATCTCATGATGAATATGGAGGATTGCAAACTCAAAGACTTGTCTGGAAGGCATCAAACTGAGAAGTGAGAAAGGAACAAAGAATGCCAACCAAAGCCAGAAAAGCTTATACTTTTACTAACTCGTCTAGTAAAACTTACAATATATGTTTCTGTTTCAACTATATCCCATACTTGTTCCAATAAAACTTCTGTCATATTTAATATAATTATAATGTTTACTATAAGACAATTTCTATTTGTAGATATTTGTAGTAATAAACTTGGGTTATAATCATCAAAGATATTGTTAATACTACAAAATTAAATGAAAATTCAACTATTTTCTTGTAAATATTACAGTAATTTGATTATTCAAACTTATTATGTTATGAACGAACAATTCATAGTTATTCTCATGATTTGAAAAGTTACGGGTACAATGTTATTAATTACGGGAAATAAGAGTTGGTAATAATTACTTCAAAAAGGCGCGGTAAATTTGATTACTGGGACAACAAATGTTTTTATTGATTTGGAATGTGATAATTATAATTAATTCGATATGTTGAAAGATAAATATGGCAAATACACAACCAAATAGTAAAAAAGGCATTCCTGCATGGAAATTTCAAAGTTACTGTTGTTTTATCTATGATTACTGATATTTTAATCTTGTGGTAAGTTGCACAAAACTCCAATTAGCCTACATTAAACTGCCATAAAATGCAATTATAGAACCATGGTTCTGTTATATTATTGATCAATGGTCCTTGTTGGAAAACAAATACATGAATTTTGATAAATACAAGAAATATAAAATACCGTAGGCTATTAATACACATCGGCAGATTCAGGATAGGCCGAAAGGCTAGGGGCTAATTCAAGTTGAAAATGATATATTTTTAGGCTGTTTTCAACTCTATTAACCAGAGTTTAGAGTCAATGTAGGATATTGACTAAAAAAAAATAGAAGGATTTTAAAGCTATTATAGAAGTTTTTGTATAAAGCTATGCTGCAATGCATTGGTTGACTGTCCTAACATTATTGATATTTACTCACTCTAACTATTGAATTGTGTAATTATATAATAATTAATGTGGTGCTACAACCACATTATGCAAAACTTAATGCGTAAGTGGAAGCGTAGATGCAAAAAATAAATCTTTACATTTTTCTAGTCAATATCCTAGAGTCAAACCAGAGTGCTTTGCCTTTAATCTCTTATTAATAAAGGGTCATAGTACGGGAATACTTTTAGTACTGCTTTAAACTACTATTATTCTTAAATGATAAAATTTCAAAATAAACCTGTATGTGCATTTTTAGTAGTTATTCTATCTTATAATGAGTTTCTTTAATGCATTAATGTATTAATTAAATTATTCCTTATTATGAAAATTTAATAGATAATTTTCTTGTATACGTTTTTGCTAGTTTAATCTTATCCTGAATCCTGAATTTAAAGGGTAACAGTTCAAAACAAAGAAATAGGTTTTTAATATTTCAAAGGAAGTAAATAAATGAATAAAATGTTATTGTCAAAAAAAAAACAAACAGCATAGACAACGTCAATAATTTTAAAGTTGAATCAATAGAAATCTTAGTACCCTTTTGAATTACTTTTATTGATTGAACTTTAAAATAAATACATCAGTAGCCCTAAGAAAACGGAAACAATGTCGATAATTATATAAAAGATAACAAATCAGTCAGATAACAAAAACTCACACACTTCTATTGCATACATACAATAGTAATACTATAAAAACGTATTTGGAAAAAAGTAATGTTACCAGGTACTTTTTTTAATAGTACAATGCTATGAATAAGTTATTCAATGGCAATTGGCAACCGAAGAAAACAAATTACCCATTTTATCTAGACTCCAATTAAGCTTACTTGAGACAAGATAAACAAACATTTTATGTCACAAGCCGATGAAACAATAATATGTTGAATAAATTATAGTAATGTAGGAAATATAGTATATAGCTAATATAGTAAAACTCAAGGGTTTACTATATTAACATTCATTAAGATTGTAAAGGTGATTTGTTATTTTAGTTTCAAACATTGAAACATAATGTCACTTGATGATGGTCTTGATTATAATAGCTGGTAGTAGTACTTCCAACAATTTTTAGTTAATTACTAAGCTCGATTTTTCTCTGTGTAACTGTAAAAATAACATTCAAATATTTGAATAACATTTGAGTCACCTGCATTGCTTACCTTGAAAAAAGGTAATTGATTAATATTTTGTAACTATGCTTTGATAGAAATACGTAGAAAAGTGAGTTAATTTTGATTAATCTATTGATTTAATAGTGTGTTAATCAAGGTTATTTAAAACTCTTGAACTCAACATACCTCTCTTCAAATCTCAATTACTTTTCATCAATTGTTTGAATGTTTGGAGCATGTTCACCCCAACACTCACTACATTATTATTTTCCCAATCATAATAAATATTAATGTCAATTTAACGTTTTGATGTTTCTCATCATCCGCTTGCACATAAACCATTATAGCATTTTTTTATGAATGATGCCCACATAAGGTGATTAACTTGGCCGTGGATAATAAGATAGGTGAGTTAGTAGTGAGAGATGGTCGAATAACCATTTACCAGACAGGATTCGAACCCATGACCAGATGATTTCTCTTCATATATTATTATGGTACAGTAGAAAATGTTGTGAAGTGTACAATTTGGCAATTCCTATTATCATCTGTCAAATTGAATCAGCAATCGGTATTGTGATTTCATTCCATTATTTACTATGAATCTTGTAGAACTAGCCAACAGTATTGTTGATACGGTAATTACTAGGTGTAGGGGATACAGAACAAAGAATATAGTTGAAATAATCTGCTAAATAGTAAATGCTGAGTTTACTAAAACCATTTGCCAGGAGATAGCTATATAAACTATTTCTACGTTTATTGAAACTATCTGTGTATAGTAAATGGTACCATACTTCCGTGAGTTGTATCAACTATCAAAATCTACCAGCTTCAGAATACAATCTACTGGGGATCTTGTAGAAATAAATAATGATTGTAAATACAAGATCTTCTGTAGGAAAGACTATCTTATTGTAAAAAAGCAATTGAACCGTGACATCATAACCGAAGACCACCTGTGCTTTTCTAGTAGATCCTACAATCTCACAGTTGAATCAAGAATTATATGTTGAAACTATCACTTTATGATTGAGATTTTAGTTTACTAGAACAAGTTAGTTGAAGCGACAGACAACTATGTTCAATCCCAATAGAAATGTATTTATCTCAACCAGAAGTTGATTATAATAGCTGGTAGTAGTACTTCCAACAATTTTTAGTTAATTACTAAGCTCGATTTTTCTCCGTGATGAGACTATGGGTTGATTACACGTGATCACTGATGATACAGTTGCTTTAGTATGCAGTTTGTAATCTGGTGTCTTGAGGACATGATTAAATTAATCTCACCATGAGTTTTTGTAGTTTTAGAATGAGTTCTCGATTAGTGTAGTTGGGTTTCAAATTCAACTAAAGATTATCCTGAAATTTAGCGCCAGGCTTGAGAAACCTAACTACATCACAGTCATTGCTTCCATTAATTAATTTGTTAGCTACAGTTCTACCTTGGCTATCCATGTACAGTCTAATTTTTCTCTTTGGTATTGACCTTGTTTTGAGAAGAAGAGGTGGTCTACTGTGACAAGTCTGTTTAGGATTCATCTGCATACACGTATATTTATTTATTTATTTACAATACTGACGATTTCGAGTTCCTAAGCATTGGAAACATAGGTTGTTTGTGCAATAGTTGGTTGAAAAGATTTGATGTGAGTTATTATCTCTTCATGTGGACCCTGGTTGACTGAAGGCTGCCTACCTCGCATGTCTGGTCGTGGTTTTATTTCTCCTTTTTGTGTAAGAAAGAAAATGTGAATAATTTTGTCGTTTTTTGGATGATACTCCAATGTAGTCAAAATATTTCACAATTTTACCTTCTTGCCACTGGAGTTGGTAAAAAAATACTTGATAGTCTTCTCCGGCATCGCAGTTTGTTGTTCTTCTCTTTACATCTCTTTGATCACATAAATTGAAGGATCTTCTCTCTTCATTCAATTCAATATTCCAAAATTTCTCATTTATGATTTTTCGGTGGTCCTCATCAATCTTTGACAAGCATTGCTTTTTACATTTCACACTACATGGCTGTCCAAGCTTATGTGTCTCTTTGAATTATACACAGGAATGGAGTATGAGTTTTTTGAAAACTGGAGTCTTTTGAAAACTGATTTTCCATCCAACAATATGACATTGCTGTTGATGGGCTGAGTTCTAACTTATTGCGTCCTTTAACAACAGTGAATATACAGTTAATAACCAACAGTGAATAAACAACAGTTTGAAAATAGATGTTGTAGTCTGATGTAGTAAGTTGATTGGTCTGGAATCTTAATCAGGAGTATATTCTTCTGGCAATTGTAGGAAAGGATTAGATGTTTTCGTCCAAATCTTCACGTTTTCTATAAAATGTCTTATACTGAAGTTGATGCACTATTTTCTGAATCATAATAGTTGTCCTCTTACTCTTTTTCATTCTTGTTCACTTAATTCAAACAAAGGTAGGAGAGATGCAAATTTTCAGCTGAGTCCTCCGACTTTTAATTTTTGCTTGATTTGACTGGACTATGAATGAGTTATGTATTCAATGATCAAGAATTATATTTTTCAATTTAATTACAAATATTATTCCTGTTGTATTGTGAATACAATCATTTTAATGTATATCTACATTACATGTAAGTTATCATGTAAACTGATACTTTGTAATTGATTTGTGAAAATTAGCCTATGTAAGGTCAATTTTATTCCAATTATCTTGAATAAATTGATAATGTGATTATTATTTTCCATGAAAATTATCTATCAGAATAGTATTTCAAATTCCTTTATAAGGAATTCTAACTGTAAAAATAACATTCAAATATTTGAATAACATTTGAGTCACCTGCATTGCTTACCTTGAAAAAAGGTAATTGATTAATATTTTGTAACTATGCTTTGATAGAAATACGTAGAAAAGTGAGTTAATTTTGATTAATCTATTGATTTAATAGTGTGTTAATCAAGGTTATTTAAAACTCTTGAACTCAACATACCTCTCTTCAAATCTCAATTACTTTTCATCAATTGTTTGAATCGAACTGTTTGATAATTTTTATTTATGCTACTGTTTCGTAATGTTTGCATTATAGATTTGAATATTTTCTCCGTGTAATTTTTTTTAATACATCACTAAATGAACAGAACTTCTTCCTTCAAACGAAAATGTTAATTTTGATAGTCTAACAAGGGTTATGATCAGTACAGTAATGAATGAAAACCTGAACTTTTTTTCTTGAAATGGATCGTTTTTCAGTATTGGTGTATCACTTATGTAAAACACATGCGATGTAGTATACAGTTAAAAAATGAATACTTACCCTACCATCACTTGAGACAAAATAAACAAACTTTTACGGGTGTGTGTGCATGTAATGGTAGGTCCTATTTTATTTGAAACGGTCTGACGGTCGGCCGCAGTCGAACAGCTGTAGCCAATCACAGATCTTGTTGTTTGAGCGCAAGGCTATTTCTGTTACCGTCAGACCGTCTCGCATACTGGAAAACCTACCTTCACACGCACACACATGCAAAAAGTTTGTTTATTTCGTCTCAAGTGATTGTGAATACGGTATAAGTATTCCAGTAGTAGTTTGTTAGAACTATTCAAGTAAGTTAGTGTAATAAAATAATTTATTTTCAATTGTTGAATCTGATACCTTTATGTTGTGTATTGTATTTGTGTATACTATGAACTATTTTATCAATCACAAACATTGAAAATAGCGACTGAAAAATATGTAAACTGTGATCTCATTACTTTTAATGATGTTAAATATGTAATGTCTATTTTTATACGATGTGTTACATCTCATCATTTTTCGTGTAAATTAAGGCTCGATTTTTGAAATAACTTTGTATTTATAAGAAATTGAATTTTTCATTTCTGATTTTGCTACATGAGAGTTTTGTATTAAATTTGAAGATCAAAAGTATGCTGTCTTTTGTGATTGACTTCCAACCCTTATCCATTTAGAGAACAGTTATTTTTTAAGGCACCTGTACTAAAAATGGATTAAAATTGAAAATTATTCTGAAAGCTATTTTTACAAGATTTATAGTCACTATAATGACTTTTCAATATGTGAATATGGCTACATCATGAAGGAATAATCCTCATACTCTTTCATCATGATATTAATTTCTATTCATAATTTATTTATCGCTTTTATTCCTTGTCAGTTCAGGTATAGTCTGTCCAAGCAAAGAAGACCTCTGGCAAGATGGGAGAATGACTCAAGCTCGGTCAATATTGGTTCAAAAATTATCAATTTGATCTGAAATTGTATTTAACAACTTGATCTACTATTAAGACCACATTCATAATCCTTGAACAAATATTGACCAAGCTGGAGTCATTTTCCCATCTTGCCAGAGGGTCTTCTTTGCTTTGACAGAATATATCTTTACAAATTGAACTGACTGTCTCAATATGTTTATTATTGCAAATGTCTATTTTTCTTTAAAATATTCAGTTTCAATACATTCAATAACTATCAACAATTTTTATATTATTATATAGATTTATTATTATTATTATAGCTTTATATATTATATAGCTGGTGCCAGAAATAAAGGCGGTTTCGTCTATTCTTGTGCGTTCCAACAGCTGATGTTTTCTGCTTAACTGTACTGGACAAGCTGTCCATAAAATAGAATAACAAATATACTCCAGTCAGCTGATCAGCTAGTTATTAGCCAGTTAATGAAAAGTACAAGTAAGGCATTATATTTATTACCTTAGTTTTTGGTACCAGCTACAACAGATATAGTTTGTCCAAGCAAATAAGACATTCTCACAAGATGGAAAAATGACTTAGCTCGGTCAATATTGGTTCAAAAATTACGAATGTAATCTCAAATTGTAGAGCAGCATGTTTTCTACAATTTGACGCCAAATTTATAATTTTTGAACTAATATTGTCCGAGCTGGAGTCATTTCCCCATCTTGCCAAAGGGTCTTCTTTGCTTGGAAAGACTATACTAAAGTCCTATTACATTTTCTAATTACAAGACATCTACTATTTTTTATAATTCATATGAATTCAAAAAAATTGTTGGTTGCCGTTAAAGTCGGTATACAGGCGAAAGTTTGACGTGACTATGACTTTGAGTGGTTTTAAAATTATTTTTATAATAACACATATGATTTTTTTGTCAACATGATGGTTATAGCCAAACACTAACATGTGTATGCCTATCTCTCTCACTCTCTCTCGCTCTTCCACTTCCGGGTAATCACTCCCGTAACGCAGTTTCTTGAAGTGTCACCCAGCAAACCAATTTATAAGACGTTGTCACGTCAAAACCTAATAATGATATTATTATTAAAGCATCATATAATATCTATTCTAAAGTATAGTAACGGCCAAATCTGAAAAGCAATAACATGAAATTCACTTCTATATGCTACTCATTATTTATTATAGCCTATATTCCATATTTCAAGCACTGTTTTGTGATTCGTCAAGAGATCACTTTTTATCTCTTTGGATACTTTTCATCGACTGCGCATGGAGAGAAAAATGTTTGAACTAAGTATAAGTACTAGCATAGACTTAACTAACCTATTCTGGTATACACTGATACAATATACGAATACATTAAGGTGAAGGTACATATGGTGAATACATGCATTTGGTTGGTCTAGGCTCATACTTAGCTTTACCAAATTTCTTTCTATTCATGTGCGGTGCCTGTCTTCAAATATGCAATTTCTTTTAAATTCTAGAATGAATTGAGAATATTATTTAGTAGATAGAGTTAGAACTCCTTAGACTTCATATCCATTCCACCTTCAAGAGTGTGCAGTAGTTGTTGGCCATTTGCCGAACAGCAGAATCATGTCTCATAAGAACAATGAATGTAATTTTTATCAATATCTTGAAGCAGATAGCACCTTATATTCATGAACACAATTTAATTTTCTTCATGTCATATCGCAAAAAAGACCCTCTGGTAAGATGGGAAAATGACTAAAGTTCAGTCAATATTGGTTCAAAAATTATCAATTTTATCTCAAATTGTAGTAAACAATTCAATCTACAATTGAGACCACATTTATACTTCTTGAACAAATATTGACCAAGCTGGAGTTATTTTCCCATCTTGCCAGAGGGTCTTCTTTGCTTGCACAGACTTTAATACAAATTCCTGATCTAGGCGTAAGATTCACAGATATAGATGACTGTCTAGCAGCATACAACAGTAAATATTTCAATAATTGTTGAAATTTATAATAATTTGATAAAAAACGTCCCATGTTTCAAGTTGTAGCATAATGTTGGCCATTTGCCGAACAGCAGAATCATACCTCATGTAACAACAATGCAATTTTTATCAATCCCTTGAAGCAGATAGCACAGTTATTCATGGACAGAATTCCACGTTCTTTATGTAATTGAAGACCATATTTTAATAATTCCTGAACAAATATTGACCAAGCTGGAGTCATTTTCCCATCTTGCCAGAGGGTCTTCTTTGCTTGGACAGACTATACAATTCCATGATTAATAAACGAACCGAATTGAAATATGTTTTCAGATTTCGTAACAGTAGTGGATGCATCAAATAATGCATTTACCCCTTAGTATAGTCTGTCCAAGTAAAGAAGACACTCTGACAAGCTGGGAAAATGACTCCAACTCGGTCAATTTTGTTTTAAAAATGATAAATTTGGTTTCAAATTGTAGGAAACATTCTAATCTACAATTTGAGACCAAGACCATGAATTTTGTAACCAAGATGGAGTCATTTCCCCATCTTGCCAGAGGGTCTTCTTTGCTTGGACAGACTATACAATTCCATGATTAATAAACGAACCGAATTAAAATCTCTTTTCTAGACGCTGTTCAACCATCATGTCGTCAGCCACTAAGAAGAAACACGTGATCGCCGAGCTGTTACAGGCGGAACTCCGGTGTCCTCATGAGGACGAGGCCATCTGCAGAATTGTGTCCTGTCCCGGCAACAATCTTCACGAAGTTGAGGATCGCGATGGAGACAAATTCCTTGTTTCAATGCCGAACAAATTTCGAAAGGTGGTTTTCATGAAACGTAATGACATAGTGCTGGTTAAGAAAATTGATGAGGGTGGTAAAGTTAAGGGGAGATTGTGACGGTTTGTAAAAATGATCACATAAAGTACTACAAGGCTAATAGTGTTTGGCCGGACAGATTCACGGAACAATCTGATTAGAAGCAAATTGTTTGTCCATGATTTAATTGCCTTTTGAAGTCATACATTCATAAATGTACAGAATTACAAATTTGATACCGTACATCAAGGTCAGTAGATCTAGGCTTACCTCTAAACACTTTATTTATTTATTTTACATTGCTGTCTTACATTCTTAAAATGTATATACACTACATCAATGAAAACCCACAAGAATAAAAGGTTCATTATTAACTCATTAAAAATTACAGAAAAAATTATATAAGTTACTGGGTAGTTAAGGTAGCATTACCAAGCGGCAGCTCGAAAATGACTTGAAAAGGGTGAATTCCACTACTTATTAATTTATTATACCTTCATTAGTATGGTTTGTCCAAGCAAAGAAGACCCTCTGGCAAGATGGGAAGATGACTCCAGCTTGGTCAATATTTGATCAAGAATTATAAATGTGGTCCTAACAGTAGATCAAGTTGTTAAATACAATTTGAGATCAAATTGATAATTTTTGAACCAATATTGACCGAGCTTGAGTCATTCTCCCATCTTGCCAGAGGTCTTTGATCAAGAATTATAAATGTGGTCCTAACAGTAGATCAAATTGTTTCCTTCAGTCTGAGATCAAATTTATTAATTTTTGAACCAATATGGACCGAGCTGGAGTCATTTTCCCATATTTCCAAAGGGTCTTATTGCTTGGACAGACTTTAGCTCTAATAACAAAGTGAACATTTCTAATTTATAGTTTTTTGAATAGTGTTGATGGCTAGAGCAGCGCAGCTCGAGCTATTTCTTGGGAATGCAATTCAATTTTCTATTCCAAATAAGCAAAACATGGTGCATTATAAATGACAATATACATGGAATAGGTAGTTATTTCCCCGCATGGACTACTGATCCGTGAGCGGGGAAAGAGTCCTCATCTACAGGCGATGAGAATGTTGTAAACAATAAAAATTTCTAACTAAATATTAGATGGGCTAAAAATAATAAAAAGAAATACAAATTGAAGTTCATTAAAAATTAATTGAGAGACAGATTCTCACAACACAAGTATCATATTCAGAATACTTCATCTTTTGCTAAACTATGCTTTCTTTAGTTATAGTCTGTTCAAGTAAAGAGGACATTCTGACAAGATGGAAAAATGATTCCAGCTCGGTTAATATTGTTTGAAAAATTATCAATTTGATCAGAATGTTCCCTACTATTGGAGGCCAAATTTATAATTTTTGAACCAATATTAATCGAGCTGGAGTCATTCTCCCATCTTGCCAGAATGCCTTCTTTGCTTAGACAGACTATATCTCTCAACTTGAGCTGATTTGCCTTGACTATATATTATGACGTTTTCTCCAAATCTTATAACTCCATTGTTCCAATTGAATCATGTGAAATCCAAATCGTCTTTTGTATCTCAATTGAATCTATGAAATTGGAAAGCAATTGAATAATGAGCAAAGAGCATCAGAGACTTTATTATTGAATGTGATCAAATAATGGTTTTTAAAGTACTACCTTTCTATAGTTAGTTTTTCTTATTTTAAAATTTCTTTTTGTTTGGAAAGTTTACAAACTTAATTATAGTTGATTATTATTGAAGGTGAATGAATAAAGATTATTTTTTATCAACCACTGTGTGTAAATTATATTTTCTAAGCCAATCAAAAGCCCTTTCCTTCCATTTTGCTTAGAATATTTCAGGAAGATACATGCTTGAAAATAAATTATTGTGTTAATCATCATCCAAAAACGTTACTATTGAAATAAATGATTGAGTGCAAAATTGAATGTTCATCTCTGAGCCTCAGTAAACCTTGAAAGAGTGTATATGCAATTATTATGTATAATGAGATCCATAGTGGATTAAAATGAAGATGAAGATGTCACTGAAGTTGATATTTATGATTTGTCTGAGTAATCAAACACAATTGAATAAATGGAAGTGATAAAATGATTTAATAAACGCCATCTTTATCTTCAGCATCTTTCAACTCTCTATGAGAACATGCTCAAACACTCAAAATACGATGAGTAATAATAATTGTCTATTTTATCAAATTTGAATAACTCACACTGTATAGTTTGTCTGTCCAAGAAAAAAGACATTTTGGCAAGACGGGAAAATTACTTCAACTCTGTCAATATTGATTCAAAAATTATAAATTTCGTTTTTTTGTTGATCAGAATGTTTCCTACAATTTAAGACTTGATAATTTTTGAACCAATATTCATGGAGCTGGAGTCATTTTCCATCTTACCAGAATGCTTTCTTTGCTTAGACAGACTAAGACTATATTATCAAATTAGTAGAATAGTAGGGTACAGTACCTTGAGAGAATAACAGAAATAATAACAATTAAGTTTTTACTTGATTTCAGTAGAATTTTGAGTAGTCATATTTCAATAAAATTCATTAATAATTTTTTAATGGAAATGATCAACTGATTAACTTTATACCACAGAATAATGAAAAGTAGGAAGAGAGATTTTTGAGTTTACACAAAAAATAATGCATTTACTACTCTATAAACATTTCTATTTGATTCCTCGGTTCAATTTACATAAATTTTAATGTTTTAGTCACTTCAAATGTATCAGAAATACATTGAAATTCAATAAACAATATTCTTTCCAAGATTTTCTATGAAAGCATAGACCTTTATTATAAAGCATAGTATCTTGAAAATCTAGGATAGATAAACTTGTATCCGGAAATCAACCCCTATCAAACTACAGACCTTCAAAGATGACGATTTCCAATGTATAATGTTATTTTTATTTTTCCTGGAGCTATGGAGGAATATGAAGGCTTCAAATTAATTTTGTATCAAGTAAATCAGCCTGAGAAATCGTTTGGAACATGTTTCAAGATGCGATTTAAAGTGCTTTTTCATATAACTTGAAAAAACACCCAAATTAAAAGTTGTTTTTGCGTTTACGCAATAACTATTGTAATTACGACTCTAAAACCGCTTTCATTCGATTTCTCGGTTGAATTTACATATAAAGCAATATTCAAGTCACTTCAAACGCATCATAAATAAATTAAAATTCAATAAAAAGTTCTTGAGAAAACTCCATTGAAAATCAATCAAATATTTCGCGGACTTCTGCCTCCTAGGCAGCTACTGCCATCTAGCAGCAAATGGAAGAACTAAATCGACAGAGCGTACTGTGGAAGTGTGCAGTATCGAAAAAATACGACAATCATCAACAGAATAATAATAAAAGCAGTCTCGCACGCGCGCACACTTGGTTAAGCCCGTTAAACTTCAAGATATCGTGAAATAAAAAATCGTACGAGATTCTTCACAAAAAAGTAGGATAGGGACATCTGATGGACCACTGCCCGAAAATGCACCGTTATTGAGTAAAAAATCATTGAAAGTTGGTGAATTTTTCACACATTTTATTTTTTCCTGGCGTTATTAAGAAATAATGATTCACTAGTCAGGTTCTGAAAAATCGGAAATGATCCAAAGAATCGATAGAGACCAGTTCCAAGCTTGTATCTGTAGTGGTTTCAGAGTTATTGTCAAAAAACCACAAAATACTAGAGAGAAATTGTATGATTTTTTCATTAAAACACTTTTTTCTCAAAAACTACGCAAGTGACATGCTTTAAACTATTTTTAATAGATTCCTCAGTTGATTTTCCAGGCCCCAGTGCAATTTCATAACTTTATTTGCACTACAGCCTTCGGAATGGTCGATTTTTTCAGACAATGTACAGTCTTGGAAAAATCTAAAATCGATTATCCTGAAATTTGTGAGGGTTGAGAAGGTTTGAAAAAATGCCAATATCATGGAAAATTGTATGAGGAATGTATTGAAGGCATTTCCGAAGATGAAGGATGGAAGGGTTTTCCGATAAAAAATGAAAAGTCCGAAAAAAATTGAAAATCATTTTTTTCGAGATTTTGTTATGGAAGCATATGTATCTAAAAAATCTAGGATAGGAACATCTGATAAACTTATATCCGGAAATCAACCCCTATCAAACTGCAGCCCTTCAAAGATGTCGATTTCCAATGTTATTTTAATTTTTCCTGGAGCTTTGGAGGAATATGAAGGGGTAAAATTATTTTTGTATTATGTAAATTAGCCTGAGGAAACGTTTGAAACATGTTTCAAGATGCAATATCAATTACTTTTTTAGATAACTCGGAAAACCCCCTCAATTTCATAATATTATTGCGTTTACCAAAAAACCAATGTATTTGCGACTCTAAGACCATTTTCATTAGATTCCTCGTTCAATTTAACATTTAATTTGATATTTGAGTGATTTTTAAATCTACAAAAACCCGAGAAACTGTTTCGAAACTGCCTTTCCGGGAGTGACCAAAATAGCATTGCTTCTCTATAACTATATCGTTCGCTGTCGTATCTATTCGGCCCATAGCAGTGAGTTCATACTTTCAAAGAAAGATAGCGCTACTGCTACTACCGCCAATACTTTCACTGGTTTGAAATATGAAAGCTACCTATTTTGTCATTGTTCATGTTCAAGTTAGCTTGAACTAATTTCCAGTTTTTACAATTGATATACGACAATCAATTGAACACATCAATTTATTTTTGAAAATTATCAACTTTTTTAATTGCTTCTAATAATAGTCAAGAAATTCTGTTCAAACAATTATTATTGATGCGCTATGACGTGACATAAATTACAAAACTCCTGAAACAATATAGGCTAGAATAATAATTTTTTATTAGGATACTTTTATCTTAGGCCAGTATTACACGATAATAGTCCTATGATTATTTATCTGATCATAGAACTCTATTATCGTGTAATGCAAACTAGTGATTGTAGTCTGTCCTAGCAAACAAGTCATTCTGGCAAGATTGCGAAATGACTCTAGCTCGTTCAAAGATTTCTCTTTGGTTGAAGAAGATTACTCTTGGAATGAATCTATTCGTTCAAAGATTGAAAATTTGTTCTCGAATCATACGAAACACTCCGATCTACAATTTGAAACTAAATAATATATAATATTATTATTGAATAAATATTGAACTATTAGCTGGAGAGATTTTCCCATCTTGTCTGAATAATGTCTTCCTTTTTTTGCTTGGACAGACAGGGCCCTCGCGAGGGATGTGCGGAATGTGCGACCGCACAGGGCGCCACGGCCAAGGTGGCAGTCAAAGCAAAACGGAAATTTTATAATTTCAATTGGGCTATTAGAATAATTTTTTAAATTTTTGAGACAGAAACTTTTTTCTCTGAAAAAAGAAAATTATTTTCTCTTTGTTAACTTATTCATCATAGTGAATTAATCAATTGAAAAATGACGATCAATGTATGAAGCAAGCCAAGAAAAGCCTCTCTTAAATTTAATTCTATTGGTGGCTGACAACTACCTTACACTCTGTCGACCAATCTGAGCCAATATCCAATTGAAACTTTTATTGTATTTTTACTGAATTGTTGCTTTTTCTGGACGGTAGGCTATTATATGATGAATTGTTTGAGTTCTATTCCATTGTATTCATCATATGATAAATAGAATTAATGAGTATATGATGAGAGTGCAAAATCATTTTTTTATCTTATTCCATACAGCATAAAACTGAAGTCTTGTACGTAGTACTCACCTAAAGCCCCTGTACACGGGGTTATAGTAGTGGCGGCCAGTCGAATATCTGTAGCCAATCACAGCCTTTGTCTTGTTATTGAGTTAAACAACAAGAGACGTGATTGACTGCAGATATGAGTCACACGATAAGAAAGCCACTGAGGCTTCTACAAATAAACTTTTCAAGTACTAATTTGATAAATTCATACCAGGTTGAAAACATAAATCAATATTATATTATATAATATTACAATAATATAATATATATTAGTGTTAGACACTTGGATCATCAATAGTAAATCAGTGTTATTTTTTTTGTAAGATACACCATCCATCATTCTCTTGTTATCAGCCATTTTCTAAGGCAGTACTCACGAAACACTGTCAACCAATGAGGAACAAGCAGGCGGGGCATGACGATGTGTCCAAGTCAAATCTGAATCATCACCCGACAACTGCTGCCATCTACTGATTGTATTGGGAAACGCTTTGAACCGATGTCGTCGCCATTCACGGCGTAGGCGGAGCTTGGAGGCGTGTCCAATAGGAGTGGAAGCGAATCACCCTATTGCTACTGCCATCTGCTGGCTGAATTCAGAACTATTTCCTATGTTATTCGAGAAAGTTGAGGAGAGCAGTGAAAATGGCTGAAGTCTTGAATTTGCTTGTAATTGAGTGACCAATATTTTGTTAAAACATGTATATTTCCAGTGAAATGCAATATTTATTATGATTCCCAATATGTTTTCTGTGAAGAATTTATTATTCCCTTATTTATCATTCCCTTCTTTAAGTGCTCTCAAACAAACCAATAAAAATGAATTAAACAATAATTAGAATGTAATAACTTTTCACTTTCTTAAAATATGTTTCGTTTTTAATAATAGTACATTATTTTCATTCCCAACTTCCATGTTTTTCCCGTCTTGCCGGGGTGTCTTCTTTGCTTGGACTAGTGTATAGTAGTAGAATCATAGTAGCCTCTTCAGAATTAAATGATTCTATTCCATGATTATATTCCAATAACATATTTATGATCAAAGTTATTCAATTCTAAATATGATGATGAAGCCTATAATAGTATAGTCTGTCCAAGCAAAGAAGACCCTCTGGCAAGATGGGAGAATGAAATGAAAATACTCTCTATTAGGCGGAGTTAGGACTGGGAAGTCCTTTCTACTACTCAACCTTAAAATGACTCAAGCTCGGTCAATATTGATTCAAAAATTGTCAATTTGATCTCAAATTGTAGGAAACAACTTGATCTATTATTAAGACCACATCTATAATTCTTAAACAAATTTTGACCAAGCTGGAGTCATTTTCCCATCTTGCCAGAGAGTCTTCTTTGCTTGGACAGACAGACTATATGGTGTGTTTAAATTTGATAAAATATTCTATCTACATGTTTATTAAATTTATAACAAGAAAAGTTTTATTCATAAAGCCTATCGGTTGTATTTTTTCCAAGTGAATACTTGTTTTATTTCCGAATTTGCATATCGCATTTGTAAATCCTCTGGATGTCTACCAAAACAACACCATTATAGACCGCAAAAACGCTAGAAGAAGAAGAAGAAGAAGAAGAAGGAAAAGAGGAGAAGAAGAAGAAGAAGAAAGAAGAGAAGAAGAAGAAGAAGAAGAAGAAGAAGAAAGAAGAAGAAGAAGAAGGAAGAAGAAGGAGGAAGGAGAAGAAAGAAGAAGAAGAAGAAGAAGAAGAAGAAGAAGAAGAAGAAGAAGAAGAAGAAGAAGAAGAAGAAGAAGAAGAGGAAGAAGAAGAAGAAGAAGAAGAAGAAGAAGAAGAAGAAGAAGAAGAAGAAGAAGAAGAAGAAGAAGAAGAAGAAGAAGAAGAAGAAGAAGAAGAAGAAGAAGAAGAAGAAAGAAAGAAGAAGAAGAAGAAGAAGAAGAAGAAGAAGAAGAAGAAGAAGAAGAAGAAGAAGAAGAAGAAGAAGAAGAAGAAGAAGAAGAAGAAGAAGTAGAGAAACATTGAGAAACGGCGATAATTTATTTCTCGTTATCTCTTTTTTCCGTTGGTTTGAAGGACTCTGATGCTTTTTAGTCAGATTTTACACTTTTTGTGTCCCTAATGATATATTTCACATTGACACAATATTTTGAGATGTGCTAACAACTTGGAAATCAGTATTGAGAGAATGATTTTGTCTTGCTATGCAAGTAGTCAGCAATATCAAACTCTAATATGATACTCATTCAATAGCAAACTACAGTATTAGGAAACATATTAATTCAATTATAATAGTATAGTGGTGTAATAATATTTGAGAATTTGAGAATGAGTGGATTGCCGTAATGTATTTACAAGAAATGAAAATTTAGAATTTATAAATTTTAATGCAATAAAACTGGGATTTTAAACAAGAAAGATCACTCATTTCAAGAGAAATTTAATCTAAATCAGTTCAAATGTATCTGTGAACTCTTCAACTTCTTTTAAAATTAGACTAGCTGCCCGGCTCTAGCCATCACAACTTTATCGCATAACTATATTATTAATGTTCCCTTCAAGTCTAAATGTACCCTTTTGAAGTCATTTTCAAGTTAATTTCACTATTTATCAATTTATTATATATTTGTAGCCCTAATAACATAGTCAACATTCATGATTATAGTTATTTTAATAGAGTTTTGTTGGATAGAGCCGGGCAGCTCAAGCAGCGCAGTTGAAGCCGCGACAGCTCGAGCCGCGCGGCTCTAGCAGCCGCTTGGGAATTGTACTTTCACGTTCAAAACATATTTTAGGTTATCCAAGTTCTATAAATGAACAAAAAAGAACCACAGTTCAAACTTAACACAGTTATTGACATTATTTTGATCTGTGTTTATCTTTCATCACTATCAAACTTTCAGGGTCGGTATGTTAATTGTCACTGCTGTTCTCACCTCTTCAAAATTGTTTCACAAAACTTCAATAATATAATCTATCCAAGCAAAGAAGACATTCTGTCAAGATGGGAAAATGACTTAAAATATTGGTTCAAAAAACATAAATTTAGTCCCATATTGTGGATCAGAATGTTACCTAAAATCTGAGACCAAATTTATAATTTTTGAACCAATTTTGTCCCAGCTGTAGTCATTTTCCCATGTTGCCAAAATGTCATCTTTGCTTGGACAGACTTCACCTGTAAAGGAAACAGCCAATTTCCCGCCAGAATCTAACAGATGAGACAAACGTTTTTAAAACCAAGACTAACAGTTTGTAAATCTGAGTAAAAAAATCCGCTAAGGGCATCAATTCTATTGTTGGGAGCATTTTGACCTCTAAATACTTTGATTGATGCCATGTAGAAAGACAAGAGCTCATAGAAAAATGAAGATGTTCCTCCTGTCATTTGACTCTAAATCATTTTTAATTGAAGCTATTCGTCCTTCACACTTATTTGATAGCATCTTTGAAATGTACAATGAACACATCCATCCAGTATACGGTAATCCTTGATCACTGTCGGCTCGTACCCACGAAACAGGTGAAGTGCCCGCATCTTTTACTGTACAGCACTTCACCTGTTCCGTGGGCACGAGCCGCCAGTGTCCTTGATTGCTGTTGTAATGCACGGTAAACGATTTACATACCGTAGACTGGCATTAATACTGTCTTGTCTTTCTTTTGCTAGTTTGCTAGGATAGATGAAGTAGGCTAAAATAAAGTAGAGCCCACAATGGAGTTCTCCAGAGAGATACAGACATGATACAGATATCGTGTGATATTTATTTATTCTGTCGATGAATTACAATAAAGGGTTAAAACACAGACAACAGAGTCCAAAACGTCTTTTTCTCAAATTTTGATAGAAATATTTAAAATACCGCATTCTACAACAGAAGAAAGATTTTTACCTAAGTTACTACTCACATGGAGCTTTTTATGTAAGTTTATTTACTTTAGTACAAACAGATATAAAAGTTATGCTCAAAAGAACTTCAAATACTCATCACAAATTTTCACACTTCGAAATTGGAAACTATAATTTAGAATTTTGAATGTCGATTTAAAAGAGAAATTAATATTGCATCTGGTTCAGTGATTGGTCAAAACTGTTGATGACTTCTCTAAATTCACTGCTAGAGCTGCCCTAGCGCTGCTCTAGCCATCACAACTCCATTCACATAACTATATTATAGATGTCTACTCTGTTATTGGGGCTACTTAATGTATACTGAATCAATAAATAGTGAAATTCACTTGAAAATGACTTAACCCTTTAGTCAAAGGTCAAACTTTAATCAAACCCTTTAGTCAAACTTTACTCCTGAGAAAGTTTGATACCATGGTAATGAAAGGGTTAAAAAGGGCGAATTTCATTACGGTATTTATTGATGTAGTATACATTAGTAGCCCTAATAACAGAGTAATCATTTCTATAATACAGTTATGTGGATAGATGGCTGAAGCAGCGCAGATAGAGCTAGGCAGCTCTAGCAGCGAATTTACTGCCGGGCAGCTCAAGTCGCGCGGCTCGAGCGGGCCACTTGGGAATCGTACCTTTAGAATTTAGACAACCTTAGAATTTTACTTTGTACCTTCAGAATGTTACAACAAGCAGTAGTGCAGTCAAGTACCGTATAGAATTGTGAAAATTTATTAGACTGAAAGCTATTGGATGAATTCAATGCAGTCAAATTCAAATTATTGTGTAAACTAATAATTTCTCACTAGACTAAAGCGCTTCGAGTTTTGTTAGTCTAGTTTTCACAACTCAATAATATTAATTCCATGTCGTGGAAATCTATGTTGAGATATCAACTAAATTTAAAGTCATCAGTATTAACCTCGGAGTTCATAATGGGTTAAGAGTTGTTTCATATTTGACTGTTAACATTATGAAGTCTACATATAAACATAATGACTTGTTCCAATGCGGCGAGACTTTGTGATGGTAGATTTTCGAATAAAAATGACTGATAACTCTCTGGTTATCGGTTTATGTAACACTGAACTCAAGTTAATAACAGCGTTTTTATTGTGGCTTAGAACTTTCAAGTTAATTTCATATTTTTAAATAAATTGTGTGATATTACCTTTTTATCCAATTACTCAAAATTATTATTTTTTTTATATTTTTCCTGGTTTTTTGCAAAAACTCTTGTGTGTGAAAGTACATAACGTCGTTTCGGGCTTATTATCCATCAAAATTTGGTAAAATGTTCCGGGCAATAGGCAGGTATTACACGATAATATTTCTATGATCATAGTTGATCATATGGAAAGAGATGAAAATACAAAATCATATTTTTGTCTCTTTCCATATGATCAACTATGATCATAGAAATATCATTGTGTAATACCTGTCTTAGGCCGGTATTACACGATAATAGTTCTATGATCATAGTTGTTGATCATATGGAAAGAGATGAAAGCATGATTTCGTATTTTCTTCTCTTTCCATATGATCAGATATGAACCTATTATCGTGTAATACCGGCCTTATGCCCGGTTTTTCCAAGCACACTCAAATTTGAGGGACCCTCAAGTTTACTACACTTTACTACATTTCCTATACTTATCATAGAAAATGTCAGCTGTTCATCAAAATTTTAGGGTCCCTTAACTTTGAGTGTGCTTGGAAAAACCCGGCATTAGTCTATTTTTTAACCAATAAGTGTATAGTGTTTGAGTAAAATGAAAAAATAAATAAGATTATTACTATTGAAATTGCAATTTAGATTTCTCATCGCTCATTCACAAGTCTAAAACCTGCAGAGCCACCAGAATACTACAAGTATTCTTTTGATATTTTAATAAATTATATTATTATAATACAAGTTATGATGTACCCCAACATCAACCAACAACCATGGATCAAACTATATATCTTACGGACTTTACAACTTATGTTTCATCATTAATATTTAAAGATCCATCTTTGCCATAAAATAACATGACACTCATCTTTTGTTCATCGCTTAAATTCTTCGCCCACACCAAAATTTGCCATAACTCAAACGCACAACACTTGGCATCAGTCTAGATATTACATAAATGACATAATTTATGTTAATTTCTGAGCCTACTAAGGAAGAGAAACTATGGAAGTCTTTACAAGCGAAGAAGTCATTTTGGCAAGTTGGGGAAATGACTCCAGCTCGATCAATATTGGTTCAAAAATTATAAACTTGGTCTCAAATTTTGGATCAGAATGTTTTCTACAATTTGAGACTAAATTCATAATTTTTGAACCAATATTGACCAATCTGGAGTCATTTCCCCATCTTGCCAGAATGTCTTCTTTGTTTGGACAGTCTATACCTACGAGTTCAAATAGCAACAATGGGTTGAAGATTTAATAGCCTGTGTTACAAAACTGGAATATTTCCGTGTCAGATTTTTGAGTCTATGTATGCAACCTATGCTAATTGTATGCAGTGTTATGTGGAATAATGTATGCGGTCTGAACATTGCTAGACAAGCTATTCAATGTAAATTTTGAGTTACATTTTACAACATTTTTGTAATAATTATTAGAGTAAACTATGTTACAGGTGTTTATTGAAGGTTGGAAGAAAGTACTGAAGAAGAATCATAGAAAACTCATAGAATATAATATCGTATATATGAAACTCATAAAATAAAATATTGTATGTAAATCTTATAATAATATGATTATGGTATATTCTATATTAATTATCAGAGAATGATATCTTCGGTATATTAAGGTGGATTAAACTATTATGTTTATAAAAAGAATAAAGGACATGAGATTTTTGTATCATAACATAAACATTCAAGAGATTAGCCTACCACTGGCGGCTCGTGCCAATGAAACAGGTGAAGTGCTGTACAGTAAAAGATACGGGCACTTCACCTGTTTCATGGGTACGAGCCGCCAGTGTAGCCTACTCTCTATTATAAATACTGAGAAAGATTATCTAATTTAAGTATGATAAATCAAATTTATATTTTGCTTCATTAATTTTCTTGTCATTGGCGAATGTTAAATCAATGAAATTCAAAGAATGGCGCTATATAAACAGTTTCCCAGTGAAACAACTCTTATTTTGTTCAATACTGTAATTGTTTAGTGATGGCGTTGCACTTTTTGAGTTATAACAAACACTATTATAATATTAGTCTTATAGCCTACTTTGTGTCTATTGTCTAGTCATAGTCTATAGACATACATAGACATACTTTGTGTCTACTCTGTTCATAGTCTACTATAAGTCTTATTGTCTACTCTATATACTACACAATAAAGTCTTATGATTTCAAAACCTTTAATAATTAATAAATTAATCCTTCAAAGTTCACTATATAGAGTACAATGACTTGAACAGCCTACATTGATTTGTTGAGACAATATTATCGCACATAAAATTCAAAGTCACCATTTAAAAGCCTCAGTGTTTACAATATTCAAGTTCCTACTATATGAGCCTATTCTTTCTACTATCGTTTGATGCTCAGTTATAGTATAGACTGGTATTACAAATGTATGATAAATCATATTATTTCATATTATAAAGACATTATTTCTATCCATTGTTTTCTACTTAACCATCAGTCTGATCGTATTATTGTATTCGAAATTTTATTTGTACTGTATAATTTCAAATTGTTCTTGTGATGGAACCTTTCAATAAAAGGTTATTAAATAAGGTTGAAGGTGAAAATTGGAATAAACATTAAAATAAATTAATAAAGGCTAGAGGTAATAAAAGTTTCATATCAACGTATTAAAACAGTTGTATGAATAAAAAAAACACCAAGTTCCTACGTGGAACAAAGAACTTATACAATCATAAAATTTATCGAGGATTAACTTTTATATTGGTTTAAAATCCTTTTTCACCAATTTAATTTTTATCCCATGTGTCTCACGCCTCCTTGAAAGTCTGTCTTCTTTACTAAAAGTACCATAAAGTACCATAGAGTAACTAGATCTAGATACATTGATACAGCTTTGCTAGTACATTATTACCGTGGTGATAAAAATAATCAATTTTGTTTTTGATAATGGTCATCTATTGATTTATTAGATACATTACAATCATACTCATACATTAAAACACACACATATCAAAATCGTCGTTTTTCCTAATTTGGATGAAAATATTAAAAAAGGTTACGGTATGTTTAAACTCACTATTTCACTGAATAGTCTGATCGTGAAATTAGTTTTCAATAATAGTTTTTATATCTATGTCTGTGTTTTCACGTTTAGGTATTATAGTTTCGTATTGAATAAATGAATAAATAAATAAAAAACCTCATGTACAGTTGATATTGTGATTTCGTTCAATAAAAAGACAATATCAATTTGAATGTAGTTTACTATAATTCTAAAAACTAATTAGTCTTACTTATCGATTATAGTATTGAGAATCAATAACAGTAGAATATCCACCATTGATCAGCTTCTCCTTCCCCCACTGCTCTACAATTGGTCCTAACGCATCAGCCAATCATAGAGCAGCGTTTGCTGTCCGACAAACACACGGTAGCCTCCATTTTGGTTGTGGATTTCTCGCTGCAAACTGGCCTGCGATTGGTCGTAACGTTTCAGCCAATCACAGAGCGCCATACTCCATTTTCTCGACTCCAACCTACTTGTTGATTACGAATGCTGGAAATGTTTACGAAATTTCTCCACAGTCATTCACTGTGATGTTTCTAGAGTTTGAAATAGTATTAACAATCAATTTTCGAGATTGTTATTATAATTTATCAATACGCATTTGAAGGCAATTTAGATACAGTAACTTATTAGTTCAATTTAGAAGGTAGAATTTAGAAGTTAGAAGGGGATCAGTTTGTATAGCTGATGTCAAAAAGTTAGACGGGTTAGTATGACTTTTATACGTGATGTTAACTACTAACAGCTGATGTAAAGCATCTATTGTCTCTTCTGATTTCAAAAACATCATCTAGGCTTTTGAAATTTGTGCAGAGAAATGTATATGTAGTAATATAAATGTAATAGTTCTGTAGAAATGATAAGAAATATAGATTATAAGTTGTAATAGTAATAATATGTATTGAAAATAAAAGCTTGAAAACTATGACTATACCCTATTCACGATCACTTGAGACGAAATCAACAAACTTTTGCTTGTGTGTGCTTGTAATGGTAGGTCTTCATCCATACGAAATGGTCTGGCCAATTGAACAGCTGTAGCCAATCACAGCTCAAGACACGAGTCTTGAGACAAGACAAGTTGGACTGTAGCCAATCACAACTCGAGACAAGAGTCAGCTGTTCAATTGAAGCCGACTATTTTGCATAGAAGAAGACCTACCATTACACGCACACACACGCAAAAAAGTTTGTTGATTTCGTCTCAAGTGATCGTGAATAGGGTATAGGCTTTATGAATTTATGTATGTATCTGATCCATTCTGATTTATTGAATAACATTTTATTTGACATCTGCTGTTAGAGCGCACAAGGAGCAGGCGAAACCGCCTAACTATTGGATTGGCGTCAACTATACGATAATCTAATGCTGATCCCAGTTAAAGCAGCACAACTCGAATAAATACATATAGCTATATATCAGAAATCAATTACAGGATCCTTGCAGGTGAATAATAATAGATTCTTGCTGCTACTATATTTCTAGACTATTAATCCATGTTCTATTCTTTCACATGCAACTATGTAACTTTAGAAGAGCTTCGCTATCTTGTTGAGAACTGTCTTTGCTTGGCATTCATTAACAAGTTGGTATAGTCTGTCCAAGCAAAGAAGATATTCTTGCAAGATGGGAAAACCACTACAGAATGGTCAATATTGGTTTAAAAAATTATAAATTTGGTCTCAAATAGTAGATCAAAATGTTTCCTACAATTTGAGACCAAATTTATAATTTTTGATCGAATATTGAACGATTTGGAGTCGTTCCCCATCTTGCCAGAATGTCTTCTTTGTTTGAGCCGACTAGTGAAGCGGCTGGCTTCTTCTATTATATAATGACCTTTGACCCCGATCTGTGCCCTCACCCCTTCCCCCCCTCCCACATCTCAAAAATCAAGTCCTGCTTAAGGAGAAGAATTTCCAAGGTCGGCCGAAACCGGCCTAGGCTGTAATATCTACTGAGAAAACGGATCTCCAAGAACTTAAAATGATGCAACCGCTTTCCCTCTCATCCAACAGCCTTTGTCTCGATTAGAGTTAGTTATCGAAAGATGAATTTATAAAAAAACAAACTAGAAACCTCGAAAAGGTTTATTCAATACAGAACTTACATAATAAACACAACAGTTTAATTGGTGGCCGACCATCTTCTACACATTCTTGCACTTTGTCGGACATAACCTAAAACTTGCAAATTCCCGCGAAAAGTCAGCAGCGCATGCGCAGAAGATAAAGTTGCCAACTGCGGCCATTACTTGATGCACTTTATGAGCGGCAAGCAGATTTGGCGAGCCTTTTTATTGGACCGAATTATGCTAATTTTTGATTTGCTACTTTTTTTCTGCGCAAAGCTCGTGAGAAGATAATACTTTCTTAAGTGATTGATAGACAGCTAACAACAAAGTTATTACATTAATGTGACTGGCATGACACTTTTGTGTATAATGTTTGTGAAACAATGTTCAGGCTTGTCAACCTATTTCGTCATTGGAGTTGAGGGACAACAAAAATTGAATTTTGATTTGATGATTTTTTTCATCTTGAGAAGAGAATACAAAGATTGAATTAATAAAGTTCTATCTTGGGAAAATCACAGAATTCCTGTTAACACGCGATATTGTTATTATAATAGATGAGTCACAAACTAGAACATAAATTATCAACAAAATAATAATGAAGTACCTTTGAATTTTTCAATAATTTTCTCATATTGAGCAGAATTTATGGATTTCTCATATTGAATTTTCATGGGCTACCAGCATAAGAATATTATATTGGAAAGTAATAGCTATTTCATGAAATGACGGATAATTTTGCAGATAATCAAGTCATTTTTAAGCGGCAATCAGAGTCTGATTCATATGAATACATGTATGTTATAGAGGCCTTCTTCTGTTAGTTCTTAATTTATGAATAATGGGATGTATAATTGTTAATTATTTACGGTACTCATTTCTCAAAAATCCATAGTACTACCTCTGTCTATGATATTTATTAACAATAAAGTAGACTCAAGGAAATATTACAAATACGTACTGTATTAGTAAGTATAGTAATTACCACTAAATAACGGATTCATAAGTTACTATTAATTAGAAAATAGATCGAGTTGGTAAAGACGTTTCTATATTTGATAGACTTATCAGCATGAGACGTTTCTTGTAACGAACATTTTTATAGAAATTTTTAAACTTTTTTAATTTCATTTCAATCCTATTTAACCGTTCAAAATGGCAAAAACATGAATTTTCAAAATCACAAGTACAGTATTATGAAATAATTCCGAATATAATAATTATATTGATTGTTCATCACATCATCACAAAAATAATATAGAACTTACGGTACGGTTTTCAGAAAAAAATCATAGCCAATCATGATTTATCTCACACCTTAACAACTCATAATTCATTTTGAACTATCCAATATTTACAGTTCCAATGGATAATGTTTTCAATTGCTTGGAGTATAAAGAACCAAGAGATATCACGTAAATGATCACGCAAAGTCGATAAATCACAAATTTAAAGACTGCTTAGAATCGAATATCCTTCACATTCAGAATTTATGAGCTCACCGTGAACTAGACATTCGAACAATGGAAAGAGTTTAATTGTTGCTGTAAGTTAAGTGGTCAAAAACCTGAGATCTTCTTCATTTTTCTATTCTGACAAGACCATTTTCTTTCAGTTCATCTTTTTCCGACCAGCATCTTTTTTCTTTAACCGAGAGTATATAATTAGAGCCCATAATTACTCGTCTGATACTTATTGTTTATAATCTCTTAAATTCATGCACTGTGCAATGTAAGTTACTGCAGGTGTAGTCTGTCCAAGCAAAGAAGACATTCTGGCAAGATGGGAAAACTACTCCAGCTTGGTCAATATTGGTTCAAAAATCATAAATTCAATCTCAAATTGTAGGGAACATTGTGATCTACAATTTGAGACCAAATTCATAATTTTTGAACCAATATTGACAGAGCTGGAGTCATTTTTCCATCTTGCTTGAATGTCTTCTTTGCTTGGACAGATTACAGTTTCAAATGTGAACAGGCGTACAGTCAATAATCTCGTGTTGCTTCTATTATCGTGGATAGGTTTTACCAATATTTATTGCAATAATTTTATGATTCAGTAGGACTAGGGCAAGATAATCAGTATATTTGATGATTATACAGTAGATCTTAGTCTATGCGTAGTCTTTGTATACTTAGTCTATGGTTTAATGCTTTTAGACAGAAATGGTTCGTTTCACAAAGCTACTGATTTATCATGAAATCATTTGAGCACTAACAATAATCATCTCTGATTTATTGTTAAAATAATGCAATTTTTATATTTATATATGATTGCTATATAAGTTTGATAAAGTCTGTCCAAGCAAAGAAGATTCTCCGGTAAGACGGGAAAATGACTCCAGCTTGGCCAATATTTGTTCAAGAATTATAATTAATGTGGTCTTAAAAGTAGATCAAATTGTTTCCTACAATTTGAGATCAAATTGATAAATTTTGAACCAATATTGACCGAGCTTGAGTCATCATCCCATCTTGCCAGAGGGTCTTCTTTACTTGGACAGACTATACTAGTGAAAGTTTTAAGTCAATGTGGGTAGAAATTGATAAAAGTCTCCTTCATTAAAAATTAATATAGACCTACTTTTTGTAGAGTAGGAAAATGCTATAAAAGTTCTTTGTGAGTTCAAATATTACCTGTTTTATAGAATTTTGAGAAACAGTATTGATCAATCTGACTTTTCAAAGATCCAAAACAGAATCTATATGAATAAAGAACTTTAAAACAGGGCTGTTTAAAATAATTATATATTTTAAAATAATTATAACTATTTTTATCCACATTGAAAATGGGCTTAGATCCCGAAACATGTATGTGTGTTTTATAATTTTTAAAGTTTTCAAAAAAAGGGTGTTTGATTTTTATTTATTTTTCAATTTCAGAATCTATATTTTTATCTAAGTAGGACTCTATGTCACTCGTATGTTATCACTTGTATGTCCTAGAACAACTTTTATTATTATATCAAGAGCTTTTCAAAGACCACACGATTTCTATTCATCTTAAGGACATCAGATGAATGAAGAAGTCCAATAAAATAGTAATAGAATTTTCCTCAACATCAGTTACCTTAATGCAGTATTATCTTGGATTGAACATACTTGCATACTGATATGATGTTATTTGCTTTGAAAATGAAAAATGCAACGCTGCAGACTTGGAAATACAACTATACAACACAGCTTCACATTCAAATAGACTTCAAGATTCCTTCTTGAAAAAAATCACCCGTGATTTCTATGCTGTACGACCTAACTTCTAACATAGGAAAAGGAATTCTGGAATTTTTCCGGCTTGGCTTGAATAAAGAATAAGAATTAAAAATTTGAATAAGAAAGATTCAAGAAGATTCTTATCATCAAGATAAAAAATGGATTTACATTGTTTCATCTAAAATGATAGAAATACACGGGTTTCAAATGTCATTCTTTGATGCTATCACAATATTTAGATAGGTAATGAGAATCGTGAAAATATTGTAATTTTCCGCATGTATCCAAAGTACTTCTATTTTAAAACAGGCCTAATATTGTGATGTCGTGGAAAACGCATAACAGTAGTTGTGTCAAGAAGAGAAGAGCCTCTGGCAATACGAGAAATTGACTCCAGCTCGGTCAATATTGGTTCAAAAATTATTGATTTGGTCTCAAATTGTAGATCAGAATTTTTGCTACAATTGAGACCAAATCAATAATTTTTGAACCAATATTGACCGAGCTGCAGTCATTTTCCCATCTTGCAAGAGGCTCTTCTCTTCTTGACACAACTATAGTAAGCTAGTAGTGGATGGATATTCTTATTATGTTAAATAACAGTAAGAGAATACAAGTAGAAAATAAATAGTAAGGAATAAATTCTGCTGGATGCATTTTCTGAAAAAATCCGTAAATTCCCGAGTAGCCTTGTCATTTTCAAATAATTCTCCAATTCACTTTCAAATGCTAGTGAGTTAAATAAAAAGTGCCTTTGTAAAAGACAAAAATTCAACCATCTGTATTCTACACGTTTGTAAACGTACGTACTTACTCAGAGTATGTGCAATTTCCACATTTTTTGTAGACTTACTTGCTAATGCTTGTCGACTCTTCGAATCAAATCTTTCTAAAGCTTCGAATAAATAGTATATATATATATATATATATATATATATATATATATATATATATATATATATATATATATATATATATATATATATATTTGAGTAGCTTTGAATTGTTGATCCTTCATTTCACAATGCTTACTTTTACATTTGAAAAAGATTTCCTCTGCTGAAATTATTTGAACAGAAGAAAATCACGTTACAAATATTGTTAAAGGATCTACAATTCTACATGTAATGTACGGTACTTGAAAATACTTGTAAAAATCGTAATAACACAGTACTGTGATAAAAAACCTGAAGGCACCTTCATCAAGAATTTAGCCTATTGTTTGTGCTAAACTAATTCAAGGAGAACGTTTATTGACAAGAATATGCAGAAAAAAGATCTTCCAGCGTTCTAAAAATGAGATTATGTTGTATTATGAATCCTCATCGGATCGATTTTCTATCAGGAAGACATATTATTAAATTCCATCTCTAATACTATCAATATGATACAATGAATACGGCTCAACACGATACAACACCGGTACATTTTAAATTCATACTTTCATAATATTTCTGTACGGTAGCTTTCAAGTATGCAACTTTTTAGTATAAAACCGAAGCGACACTATTCTTGTATTTTTGTATGTATTGTACAGTTTTATAAATGAATAAATTATTAGAAGTGGGTGGTAGTAGTCGGCCATTTGCCGAACAGCAGAACACTGGCGGCTCGTACCCACGAAACAGGTGAAGTGCTGTACAGTAATATATACAGGCACTTCACCTGTTTCGTGGGTACGAGCCGCCAGTGCATCAGAATCAAGCCCCTTATAAGATTAATGTAATATTTATCAATCTCTTGGAACAGATAGAGCCTCTATTTATGGACAGAATTTCACATTCTTTATGTCATTGGAAAGAGAATTCAATTTTCCAGGCGCTCCATTTTTCACTTTTTTTGATTTTGAGTGTATTTTGATTATTATTGTACAATTGATTAACTATGAAAGTATTGAAATCTAATGATTGAAAAAAAATAATAATCAATTAAGTGAATAGTGGAGCGCCTGGAGAATTAAATTCTCTTTCCAATTATATGAAGAACGTGAAATTTTGTCCATGAATAACGGCGCCAATAATCTGTTCCAAGAGATTAATAAAAATTACATTGTTCTCATGGAACATAATTCTGCCGTTCGGCAGTTTGCTGTCCACTACCATCCACCGATCCACCCTTAAATGGAAAATACATGTTGATTTTCTATGGATTGATTGATTTAGTTCGAATGCATGGAGAGATCTCTATAGAGAAGGTAAGGTATTGTAAGGTAAGGTAAGATAAGGTATAGCTGACGCCAAAAAGTTTGGCGGTTTTGTCTGCTCTTTGTGCGCTCCTTCTTTGCTTGAATAGACTATACTCGATAGCAGCTATCACTAGAAGCTACCAGCTATGTTACACTAGCTACTTTGTAGCAGCCTTAGTGAAGTAGCCTGATGTGTTACTTTCCTGGTGTTAATATTTCTTTGCAATTGTCGAGGTGATACCACCATAAATTGAGTATACCTAGCCAATACTTATGTATACTTAGTTCTATTTATATGTACTTGTATTATCTAAACTTATTCTATGGCACAACCGTGACTAACGAAAACGCACACAAAAATCTTTTGTATCTATTCATATAGAGGATACTAAGTTCCATTACCTGCATATAAGAAATATATGAAGATCGCAAATCTCAAATCCACCTGATCTTTACAAATGCCAAGGTCCTTGATTCGATAGTATAAACTGTCCAAGCAAAGAAGACATTCTGGCAAGATGGGAAAATGTCTCCAGCTTGGTCAATATTTGTTCAAGAATTATAATTAATGTGGTCTTAAAAGTAGATCAAATTGTTTACTACAATTTTAGACAAAATTATGATTTTTGGACCAATATTGACCGAGCTAGAGTCATTCCCATCTTGCCAGAATGTCTTCTTTGCTTGGACATGCTATACCCACCGTAACATTTCGCATCAATGATTGGAAACAAATTCGAGAATATAATTATTATGATTAGCATCTCTTCATACATACGATTGGTGGAATGATTTAAATAACACCTTTACATACGTGCGATTGGAGAAATATTAATGGTTGAAGATGCCCTTTTGACTATGATTGACTGCAGGCTTGTTATACACATGTGAGTTATGTATTTAGATATAAATAATACGAAATTAATTGACAATTAATTCATTGGGATACAGTGAATGCTTTGAATACATGTTCACATTCTGAACAAATGACGGGATGAAAAAGCTAGAGCTGGAACTATAGAAAGGGTAATAAATTCAAAATTAATGACAAATTATTATGATATTTATGAATTTATGAGAATTGTAAATATCTTATCATAAAAACGATTTAGTCAATGTGTGCGTCTGTGTGAAAAAGTTTATTTACATAATATTTACGTTTATTTACATTGCGGTAGTAAAAATGATTGCATGTTGGAAGTTCAATTCAAAAAAGAATGAAGATTTATTCGACTGTCATTTGAAGTTGGAAAAATATTAAACACCTTAATTGATTTTTCTCTTTAATTGAATATTGTATTAAACTTTACAGATCCATGTAACCTTTTTAAGCAATAGGCTATAGTATTACAAACAATTCAATTCAATAATAAATAAATAGCTACTTGAAAAATTGCATTGCATCTCCTATAATAGGATGATAGGTTCAATATTGAGCTTCGTAAAATTCAACAACATTGCTTCAATTTTGTAACTATAATACAGTATTTACTGAGAAAATACTTGCAAGACGGTTCAATTCTTTTCATCAATCTGAGCGTAGAAAGATTCACGTTTCAATATTTCCCCAGTAAACAATTTGAAAATAAGATGTCAATCTCTCTCCTCTCCAAACCTCACTGCTGTACTATATTGAAGAGGAAATTTGAGTAATAACTGTGTGCATAATAGAATATTATATTAATTTGAACCCTTAGTATATTACTGTAGTATGTACTGAACCATCATATCTCCCAAAAATTATTTATACTGTAATTGAGTCATAAATAGATAAATGAATAATCTGAACTTGTTGATTCGTTGACTTTCAATTTAATAATAATTTGACACTGGCGGCTCGTACCCACGAAACAGGTGAAGTGCCCGTATCTCTCACTGTACAGCACTTCACCTGTTTCGTGAGCACGAGCCGCCAGGTTCAAATTAAATTTGAACGTTCAAACAACGATAAGGAGTTCAATCATTCATTATCACGAATTTTCATTTCAAATTTCCGACGAAACCTGTAATAAATTTTAATTATTTTTCATATTGAATGGAATTCAAACAGACTTTTCTCATCATTAATCAAAGAATAACAAACGCATTAACTGCTGATACTGTAGGATGATAATCCTTAATTAGTACTACGCGTAATTTCTCCTGCTCATAAATTATTATTTTTATTAATAATTAACTAGTTAATAATCCCACAAATCAGTAGGTTATAAGTTAATGAACAGTCAGTTGTTACATGATTATTTTCCAACATTTTCTTCATGTTTGATTGATACAATATCACCCAGTAGCTTCTGCCATCTAATGGAATATTTCGGAAGTACTTCTTGCGTTTTCGACCAATCAGGAAAGAGTTGATGGGACTTGGAGGCGTGGCCTTAGTGAATGGCGATTGGTTCGCCATACTCATAACTCTCATTATTTTATTCATCCGTTCTTCAAATCCAGCCTACTGCTACATACTAGGTTCAAGTATCTCAATAGATTTTTTGTTTTGTTCCAAAAGTAAATGAGAGAATGAAATAAATTGAGGCAGTGACTGTAGTTAAATGCTATGAAGCGCTGGTTTAATAATAAAATTCTGAGTTCTGAGTCTCTCTCCAGGCCATCCCGAAGCTCTGCCTATAATTATTATGATTATAATTATATAAAAATAATTACAATTATTGTAGCGGCGTGTCTCGTTACGCAAACTATTAAAGACTGATTTTTCTTTCCAAGTATTCTGTGGTCCTGCCAAGGAGACATTCTGGCAAGATGAGAAAATGACTCCAGCTCGATCAATATCGGTTAAAAAATTCATAAATTTGGTCTCTAATTGTAGAAAAAATTCTGCTCTACAATTTCAGACCAAAATAATAATTTATTAACCACTTTTGACCGAGCTGGAGTCATTCTCCCATCTTGCCAGAATGTCTTCTTTGCTTGGACAAACTTTACATAATGTGTGCCAAGAAGACATTCTGACTAGATGGGAAACTATCTCCAGCTCGATCAATATCGGTTTAAAAAATTATAAATTTGGTCTCAAATCGTAGAAAACATTCTGCTCTACAAATTGAGATCAAATTTATCATTCTTAACCAGCTTACGCGTACTATATCAGACCGATTGTTCTCTCGAAGTACATTCTGGTCGAGCAAAGAAGACATTCTAACAAGATGGGAAAATGACTCCAGCACGGTCAATATCAGTTCAAAAATAATGAATTTGATCCCAAATTGTAGAAAACATTCTGCTCTACAATTTGAGACCCAATTTATAATTTTTGAACCAATATTGACCGAGCTGTAGTCATTCTCCCATCTTGCCAGAATGTCTTCTTTGCTTGGACAGACTGTACCACATGATAAACGAACATCAAATCCAGTAGCAGACAGGAAAGACAAAACCTTCAAAGGTCGTACGACGGTAGACCACACGCACACACTAACATACAACAACACTAACACAATCACACAACAACTACACTAACACAACAACAACTACACTAACACAACAATACACCAACACAACACACAATCGCAAGATCCCCCATCCTAGTAATTGCGGTGGGTGGGAGCATCTCTTAACTCCGTACTGTCTATATAAACACTTTCACTCTCTAGCAGCGCCTGATGTGTTCATCTCCTTCTTTTTCTTAGCGGCTCGGCTCCTTGGCAAAGAACTCTTGCTGGAAAAACTCGCTAGCCACCCCGCGCGTAGTGGCGGAGGGATTAAATTGTGATTTATAAACCCCCCGATCGGTTTTCGCTACCCAAATTCAGTTTACAACCCTCAAATTCAATCTTTAACCCTCAAATTCAGTTTCCAGTCCTCAATTTGAGCTGCAACCTGAGGTTTTTGGAGAACCTTAACAACCCCGGTACTCAGTTTCCAACCTAGTTCACAAGGTTTTTAAGTACCTAGATTAGTTTACAAACCTTAGTTTACAAGATTTTCGATCGGTATTCAACCCCACAGTGTTGGTTGTGGTGTGAACATGTTTATAGACTGTATTGTTGAGAAGACTTTGTGAGAGAATTGATTTTTGTGATTGGGAGAAAAACTAACTACCGGAGTGAGGGGTGGAGTTTACTAAGGTAATTACAAATTCTTATTAATTATGTTTTACAAATTATTATAGTCGTATAATAATGATCATAACGTGCTGAAATCTCGTGTTCTGATTTTCAAGTCAAAATTTAATATTTTTGTGATTTTGTGGGGTGTTTCGATTCTAATAGCCTAGTTGATAATGTTCTGGAATATAAAATCTGTTTTAAAGTGTAGAAGAACTATAATGCCCATGGTTCTTAATGTTTCCATCTAGTGGGGAAAATTAGGTCCATTGGCGAAGTAGAACAACCCTTGGGTCTCCCCTCAATTCAAAGCCATTCGCTAAATAAGAGTTCATTTAATCTACTCATTTGAGGAGATCTTCATTCCATAAACCTTATTTTTAATATATATTTCATTGTTCTATGATAATCCATATTTCCAAAACAATAAAGTTACAATCATCGTATCGTGGTTACGTGGTAGAGTGGACATTACTGTCCAAACTTCACCACATCATTGAGTTAAGAAGTCATTCTATTCTTTTCATTGATACACACTTTTCCCCATTTTTCTGAGGTTGATACCCACATAAGCTCTTAGGCTTGTGCGTGGGTAATGACAGGGATTATGATGAGAGATGACGACTAGTCTGTCCAAGCAAAGAAGACCTTCTAGCAAGATGGGGAAATGACTCAAGCTTGGTCAATATTACCTCAAAAATTAATAATTTCAAATCGTAGAAATAATCCTGTTCTACAATTTGGGACCAAATTTATAATTTTTGAACAAATTATAAATTATAATAAATTATAAATTAAAAATAAAATAAAATATAAATTATAAATTATAATAATAAATTATTTCTCATAAAAGAATAAAACAGGCTTCTTAGCCCAAAACTGTTCCTCTTAAATTTATACAAACAAACCAAACAAAAAAGGTTATGTCATAAACCATTCCTAAAACACTAAATTTTACACCAAAAGAAAAATAAAATTCGACAAATTTACGATGGAGAGTTAGGATGAAAGCCTGCAATTCAATACTTATTCCTAGATTGAACTATTCAAAGAGGAATAGGATATGCTGCAAAATTTCTGATTCTTATCTATTGTAATAATGGAATTCCAGCTTCGATTATTACATTATTTGGGTTTTTGAATGAATCTGAATATTGATAATGATTGATTGATTATAAATCTTCGGTGTACCTAGAGAAACATGGAATAAATTTTATTGTTTTGTCATTGAATATTGAAGCATCTATAACACTATTGCAACATCTTTTTATTAATGATCTATTCAATTATTTTTACACTATTTGTTTCTTTCTTATTTCACACATCTACAGATGTACAGACTGTGAGGAAATTAGAATTTGTTATAGCTACTAAATGAAGAAGTATTTCAAAGGGCTGAAGAGACACAAAAAACTCTATCGAAATCTCTTAAGGACAGACGGCATTCTTGGATAGGACATATTATAAGACACAGCAAATTCACGCTAACAATACTGGAAGGTTCAATCAGTGTACAACGCGGGCTCGTGGAAGACGCCGGCTACAATACTTTAAGCAGATAACCCGGGATCTTGGGGTCCAGAGCTATACTCAACTAAAACAGCTGGCTCTGGACAGACAAAGATGGAAAGCTGCCAACGAATCGGACGATTGAAGCAGAAGAAGATAGCTGAAATCAATAATTATAAGTTAGGTAGCTTCGTCTGCTCCTTGTGCGCTCCAACAGCTGATGTTTTCAATTTGGATTGTCATTCAGCTATGCCTTGATGATGTTTTTCAAATCAAAATAGACAATGTATGCTTTACCTAAGCTGTTAGTAGGTTACATCACGTACAAGAGACAGACGAAACCGCCTAACTTTTTGGCGTCAGCTTTAGCTTCTCATTATCCAACTGCATAAATTAATGTGATTGATTTACTATTCATTACTGTTGCATCCTACTCGTATTTTGCGACCTGGGACTAGGAGTCCTTCCTACCTTTCATCCTTAATTGAAATGAAATGGAAATATTCTTTATTAGGCGGAGTTAGGACTAGGAAGTCCTTTCTACCACTCAACCTTAATTCATCTCTATATAAACGTATCGATCTTATTATAGTGTTTGAATGATGAGTATTTAAATCTTTCAAATTTCTATAGTTTTACTTATAAAATCCCTTTCATTTGAGAATCCACCATCTCGGAAACGACCTTTGACCAGCTGACAACCTCCGATTTCCTGCACAATTATAAAAATATGTTCAAACATTTGTCAAATAAAGTTTCTTCGAGGTAAATAAGTTACGTATTATGTACAGGTTGTGTTGTGGGAGTTAATGAAGCTTGGTAGTATGCTTGTAATGCAATTCTTAGTTAAGCTCTGTAATGTATACATTGGTCGCACACTTTTTCAACTTTCTACTCATCTCCTTTTTCTTCTTCTTCTTCTTCTTCTTCTTCTTCTTCTTCTTCTTCTTCTCTTCTTCTTCTTCTTCTCATTATGCTTCTTCTTATTCTCCTTCTCCTTATTCTCCTCCTTCTTTTTTTTCTTCTTCTACTTCTACTTCTTCTTCTTCTTCTTTCTCTTCTTCTTCTCGTATTCTTCTTCTTATCTTTCTCCTCTTCTACTCTCCCTCTTCCTCCTATTCCTCCTCTTCCTCCTCCTACGTCATCTTCTCCTTATTTTCTTCTTTTTCTACTTCATCCTCCCCTTCATTTCATTTTTTGTCCACCTTCTCTCCCTTCTTCTTCTTCTTCTTCTTGTTCTACTTCTTCTTCTCCTCCACACACAGGTTTGTGTGGTAGAGAGGACCAAGAATACTAACTCCGCCCTTAATAAAGGCAATCAATCAATCTCTTCTTCCTTATTATCCATTTTTGCCCCTTCCCTTCGTTTTCTTGTTCTCTTCCTCTTCCTTCTAGTTTTTCGTCTTCTTCTCCTCCTCCTCATCCTCCGGCTTCTTCTTTCTCTTTATTTCCTTCTTCTTCTTCTTCTTTTCCTCCTCCTTCGTTTTCTTGTTCTCCTCCTCCTAGCTCCTTCTCCTTTTTCGTCTTCTTCTCCTCCTCCGGCTTCTTCTTTCTCTTTATTTCCTTCTTCTTCTTCTTCTTTTCCTCCTCCTTCGTTTTCTTGTTCTCCTCCTCCTAGCTCCTTCTCCTTTTTCGTCTTCTTCTCCTCCTCCGGCTTCTTCTTTCTCTTTTTTTCTTCTTCTAATTCTCCTCTCCTTAAATCCACTCTTTACGTAAGTTCGGCACATCTTGAGTAAATTTATCTACCGAAGATGAGCGGTCTACCTATTTTTGTACTCGCCTTGCCATAAGTGCAACCTCATCGACTCAAATCAGGAAGTTAGGCAAAGAAGGCGCTTCTCTTAGACTCTTCTTCCTTTTATTGAGCAAATCAAAACATCAAATTGTTGTTTTAAATATTTTCCTAGGGAACCGGTTGAAGTCAGATTGCATCAGGAGGTCAGGAAAGGGGCTTATCTACTTCTCTGTGTGTAATACTCCAAGTTATATTCCAACTCATCATAAACGACCCGAAGAAGTATCTTATAATTTTTTTGCATAAAACAGTAATAACACCTCTTCATTTATCTTTTATTGCTATTGGATAATATTTATCATCGAAATATCAGCAAACATTGTTTTCTCTAAATGACAGTATGATTAACTCTCCCTAACACATATTTTTCACCTACAATATTCAAAGTTATTTCAACTAATCATAAACGATCTGGAGAAGTATCTTATCGATTCTTCGCAAAGAACAGTACTCACACCTCTTTATTTTTGTGTTAAATAATATATTTCTCATAGAATTATTAACAAATATTCGTGTCACTAATAGTAAGATTGTCTTCCTAACACAAATTTCTGAATTAGGGTCGTAATAATTGCATCACCTCTTCGTTTCCGTTTCATTGCAATAGAATAATATTTCAATAAATCCTTATCGGGATGTCAACAAATATTCGAGTAAAATGGAATAAAATAATTCTAAAAATATGATGTCTTACCTCTTCTTTATAAGGACACATACAACAGATTTTGAAAATATGATGTCTCACCATTTACTTCTGAGGACACCTAAAACCTAGACTTTGAAACTTGGGATGCATTATCAAGGGAGTAAATCTTCTAGTTGAGAAAGTATACAGTTTAAGCCTGAGTTCTAAATGTGCTTTAGTCAACCCAATAATGAGATAAATTATCATTGGTAAAAGTAATAATAACGTACATCTTGAGACCAAGAAAAAATCAAGTAACTCACAAAGCGGATGTTTAATGAGAATTATCCAAACATTTGCTATTTTCAATGGATGAATTCATGAATGAATGAATGAATGGTTTTTATGCTTGAAACTTGCAGTAAAGAAATGAGCAGAGAAAATACATGTGGAAAATATTGATGAGTGGACTTAGCTAAAGGTTAAGTATTGATAGTAGTTGGAACTTAAGATTCAAATATGTTTTAAAAGTTTCTACTCTGAACTACAAAGAATTTTCAAATCACAGAATAATTTATTTTTTGAATATTAACTATTAATATCATCTATTGATATTCTTCTTTGTTTCATAACATGCTTGGCTGAACGAAAAACTACCACAGTTCTGAAAAAACCGTATAATGACTGATAGATGAACTGGAAATTAATAGGATATTTATTGTGACCTTTGAACTCATTCCAAACACGTTTACTAGGTTGAACTTTGTTTTATCTTGAGAAACAGTAGTTGAATATGTTGGGAAATACATAAAAATAAGACAAAACCTTCACATTGTATTCCTTTAAAAGGTAAATTCAATCAGGCATGTCTCATCCAAATGTTATCCATGGATTGAAACGATATAAATCTTTCTATTTATGGACAATTTCCTCATACCACCACACAATGTGGATGGTTATCTCTGATATAATTCCAGATCTGTGTGTGACAGGAGCATTCATTGTGTATCAATAATCTATCAATTGTCCAGTCAATCTGAGGAATCAATCAATCAGTGAAGTTAATCAATAGCAAGTGAAATGTTTTTTGTATGCTTTAGAAACATCATTGTGACATCTTAAAATAAGACGTTGTGGATATAACATAATAGGCTCATAATACACAAAAACAAGATATCCTTGTTTAAAATCAGATAGATGAAAAATATGTGTAATAAACGTAAGAACATGGTTTTTGTATATTTGGGAATACTTCATTACTAAAGTGATACAAGCTATTCATGGATTGCTAAGCATTATGTACTAAAAATACTATAGTCTAGCCATAGAATCGATTAATTTATTAATTAATTTATTTGTTTATTCTACAGACAATAATAACTTATTGGTTAAAAACACAGATCTAAAATTAATGATTTTGTTCTGTTAAAGTCTTGATTCTAGTAATTCTCAGTTATGCTTGTATTCAGAGATTTCGCGAATGAATAAGTAATGATTTCGCATTTGAATTTTACTAGCATATCTCACATGTCTTGCAGGAAAAAATTTCATGACAATCTGGGATACAGATAAGCTCAGAGATTATTTACAATAATGAAAAATAAATTTGAAAACTTAACGAGAAATAAATGTAAAAATTGAATTTCACAGAAAACTATTCGCTATTTTACCGTCTTCAACTATTACCTCTGTTGATATAATTAATGTTACCATGAAGATGCTATCAAGATACCATAATACTATGATTTCAGTAGTATCACTCAGATAATGGAATATGACATGGAAAATATTTTAGTTATGATTCATACAGAATATAAGCTACAAAAAATTCATACATATGAATGAAATAACTACATATTTTTATTGCAGCGTAACATCAGGTGAGATCATGATCGTAAAACCGGTAGCTAGAATTAAATTTAAACTCACTTCAAAAAACAGCAATAAAAATAAAATTAATCCAGGAATTTAAGAAAATTTTACAAGAAATTTATTAAGAAAACTCAACATAGCTTACTCGTATTAACCTCCTGTAGAGATAGTTGATGAATGACTTGTTTGACCTTGAAGTACGGTTACTATCTCATAATATATTCCAAGTTACATACTTAGAAGAGATTTCTATTTAACAAGTGAGTGCACTTATATGATCAATTTCCCAGTTGGAGAGTATCATCTTTACTAGGATGTTGATGTAATGTTTGATATCCTGGTCATAGATTATTCCGATTTCACGGTAATATGTTTGAAATTATCATACATCCATGTTTTTTATCAAATTAAAGTTTTGATGAAGCGTAAAATTTTATGACTCTCCCAATGATAAGTTACTTTTAAGATGAGAGGAGGATCTTGATTGACTCTCAGAATTTGAGAGATATTGATTCTGGATTTTCCCGAATGATCAGGATAGTATCATCTCTCACAATTGCAATCAAATGATTTAAATTGCTTGGAAACGTATTTTGAAGTATTATTTTCAATGTTGAGTTCGATAACATTCTTGCAGTGTATGTATGCACGAGAATACGGTATAATATTACAGTTGCAAACCGCCAATATTTTAGTAAATATTTGTAAGTCCGTTCGGAGATTATCTCCGTCAATATTAGTACCAGTAACGAGATTACAGGTTCCGTGTTATATTGGAAGTTCTTATCTCTGATTAACCTCTAATTAATTGATTTCTATATTTGGCAAGTTTCTAAATTCGAGTAGTAATAATAATAATTTTTATTAAACTATATTAGAGAAGCAATCGCTACCTACCTCCCTAACTGCTCTTCAAATCTACTTCATTAATATTTCATTTTAGTTCTATTAATTACGATAATGTCTTTTTCTTTTTTCTACTACTATCGTATGATTACAGTTTTGACATCTTATGGGATCGGACTCCCCAACTGTCTAAAGATTTGAGCTAATCACACATAGCTGAATAAAAGTTTAGTGTCAAGAAAATTTTATATTCTTTAATAATATACTCAACAAACATCCCCTCAACCCTCCAAATTTATAATCGCTCTGTGTCCTTCACAAGCTATATTTTTCGAAAAAAAAACTAAATATTCATTGAATAATTAAAATTCATACTAAGGGCTCCCTCGAATTAATAAATGAAAATAAAAAATCAGGTACCTTTTTAAAATCTTTTTATAATAACATTTTTAGAGTATTTAGAAAGGTTTTTAGTTTTTTATTTTTATTTAATATTGCATAATTTATTTAGTTTGGATTCCAATCAGGTATCGTACACTAAGAAACAAATCAAATCATTTATTTATTTATTTTGACACAACAATACAAATTACCAAATAATGAAACAAGTTAAATCAGGAAAATAATATGTCATAAAAAGGTCTATCAATTATGTTTCTTATCCAGAACGAAAGCTAAAAATATGCCAAAATAAAAAAAAAACACCAAACCTGATTAAAATACCTTATTAATTCACATTTTTCAATTACTTTTTTCAATTTTCCAAATTTTTTCCTAGTCCTCTTTCACCCATTCATTCAACCTCACCTATAATCTAAAGAGGAAAGCATAAATAACAATGATGAGTACTACGATGATTATCAGTGCTATTACTGCAGCCAGCATGTATTATAACTGGTTCCAAAAATCAAGGCGTTCGGCAAATGACTATTATTAATTCTCAGCTCAGTCAGGACAGTCGGCGAGCTCTCCACAAGAGTACATCAAAACTAGACCGACCACAGCTATATTTATTTTCTCTCGAAGACAGCTTCAGACTGTCCTAATAGAGCTAAGTATTAATAACAGTAATTCCACAACCGCCTTAATTTTTTGTTATTAACTGTAAATAGCATTAGCGCAAAACCTTCGGGCTTCCTTCCATAATAGTGAAGTTAATGATTTATATCTCCCTCTTAATAACAGACAGCAATGCTGCGTTAACCTAACTATATCTATATCTACCATACCTTCTTCAATATATTTATCAGCATTTATATCTATGTTTATAAAGCATGCACTTGTTCTGCAGTTCTTGCTATTTAAAACATTAACATTAGCATCCCACGCGTGAAGATAAACTTTGTAAGGTTTGTGAAGATGTTTGGAGTAATGCCAGTATAAATCTTAATTATCAAGCTCAATACTGTACAGTAAGTTACCTACTTCCAATGTTTCAATGCTTGAAAACCATGTAGAATGATTACTTCTCACATAAATTCTCAGATCTCTAGGAATTGTATACTCCAATGCTTAAATACTCAGTGATGAATCTGGTCGTATTTTGAATCGTAATTTTTCTTATTTCTTTTCTGACAGTGATGCACACAGGAGCTCTTGAACTTGTGCGTGGGTAATAGAGAGATGCACACATGAGCTCTTGGGCTTGTGCGTGGGTAATGAGATTGATGATGAAGAGAGACGATGACGACTTACGACGTCTTATCGTCTCCTCCGAAAGACGGGGTGGCCGTATCTATGTGATTGAGCTGTCGTTAAAGAATTGTTCCCCGGTAAATCGAACTCGGGAAATCGCACTGGCGGCTCGTGCCCACGAAACAGGTGAATTGCTGTACAGTAAAAGATACAGGCACTTCACCTGTTTAGTGGGCACGAGCCGCCAGTGAGTCTCAGGACCTGTTGGTTATCAGATCGGCGCGTTATCACTAATTACTCCAATAAGCTACCCGAGCTAAGCGTTGGTATACCTTATGGTATATTCGTTGGTATAGCCTTTCAAGTTTCATAAGTTTTGAATATTACTGCTAAGGGCCGGTTTTTCCAAAAAAGTTAATCTTAATTTTGGTTTAAACCATCAGCTGGCTCAATTGAAACACAAGTTAATAAAAGTGACCATACACTGACAGCTGATAGTTTAAACTAAAATTTCAGTTAAACGTATTTGGAGAAACCGGCCCTAAGATTAGGAATTAATGAAATAAGTTGATCAGAAATGCTCTAAATGTTATGCTCCATGAAATTGAAAACTTGAAATTAATGATCTTCCATTATCTTTTGTACAAAAAATACTCGATGAAATTCACCCCGTACGGATTAAATCCATGTGGTATAGTTGTGTCAAGCACAGAAGAGCCTTTGGCAACATGGCTGCCATTCACTGCTGCCAGTAGTTGGAATGAAAATTGTTCTAGTATAACCAAATTTAGGAAGAAATAATACAGGTTCAGACTATTTTTTCTGTCCTAGTTCAAGTTAAGATTTGTGCTATCATATATCAATAATTGAATAAATAAATGATTTAAAGAATATTTTCATTCGTGAAATCAATTTTCAATTTTTTCAATTTTATTCAATTTATTTATTCAAATCAATATGATGATGCTTAGTGTAAAAACGGTAGGTTGGCTGAAGTGATTTTTCCCTGAAAATTTCAGTTCTGCGCATGCGTAGTTACACTCTAACTTCCCTCCGCCATCTTGCAAGAGGCTCTTCTGTTCTTGGCAGAACTATAGGTGATTGCCGAAAATATAATCGTATTTTGGGTGTAATGCTTATTTTTATAAATAGAAGAAATCATTTATTTCAATTTCATATTATTCTACTCGATGAATTTTTTCCACGCAAAATTCTTTGTTTTGAATGACTCAATCGTTCAACTCTTTTTTGTCAAGATTGTGAATTTCCAGCCCAAAATACTCATTAGCATCTAAACGCAGCTCGCCTTCCCAATCAACTTTCGATAAGCATCCTCAGAAGTTAAAGCTTCCAAAACCAAACAATAAAAACCGTCTATACCAGAAACAAAACCATAAAAACCGTCTACCATAGTTATTACAAAACCGGCAATGTCATCAGATAACCACAGATGCACACTCTAATTGATGTAACTTCAACTTGTCGTAGATGGAGGATGAAATATCGAATACTGTGTATTCCAGGTTGGAAGTTACATAAAATTAATAAAAGTATAGGACAACTTACACTAGATGTTTCTTATAAGTTATAACAGTCATCTTCCCACACATCAAGTAATAGGAGTCAAATAGTTTAGTTAATTCTCAAGGAAAGAAGACATTCTGGCAAGATGGGAAAATGACTCCAGCTCGGTCAATATTGGATGAAGAATTGAAAATTTGGTCTCAAATTGTAGGAGGTATTCTGATCTATAATTTGAGATCAAATTTGTAGTTTTCGAACCAATATTGATCGAACTGGAGTCATTTTCCCATCTTGCCAGATTGTCTTCTCCGCTTGGACAGACTAAACCTGTTTGATTTTCGACCCTGTTCTGCTGGAAACAGAGACCATAGAATACACATCCATATAGATATTATGTGGTCGCTTGCTCAGAGTAGTCAGTGAATGTTATAAAAATATTATGCAATAGGTAAGGAGGTATGAGGATTATCAAGATAGGCATATACAGTACGTATAGAATTTAATGAGATAGGTATAGTCTGTCCAAGCAAAGAAGACCCTCTGGCAAGATGGGAGAATTACACAAGCTCGGTCAATATTGGTTCAAAAATTATCAATTTGATCTCAAATTGTTGGAAATGATTTGATCTACTATTGAGACCACACTCATAATTCTTGAACCAAGCTGGAGTCATTTTCCCATCTTGCCAGAGGGTCTTCTTTGCTTGGACAGACTATAAGAGGAATACAAATACATTAAGGATTATCAAAAATTCTTGGGAGAAATTCTATGCTATTTTTACTGAATGTTTGAAGCGAATTCTATCTTTTAGGTGTTATAATTCTATTATTTTACAATTTACAAATTCTTGAAAAGAGTTCTATACTCCGTTGACTGAATGATTGAAGTGAACTCTATCTTTCAGGTGTTATAATAATATTATTTGTACAATTTTGTACATTCTATACACTTTGTATAATTATTTGTATTGTTGCTTGATCTGTGTTTTCAACATTTCAGGTGTATATGGCAGAAAATAGATTAAATAGAATAGAATGACTTTCTTATTTTAAAGAAGTGGCGAAGTTTGGACAGTAATGTCCACTCTACCACTCGAACACGAAAAAATCGAAGATTATTACAAAGTTTACATGTATTTACTATATTTATTGTGTTGCAAGTGATAATATATAGATAAATAAAGTTCACAAGTGAGCAAGAACCAAACTATATTTTCAATGCTCGTCTCCCATTGGTCCGCTGCTCCCGGTGTTGAAAGTGGGAGGGAGCGAGTGGGCGGGAGTGAGTGGGAGGTCTCGTCCAATCACAGAGCTTCATCGAAGTCATAGTGGGTTCCACCATTTTGACTTCAGAGGCAGCCATTTTCTTGGTGTTGATAAGCGTATTACGATCTCTTGGTAGAGTTTGACGAGAAATTGGAATGGAAAGTAGGATATTGTTGAGAACATTATCTTTTCATTTATTATTAGCAATATCCAAGGAATCAAATTTTCTATTTCGCAAGAAATATCTTCTATTGCAGAAAGAAAAAAAAACAATAAATATCATGTGAGATATGAAGTATGAAAAAAGTTTCAAAGAAAATGAACAGTAGCTTATTACTGATAAGAGGATATTTTCTTAATTTCAAATTGTAAGATGTCATTGATCAATTTATTTATAAATATCAAGAACTATCACAATTTCCCATCATGGGAAATGTCGGATATGAAACTTCTTTGGATCTTCCTACTAAAAAGCCATATGCTAAAATAACTCATTTACTTTTTTATTGCTATAAATATAGAAAAATCTCCCATTTACGATACGTTATATATAGTGTAAAGCTTAGTTATTATTACCCTGATAATTTTTTCCACGCTCATTCCGCAAAGCTTTGAAAATATGAGAAAAACTGAGACAGAGTTCATGGGATGGTGAACAGAGAGCATAAATATTTTATGGAACAAGAAGAGAAACTGATGAAGATGATGAGACAAAGAAGAACAAGATGGAAAAGAACAGAAAGGAGAATAACAAGATGAAGAAGAACAAGACGAAATAAAAGAAGATGAAAAAGAAAAAGACGAAGAAGTTTTGGAAAAACAAATAAGGAGAACAAGACAAATAAGGATAAAAACATGAAGAATTCAGTTTATTAATCTATCAAACAGGTAGACAAGCAGAGGTGAATAGCAAGTGATTCCGAGTGTCTATCCACTGTAAAGATCGTATAACTTGATAGTCCATCTTTATCAGAATATTTCTAGTATGCAATGTTCATAACATCTGACACATGTCTGTTGAAATAGCTGTAGTTTTATTATGGTGGACATCAAATATTATTTACTAATAAATTATGAGCAATAGTTCGGGTCATGGTCATCCAGTATCAAGATTATCTGCTACAGTATCCGTGGAACAAGAAGACACCTCAAGACAGTTAAGTGTATTGTAATGGCGTGTCTTCTCAGCTTACGCGAACCACAACAGGTTGGAGATTGATATTGATGGCATTTTTGTGAACGTTTACTGATAGAATTGCTTGTAAAATATTTTATTACCGTTTCAATTGCTAGTAGACTTATTTTATTGGCGTTTCACCTGTCATTCAGTTAGCAGTATTGTTCTAAACGTCTTGTTTTCAAAAGTTTTGTTGAAATAATTGTTTGGTAAAATTTTTATTGAAGATCTGGAGATGTATGAATGATGCAAACGTCAGGTTTTATAGTTTCTTGTATAGGTTTTAATTTAATAAATTATTATTGTCTTCAACACCGATTCGAGCTTTGAATCATGGAATAAACCAAACTTCACTACAAATCCAGCAGGTCATTCTTCCAAAAATTTCCACTATTTTCTTTTATACTATTTCATTCAATTCTTATTTTCTTTTAGGGCTACTGCGTATTTTTTTAAAAACTTTAAATAATTATAATCAGAGTACCCTTTTAAAAAAAATATTAAAAAATGTAGGGTTCCCTGATTATAATTATTTGAAGTTTTATTTCATCCACTATCTCCCAAGAATTTTTGATAATTCTCAATGTATTTGCATTCCTCATATAGTCTGTTCAAGCAAAGAAGACCTTCTGGCAATATGAGAGAATGACTCCAGCTTGGTCAATATTGGTTCAAAAATAATTGGTCTGTTTTCAAATGCAGGGAGCATTATGATCTACAATTTGAGGCCAAATCAATAATTTTTGAACCAATATTGACCGAGCTGGAGTCATTTTCTCATCTCAGCAGAGTGTCTTCTTTGCTTGGACAGACTATACCCATTTTCTCCCTCTCTTTTTCTTATCTCCTTCTCTAAATTTCCTATTAATATTTCTTCAGTTTATTCTCCTTTCTTTACTATTGCACCTTTTTCTTGTTCCTCTTGTCTCCCAGCCCTGCTTATACGAGTTTTCTCCTTCTTTCTTATCCTCTATTATTCTTCATTATTCCTTATCAAAAGATGCATCTACGATTTTCTTTATCATTCTCTTCCCCTCCCTCTCCTCATCCTCCTTCTTCACCTCCTGCGGTTCTCTTCCTCTTTATTATCTAATATTTTCCTATTCAAGCTCTAATTCTAACGTCTCAGTCATTCCTTTCCTTCTTTTCTTTCTCTTCTTTCGCATCTCTTTCTTAGATAGCCTATTTTTTGTATATTTCTTCTTCTCCTCTTCCTCCTCCTCACATCATATTTCACCTCCACAACTTCTCACTTGTCTCTCTCTCTCTCTCTCTCTCTTCTATTCCTCTTTTTCTTCTTTTCCTCTCCTATCTTATAGTTGTATGGTTGAGAGGACCGAGAGTCCCAACTCCGCCCTTGATAAAGATATTTATCCAAGCAATCTCTCTCACTCTCTCCTTATGTTTCTCTTTCGTGTTCATCTCATTGTTTCTATTTCTCTCCTTTCTCCCTTCTTCTTCATTCCTTCTCTCATTATTCCTTTCTTCCTCTCCCTTACTCACCCTCTCTTCTTCAATTCCAATCTCTTCCACTTCACCGTCCAAAATCAATCAAGACTAAATCAGACGCCGACTAAACTGATGGGAAAATGCCCTCAACTTGGTCAATATTGCTTCAAAAATTAGAAATTTCATCTCAAATTGTAGGAAATATTCTGCTCTACAATTTGAGACCATATTTATAATTGATGAGCAAATATTGACCGAGCTGGAGTCATCTTCCCATCTTGCCAGAATGTCTTCTCTGCTTGGACAGGCTATATACTTGAATCCCATTTGCTGGAGTGGGTTGACCAATGCTGGACGAAACTTCGGAACGGAAATTTCCAGTGATTGGAATTATTGATTCAGAGGAGGAAATTAAGTGACAGAAACACATCTCACAAGTCGCCAAGACCTGCTTGACTGCATTCCCGTCGTTGCATTTGTTAAGATAACGCGGATTAGTTATTCACAGCCCAAAGAAACAGTTCCTTAATAACCTTTATTATTCACAATCCAAAAAAGTTTTTTAATCTAATTATTCACTATCCCCTGCAATAGTAAATTTGACTCAGTCTTCGACTCAGAGTACATTCACCTTGATGGCGAAGGGCCTATGTGAAACCACTTAAAAATAATGTATGTATGATCTTTTCTTATTGATCATTTTCCATAGAAATGTAGGCCTAAATAAAGATTCCCTTAATCAATCAACTATATATTATTTTACACGAAATAATTCTGATACACTTTTTCTGTACATCTAATGTAATTTTAGAGAAAACCGTCAATCCAATTTGAGGATTAAATTAATTTTGTTGTAAGTCAATTTTCAATTTCAAATTAGGATTTTGTTGAATTTTGCTTATGTTCTTGAACTTGAAAATTCCTCTATATCTCGTATGTTATATTTATATCACCTTGAAACGTAGAAAGTGAACACAGAGTTATCATTTAAAAGGAAAGTAACACAAAGACAATATTATAATTTACTTGTTTCATGACTTGAAATTTGAATAGATTGTTTGATTATGAATGTACACATTTTTTTATCAAATTCATTATCAATCATGGTGAAATTGGTAAATGGTGAAAAATGACCTGTGTTTTCACTTCTTTAAGTTATAAGCAAATAAATAATTATTTCAAAGGTTGGAACTTGGAAAATTCATCTAACAAAACTGAATTATAATCCTACTTTACAGTGAAAAAGAAGTACCACTGCAATAGATATAAATAATGTTTCCAAGTACAGGTTTACTGGATAGAAATATTAAACTGTTATTCTTGAAATAAGAACTGAGCTTTTTCTAAAATTGCAACTGAATGCAATTGATTCGAGGTTCGCAATAAGTAGGATTGAAGCTTACAATAACTTATTCTGGGTAAACTCGACAGGATAGTACTACAACACAATAAATAGCTGTGAGCATCATGCAATCAACCCCAATGAAAGGTTACTTTAGTCCGTCCAAGCAAAGAAGACCCTCTGGCAAGATGGGAAAATAACTCCAGTTCAATCAATATTGCTTTAAAAATTATGAATTTGACCTCGAATTGTAGAAAACATTCTGCTCGATAATTTGGGACCTAATTTATAACTTTTGAACCAATATTGACCGAGCTGGAGTCATATCCCCATCTCGCCAGAATGTATTCTTTGCTTGGACTAACTATAACAAACTGGCTGTAATGACAAAGATTACTGGTGACTGATTTTTCATTGAAATGCCTCTGCAATTTTTAATTGATTTATAGCAAAATCTGACGCTCGTATAGCGTTCTCGCTAAAATATCACCTAAAAAAGAACGGTTTACATCAAACGTTCAGTCATTCAATTACTATAATCATGCTCTTGCTAGCAGAAAAAAAGATAATTGCGTTTTTATTCTCCGAAAACGTTTTAAAATTCAATAGCAATTACCGGGGTGTCGAGTAGCATGTATTTCTATCTTTTTTCAACGCATATTCCCTATCTCTATCTGGTATAAAGCTGTCGGTTCCAATAAATGTCAAGGTAACACTTTTGAAATTTTTCCCGTTGACGCATCTCATAATTGCCTATGGGATTTTTGTCTACTGATAATAATTTCAATTTCGCTCATCGTTTAACAATAAATTTGTTCTAGAGGATTCGAATAGAAAAATTCTCAATATTAATTTTGTTCATCGATCAACTAAAACGATTCACTAAACCCTATTTTACAGAGACTTTCATTTCTCAATATACTAGTTTACAGTCTAGGTACTCTATTTGAATTTGATGTATCTTCCGAATAAGAATAGCCTACATTGTATTCTTTAGGCTCGTATTTTTCTAGTGATCTTTTTCAAATACAAGACTATAAACCAAATGGATTTATTGATACATTGATTCTACTTACTCAATCAATCAATCATTATATTCATTAATAACTATTACAATGATCTATAATGATAGATATTATAATCTGAAAGAGAAAAACTAGGCTTAGCCTGTACTATTTCTCTTTCAATTTCAATTGGTAATGATGAAAGGTTTCAAGGTTTCAAGGTTGTACTCACATTCAAGGTTTTGATAATCCAATGAATAAGTTTAGTTCTCGAGGTATAAGTTCAATAATATTGTTACATCTTATTTCAATAATTGAGTTCTATGATTACTGATATTGTTAATTAATCACTACCTAGATTTCCAACTGATTACGAGCAACGGGTTTTAACAACAATCGATTGTACGAACTTGAATTAGATTATTTATCACGAGTATTTTACTCTAATATAATTTTCGGTCTATTTATTTTGTTAGTTGGTGTCCTTTTGAGGCAGTTAAACTTTTATTTATTGATTTTATGATTTTGGTAATAACCTTTTCAAGTACATTGAGAAAAATTTACAATATTTTTCAGAAATAATTGCCAGACTTGCTCATAAACTTTGAGAATTTATAATCATTATTTTTTGTTTTCAGGAGAGTAAGAGAGAGGAGGAGCTATGTGGACCACCAGCGCAGTAGTCCTCACTGTTTTCCTGCAGGTTAGTGAGAAAATTTTTATTCTACATCATCTTTCTTTATTCCTTCTTTACAATTGCGACTTGGTATCTCAAATGATGGTTAAGTGCCAAATGCGAAAAAAGCGGGTAACCTTTTTTGTGGTATGTCGTTGATTTTTTTGATCGATTATGATAGATTTTGATGTGTATAGATTGTGGTGACTTAGAATAGTTAGAGGTATCCTTAGATTGAGATCCTTGAAGGGTCCTAAGCAAGCAAAATCTAAAAATACCCAAATTCTAATTTTTCTTGAAAATTAGCCTCTTTATTGAATAATCATAACTCCTTTCCTGATAAGGATAGAGACATGAGTCTGATACCATTCTTTTGGATATTTAATTTACTAAAAAAAAGATAAGAATGATTTTTTTCGTCCGACGCTTCGTTTTGACGGAAATCGTGGTAGACTAGAAATGGAACCTAAATTTTTGCCGCCATCTTGAATTACAAAAAATGCTCAACTTTTACAGCTTGGCATCACTCGGATTCGGAATCTACACATCAAAATCTATCATAATCGATAAAAAAATCAACGACATACCACAAAAAAACCCCATTGGCACCAATACTATGATACAATTTAATCCTGTATACAGTAGATATTGTAGGAATTGAGATTGATTCTACTCATTATCAATTAAAAGAGATAATTTTGAAAAGAAAAAAGTTTTTGTACGCCTTCATTATTTTATACTTCCGGACTTTTGCCATTTTGAATACTATATTTTTATGTATAAATACATATTTAATACTATATTGTGATGATTTTCGGCTCTAAATTTTCAAATTAATTTTCCTATTTTAATGAAAGTTTGGAACTATTTTGTGTTTTTTGGATCAACCCTTCAAAATTCAAAATTTTAAAATTATTATCACTTTGAGATCATTTCTGTGAGTGAGAAAACTTCGGCTGAAGAAGAAATTTGAACTTGTAACCTCAAATTTTAGACCATATTTTAATGAAAATTGTGTTTTGAAATACCAAGGGCTATGCCTGTTCTTTCAACCGATGTTTTTTTCCAATAGATAAATAAATAAATATCAGCTTCTTTATAATCTATTCAATCTGATCATACATTAACTAGATCTAATAAATCAATCCTCTTTGGTCGGACATATCCACTTGATAAAGTCGACTTGACTCAAAAACGACCTCATGTGGTTGCACCATTTGAGAGTTCAATCAATCCATGTTTTGCTCATCCGGAAGTTATAGTCTGTCCAAGCAAAGAAGACCCTCTGGCGAGATGAGAAAATGACTCCAGCTCGGTCAATATTGGTTCAAAAATTATTGATTCGGCCTCGAATTGTAGATCAGAATGTTTCCTATGATTGAGAACAAGTCGATAATTTTTGAACCAATATTGACCGAGCTGGAGTCATTTTCTCATCTTGCCAGAGGGTCTTCTTTGCTTGGACAGACTATACAACTGTGATGATGAGTTTCAGAGTACTGCACACTCGAGTCTCGTATGAAATATTAGTTCGAAAGTTTGGATGGACCAGAGACGGTTGATTCTCTGGTGTACTCTGGGATCTACATGGTTTAGTCTGCCGGTGTACAGTTCGCGCATGCTGAGAAGAAACTCCACTACAATGTGATATGTATTGTGACGGCGTTTCTTCCCAGCTTACACAAACTAGAAGAGATCCTCATCTCTAGAAGACACGCTATTACAATGTAAAATTATTGTACTGGCGGGTCTTCCCAGCTTACACAAACTAGAAGAGATCCTCATCTCTAGAAGACTCGCCATTACAATGTAAAATATATTGTACCGGGGTGTCTTCCCAGCTTACACAAACTAGAAGAGATCTTCATATCTAGAAGACACGCCATTACAATGTAAAATATATTGCACTGGAGTGTCTTCTCAGCTTAAGCAAACTGAACCGGTAGAAAGTTCGCTCTCCAATCCAGGACCCTCATATTAGTGGGAGTTCCTCGACATATTATTATTTGGCTCGGCAAATCTGGGCGAGGTTCTAAGCAGATTTCAAAATAACTGGCGTATGGAAAATTCTTGTTATCAATCCTGAAATCTGTCAGGACAGTCGACGAGCGGTGATCAAGAGCTTGTTGAGTCGAGAACGATTTCAGTTAAATAGATTCGTTTTGAAAGACAGTTTTCAGACTGTCCTGAGAGAGCTTTCATGGATGAAAGACTTTCAACAACCGCCAGTCATGTTGGAGTCTTCTCTGTCTGTCTCTGGTTCTATCATCTCAGTCTCAGATGTGTGTTGGCTCTATTGTTTCTGGCAAACCTATAATTCAACACGTCCAATCATTCATGCTGGCTTCGCTAGCAAACCGGTGAAAGTTCAACTGTAGTCTGTCCAAGCAAAGAAGACATTCTGGCAAGATGGGAAAATGACTCCAACTCGGTCAATATTAGTTGAACAATTATAAATTTGGTCTCAAATTGTAGAGAACATTCTAATCTATTATTTGAGACCAAATTTAAAATCTTTGAACCAATATTGATCAAGCTGTAGTCATTTTTCTATCTTGCCACAATGTCTTCTTAGGTTGGACAGACTTTATTAATATTGTAATGCTCACCCAAGATCAATCGAAACACTATTCAGAGCAAGGCGTGCTTTATGAGGGGATTAATGCAAGACTATAATATGATTAGGGGGCTATTATGAGGCGGATTACTATTCTAGGAAGTTTATGAGACGGTTATCATGCTAATCTCCATGCTAAGATCAAAGTGTAGTATGCATATTTGGATATGGTAGGCAAGTGATTAATTGTACATGAACAATTGATATGATTTGTACTTGAATTTTTTTATGTTTGTGTTGGTTATCATGATAATATAGTTTGTAAACATAATTAATTTTGTTGAGTTTTGTACTCACAACTTGTAGATGATAAATTTGGGGCCATATTCAAGTTTTTTAATTAAAATATGCACTGTTTTACTTTGAAATAAATTATTAAATAATGTAGCTTAAATTTGAAGCTTGAATGTACCAGTAATTTCAACTTTAAATTCGGAAGATAAAAACAGGCTCCAGTTCATTCTTTTATTGTACTCATTATACAGAAAGAAAATATGAACTGGTCCAAGTTTTAAGCTTGATCAATTTATCTAAAATCGATTTCTCGTTCCTAAAATTACTTTCATCAGTTCCATGATCCAGTCTATTACATGATAACGATAAGTCTCTCTTGGAAAAACTACTTCGTAAATCAGTCGAATGAAATTATTATTAGAAGGTTCATAAGACGATATAGTAGTTTTTTGATGAAGACATAAAACTAGACGACTACTGTATCAAGAAGCCATATACTCTATTTCTACATTGATGTTACTATAACTATATCAATCTTATATCAAGCCTAAACTGCTTTATGAGTTTTTGAATGTTCTGGATATAGTAGAGTAACCGGTTCGTAATCGACTTAGCCTAAATAAAATGCATGATGCATCTTGAAGTCAAGTTCAAGTTTACTACGGTGATCTAATATCCATAATATCTTCCTGAATTACATAATATCCTGTAAGTAACTTGATATCCCCATCGTGAGATTCTACTAATAGTACTAAAATATAGGCTTAATAATACTATCTACTATAAAACTTCTGTTGAATAGAAAATTTATAGTTGAAAAAGATGCACTCATCTTGGAAAGCATACTGAAATCTTTTTCAAGTTCCTTAATCATTTTTCTAAAGTATATTGATACAATATCAACTCTAAACTAGTTTTATTAAAAATATCTATAATTGGTTGGATAAATGAATACTTGTTTCATTGCGGAATGGGATGAAGTCTTATCAATTTCAACCTAAAAATTTGTGACTTCATAATTATGTCTCATCAATTCGATGAATAGTATCCGGTATCTCATTCAGGAAATTCTAATTTCAACAGTAGCTGTAAAGCAAAACCTGCACTATAGAATACACGTATCAATAAAATTTGATCACATTACTATAACATAACATCTATAAAATTCAAATTTTAACAGTAGTTCAACAATATAGGATACAATAATACGAAAATTCAACAGTAGTATTGTAGCTTACAAGTTGGGAAATAATTTAAAAAATCTCCATTCATCTAGTACAGATTGATCGAGCAAAGAAGACATTCAGGCAAGATGGAAAAATTACTCCAGCTCGGTTACTATTGGCTCAAAAATGATTAATTTGGTCTTGAATTGTGGAAAACATTCTGATCTACAATTTGAAACCAAATGTTTCATTTTTGAACCAATATTGACTGTGCTGGAGTAATTTTCCCAACTTGCGAGAATGTCTTCATTGCTTGACCAGACTATACTACATCCATAATCATTGTTAGTTTTAGATAATGTATTGATTACATGTTAAAAATCGTATGTAAGGTAATATGTATGAATAATGAAATATGTATGACTATTCTCAATGCCAACTTATGTATGGCCAATCACATTTATAAAAATAAATTGAAATTGAATGGAGATTTTCAACTTTTTCAAACCGTTATGTTGTAGACTATGTTATAATTATGGCTACTATTAAAATTAAAGTTAGATATAATTGCATAGCACTTCGCTTGGTTTCTACCTTCATACGATTGCAGTTTTAAATTTCAAAGATAATGGGAAGTTCATAGAATTGATGATACCTAGGGAGAAAAATGTCATATTTTCTCTACCAGAATATACCTTGTTAACAAGCCATCAACTACTTATTGTTCAATAAAACCGTCATAATCAATGATTAATGAACTCAGCTGCATCCTAACCCCGGGTAAGTAGCGATTTAAACTAATCTCAAACAAAGCTATATATCTATCTCTTACATAACTCCCTGCTTTGTACTTAAAAATAACTCTAACACATAAATTCTTTCACCGAAATGTAGGATCATGCTGTTTAAATAACTATCATTTTCAATAGAAAGGTATAGTCCGTCCAAGCAAAGAAGACATTCTGGCAAGAAGGGAAAATAACTCTAGCTCAGTCAATATTGGTTCAAAAATTCTAAATTTAGTCTAAAATTATGAGTGCGGAAGGTTTCCTACAATTTGAGAACAAATTCATAATTGTTAAACCAATATTGACCGAGCTGAAGTCATTTTCCCATCTTGTCAGAATGCCTTCTTTGCTTGGACAAACTGAAATTATTTGAGTTGAAACTAACGTACAAACTGTCTGTCCACTTGCATCATACCTAATTTTATGATGATGATCTTTTATGATTTTCAATTACAAGTATTTTATCAGGTAAAGGTCAATTTTTAGTACAGGAGATGTATAAAAACAGTAATAAATTTCTAAATTTCTCCCGTTGTGTCTTGGACTACTATTACATAATTTCTGTTATGAAATTGAGGATTTGTTGTCCGAAAGCTGTTTCATCCTCCATGAAGATTCATAGCATTCCTAGCTTTGAAAGATTTATTTGATTTATTTGGGTGCTAGCCGGACTTCGGATGAATAGCCTACTTGAAATTCTCATAAATCTAGTAAAAATTGTTCGTTCAAAATCGCAAATCAGGTTTCTCCAAATTTTGGAAATGAAAATCAAAAGAACAAGATCTTTTTTTCACTATTTTTTTTAAACTTGACTATCATTCCGACTATGAAGAGTATTTCCTACACCATATATTATATCTTATCAAATCCATATAATCTATAAGACCATTCATTATTCATTACTGATATCAACTTATCAAATCATTTCGATTAATACACAAAATATTTCTAAATGGAATAACCAACATGCTTAGATCCAAAGCCGCCATTTCCCAAAAAACTGGGCAAGTTTAGGACGTGTGTACCTTATTTCACTGACACCAATTTTCATTCACAATCAGTGTATTGGTTGCCATGACAAAATTGAAATGTTTCTAATTTTTGGTTATGGTGAAGTGATTTGGTAAAATGCTTCAGAATTAGTAGTCGACAACAATGTTTTGAAATCAAAAATTATGTTTTCAAATGAACTTTTTGAAAGAACTATAACTCATTTCTCCATTTATGGAAAATGAGGTTATCTGGCGAAGTGGAACGATCTTTGGGTCTCCCCACTACCCATACGCTATACGCTAAATAAATAATTCACAATCAAAAAATGAACTAATTTTAGAGAGATTATGGAGAATATTGAAAGATAAATCCCTTTTCCACTAACAAAGTATCCCATGCATTTATAGTGAATTAATAATACTTCATCATACTCAATCATTTCTCATCATTGTTGAATATTGATATTCCAGTTTCAAATTCAATATCCCTTGTTATCTAACTGTCATATTACATTCCTCACATCTTGATCTTTTGCTTTTTTAAACATATTTCAATAATTATAGGCTACTCTTGAATCATGATTCCATTACCTATGAATTGGTTAGCACCCAATCGCAAAAACTTCCAATCTCTATATTACTTACACAAAAAATTGCAATCATACATCCTATACTTATAACTAGTATTAATTATTCAGAACAAGGATATATTCTCATGTACTGTAGTATGTAAAGTTCGCACAAGCTGAGAAGACCCGCAGTTACAATACATTTCACATTTAATGGCGTGTCTACTCAGTTTGCGCCAAATATACCCATTATACCATGACCTTTGAACTTCACGCAGTATTAGAATTTATGAAAGGCAAATCTTGACTTATCAGCAAACATGTTTCAGATTCACACACATATTATGTATAGTCTGTCCAAGCAAAGAAGACATTCTGGCAAGTTGGGGAAATTACTTCAGCTCAGTCAATAGTGGTTCAAAAATTATAAATTTGTTTTCAAACTGTAGATCGGAATGTTTCCTACAATTTAAAACCAAAAATATAATTTTTGAACCAATATTGACCGAGCTGGAGTCATTTTCCAATTTTGCCAGAATGTCTTCAGTTCTTGAACAGACTATTTGTCTATATAACAATGTATTCATGTATTCTAACATAATAACTCACCACTCAACTTTGCAGACATATAAATTGATATATGATCGACCAGATAAATAATCACCTTCAATATATGTTATTCCAGGTTATTAGTTGGTCATTATTATAATAATCTGGTGGAAATGTTAGTAGTTTCTGTGCTTCGGTATTTTTGAATGATAGGCTGAGATATTCTCACGAATCAACTGGTTTTTTGGTGTTTCCTATTGAGAAATCAGGAGTTGAAGGATTTTGTAAGCATGGATAGTGTTGAGAACGTTTTTCATGATGAATTTAATCCAACTTAATGTCGTGAAGTCTCAGTGAGTCATGAAATTTATGAGTTCGATGCCATTAATGTGATTGCGAGTGAGTAATGAACATTATTTTCAGTTGTGAATAACTTGATTCATCAGATTCATTATTTATTATTACATTATTATATCATTATATACAGATACAGTATTACAAATGGTAGGCCTAAAGCTATAATATGTTTCTCCTCGACTATAAATTCTTCTGAAAGTGCTATGAAAAAAGATAACCTAGTAACGAATTTATTATTCATCAAAATTTGGTATAAAGGCGTTTTGGACGTTAGTCTATGTTTTTAGCCAATAAGTTTATTATTTTCTGTAAATGGACAAATAAATAAATATTTTGATACTATGTATTTACCTATAATTGTTCATTCACTAGTTGTGATTTACTGCTCAAATAATAATTTTACTCACTAAATGGAGCAGTTCCAAGTCTCACTTTCAGTTAAATTATATTTTTAATCATAGATTATATTTTTGATCATAAATGATAGTCAATACTTGTATCTTGTGGACTTTTTTAGATTTGGTTTCAGTTGAAATTATTGACCAAAGTTATCTTTCATGAACTGTAGAGTATGTTTTTACTCCGATCTCACGACCGTACAAAATGGAAAACTATTAACACCTTTATGGACTCCTTATCCTTATAAAACCATTAAATTCATGACCCCAAAATTAGTATACGGTCATGTTTTTAGTTTCAGATCATTTTTATTACTCTATCATGTGTTGAAACAGTCAATAAATGCTATAAACGGTGCTACGGTATTTACCCGTAATAGTCTTAATATGCTTATTTGGAATAGTAAGTAACATGTATGTATGTACTGTGGATAAGGATTATATATAATACTCAATGAACATTATGGCAAGTCCAAAGTAATAGGATGGGTCATTAACATTACTTTTATAACCTTTGATAAACTCTTGTTATTGACCTGTAATACCTAAACCTAATCTCAGTTGATATTACACTACGACTTTCTATTTTAACTCTCTTCTAGTTCCTTGGCATTTCTATCCATCGTTTTCTATTCTTCTTCTCATCCCTATTTCTTTGTTATCCTTCTCTCTCCGACATGTATTGAAAACCCCCAAAAATTTTCTCTTTCTCTTCTACTGACAATTTCACTAACTTCTGATCTTTATAAACTTAGCCTACCTTCTGCTAAAAGTTTACAACTTTCTTTATAAGGTAGCCTAATTATTTTCTTTTTTATCTAATTTTTCTATCTTGTTCCTTTTCTTACCTATCTCTCCTTTATAATTTTCTCATAGTCCAAGTTTCTGTTACGCTCCTGCTTATTCTTTCCAATCCCAATTTTCTTCTTATTGTTGTTCTTCAAATTTTTTCTTTTTCTTTATCATTCTTCTCCTTCTTTTCATCGTTGACATCCTCTATGTCTTCATCTAATTTCTCGCTTTTTTTATTCTTATTCATCTCACCCACTGTTTCTCTCCTTCTCCCTCTTCTTCCACTTCTTCCTCTTCTTTCTCTTCTTCCTCTTCTCAAATATCCTCTATCAATTTATCTAAATCTATTCTTTTTCCTCTTTTTCTCTCTATCTTTCTCTTCCTCTTCTATAAATTTTCTTCCTCTCTCTTCCTTATTCCTTTCCCTGGACTTTTCTCTTCGCCTTCTTCACTTAGATAACTTCCCCTTATTCATTTTCTCCTCTTAAATTTTGTATAAATTTCATTCATTACTTCACCTTTTATTGTTTCTTTACTAGTTTCTATTTTGTGAAATTTATAGGGTAATTCTTCTTACTCATATATTATATTACAATGTAGAATCTAAGCCTAAGCCTATTCTGTTATCTATTTGAATAAAGTAATCTAATCTAATCCTCTTTGTTCCTCTTCCTCTTTCCTCTTGTTCCTCTTGTTCCTCTTCCTCTTGTTCCTCTTCTTCCTCTTCTTCCTCTTCTTCCACTTCTTCCTCTTCTTTCTCTTTTCCTCTTCCTCCTCTTCTTCCTCTTTCTCTTCTTTCTCTTCTTCCTCTTCTTCCTCGTCTTCCTCTTCTTCCTCTTCTCTTCCTCTCCTCTTCCTCTCCTCTTCCTCTTCTTCCTCTTCTTCTTCATCTCCCTCTCCACAATAATTCTCAAACTTGAATACTCATTTACACGGTTTTTCCAAGCACACTCAAATTTGAGTGACCCTCAAGTCTACTACAGTTTACTACATTTCCTATACTTATCGTAGAAAAAGGCAGCTGTCCATCAAAATTAGAGGCTCCCTCAACCCGGCATTTGTCTTCTATTTCCTTACAATACTCATTAAATGTATTAGGCTACATGAGAAGTATCTCATACAATACTCTCTCAAATTTGGACGACTCATTAGAGTAGTAGAGTGGTAGAGTACGCACCAGTCCAATATCCAGAGTTACTGAGTTCGATCCTCTACATGCTGTATTTATGACCTTTTGACTTGAATAATCCTATCTATACCGTAATAATCATAATTATACAGTTCACATAATCAATCGTATACCGGTACCGTAATAATAATAATGATATACTGTATACTGTAAAAAAATACTGTAATATTATCTTGTAATCTAGCAGCTCTACGCACCTTAGTAGCCTACAATCGGTAGCAATAGTATAGTCAGTCCAAGCAGAGAAGACATTCTGGCGAGATGGGAAAATTACTCCAGCTCGGTCAATATTGGTTCAAAAATTATACATTTGGTCTCAAATCGAAGAAAACATCCTGATCTTCAATTTGAGACCAAATTCGTAGTTTTTGAACTAATATTGACCGAGCTGGAGTCATTTTCCCAACTTGCCGAAATGTCTTTTATGCTTTGAAAGACTATGGAAGGTCGTGCAGCAAAAATGTAAAATATGTTGCCTCACCACTGTAAATGTTGCTCTAATGTTGTTGACATTTTTGACCTGACAATGTTAGAAGGAGAAGCAACCAGGCGAAGTAATAGAAACCTCGTTAGGAGCATTTCTCTGTACATTGTATTCAGTATAGCATTGCTTCTGTAATTTTTCCTTTTCTTTTCAACAATTTCCTTTTTTATTCACCTTCTTCTCCTCTCATTTTCTTCTTTTTCATCCTCTTCTTCTTCTTCTTCTTCTTCTTCTTCCTTTTCTTCTTCTTCTTCTTCTTCTTCTTCTTCTTCTTCTTCTTCTTCTTCTTCCTATTCTTCTTCTTCTTCTTCTTCTTCTTCTTCTTCTTCTTCTTCTTCTTCTTCTTCTTCTTCTTCTTCTTCTTCTTCTTCTTCTTCTTCTTCTTCTTCTTCTTCTTCCTTCTTCTTCTTCTTCTTCTTCTTCTTCTTCTTCTTCTTCTTCTTCTTCTTCTTCTTCTTCTTCTTCTTCTTCTTCTTCTTCTTCTCCTCTTCTTCTTCTTCTTCTTCTTCTTCTTCTTCTTCTTCTTCTTCTTCTTCTTCTTCTTCTTCATCTTCTTCCCCCTCTCGGATTTCTTAATTTTTTTTTTCTACTTGTTGTTTGAACTATGTCGTCATTTCACCTACTTAGTTTTTACTGTCTGATAAATAGTTCAATAAAGAAATAAAAGTGACCTTAATGACTGTTTAAATGTTGTTGACTGCCGTTTGAAACTAAAGAATAAGAGAATAAGAGATTGATTGATTAATTCATTTTAATCTCCTATGCCAGGTTTCATGTTATCCAAGGCCAAATGAAAACTATACGAATCCACAAATAATATGTTATCAAAATTAATATATCAAAATTATAAATATATTAATATTATCAAAATTATAGGCTAGTAGTAGAAAGTATTTGAAAAGAAAGAGCATGAAATGTTTCACAATTTAAAATGAACAAAATGTTGAAATGTAATAATGCATAACATGAACATAACAAAGTTTCTAGATAATTTGAAGAAAAATACACACTGAGTATTAGTGTGAGTGTGGGTGATAATAGTAATCCTAAATTATAACTTTGCGTTGATAATGACTGTGTATCTTTCCCATATTAAGCACGTAGTTTATCTGATTTTTTCAAAAAATCAAGAATTCAACTATAATATTTGGTTTTATACTTCACAATCATTGTTTCTGTCAATAGAGTGGAATGATGGTAGGGGAAACATGTCTGATTGAGATAAAGAAGAGAGGGGAAACACATGAGAGTGATAATAATGATAACAAGAAAAACAGTGAATATAACAAGATAATATCATGCTTCACATCAACCGTTATCACAGGTCTTCAGAATCATAAATATTATTGAGTTTAATTTCTTCTACACGTTGCATATTGACCTTTTATTTTCGAGAATAGGGGTTCTACAAAGTTTCCCAATCATCGACCTTTTTTGAGTCAATATCCATGTTATTATAGTGATGTATATTGCAGTAAACTCATAAAATACAGAGTCCAGTGGCGTGAGAGTGTTGCTCTAATGCCTTGACATTCTCAACAAAAATACGATTTGCAACAAAAATGCCAACTACAATCAACAGACATAACAATCATTATCTGCATCAATTCAGCTCTGGGATGGTACAGCACTTCTATATTGTACTTTGAGTACTATATTGTACTTGTTATATCTATTATATTACTTTGAACTTTTTGGGTGTAAAATTACTTAAATATCACACAGATGAGGATTGGAAATGTAAAAAAAAGGATTGAATAATTGGAAATGGAAAAAGGGAGAAACAAAAGAAGAAGAGAAGGAGGAGGAGGATGAGAAGAGGAGAAGGAGGAGAAGAAGAAGGAGGAAGGAGGAAAAGGAGAAGGAAGAGAGGAGAAGGAGGAGAAGAGGAGAAAAGGAGAAGGAGAGGGAGGAGGAGAAAGAGAGAAGAAGAGAAGGGAGAAAGGAGAAGAAGGGAGGAGAGAAGGAAGAAGGAGAAGGAGGAAGGATAGAAAAGGAGAAGGAGGAGAAAAGAAAAAGAAAAAGGAGAAGGAGGAGGATGAGCAAGAGAAGAAAAGGGAGAAGGAGAAGAAAGAGCAAAGGAAGAAGAAGAAGAAGAAGAAGAAGAAGAAGAAGAAGAAGAAGGAGAAGAAGAAGAAGAAGAAGAAGAAGAAGAAGAAGAAGAAGAAGAAGAAGAAAGAGTAGTAGAAGAACAATAGGAAGAGGTAGAGGTAAAATGTAGTAGAAAATGATGAGGATTAGGTTAGATTTGATTACTTTATTCAAATAGATAACAAAATTCGGCTTAGATTCTACATGGTAGGAGGAGGGAGAATGAGAGAGAAATAAGAAAAAAGAGGAAGAGGAGAAGAGAAGAAGAAGAAAAAAAAGCAGCAAGTAGATGAAGAAGAAGAGGAACAAGAGAAAAAATTAGGGGAGAAAGTAGTGGAAGATGATGAAGAAAAAGAAGAAGAAGATAGAAAAAACAAGGAAACTAGGAAGAGGACGAAGCACAAGGAGAAGAAGTAGCAGCAGGAATTGGAGAAATAAGGGGAAAAGAAGAAGGACTAAAGGAGAAGAGCACGAAAAGGTGGAAAGCATGTAGGGAGGATAAGAGGGAAGAGAACAAAGAGGATGAATAGCAGAAAGAGAAGAAATAGATGATTCAAAGGTATGTGGAGGAGATGAAGAAGTATGAGTGGAAAAGTGTTATAAAGAATAATGATAAATACACTATATACAAAGTGTAGAAACATTTGGAAAAAACTTTTGAAGTTTTTAAAAATCTCAATTTTGATATCCATCTATTCAATATAGAAGAAGAGAGAATATGAGAGAAAAGAGAAGTGGGAGGAATGGTGGGTAGAGAGATGATTAGAGAGTGTGAGAGAATAAAGAAGATACAGTAAGTATGAAAGAAAAGGAGAGACAGAAATTAAAAGAGTAAGAGAGTAACATAAACTGAGAGTAAGAGAGTCTGAGAGTATTCTTGCCCTTTAACAAAACGGATATAAGAGACCTCATGGGTCAAAAGGTTGTAGTATTATAATTCACCTGAACTTTATTCTTTGCAGAAAACGGCTAAATCCGCTCGTGAAGAACATTATTCGTATTTTCGATAGTTAACTACTTTTCCATTCCGTTAACAACCTATTTCCATTCAATCAACATGAATTCAGCTTTCAATCACTCGTTGAATGCTGCAAAAAATGCAAATTTTCAAGATGGTATAGCTAATTTTTGTTTGTGGACCTGTTGCTCTTGAACTAACTTACAACTTTGCTTGTTAGTACTCGTATAACCTGGTCGAGCAAAGAAGACATTCTGGAAAGATGGGAAAATGACTCCAGCTTGGTCAATATTGATTCAAATATTGATTTGTCTACAATTTGAGATCAAATTGATAATTTTTGAACCAATATTGAACTAGCTCGAGTCATTCTCCCATCTTGCTAGAGGGTCTTCTTTGCACTCGTATAGTCTGGTCAGCAAAGAAGACATTCGGCAAGATGGGAAAATGACTCCAGCTTGGTCAATATTGATTAAATAATTATAAATTTGGTCTTAAAATTCAGGAAACATTATGCTCTACAATTTGTGACAATTATAATTTTTGAATCGATATTAACCGTCCTGGAGTCATTTTCCCATCTTGACAGAATGTCTTCTTTGCTCGACACGTCTATCTTATTTGAACTTTGACAGTTCAGAGATGGAATGAGGTTGTCTTCTTGTTCAGCAATTCAATCAAATAAATAATTTTGGAGTTGAATGCGATTATGATCCATCTTGAATTAGTTGTTATTCGTGCTTAAGAAATATTGGATGTTCAGTGTATGAAATGGGATTCCAAATAATATATATTTTAGTATAAACAAACTTGGCTAAGTTATAAGGATGTTATGGAGGACCAGAAAGAACATTCCTGAAGGCAGCATCAAACGAAATCTAGTTTTGAGAAACACTATTTAATACTGTATCCATACTTTATCCAATTTGACCTTTTGAACTTCGAATTGACACAATCATATATTAATTTTTTATCCATTAAATGTCGAAATACATCACAGAGAGGTACTTTACTGTATTGGAGTCTTAAAAATGCCCCCATTTCCCTCAAAATACTACAATTATTTTCAAATTACAACAATTATTTTTGAAATTTATTTTACAGACGTGTTAATACTGAGGTGATATATAAGTCCATTTCATGATATCTTTTATCAAATCTTGTAAGATAAAATTGATATATTATAGTCTGGCCAAGCAAAGAAGAGCCTCTGGCAAGATGGGAAAATGACTCCAGCTTGGTCATTATTAGTTCAAGATTTATGAATGTGGTCTTAATAGTAGATCGAATTGTTTCCTACAATTCGAGATCGAAATGATAATATTTGTACCAATATTGACCGAGCTAGAGTCATTTTCCCATCTTGCCAGAGGGTCTTCTTTGCTTGGACAGACTATATCAAATAAATTAGTTACTGTTGTTGGTTCTGAATAAATGTTTTGACATTCTGTCTCAGATGACCCATTAAACATTCATCCATACATGCATTTGTTCCACTAAAGAAAAGTATCCAATATCCGTTACATGATGTTAACACTCATTAAAATCCAATCTATTATGTAATTGTTTGTCATAAAAAGTGTAATAACTGATACGAGGTAACAAGCACTGGCGGCTCGTACCCACGAAACAGGTGAAGTGCCCATATCTATTACTGAACAGCACTTCACCTGTTTCTTAGGCACGAGCCGCCAGTGGGAACAAATAGTTGAAATCGATATGAAATAGTAATTTAACAAGTCTTCATTTCAAGTAGTAGCTCAGTATCATCAGGATAACAAACTCGGAACTTTTTGTGGATATCATACTTTATATAGTCCGATCAAGCAAGAAGAGCCTCTGGCAAGATGGAAAAATGACTCCAGCTTGGTCAATATCTGTTGAAGAATTATAAATGTGGTCTTAATAGTAGATAAAATCGTTTCCCATAATTTGAGATCAAATTTATAATTTTTGAACCGATATTGACCGAACTTGAGTCATTTTTTCATCTTACCAGAGGCTCTTCTTTGCTTGGTCAGACTATACCTGTATCATTTCAGGATATACATCAACATTACTAGACCATCAAAGTTGTAAGTAGTGATTTGCAGGCTACTGTGCATAAACAAATATATATGCCACAGAAAAGGTCAAAATAAATTGAGTGCCTTATTACGTGGTACGGTCATGTATTTCTGGCATTCCCAAATAGGTTTATAGACGTACCATTGATGTAATAGTGTACTGCATCTCTGCAACTGCAAAAGTAATAAATAATAATGAGGGGTTGATAAAGTGCTCAGTACTGAGTAAACAACATGCACTTACTTTGATGTATGCTTGTAGTGATGTAGATTACACTGATGTATGTTATGTAGTGTAGGCCTGTAGTCTGTCCAAGCAAAGAAGACATTCTGTCAAGATGAGAAAATGAATCCAGCTCGGTCAATATTTGTTAAAAAATAACGAATTTGGTCTCAAATTGTGGATAGGAATGTTTCTTACAATTTTAGAACAAATTGATAACTTTTAAAACAAAATTGACCGAACTGGAGTCATTTTCCTAACTTGTCAGAATGTCTTCTTTGCTTGGACAGACTATACTAAGGGGTATGACCGTTCAGATGACCTATGAAAAATGCATTATTTGATGTATCACTACTGTTACGTATCTATATTGTTATTTTAGTTAGAGAGTGATGATAGAGGAAGAAAGAGGAAAGATACAGAGTGAGAGAAAGAAAGAGAGAAAGGAAGAGGAAGGAAAGGAAAGAAGAAGAAAATCAGACTAGAAGAGATAAAAGAGATGCTTCCCGTCATTCATTCTGACATTTGCAGTGAAACTCACAATAATTTTCTTGTTTTATTTTTGATGAAATAAGGAGCAGATTATACTAATCAGGGAGTAATGAATAATTTATTTCATTGTATAACCTTTGTAATTCATGTTTGGAATTCCTTTTGAATGTATTTCTCAGATTACTCCGAATTTTCCCAAGCTTCTGCTCGAGCAGCCAGGTTCTATCTAGCCATCACAACTCTATTCACATAACTATATTATAAATCTGATATAATAACATATTATAGGGCTTCTAAAGTACGATTAATCAATGAATGAGTGAATGTTTACTTCTAAACAGCTTTTGGGATTAGTTTCTTATTGTTCAGTTATTTATTATCATTTATTATCAAATAGAAACTAATAACAAAGTGAACATCTATAATAATATAGTTATGTGAACAGAGTCGTGATGGCTAGAGCAGCGCAGCTAGAGCCGGGCTGCTCGAGCAGCGCAGGTAGAGCCGCGGCGGCTTGGGAATGCTACCTTTAGGAATAAGATGTTTAGAATAAGCACTTGTGAATAAGTAATTCTCCCAAATAATTTTAATTAATTTTTATTTGATTATGTATATGTGGCAATAAAAATAAATGAATTGAAGTATACGCTTAGGCAGGTATTACACGATAATATTTCTATGATCATATGGAAAGAGACAAAAATATGATTTCGTATTTTCATCTCTTTCCATATGATCAACTATGATCATAGAACTATTATCGTGTAATACCGGCCTTAGACCTGGAAGTGATCTAGCCTTGTCATTATAATTATATCATTATCATAGAATATTCCAATTGATTGATATTATTAGACATTTAATAAATAAATAAATATAACCCAAATTGAAATAGAAGACGTGGAAAAATTTCAATAAAATTTTTTCTACTACAGCAACCTACCAATCTCTCCACAGAGATGATGAAGAGAATTACGAAGAAGATGAAGAAGTTGAAAAGAAGAAGAAGAAGAAGTAGAAGTAGGAGGAGGCAATAAACATTGAAGGAACTCCTCTGTGAAATAACTGGTCACGCTAATTTCACAGTTCCTTCCGGCGCTAAGGAGCGAGCAAGAAAGAAAACTAGAAAGAGAATCGAAAAACTCCTCAACACATGTAAAATACTTTGGAAAAACAAAGATAGAGCTAATGATTGAGTAGCATCTTCTTATCTTAGCGCATTAAATATCCTAGATAACCCCGCTGTTAACAATTGTTTCCTACTAGCTAATCTTTGTTCTCGTTATAAATTCTTTTCCTTCTTCATTTATTTTTCGACTTTATTATCGATGTTTATCGCCAGACACGATTTAAAATCCTTTGTTTCAATGAAGAGGTTTGGTCTGTCCAAGCGAAGAAGACATTCTGGCAAGATGGGAAAATGACTCCAGCTCGGACGATATTGGTTCAAAAATTATCAAATTGGTCTCAAATTGTAGATCAGAATGTTTACTACAATTTAAGACCAAATTAAAATTTTTGAACAAATATTGACCGAGCTGGAGTCATTTTCTCATCTTGCCAGAATGTCTTCTTTGCTTGGACAGACTATACTTTGTAAATATGCCTTAGGTGGATAGGATGAGCTACTATTGGTATAGTACGTCCAAGCAAAGAAGACATTCTGGCAAGATGGGAAAGTGACTCCTCTCAATCAATATTTGTTCCAAAATTATGAATTTGTTATCAAATTGTAGAGCAGTATGTTTTCTACAATTTGAAACAAAATTAAAAATTTTTGAACAAATATTTACCGAGCTGGGGTCATTTTCTCATCTTGCCAGAATGTCTTCTTTGCGCAGACTATACTGTTGGCAGATTTTATGCTTCTGTTTGGCTCCTTACTGTTGTTAAAAAATATCTATGTCTCTGTATTTATTGGCTATTGTTTAAAATATTATTAGGATAGGATATAAATCAGTTAAATAATTGAGTAATAAAAATGGGCAAGGGCAACAAGGTAGCTTTCCATTTCTCCTAATTCACGGTCCAATGAATCAGCATATAAGTATATTTATACTTATTTTCTTTTATTGCTACTGTATTTGTTAAAACTTTGAATAATTTCAATCAGAGTACCATTTTTTATATAGGGTTTACATAAGTATATTTATGTAACTCATCAGAATAAGTGTACAGTATTTTCAGGGATTGGAACTTTTGAACAAGTCAGTGACTTGACCATTGTAAAATTTAAGATGCTGCGATGAACTATAGTCTGCGAGATTTTTCTTGTTACTTGCCCCTCTCTTTCAGAGAGAGAGGCCGGATACTCTGTCCTTTACTAATCTCCCCCACTACCTAACTGCGTTCCTCTGCTTTACTGAGTGGGTGTGAGTGAGCTCTCGCGTCACAAGTCTCCAGCTCACCCCTCCACCCGTCATTGCCCGAATGATAATAAGAGTAAAAGAAGAAAATACAAACTGAAAGGAAACGACTTGCGAATAGGCTAAAGGCAAAGGTGGAACAAATTGTATTGTATTATGAGGAGAGTTAGAGTCGGACGATGTGCTCATCACAATAACGAAAGACAGAATGACACGGCGCATCTATTTTTGCGCAGCTCAACTTGTCATTCTAGACTCCACTACAGTACTGTGTTGTCGTGGAGGGGGAAGTCGCTTCCCCTAACGCTATGTAACAAGAAATTTCTCGCAGACTATAGCATCATTCCCACACTCACCATCAATGAATAAATTAGATGAATAAATATAAAAAGAGATAAGAAATGAATAAATTTCCATCAGAATAAATAGCGTTTGAAAGTGATATACATGAAATAGATATATAAGGATAATCTGTTGTGTCCATTCCTGTGAATAAATAAATGAATAAGTAAAAAAGAAATAAATAAATGAATAAGTCAAATAAATAAATAAAAAATCTCCAATCTTCCTTGCTTTCCAAGTGAAATTCCTTCTTTAAAAAAAATAATACTTGTTAGATTTGTGATTATATAAACAGAATGAGTTGTAAGAAATATATTTGCTACAATTTCTCCATAGTTATTCTTAAAGTTACTCTATATAGTTCTATAAAGTTATTTACTAGTTCTATATTTCTTTACTAGTTCTATCCACTCAAGAAATGAAGATACCTTTTTCAGAGCAAGAAAATGGCCGTTCGTGAATGCAAAACGGTGAAAACTACGAAGAATGCAATGAAGCTCTGTGATTGGACGAGACCAGTCACTCCTACTTTTAACACCAGGCGTGGCTGACCAATGAGCGTCGAGCATTCAAGCCACCAACAGGTCACAAGTTTTCTAGCTTCTTCAAGTAGTAGTATCTGCATTACTAGTCATACCTGGGAGTCTTGGTAATATCGATTTGGGAGAAAAGATAGGCTGAGACTGTTTTTCATCTCTCTCTAACATTTCTCTAATTTCTAATTTCTAACATTTCTCTCATTTAACATTTCTCTCACTGGCGGCTCATGCACACGAAACAGATGAGGTGCCCGTATCTTTTACTGTACAGCACTTCACCTGTTTCGTGGGCACGAGCCGCCAGTGATTTCTCTCCCGAATTTTGATGACTGATTAAGTCCGAAACAAGGTTGGGCTTATGCTATTCCAAAAAACTTCAACATTCTTGGTACAGAAGTTTTGAATTTATTGTGATAACAAAAGAAACACTCCTATCTTCATCATCAATTGAATTATTACATTGAATAAAATTTTTGTAATTTTTTTCAATACACGAATGGGAAGTGTCAGGGTCCAAATTCACCTCTAAGTGACGCCAGAAATTTAGACGGTTTCGTCTGTTTTTGTACGTAATGTAATCTAATAACAGCTGATGTGAAGCATCTATTGTCTCTTTTGGCTTTTAAAACATCATCTAGGCATAACTCAATGACAACTCAGCTGTTGGAGCGCAAAAAAAGCAGACGAAACCACCCAACATTTGGTGTCAACTATTTAACAATACAAGAACCATATAGTGGTGAGTTATGTACTGTCATGTACTGTCTTACTATACTTGAAATCCTTCAATCCTGATAAAAACTTATCCCACTGGCGGCTCGTACCCACGAAACAGGTGAAGTGCCCGTATCTTTTACTGTACAGCACTTCACCTACTTAGTGAGCACGAGCCGCCAGTGACTGAAAAGCAGAACTCTTCGTATTTACTGGAATTAGAATGATGAACATCAGCTAAAAGATGCAACTCAATAAAAATTATGAAAATTTCTCAATCATGCCATAAGTCTATTGAACCAAGGATATCAACATGAAACTACGGCAATAAAAACACCGGTCTATGATTACACGCGGACACCCACGATAGAAAAATAATTGAATTACCAAATTCTTCAATTCTTTCCTCAAACATCAACTAATTAAATTTGTTCGGTAGGTGGGTGTACTGACATCATCATTGTCATAATTCTTTGATTATGAAAGAAAAGATGTTAATGGGAGGTTGAGATGTCTTCTAATTATCTAGAATACTGTAATCGAAATTGTATAGTCAGTCCAAGCAGAGATGACATTCTGGCAAGATGGGGAAATGACTCCAATTCGTTCAATATTGGTTCTTAAATTATAGATTTTGTTTCAAATTGTAGGAAATATTCTGATCGACAATTTGAGATTGAATCTATAATTTTTGATCCAATATTGATCGAGTTGAAGTCATTTTCCCATCTTGTCAGAATGTCTTCTTTGTTTGGACAGACTATACCTGCGGCGATTTTGTAATAGGTATCATTTCTTCGTTTCCAGAAGAATGTCGTGTATTTCAAAGTATTATTCGTGATGCATTCTTTCAAATATCAAATGAAATTAGTGTCACTAAATTGAGTGCGAACAATTGAATTAATAGTTACGTGTTTTGAAAAGAAATTAGGCTTGTAGTCAATCGTATTTCATGCAATCAAGATAATAATGATGAAGTTAGGTCAGGTCACCATCTCACTTATTTTTCTATTCTAAGAGAGTATTTTCTTCTATTATGGTTGTAAGTTCTCCATTACTTTGTTTCTGTATTCGTTTTTCAGAAAGTTAAGGATGAAAAGTACAAATCAATGAAAGGCACTCTGAATAGAAATTTAGACAGAATAGATGCTTATAATAATTTAGCATGATAATCCAACATATCATTGAGATTTGTTAGAAGATCTATAAGCAAGATACTCGGAGACAATAATGATCTTGCATTCTCCTTCATCATATTTTTCTTCTTCTTTTTCTTCTTCTTCTTCTTCTTCTTCTTCTTCTTCTTCTTCTTCTTCTTCTTCTTCTTCTTCTTCTTCTTCTATTTTCTTCTTCTTCTTCTTCTTCTTCTTCTTCTTCTTCTTCTTCTTCTTCTTCTTCTTCCTGTTCTTGTTGTTGTTGTTCTTCTTTTCTTTCTTCTTCTTCTTCTTCATCATCATCATCTTCTTTTTTCTTCTTCTTCTTCTTCATCTTCTTTTCTTCTTCTTCTTTGTCTTTTTCCTTCTTCATCTTCTTTTTTTTCTTCTTCATCTTCTTTTTTTTCTTCTTCTTCTTCTTCTTCTTCTTCTTCTTCTTCTTCTTCTTCTTCTTCTTCTTCTTCTTCTTCTTCTTCTTCTTCTTCTTCTTCTTCTTCTTCTTCTTCTTCTTCTTCTTCTTCTTCTTCTTCTTCTTCTTCTTCTTCTTCTTCTTCTTCTTCTTCAATTTCTCCTTTTTTGTCTCTTCATTTAGCATACGGTCTATCTGTGCAGACAGACGATTGCATAATCGAGCATACGTGAGTGGAAATGGAGAAAAGAGAGGATAGAATGAGAGGAATAGAGGTGGATGAATGAGGAGGGAGGAGGAGGAGAAGTAGAAGGTAAAGAAGGAGAAGTAGGAGGAGGAGGAGTAGGAGGAGGAGGAGGCGAGGAAGAGGTCGTCATTCATCACCCAAGACGCGAATTTACGACACGCCACAGAGAAAGTACTTTCTCGCTTCTCTTGTCAACCAAAATCTGCTCACACCTCTAAATTATTTTCCATTCTTTTCGTTTTCTTCTTCTTCTTCTTCTTCTTCTTCCTCCTTCTTCATTCTCTTCGTCTTCTTCGATTTTGGAATAAGTTTTATGAGGCCGGTAAAATTTATTACACGCCTTCAAATAAGATTTTTATTCTCAATATCTATTTTCAATACAATCCATAAAAACACACAGAAAATAAAAAAACATATAATTTCAAAAACAATATAGCCTACAATTATTAATAATGACATAGTCTATTGAAGTAGAAATTGATAAAGGCTTCATTTGGGTGTGGTGGAAAGGAAAGAGAGAAGGATAATAATTCGAATATATGAGATGACATTCAAACAGTTTTAAAAATGATGGAAGAATTATTAGATATTGCAGCTCATTAACTGTTGGATGTGAATATTATATTTTACAGATGAATTCCTTACCGCAACAGTAGCAGCCCAGTTAGTTTACTTTGTGGTTCAGTTTATTTCGTCTCATGTCATCGTGAATAAGGTATATAAAAGTACGAATAAACAATGTTGGTTAGATTTAAAATTTTAGATATTATAGAGAAGTATTAAAGAGAAAGAAAAGAGTCACACCAGAGAATTGATAGTTCTAAGAACAATTTCAACAAAGTTCGTCGAACATGCATCCAGTGATTACAATTGGAACCCATCAACTAAACGAAGCAATAAACAAGTCTTTAAAAGATTACATAACTTCAAGCCGGTTGAAATTTCTTCCAAGATTGATTATTCCACACAACATCCATTAGCGAAGTCACTAGTAATAAGAGTTAGTAAATTTATAACGTTGAAAATCCCACGCTTATCATCTTTTCACCGTTAAACGAATCCAATTATTGCATAATAAGTCCTACAAGTTGGTGCTCAAGTACTCTGTTCAAGCCAAGAAGACATTCTGGCAAGATGGGAGAATGACTCCAGCTCAATCAATATTTGTTCAAAAATTATAAACAAAGTTCAAAATTGTGGAAAACATCCTTATCTAAAATTTAAGATCAAATTGATAATATTTTTGAACCAATATTGACCGAGCTGGAGTGATTTTCCAATCTTGCCAGAATGTCTTCTCTGCTTGGACAGACTATACTTAATTATGAGCTTAACACAATGTAAGACAGTTTAAATTATGATTCCGCTTCATTAAGTTGAATCACTGTGCATAATATTATGAGCTTGATTCAAAGTGAATCAGTTTGAATGATGATTTGGATGCATTAAGTGGAGTCACTGTATTTAATGAGGGCTTATATTGGATTCAGTTGTCACCAGATCGCAAAACAATGGGCGAAATTAATTAGCGTGCTGTTGTATCACACCTATTATAATCAGTGTTATGATGTAGGAGTGAGTTATAATTCGTGCAAGCTAGAAGACACGTCGTCACTATGTAAAAAGTATTGAAAAGGCGGGTCTTCTAGGTTTGCGCGAACTTTGAAGTGGCTGGAGAAATGTGAAGACAGAATGATAAGGAGAGAGTGAGGAAAAGAGAGTGAGAGAGAGGGAAAGGAAGAGATAGAAAGAGTAAGAAAGAGAAACAAAGAGAAAGGAAGAGAAATAAAGAGTTTGTTTGTTTGTTTGTTTATGAGGGTGAGGAGAAAGGAAGAGAAAGGAAGAGAAAGAAAGAGGAAGTAAGAGGAAGAAAGAGAAAGAAAGAAATAGGAAGAAAGAGAGAACGAGAGAGAATGTGTGTGGGAGATGAAAGAGAAAGATAATAATATTCAAGTAAAAGGAGAAGATGAATGTGAAAGAGAGAAATAGAACAGAAGCAGAAGATGAAAGGAATGACAAAATAAAAATGATGAGGAAAAGTATGAAGCAATAGTATATTACATAATGAGTTTGGAAAAGGCGGTTTTACAAACGAATAATTATGTTCTCCAAACGAGCGGTACGCGAGTTTGGAAAATATTTATGAGTTTGTAAACTTTTCCACACGAATTATGTACATTTTTTTTCGTCATACTAGACTGAGAAGGATTTATTAAAACCTCAAACAACTGAAAACATTAACTGAAGCCAACATAACCTCAACACACTTTGGGTGGCTCGTTGGAGGAGTGATAAAGCGCCGGTCTAATAATCAGGTGGACCCTGGTTCGAATCCCAAGCGGAGAACAATTTTTGACCACAGCACAATTACATAGATACGACCACCCTGTCTTTCGGAGGAGACGATAAGCCGTCGGTCCCAAATACCTAAAAAGTAGTCGTCATCTATCATCCATTTCATTACCCACGCACAAGCCTATGAGCTTATGTGGGTTTCACCCTCATAAACAAACAAACAAACACAACACTAGCAGTAGCACAAAACAAACGCACACAGTGAACTGTCATGGCGGCTTGTTCGACTCTTTTATTCATACGTCGGAGTTCGGAAAAAACAGCTGTGCTAGATTTTCAGTGCTGTAATTAACATCGTGATGATGACTAGTGCTGTAATAATCATCAAAATTATTATTCCCGTATTCAGAACAGCTGATCTTTGATTCTCCTGTAAACGGCAATTTTCCAAACGCAAATCTAGCTTGGAAAGTTGTGTATTACATACGAGTATGGCGAAAAGGATTATTTAATAGAGGTGATTAAAATTGAATAAGGAAAAGGAATCAAAAGAAAAAAATTAAAAAAAAAACTTAAATTTCATTTGATAAATTGGGAAAAGAGACATGAGTTAAATTATTGTAGCTGAAGATAAAAAGTTGAGAGATTTCGTCTGTCTCTTGTACGTGATATAACGTACTAATAGCTAATGTGAAGCATCTATTGTATCTTCTGATCTCAAAAGTCCAGGCATAGCTAACTGACAACTTCAATTGACAAAATCAGCTGTTGAGTGCAAAACGAACCAACGAAATTGCCTAAAATTTTTGCATTATCTATAAACATGGTTCTTTTGAAAAAATACTTCACGAGGATATTCAATTATAAGATTTATATTATCATACTACACTAAATTGAATAGTCATCTTGCATTGTATATCAGAAGAAAAAATATTAGAAAATTATGATAATAAACAACAAAGTTCATTGGAACAAGGCTTCTATAAATCTATTTTAAAATATTTCCCGAATAGTAATTTCGAATACTCCTTACAACATAGTCATCATTCCCATAATTTGAAGCAGAGTATCACCACAAATTTGTGAATCAAATAATACTTGTTCATTGTAAATCATTTTTTTTTTTTTGAAAAAGATGTAATTTTACAATTTACAATTCTAATTCACCTTCTGTTAAGTTATCGTCAATGATAACAAAAGTAACATGAGTTATGAAGGTAGAGAAAATAAAAAACTTAATTCTCACAACTTTTGTAAAAAAATGGTCAAGGTAATCGTGAATTTGAAATAAATGAATGAATCACGGCATTGGAGTTTGTGTCCACACGTGTAGCCTGTCCGAGCAAAGAAGACATTTTGGCAAGATGAGAAAATGTCTCCAGCTTGGTCAATGATGGTTCAAAAATTATAAATTTGTTCTCAAATTGTAGGGAACATCCAGATCTACAATTTGAGACAAAATTTATTATTTTTGTATCAATATTGATCGAGCTAGATTCATTTACTCATCTTGCCAGAATGTCTTCTTTGCTTGGACAGACTATAATAAAACTGGCCTTGAACCTAGTTTACAATGTGCCGTAACCAACGATTAACCTAACAGGTGATTAGATTAGATGTCTCGCTGAATAAGAATACGAACTCCGTTATAGTGTATTGTCGTGCTAGGGGCGTATTTCATCATCTCGAATAAGGATTTTCGGAGCTTTGCCCAGAATATTCTATTTTATTTACATTGGCAATACAGTGACACTGGGACAAGTTATTATAACACTAGTAAGTGACTTCCATAGCCAATGTACAGGCCTGTACATTGGTTATGGGATTTACATAGTTATTGGAATTACATTGGTTATTGGTAATTTACATAGCCTGTGATTTACATATGACTCTCTTTTCATATTGAATAGTGTATTAATAAGAATAGCAGGTTTCAAATTTCCAGCTATGAAAATCGTATTAGAATTAGTCAGGTTGATCATAAAAAATTCTAGATCATGAAGGTTGATTTCAATCGAGGTAATTTGTATTTATGATAGAATATCTGATCTTTTGATACAGTAAATTATACAAAAAATATGTTTCATAAAATTTACAAGTCCTGTAAACAGGAAGAGAACTGGAACACACACAATAGTCCTGAATTATGAATCACAAGATTGCCAACTTGAAAGGAACAAGATCCCAAAAATTGTTTTTGACCATTCTAATTAAATTCTAAAAAAATTTATCGAGAAATCAACCAAAATTTTTATGAAACCCCTGACAAGGACAGACTTCATACATTATTGTAATCTTACTCCAGCCCGTCATTCTAACAGCAATATCTCATTTTAAAATATCTTATAAAATTTTGCACAATACGTACACTTTTTTAATTTACAGATATAATAATTATAATATACAGTGAAACGTTGATAATTCGTAGTTCATGGGACCTTTACTACGAATTAGGAAAGATTAGAAATAATCGAAGCAATTAATTATCATATATATATATTTTTGTGAGGGTAATGCCCACATGGGCTCTTGGGCCTGTGCGTGGGTAATGGGAAGGATGATGATGATAATATTATTAATAATAAGAGATGAATGAATGGACCTACTGCTTAAGGTGGGTTCCGAACCACCGGGAAGCGTTTTTTGAGGCTCATATGGAAGATTATTCCAAAATACCAAGCTCTTACTATGAACAATATTAAATTATATTAAATTATACTCTATTATCATAGAGTTACGAATTATCGATGTTCTAAACTGTAATTTCTCCATGAATTACAGAACCCAGAAAGAACCTTACAGATTTCGAAAATGAACTTCATATTTGAATGATAACATAAGCAAAAAATCAACACTCTGAAGCAAATTTAAATTATATCCAGTTACATTTCTTTGAACTAAGAAGGTGTATACAAGCCTTAGTTCCGTTTCATCCTAATTGGTTTAACATACTCTACATCTTTGTCCAAGCAAAGAAGACATTCTGGCAAGTTGTGAAAACGGCTCCAGCTTGGTCAATATTTGTTCAAAAACTATAAATTTGGTATCAAATTGTACATCAAAATGTTTCCTACAATTTGAGACCAAATTTTCAATTTTTGAAACAACATTGACCGGGCTGAAGTCATTTTCCCATCTTGCCAGAATGTCTTCTTTGCTTGGACCGACTACATCAGTGGTTAGTTGGCGAATTTGAATGTGGTTCGCAATTTCTTTCCAGCCTTCGTGACAAGAATAATTTGCTCGGATTGTGCACAATGTTGTGTAATAGAGCACGAAGATTTGTTGGTGATAGCGTATTGTTGGTGAAAACAATTATTATGGCTACAGTACTCTACTATTGTGTAGTGATGTTAGTTACAAGTAACTCATAAATCAGTTACAGTTACAAAGCGATTCATATCACTGGTTACAGGTTACTGGATGAATAAATTTTCAAATTATGTATTTCGTGTGTTTGTAAGGTTTAGTTTGAACTATTGTTGTTGAATAGCTCGCAAGTGACCGAAGAAGTTGATTTTTTGATTTGTTATTTTGACCGCAAAGCACATCATGAAATTATGGTTATTCATCCACGGCTCAATTCATTTTCAAAGAAAAAAAATTCTAGTTTTCTTAAACAATTATGATCAAATTCGATACTTGGAACGATAAATACAAGATTCTACGATGCAAAAAGCTTAAAAAATGATAGAATTTAAATCAAATTTTCAATTTTTTTAGTCCTAAATTAGCAAAACTTTTATTGTTGAAGTCGTTGACTAATCGTTATCGTTGACTCATTACTCTTGAGCTCTGGCTTCTTGGTGATCGTTAAATAGAGTTAAGAACACTGTGAACTGCTCTTGGATGGGTTACCAGCATTTGGCCAAGATGGAATCTACTCGTAGGGGTACCCCCACCATTAAAAATACTTTTATGTGTCTACGGTTCAATTCTCTGTGAATGAGATCCACAAGATGACAAATGTATCATCATGCAATCGAATTTAAACAATTTCAACAATTGAATAATTCATTTATTTATTTATAATAAACTAGACGGCAGGCTCGCTTCGCTCGGCTTCTCTGCCTAGCCAGGGGGCTCCGCCCCCTGGACCCCCGACAGTATCAGCAGTGTAAGCTGGGACAAACAGGCTCGCTTCGCTCGCCTGCAAATTCCGTTCAGAGAGGATTCAAAACTCATCGAACACAGCATTTCTAGACCTAATCTGGACCTGTTCACCAAATTTCGACATTTTCTACCAATTTATTCTCGAAAAATCCCCAAAAAACTCTGAAAATTCCGAAAAATAGTAAAACGCTGATATTGAGCGTAACCTTGGGAACTATAATGGACATAGTTTGAAACTTGATTCAATATCTTCCAAATTAGTTTATCTATAATCTCGCTGAACCATTGAATTTACAGTAAGGATTGGTCGTATCAAGGCGGAAGATATGCAACCCGCAAAACATCTACAATTTTGAAAAACCTGATTATTGGCGTAATCTTGAACGGAATTCAAAAATATCTTAACACAACATTTCTAGACCTTATCTGAACCTACCTACCAAATATCAACATTTTCTACCGATTGGTTCTCGAAAAAAGTGAGAAAACGCCGAAAAACTATAGAAAAACTTAAATATTTGGCGTTTCCTAAAATCCGTTCTTAGCGCGCGTCTAAACGTCCAAATGAACATGCCTGACAAATTTGAACGCATTCGGTTTAGTGGATTTTTAGTTCTGGTGATGAATCTGTCAGTGCCATTTCGCTTTTATAGATATAGATAATAATCATTATAATATAATAATCATTAACAGGACTTTTATCATCAGTTGAAACATAATTTGTGTGTGTGTGTGTGTTTCTTTTTTTAAATTATTGTCTTATTTAACACAATTATCATAATATTCAATATTGTGCATTTTCTTAGAATGAAATTGAACCGTTAATACACACTTACACAAGGCTTTATAGCCTTGCATCATAGGAAAGTATTCCAGGAAAGCAGAGAATAAGCAAAAGTACTCCAGAATCTTTTCTCATTTCAAAAATAGAAGCTCCATTTTCAAGATTCATACTCATCTTCATCTTCATTTTCAGTTTCATCTTCAATAAATAGTACTTAACAGTCATTTCATATTTTGATCTTTCTCCACTATATTCTATTTGTTGTAATCTCCGACTTCGACTACATAAATATTGTATTTCCTATCTTATAAGTGTAATACGCCAAGTCTGAGATTGCAATTAGACTTTAATTATAAGGAAACACTACCTGGCTACCTGCTATTCAGTGGGCAACTGCTACAGGTGATTTCAGAGAATAAGGCGGTTGGTGTGAAACTTTTATTAATTATCAGCTCTCTCAGGACAGTCAACGAGCGGTCTGCGAGTGTACATCAGAACAAGAGCAACCTCTGCTATACCAATTCGCTCTCGAAGGTAGCTTCGGACTGTCCTGACAGAGCTGAGCGTTGTTAAAATATTGAGTCGCTAACCGCCCTAATTTTTGGCACCGGCTATAGTCTGTCCAAGCAAAGAAGACATTCTGGCAAGATGGGAAAATAAATACATCTCAATCAATATTAGTTCAAAAATTATCCATTTGGTCTCAAATTGTAGATCGAAATATTTCCTACAACCTAGGACCAAATTCATAATTTTTGAAGCGATACTGATCGAGCTGGGCTCAGTTTCTCATCTTACCAGAATGTCTCCTCTGCTTGGACATGCTTTAAAATGGATGGCTGCGCGTGAACTACCGGAAAACTGAAAGGAAACTGAGCCGGAGAGGAAACGACCTTGAGATCATCTTCAAGGTCGTTAGTTGTGACCTTGGCCTGGTTTCTGATCTAACGGAGTATGCGCAGATCGTTCCGCAATTAGATCGTTTTGCGCATGTCTTCCTGCTCTCACATTAGGGTAATTACTTTTCTAACGTTCTGTGAACAATTACCAACCAACGTTAATTGCGTTTTTCTCGATCATGAACGAGCGTGTCATTATACTTTATTTTATGTAACTTGCTACTCCAAATACTTTGTATTCCTCACCTTATACGTGTTACGAGAAGTCGTAATTGACATCAATTGTATGAATGAACATGAGAGAATTAGTAATTTGAGTGAGAATATCTGTACTTGAGATAGGATGAGAGTTTATTTCAGTGAATCAGCTTCTAAACTTCTCCCTAATATGATAGTGTGATGTAGCCTAATATCATTAGCATGGCTGCAGTACAGTGCACTTGAGTGCATTATACTTTAGTAGTGAATTTTCCTAACCATACAGAATTATTCTAACGATAAACCTGTGCGTACATCTTTTATTTGTTGAAGATAAATTCAATAAAAAACACAATATGATTGATACTATAATGACTGTATCAGTCTCTATAACATTGATTCAACTTTTAGATAAAACTATGTGGTTCTATAAGTTTCAAAAACTATACTAGACCAATTAAATTGGTGTACATCATTCATTTTCACATAATAAATCTTTCTAGAAGTAAATTCATTTATGGACACACAGATTGAAGGAAAATTATGACTAGGATGACTAGTGAAAATATAATTATAGCTCACGCAAAACATTTTGGAGAAGGATGGTGGCATGAATACTTGGAAGCTTGGAACCAATATTGGGATGACATGAAAATCATCAACCATCCAAGCCATGAACTATTATCAATTCCACACTAAGTCCAATTAAACAATAGTTGAAACTTGGTTTAACTGTAGGCTTACGTGTCTTTCGAGTTTTCACAGCTTTTTTGAATACTCGTTCCACTAATAAGTTTTTAATTTCTGACCTATAGAATCACACATTATAAATGAATACATAATATCATTGGTACTTCATGAATATATGGAAGAGAAATTTTTGTTCTTTATGAATATATGGAAGAGAGATATTGTTCTTCATGATTGAAAAATAAATAAAAATCAAACACCCTTTTTTTGAAAACTTGAAAATTATAAAAAACACATACATGTTTCGGGAGCTAAGCCCATTCTCAATGTGGATAAAAATAGTTATAAATGTGATAACTATTTTTATCCACATTGAGAATGGGCTTAGCTCCCGAAACATGTATGTGTTTTTTATAATTTTAAAGTTTTCAAAAAAAGGGTGTTTGATTTTTATTTATTTTTCAATTATTTTAAACAGCCCTAAGTTTTAAAGTTCTTTGTTCTTCATGAATATAAAGGTTCAAGGGTTGTTTAAATGTTTATTCAATACGAAATGAAGAAGTTTGTTTCATCATCAACCTTCTTCTATAATATCATGAATATAGATGATTACTAGTTATTTATGAATTGGAAGATTTTTACTCCTCTACGAATATAACTTAAAAACTCATGTAACGACTTTTCATTAATAAAGAAGGTTATCGGTACTTCATGAATGTGGATGATGATTAAATTTATCACTTTACCCTTTATTGTAATTTCTTGAATAAATAAAATAAAAATGAATAAATGAATATGAAATTATTTTAGATCTTAAAAACACTTATAGACCTGCTGCAGTTATAAACCTGATTCTTCTTGTATATGATAGTCTTGTTAAGCTAAGAAGGCACTCTGGCAAGATGGGAAAATGACCCCAGCTCGGTCAATATTGGTACAAAAATTATCAATGTAGTCTCAAATCGTAAAGCAAGATGTTTTCTAAATTTGTAACCAAATTGAATTTTTTTGAACGGATATTGACTGAGCTGGAGTCATTTTCCCATCTTGCCAGAATGTCTTCTCTGCTCGACCAGACCATACTTCTTCAGTGGGTGACCCATTGACCGTCTGCTGTCAGACTCTCGTCACGTGACCTCTACGTTGACCTGTTACGCAAAAGCTGGTCGTCCACCTTAACTTTTTTTCGTAATTGATTCCATCGCTAAATAGCTTTGTGATGACACCAAAAGTGAAAAATATTTTTAAAATCTTTTATTGCCTAGGTCGACTATTGACAAAACATGGATTCTAGGTTGAGTGAGAAGAAGAAATGTATTGAATTTTGGAGGATTACACAAATTGACTATTGACAAAACATGGATTTTAAGTTCAGTACAATCAGGAATATGTTGAAATTTGGGAGAGCAACGATATTATTATTATTGTAGCTTCAATAAGTGATGTATAGTCAGCTTTAGCTGTAAAAATGTGGTTTTATTTTAATTTTGTGTGAAATCCTGGGTGTCTTCTCTATCAGAAGTTTCTTCTCTATATATGAAGGTAGAAGAGTATAATAATGCTGATTTATTGTTATCACGAAAGTTGATAATAATTGTTGAAGTAGTAGACTCTAGAGTGCTTGACATTGAGAGTATTGCCACTAAATTTTATAATAATTTTTGAAAACAAATTCTGTTTTATCTCCCAAATCATTTTTAATCAATTATGTGAATGTATATCTAAATAAAATGAAATTATTGAAATCGGTTTCCTCCATACCCACAGGTGGCCACTTCCGACACCCGCCTGCAGGTGGGCGTCGACCCAGCTGTTGAAACAGCTGACGATGAGCTGTCAGCTGACGGCGGCGGTGTGATGATGATGAGCCGTCGCACCCGGCAGTCGCACCACCATCAGCACGTGCTGCATCACAATCTGGAGGCGCAATGCGGTCGTGATACGGTGGATGTCGCGCTGCAATTCGAGGAGCCCTTCAACGGAATTGTGTACACCAAGGGGCATTTCAATGATCCCAAGTGCAGGTGAGAGCTGCTTCATTGTTTTATCACAATATGTCAACATTGCCAAGTCTTGAAAAACCTTGATAATCGAAAAACTGTGGACTGCACTTAGATGGGTGACCGGTTCTGGCCAAGTGCACATTGGCGAGGTGGAACTACCCGTAAGGGTCTCCCCACCATTAAAAGCCATAAGAATATTTTTATATTTTTATTGAAAAACTTTCATGCCGGGTTTTTCCAAGCACACTCAAATTTGAGGGACCCTCATGTTTACTACAGTTTACTACATTTTCTATACTTATCATAGAAAATGTCAGCTGTTGTGATAAACATTTCTGACATTTTCTATGATAAGTATAGAAAATGTAGTAAACTGTAGTAAACATAAGGGTCCCACAAATTTGAGTGTGCTTGGAAAAACCCGGCATAAGTGTAGTAAACTTGAGGGTCCCTCAAATTCGAGTGTGCTTGGAAAAATCGGGCATCAGAGTTACACCATAGAAAACCCAGTTGAGGAATCCTAATGGTTCAGATAATAGTCGCTTTCGACTTTTATGCCCTGGCGACTCGTACCCACGAAACAGGTGAAGTGCCCGTATATTTTACTATATAGCACTTCACCTGTAATACGCCGGTGCGTATTATGCTTTAGTAGAATGCTCGCTAACTGACCTAACAGAACCAAGCAATTACGCTCATTTATAATCCGCCTAGTTGGTTAGAATCTTCTTTAGGATCTACTCTAGTCACTGGCGGCTTTTGCCCACGAAACAGGTGAAGATAGATAGATAAAATGACTTTATTTTACACTTTGTAAAAATTTACAAGAGTTTGTGGGCGAAGTTGAGGCATGCTAGCCCCCTCTTCCACTTAACCCACACGGTTAACCCACGGTATGAGCCGCCAGTGACTAGTATTAAATGAAAAGGCAAGATGTTGTCAAACCACTGATTTATTAAAAAATCAAGTCACCGGTTTCGGTTGTTACACCATTATCAATCTCTAGTAAACTGCCCTAGTATAGTTATTCTGCAAAAATTTGTAGACGAACCAATTATATTAAGCTGTTAACTATACTATTTTTCAACTCATTTTGAAAAAAATTATGCTTTTAAATTGCTACTTAGATTATGTTGTGATTTACATTAAATCGGACATGATTTATTACTCAGCTACCACTATTATGCAGTTAACCGCTAAGTATTTCTTAACCGCAAAAGGTGCATAATAAATCCCAATTTATCCAAACCACACATTAAATCATTTTCCTTGTCACTTGACCGTTATTAAGTTCATGACCCCACATTTCTTATGTAGCAGCTTATTTCCATAAATTACTCTCTAATGAGATTAGTATTACAGTATTTTTATATTATTGTCTGTACTTATTAGTGGATAGCTAAAGGATTTTGAAATGAAATACTTCCGCTATATTATGAAGGAGCTATAATATTCGGATAGTTTATTGAATGTTAGATAGAACTAAGAAGCTGTTCTGATAATGAGCTCTCATAATCTAATGACCAAAATTTATAATTTGGAGTTTTATTAGATTGAATTTTGCAATCGAGGATACAGCTCAGTAAATGAGCTGGGACCGTGTGCTCAGTAATACAGTGACTTTTATTAGACTCTTATTATAGTCACTGTACTCAGTAACAGTTCAATTACTACTGAGTGGCTTATCAGAGTTGTGTGGCTATTTGGGTGACTCGTTGGAGTAAGTGATAACGCGCCGGTCTGTTAACCAGCAAGAAAACCCTTGTTCAATATTCGACCAGGGCAAATTCTTAGACCTCAGGACAATCACACCCCGTCTTTCGGAGGACACGATAGTGTTTGTCACCAATTTCAGAATTAAATGAATTTCAGAATCGAATTACAAATGAAGCTAATCAATAGAATTATTTAAGAATACTCTTATTGCCTCTATATTTAAAAATCGTCACAAATCTATGGAGGGGGGATGCACCAATCACAGTTAAACATCTTAAGTTTCTTATCCGTTGTATTCTTACTCATTATCTTACTCTTCATTTTTCAACCCACTATAAAACGCACTCTATAGTATTGAGTATGATATCCTCATATAGAGAATTTTGGATTTGAAAGAGTCAAATAATTTATAAATCAATTAAATTTTAGCCCACATTTCCTAGTTGGAGTTTCAGTCTGTGCTCAAGCTTATATTAGCAGAATACCGCAGTCACCAAATATCCAAGTTATTCCTTCTCACGTAGACACGTTTCAAGCAATGAAGACATTCTGACAACATGGGAAAATGGCTCCAGCTCGGTCAATATTGGTTCAAAACTTATAAATTTGGTCTCAAAATGTAGAGCAGAATACTTCCTACAATTTGAGACCAAATTAATCATTATTTAATCAAGATAGACCGAACTGTAGTAATTTTCCCATCTTGCCAGAATGTCTTCTTTGCTTGAACAGACTATAGACACGTTTCAAGCGAACTTAATTTACGGGATGAGACACGTTCTCTTATCGGGGCACTAATCACAGGTACGCTTATCATAAAGTAAGGTTTTGCATAAGTTTATCATACGCTTTTGCATAAGTTTTTCGCGCATAACTGGAAAGACACGTCTGTGAGCTGTCTGCGATTTAATAGAGTTAGTTGCATAATGAATGAATTCAGACGAGACGTATTTTTGCTGCAGGCTTAACCCGTAACCTTTGCACCCCGACTTTCAAGTGAAGATCCTGCTTGACAAGCAGTAGGAGTCAGTGATCTTTGAGGTTAGTCATGAGCAAAGGCTACGCAATTTTGGTTTTAGTGAAACATTTGTGAATTTTCCACAAAAACAAATTGTGTTCAAATTCAGTGAAAATAAATTAAATAGAACACGGTAATGTCAATAATTCTACAGTCTATTTTTGAACAGGACCATGGTTTCGTGACCACACAGGTGATCACAAAATTCGTGGTCACAGGTTTAAGTGAATTTTAGTGAAAGAATAGGCAAATTTTGTCCTAAAAACGAATTGTGCCAAAATTCAGTTGGAATAATGAAATAGAAGACACGGGTAACGTCAATCCTATTGTTTATTTTGGAACAGGAGCATGGATTCGGTCACATTTTCAGTCTGAAACGTCTAAAACGACAAAAAATTAGACGAATTGTGGAAAATAAATGAGTTGGTCGGATTTTCTTAATGAAATTTCATCATGAAGAATCTAACAAGAAGATATAGAAGTATAAGTAAAGAGTTCGTCAGGTCCTAAAAGCAATATCATACAGTAGAATCTTACTAGAAGTTATAAATCTTCATAAGTTTTCGTTAACTTCTTATGTAATTATTATGAAATTGCAATGTATAGGCTATAATTATTTGGTTCCAATATGATATCGATGTGTGACGTTACCACTCAACTAGAGATGAGATTAATTCCGATAACTTTTTCGTTAAATTGAACTCACAGGCTTTCTTCGTTAATAATTATACTTATTCACTTGTTGACCCACATGTTAGTCACGTAGGTCAATTATTGATGGTCCACTTTTTAAATCAGTTGTGAAGAAATTACCTGTAAACCAATTACATTAAAATATAAGAGGTAAAAATAAGTATTCCTTCGAAACGAGGATTGAATATGTTATAATAGCACAACTTATGAATAACACAAGATCTTCTCAAATGAAGAGAACCTAAGAGCGATTACTCAATAAGTAATACAGCAATTTATATGGTAATATAAGAAAGAGAATAGGAAAAAGAATTCTAAATATGATAATACCAGGGTGGTATACATTAGCTACATACTTTCACTCCAAACTGTTCAAGTGAAATATCTTCTTGGTGTGATTCAAGTATATTCTTTGGATAAATCATATATGATATACTAGCCGGCAGGCTCGCTTCGCTCGCCTACAAAACCTCTGTCAGTGTCAGCTAAGACAAACAGGCTCGCTTCGCTCGCCTGCAAACTCCGTTCAGAAGGGATTCGAAATTTATTGAGCACAGCATTTCTACACCTAATATGGACCTGTTTACCTAATTTCAACATTTTATGCCAATTTGTTCTAGAAAAATCTAAGAAAAACTCCAAAAATTCCAAAAAATAGTAAAACGCTAATATTGAGCGTAACCTTGGGAAGTATATCGGACATAGTCTGAAACTTGATTCAATCTTCCAAATTAGTTCATCTATAATCTCGCTGAACCATTGAATTTACAGTAAGGATTGGTCGTATCAAGGCGGAAGATATGCAACCCGCAACACATCTACAATTTTGAAAACCTGATTACTGGCGTAATCTTGAACGGATTGCAAAAATATTTCAACACAACATTTCTAGACCTTATCTGAACCTGCCCACCAAATATCAACATTTTCTACCGATTGGTTCTCGAAAAAATGAGGAAAAGGCCGAAAAACTCTAGAAAAACTAAAATATTTGGCGTATCCTTGAAAAGTTTTTAAAATCCGTTCTTAGCGGTTAGCGCGCGTCTAAACGTCCAACTGAACATGCCTGCCAAATTTGAACGCATTCGGTTCAGTGGATTCTTAGTTCTGGTGATGAATGAATGAATGAATCAGTCAGTCAGTCAGTCAGTCAGTCAGTCAGTGTCATTTCGCTTTTATAGATATAGATGTGTAAACACACAACACGAGAAGATATTTGAATTGGGAATTATCATTTTAGGCCTTCATATACTAGAACAGTGTTTAGCACGATCAAAATTGAATTACTCAGATGGAAAATTGCATTGATCTCAGTTGAATAGATTATCTTGCTGTATCAATTTTCTAATTATTTTTAAATTGAATTCCTTGATGAATGAGGAGAGTTCAAATTTGAATAAACTGTCTTGTATTGCATTACATTGTATTAATTGGTACTCTTTTTATTATCAATATAGCCTATAACAATAACTCAGTATCAAAAAATGGGTTTGGGAAACATATTCTCAACAAAATTATTTTCTTGAGGTGGGTCTCCATCACTACAAAAGTCGCATATTATGTCCTTAAAATACAATATAAACACAGAGTTGTATAGAGCAACGTCCACTGTCTAGTCAGCTGATTTTTGTTCTGCGTTCCATCATACAACTACGTGTTTTTTGCATCCTGATTCCGACAAGTGCTCGAGACCTTTATACTCATTCAAGAAATGAACGATTCAAATTATGTTTGATATGCTAATGAAGATCAAGCAAATGGCTACCTTTCGAAATGAAATGGCGGAATACAGTAGGAATACGATGTGGCTCTGTGATTGGACAAGACCTCCCACTCCGTGGCTCCCTCCCACTTTCAACACGTCAGCAGCGGGCCAATGAGAGTCGAGAATTAGAAACAGTACCAGCACACTTGGTTTCTTTTCTCTCCAATAGATAGCGTTGGTAGAATATTCCCTCTATAGAAACGAGTGTGCTGGTATTGTTTCTGATGCTCAACTCCCATTGGCTCGCTGCTACCGTGTTGAAAGTGGGAGGTATCGTCCAATCACAAAGCTTCATCGCAGTCCTACTGAATACCGCCATTTCATTTCAAAAGACTAACTGTTAGTCTAAGGCAGTAATTAATGCAGTAAAATGGGATTCTCTACAAGGACTATAATAGAAGATAAATGAACTATTGTTTAATAAATATTATTTGAAGATATCACAATGTTAGTCCGGTATTACACGATAATAGTTCTATTATCACAGTTGATCATATGGAAAGAGATGAAAATACAAAATCATGTTTTCATCTCTTTTCGAAAAATTTCAGATGAAAATCATGTTTTCATCTCATTTCATATGATCATAAAACTATTAACGTGTAGCCTAATACCAGCCTAATGAATTAATGAAATTTAAACATGGAAATCTATTAAATATTTTCGACATAAAAGATGAAATTCATTCATTTTTCGAAAAATTTAGAAAAATTCATGTAATCTATACTTTATTTTTTGTAGATCTAACAAAATATTGGTTGAAAAATAAAGTTCATCTATTTTAGGTTTCAAAATTTGAAGTGAAAATCAATATTTTGAATAATATTATCCGTGTTTTGGTTCTTTTTATTCATTTAACAACCTTCCAAATTCTAAATTACGGTTTCATAGTTTTATTTTACCTTCAGAAGTTGAAATTTGTGTGTAATATAAGTCTTAAGTGTGGACATAACCTCTATTTTGAATATTTTAACCAAAATTGGGAAGAAGAGACGTTTTGGACTTTGTCTGTGTTTCAATCCTACTGTATTTCAATCTTGTTAATAAATAAATAATACAGTATTATAGTTTTTCACCAAAATGTTAGGGGATCTCGTATGTCTTTTAACCTAGCAGCTGATGTAACGCATCTATTATTATATATCTCTATATAAAATAATATTTTTATATCATCTATTATATATCTTTTGATTCCAAAAACATCAACTAGGCATAGCTAAATGACAACTTTAGGCCTAGCTAAATGACAACTTTAGGCCTAGCTAAATGACAACTTTAGGCCTAGCTAAATGACAACTTTAGGCCTAGCTAAATGACAACTTTAGGCCTAGCTAAATGACAACTTTAGGCCTAGCTAAATGACAACTTTAGGCCTAGCTAAATGACAACTTTAGGCCTAGCTAAATGACAACTTTAGGCCTAGCTAAATGACAACTTTAGGCCTAGCTAAATGACAACTTTAGGCCTAGCTAAATGACAACTTTAGGCCTAGCTAAATGACAACTTTAGGCCTAGCTAAATGACAATTTTAGGCCTAGCTGAATGACAACTTTAGGCCTAGCTAAATGACAACTTTAGGCCTAGCTAAATGACAACTTTAGGCCTAGCTAAATGACAACTTTAGGCCTAGCTAAATGACAACTTTAGGCCTAGCTAAATGACAACTTTAGGCCTAGCTAAATCTACAACATCAGCTGTTGGAGCAGACGAAACCGCCTAACTTTTTAGCATTAGCCATTGCTGTAAGTAGTTTTATTCGATTTTTCAAAACTTATCTTAAACGACTCTTAAATCTCGTAAAAGAGTTTTCGACATTGTAATACGTCTACCCACATTACGTAAATACGTAGAAACAATATCTTTTTTCCGATTTACGATTTCAAAAATTACCAAACAATTCATATTAATACATTTTGTTTCCCAAATCAGTATTGCCTACAATTTTGGATATTCGACAATCTATTCACAGTGTAATTGAAGCTTATCGAGGTTCTTACCCAACATTCTCTCAGGTAAACAGGCTGATACTTTTTATATAACAATCTTTGATGACATCTTTTGTCTCCATAACACAGAAACACAAACAAAAATAAATAATCGGTGAGTGCCTTTTAGAATCAGGAACAGGTTTGTTGAATTTGGCAATCCACCCGACTTGAATAAATGAAGCGCTGGCTTTGATTGTTCAAGCACCGATGCATCTAAATGATAGTACAGTCTTTCCAAGCGAAGAAGACATTATGACAAAATAGGGAAATGACTCCAGCTCGGTCAATATTGATTTAACAATGATAAATTTGATCTCAGATTGTAAGAAACCATCTGATCTACAATTTGAAACACAATTTCTTATATTTGAGCCAATATTGACCGAGCTGGAGACATTTTCTCATCATGCCAGAATGTCTTCTTTGCTTGTACAGACTTTTGTGTGCAGTGATCCTTGTTTGTGCAAACAAGCTAAGAGTTATCAAGCCTTTTACGGTAGGTGAGACTTTCACTGGGTTATCCCATTATATCGTAGACCAATCGCGCGTTATAAAATTCTTATTCAACTGTATACTGTATACTTCGTGACATCTTGGAAGATGATATAGGCCTACATAATACTGCACTGGCGGCTCGTGCTCACGGGATAGGTGAAATGCCCGTATCTTTTACTGTACTGCACTTCATCTGTTTCGTGGGCACGAGCCGCCAGTGCATAATAGATACATAGTACAGCTTACATGTTTTCAGAGCTTACCGATTTATTCAATAATTGGTTTTCTATAACTTCTATAGCTAATAACTATTCAATATACTTATACTTATACTATAACTATACAATATACTAGCTATAACTTCTTCTTTCAGGTATATAGACTTCTATGGATGACGCCGAAATTTTAGGTGGTCTCATCTAGGGCTCTATAAAAAGGGGGTAGACGCACGGTCCACCATTCTGTGGTCAACTATTAGCGCTTGGTTTGAATTCATATAAATATTTTTGATGATAGAGACGATCAACAGATGTTTATCAAGTTGAGCAAATGGTTTAAGTAATTGTTTTGAAATCTTGGAGGTTAATTTGTCGTATAAAATGTTTCATATTGCTTAGCATCAAATTGCAAAAAATATAACCATTTTTATCATAAAACTGAAATTAAAAAATACAAATTTGCCAGATGCAGGAAGATGAATCAAGGTTAAAACTTTGACTTAGAAAATTGCCAGACTGGAAATTCAATGCTCTGTGAAGTGAGTATTATTTTTTTCTAACATGATTTTTATCATTAATCATATGTTTGACTGTCAAATTGAATGAATTCAAAAGTGCTAAAAGTTGACCACAGAATGGCGGACCGTGCGTCTACCCCCTTTTTATAGAGCCCTAGTCTCATCTTCTCAAACAGCTGTTGTTGTTGATAATTGGAGTTGTCTTTTAGCTATGCCTGTATGATATTTTGAAAATTGAAAGAGACAATAGATGCTTTACATCAGCTGTTAGTAGGTTATATTACATCAGCTAGGTAACCGTCCAACCTTTTGACGACAGCTATAATACAACTCAACATAAAAGATTGACTTCCGAATAATTTCCAACCTTTCGCTCAATTTTACTATCCTATAATTGAAGAAGAAAACAAACAATTGACTCATCAAGTATCATGATATCACCCTAATCATCATAAAAAACCTATTGTAAGTACAATGAATAACCATTACTACTGTATTTCAGAATTGAACGAGAATTTCGATCTTTGTTCAAAGTTTTAAAGCTTTTTGATTGCTCCTTTGTAACCCATCGTAAAACTGGATAAAACCCTAGAAAATCTGTAGTTAAGAATCGAGTGATCTAACATTCAACTCTTGCACTGGCGGCTCGTGCCCACGGAATGGGTGAAGTGCTGTACAGTAAAAGATACGAGCACTTCACCTGTCTCCTGGGCACGAGTCGCGAGTGAGCTCTTGAAACCCAACGTAAATCAACATGAAAACCTTGATCTTCAAATTGAGGAATCTATGGAGCACTGGCGGTTCGTGCCCATGGAATAGGTGAAGTGTTGTACAGTAAAAGATACCAGCACTTCACCTATTTCGTGGGCACGAACCGCCAGTGCTATGGAGTAGCGTTTAGATCAAACCAATCTTGGGAAATTGACATTAAAAATATTTCCCATAGACATTTATCTACATCAATTCAATGATGCTATGAGAAGAACAATCAATTCTTGAAGTATCATGATATTAACCTCTTCAACATTGAAAATGTTCAGGCTAGTGAAAGTATCATATTATTGTTTCACAGTAGTCAATTACATTGTAACCTTTTTGAAACTTCTTTAATCTATTATAAAACTCCTCCACAATACATCTATTATGTACATCTATATGGTTCGTCATGTACGCTGGAAAATGACGAACTTTTGAAAAATAAAGGTCATCTAACACATTCATTAATTTCTCTTGGGAATCTATTCTAAACTGTCGGGAATCAATCTTCACTCTTTGTTTTTGAATGATGATCATTCCTTGTATCATTCTGAACAATTAAACATCTGATTGTGATTATAGTTGAGAGATTCATCCAACCGTATGATAGTAGAATTTGTGTCTGAGTAACAATAGGCAATCCAAAGAAGGCATTCATAACTTTCTAGACTTATGCATAACTTACTAGGTATAGTCTGTAGAAGCAGATAAGACATTCTGGCAGGATGGGGAAATGACTCCAAGTCGGTCAATATTGTTACAAAAATTATGAACTTGGTCTCAAATTGTAGGAAACATTCTGATCTACATTTTGACACAAAATTAATAATATTTGAACAAACATTGATCGAGCTCGAGTCATTTCCGCATCTTGCCAGAATGTCTTCTTTGCTTGGACAGACTTTAATATGTGTACCGTATGGAGTAACATGAATTATTCATACTTTGAAGGTATGTTGTAATGCATATGTAATATATGGATTAGTAACATTCTTCTCCATGGAATGCAGGATGCTAACATTTTTGACGGAATGTTGTCTGTGAGATTTTATCGATCAAAAGGATTCAAGTGCTTTAGGGGGTGGCGTAGCTGAGTGGGTTGAGTGCTGGCGTCGCAACCCAAAGGTCCCGGGTTCAAACCCAGGTCAGACCAGGAATTTTTCTCAAGCCACTTCCCCGTGTTTAGGATGGACACGTTAAGCCGTCGGTCCCGGCTGCCTAAAAACAGTCGTTAAGTCATGTCAGAGGCCCTGAAATTGATCAGGAGCGACCTAAAAACTCTGACACCAGACCTGAGCCAGCCAGGTTACACGAATATTATTATTATTCATGTGCTTGATGAGGAATTTTGTTGTTCTTTGTACTTTGTGTAAAGTTTATTTATTCATCTCACAGAAACAAGTGAACTCATTGGTTAAAAACACAGACTATTATTGATTAGGAATGTGTTGAGATTTTTTGAATGGAATAAAAAAATTAAGATAACTATTTGAGAGATACTCATCATGGTGATGTTACTTGCTAAAGAGGTCTTTATAGAGATTTTCTCAATGATTGAACATCATGAGTGCATTGTATTTTGGTGCATGAAAATTGAATAAATCTAAACTTAAATGATAAAACAATGAGTTTCAGAGAGCTAATAATTCGGTATTTTCAAATTAGCTAACCTCACTTTGCAAATAATTTGTGTCAATGAGCTTCCTTACTATACGATTGCGTATCAATTTCGGACTCTATTTGGAAGCAACGCTTTCCAAGATTAATGGATTGTCATCCACTGTCAGTTCGGACTGACTGTTTGATCATCAAAGTCCACAGTCCAGCGATTAAACTCTTTTGAACTGCTGGTTTTCCCATATAATTACAGTTTTTGACTGACACAGTTCTTATTGACAGGTAGCCCTTAACAGGTAGGCCTAATCCTTATTGGTAGCCCTAATCAATGTTGATCAAAAAATTCCTCAGCTACTGCTTATGCTTAGGCTGATAGGCTGACATTTCATGGGGTTTGGGTTCAGTGTTCAGTCAACGTGTCTTTTCGGGTAACTAGCCGTTATTACCCACATAGCACACAAAGTATCCGATACATATTAAGTACATATCAATGTAACCCTTAAAGTATGTATTACAAAATATGTACCTCAAACGTATCTGATACATATTATTTGAGGCAGGATTGATACGCATCTCCCAATACTTTCCAATACATATCAGATACGTATCCGCTAAACCTACCCACAATGCATCAAGTCAACTCCTCTGCCTGTCTGTGCTCTTTCTGAACTAAAAAATTTTCTGTTGTGAGAAGTGATGAAATGTAAGCTGATGTGATCGTGGAAACAAAACCAGAATAGGACTTTTAAAAGGATGAAAATTGTTAATTTGAATGTAATATTATAATATATTACTTATTATATAAATCTGTGTTTCATTTATGAATTGATTTGAATCTGATCCAATGCTAAAGTCGATTGTGTAGGCTATTGATTGCATTCAGTATTTTGAGGTTAAGCAAGTTATATTTCTGATGCATCTTTTTATGTCTTTCCAAATGGGATTAACTGGATTATTATGATTTTATTTCAACAATTACAATAATATCAATATTATCATTTGATAATATTTATATCATTGATGAACAAAGTATTTTGGCAATTCTTTTTTGTTAGTTACATATTAGATGTATATCCAAGACATGAGGGTGATACATATCGGAGACGTATAATCAATACCTAAATAATATGTATCTCAAAAGCGGACATTATCACGTATCACATAGGTACTAGATACATAAATTTACGTATCCGATACATACTGTAAGTATCGATGGAACATATCTGATACGTATCTGATATGTTCATGTGCTATGTGGGTAATTAGTTGATTGATAACCCAAGTTACGATCGCAATGCTGCAACCGTACCGTATTACATGAATGAAAAGAAGAAGAAGAAGTAGAAGAAGAAGAAGAAGAAGAAGAAGAAGAAGAAGAAGAAGAAGAAGAAGAAGAAGAAGAAGAAGAAGAAGAAAAGGATAAAAAGATTAAGAATAAAACATGATGAGCAGATTGAGAAGGAGCGATGAGCGATTAATCACAGAGCTTGTTGTTAGTTTTGAACATCTTTTTCAATGTTAACCGCTTTCACTTTTCAACTACAGTACATCTTCTGTCTGTTTTTATCTTTTTTTCTGTACTTTATTCTCCAAAATGGCCTCTGGGTATACCAGGTAATATATACAGTTTTTAAACTGTCCAAGCAAAGAAGACCGTCTGGCAAGATGGTAAAATGACTCCAGCTTGGTCAATTCTTGTTCAAGAATTATAAATGTGGTCTTAATAGTATATCAGATTGTTTTCCAAAATATGAGATCAAATTGATAATTTTTGAACCAATATTGACCGAGCTTGAGTCAATTTCCCATCTTGTCAGAGGATCTTCTTTGCTTGGACTTACTGTACCTATGTAGCGTTCTGTAATTTTCCAATAGCTTTAAAAAAGTTCAAGTTCGAACAATCCAATCAAAATATGGAAATTTCCATACTATGATTTGTTGTAGTGGTCGTGTATTATCCACCGATGTTATATAACTAAACCAGGTTTCCAATGGGGAGATATGTTTCACTCTATTTCGGGTACTATATAATTCTTTTTCAGAGTTCTATTATATTAATTTACTACTTGAATACACGGAAACCATAGTATTGGTGAGCCATGTACAAGATTGAAAATGAAATTTTTTCCTATACTTGAGTTACATCTATTGAAGAGTTGTACAGCCTTGTGATGTCGGGACACCTTTCTTAATGTAGTGAACCATAACTTTTTTCAAAATAATGTAGTATTATTAAATACGTAATGACTTACAGATTTTCATTTATAGGATACTAACAAATAAAATAACAATAATATTGTTTAGTTAGTTGAACAGGCAACCCTTAAAAAAAAGAACAAGATGAAGGATACTATTCATACTAATTACATTTATCTGAATTTTTTGTTCTTATCTTTTTTTACTCTTAGAATACAGGAGTAGGAGTGCTTTATTTGTTCCATTCTTGAATAGTTGTTTAAGTGTTCTGTATATTACATGAAACTTCAAGATTGATTTCTTACTCTCTGGAGCTTCTCTTATTAAATAATTTATTCGATTCAAGGGACTCCAAACCGAAAGCTCAAAATTCTAAATCATAGTTATCAATTTTTGGTGTAAAAATATGTGGATAGTGATCAAGGATCAAGTGAACATAACCTCTATTTCAAATATTAATACATAAAAATTTGGGAAAAAGACGTTTTGAACCGTATTGTTTGTGTTTCTACGCTAATAAGTTTATTGTAATCTCTGCTTGTTTTATAATTATATTATTCTCGTATAGAAAATTAAACTCTTCTCCAGGGCTGGGCTGGAACTCCTAAAAGCTCATGAGAAGGCGCATCCTTTGAAGGGAGGGTGGTGGTGGTGTTGATGAACCAACAAAATGAGGGCCCCAGGAGTAGTCTATAAAAATTGTTTCTATTTTGACCTTGAAAACTCTGTGAGTAATTCTACTCACAAGAAGAACTTATCAGACTATAACACTCGAGTTGTGTTTACACCATACTTGAATAAAATGAAGGCTACCTACGTAAATGAATTCATGGTATTGCCCTTATAAGCGAAGGGAATAATATGTTCTACTCTGGAGCCTAACAGAGATTGATAGATTGATAATGGTGCAACTACCGAAACTGGTATAAACAACATCTGTGCCCGGTTTTTCCAAGCACACTCAAATTTGAGGGACCCTCAAATTTACAAATTTACTACATTTCCTATACTTATCATAGAACATGTCAGCTGTTCATCAAAATTTGAGGGTCCCTCAACTTTGAGTGTGCTTGGAAAAACACTGGTCTTTTTATTTGAGAATATCCATCTTCATTATAAATTTATAGCACTGGTGGCTCGTGCCCACGAAACAGGTGAAGTGCTGTACGGTAAAAGATACGGGCACTTCACCTTTTTCGTGGGTACGAGCCGCCAGTGGTTTATAGTTAATACTAAACTTCCATTCAAGTACAGTAGAAAAGCTATTGATGTGAAGCTATAGAATGTTTTCTTTGTTCAAGTGCAGAAAACCGAAAAGGGAATAAAAGGAAGAATAGAGAAGCTGGAAGAAACAAGAGTAACAATTTTTCTAGTCCAGACTCCAAAAGAAAGTGAACACATAAATTTAATAAATTGAACAGTGACCGAGAAAGAATACGTAACAAGGTTACGAGAATGAATGTGTATCAAGGTCAGGGATACTGTATCAAGCTACTACGATATTCGTGAATGAACGTACGATACTATGAATGGGAGTCGTGCTCTCCATTCATAAATTGGTGCGAAGGTGCTGCCATCTGCAGTAGTCGCTGAAAACTATATCTGTCAACACTGAACCAGTTTATTCAGCAAATATCAACAAACTCTGAACCAGTTTTATGAACTGTATAACTTGTGAAGTTTAGTGGCACAAGTGATGTTTACACAAGTAGTGTCAGTGACATTCAAAAAAGGTTCCGCGTCATGAAACGCGAGGTGAGAGATCAATTTTTATCTTTAACCAAATTGAAATATATTTGAAATTTATGAACAAAAAAGCCTCTTTCCTAAGAGAAAATCCTCAACATGTGTTGGACTCGAATAAAAAATTTTCTGGATGCTAAACAACATATCCAGAGAATTTATTAGTTATACTCTCCCCCGAAAAAATTGACATTCCAACTCCTTAAAACTCGTTTTAAAGTGATTTTAGAGCTTAATATGTATATTTTCACAAAAATTTTGCAATATCATCAATAGAAAATTTAAATTTTTTACTCTCCCTACCTCTATTTTATGTAGGTACAGCACAAATTTATAGCTTATCGAATCCTACATCTGACTCATTTCGCAAGTTTTCATGACCAACTCATTCAACCATGATGCAATCAGTGTAATTTTGATTATTATTTCTATTCTTATAGCTTATAGCATAGGATTTGAACTATTGTATTAAGTAATCTACATGAATAAAGTGATTGAATCTGAATCTGAATCTGAATCAGAATCTAAATCTTAATCTGAATCTGAATCTAAATCTAAATTTGAATCCCTCCATCAGAGGCGCCGGTACGCAGTACCGTCAGAAATCCATCCCTGCTCTATGGTATTATTCATATTTATTTGACTATAATAACTATTATACAGACATAATATGATATTTTGTGGGTCTACCATTATGAACTCTATCCATCCACAATGTTATTAATTATGCCTACCCACGGTAGCCATTCTACCCTATTCCTTACAATGAGTAATTCAAAACAATGTTTTGCAATGAATATGTTTCACGAAACGCTTGTCAAAACCCATGTTCTGCCAACACGGGATGGAAATCTCTTTGTTAACAAATTTACATTGTGATGGGTAGGAGAGAAATATCGGTACAGCTGCTGATCTCATATGATATCGCATCTCGAGTATAGTTGTTCAAGCAAAGAAGACATTCTGGCAAGATGGGAAAATGAATCCAGCTCGTTCAATATTGGTTCAAAAATTTTAAATTTGGTCTCAAATTGTAGATCAGAATGTTTCCTACAATTTGAGAACAAATTTATAAGTATTGAAGTGATATTGATCGAGCTGGAGTCATTCTCCCATCTTGCCAGAATGTCTTCTTTGCTTGGACGAACTATAGGAATATCGATAAAGTTGCTGATTTTAAATGATGAATATCACATTTCGAGTATCGTAGCCATGTCAATCAGCGTGTTACATGTTTCAATCAGACATGTTCACATGTTTCAATCAGACATGTTGACATGTTTCAAGACGTCAATGTCGTTTCACGGATGTGACACACGTCACTGTTTATCACTTTCAAAAACCGAGTACGGTATTTCACTGCTTGAGGGATATCGCTTCACGACAAGCTTAATTAATATGATAACTTCCCATGTGTGTAACCAATGAGAGTTGGAATATTATTTAGTTACTATATATGGGACAACCTTGAACTGAGCATTTATTGTATTGATTAGAAAATGGTTCCATAGGAGTAGAACATGCTGAATTTTAAGTCGAATATTCATTATCAGAATCGCATGAAGAAGGATAATTATTTATGGTTGTTGATAGTGTGGAATAATAACAAAACGAAGTTGAAGTGCTACCCTGTTCACTGAATTTTTGGAGCGAATTCATTATCTTTATAATTTTATAATTTTAGTACCCTGCTTGGGCTTTTTTTTTCTATAAAAAACAGTTCACCTAATATATCAAGATAAAATAAATTTTCAAGAATTTGCTCCAAACACTTATTGGTGAACAGGGTGAAGAGACTAGGACAAGATAGGATATCATAGAAATAGGCCAACTTTAGGACAATGATGGGATGATATTGAACCAGATTACATCGAGACACAATAGAATAGCTTGGATAGGACAAGATCAAGTAGAATAGGCTACAAAAGGAAGGGACAAGGAGGACCTCATGGGTCAGAGGAGAAGCGTATCTGCCCTCCAGATGGCGCATACCACGGAGCCTGACTGAAGCAATGCCTCTGAGGCGTCCCAGTCAGACTTTGTGGGCAACACTAGGTAGTTTAGTGGGTAGTACCTTCCCCTCATGCATGTATCCATGCGACATAGCATGGCTGCATGGATGGGCTGAACGGTGTAGCCCCACACACCGGACCAGGGTATGCGTGGCCTGATGGCCCCATATGCTGGACCGACGGTGCGTAAAAGCATTCTACCGTTCTTACCGGAAAAAAGGGTGAAGAGACATCTGTAGATACAGGCATAGAGTTTGTTGTTTGTTATCTTGGGAGCATCAATTAATTTTACAACAGTCAAGATTCAAATTTTTTATATTATGACAGTCTTCTTCTTCCTCAGCTTATTCCCGTTACTATATGGGGTCGCTGTTTCTGGTCAGTCGCCTCCAAGTGTCTCTGTCATTATAATGACAGTATAAATATCATTATAAATAAATTATAAATATTATGACAGTAAGTATATTAGCCTGTTTGTTTGGGAAGTGATGTGACATCATAACCTCATTCGATCCACATGAACTTTTACGAAAACTCGGGAGATGAATGTTGAGCGTGTTTTCTATTTCCCGAATTACTCAAATTTGATTATGTGAATTTATCTATGAATAAATAATGAATAAATGCTTCTTATTCTCTGTCCTGTATTCAGATGAGAAACGTAACGTAACTTCTCAAAACAAGCTTCAGCCAAAATCATTGTCTCAAGGATACCTCATTCCCTAGTTGCCTAATCCTTGCAATTCCATGAAACAATCAATTATCTAATGCTTCTTTAAATGACCGACAATTCCAGCAGATAACCATCAGATGTTTGTTTGGTTTGTAACTGAATTGAAATCCATCAAGCATTTTAATGAAGCACTACCGGCAAGATCTGAGAAATCAGATAAATGTTAGACAAATGATCATTAGGCTACTCTTTTCTTTGTGAACCTTTTATTGTTTGGTTCGTCTTCTTGTCTCAACGTTTGTGATCTACCATTAGAACAAGTTTGATAGAACTATATGTGGTAATAAAATTATTGTAGAGTAGACTTTGATGTTGTAAACCTTTCCATAATCGAAGAAATTTGAGAAACTCTTTATTCAACTTTTTTCTAGCAAGAATTATTTTACAATAAATGAAAAGACAAGATGTTGTAAAATCACTGATTTATTAGAAAATCGAATTATTTTACAGTACCATGGTACCATGTTCACTCGTAAGCTACATCTTCAGGCTACAGTATTAAGGCCTAACAGTCGAGCAAAGAAGACATTCTGTCAAGATGGGAGATGACTCCAGCTTGGTCAATATAGGTTCAAAAATTATAAATATGTTCTCAAATTGTAGAGCAGAATGATTTCTACGGTTCTATAAATATAATAATAATTAACTCGAATTTCCATTGTACTGAAATATCTAATAATTCTTCCAGATTTTATAAATTTTTTAACCTACATTGACCGAGCTGGAGTCGTTTTTGCATCACGTCAGAATGATGCATCTTCGTTTTTCGACAAGACTAACAGTAAAGACATGAGGACATTAACTGTAATCAGTAAATACATAAACTGTCGATAGGTTAATACGTTTGTTTATGTACCAATATGGGTCTTTTCAAACTCAGTAGAAATTGTCGATTTGAAATAAATAAATGAATAAACAGTAGCATACAGCAGCTCACTGGCGGCTCGTGCCCACGAAACAGGTGAAGTGCTGTACAGTGAATGATATGAGCACTTCACCTGTTTCGTGGGCAGTGATACAGCTGAAGAAGTGGGAGTGCATACTAAACAATAGTTGGCGTACTCTAATAAATTTTACTAAAAAATTAAGTGCAATTGTCAATTTCTCAAGTTGTTTTACTTAGCCTAAGTACTCGTATTTGGTGAAGATGTGTTCCCACGCTTATTTTACCTTTCAAGAGACTAAATTCAAAGGAAAGATAATAATGAGTTCATTCTATCACGCATAATTTCTATCGCTTTTAAACGATAATGCAATGCGGGTGGGGCCTCATATCAGTCTCAAATTATTCGAACAATCACCATAATAGTTATCAATCAGCAATATGCTTCCTACTAACCATTCATTGTCTAAACATGACTAAATATGAAACGAAACATTTCAATTGAATTGAATACCGTATCATCATATTGATTCGTGAATATTATCAAGGTTTTTTATAATTAAGCGTGTAATAGTTAAGTCTTGTGAAGGATGGGAGGAATTAAATATTTTAAAGCGTCTTCTGAAAGAAAGGAAGAAGTAGTGGAAGGAATATGGACTGGAAGAAGAAAAAGGAGAACAGTAGAAAAAGACAAAGATGCCTAAGAAATGGTCAAGCGTGTAATAGTTCCATTGTGAGGACTGATTTAGATAATTATAAAGAAGAGATTCTGATAAGATCAGACTCAGAGAATGGCTTTGTTGATGTACTTGAGAGACTACTTATCAGGTAAGCTGAGAAGACACGACTAATACACTCCACATTTAACGTAGTACCTTCTCAGATTGCTAACTATGACCACTTCATAAAAATAACTAGCCTACTGCTTGAGATGGTATCGATAGTTTGTTATATATCTATATAGATGGTTCACATAGTTATAGTTATACAGATAGATAGGTAGTTATAGTACCTTTACTGCATCAAGTCACTGTTTATGTTCATTTAAATAATGTACAGAACTATATACTAGAATACAATAGAAGTAGGACTATTCATCCTTTTTCGAACCCATTCAATGTATATAAGAAAAAATGTTCACTACATTTATCATAACGCTCGATTTTAATCCAAGTTTCATGTGTAATCTGGCTGGAACTCTCCTACTTTTCTTTTTTTTTCTTGTCTTTTTTTTATTTTCTATTTTGTTTTGTCTTCAGGGTTTTTATTTCGTTTAAACTACTATTAAGTTACTTACTTAAAACCCTTCATATTAAATATTCATATCGTATTTATTCATAAGTAGTTTTTTAATCGATTCAATTTATATTTATCAATTTAAATAATTTTCTCTATATTTATATTATGTAATCAATCTGATTATTTCTATTATGTTCAAGTTTTCGATTACTTTTTTCTCAAAATAGCAATAAGTTGATTTAAGTTACCTGTGTAAATAAGGCTTTTAATGGAATTTCTGTGAGCCTTTGTATTCAATAAATAAATAAATAAATAAATAAATAAATAAATAAATAAATAAATAAATAAATAAATAAATAAATAAATAAATAAATAAATAAATAAATAAATAAATAAATAAATAAATAAATAAATAAATAAATGAATAAATGAATAAATGAATAAATGAATAAATGAATAAATGAATAAATGAATAAATGAATAAATGAATAAATGAATAAATGAATAAATGAATAAATGAATAAATGAATAAATGAATAAATGAATAAATGAATAAATGAATAAATGAATAAATGAATAAATGAATAAATGAATAAATGAATAAATGAATAAATGAATAAATAAATAAATGAATAAATAAATAAATAAATAAATAAATAAATAAATAAATAGATAAATAAATAGATAAATAAATAAATAAATAAATAAATAAATAAATAAATAGATAAATAAATAAATTAATAAATAAATAATACTTGAAAGAGACAAGTGGATTTATTGGTGGCTGTCGTTAAAGAGTTGTCGATAAAAAGAAATTCATTCAAGAACAAGAATCAAATTGTTTTCACTACTTGTATCTAAAACATGGGCTTCAATCACTTATGAGAAAGATTCAAATTATTTTCAAGGAAATTATTTGTGTGGTAGTGGTCATAGTGACTTGAAAAATCAATGAAAAATCAGAATGAATCATAATAAAAACTATTGAAAGTTGCATTGCCATCAGGTTCTGATCTATTCTGGAAGTTTCAAGTCTCTAGCTTGTCGGGAAGTTGATGAAAATTGCGTTACAAAATTTGTACTTTCACGACAGACAATACCCAAAGCAAGTTGCAGAAATCGTTGTAATCAGCTAGTAGTGACTTCTATGCACTATCTAATTAGCAGATAATGAATTTATCTGAATGTGACTGCTCTATGAATAATTATTTATTACTAAATATTTCTTCATCAGCAATCTGTTCAAAAATGGTTTTGTCTGTTTCGTCTCCTTTAAATCCTTATTTTTGAGGGTTGTGTGCGTCTTTGGCAAAAAAGTTACTGAACATTCTTTCTCAGAATATTCAATTCTCCACAATATTATATAATCCAAAATTATCGGACAACTATAAGGTATCCTATTCATATCTATTAAATTACTTTGAAGTTGGAATATTAATTTATTTTTAGCTTATTTTGCTCATCATCTCAATAACCACCAGACTTACAAACTTCTAACTCGTTTCATTCCATTTTCAGCTTATTCTACAAAAGAAACGACCACTATAGAAAGAACCCTCTCAAGTCAACTACAAAAAAAAAAATTGTAAATATAGAGAAAAATGTGAAAATAAAAATGGCGGCTGTGTGAGTAATTGAGGACTTTCGGACAGTTTGAGAATGCTATTTAGATCTGATTTTCACCCAGGAACAATACCCTAGAATATTGGTAGGGAGTTCTGAAACACTCTGTAGGCTATACTGTAAGTCTCTAATAGCACAGAGTAGGTACAATAGTCTGTCCAAGCAAAGAAGACCGTCTGGCGAGATGGATAAATGACGCCAGCTTGGTCAATATTTGTTCAAGAATTAAAGGTGTGGTCTTAATAGTGGATCGAATTGTATCCTACATTGAAATAAAATTGATAATCTATGAACCAAAATTGACCAAGCTTGAGTCATTTTTCCATCTTGCCAGAGGGTCTTCTTTGCTTGGACAGACTTTAGATAGCACAGAGATTCACCTTCTCTGTGCTAATTAGCTATGGAGGGAATTTACAATTTTTGAACTTGTATGGTTTCCTATTATCTACAGTATATTTACTTGTAGCCTATATCTACTACTACTTATCATCTATTATCTACTTGTGTATTTCCTATATCTACAGTCCTCAATTAATAACTAAGTGGATGTCCTATACAAATAAATAAAATGAACAAATATATTATATTAAAATGAACAAATATATACCTTGAATAAATTCATAAATAACTAAATTAATATGATTTTTCCGCAGATTCGTCCGCTCGGGCTCAGGCCAACAACAGTACCAGTTCTCCGTGCCTCTCAAACTGTGCGGCGTGCGATCGACACGCGAGATCATCCTCATACTCCAGACCGACGACACCGTGCAGGAATTGTGGGACGTGGCACGGCGTGTGTCCTGTCCGAGCTGTCCGGGCTGTCCGGGGCTGTCCAGTCCGGGCGGCAAGAAGGAGAAGACCGTCTACTTCAAGCCGATTACTGTTGATATGCTGGAAGTCACATCGGTCGGTATGGAGTCGGGGATGGTCGAGTGCTGGATGGATATACAGCGGGGGACTTATCCTTCGGTAAAAATTAATTCAATTTTATTACGTTTATGTTACATAAATGTATGGAATGGAATTGAATTCATTAATTCTATTACGTTTTCCTCTCCTTTGGGAGATTGGCTGTCGTTAGTAAAGACAGTCAGTCGTTTCCCGTTTCTGGAAGAATAGTAATTGTTGCATTACACGCTAACTGATTAACTGCATGTTATTCAGAGGTGTTCTGCATCTTCACTTGGTTGTGAAGACTGGCTCATGGTTAAGATGATCGACGTGCTAACCACACGTTACCTCTATCCTGGTTGATGATTATTCGCTCTGTATTTTCTGTTCGGGCTGGGAGGGCATTCTGGCGGAGTGGGTGGCGGCTTCGGCTCGGTAGGTGTTGGTTCGGGGGCTGTGGGTTCTTTTGAGAATCTATGGCTTTTGGCCGGTATTGGCAGGGCTGGAGTCATTTTCCCGACTTGCCGGAGTGTCTTCTTTGCTTGGATGGTCTGTATAGTTTGCCCTTGATAGGGCTGTTGCGCCATTGACAAACAAATGCTATTACGTTTATGTTTAATAAATGTATAGAATGGAATTGAATTCATTAATTCTATCACGTTTATGTTTAATGAATGTATGGAATGAAATGAAATTAATTAATTTGATGAAAAATACAGTATGGTATGATAGAATATTATCAAAATATTCGTTTTCTCTATTGGAATGTTTCTATTAGAATTAAGGTGGTACTTTTTCAATAGTTTCTTCCATGCATGAAAATTTTATTACGTTTTTGTAATCAAAGAGGATCCTACTATTTAGAGAGAGTTCTATATTATTCTATTGTTTGATGAATGAATAGAATGAAATTCATTAATTTGATGAAGAATACAATAAACTTATGGTGTGTTGGAATATGATAATATTCTCTATTAGAAATTAGAATCTTTCCAATTGATTCTTCGTGAAACTGTATGAAATTCGAGTGAAAGCATAGCATGGACACAAACACACTCTCTGAGATATCCGAAAAAGACAGAAAAATATTCTTTGAAACAATACTGGAACTGATTCTTTTTTTTTGGAACTGATGGTTCTTAAAACGAACGCTACAACAACTTCGATTCAACGCCCTATTATAATTATTATAAAATACTTTTCTGGTTGAAATAGTTCATCAAGATAAGCATCTAAATTTCTTATTCAATGCATGTCAAATCCAGTAGTTCAGGTTGCTTATGTGAATGGTTCTAAGATTGGAAAAACATGCAGTTTAATATGATAAACTAACTAATTTATATTACGGTATGTTTTAGATCCACTAGCTTAGTAGATTGTCCTCGGTAATTGTTATGCAGTGAAGAAACTATATTGAAATGAGTAGGTACGGTACCTCGATTTTTAAGAGTTTTTGCATAAATATTTTGAAGAATGTAAGTAGAGAATAACATATGACTCAATTATCTTTGTCTACAATATAATTATAGGCTATCATAGTTATATTTCTTTGAAACACTCACCTAAGGTTTCTGTTATCCTGAAACTTTAGACACAAAATTTAGTTTCAAGATGAGGAAATAACATAATCCTATACTCTATTCACGATCACTTGAGACGGAATAAACAAACCTTTCGCGTGTGTGTGCGTGTAATGGAAGGTCTTCTTCTATGCGGAACTTTTGGCCACAGACCAACAGCTGTAGCCAATCACAGCACAAGACAACAGTCTTGAGAAAAGACAAGTCGGACTGTTGCAAATCACAGCTCCAGACAAGAGTCAGCTGTTCAACTGAATCAGACTTTTTCGCATAGAAGAAGACCTTCCATTACACGCACACACACGCGAAAGGTTTGTTTATTTCGTCTCAAGTGATCGTGAATGGACTATAGTACAAATATTTTCTTTTTGAATTTGAGTGAAAATACGAACAATAATATAAATTATATACCTTACAAATTAAAATAAATAATAATAGTACCCTTAGATTATTGTTTCTAGCATAAGATGTTTTGGAGTAATTAGACCCATGACACTTGACAATGGGTCTAATAACACCGAAAAGTGTGCTAAAACAAATAATCTAAGGGTACTGCGATTTTTTCCTCATTCTTCGATTATTTGTTGCTTTAAACAGCATGATTGAACTTTAGCATTCAATATATCTTCACTGATTTTACTGATAATAATTTTCATACTTTTATTATTTTTCCAGTTGTCTCCCATCACTGACGTCATCAAGATTGGCGAGACATTGACGGTACTAGTCTACATCAAAGACAAAGAGAATAAATTCGATGTGCTGGTGCGTGATTGTTGGGCTTATGACTCAGAGGACTATGACAGCCCTGACACCACAAAGCTGCAGCTCACTGATGTCAACGGATGTCCCAAGTAAGTTAATCAAAAAAATATTTCATACAAACTTTTCAAAATAATAATAAAGGTAACAATAATAAGATTACAAGTTCTTGAAAAAACGTTATGGTAAAAAAATATCTCCATGATAAAGTATTATGCATCTTGTTCAATACTCTACAAATAGTTCCAGTTGATAGAGCATAACTTATCATCATTATATAAAGTTATTACTTAATATATTGAAAAATACCATCATATATTTATCCACATAACGAACTGTATATGTGACCCATTCTATGGAAGGGGATCTTAGGGTTAGAATTTTGAAAATGCTTTTCTTATTTTATTCAACAGAGGACAATCTGCTGAGATTTTTTTTTTAAATTTCTGTATTCTGTTTTTTATGATTTTTCGAAGTATGCATATCAAAAAATTGTATTCTCGAGAAATCACATCTGAAAGTAATAATATTAATAAAAAGAAATAAAAATGACAGTACTCTTTTTCGCCCTAGACAAAATGAAATCATCGAATTGTATTTTCACTTTAAATGAGAATATTGTAGTACCCTTTTCAATTATTTTTTTCATTTACAAACATCTTTGATAAAAATAATTGAAAAGGGTACTGCGTACCTTAGACAGTGAGAAAGTAGCCCTAAGATAAAGGAAACATCGAATTGTATCTTTATTGGATCAATGTAACAAGGAACAAATTCAAATGTAACAAGGAAGGCAAATAGTTGCCTTCAATTTATAATTTCAAATAAATTTATTAAAATTGACAAAAGTAGATTTTTTGAACGTATCTGTTTGTGTCCTCATTCAATAAGTATATAATGTATTAAAAAAAAAAGTTTGTTACATGAATAGTACAGAGTTAAATGCTATGCTCAAATACTGTTTAAATCTTGTTGAGCAAAGAAAACATTCCTTTAAAATGGCAATTTAAGATTGTTATGTCTTTTTATTTAATTCTCCTACTTCTATATTACAATGAATTCTGATTTCTTAGTTTGTTGCCGACTAAATTCCAATTTTGATTTTTCTCCGCAGAAAAAGAAAGTTGATCCATTACTGGCAGCAGACCACACAGCCTGAAGGCAACGGAGCAACAGTCATTTCACACACAAATTTGACAGCCTTCAAGTTCCCAGACAAACAACAAGTGTTCTTGACTTGTAACATTGAGGTATTTCAATCATTAAGTTCAATACATTATGTGAATCCATAGATTATAACAATTCTATGTCCTTGAAAAATCCATTGAATTCATTAGAGTATCTGCACAATTTGAGAGACAAACGAATCATGAAAAATTAACCATTGATTCTAGAAATAGAGGTGCAATAAATCATTCCTTGTATTGATAAATATTGTAATGTTATTACAAACTCCGTATTTTGATAGTGAGGCATTTGTTTAATGTTTAATAATAGGTATAAGTAAACCTAACTTGTGAATGAGGTATTTGTGATAAATCTGAGAAAATGGACATGAAATTTCATAATTTACATAGTATAAACAGAGATAGATGTCACTATAGAACAGTAGATCAGAATCAAGAGTTTACTCACTTACTTCAAGATTAAAGAACATTCAAGAACTTGCTTCAAATGAAAGTATTTAATCAAATTGTTCTGAATCACTATTAGAATTCTGTTGTGTCAACAATGATCAAATAACTTTCAAGTAAACTGATTCTTTGGAACCATGTTTATCTACTGTTGATCTTGAATAATTATAATGATCTCAGTTAGCAAAGAACAATGAACTACAGGCATGCAGATAGAAAGTTTTTATCTTTCATGATATGGAGTTGTTGTCATATGATCATATTCTTCTATCAATTCTGGAAATAATTATTTGATTGAAAAGTCAAAAATTGTTCTCAGATATTATATATGGGTTTCAATTCCCGAGCTTGAATTTGTAGTATTAGCAGTTTATTCTCAATGGAACAGAAGAATTCAGATAATTGTTAAAAAAGATTGCTATCCATTAATCAAGAGTATGAGAATTTATATCTTCAAAAGTTCAAAAGAATATTATTTTGATTCATCCATTACTGAATGTGGCAATTGATCTGTTATGTTATAGTTATGCAGCGGTCAATGTTCTGGAGGATGCAATGAATTGGAAGGCCCAAGCACAACTCAACCAGCAGTGCAATGCTATCCGGGTTCAACAGATCCAAGGTGTCCACAGATAGGAAACAGACCAGGGCCACCATCAACACTTGCTCCTGTATGCTATCCAGGATCACAAGATCCCAGATGTCCTAGACCTCCACCACCCACAACTCCTAGACCCCCAGTTTGTTACCCAGGCTCACTGGATCCTAGATGTCCTCCGACAACACTAACTCCTACAAGACCTCCTACACCCCCACCAACACAAGGACCAAACTGTTATCCAGGATCTCAGGATCCTAGATGTCCTAGACCACCCCCACCCACAACTCCTAGACCTCCTGTTTGTTACCCAGGATCGCAGGATCCTAGATGTCCTCAGACAACACCAACTCCTACAAGACCTCCTATCCCTCCTTCAACACAAGGACCAAACTGTTATCCAGGATCCCAAGATCCTAGATGTCCTAGACCACCTCCACCCACAACTCCCAGACCACCAGTTTGTTATCCAGGATCACAGGATCCTAGATGTCCTAGACCACCTCCACCTACAACTCCTAGACCTCCTGTTTGTTACCCAGGATCGCAGGATCCTAGATGTCCTCAGACAACACCAACTCCTACAAGACCTCCTATCCCTCCTTCAACACAAGGACCAAACTGTTATCCAGGATCACAAGATCCTAGATGTCCTAGACCACCTCCACCTACAACTCCTAGACCTCCTGTTTGTTACCCAGGATCGCAGGATCCTAGATGTCCTCAGACAACACCAACTCCTACAAGACCTCCTATCCCTCCTTCAACACAAGGACCAAACTGTTATCCAGGATCCCAAGATCCTAGATGTCCTAGACCACCTCCACCCACAACTCCTAGACCTCCTATTTGTTATCCAGGATCACAGGATCCCAGATGTCCCCAGATTCCAAGTACCACCAGACCTCCACCCACTACAGTAAGACCACCAGTATGTTATCCAGGATCACAAGATCCAAGATGTCCCACTCCACCTCCAACAAGGCCAACCTATCTCCCACCATCAACACCAGCACCTACAAGGCCTCCAATATGCTATCCTGGATCAAATGATCTAAGATGTCCTCCTCCACCACCACCACCTACATCCACACAAGGACCAAATTGCTATCCAGGATCTCAAGATCCTAGATGTCCAAGACCTCCTCCACCCACAACACCTGCCCAAACCAGACCTCCAGTCTGCTATCCTGGTTCAAATGATCCAAGATGTCCACCACCTCCAAGTACAACAAGACCCCCACCAACAACTGTTAGACCCCCAGTTTGTTATCCTGGTTCAAATGATCCAAGATGTCCACGACCTCCTCCACCTACAACTCCTGCACCTCCAGTTTGTTATCCAGGTGCAACTGATCCTAGATGCCCACCACCTCCAAGTTCCACAAGACCTCCACCCACTACGGCAAGACCTCCAGTATGCTATCCAGGATCACAAGATCCAAGATGTCCAAGGCCGCCTCCACCTTCAACACCTGCACCAACCAAACCTCCAGTCTGCTATCCTGGTTCAAATGATCCAAGATGTCCACCACCTCCAAGTACAACAAGACCCCCACCAACAACTGTTAGACCTCCAGTTTGTTATCCTGGTTCAAATGACCCAAGATGTCCAAGACCACCTCCACCAACAACTCCTGCACCTCCAGTTTGTTATCCAGGTGCAACTGATCCTAGATGTCCACCACCTCCAAGTTCCACAAGACCTCCACCCACTACAGCAAGACCTCCAGTATGCTATCCAGGAACACAAGATCCAAGATGTCCAAGACCGCCTCCACCTACAACTCCTGCTCCTCCAATTTGTTATCCTGGTTCAAATGACCCAAGATGCCCATCACCTCCAACTCAACCACCAACCACCACTGGACCCATTTGCTATATTGGCTCAAATGATCCAAGATGTCCAAGGCCGCCTCCACCCACAACACCTGCACCAACCAGACCACCAGTCTGCTATCCTGGTTCAAATGATCCAAGATGTCCACCCCCACCCAGTACCACTAGACCTCCACCCACTACTGCAAGACCTCCAGTATGCTATCCAGGATCACAAGATCCAAGATGTCCAAGGCCACCTCCGCCTACAACACCTGCACCAACCAGACCTCCAGTCTGCTATCCTGGTTCAAATGATCCAAGATGTCCACCCCCACCCAGTACCACCAGACCTCCACCTACTACTGCAAGGCCACCAGTATGTTATCCAGGATCACAAGATTCAAGATGTCCAAGGCCACCTCCACCTACAACTCCTGCTCCTCCAGTTTGTTATCCTGGTTCAAATGACCCAAGATGTCCATCACCTCCAACTCAACCACCAACCACTGCTGGACCTATTTGCTATCCTGGTTCAAATGATCCAAGATGTCCAAGACCACCACCACCTACAACAGTTGCAACAACTCAACCACCAGTCTGTTACCCAGGATCTATTGATCCAAGATGTCCAAAACCACCAGGAACTCCAAGACCACCTTCTACCTATCTACCACCTGGAACTGAGCCAACACCAACTAGGCCTCCTGTTTGCTACCAAGGATCCAATGACCCCAGATGCCCCACACCATCACCAACAAGGCCACCAACTTTCCCACCATCTCCTACACCAACTAGGCCCCCTGCATGCTATCCTGGTTCAAATGATCCTAGATGCCCTACACCACCTCCAACAAGGCCACCCACTTACCCACCATCAACTCCTGCACCCACCAGACCACCAGTATGCTATCCAGGATCAAATGATCCTAGATGTCCTACACCACCTCCAACAAGGCCACCTACCTACCCACCATCACCCACACCAACTAGGCCCCCAGCATGTTACCCAGGTTCAAATGATCCCAGATGTCCTACACCACCTCCAACAAGGCCACCCACTTTCCCACCATCTCCCACACCAACAAGGCCTCCAGCATGCTATCCAGGTTCAAATGATCCCAGATGTCCTACACCACCTCCAACAAGGCCACCTACCTACCCACCATCTCCAACACCAACTAGGCCCCCAGCATGCTATCCAGGATCAAATGATCCAAGATGTCCCACACCACCTCCAACAAAGCCACCCACTTACCCACCATCAACTCCAGCACCCACCAGACCACCAGTATGCTATCCAGGATCAAATGATCCCAGATGTCCTACACCACCTCCAACAAGGCCACCTACCTACCCACCATCACCTACACCAACTAGACCCCCAGCATGCTATCCAGGATCAATTGATCCCAGATGTCCTACACCACCTCCAACAAGGCCACCTACTTATCCAACAACAACTCCTTCCAGGCCACCTTCTTGCTATCCAGGATCAGATGATCCAAGATGCCCTTCACCAACTCCAACAATTCCATCATCAACTATCAGGCCTCCACAGTGCTATCCAGGATCTCTGGATCCAAGATGTCCAACAAGACCCCCAACACCCTCTACTCCTGCACCAACCAGACCACCGGTATGCTACCCTGGATCAAATGATCCAAGATGTCCTTCACCACCAACAAGGCCACCCACTGTACCTCCACCAACACCTACACCAACCAGACCCCCAGTTTGCTATCCTGGATCCAATGACCCAAGATGTCCTACAAGTCCACCATCAACCGCTACAGTATGCTATCCAGGATCCATTAATCCACAGTGTCCTCAATACCCTACATCACCAAGACCTCCAGCAACATATCTTCCACCAGCAACTTCAGTTCAGACACAACCACCAACAAGACCTCCCGCAACCCAAGGCCCTATTTGTTACCCAGGATCTAATGATCCTAGATGTCCAACACCACCTCCAAGACCAACCACAACACCTAGACCCAATTGCTATCCTGGATCTAATGATCCCAGATGTCCAACTTTACCTCCAAGACCTACTACTACACCTGGACCTAATTGTTACCCTGGATCTACAGATCCAAGATGCCCTACTCAACCTCCCAGGCCAACTACAACACCAAGACCTAATTGTTACCCTGGGTCCACAGATCCAAGATGTCCAAGACCAACTACAACACCAGGGCCAATCTGTTATCCTGGATCTAATGATCCAAGATGCCCCACTCAACCTCCCAGGCCTACCACAACACCAGGACCCAATTGTTACCTGGGATCTACAGATCCAAGATGCCCAACTCAACCTCCCAAGCCTACCACAACACCAAGACCTAATTGTTACCCTGGATCCACAGATCCAAGATGTCCAAGACCAACTACAACACCAGCTCCTATCTTGGAACTACAGATCCAAGATGCCCTACTCAACCTTCTAGGCCAACTACAACACCAAGACCTAATTGTTACCCTGGATCCACAGATCCAAGATGTCCAAGACCAACTACAACACCAGCTCCTATCTGTTACCCAGGATCTAATGATCCAAGATGCCCAACTCAACCTCCCAGGCCTACCACAACACCTGGGCCAAATTGCTATCCTGGATCCAATGATCCCAGATGTCCAACTCTACCTCCAAGACCTACTACAACACCTGGTCCAAATTGCTATCCTGGATCTACAGATCCAAGGTGTCCAACCCTACCTCCAAGACCAACTACAACACCTGGTCCTAACTGTTTCCCTGGATCCACAGATCCAAGATGTCCAAGACCAACTACAACACCAGGACCAATCTGTTATCCTGGATCAACTGATCCAAGATGTCCTCCACCACCACCACCCCCAACCAGACCGCCAACCAGACCTCCACCCACATCTACTGTTCCACCAAATTACACTCCAGTTGTATGTTTCTGTAATGGAACAACATCAAAACCTATTGTTCCTCCTCTTTGTTACCCTGGCTCAACTGATCCCAGGTGCCCTCAGATCATACATTCTCCTGACTGTCCACCTGGTTCAAATGATCCCAGATGTCCTCAAATTATTTATCCTCCTCCTGACTGTTATCCTGGCTCTCCAGATCCAAGGTGTCCAGATTATTCTGAATCAGGTATTATTGGCACAGGTGTTACCACTCCACGTCCCTCAGACAAACCTAACTGCTATCCTGGATCAACTGATGTTAGATGTAGTTTTCAAACATCTCCCCCTAGTAGCACAGTAGTGTTTCCTTCACCATCCCCTCCACCAAACTGTTTTCTAGGATCTACTGATCCAAGATGTCCAAGACCTTCCCCCACTCCAAGACCACCCTCTCCTTCGCCCCCACCAAACTGTTTCCCAGGATCTACTGATCTAAGATGTCCAAGACCTTCTCCCACTCCGAGACCACCTTCTCCTTCACCCCCACCAAACTGTTTTCCAGGATCTACTGATCCAAGATGTCCAAGACCATCTCCCTCACCAAGACCACCCTCACCCTCAGAGTGTTATCCAGGATCACCAAACCCTCTCTGTCCCAGACCTTACCCACCCTCATCAACAAAGTTCCCACCAACCTATTTGCCACCAGTGCCATCTAGTCAATGCTTTCCTGGAAGTACAGATCCTCAGTGCAATGAAGTGAGTCAAAATCCCAGGATAGGTGGAGAGGAGTCTGAGAATGTACCAACCAGCTTGAATCCTCCTGTGTGTTTCCCGGGAAGCAGAGATCCCAGGTGCAGTGGAAGAGACACAACTGCTGGCAGCTCTGATGATTTGAGGGTTCAACATGCAGGAAATGATGATTTCCATGCTAAAGATGCTGATCCAAGATATCATGCTTTCCACTCATGTAAGTAGAGTTTTTGCAAGATTAGAAGACATGCCATTACTATGTGGAGTATATTGTAATGGGATGTCTTTCGAGCTTGTGCAAATCATACTATCCCATGATTTGGTATTCTTACCTTTTGTCATGATAATTACAAGACAATTTTCCATCAGAAACTGGGTTGGAGTGCAAAAGACCAATAAAGACCATCTAGTTGTTTCTTGAAATTTCTCAATCCACTGTAATAATCAAGGAAATAAAGTTTACAGAGTAGCACTGAAGCTGTAAAACCTTTCTATGATTGAATGGGACCCTTCTAAATTACAAATTCAACTCTAATATTATAAACTTGACAATTCAAATAATCCCAGTAAAAACAGCTCAACCTGTTGCCCATTTTGCATTATTTTGGATTTTTTTTGTAAGTTAGCCTATATGTTACTATACAATAATCATAGTACTCCACATGATACTGGAGAATTGAAATAAGCACTATGATATGAAAATAAGTCTTTGATATGAAAAAATTCTTTGGCATTTGTGATGTCTGTCAACTATTAGAATGATACTAAACTTTAAATATCTGTGAAATAATACTTAGCATTTTAATATCGGTAATTTCATATTCAATATCTGTGAGTTGTTTATTGAAATTGGGGATCAAATTTCTTCTTCAACTCTAGTATTCTGAATTGTTTGGTAAAAATGAAATGGAATAATGGATCATATGGTTGGGAAAAGTTCTGTACTTGAAATAAGCTATCCTCATATTGGAACGCTGTTTTACACAATACAACTTAATGAAAACTATTCAATATCAAAAGCTGAAAAAGTAATTCAGATTTGAATGTTCTCTGTGAGAATTTTGAATTGTCTGCAATGATTGAATGGAATAATAGTCATGTTTGAGGAAGGTTTCGTAAGAATAGGTAATAATTATATTAGAATACTGTACAACAAAATCATTCATATAGTTTATGAATATGAATTCAGTTAACTCTAGTTCACACTTCTAATCCCCCCATGGAAACTAATAGGATAATCTTAAGCTGCTCTACAATAATGAGAATTCAATCAATAAATTAACTCAGTAACCGTAGAAGTAGTAGAATCAATTATCACTATATATTTCCTGTATAGTAGAATTCCATAATTCTAACTGATTCCCATTCATCCAATACTAATTCAATTTTTTTCAAATTTCAGGGCAGTACCAGAACACACACAACACTCGCAGAAACCTAGTTAGAAGGAGATCAGAAGCAAGGACTGAACAAGAAAGAAAACCCGAAACAACAGTTGAGAAAAAGAGCGCCGATACTTCATCCACGGTCGAGAGAAAGAAACGAGACCTGACTTCCCTTTCGATAGACGAGGACAGAAGTATGAGCAACCCGACAGCATTGAATGGAAGCAGCGCTCTAATTGGCTCGTTTGTATTTGCCGCCTTTGCAGCTATTCTCGTTCTGATTGGCTACGGAGTTAGGAGGAATCTGGGCGCCAGACAGAGAGTTATCACGGTTGAGGCTGTTGCTATGAGTTAATGCTGAAAAGGACCCTTGTGAAAAATCGCCATTAGTATTGTAAAATAATGATGTTATGTTGTTTGAAATGTAACTAAAGTGGAATTTACGTGGGGGAGTTTGAGATTTTAGACAATAGAATGAGAAATTGTTGAGCAGAGAAATAGGCTACTTTAATATTCAAACTATACAACAGAGTATATAATATGAGCCTACAATATTTGGATAACATTTTTCTAATTTTGAAGTTAATTTTCATCATTTCATCTTTATATATCACTGGGATTGAAAAATAGACATGCATAGATATAATCCGAATAGTTTAATGTTGATAGATGATAAACTGATAAACAAAGTCACAGTATTTTTTACAGAGTTGAAAAAACTTTTTTAGTATTTTTTACAGTATTTAATAAACTTTTTAGTAATTTTTACAGTATTTAATGAACTTTTTAGTATTTTTTTTCAGTATTTAATAATTTTTTAAAGTATTTTTTCTTACAGTATGTGATAAACTTTCTAGTATATTTTATCTTCCATTGATACATTGTTAGTAGCCCAAGACAAAATGAATAATATTATAATTGGAATTTGGATCTTCTTCTTATACTTTCAACTCTATAAAAATCAAAGTATTGTTTTGGACTAGAAATGCATTAAAATTATAAAATACATTTGAATTGAAAAATAATTATGAATAAATGTACTTCTTCCAATAAGATGATAAATTATAGATTAAGTTGGAGAAAGGACAGCAGATTTTTGAGAATTCATTGACTTATTACTTATAAATTTTTCTCAGACTCTCCCACATTTCAATGCTGCATTTTGAATGACATAACTCCATACAATCCATGACATGATTGATTAATTGATTCAAATAGCTTTACTTTTTTATTATATTTTTACTTGTAGTTGGAATGTAGATGAGCTGTATCAAGAAATGTATAGAAATGACAACCTGAGATCAAAATTGTATCGAATCAAAATTTTCGATTTCTCTTATTATTATCAGCCTATTTACATTTTAAAGAAGGACCATTTGATTATATCTGATATTACACTCAACCAGGAGTTTCACAATTTGAAATAAAAATAATAATTCAATTTCCCCAAAAATTATTGAAATTATTCACAATATTATGTGAGAACCACTATTGATTTGAGACAATGCAAATTTGTAGTAGGCCTAACTAAGTTGAATAACAAACAATATTACCAATTTTCTTCAATGAAAAGTGCCATATATATTTAATTCCTAACTCAGCAAAATAATCAACTACCTATGTAAAAAGACTCTATTGGTGTACATAAGTATAAATCTATTAAGTCGACCGTCCATATTCTGATTTTTTTTTGCAATAACTTAAAAATCATTTAATTGTAATTCCATAATACTTGTTTCATCTTATAGATGAAGTCATTGTCAATCAATCTATTTTATATTGGAATTGAAAATATTTTAAAAATGTTTTTGCAATAATTAAAAAATCATTGAATTATAAATCCATAAAATTTGTTTCATCTTGTAGATGAATTAATTGTCCATCAATCTATTTTTATGTTGGAATTGTTCAACTATATCTATATTATTGATGTGATTAATCACTTCTATTTATTCTGTGGAAACCATGAATATTGTGTATTTTAGAACCATGACATTGAATGAGCTTAAACCTTGCAATGCCTGTTGTAGGGCTCTACAGAAACACTGTCTTTTTATACTTTCAATTGTTAGTGACGTATTTTGTATTTCATGTATATAATTACAGTGATGATTATATTCCACTGCTGCATTTTTAAACTGTCTTTATTTTATTATCTTCCATTATCACATAGATCCAGAAGATATTTTCAAGGCAAGTCTTTCTAAAATTTCAATTTTTGATTCGTACAGACAATCAATAATGAGACACGAATCTTGCATTTTTAAAAAGTAGGTATTTAAATCTTGAACTGAGTCCACGATTAAAAAAAAACTTTCAATAATTTATTTGTGATACATGGATCAAATTCAACAAGCCTTTCATCATCATTGACACTTATTTTAACAACAGAATATTTTTATGTTCATTCTATTCAATACCAAACATACAGTCATAGGAAAAGAAAAATCAGGCCCTTACTATAATGATAGTTCAGTTTGGTTGTTCCATTATATAGTCTGACCAAGCAAAGAAGACCCTCTGGCAAGATGGGAAAATGACTCCAGCTCAGTCAATATTTGTTCAAGGATTATAAATATTGGTTCAATTGTAGATCACGTTGTTTCCTACAATTTGAAACCAAATTGATAATTTTTGAACCAACATTGACCGAGCTCGAGTCATTTTCCCATCTTGCCAGAGGCTCTTCTTTGCTTGGACAAACTATACATGTATAGTCTGTCCAAGCAAAGAAGATCATCTGGCAACAGGGCCCTTGCGTGGGGTATGCGGAGTGTGCGACCGCAGCACAGGGCACCACTGCCAAGAGGGCGCCGCGGCGGCTGATGTAAAACGGGAATTAAAAAAATTTCAATTGCTGGGCTATTGGAATTATTTTTTCTCTATTTGATAGAAAACTTATTCTACCAACAACTTGAATCCACAAGAAATTATTTCTTCTGCATAAACTCATTCATAGTAATGAATTGATCAACTGAAAAACCACAATCAATGTATGGAGCAAGCCAAGAAACGCCCCTCTTAAATTTAATTCTATTGTTGGCTGACAACCACATTACACTCTGTCGACAGTCGACCAATCACAAGCCAGTTTTCAATTATAACTTCTCCCTAATATTTTTAAAGAATTGTTGTAGTTTTTCAAACTTTTTTCAAGCATGAGGTCGGTATTTGATCATTAATTGTTTGAGTTCTATTTCATTATAGGCATCGTATGAAAAATAGAATTAATTTAGTATAAGATGGGAGTGCGAAATCATATTTTCATCTCATTTCATACAGCATAAAACCATTGAAGCCTTGTACTGGCCTAAGTTACACAAAGTAAAACAGAGTATGAATTCGATGAATAAATTCTTTAAATACTAACTTGAAAGGATCTTACCAGCCTGAATACATCAATTAATATTATACATAGAGGGTAGAGGAGTGAAAATGGCTGCAATCTTCAATATTCTTGTTATTGAGTTTCTGATTTTTTTGAAAACATCCTTATTCCCAGTGAAATGAAATATTCATGATGATAGGCCTACCCCAAGGTTATTAAAGACAATTTATTTCTAATAACCTTAGGCCTACCCAATATTTTTCTGTGAAAAAATGTATCATTCCCTTCCTGTATTCATTGCCTGACAAAATCTCGCACAGGGCGCCAAAAAACCACGCGAGGGCCCTGTCTGGCAAGATGGAAAAATGTCTCCAGCTTGGTCAATATTTATAGATGAATCAATATTTAGTAGATCAAATTGATAATTTTTGAATCAATATCAACCGAGCTCCAGTCATTCTCCCATATCTTGTTTATCTACAAGAAAGTGAAATATTCCTTGAAAGAACCGTGAATACTCAGGCTTAGAAGTTGGAATTGGGAGAAATTGAAAACAGACACAAAGATTTTTTTCATAAAATAAATGTGCTTCTGCCTTATTTAGGAAATCAACCTTGATTTGAGAGGATTAGGTAAGCTCTTATCAATATTGTATTCTATTTCTATGGGGAAGTTGGATTATCTACATTATTTCAAATTACTCCCTCAATTTTGAATGTCAGATTTTTGGTTGATTGACGATTTGTATGCATTGTAAGCTCTTTGTGGTTAAGTGGTAGAGTGGACATTACTGCCCAAACTTCGCCACGTCATTTAAATAAAAAGACATCCTATTCTATTCTATTTTATCAATATTGTATTCTATTTCTATGGGCAAGTTGGATTATTTACATGACTTCAAATTACTCCTTCAATTTTGAATGTCAAATTGATGGTTGAATGATACTTACCCAAGTAATATTGTGAGCTACTATTCTTACTTGTATATTATTCCCAATTTGGTTCCTCTTCCAAACATTAAAAACTAATATCAAAGTGTCGCTAACGCCAAAAAAATCATACTTTTTTGTGTACTCCAAGAACTGAAGTCCCCTGAAACAGATTTGAGCTGAACTGAACTGAACAGATTTGACATTATAGCTATGCCAAGTGGATGATGTTTTTGAAATCGAAAGAGAAAATAAATAAATACTATAGTTAGTAATTAGTAGTTGGCCTGAAGCTATTAGTAGGTTACATCATGTACAAGAGACAGACGAAGTCACCGAACCTTTTGGCGCCAGCTATAACAATGTATTGAATTCACTGGAGGCTCAAGCCCACGAAACAGGTGAAGTTTTGTATAGTAAAAGGTACGGGCACTTCACCTGTTTTGTGGGTACCAGACGCCAGTGATTGAGTTAGATGATTGTTATTCACAAAAATAGGAAATACAGTTATAACTGTTGCTCAAACATTATCAAATGATAGAGAAGAAAATTATTTGTGTACCATTTGACCTCTTTGAAAGTTCCATGGCAAAATCGAAAAACGGTTGAAGATTCCAACATCTAACAATAATTATCAGCAAGATTTCGATAAATCCTTGGATTCCAATTCTCCAAGAAATAATATAGGTCATGAAGAAAGAGCCATTCCGAGTTTACCCATTTTCATGGGCGAATTCCCCCAGATGTATAATGGAAATTTTGTCGCAATAAATAAGCTTTCCTTGGCATGATAGCAAAGGGCTATTTTTCCTAGCAGAAAAACACACTTTTTCGTTCCAGAAAATGTAGAAAGAAGCACCACTTGGCATATCTGAATGAGCGTATTCAGTACGTGATCCAACTTGCTAATTTTCAAACCCCCTCCTTAAAAAATCCTTACAAATCTTAGCTGGCGAAAAATACTTCTCGTTTAAAGAACATCTTTTGGATTCCATGGCATATTTTGGCATAAATGCGTTTCTTAGATACTGATACTGACTCTGCTTATATGTTTTGTATAGACTTCACGAAAATCTCAGCTAAATTCTGTCCAAGCAAAGAAGACATTCTGGCAAGATGAGAGACTGAGTCTAGCTCGGTCAGTATTGGTTCGAAAAATATTGATTTGTTCTCAAATTGTAGATCAGAATGTTTCCTACGATTGAGACGAAATCAATAGTTTTTGAAAAAATATTGAGCAAGCTGAAGTGATTTTCTCATCTTGCCAGAGGGTCTTCTTTGCTTGTACAAACTATAGAAACGTGCAAGCACATCTCCCTATAATATTATGGGTGATTTATTTGATTGTAGAATTAGGATTTGGGATTGTTTGAATTGGAATGAAACAGGCTTCCTGTAGAATGAAAGTTAGCGAAAAATTCTTAAGTATTGAGGTTCTTCTATTTTTAACAAGTTTGATCCAGCCAAGAGCCCGGATAAAAATCTGTATGCTTTGAATGCAAGTGTTTCCTGAGATTCTTCAAATTTCCTCACGGCAGGCCACAAAATTGGTGATAACTGGAAAAGAAATTATGTTTTTTTTTGTTGTTACCGAAAATATTGAACTTCTTCTAATAACTTAACTTTGGTTCACACAACTTAACTTTACAAATTTTATTTTATAATAATTTCATACATATCATATAACGACCAATCGACCATGCTATTATAAACACAAGACTCATAAAAAACATGATCCACTTTGTACAAACTAACAAGTAAAACAATATAAGTTACTACACAAAATAATAGTTCACAAGAGATATAGCTTTCGTAGTGAGAAGTAATAAAGAAAACAGATGGGCTTCCATTGCTGTTTCCATTGCTCGATTCCCATTGGCCAGTTTCTGACAGTGTTAAAAGTGGGAGGGAGGAAGCTATCGTCCAATCACAAAGCTTCATCGTAGTCCCAGTATAGTCAGTCCAAAGAAGACCTACTGCGTAGATGGGTAAATGACTCAAGCTTGGTCAATATTGGTTCAAAATTAATCAATTTGACCATAAATTGAAGAGCAGAATGTTTTCTACAATTTGAGACAAAATTATCAAATTTTGAATCAATGTATACCGAGAAGGAGTTATTCTCTCATATTGCCAGAATGTCTTCTCCGATTGGACGAACTATACGCTGTACTATTTTGCATTTAGAGACGGCCATTTTATTGGTTCTAACAAGCATATTACGGCAGTATTTCTTGAAAGAATGTGGCGAAAGCATTAAACATTGTTGTAAATACTGTTGAAAATTTCTGGAAAACATTTATTGATATTGATAATGATTTTCAATGAAGGAAAAAGTAGGTCTGGGCTACTTTAATGACATTTTGGGACTATTTGTTATTTGGTTGTGAACAGTAAATGAATTATATTACGTTATTGAATCTCATGTGATAGGGAATACAACTCTATTGACATAACAATATTTGGATGTTCACTTTGTTATCAGGGCTACTGATGTAGGCCTATAATTTATCAATTATCATTTATTCAATCAATCAAAAAAATACAAAGTTTGGTACATACAACAGGGATAATGCCCAAAACTGTTCCTAAACCAATTTAAAATGAAATAAATGAAGTCCAAATTAAGGTTATAATAAATCAATAAATAATAGAAATACATTCAAAAATTACTCAAAGGGGGGAATTTCACTATTTATAGATTTATTATACATTAGTAGCCCTAATAATTAGGTGCAAAGTTATACAATACGGTTATACAATATAGTTGTGTAAGCTAGAGAAATCCTACCTTGATATAGGCCTACTATTATTTATCACATGAGATTCAATAAGGTGAGTACTCATCCACTGTCCACGACCGAATAACAGATCGGTTCAACGATGAATAGAGAAATTAAACCGAGCTCATTAAAATCTAGTGTTGGACAATGAATTCAAATTTACCACCCAAAATTGTTAAAGTCCAGCCTAACTAGTAGTGACCTATCACGTGATAGTGTCGTAATTCTTTGCTCAGCACAGGGTGTTCCAAATCAAGATTTTCCGTTAAATGTTCAAAGATAACACCCTGAGCAGTAGGGGTGAGAGAAGTGTATATAAGGGTGGTCGATCCAAACAAAGAAGACATTCTGGCAAGATGGAAAAATGACTCGAGCTTGGTCATTATTGATTGAAAAATGTTTAATTTGGTCTTAAATTGTAGGAAAAATTCTGATCTACAATTTGAGACCAAATTGGTGATTTTTGAACCATTATTGACCGGGCTGGAGTCATTTTCCCATCTTGTCAGAATGTCTTCTTTGCTTGGACAGACTGTAGTCGGTGTTGCAATTAAGCTGTTTCGTCCTTGTAAACTGGGCAGCTCAAGACAGAGAGATAAGAATAATATAAATGGCAATAAGGGTTGTCCGCTTAGATATAGTCGATTTGTGTTGTAGGCTAGAAAATGTTATTTTTAAAATGAGGTAAAGCTGGGGGAAGGAAAAGAGGGTGGGGAAGTAGAGAGTCAGGAGAGGGGAAGAGAGGGACAATAGAGAGAGAGAGAGAAAAAAGAGAGAAAGTGTGATAGGGAGAAAGAAGAGAGAGATTGTGAGAAAAGGAAAAAGAAGAGAGAGAGAAGAGAGAGAGAGAGAAGAGATAGAGAATGAAAGAGAGAGAATAAAAGGATTAGATTTTAGATCAGATTAGATTTCTTTATTCATATAGACAATAACAATACATTCACACTTCAATTCTAGATTGCTTGATTATAGTACGTAATAACATAAAGGAGTAAGTGTTCTTCTATTATACAGAAATGAATATACAGTAGCTATTACTTTTATATAAACGGCACGAGCTGAAAACATAGTAACATTATTCAACAAACACGGATTCACATGAACGCGAAATTATAGAAATTTTATTAAAATATATTTAATTGGCAATCTTTTAAATTACGATTGAATAATTGTCTAGATGAAAAGGCGAAGTTTGGACATAAAGATGTCCATTCTTGGGAAAGGACAACAAAGATGTCCTTTCCATTAACACTTGGCCTTAAAAGTTCAAAACATAATGTTTACACTGCTTATAAATGATGTAAAAAATGTCGGTAATTTCAATTGGAATTTTAAAAGCAGATTAAGATTAATGGAACATTTCTATAGAGATTCTGGAAAAAAGGAGATTAAAACAATAATCTAAATTTAACTTAAAAATGTGAGAGAGGAAGAGTGAGAGAAAGTGTAAAGAGGGATTGAGAAAGATTGAGAAAGAAACAGATAGTAGATTAGATTACTTTACTCGAATAGATAACATAATACAGCGTAGATTCTACATTGCAATATGAATGAGTAAAACAAATTTTCAAATAAATTTCATAAAATAGAAACTTCTATAAAATTCGAAAAAACGTTGAAATGAAATAAAAATATTCTCAATTAGGTGGAGTTATGACTATATAGGGAATGCTTTCTATCACTCAACCTCAATGAGTGAATGCAATGAATGGTGTTGTAATAAATTAAAAATTCATGCAAATATCAATTCAAGGTTCAGCAAAATGGATTAAATGTCAAAGGTTCAGCAAAAATGTCATCGCGTTTTGTGAATGAAACTATTGAAACTCAAGGCTGTTTTATAATTTATATGTATCTATTCTCTATTTGAATTGAGTTAGTTTGCCGTTGCTACAAGATGTCGTTATCCAGGATAATCACGGCGTTAAAAGTTAACGAAGTTACGAACAACCGGCCCCAAGAGTGTTAGTTATCTAAAAGGAGAAGTTTGGATATATATATTTGTTAATTCTTGAGAAAGGATATCAAGAATAATACTTTCCATTAATTCCTTGAGAGAGGAGAGGGAGTGATTGAAATGGCAAAAGAGTGAGGAAAATTGAGAGGAAGGAAGGGAGAAAGAGAGAGAGAGCGTGTGAAAAGGAGGGAGGAAGAAACAGTTAGAAAAGAGATAGTAAAGAAGAAAGATGGGAAGAGAGATAGATATGGATAGAAAGTAGAGATGTGCTATGTTAATTAGAGCGAACAAGAGAGTGGGAGAGAGTGAGTAAGAGAAAAGGAGGGAGTGAGATTAGAAGAAGGAGAGGGAGGAAGAGTAAGAGAATATGAAAAAGAGAAAGAGAAGGTAAGAGAGGGAGAGAGAGTGATAGAAAGAGCCTAGAAGAGTGTCAAGATTGCGTGCCAGGAGGTAACTCCAGGATTTGAACCTAACCTGACAAGTCTAATCTACGAATAAGGGTCACTATTATACTGCTAAGGGTGGAGATTTAGATGTGGGTTGTAGTGTTGTAAATCAGGCAATCTGTCAACGAATTTACACCAACCGTTATAGTATGTCCAAGCAAAGAAGACATTCTGGCAAGATGGGAAAACTACTCCAGCTCGGTCAATATTGGTTCAAAAATTATAAATTTTATCTCAAATTCAAGGAAACATCCTGATCTACAATTTGAGATAAAATTTATAATTTTTGAACTAATATTAACCAAGCTAAAGTCATTTTCTCATCTTGTTAGAATGTCTTCTTTGTAAGGCCATAACTGTGAAAACTTATTTATTGAAGTTGTTGTGTTGTGCCCTAGTTACTTGAAAAAGTCGTTGGAGATATTTGGAATGATATGGACAGGTTGGGAGTTTCTGAGTTCCTGTGGATAGCATGCTATATTACTCCAATAATAATGATTATTATTGATGCTAGAGTAATAATCATGATACTGTATTTCAATTTTCTGTGGTAAAGTAATTTGTTCACTGCTATTTCAAATAATTGGATGTTGGAATTATAGTTACATATGATTCATTGTGGATTATAAGGACCTCCTGAAATTTTCGGTGGGAGGGTGAAGCAGGCATATTTTATCAATGTTTTCCCATCGATGTTTAAAGTTCGATGTCTTTTATTTATCGATTTTTTCACCAAGACATCGGTAACAACAGGAAAAATTAAAGTTTCCCCACTCGTTTTCCTTTTTGCCCAATGTTAGGCAGTCCAATATTGGAGCAAACTTTCCTTTAATAACCTTGCATAAGACATACATACAGAGTGATTTAGGAGAAATGTGCAATACTTCTCAGGCTGATCCCTTACACCAAGTAGACAAAAGAGTTCCATGGGACCAACCCCCAAAAACGCTTTGTTACTGAGATGACAATGGCGGAAAATTGAGATTTTTCAAAAAATATTCATTTTTCTAATTTTTCTAAATAAAATAATCAATTCCTATGAAAAATTAGCTGAGGAATTCAATGAAACCAGTCTGACGTCTGTAACTTCAACGGTTATCGAGATAATTGGAAAAATATGCTTAAAAAACATAATTTTTCAACAATAAGGGTTATAACTGGATAAGGAATCATAAATTTCTATTTTTTATTAATGGACGTTGAAGAGAGTCGGATTCTAAAGAGAAAGTTAAATGTTGGCGATTGTGTAAATCTTACCCAAATCTCAGAAATAGCGATCAAAAATCGCAAAATCGCTACTAAACACAAATTCATCACTTGTGCTATTTTTTGTCAATTCACAGACCTAAAGTACTTTTTCTCCCTCAGGGAAATTGTCGCCCTCGGCTACGCCTCGGGCAGCAACAGAGTTTCTTCAGGGAGAAAAAGTTGCACTTTAGTCCCTAGATGCACAAACAACTATAAAATGTATAAATCACAGCCAATAATGTTTCCACCTATGTTTCTTTCCAACAAAATTTTTCAGGCCAACTATTATGTTTGCACCCTCACACCACACCTAAATTGCTGTCACACGATGTTATCCATTACATTACCCTAGAAATTGGCTCTGTCCTAAGACTTTCCAAGTCCTCATTTCCGCCGTCCCCTCACATCCCAGTCCAGCATCCGGTCATAGGTCACGTGACAACGTTCCGCGATAAGGCGGCTTCACAAGTTGCGTGACCACTGGTCTAAAATCGATGCAAGCGCGCAGACATGCTGTTCCGGAGTTTTATAGTCTTTCCAGCAAAAAAGACATTCTGGCAAGATGGGAAAACTACTCCATCTTAGTCAATATTGGTTTGAAAATTATACATTTGGTCTCAAATTGTAGATCAGAATGTTTCCTACAATTTGAGACCTAATTTGAAAATTTTGAACTAATATTGACCGAGCTGGAGTAATTTTCCCATCTTGCCAGAATGTCTTCTGTGCTCGACAAGACTATATTGTTCGGACGCGATTGTAGAGTGTCATTTGCGGTCAAGACAATCTATCTGTAATAACTTAACCAGACATCAATCAGACTGGCGGTTGGGAAAAATTAACTTTTATCAACGCTCAGCTCTCTCTTGACAGTCTACAAGCGGTCGTCAATACAATTTATCAAATCTAGAGTGTTCTCAGCTGAACCTTAACTCTTGTAGACCGCTCTGACACTGTCCTGACAGAGTTTAGCATTGATAGAAGGCAGTAGTCAACCGTCAGCCTTGTTGGAACCTGCCTTAGTGGATTGTCCGGTGTTATTTGCTGTGTCGTTAACATCTCCCGAGACAATCCGCCAGTCACGGAATCGTCGCTAAGGGTTGTGGTAACATAGCCGTAACATCTGAGTAACATGAACGTAGAAGGCGGCGTGTAACACATTCGAAAAAAGAGTGAGGTCAGTGTGAAGCTGTGTTCCTAGGTTTCAATCACATTTGAAAAATATACAGCAAATGATATAAGTAGATTAAAACTTCAAATAATTGCAATCAAAGTACCTTTATAGTGCATTTCATTTGAAAAAATGCACTATTGGTCTTGCCCTGACAATCGAAAATTTATGATGTGATATATTTTTTACACGTTTCCGAGCCCCTAGAACACGAATCTGATGTCCGTTCAAATTCATATATATATATATATATATATATATATATATATATATATATATATATATATAATATATATATATATATATATATATATATATATATTTATATATGTACAGTTTCTTGTTAACACGATAGCTCCCGAAGGGCTTGTCGGAGAGCGACCAAATTTTGCACAAAATTCATTAGTGTTAATATCTCGGTCAAGTTCGTTAACCAGCCAAATTGGTCCAAGGGTAGGGGGTGAAATTAGGGGATGAAAATTTTGAAAAACCACTACAAATCGACCAATAACGTGATCGTTTTGAAAATTGATGGGTATAATACCCTTATTATTCCCTACAATTTGAGCCATCAACGAAAAAATCCAATCAAAAATGGCAGAGAAAATGGCGAATAACACAATGCCAAAAATTGTGTTTTTCGAAAACGGCGCCTTTGAATTCATACCCTGAATAGCTCATTATAAGTCATATGATTTGAGCCATCAAAGAATTGCATTTGAAATGCACTCTTTCCGACCGCCAGCTGCCGGAGCGAATTTTTTTTTTAATTTGAAAAAGGGCACTTTGATTGTAATCATTTAAAGTTTTAATGAAAAACAGTAGCCATAAGAGAAAATAAGTATTGATATAAGTAGACTATTGAATTGAAAAATCTAATAGGAAACTTTGTATCAATTATAGAACAAAAGTTCATAATTTAAAAACTTCAAAAATTTATGACTTGTGAAGTGATAATAACAAAGTAAAAAGTATAACGACGACAATATGATATTGTTTTTAAATGGAATGTCTACATAAAATGTTCAATATAGGCTAATATACTTCTTATAATAAGTGACTGATGAATACGCATGCTTCATTCCTCCACCCAAAATTTCAGAAAGCTCTAATTATTGACAATAAAACATGTAACAACGCAAGATGATACATGTAACAGATGTAACAATCGGATGAATGGCCTTGTATCATTATCAATGTATATTGAAGGGTCTTATGAATCATCATTCATACAAGACATTTTAACAGAGAATACGAGCTATTTGAACTCGATTGTTCCATTTATAATATTCATGATAATTACATTAACTTGAAAGGAACCACTGGCGGCTCATGCACACGAAACAGGTAAAGTGCTGTACAGTGAAAGATACGGGCACTTCACCTGTTTACGGGCACAAGTAGCCAGTGGAAGGAACTCGGATCGTTTGCTTTTCCAGATTTCTACTATCGTATGATTGCAGGTTTGACACATAGCTTCAGATAAAAATGATTGGAGTCGGATAAGTATTATATGATAATAATTGTAGTTTTTTGATGATTCCGATCGAATAGTAAGTCTACTTTCAAATTCGACATATTTACTACTTATATTGAATAGCTAAGAATATTAAATATATATTGAATAACTTTATGAAGTGATTCATATTCAATTTACCTCTGATTCCATCACCCTGGTAAGATTTTCCTTTTGTGATAAGATTCACCTTAATAAGTCTCCTTCACCCTAAACCAATGGCTTTCTATGAAATCATAGAATAATAGACTCCTTTATATAATAGCCTAGACTTCTCTGAATAGTAGACTTCTAAACTAAGATCGTCTTTGATATAATAGAGTGCAGTGTATTGATAAAACACTGCTAACCAAAGTCCTTAATTTGGAATTGAGTTACTAAGCTCATGTTTAACCTAAACTGGCGATTAAAGTCTGTTGGAAACTTGGTTAGGTTATTATCAGCCGGGAAACCGGTGATTATTCAAAACGTGCCACTAGAATATCTCAGACACGTTCAAGAAACTGTTCCCAGCAGCAATAATTAAGAAAACCACCCCCCTGCTCAACCCCACACCACCGTTTTTCCCTTTACTTGTTCTCCTTCTCACACTCTTTCGTTCCTTATTTCTTCCTACACCATCCCCCACCCTTCCACACCATCATCACTCCTCCTCTTTTCATCCCTTCCTATCTCCGTATTATTCCCTACTTACAGCCTTTTGTCCTCAATCTCATAACTCCCTCAAACTCTTTTCTAATCCACCTTTCTTCTTCTCATCATTTTTCCCTGTCCCCCTCAAACCACGTTTTCTTCTCATTTCTATTCTTTCCTTTCCTACTTCTAATCTCCCTCCATAGACTCCATGTAGATACATGCATTATTTGCAAGATTACTATCAACTTTTAATCATTCACTCCATCATCATAATTTTTACATTCAAAGTTATTCATTTATCTATTTATTTTTTCGCGATCTTCATAGCAATGTTTCATTGACCTGAATCTTGCTCTTCAATTCCAAATTGAGTTCACTGAGATTTTCTACATCTACAAGCAGTGTAAACAATATTATGCAGTGTGTTTTCTAAATAAGGATTAACAATCATGATATGCAAATTTTCAAGGCCAAATGTTAATGGGAAGCATATCTTTGTTATCCTTTACCAAGAATGGACATCTTTATGTCCAAACTTCGCCTTTTCATTCAGATGATTCAATCGTAATGGAAAAGATTGCCAATTACAGTACATATTTTTCTAAAAATACAGTTTCTATAATTCCGCCTTCATGTGTACCCGTGTTTGTTGAATAATTACTATGTTTAAGCTCGATTTACTCAAAACGTGATACTTACCTATACTTATTCCTATATAGAGGTATACTTACTCCTGTATATTATTACTTACTATATCTAATTGCAATCTAGAATCTAAGCGTGAATGTATTGTAATTGTCTATACGAATAAAGTAATCTAATCCATATTTTTCTCTCATCTCTCTCTGAAAAACCAGACAGATTTATACACATCATTTCCAAAGTAATGCTAGCCTATAGTATAGCAAACGCCTTCTAAACTGGCGTTTGGCGAATGTCTGTTATTAATGGTCAACTCTCTCAGGACAGTCAGCGAGCGCTATGCGAGTGCAACTAGAGTTGATAGCGACCTCCTCCAAACTCTTCCACTTACACAGACCGCTTCCAGACTTTCCTGACAGAGATGAGCATTGAAAACATACTTTTCCCAACCGCCAATCCCTTTGGAGTCTGCTATACAAGACAATCTAAGCGCCGCAGGCATAAATTACTATAGTCTGTCCAAGCAAAGAAGACCCTCTGGCAAGATGGGAAAATGACTTCAGCTTGGTCAATATCGGTTCAAGAATTATAAATGTGGTCTTAATGGAAGATCAAATTGTTTCCTACAATTTTAGATCGAATTGATAATTTTTGAACCAATATTGAGCGAGCTTGAGTCATTCTCTCATCTTGCCAGAGGGTCTTCTTCGCTTGGACAGACTATAGATTGTATGACGACGGACAAACGCGAAAGTGAGCCCTAGGCTTAAGCCCTACAACAGGTGCTTAAAGGTATGTTTGTTGGTAGCCCGTCCAAGCAAAGAAGACATTCTGGCAAGATAGGAAAATGACTCCGACTCGGTCAATATTGGTCCAAAAATTATAAAAATGGTTTGAAATTGTAGATCATCATATTTTCTACGATTTAAGATGAAATTTATCATTTTTGAACCAATATTGACCGTGCTGGAGTCATTTTCCCATCTTGCCAGAATGTCTTCTTTGCTTGTACGGACTATACCTAGAGTGCACACCTAAAATGGGGCCCCCTCTTGAAAGGAGTACCTCCCCAACATGAATAGGAGGTTCTAAAATAGGCCCCTTCACTTGAAAGGAGTACCTCCCAGTGTGGAAAGGGGAGCTTCCCCCCCAAATGGGGTCTCACCCCATTACCGCTTTTATCATCGAGGCAATTATGTAAGCTCACCTCAATTATGGCTATTAAAATTAAATTATTTGTTTAATAAGTCGCACCGCAGCCTCTTAATTGTTCTCTAACACGGCAAAACCCACTTTGCGCCTCGTTAAGGGCTCAAAACCCTCCTCAAAACCCCCTTGTAACCCCTCAGTTTGTGCCCTTATCCAACTATATACAACCCTTTCAAAACTAGGCTAAAGAACTTATCAGGTTGTCAGGTAAGTTGGGCTATTCTCATCTTACCACGTGAAATTATAGGGCCAAGATAAGAAAATGTGGATTAATAGCGAAGATAAGTATTGTGATTATGTACATTTAGTCCATAAGAATGCTCCTTAAAAGAGTTGTTCAACGTATTCTTTTATACGTAGTGTTGTTCTAGTAGAAGATCATTTAAGGAAGGAGGGAGAGAGAAGCATACGTGAAACGTCTACATTTCGGAACATATTGAATTCAGACAGAGTTGTAGGCTATATTTTCAAAGCTTTTTTAATTCCTCAAATACAATTCAACAGATGATGATGATGATGATGATGTTGTATATTGTATTATAGTCTTAAGGTTCTATAAGAAGACATAAAAACTTGAATTCTTTAGGAATTACATAAGAAATTTTTCCAATGATTCATTCTGATGAATCTTATGAAAGTGACAACAAAAACTAAATACTCAACTTGAGAGTTTCCAATTGAATAGTATGATAGTCTGGTGTCAAAAGTCAAACTTTATAGAAAGCTAACTATTCAATCCATTACAGTACATCACAAACCCTTCTAATTTTCAACTCATAAAACATAACAAAACTGAATTTTACATTTTTATCTCTTTATTGCCATCAATATTAGATTATTATAGAAACATATTACAAAATCTTCATGATATAGAATAAACATATTCAGAGGAATATGATTTTGTGGATGTATTAGAGATATGGAAGAAAATAATTAAAAAGTCCAGGCATCACAAGCAAAAAGAATATATTTGCTATAGCTGGTGAGAGTTGCATAGAAACAAAACAAAAAAATATACAATCATAAAACATAAAATCATTAAAACAAAATAATAAAAGTTGAAATTAATTATAATATTTAAAACTATTACAATAATAAATCATTTGCAGCTCAGTTTTCGTCAAAAACTACAGAGCAGAATTTCAGAACAATCACCTTAGACACTTTTTTATCAATAATTTACCACAGCAAGACAACCCCACATCAGATAAGTACCATCGAAATACGGAGTAAGAGTTTTATATTCAAGATAAAAAACAGTAATAAAGTATCCCTAAGATAAAGGGAAAATTATCGGAGTAGGAGCTATAAAATAAAATAATAGGTAAATGTATAGAAAGTGAAAGTAAGAACATTAAAGTGGTACATTGAGGGTAAAAAATATTATCTTTTAATCCATTATATCATGCTATTTCCAGAAATTTTGTAATCCAATTTAAAAGGAATTGTATTGTAATCAATTCTGCTATTTGTGTGAATTAGTTTTCTTCTGATCAATGAAAGTCTGGTGATATAAATTTGAAATTGTTCTGTCACATTTGGTTAAAAATTATAAGTGTATCTGTTTATTTTGGAATTTTTTTGAATTGTGTGATAGTTTAGCGTCAAACCCTATAGAAGGTATAGAGTTTGACGCTAAACTATCACACGATTCAAGATAAATTTCCAAAACTAAACAAATACACTTATAATTTTTGACCAAATGTGACAGAACAATTTCAAATCTATATCACCAGACTCTCATTGATCAGAAGACAACTAATTTACACAAATAGCAGAATCGATTACAATACAATTCCTTTTAAATTGGATTACAAAATTTCTAAAAATAGCAAGGTCTGTAGAGAGTATTTCTATAGAAGATTATTTATTCACTTCACTCTCTCACAATACATCGGATTCAAAGTTTCAATTGACAGATTATGCAAAACAGTTTGTTAGTAGTTGCTTCCCCGGTAATTACTCATAGGTGTTAGACACCCACCATCAATCTTAATTGTCGTTTAATGACGTCACCTGAATAATGATGATGTCATTTATCGGTTGAAAATTATTGTCGATTTCCAGCAAATTAGGTCGGGTGAATGATGTAGGGTACGCAAAAGGAAGGATGAGGGAAAAGGGGGACGGAGAGAAAGGTGAGGGAAAGGAAAAAGGAAGAATAAGTGGGGAGGAGGGATGGGAGGGAGATAATAGAGAACGAAAAGGGATAATAAGGGATAAGGAGAAGAAAAGGATAGAATGAGAGGATAAGGTAGAAAGAGAGGAGCTGAGAGGAAAGGAAAATAGAAGGATGGTAGGATGAGGGAAAGGTGATGGGTGGGGAGAGTGAAGGGTGGAAAAGGAGGGTAACAGAAAGGAGAGGAACAGGATGAGAGTATATGAGACAGGAAAAGGATGGAATGAGAATGAATGAATGAATGGATTTATTCTTGGAATAAGAGTAAAGCCGAAAAGCTTTTTTCCACTCTCATCCACAGAAATACATACTATTTTACATAGCTAAAGCAAAAATTACATTAAGAAATCATTCATATAACTCAATACATTTTCTTAATAAAGATCATAAAAACATTTCAAGTCAAGCCTTAACAATTCAAAGAAGCTTATATTGAAATAAAAATTATTGTTCTACTTAATCCTATTCGATTACACAGTAAAATTATCTCATATTATAATAGCATTACATAAAATAATATTATAGACTGGCTAATAGTCATAAAATTGTATATAATTGACAGAAATGCACTTTTATGAAGAGAAATGAAGTGATGAAAAAAACGGTAAAAGCTAAATAAATTAAAATAAATGAATATACAAATTAATCTTGAAAACAAGATCTCAAGGTTGTTTTTTAAAAGACTCTAAAGTTTCACTCTCTCTTATTTCTATTGAGAGAAGGTTCCATGTATTAATTGCAGATATAGAAAATGAATTATTATATAAAGTTGTTCTGTGAAAAGGGATTTGGAGGGTATATTCTCCTTGTCTTGTCGCTCTACCGTGAATATTTCTCATAAACAGAAATGATTCTGCTAGATACGTAGGTGTTCCAGATTTTAATATTTTGTAGAGTTATCAACAAATCAGGTATTCCCGTCTTTGATTAATTTTCAAGAGGTTTATTAATTTTATGAATGGAGAAACATGATCATCGTATCTTAGATCAAATATAAATCTTATGCAGTTATTAAAACCACCTGAAGTTTATGTGAGAGAGCTTGGAGTATATGACAGTGAAATGGGAGAATGAAGAAGGAGGGAAAGGACAGAATGGAAGGATAAGGGAAAGAGGGAGGGGAATTGAAAAGGAAGAACAGAAAAGAAGGATAAGGGAGGAGGAAAAGGATAGAATGAGAATTTAAGTGGAAGGGGTATGGGAGAATAAGAGATAAGGGGGAAAAGAGGAGGATAAGAAGAAAGAGAGGGTCAGAAAAGGAGGATGAAGAGTAAGGAAAAGAACAAAATAGAAGGACAAGAGAAAGGGGAAGGGGTAAATGAGAGAATAAGGGAGGAAGACAAGAAGATGAGGGAGAGGGAAAGGACAGAAAAGGAGAATAAGGAAAGGAGAGAGGATAGGATAGGAGAAAGGTACGAAGGAGACTCTGGGGTTGTCGACACAGCTAGATTAATTTATGAGATGTAGATAAGAGAAAGTTGGTGAAAGGCGACCCTTGAGGGGGCTCCCGATGGGGGGAGGAGGGGGTTTTGGCTTCATTAGTTCATCCCCCTTACAGTCATAGTCTGTCCAAGCAAAGAAGACATTCTGGTAAGATGGGAAAAATACTCCAGCTCAGTCAATATTGATTCACAAATTATAAATTTAGTCTCAAACTGTAGATCAGAATGTTTTCTAAAATTTGAGACCAAATTTGTGATTTTTGAATCAATATTGATCGACATGGAGTCATTTCCCCATCTTGCCAAAATGTCTTCTTCGCTTGGACAGATACCTTACTACCTTTTGATGTATCTAGCACCTTTAACCACACGTTACCCTGGTATAGTAGGGGTTTCAATAGAGAGGGAAAGAAAAAACTGGTATGATTCTTCATAATGCTTGTTTTCAGGCCTACTTATTCAATTTCCATTATCAAGTCCCTCTCCCTCACTCATATTTCTCTTTTCAACAAGACACAAGTGAAGTCTAGTTGAGCAAAGATCTCATTCTGGCATGATTCGAGCTCGGTCGAGAAATTTTAAATTTTAAATTTATTTTATTGATAAATCAACAAACTCATCACAATAATTCTTACCGCTCAATTTTATTCTACCGTTAATATATTCTACCTTATTCTACCTAAGGTACTACATGTCTTTTATATCTTTAGGTACTAAATATCTTTTATTCTACCTTATTCTACCTAAGGTACTACATATCTAAGGTAATAATCTTCTATTACCTGAGGTACTACAAATCTTTTATATCTATTATTCCTATCCATGCATTTTTAACATTATCTCGAAATCATCTCCGCGATTTTCTTCATCCTAACCTCTTACTTATATCTCTCTTCCCTTATAACATCTCTATTCTTCTTATATCCCCCACCCACCTTTTTACTTCTCAATGTCCAAGGCCACACTATCAGTAATGAGCTGAGACAAGAAGAAAACGGAGATTCTCAAGTAAGAACGGAGTCTTCTTCTTCTTCTTCTTCTATTTCTTCTTCTTCTTCTTCTTCTTCTTCTTCTTCTCCTCCTCCTCATCCTCCTCCTCCTCCTCCTCCTCCTCCTCCTCCTCCTCCTCCTCCTCCTCCTCCTCGTCCTCCTTCTTCTCCTCTTTATGCTCCTCCTTCTCCTCCTCCTCTTTCTCAATTCGTCACTTCTTCTTCTCCTTCTTCACCTTTTCTCAATTCGTTACTTCTTCATCTCTTTCTCCTCCTCAATTACATACTTTTTCTTTTTTCTCCTCCTTCTTCTTCTCTCTATGCACCTCCTCCTTCGCCTCCTCTTTCTTTATTCGTTACTTCTTTTTCTTCTCCTCCTTCTTCTTCATTCGCTTCTCCATTTTCTCTCCTTCTTCATCCAGTATTTTTCTTCTTCTTCTTCATTCGCTTCTTCTCCTCCTTTTTCTTCTTCTTCATCCAGTACATTTTCTTCTTCTTCTTCTTCTTCTTCTTCTTCTTCTTCTTCTTCTTCTTCTTCTTCTTCTTCTTCTTCTTTTTCTTCTTCTTCTTCTTCTTCTTCTTCTTCTTCTTCTTCTTCTTCTTATTCTTCTTCTTCTCACTTACTTCAATGATGCTCTCCTTTTCTTCCTTATCTTCCTCTCTTCCTTCTCCTTCATCTTTTTCTTCATCCACTTCTCCTTCTTCTTCTTCTTGTCCCTCTACTATTTTTTCTTCCTCGTCTTCACCACTTTCTTCTTCTCCTCCTTCTCCATCATCTTCTTCTCCTTTGCTCGTGAGGACTTTGTTAGTACGCTTCATTAGTGAGCGAGTCTCATGAAAATGATTAAGCTCAAATTCTCTACTGCATATAGTTTGTTCAAGCAGAGATGACATTCTGGCAAGATGGGAAAATTACTTCAAGTTGGACAATATTGCTTGAAAAATAATAAATCAAGTCCTAAGTTGAAGATGAGAATGTTTCCTACATCCTACATGTTTCCCACATTGTTTCCAAAATTATAATTGTTGAACCAATATTGACCGAGCTGTAGTCATTTTCTCTTCTTGCCAGAATGTCTTCTTCACTTGAGTAGGCTTCAGAAGCTTATAACAACTCATCAGCAAGGTTTGAGAATGTGGTATGCAGTGAATAAGATATCTCTGAACTGGTGTTTCAAGTTGTCAGAAGGGTTTGAGAATTTCGAATAAGATAACTAAGCAGTGTTGTTTTGCAAAGTTTGAATAGTTGGCAGAAGTATTGTTGAGTTGTAACTTTGCATAACTCGAGTCTTGATCGATACTCTCATCAACTCGTGTTCCAGAATACAGGGTTAATTTTGAAAATTTAGGGAATACAATACAGACAGATTAGTACAAATCCAGCTATAGGATTGCAAGGCCTATTGGCCACCAATTAACAGCAAATTAAGAAATAATTCCAATTTCTGATCATGGGAAGTTGTGGTTAAGTAGGCAGTGGAACTTTTTTGGAACTCTCCACAAATAAGCCATACGATAATAATAATAATAATAATAATAATAATAATAATAATAATAATAACAATGATAATGATAATAATAATAATAATAATAGTTATTATAATAATAATAATGATAATAATAATAATAATAATAAATAATATGTAAATAATAATAATATGTTTGCAGATGAACAAAAAGGGTGCATGAAAGGTGGACTTGGCTGTAAGGAGATCCTGACCATTGATGCAGTGGCAATGGGACAAGCAGTGCAGAAAAAACGACATATTTACATGGCCTACATTGATTATTGCAAGGCATTTGACAGTGTCCCCCATTCGTGGTTGATTGAGGTACTGCATATCTACAAAGTTGACCTGGCAGTCATACACCTGCTCAGACATCTCATGTCATCATGGGGAACAGTATTGAAAATGAAGAACAATAATGGACAAATGCAGACCAACACCATCCCAGTCTGTCAAGGCATATTTCAGGGTGACAGTCTGAGCCCACTGTGGTTTTGTATGGCTCTGAATCCTTTATCTACATTGCTGAACTCAACAAATTGTGGATTTAAGTTAAAGGGAGAAGCAAGAGATGTCCACCAACTGACCCACATGATGTACATGGATGACATAAAGCTTTATGCAGGGACTGAAAACAATTTGATGGAGATGTTGCAACTGGTCAGAAAATTTTCTGCTGATATCTGCATGAAATTTGGGCTTGAGAAATGTAAGACACTTAGCATAATAAAAGGAAAAGTGAAAGCACAGGTAATAGATGACAATCCAGAGAATGCTTTTGATGCAATGGGACCTACTGAAGTATATAAATACCTGGGATTTTGCCAGGCCAGGAAAATTGACCAGAAACAAGTCAAACAAAAAATGAAAGAGGCATACCTGAACAGAGTGAGGAGTCTCTTGAAGTCACAGTTGAATGGTAACAACATGTTTAAGGCCATCAACGCCTATGCTGTTCCAGTGTTAACATACACATTTGGAGTTGTCAGTTGGACTGACACTGATCTTGAAGATCTCATGAGATCCACAAGAGTACTCCTCACTAAGTTCAGAGCACATCACCCAAAAGCCTGCCTGGAGAGACTTGTATTGCCAAGAAACAAGGGTGGACGTGGGCTCATTGATATTAGCTGGTCTTGTAAGAAGGTAATAGGAAACATGAGATTGTATTTCTTTGAGAGGCCAGGGGACTTGTATGTAGCAGTAAGAAGTGCTGACAAAGGATATACTCCACTCAATCTCTCAGTGCAACCTGTTGGCCAACCAGAGACAGACAAACAGCATGAGGAGAGCATCCTTCAACAGTGGAGAGCAAAGCAGCTGCATGGGAGGCATGCTTTTGCACTGGGACAGCCTGGTGTTGATGAGGAGGCTTCAAATGCATGGCTCAGGCACAGAGACTTGTTTGTGGAAACAGAAGGCTTCATGGTAGCTATTCAAGACCAGGTCATAGCTACAAAAAATTATCAAAAATATATAATGAAGCTTCCTGGGATAGATGACTCATGTAGGCGCTGTGGATTGGTGCCTGAAACAATTCAGCACATCATGTCTGCTTGCCAACCAATGGCACCCACAGACTATTTAAGGCGCCACAACTCTGCTGCTGGAGTGTTGCATCAGGATCTGGCATTGAAGTATGGACTTGTGAACCAAAGAGTGCCGTATTACATATATAAGCCAACCCCAGTGTTAGAGAATGAGACTCACAAAATATACTGGGACCGCTCAGTACTGACAGACAGGACAGTTGTACACAATAGGCCAGATATCATCCTCACAAATAAGACTACCAAAGAGACAATTTTGATTGATGTTGGCATACCATGCTGTCACAACTTGGACCAATACTACAATGAAAAAGTGACCAAGTATCTTCCTCTGGTTGCTGAAATCAGGGATATCTGGAAGCAAGATAAAGTGAGAACTGTTCCTGTTATAATTTCCACACTTGGAATAATAACAAAAAAAGTGTCAGCAAATCTGCAGCAACTTGGCATCTCTGAAAGTGCAAAATATTCTATGCAAAAGGCAGTTGTGCTTAGCACGGTATCCATGGTTAGAGCATTTTTTAACATAACAGTTTAAAGACGCAACAAAGTCTTGCCAATGGCCGACTATGTTTGTAGAATAACACTCACTTTTACAGTGATGAATAGAAATGAAAATAATAATAATAAAAATATAAGTACACAGCCCTGGCTGAAAAAAATGAGGGAGCTCTATCATCTGCAGAGTGTGAGAATGGTACCGGTAGTGATCTCGAATGCAGGAGTGGTTCCAAAATTTCTGAAAATATGTTTAGAAGAGCTTGGTCTTGAGTATCTCATTGCGACAATTCAAAAAGCTGTGATTTTAGGCAATTGCCATATTGTTAGAAAATTTCTCTCACGGCAATAGCATGTAATATAACTTTAGTAGTTTGAGTAACTTATACCTGTATCATTGTAACCATGTTGAATGTGAATAAATAAATCGTAATTATAAGTAATAATTAATAATAAGGTTAATTATGGGTGAGAAATTTTTACCGTGTTCATTCAAATCTACTCTCATTTTTTCAAATATTGTATCCTCACGAATTGAATTGGTGTAATTCTTCCTTGAGAAATACTTTTTGATTTCAAATTAATTTTTCAAAAATTACACAACATACAATAAATCAAGGAAGATATGAGAATGAACAATAATAGAGTGATAACATGTAGACATACAGAGAATTTGAAGAAAGAAGAATATAAGTGAAAATAAGAATAGTTTTTCTTCCCCTCAATTCCATGAGACACCAGAGGGGCGTGGCCTATAGCTCGACCAATGGTAGACAAGAATCCTCAAATCAGGCACCTGTTGAATGTTCCTCCACAGGGCGTGGCCAGAGACTAGTTTCTAGTTCCCCCTCCATTTTCATAAAAGAGTAGCACTTTGGAGGTATGGCCTATGGCTCAACCAATAGCAAACAAGGATCCTCAAACCGGTTGAATGCTAAAAACTTACAGGGGTATGTCCACTGAGAGAGAACTATTCTGCTTTGCCACCATTTTCTTGAAAATGAAGCACTATATAAGGGGCGTGGTCAAATATTGAACCAATAGCAGAAACGAATCTTTCTCTCACATCTAACAGTAGTACACACTGGGAAAATCCAATTGTATGAGGCTTTGTATCATTATTGAAATGTAGGCTATGTTTAATTATTTATTCATGATTATTCCGTTTGATCATTTTGTGTATCTTAGTATCATCTTGTAAATTGAATCGTATCTCAAGATGCACTGACCTACTAAGTGGGTTAAGTGGAACTCTCTTTTTGTTCAGCTTCATTCAAAGCGCTCATGATTTACTCATAAAGACATCATTTTCCTATTCATCTCTCTATCTATCTAGGTAATCCATCAAGCCTCAAGTGGAGTGAGTGTATCAATAGTAGTGGAGAAATAGGCTACATTAGTTTTCTATCTATCTAAATTATCTATCAAGTGCTTTTTAAGCGTCTGTAATATCCATGTAACTACAAAATCAATTTATTATTGAGAACATCAGAGTGCACGACAATTAATAATCCATATTTGAAGTTAATAAAGGAAGTCGAATTGAGGAATTCAATTAGCTCACTGTTGATTGGTTAATTTCACGGCAGTAATCGTCAGATTACCTCCAAGCTTTACTACTCTGTCCAAGCCAATAAGACATTTTGTCAAGATGGGAAAATGACTCCAGCTCGGTCAACAATGGTTCAAGAACTATCAACTTAGTATCAAATTGTAGGATACATTCTCCTCTACAATTTGAAACCAAATTCGAAATTTTTGAACCAATATTGGCCGAGCTGGAGTCATTTTCCCAGCTTGCCAGAATGTCTACTTTGTTGGGACAGACTATAGTCTGTTATTGATCTGAGTCTTATCACATCAATGCTGTATTTGAACCTTAGCTCTGTCAAGATATTGTTCGAACCAATCAGAGCGTGACATCTGTGATAAGGATGAGCTCTGTGATTGGAGTCTCTCTCTCTCTCACTCTCTCTCTCTCTCACACACACTCTCTCCGACTCTCTGTCATTCTTGAAATAAGATTTAAGTGAACTTGTTGTGTTTATCTTGTTTCTACGATTCTTGCGTGAGAAGGATTATTGAGCGAGTGAAATAATTTGATGTGGAACATTCTGATCGAAGGAAACCACTGATATGAAAAATTCATCATAATTTTTTAATGATAAAAAGTGGACTATTTTTTCATTACAATACTCTTTCTAATTTTGTATCACTGTTTTTGTGCGCCCCTATGCGCCCCTGCGCCGGCGTAGTTTTGGAAAGCACCCCGGAGTGCTATAGATTCGAAAAAAGGAGTAGCCTACTGTTCACTGGCGGCTCGTGCCCACGAAACAGCTGAAGTGCTGTACAAGAAAAGATACGAGCACTTCACCTATTTTGTGGGCACCAGCCGCCAGTGGTACTGTTTGTACTGTTTTTAACCTACAATGCGATGGCATTATTTCCTCACTTTAACATGTTATATTAATATAATAAATCGTTGGCAGACCGTCATTTCTAGCGCGTGACTAGTAGCCTACAAACTGAACACGAAATTATTATTTCAGTGCGTAAAAATCTTCATTGAAAACGTGTAGCCCGTGATTTTACCGTTTAGTGGACAATTCTTATTGTTTGGAGCGAATTACTGCTAATTCCACTGTTTGGGAAATAATCCTTACTTTTTGAAGCATGAAACACTTTTGATTTGAATGTTTGAGAATCAACTTTTTGACACTTGTTTAGATGCAGGGTTGCGTGAAAATACGGGGAATGGATAGGTTTGGAGGGCAAGGAGAAGAAGAAGAAGAAGAAGAAGAAGAAGAAGAAGAAGAAGAAGAAGAAGAAGAAGAAGAAGAAGAAGAGAGAGGGAACGTAAAAGTTTTGACGAACTTTTTTGAAAGCAAAATACTGCAAGCAGTCAGCCGTGGGATAAAACAGCTAATCAGTTCAGGTTACGGCTGAAAGTCGGAATAATGCGATGTCTCCAGGGAGGAGTGACTTAACACGAATAAGGGGGAAAGAGAATTCAGAGGAAGAGGAGGAAGGAGGAGGGAGTAGAAGGAGGATGAGAATAGAGAAAGGAGAACGCGGAAAACATGAATAGATGCATAGATAGATCAATGTATTTATTTTTCCATTTATTTAGCACATTGCAAAAATAATTGGAGACGAGGAGGATGATAGAAAGATGAGGGAAAAAAGAGGATGTGAGTGAAAGAATGAGAATGAGGAGAAAAGAAAAAAGAGAAGTGTATGAAGGAAGATATGGAGCATAAGATGAAGAGAAAAGATTAGTTTTTTGTGAAGAAGGAGAAAAAAGAAAGGAGGAGCAGAAACTGGGTGAGAAGTGGTGAGAAGATAAAATTGAGAAAGAAGTAATAAGAAGAAGAGTAAGGAGGAAGAGATGAAGGATAAGATGGGAAGGAAATATGAGAACATGAAAATGAGAATTTGAGTGAAGATGAAGGCGAATAAAAGAGGACTAGAGAAAGCGAGAACTACGGTTAAGAAAGAGGAATATAAAAAATAATACATAGAATATTGAAACAAATGAATAGGGAAGTGATAGAGAAAGGAAAAAAGTGGGAAAGAGAATATGAAGGATCGAGTAATAGAAAAAGAGAAGGTTAGAGAAAAAATAATAGAAGAAGATGGTGATTAGAAATAAGTGATGAAGGAGATGATAGTGGAAAAGAAATGTAATGGGTGAAGTGAAGCGGAAGAAGACATGGAGGAAAAGAAGGAGAAAGTGATTGGAAAAGAAAGAAGAGAGAAATGGATGCTAGAAAAAGGCAAACTGCAACTTTATTGGCTCAGTGGATAAAGTCTGTGACAACTATTGGATGCCATTTCAACTAAAAGTCTCTATAAACCCATAAAGCGTACCTCAACAAATTACAGTTCCCCGGAACTGAGTTTTATCAAACAAGGTCTACTTTCAAAGTAGATTAGAACATTTAATGTATACTTAAATGTAACATTTTACATGATATATATACTCAGTATATGCGTTTATATTATTTTATAAGCTCAATGAGAAGCTCTATATAAATCAACCTATTTATATAGGTTGATATACTATCAACCTATCTATATTCTACGTACAAACTTGTCTAATACAGTATTATGATATTTTTCAGGGATGTAACTGTTTGAAAATTCGAAGGAGACGATTAGCCGTCGGTCCCGACAGCAAACCAGTCTTATGCCGGGTTTTTCCAAGCACACTCAAAGTTGAGGGACCCTCAAGTTTACTACACTTTACTACATTTCCTATACTTATCATAGAAAATGTCAGCTGTTCATCAAAATTTGAGGGTCCCTCAACTTTGAGTGTGCTTGGAAAAACCGGGCATAAATATCTTATTATCACTCCTCTCGTTACCCACGCACATGCCTAAAAACACATGTGAGCATTACCCTGAAAAAAATTATTTCATCCTATGATTATTTGGAACTGCTATTTACAAGTACGTAGTATTCCTTCATACTTTGAAAAATATGCATTGGGGATGATATGATATTAGAATCGCATTCTGAGTTCAGTCTGAGATTCAGAATGCAATTACTCTGATAAAATCCTCTGGGAAATTACATTGCTTTACAAAGCCTCATATGCTATCATTCGCGGTATAACAGATAATTATGTGAGTTCAGTTGATATTTGTTTCGATTTACATGTCAGCTACTCAATATTTTTTCTGGCATAGGCTATTGCAGTTTGAGCCAAATATGAGTATAGTAGTAGCATATTCGTTTGGATTAACAAGTCTGCCATCATCGACTTATAAGATAAAAATTCCGGTTCAAAAAATTCTTCCATTTTCTGAATTATTAAGTTGTTGTATAAGTATTAAGTGAAAAAAAACAATATTTTTATACCTTATTGTCTTGTTACAAAGGCGAAGTTAGGAACAACTAGTATAGTCTGATCAAGCAAAGAAGATTCTAGTATCATTTCAGCAAGATGAGAAAATGACCTTATAATATAAAATATGAGTTTCTTTGAATATGATCAAAAATAATAATAGGTGTACCATCCTATTATACTATCAATGTAAAGTATAAGAGAAGGACTGAAGAGTCCTAACTTCGCCTTTGTAACAAGTCAATAATGTATAAAAATATTGTTTTTTCCACTTTATCCTAAGCTATCACTATCGAATCCCTTTTCAATTTCTTCTCCAATTAATTATCTGCTTTTCATCTACGTCTTTCAACGGAGTTTCCATCTCTTCCTCTTCTTTAGACACTCACCACCCCACCTCCTCCTTCTCATCCTTCCTCTTCCTCTTCTTCTTCTTCTTCTTCTTCTTCTTCTTCTTCTTCTTCTCCTTCATCATCATCATCATCATCATCATCATCATCATCATCATCATCATCATCATCATCATCATCATCATCATCATCATCATCATCATCATCATCATCATCATCATCATCATCATCATCATCATCATCATCATCATCATCATCATCATCATCATCATCATCATCATCATCATCATCATCATCATCATCATCATCATCATCATCATCATCATCATCATCATCATCATCATCATCATCATCATCATCATCATCATCATCATCATCATCATCATCATCATCATCATCATCATCTTCTTCTTCTTCTTCTTCTTCTTCTTCTTCTTCTTCTTCTTCTTCTTCTTCTTCTTCTTCTTCTTCTTCTTCTTCTTCTTCTTCTTCTTCTTCTTCTTCTTTCTCTTCTTCTTCTTCTTCTTCTTCTTTCTTCTTCTTCTTCTTCCTCTTCTTCTTCTCTTCTTCTCTTCTTCTTCTTCTTCTTCTTCTTCTTCTTCTTCTTCTTCTTCTTCTTCTTCTTCTTCTTCTTCTTCTTCTTCTTCTTCTTCTTCTTCTTCTTCTTCTTCTTCTTCTTCTTCTTCTTCTTCTTCTTCTTCTTCTTCTTCTTCTTCTTCTTTTTCTCCTTCTTCTTCTTCTCTTATTCTTCTCTTCTTTCAACCTTCCCTCCTCCTCCTCCTTCTCCTCCTCCTTGTATCTCCCCCGTTGGCGCCCCCCATTCTGTGATCTCCTTGGCACTCAGGGGAGATTACACGACCAAAGCTCCCAGCAGGTGATTAGGGACGGATGCCGTCTATCTGTGATTACTCTCCTTGACGCTCCACATATACATATATACTGTTTCAGTAGTGTATCTCGTAGTGCTACATATATACCTATATATACAGAACCAGCAGTGTGTTGCGTAGTGCTAAATATAGTTTGTCCAATCAAAGAAGACATTCTGGAAAGATGGGAAGATGCCTCCAAATCTCAATATTGATTCAAAGATTATAAATTCGGTCTTAAATTGTAGATCAAAATGTTTTCTACAATTTGAAATCAAATTTAAAATTGTTGAACCAATATTGACTGAGCTAGATAGTTCACCGATCTTGCCAGAATGTCTTCTTTGCTTGGACAGACTATATCTATACATACTGTAGGAGTAGAGATTGCTGGACCAAGATCAAGCCCTTATCAGGATTTCAACTCTTGGAAAATCCCTTTCAAGATGCTCTTTTTTGCTTTCTCTGTGATCTGCCATCTTTGCACTAATCTGTCGCCTGTTTCCTGTTTCCACTCTCTTCTCTTTCTCTCTCTCTCTCTCTCTCTCTCTCTCTCTCTAACTGTCCTGAAATCTTTACCCCATTCATCAACTCTATTCGTCTCCTCTGGTTTCAACAGTGGATGCTGAAAATGTTATTCCACTGTAAATGTTTTCCAAATGAATCTGGATTACCTTCTTACCCCTTCACTCCAGGTCACTCACGCTCTCTCAAATCTGACTCTCACACTCTCTCTCTCTCACACACTATCTCTCTCTCACACGCTCTATCTCTTTCACTCTTCCTATTTTATTCAAATGATTACAGAGTACCCTTTTGAAAAAAAAAATTATTCCACACAACATGTTACGGCGAATTAGCCATTTTCAAGTGTAAATAACAGTTAACAACATTAATCTATTGTATTTATACTCTACTAGCCGGCAGGCTCGCTTCGCTCGCCTTCTCCGTCTAGCCAGGCTCCGCCCCTGGACCCCCGACAGTATAGGCAGTGTAAGTGAGTCAAAAGGCTCGCTTCGCTCGCCTGCAAAACCTCTGTCAGTATCAGCTGAGACAAACAGGCTCGCTTCGCTCGCCTGCAAATTCAGTTCACAAGGAATTCGAAATTTATTAAGAACAACATTTCTACACCTAATCTGGACCTGTTTACCTAATTTCAACATTTTCTGCCAATTTGTTCTAGAAAAATCTAAGAAAAATTCCAACTGAACCTTTTTTCAATATTTCTTTTTCAAAACCACTTGAATCACTCTTCCTTACTCATTCATTTTCCATTTCCATTCCAAATTGTTCTTGTTTAGTACATTTATTAAGCAAGTCTTCTCACCACTGGCGGCTCGTACCCTCGAAATAGGTGAAGTGCCTATCCTTCTTCTACTCCTTACTCTTCTTCTTATTACTTCCTTCTCAATTTTATCTTCTCACCCCTTCTCACCCAGTTTCTGCTCCTCCTTTCTTTTTTCTCCTTCTTCACAACAAACTAATCTTTTCTCTTCATCTTATGCTCCATCTCTTCCTTCATACACTTCTCTTTTTTCTTTTCTCCTCATTCTCATTCTTTCAATCACATCCTCTTTTTTCCCTATCTTTCTATCTTCCTCCTCGTCTCCAATTATTTTTGCAATGTGCTAAATAAATGGAAAAATAAATACATTGATCTATCTATACATCTATTCATGTTTTCCGCGTTCTCCTTTCTCTATTCTCATCCTCCTTCTACTCCCTCCTCCTCCTCTTTCTTCGCCTCCTCTTCCCCCTTATTCTCTTTCCCCCTTATTCGTGTTAAGTCACTCCTCCCTGGAGACACCGCATTATTCCGACTTTCAGCCGTAACCTGAACTAATTAGCTGTTTTATCCCACGGCTGACTGCTTGCAGTATTTTGCTTTCAAAAAAGTTCGTCAAAACTTTTACGTCCCCTATCTCTTTTTCTTCTTCTTCTTCTCCTTGCTCTCCAAACCTATCCATTCCCCGTATTTTCACGCAACCCTGCATCTAAACAAGTGTCAAAAAGTTGATTCTCAAACATTCAAATCAAGGGTTTCATGCTTCAAAAAGTAAGGATTATTTCCCAAACAGTGGAATTAGCAGTAATTCGCTCCAAACAATAAGAATTGTCCACTAAACGGTAAAATCACGGGCTACACGTTTTCAATGAAGATTTTCATGACTGAAATAATAATTTCGTATTCAGTTCGTAGGCTACTGGTCACGCGCTAGAAATGACGGTCTGCCAACGATTTGTTATATTAATATAACATGTTAAAGTGAGGAAATAATGCCATCGCATTGTAGGCTACAAACAGTACCACTGGCGGCTGGTGCCCTCAAAATAGGTGAAGTGCTCGTATATTTTACTGTACAGCACTTCACCTGTTTCGTAAGCACAAGCCGCCAGTGCTACTCACCTTGCGCAGAATTTAGATAAATGTCGAAATTTTTGTAATAGTTTACGTGGTCATCAACTCACACTCTACTCATCTTCACAAAACATTCCGTTATGGATCTTATCGAGGATGATTCCTCAATCCTATTGTGTGCCTCACATACAAAGAGCCTTTATCACTGACAACCTTAAGAATAGAAAGTGTGATACCGTGGAAAGAAGAATATTTGGATAAATTGTTTGTGAGTTTCTCTGGCGTCTGCAGAGAAAAACTTGAATTTGAATAGCGCGCCCATAACACATCGGAAACTCTCTGGCCTTTCCGACCTTTCTTCTTATTCTCTATCTTTCCTTCTTATTCTTTATCTTACTTCGTTTCCCTCTCCTTCTCTTAAGAGAGCCAAAACTGAGAGGTAAACGTTAAAGAACGTACAGTCTGTCCAAACAAAGAAGACATTCCTGGAAGATGGGAAAATTACTCCAGCTTAGTCAATATTGGTTCAAAAATTATAAATTTGGTTTCAAATTGTTGAGATGAATGTATTATACAATTTAAGACAAAATTTATAGTTTTTGAACTATTATTGACTGAGCTGGAGTAATTTCCCATCTTGCCAGAATGTCTTCTTTACTTGGACAGGCTATAACTCAGCGGTGTAATCGAATGTAAACTTGGATAAAATATGTGCGCCGCTTCTGCAAAACATTGAGAAAGCGAAGCGAGCTCTCATATTTTTGAAGATGATATTATACCTTGCCGAAGTGTGTGAGGTTATCGGCTTGATTGAATTTCGCCGCATACGTACTTTGTATACGAAATCTATGATCTTAGCGGAAATGAAAATTGCGTTTTCGTTGTGGGTGACTAGTAATGGAATAATGTAAAGTAAGGAAGATATGAGTAATATTATATGGTATTCTAATATTTCCCTTATTCTATTGCTACTTTATTACTGTTTTAAATGTTAATCACAGTATCCTTTTTCAATTATTAATAGTCGAAACATGTTATGCACGAATAAAAATAATTGCAAAAGGGTACTGTGATTAACATTTAATAGTATTATATGTAGTATTATATAAAATAGTATGTATATGTATTATATTAGTATTACATTATTATTATATGTATGTTCATGTATGTTTACCATATATGTATATATGGTACGTTTCATCTATGTCTAGGGCTACTACAGTCCGTCCAAGCAAAGAAGACATTCTGGCAAGATTAGAGAATGACTTCAGTTCGGTAAATATTGCTTTTATTAAACATTGAAAGTTTGTTTTCAAATTGTAGAACAGAATGTTCCCTACAATTTGGGAACAAATTTAATATCTGTGAACCAATATTTACTGAGCTGGAGTCTTTTTTCTATCTGACCAGAATGTCTTTTTTGCTTGGATATACTATAACAATAGGCTATATGTTAATTTCTATTTAAATATATTGTTGAATGTATGAAGTGTAAGTTGTAATATTAAGCTGCACCATTCTGTAATTGAGATCATTGTAATGAACTTCATTCAATAATTATTATTGACGAAAGAGATGTTACATACGATAATAGCTTTAGTCAATATTTTCAATGTTATACAAGTAGGGTTTGATCGATTAAAAATACGATAAATGAAAAATCGATGAATATTATTATTATTTATTGTTAAAATTGCGACTTGATAGCAAGTAGTTTAAGCAAAGGTGATAATGTGTGAGTGGGTGATGATGTTTATATGGTGAATGAAAGATAATAAAAATTTATTCGTTACAATTTCAACTTCGAAAAATTTTGAATTTTGACACATTCATTCGACAAATTAAAATAAAGGGTCCAAATAATATGCATTAATATCAAACGAAACCCAAAATAAAATAATAAAAACTGTGTTGCACTGACCAAAGCAACCCAGATACTAAGCAGAAATATTTTATCCACATTAATAGAGAAATGTAATCTGTTCTACTATTTTTTCTCTCTCTCACCGACTCTCTTTCCCTCCAATTTGTATCTGTTATTAATAATTTGCTAAATTTTCAACTTCGAATTGTAGCGGAGGGTTGACAGTAAGAGAGGGCCGTCTGCGCCCTAACTTCGCCCTTCCAGGCAGAAATAAAGGCATCTATTCTATTCTCTTTCTCTCACGATTGACTATCTACTCTATTATCTAAGTACTGTAATGACTAAGTACTCTAATTGTCTTTGCTCTCACTGTCGCACCCTCACACTCACTCACTCACTCACTCACTCTCTCTCTCTCTCTCACTCTATCCACACCTTTCTCTGAGAAAGAGAGAGTGGGAGTCTCTCTTATCACCTTCTCCTTTCACTTCCAATCTCTCTCCACTCCTCTCCAACTCTTTCGCATAATCTCTTCACCTAATCACTCTCTCTCTCCCTCTCTCTCTCACTGCATCCCTATCCTTCTTCGGAGTTTTTCTCACTTAACGCAGTGTTGAGTTCACTTTTTCACCAGCAAGCAGTTTCCAGCCCTGTTTAGAGAAACTCAGCTCGCAATCACTCCAAGTTTTTATTTGACTTTTCATCCCTTGCTAGCCAATTAGCACCACTCTGCGCCCTAATCTACAATTATCCTGCTTGAATTATTATGTCTGCTCTTCTTCCTCCTACCTCTCTTTTTTCTGCTATCTTCTTTTTTTTCATTCCTTTCTTCTAATTGCCATCTTCATTCATTTCACTCCTTTCGTCTAGTTTCTATCTCCCATTATCTCACTGCTTTCATCAAGTTTCTATCTTCTTCATTCATGACTTATTCTTTCGTTTGACTGACATAGCTCCTACAATATAATTATAATATCTACACATAATAGCCGGTCCAAGCAAAGAAGATATTCTGGAAAGATGGGAAATTGACTCCAGCTCGACCAATATTTGTTCAAAAATTATAAATTTAATCTCGAATTGTGTAGAAAATATTCTGTTTTAAAATTTAACAGCAAATTTATAACTTCTGTACCAATATTGATCGAGCTGAAGTCATTCTCTCATCTTGCCAGAATGTCTTCTTTGCTTGGGCAGACTAGACTTCTTGCTCGTCTTGTTTCGATTTTTATTGTTCTTATTCTTGTTATTTTAATTTTGATCATCATTCATCTTGAAGTGGAAGGAACCTCTCATACCTATTCCGACAAAACCTTTGTCCTTATTTATTTAGCGTATGCTTTCATTAGTGGGGAGACCCAAAGGGTTGTTCCACTTCGCAATACTATAACCTCATTTTTCACCAATGAAAACATGGAAAACCATGGTTATCGTTCAATTAAAATAGTGAATTTAAAACAAAGTTTTTTGATTTCAAAACATCATTAACAACCAAAACTACAACACTTCACAAATTCACCACACCATGGCCGAAAACCTTTGTCCTATTGGGCTAGGACATAACCTAATAAATTGGACTATTGGTTAAGCCAATAGCCACGCCCTCCAAAGTGATTTGTTCATGAAAAATGGGAGGGGAAGAAAACCGATTTTTGACTCTATCCACGCCACCTGAAAGTTATTTCTGACATTCAACAGGTGAGTGAGTTGGATATACTTGTCTGCTATTGGTTGAGAAATAGGCCACGCCCTCAGAGTTCTCCATTCTCGAAAAAATTGAAATATTCTAATCTGCTATTGGTATGATAATGGTCAGTTATTTGATAAAAATAACCCTTGAAATTGACGTTTATGGTTTATAGTCATGGTTACAGTTAGTGATAAATAGATTAGATCAATATTTACTAGTATCTACTCAGACTTCATCACATCGTCACATCTTATTAATTCACCAATTTCACAATTGATTTAAACTTCTCTCAATTCTCTAGCATCTTATCGTTTTTGTCCATCATCATAATTGCTCTAAATTCAAAATTTAATAATTCGGTATTTCTCCTGGACTATAAATTTATTCTTAATTGAAGTGCTACGAAAAAATAACCTAGTTTCGAACCTTATTATTCGTAAAAATTTGGTATGAAGACGTTTTGGACATCTGTCTGTGTTTTTAATCAACAAGTTATTATTGTCTGTAAAAGGAATAAATAAATAAATAATATTACTCGTGAATCAAATGTCAACAAAATTTGAAGTTGGGGATTGATCGTTACTGACTATCAGCTTCTTTAGAAAAGTCAGCGAACTTTCTGCAGCTAGTTCAAATCGACCTGAGGAAAGCGATTGACCCACGTTAACCGCTTAAAGACTGTCCTGAAAGAGCTAATCGAAAACAGATAATCAAAAACAGACATTTTCCAATCTCCAATTACGTTTTGGCTTGCTATACTCGACTTAAAATCCTAGATTACACATATAACCAGGTAGAGGTTACTCGACCAGGTTCTTGTCGAGCAAAGAAGACATTCTGAAAAGTCCCCATCTTTGTTAATCTTTGTGAGTTATGTAGAGAGGGGCTCTTGTGCCTCAACTTTGCCCCCAACACTTTATGTTTGTTCTATTCACGAGTATCTATCTATCTTTTCAGAATGTCTTCTTTGCTCGACCAATGGCTCCAGCTAGCTCTTTATTGGTTCATAAATCATAAATTTGTAGAGAACATTTTGTTCTACAATATTGGAGATCAGTTTTATCATTCTTTAAATAATAATCGACTGAGCTAGAGTCATTCTCCCATCTTGCCACAATGTCTATTTTGCTTGGACAGAATAGACAGCTATACATAATTTCACATTATATGTAGGCCTATTACATACATATATTTTCATACACATTTCTACATAATTCCAAGTATTGGAGACTGTATAATCCACTGGCGGCTCGTGCCCACGATACAGGTGAAGTGCTGTACAGTAAAAGATACAGGCACTTCACCTGTTTCGTGGGCACGAGCCGCCAATGGTATAATCCAGTCTCTACAACTCCAGGTATAGTTTGCCCAAGCAAAGAAAACCCTCTGACAAGATGAGAAAACGTCTCCAGCCTGGTCAATATTGGTTCAAAAAATATTGATTTGGTCTCAAATTGTAGAAAACTTTCTGATCTACAATTGGAAACCAAATCATTGATTTTTTAACCAATATTGACCAAGCTTCAGTCATTTTCTCATCTTGCCAGAGGGTCTTCTTTGCTTGGACAGTCTATACCCCTTTGAGCAAAAACCGCACCCAGGTCGGCGCTTAGGAGAAAAACCGTTCCAATGCTTCTTGCTCCAGCGTTGAGCGTTATTGCCAAACAAAGCGCCGCGCTCTGCTAAGTCCCAGAGCGCATGCTTTTTCCAGGACTTGCGCGCTAAGTCCCCGGCAAAGTCCGCAACTTAAATCCGACCGGCAGGTGTGCTGGAGCTTAGTTCTTGTAACGCGGCGAGCGCGCTAACATCATACTCTCTTGTGCTTAAAAACGGTATCTTAAGTATAGGACTTTACCGTGTTAACATTCAGCGAAATCGGTCTCTTGAGTAGCCTATTATATAAGACTTATAGTATATATAGGACTTCAACGTGTTTAATTTTAACGGTATTGGTCTCTTAAGTATAGCCTATATAGGACTTTACCGTGGTAATTTTCAAACTGTCTTTTTAGTATATAGGATTTTACTGTGTTAATATCAAACGATATCTGAATTAGTTGAGTTCTAGGTGGTAGGATACATGAAAACAGTCCCTTGATGATAAGGCTTATCATGTTAAATGGTAGTCATTTATCTAGGTTTCTTATATTCTGATTTTAACGTTTCCATTCTCAACGAAATTTGAATCAGTTGAATTCTAGGTCGACAAAAATTGAATTTGTTCTAGGTCGTAAGCTAAACAGCCACTCGTTGATAAGGGTTAATCTAGTTGAGTTGTAATCAAATCTAGGTTTGTACCTTGTATTCTGAAATTCGGATTTTTGTAGGAATTTGTCCCCATTTTTTCAAAAAGAATCTAGGGAGCTAGAATCCGGAATCCGGTCTGTAGGGAGCAAGGCTTATAACCTGTAATAACCCACTTATCGACTTATCAAATCACTTATAACTGTTTCAGCTGTATAACTTATTACTGTATCAGATTTATTAACTTACTGTTTCAACTTTCAACGAAATCAGCTTATTAACTTACTGTTTCAACTTTCAACGAAATCAGTTTATCAACTTATCACTGTATCAACTGTATATGTTTTTACTGTATCAAAAGTACTGTCAATAAAATTTCCTGTTTTCGACGAAATCTGAATTTTTTTAGTTGTGAGTAGCATTGGAAACAGTTACTCGATGCTAGAACTCACCTTGTTAGGATATAACCAGTTCCAGGTTTCTAAAAATTGAATTCAAACAAGCAAAACGTTCACTCATTTCCAATGTTGAAATCAAAAAGGACTAGCTGGAATTAACCAAGTTTATCGTTTTCTTATAACTTAATTCCAACAAGAATTCCCCCCATTTTCGAATAAAAACCACTTACATGAGTTCAGGCTTTCCTTGTCAGATTGTAGCCTAGTAACAAGATCTTTTTGAAAAGTTTATTAACATAATTCAATTTTCAACAATAGATAAGATCTATATTGTTCGAGCAGTTATAGCAAGTATTGCAATTTCAAATACTTGAAACTGTTTGTTCAATGCTAGGACTTATAATATTGCGTTGTAACAAGATTTCAGAAACTTATTAATTTCTTCTAGAAACAGAATTTTTATAGAGATTTCCATGCGCGCTTGATCTCTTGAATTTCAGGTCTGTAGCCGGTCTTTCAAGAGTCACTCAATGACCAGACTTATTATGTTAAGTGGTGATGAGATTCAAGTCTCTTGAATTCTAAAAAAACCTCCTCAAGCCTAAATTTTCTTGAAGAAATCAATATTATCGATATAGGTAGAATAATTTTTATTGATATCATGACTTGCAACAATATTCAATCTATATTTCAAAAAGTGAAAGATAGATTCTCTTATAGAAATCAGTTATAGACATAGATAAAATAATTTATTGATATGATGACTTGTAACAAAATTATAATATGACTCAACAATATTTCCGATTTATCTTTAGAGAAGTGAGATAACTTTTGAAAGTGTTAAGAATTGTGAATATTTGTGACGGGACTAACTTTCCAAAAACCATTGATAAAACAATGGGTCCAAAAAGGAGAAATCTTTGTCTGGACTACGTGATTGCGTTTTTTGGGCTCTGTCTTCTGGCTGATAAAGGTAAGTTCATTCATTCATATATTCATTCATTGCATGTACTTTCAAAAACTTACAACAATGAGAGGTTCAAAGCTCTGAGCAAAAACTAACCTCATTGATATCAACTTAATTTCAAGAAAATTATATTGACATACCTGAATGATAACTCTATTTGTTGACTGTTTAGGCATAGCTAAACGAAAAATATTATTGTCAACATCAGCTGTTGAAGCGCACAAGAAGCAGACGAAAGCGTCTAACGTTTTGGCATCAGAAATTTGGTATTTTGTAAGTTATAAAAAATACTCATTATATAGAAATCAACCCAAGTTATAAGCATTTGTACTCAAAATGGAGAAACTGAAATTACCTAACTCCATTTTATATTATTAAGATTATCGTTCCATTAATTTTATTCCACTTCCAATCGAAATTGATTAAATAACAATAATCAACTAGATTCAGCCATAGAGATACAGTATGCCACAATTAATTATTATTATTTGTAGCCGTTATAGTTGTATTTCTCATCATCATCACTCTCATTACTCAAACACAGGCCTGAGAGCTAATGTGGGCAGCACCATCAGAAAAATGAAAAAATCAAGAATTTTCATTATTGAAATTTTATTTTCCTGCAACTCTCGACCTCTCAATTTCATTTTGAATTCTAAGAAACATCTCTCTTTTCCACAAGAGGATCAACAAAATCCAAGTTCTTTCTTGGAAACTTCTGTAATATTTTATATGAACGTCGTTACTCATATTACTACAAGATATATTATCATGATTTGGACTTGAGGAAAATGAGTCTTCAAAAAATTCCATGGAAAGTAATGTATGTTCTTCACTACTTGAAAACTCATCCCACAATAACATGGTAATTATGAATAGAGGATGTTTTCTGGGAAGTTGAGACTCAAAGTAATTTTATTAAAACTCACTGCGGATTCTCGAAAGAATTAGAATCAGATCTTTTGTAATTTCATTTTTCAAATAGAAAACTTAATTTCTCTGAGAAGGTTACAATTCTTCTCTGGAAATAATTATAATAGCTATTATAGAGGCTGCAAACAATGTTTGTTCTACACTCTCCTACAAAATATAGGTTTAACGGACATAAATATTAAATTAATCGAAATTGGTTAGAAATTGATCTAGGACTTCTAGGTTGAGCCTGTTTGCGAATTTGAAGGAATTATTTCCATTGAGATTAGAATTCTGATTGGTGAGATTTCAGTTACTATCTGGTTGAAAAATCTTGATGATATATTATCGTAGATTCAACTTTAAACTTAGGGCTATTTAAATTAATTGATAAATAAAATGAAAAATCAAATACCCTTTTTTAAAAGTATTATTCTAATCACATTGAGAATGGACTTGGACCCGAAACATGTCTGTAAAAATAATACTTCTAAAGTTTCTTGAAAAAAGGTGTTTGATTTTTCATTTTATCATTGATTAATAACTGTTCATAATACTAGAAAATAAATTGAATATATTATTAGAAATTTTGTATAACATTTTTAGATTTTCTGTAGAATAGTATCAAACCAAAATCGTGGATAAATTCATCCAATTCGTCCAAGTCATCTAAGCTTAGTTATCTGGTACAGTTGTTTGGCAGAGTATCTCACAAAATCTCTTTTTTGAGGCCTACTGAGAAAACCCCTTACTCAGCAAAAACTTCCGATAACTTGACTTACTACATAAACCCTGCCAAAATTGAAATTCATCAATTTTTGCTACGCTGTCTTTCGTTTTCCCCACCCCAATATTCTTCTTCCTGTTCTTTCTTCTTTTTCTTCTTTTCTTCGTCTTCTTCTTCTTCTTCTTCTTCTTCTTCTTCTTCTTCTTCTTCTTCTTCTTCTTCTTCTTCTTCTTCTTCTTCTTCTTCTTCTTCTTCTTCTTCTTCTTCTTCTTCTTCTTCTTCTTCTTCTTCTTCTTCTTCTTCTTCTTCTTCTTCTTCTTCTTCTTCTTTCTTCTTTTTCTTCTTCTTCTTCTTCTTCTTCTTCTTCTTCTTCTTCTTCTTCTTCTTCTTCTTCTTCTTCTTCTTCTTCTTCTTCTTCTTCTTCTTCTTCTTCTTCTTCTTCTTCTTCTTCTTCTTCTTCTTCTTCTTCTTCTCCTCCTCCTCCTCCTCTTCTTATTCTTCTTCTCTCTAATCCAACCATTCACCCAACCCTTTCAATTTTGAATTCTTCTTTGAGCTCGTCTGCGTTACTTGCCTATCTATATCTTGGGGCAAACTCGCTTTGAGAAATTACACGAGAGTCTGATATCGAGATGAGCTTTGGGTTCTGAGAAAAAGGTTTTCGAAGGAATTTTCCTGTATGTGTGTGTGTGTGAGAGTGTATGTGCGTGTGCGGTTCCATAATGTAAATGAAAATGGTCTTGTACGTCATGCACAAGGACATTCTGGAACTCAAAGTAGATGTTTCAAGCTGGATTATAGACGAGAAACTGATTAAATGGACTACAATGAGATATTATGATTCTTTTCGCAGGATCTCGAAAATTACTATTAGAATAATAAATATTGTTTGTTTGTCAATGGCGCAACAGCCCTATGAAGGGCCTAGGCCTACCAGCTGGTTGCCAGTTTCATATTCACTAAACTATACAGTTCATCCAAGCAAAGAAGACACTCCGGCAAGACGGGAAAACGACTCCAGCCTGGCCAATACCGGCCCAAAAGCCATAAATTCTCATTAAGAATAATAATAAGAACTGAAAAAGCTGTGATCATTTCCTTCATGGAAGTCTATTCATTTTTTGCTTTAAAATTTTGAGTTGAATATGATATTATAAAAATTACTAATATTTATTCAAATTTTTTCAACTTATATCTTTTATAACAGCCTTACAAATTTTTAATTGATGTTTCATATTTTTTTACCTTCAGAAATTGAAATTTGTGTTTAATTTGAAAGTGTGAGCGTAATCGAAACTAATAGGCCTAGAAAATTTGTGAATCATTTACGTTTCAAGTGTGAACTAATAATCAAAAACTTCGTAAAATTGGGAAAAGTTACGTTTTGGACTATGTCTGAATTCCATTGCATATTGTATTTTAATCTTTTGAATAAATGTTGAATTATCATCATTAGTTTTAAATTATCATCATCAGAGTTATAAATAGTAATATTTTCAAATTTATTCATGATATGGGAATTGGCAGATTCATAAGAAATCATTTTCTTCATTGCCTTCCTCTCTGATCTTCCTTTTTCTCTCTCTTATACTGATTTTCTCTCTTGGAATCTCTCCAAAATTCCTCTTCTTCTCCCTCATTCCCTTCTACTTAATCCCGTTTCGTTTGTCGTTGATAAACTTTTTCAACAATCTGTCGGCAATCGACAAAGTTTATTATCGCATATAACTTGTGATTTGTACATTTATAGAACAGCCTTCAAATACTTGAGGCTGTAGGAGGAAATTTCTCCCATCAACTTGCAAGTGACTGATTCGAAATTTATCGAAATCAAATGACTTTCGTACAAGGTGCTGAGGAAATGTAATGAACTCTTCTGAGGATGTAGAGCTCATTCACATATCATAACTTATTTACACGCCACATCCTTGTGCAAAATATAATGTTATACAGTTCATAATCATATGATTATGATCTTTATAATAGATAAATATAAGAGCTTCTATGTATTAAGAGCTGGGTGGTTCTGTAGTCTTTGATTAGATGTGATTTCAAATGTTAAGAGGCCTTAATACCACTCGAAAAAGCATGAAAAAGATTTACTCCTTCGGTCGCTATTTCTCAAGTTAGGTATGTGAAAATGGTACCCTCCATTGGGAGATTGGCTGTCGTTAGTAAAGACAGTCAGTCGTTTCTCGTCTCTGGAGGAATAGTAATTGTTGCTTTACACTCTAACTAATTAACTGCATGTTATTCAGAGGTGTTCTGCGCCGTCAATTGGTTGCGGAGACTGGCTTATGGTTGAGAGGATCAATGTGCTAACCACACGTTACCTCTATCCTGGTTGATGATTATTTGCTTGCTGTATGGTCTGTCCGGCCGGGGGGGAATTCTGGCGGGGTGAAGGTTTCGGCTCGGCCAGTGTTGGTTCGGGGACTGTAGGTTCTGATTGAGAATTTATGGCTTTTGGGCCGGTATTGGCCGGGCTGGGACCGTTTTCCCGTCGTGCCGGGGTGTGTTCTTGGCTTGGACGGGCTGTATAGTAGAGTGAATTTGAAACTGGCAACCAGCTGGTAGGCCTAGGCCCTTCGTGGGCTGTTGAGCCAGACATACATACATATGTGAAAATGGTACCAAATTGTTCAGAAAGATTAGTAGAATATGCGTATCACCTGGAATTTTCAATATCGCTTTTCAATTTTTTGTTATTGAGTGTCAAAAACTGTAAAATTTTCTCTTTTACACGTTCCTGATCTTTAAGGTTGAGTGGTAGAAAGGACTTCCTAGTCCTAACTCCGCCTAATAAAGGATATTTTCATTTCATTTCATTTCATCTTTAAGTAATAGAATTTTTTTCCAAGGCTCTCGCCTATGGTAACATTCAGTTTAAAAAATAAACTTGTATTGATAGTACAAGCAATCAATATTGTTCTACAAGATGTTTTGATTTATTACATTAATAATGAAAATGGAATAGGAATATATTTGGATTAATAAAGAATAATTAAATAATCATTATAGAATAATAATCTTAAAAGAGATAGCAGGGAAGACGGAAGACCCCTCTCTCAGACTTTATCTCTCTTTTCCATTCTCTTTATTTCTCTCTCTCTTTTATTCCCTCTCTTTCTCTCTCTCTCTCTCTCTCTTTCTTCATCTCTCACTCTCCACCTCCCTATCACCCCTCTCTGCAGTAGAAAAACCCGGCAACTTTCAGCACTTAGCTGAGTGCTGACCCCCCTCAAACCCCCTTTGCGAGAAATGTATCCTCCAGGATTTATCTGGTAATTCACTTGCTCTACTCGCTGTCCTGTGCCGCACATTCCAACTTTTTATCTGTAAACTTTGAGCGCCGCCGACCCGTTATAGAGAGCAAGTTCATTATTTTATAATGAAGTGGCCCGCTGAGGCGCTGACTATAAACTTTGCTAAAACTTTGAAATCCGCTAAGCATTGCTATGATACATGGTGTCAAGGATGGTGCGTGTGGACTTTACTAAAGAGATTATTGAACAACTTTACTAGAAAATATGTAATTTCTGTATTTATTTAGCACTTATACGACATAGATATAATATTCTGTCCAAGCAAAGAAGACCCTCTGGCAAGATGGGAAAATGACTCAAGTTCAGTCGATATTATTAAAAAAATCATTAGTTTGTTCTGAAATCGTGGGAAACAATTTGATCTACTATTGAGACCACATATTTAGAATAATTCTTGAACTAATATTGACCATATAATTATTCTTCTCCTTTATCCAACCCATTTGTGCCCGTTAAGGTGTTGCGTGTAGATTCGAATATTAGTCAAGGAAAATGTTCCGTCAGCTGAGAACCTGAACAGCTTCAGACAGTCCTGAGAGAGCTGAGAATTAATAACAGTCATTCACCTATCTCCTAAATTGGCACCAGCTATTATTGAAGAGATCTAGTATGCTTTAAAGATTAAAGTTATCAAGATTGTAACTACGAATCATACCTCATGTTGAGATATTATTTTTCAACAGTGAGTTCAAACTATCGAATTTATTAACTCATTTATTAGTTAGCAATTTCAGATTACTAAATCAATTTGAATGAATTGTGATCAGGACAGGATTAAGATGAGGAACAAGATAGAAATGTGGATTAAGATATCAAGTCAAGTTTGATAAGTAAGTTTATTCAGACAATTTGCATTATGAGAATGAATTAAGATATCAAGATTGATTTGACATCGTGCTTTTGACCAAACCATAACAATTACTGCCACTGGCAATTAAATCTAATTTAATTCGTTAGCAGTGATATAAATTAGTAGGGATTGCGTGATCAGCTGTAACCCGCGATTTGAATTATTGTCTGAAGTATAGTCTGATCGAGCAAAGAAGACATTCTGGCGAGATGGGGAAATGAATCCAGCTCGTTCAATATTGTTTGAAACATTATAAATTTGGTCTCTTATTGTAGAAAACATTCTGCTCTACAATTTGAAACCAGATTTATAGTTTTTGAACCAATATTAGACAAGCTTGAGTCATTTTCCCATCTTGTCAGAATGTCTTCTCTGCTCGACCAGACTTTACTGGAGGAGTCATGCAAGGAATAATTCTGCTCGAGAATTGGGAGAGAGGCAAGGAATTGAGAGTAACAAGGAGAGGAAGAAGAGGAAGAAGAGGAAGAAGAGGAAGAAGAGGAAGAAGAGGGAGAAGAGGAAGAAGAGGGAGAAGAGGAAGAAGAGGAAGAAGAGGAGGAACGAGGAAAGAGATTTGTATCAGTGAGAATCAACGTAGAAATTATACGATAGATGATTTAAAACATCAAATTTCTTTTAAACTAAAACTAAAATTGAAGAGCAGCAGTATTATTTTATACCAACGGTCGAGCAACACTATTGGTAGTTGCTCGAACCAATCACAGTGAACGTCTCCTATTGGCCCAGCCAAGCTCCGCCCCGATTAGCGGTTCATACAAATGTTACAAAATGGCGATTCAAACATCCCACCTGATAATGTAAGATCAATAAAATAGTAACTATAACATGGAAAAAAAGTTATGAAATAATGGAAAAACAATGAAATAAGATAAAACAGTATCAAGTGTTTTGTTGATCACATTGGCGGCTCGTGCCCACGAAACAGGTGAAGTGCTGTACAGTAAAAGATACGAGCACTTCACCTGTTTCGTGGGTACGAGCCGCCAGTGGTTGATTTCGAAAATGACTCTTATGAGCTGAAACATGTAATGCTAAGATAAAAATTATTTCAAAGGGTACTGTGATTCATACTTCAAATAGAAAACATTAATATGTAGCCCCAAGAAAAAGAAAATATTCGTGCCAATTGATTACTTTTGTTACAGTTAGTACAGCTAGGGTCGATCTCATTTCGATTTAAACTCGCAGACAGTTCGTTGATTGTCCTGATAGAGCTGAGAACTAACAAATGAGTCATCAGTCACCTACATTGATTTCTTAACAACAGCTTTGTAGCTCGTGTAGCACTAAACTCACTAGAATACACGGATAACGCGCGTATTAGAGTCGGAAACCCGTAATGTGAACTTTTATCATTTTCCAATCACTATGTAAACATCATCATTCACTCACTCATCATCACCGTTGCTTGTAAATACTTGCTATCAAATCGAAATAATTATAAAAATAAATAATACTATATTACATAATGAGTGTGGAAAAGGCGTATTCACAAACGAATAATTATATTCTCCAAAAGAGTGGTACGCAAGTTTGGAAAATAATTATGAGTTTGTAAACTTTTCCACACGAATTATGTACATTTTTTTCGTCATACTAGACTGAGAAGGATTTATTAAAACCTCAAACAACTGAAAAAATTAACTGAAGCCAACATAACCTCAACACAACACCATAGCACAAACGCACACACTGAACTGTCATGGCGGCTTGTTCGACTCATTTATTTATATGTCGGAGTTAGGAAAAAACAGCTGGGCTAGATTTTCAGTGCTGTAATTATCATCGTGATGATGACTAGTGCTGTAATAACCATCAAAATGATTATTCCCGCATTCAGAACAGCTGATCTTTGATTTTCCTGTAAACGGCAATTCTCCAAACGCAAATGCTAGCTTGGAAAGTTGTGTATTACATATGAGTATGGCGGAAATAAATGAAATGCAGTACGTGTTAGTACAGTACTGTGTTCACTTGAAAGGATCTCGATTGTATAGTTGGCAATACATGGATTGCATAGTGGAATTATATACGACAGTATCCATGGTAGTACACAGTACACATATTGGAAAGTGACCCAATAGTTCACTAGACGATACCCAGAATACAGAGTGAAAAGGGACCCGTTGATATACTTGGCAGTACCCAATAAGCATAAGGAAAGGAACTCGATATAGTATACTTGGCAATATACCCCCTGCATTGGAGTAGAGCTTAGCCAAGTCCCACTTGGAGCTGTGCTTATCGCAGCTTCAACTTCATTGGCAACACAACAAAGCACACATCCGGACTTGATTAATTGGCAGGGAACGAAATTTAAGTCATCCCTGCGGTTAGTGTAATAAGTCCAAGCGAAGAAGACATTCGGGCAAGATAAAAATAAAATACAGCTCAATAAGAATTAACTAAAAAATGATTAATTTGGTCTCAAATTGTAGAAAACATTCTGATCTACAATTTGAGACCAAATTCATCATTTTTGAACCAATATTGACCGAGCTGGAGTCATTTTCTCATCTGACCATAATGTCTTCTTAGCTTCGACAGACTATATCCGAGCGGGAGTATCCTGTTTGCAAACTTGGGTGAAATTTGCCTGAAATTTGCGCCACTGTGAGCAGTTCTGTCCGTAACGGTCATCATTCATCCGGCGCTGACAGTGTGTCCCGCACTATGGGAAGGATGCTCCCAGATAATATGATGATACATCCATTCATATGTATATGTATAGTCTGTCCAAGCAAAGAAGACCCTCTGACAACATAGGAAAATGACTCCAGCTCGATCAATTTTGACTAAAAAATTGTTAATTTGGTCTCAAATTGTAGGAAACATTCCGATCTACAATTTGAGACCAAGTTTATAACTGTTGAACGAATTTTGATTGAACTGGAGTCATTTTCCCATCTTGCGGAGGGTCTTCTTTGCTGGGAGAGACTATACATTTATCTACAGCATACTCCAATGAAACTGACGGTTGGCGACAGCAAGTTATTAATGCTCAGCTCAGTCAAGACAGTTTTGAAGCGGTCTATGGAAGCGGAAATGTCAATTTGAGGTCTCTCCCCACTTTTTATGCTGTATTTGACCGTTCTTAGACTGTCCTGACAGAGATCAGTATTGATCAAAGTCATTATCCAAGCGCCAACTTCTTTGTAAACAGCTATAACGTAGCGTGTAGTGTTTCGCTGTATTGACGCCTTACTTAACACTCACATGCCCCCCTCCAACCCTTTTATAAAAGTTGGGGAAGGAGGATCTTCACACTCCCCGCTATAAGGTGATAGTGGAGGGGGGTGGGGAATGACATAGATAGATAGATGCATGCCTTTATTCACATGTAAACACTTTACAAAAGTTTTGTGGGCGAAGTTGAGGCATGTAAGCCCCCTCTTCCACTTAACCCACAAGGACATAAGGACACATCTCCAATATCTGAAAATGTGAAGGGACATCCCCCTTTCCTGATAATACTAGTAGTGGGAAATGTTTAAGATAAATGTTTAAGAGGACATCTCTTTTTTCTCTGCAAGAAAGTAAGAGAGCGAGAGAGTAAGGAATAGAAAAAGAGAAAAGTAAGAAAGGGAGGAAGAAAGAAGAGCAGGAGAGGAAGAGAGAAAGAAAGATAGAGAAAAAGGAATAGAGAACTAAAAAATAGAGAGATAAAGAAATGGATGAATAAAGAAAGAGAGAGGAGAGAAGATCAAGACAGGAAGAGGAAAAGAGAGAAAGTCAGATAAGAATAGATAAATGGGAGAAATAGAGAAGTAGAGAAGAGCAAGAGAGGAAGAGGGAAAGAGAGAAAGGAAGAAAGGAGGAAAAGAAGAACGAGAGAAGAAGAATGAGAAAGAGAGAGAGGAAGAGAGAAAAAGTGAAAGGGTGACGTGAATAGATTGAGTGAAATAGATTGTATGAGTGTACTACCTACTTTTCAGTAGTAAGGGGGTGTCCTCCAATAGGCTACCTTTCTTCTATCTAGTATTTATAGTCTGTTCGAGCAAAAAAGACCCTCTGGCAAGATGGCTTGAGAATGACTCCAGCTCGATCAATATTGGTTGAAAAATTATCAATTTGGTCTTACATTGTAGGAGAAATTCTAATCTTCAATTTGAGACCAAATTGATAATTCTTGAACAAATATTAACCAAGCTGGAGTGATTTCCCCATTTTGCCAGAGGGTCTTCTTTGCTTGGACAGACTATATTCAGAGAGACAGAGTGAGTACGATCTCTCAGAAGTGAGAGGGTTGTCTTACTCTCTTCTAACACCCTCCCCCCCCCCTCCGATAGTATCAAGGACGTTATCACCTTGCTCTACATCCCTTTCAAAGTGTCTCCTCATATCACAAAGTTATTCACACATAGACGTCCTGAAAACAAGAGTTAAAATCGGAACGGAACTGTTTCGAGTTAACTAGTTCACTAGTTGAAGAAGAAGTTGCAACGTGATTATGCTTACAATGAAATTCAGTGGCGGGTCGTGCCCACAAAACACGATTCATTAAATGAATTATAAGCGACGTGCCTCTGCCAGCACCATTCCCGGTGGTTCGGAACCCACCTAAAGCAGTAGGTCCATTCATATCTCATCATCATCCTTCCCATTACCCACGCACAGGCTTAAGAGCCATGTGGGCATCACCCTCAAAAAAAAAAAAAATTATTTTCTCCAGCATTGATGCTGTTCTGTGACTTCACAAACAATGTGATACCGGTTATAACATTTGTGGAAAATAATATATTACCCATAGCTACTTTCAAGAGAGCTACCTTATTAATGTTGAAACTATATATAATTGATAATAATGCGTTTCCAAAACAGGGTGATAGTGATCTATGAACAGGATCTATCGGTGAACGTAATGTTAAGTCAGGAACACTTTGGACTGCTCTTGGATGGGTGACCAGTATTCGGCCAGTAAGCGACCAGTATTATAACTACCCTTAAGGGTCTCCCCATCATTAAAAGCCATAAAAATATTTTTAAAACAGTCATAAGTTAACGTTAGATGATGACAATAATTAACCAAAATATAATTTTTTTCTATCTCGAATAATGACTCAATTAACTATACCCTATTCACGATCACTTGAGACGAAATAAAGAAAATTTTTGCATGTACAGGTAGCTATTTTTGTTTGAGCTTGAGGAAAAGCCAAGAACTGTGATTGACTACAGCTGTTCGACTGCGGCCAATCATCGTATGAAGTAATATTTTCCTTTATCCGCACACACGAGCAAAAAATTTGTTCATTTCGTCTCAAGTGATCGTGAATAGGGTATAGTCATCTCGACTGTATTAATGTTAAATAGGTTCTGACTTGGAACGATTAGAGAATCTAAGGTTCTGGAGTTCTGCGTCTGAAACTATAATACATTTATTCAGCATTCAGAAAATCAATCATTTAAATTCTTTAACTTCTCATCGAACACTTAAAGGAATTATTCAATGATTTAACAAGATTTTGGAATAAGTTCAATTCTTCGTGTAGATTAATTATACCTCTTCAGAGTGAACTATTGAGAAGTAATAATTGTGGTTTAAACCAATTCAGATAAACAGGATGATCTTCAATAACTATAATCGAATGAAACTAGTTGAACGTATAAACACTTTGTGGGGGTACGTTTTATCAAACTTTGTGAAATATGGAAATCAACCAACTTTGAAGCACTGGCGGCTCGTCAGGTGAAGTGCTCGTATCTTACGCTGTACAACACTTCATCTTTCTCCACAGCACGAGCGGCCAGTGCTTTGAAGTAGTTGTGAAACTTTGAACTTATTAACACGTTGTAGGGGTATGTTTTATCAAACTTTGTGAAATATGGAAATCAACCAACTTTGAAGCACTGGCGGCTCGTCAGGTGAAGTGCTCGTATCTTGCGCTGTACAACACTTCAACTTTTTCCACAGCACGAGCGGCCAGTGCTTTGAAGTTGTTGTGAAACTTTATTGTGTTAGTTAATCATATTGAATGATAAGACAAGATATTGCCTTGATTTGAATCTGTATAGTTTTACTGTAAATCTTGTCTCTCCATTCAACGTTGAATCAATCGTTGTCGAATCGCAATCAACTTCAATGCTGTAATGCGTTGAATCAACTCCCACAAAAACAACAAAGTTAAAGCTTGCGCATGCGCATTGTACGGTTTCCTCCAATCTTGATACTGTCAACAACTTCTCGCCTAAAGTGACAGGACTCTCCGCTCGGTCCTGTGGTATGGTTGAGCAGAGAAGACATTCTGGCAAGATCGGAAAATGACTCCAGATCGATCAATATTGGTTGAAAAATTATAAAATTGGTATAAAATTTTAGAAAACTATCTTCTCTACAATTTGAGACCCAGTTCATGATTGTTGAACCAATATTGATCGAGCTGGAGTCATTTTCCCATCTTGCTAGAATGTCTTCCTTGCTTGGACAAACGATATCTTTACATCGATCAGGAGGCTGGTGATGTAGAAGTGGGAGGGGTAGGGGGAGGAAGCAGAGAGATGTAGAAAGTGGTGTGGAACATGATAGGAAGAGGAAATGGACATGAGATGGGAAGTGCTTGGGAAAGGAATATGATAAAACATATTAAAACAACTCTTGAAGAGAGAAGTCCATGTAAGTTGATGTGATAGAAGACACATATCTATTTATCTATTATCACAATTGCGACTTGATAGCAAGTATTTTGAGCAAAGTGATGATTAGTGAGTGAATGATGAATTTTACATGTTCAATAAAAGATGATGAGAGATACATACATGATAGGAAACATCACATAGTAGAACATAACATAACAGAGATAGTAGAAAATGAGATGTACGGTAATAGAAACATAATACCTCTAAAACTCATATGTGAAACATATTATTGTCTGTACAAGCAATGAATACATTCAGGCAAGATGGGGGAATGACTCCAGCTTCTTCAATATCGGTTCAAAAAATATAAAATTAGCCTCAAAGTTTAGATCAGAATGTTTACTACAATTTGAGACCAAATCTATTTCTTTTAAACCAATACTGACCAAGCTGAAGTCATTTTCTCATCTTGCTAGAATTTCTTCTTTGCTTGGACAGACTACAGCCCCTAAACGAACAAAGGGAAACAGCTTGAATGATGTAACGGAAGGAAAGAACGAGAAATTTAAGTAACTTGATGAGTATATAGTTCTAAAGTTTCTGGTAGTTATTCATATTTAATGAGAGGCCAAGTTCTTGTCAAACCACTGATTCATAAAAAATTGAGTAATTGGATTTCAGTTGTAATGGAATACACCATTATCATCCTCTGAGATTGATAACCAGGGCCGTCGCGTGGATTGTAGCGCCCCGAGGCAAGAACAACCGCGGCGCCCCCCAAACTATCCCTACGTTTAAAGTCCACCACCACGCTGTCTGCAACAGTTGACATACCGGTACTAAGTTCATGTTCGAATGTAAGCAGTGGCGGATCCAGAACATTATTTTGGGGGAGGGTCAAAGAAGATTATGTGGGGAAACTTCCGGGGGTCTGGGTCAAAATTGGAAAAAATGTAATTGAAAACTAGTATTTTTAGACAATCTAGAGTTCAAAACCTTACAATTGTTTGTAATTTGAATCTATAGTTTTTAATTGGATTTAGGCTACTCATGAAATATACAGGATGTTTCAAGAGAAATGGAGAAATACTTCTCAGGCAGATTCCTTACACCAATTACAGAAAAAAGTTCCATGAGACTCCATGATAAATTTGTAATTTTAATAGATGGGGGTAGTTTCTTCAAATGAAAAACATTTTTATATAATTAATCACAGAACGAGACTTCAGAAATTGTACAAAATAATTTTACACCTATAGGAGAGACAGGATGTTGATGCGACGATTGCTTACTCATAACTTATTTATTTAATTCACATTCACTATCATAAGTTGTTCAAATCTAAAAATGGGGAAAAATTTACAATGCCGAGGCGCCCCCCAGGCCGCGGCGCCCAAGGCGATCGCCTCGCCCACGCGACGGCCCTGTTGATAACGTTCACCAGAAATTGATAATGGTGTATCTAGATTATTCAATAAATCAGTAGTTTTATAATATCTTGAGTTTACATTTGATAAGGAAATTAGGTATTAGGAAGCTGATTATGATAAAGAATTAAAAGTGAAAAATGGATAAATGATAATATAAGTATAGTCTGTCCAAGCAGAGAAGAACCTCTAGCAAGATGAGAAAATAACTCCAGCTCGGTCAATATTTTTTCAAGGAGGATTGATTTGGTCTCAAATTGTAGATAAGAATGTTCTCTACGATTAAGACCAATTCAATAATTTTTAAAACCAATATTGACCTAGCTGGAGTCATTTTCTTATCTTGCCAGAGGCTCTTCTTTGCTTGGACAGCCGATAGTAGGTGATATTTCCCTGCTTAAAACATGGACGAATCAACACGTTTGCAGTGATGACTTAGTGCTTGGACTGACTTTATCTACTATGATTTCTTCATGTTAAAAGAGAGAGAACCAGGACAAAAACTTAAAAATCACCAGAGGAAATAAAGAAGAATTGAGGTATGATAAGACTGATAATTGGGAAGATATGAGAGAGTATGTGTGTTTGATGAAAGAAATTGAAAAGAGATGGGCAATAGAGGATAAAAGAGGGAGATTCAGATTCAGATTCAGATTCAATCACTTTATTCATGTAGATTACATAATACAATAATTCGAATCCTATGCTATAAGAATAAAAATAAATACTAATTACATTATGGTTTGCTTAAGTTGGCTAATTATAAACTATGAAAACTTGCAAAATAAGACAGATGTAGGATTCAATAAGCTACCGGTAATATAAATTTGTGCTGTATCTACATAAAATGGCGGAGTTTAGACATAAAAATGTCCATTTTTGGAGAGGGATGTTCAAAGACATCTCTCCTATTGAAAAGAGAGAGAGAGTGTGAGTGAGTGTGTGAGCGGGAGTAAAAGAGAGAGAGAAAGTTTTTTGGAAGCTATAAGACGTATGTGTGTTTTATGAGAGAAGATGAGAAATTGAGAGAAAAATAGAGAGTGAGAGAGAAAAAAACTAAAAGAGATATGAAGAGAGAAAGAGTTATTGTAGAAGAGTGGGAGTATAAGGATGACTGAGTAGATCTGTCGCCGCTTTAATACGCTAATTAAATTTGTCTGTGACAATGAACGCAATAAAGAAGCGTCTTTTCTTTGGCTTGAAAATTGTGAACAGTAACTTTGTTAATTAAAAGAGTGCTTCACTGCCAAGCTATACTACGCTCTGGCCAACTTAAAAATTATTTCTTTTTTATTTTCCGCACCCACTCCACAGATAAAGCCTTTCCAAACAAAGAAGTCATTCTGACAAGATGGAAACATGATTCTAGCTCAGTCAATATTGGTTCAAAAATTATGAATTTGGTCTCAAATTGTAGATCGAAATGTTTCCCACAATTTGAGACCAAATTTTAAATTTTTGAAACAATATTGACCGAGCTGTAGTCATTTTCCCATCTTGACAGAATGTCTTCTTTGCTTGGACGGACTATAACTGGATGAAAAAACGAGTTACCTCATTTATAACTGACAATTTAGCCTCGACAATGTCGAATATCTTGACAATATTTATTCCCCTTCTTATTAATCAAACCTACTTGTAATTTTTTGGGTGAGACTTTATTATCACGCTATTTATTATGTAAGAGGATACTCTTGAAAGAGTTGTTCTCAATTTTACAGATGAGATTCAATAAGTTTATTTTGTGAATAAATGTTCTTGATGTTCTCAATAGAGATATTCTCACTGAACTAAATACAGGGTTTTAAGAATAGTGGGGTTACATTGCTTTATATAATTTATCAAGTTGCAATTACACTAATAGATTATACATCAAATGAAAGAGTAATTCGAACAGTTTTTAATTCTAGTGTTATATATGTCATACGCACTGGCGGCTTGTGCCCACAAAACAGGTGAAGTGCTCGTATCTATTACTAAAGAGAACTTCACCTGTTTCATGGGCGCAAGCCGCCAGTAGTCATACGGTGCACTATACAGTCTACATTCAAGTTTTTTCAAAAGTTGATGAATTTTACCACAGTGTACCGGAATTTTCCTCTGATCCAGTAAAAACGCATGTCCCAAGCTAATCTTATGGGGAAAGATATGCTTTTTCGAATGAGCATAGTAAATAAGTAGACGAGCTCCTTGAAAAAGACAACAACCAGAAAAGATTACTGACAAGAATGAAAGAAAAAATATTATCGAAAACAGAAAAATAAAAAAGATGAATTGCGAACTCACTGCGATTACTGCAGATGGAATTCATACTGAAGTGCTCGTTCACATTATTATAATGTTTCATATATAAATATAAAACTTGTCTGAATCGACAAACCATTAATTTTTGGTTAATAATTTGGTTAACAACCTTCAAAGCTTCAGTTCATTCAAACTCGAGCAGTTCTGAAGTTGCTAGTATTATATCTATATCTATAAAAGCGAAATGGCACTGACTGACTGACTGATTCATTCATTCATTCATTCATTCATCAACAGAACTAAAAATCCACTGAACCGAATGCGTTCAAATTTGGCAGGCATGTTCAGTTGGACGTTTAGACGCGCGCTAAGAACGGATTTCAGGAACTTTTCAAGGATACGCCAAATATTTAACTTTTTCTATAGTTTTTCGGCGTTTTCTCAATTTTTTCGAGAACCAATCGGTAGAAAATGTCGATATTTGGTGGGTATGTTCAGATAAGGTCTAAAAATGTCGTGTTAAGATATTTTTGAATTCCGTTCAAGATTACGCCAGTAATCAGGTTTTTAAAAATTGTAGATGTATTGCGGGTTGCATATCTTCCGCCTTAATACGACCAATCCTTACTGTAAATTCAATGGTTCAGCGAGATTATAGATAAACTAATTTGGAAGATATTAAATCAAGTCTCAAACTATGTCCGATATAGTTCCCAAGGTTACGCGCAATATTAGCGTTTTACTATTTTTCGGAATTTTCAGAGTTTTTTCTTGGATTTTTCGAGAATAAATTGGTAGAAAATGTCGAAATTTGGTGAACAAGTCCAGATTAGGTCTGGGAATGCTGTGTTCAATAAGTTTTGAATGCCTTCTGAACGGAATTTGCAGGCGAGCGAAGTGAGCCTGTTTGCTTTAGCTTACACCGACAGAGGTTATGCGGGCGAGCGAAGCGAGCCTGTTTGACTCACTGACACTGCTGATACTGTCGGGGGTCCAGGGGGCGGAGCCCCCTGGCTAGGCGGAGAAGGCGAGCGAAGCGAGCCTGCCGGCTAATTAGTTTATATACTCATTATGATTATTATTTCTTCTCACAATACTCTAGCACTACGCTAAATTATTATTCAAATCAAACAAATTCCTCAAAAACATATCCAAAATGATATTAGTCTATCACAATTAATACGAAAATACCTCTCGACCTCTATCAACGAACGTTTGACTTTGAAACCATTATAGGATAATTTCGAGTTTCATGACAAACAACAAACGACCAAACGAACCAAACATTTCGGCTTTGATCTCCATTATTTTGTCGAACGTCAGCCTCTCAAAGGCCCAATTCATTATAAATTATTCATGTTTTATTACTGTTAATTCTATAAACAGATGAAATTTATTTGTAATGTGACACAAGTACAGAATTCTACCCGACGGAAGTTTAGAATAGACTGCTTTGAAGAGCCAAATCCAATTATGAAGTACTGGTTCATGTATATAATATCATCACTTGCTTCTGATATGTATACATAGTAATGTGATACTACCACTCGCCCCTATAGTCTGTCTAAGCAAAGATGACATTCTGGCAACATGGGAAAATGACTCCAGCCCGGTCAGTATTGGTTCCATAATCATACATTTGGTCGCAAAGTGTAGATCTGAATTTTTTTCTAGAATTTGAGACCAAACTTATAATTTTTGAACAAGTTTTGACCGAGCTGGAGCCATTTTCTCATCTTGCAAGAATGTCTTCTCAGCTTGGACAGACTATATAATGTATATATCAGCTCCTATAGTGATGTGATATCCCCCTACCAAGCCCTACCAAGTATATTGAAATTTAGCCAGTGTATTCATTTTCAGCTTCCCCAGCTTGCTCTCACCATTCAAGGCATGAGTTGAACGTTTCAAATAATATTATAACAAGCTTTTGAAAACCAATTAAAATTTGTGAACTGAATAAAGTTGTTTCAACGTTGTTGCAGAGACAAGCAGTCTTTCCAAGCAAAGAAGACATTCTAGCAATATAGAAAAATAACCCCATATCGGTCAATATTGGTTGAGAAATTTCAGATTTGGTCTGAAATTGTAGCAAACATTGTAATCTAAAATCTGAGACCAAGTTTAAAGTTTTTGAACCAATATTGACCGAGCTGTAGTCATTTTCATATCTTACCAGAATTTCTTCTTTGCTTGGACAGGCGATAGTAGGTGATATTTTCCCGCTCGAAACATAATCAACACGTTTGCAGTGATGACTTATGGGAATGTTTCGTTTTCCCTAGTGCTTTCATGAAAGTCATATCAAATAAATTTATTGAAAGTTCAATAAATGACATTGCAAATGTATCCTTTTGGCAAACTTAGTGGAAAAATAAACATGAATTTGTTTTTGAATGTCTTTGTGTTTGGAATATTTTCCATGAAATTGATGATACATTTTTCCCTTGAAGATGAATGCAATAGCTTTTACAACACAATTATTAATTGGAATTTTCTATCTGGAACCATAATATTGATATTCTTATAAATGCAGGTTAAATAATCTATTCGATTCTTCCTTTTCGATTACTGAATTAATTCGTACAATAAACAATCAGCTGAAATTTCATATCATAATAATTTTTTTGATATTTGATAAATTTAAGTGACAATATTTTTATGAAATATGATCTATTATCCCTTAACTACAATAGATTCCTCAATAGAGAATCCATTGAAGTTCATTCAAAATCTATTCTCCTATCATCATAATATCAATATTTTATAAGTGTAGGTGGAATAATTTCTATAATAACAGGTTTTGGAATTAATCAGACTTTATTCATTTGCCTCTGTTTTTTCATCACAATATTAATTTCTATGTAAGTAGAATAATTTTATTCTATTTTTTCCGTGATGGTAGACTAAAATAGGTTCTCTTATAGATAAGTCATCAGAATTTATCCATTTTTTATCCTTCTATCATCATAGGGCCTAATATAAATTTAATTTATGGGAGTAAGTGCAATGATCTCAATGACATGTTTGATTTTTATCTTGATTATAACTCTAACGGGCTCTGCAATGGGCTATTTATTAGAATATGTTCAATTCACTATCATTATAAAGTGAAATATCTATTGTTAGAATAAAAATTGAAGATTAAATAGTCTTTTTTAATTGTTAGTTTTTTCCTTGATGATAACTACAATAGTCTTTGCAATCGACAATATTCATTAAAATCTTTCCATTTTCTATCTTCCTATCATGATTTAAGGTTGAGTGGTAGAAAGGACTTCCTAGTCCTAACTCCGCCTAATAAAGTATATTTTCATTACATTCCATTTCATTTCATTTCAATTCATCATGATATTGATAGTTGATAAAAAAATTGGAAAATATTCCACGCTAATGAGAATTCTCTCAACTTGCCTATAGAATTATCTCCTTTTCTTTTCTCTCGCTCTCTCTCTCTCTCTCTCTCTCTCTCTCTCTCTACGGTTGAGTGTTAATGGGAGGGATATCCTTGCATATCCTTCTCCAAGAATGGACATCTTTGTCCAAACTCCGCCATTTCATGTAGATACACCACAATCATATTATAACAGTAAGAATATTAGATCCTATATATCTGTCATTTAGTAAGTTCCTTGCATATGTATTTCTTATTTGAACCAATCGTGTAATTAGATTTATGTTTAATTTTTAGAATCTAGGATTTAAGATCGTAATTGCTGTACCATACTTGAATAAAATGAATAATCTAATCTTATCTCTCGATTGTAATTAGTATAATTTTCATTTATTTTTATTCTCACAGCATAGGATTTGAATTACTGTATTATGTAATCTACATGAATAAAGTGATCGAATCTGAATCTGAATCTCTTTCTCTCTATCTCTCTCTCTCTCTCTCTCTCTCTCTCTCTTCCATTTCTCCTCACTCTCAAATCGTTTTATTCCGAGGATGCAAAATTAAACGGCCATCAAATTCGCTTTAAACGTCCGTCAACGGTTGACGAGGGCCACTCAGCAGAGTAAGACAGTCCAGGTACAGTTGGCGCAAGCTGAGAAGACACTCCGCTACTATGCAAAATGTATTGAAACGTGGTATCTTCTCCGCTTGCGCGAGCAGTGCTTGCAGGTGGCATGCATAAATGCATATGCAACTAATGGCTTTTTAATGGTTCTTGGCCTGGGTTGCCTTTTCCTATGACTTTATAGGCTGCTCTGAATTCTCAAACAGTTGGGGGATGTTAGTTTTTTTTTTGGGGGGGGGGGATGATTTGTGGACTGTGATAAAGAAATGGAGATAGACTTGGTGGAAGAAAGAGGAAAGATATGAAAATTCCGTAAGGGATATTTGTTGAAGGGTGGAGAAAGACTGATAAGGAGTTGAAGATGAAAATGGTGGAAGAAAAAGGAAAGAGAAAAAGGCTATAGAAATACGAGAATAAGTACGAAATTGCTGACAAAAGAAGTAGATGTTTGTTGATGGGTGGGGGAAGACTTGAATGGGGATGAAAAAGGTGGCAGAAAAAGAAAAGAGGGAAAAATCTATGTAAATGCACTGGCGGCTCGTACCCACGGAACAGGTGAAGTACCCGTATCTTTTACTGTACAACACTTCACCTGTTTCGTGTATAAAGTATAGGAGTAGTGACTGAAAGGAGAGATTACAGAGATAACGTCTCGTGAAAAACGGGATTGTCAAAATCTTTTGATCTAGAATAGAAAGATTTTTTGCGATGAAAATTGGAGCCATTGGCATTCTCTGGAGTATTCTCTAGAATATTTCTTGATTATCTCAAAAAACTGTTCGAGTTGAAAACTTCAAACTGGTTTAATAGAATTTCCCAGCTAATTTTCCATGGATACTTAATATATTTGTACCTGCATGAGACCTAAAAACATTATGTGTGATTTTCGCTGGTTTTATAATAAAAAAAGGAGCTTGAAGGTATACAAACTTTCATTCTATTCCTTTTTAAAAAATAATCTTCCATTGAAATAAGGCAATAGAATCAGTTACCAACCCAGATAGCACGTAAGCTTATTTCAAGCTGTAAATTAAGTGGATTTTGAATTGGAAATTCCAGTTTGATCAAACCAGCCTAATTCAAACTTGTAACAGGCTGTAAGCAATCAAGCTGGAAGTATCAAATAAACTTGTAACAAGCTGGAATTTCCATTCTCAAAATCAACCTAGAATGTTCCAGGTACAGTCCAGCTTGTTTCAAGCTAGAATTAAACTTGATTCCTGCTTGTACTCTCAAGCTTTGCAAACGTGGTAACTTCTTAACTTGAATCAAGCTGTATTACAGCTGTTGACTGTAAGTTCCAAGCTTGAATCCAGCTTGTTGAATGGAACATTCAAGCTGGAAAACAGCTGGAAACCAGCTGTTTGTGCTATCAGGGAAGAATGTAAGCAACACTTCAAGACATAATTATTGAATAGGAATGATTAAACAGATTTATTTGACATCAAAATCAGTCTACCGGTCTCATAGACCGGTACATTACAGTTAGTGAAATTTTAATGATATCACGTTTAAGGTGTTAAAAGTCAGTTTCTTACAATCTCCATCTCGATTACAAGCGTTTTTGGGGGTGTATCCAACGAAACTTTTCTCTCTACTTGGTGTAAATGATCAACCTCAAAACTATTGCACATTCTTTTGAAAGACTCTGTATATGAGAGTGCATGCATCTCAAGTGTATGCCAAAATAGGTGGTTGTATATGTGACACTCTAATGCCGGGGTTTTCCAAGCACACTCAAAGTTGAGGGACCCTCAAATTTTGAAGAACAGCTGATATTTTCTATGATAAGTATAGGAAATGTAGTAAACTGTAGTAAACTTGAGGGTCCCTCAAATTTTGAAGAACAGCTGACATTTTCTATGATAAGTATAGGAAATGTAGTAAACTTGAGGGACCCTCAAATTTTGAAGAACAGCTGACATTTTCTATGATAAGTATAGGAAATGTAGTAAACTGTAGTAAACTTGAGGGTCCCTCAAATTTTGAAGAACAGCTGACATTTTCTATGATAAGTATAGGAAATGTAGTAAACTTGAGGGACCCTCAAATTTTGAAGAACAGCTGACATTTTCTATGATAAGTATAGGAAATGTAGTATGCATCCTCAAATTTTGAAGAACAGCTGACATTTTCTATGATAAGTATAGGAAATGTAGTAAACTGTAGTAAACTTGAGGGTCCCTCAAATTTTGAAGAACAGCTGACATTTTCTATGATAAGTATAGGAAATGTAGTAAACTGTAGTAAACTTGAGGGTCCCTCAAATTTGAGTGTGCCTGGAAAAAGTGGGCATAATTGAATATTTGGCATTCTAATATTGAATATGTGGCATTTAATTTTGCCACTCTATACTGGAATTTCTGTCCTCAGCCAGCGTTTATCCTAACAAGGAAAATTATGTTTGGTAGAGCAATTTGTTAAGACAATCTTTTCTTGTGTAACGATAACCGAAGCTTAAAAGCAGGAAAACAAGAAGGAAATTCAACTTCGAAACTCTTCAAACTTTATTAGGCCCAATCGACTCCTTAGATTCCCTCACTCTCTCACCGAATCTCTTCAACCCCTCCTCAATGCCTCCTCAGAGCTCCTCTACCCCTCCTCAACACTCCCTCAAACCTCCTGAACCCCTCCTCAAAGTTTCTCAACCATTTCTTGAACCTCCTCATCGCTGCTTCCTTCTCCGTCCTCTCACAACAACAATCCATCCAATAGGAAACCATTCCAAGTAGCCTCCTCGTGTATCGTCTGTCCAAGCAAAGAAGACATTCCGACAAGAAGGGGAAATGCCTCCAGCTCGGTCAAAAATTGTTCAAAAATCATAAATTTGGTTTCAAATTATAGAAAAAATTCTGATCTATAATTTCACACAAAATTCATCACTTTTGAACCAATATTGACCGAGCTGTAGTTATTTTCCCCTCTTGCAAGAGTGTCTTCTTCGATTGGACAAACTGTATCACAGCCTGCGAACTTTATCCGAACCAGTGAATTATTCCTCGCAATTTTCTCAGCGGTACAAATATCCATTAGAGTCTGTCCAAGCAGAGAAGGCATTCTGGCAAGATGGAAAAATGAATCCAGCTCGGTCAATATTGGATTTAAAATTGGTAATTTAATCTCAAATTGTAGAGGAGAATGTTTCCCACAATTTGAGATCAGATGATAATTTTGTAAACCAATATTGACTGAGCTGGAGTCATTCTCCCATCTTGCCAGAATGTCTTCTTCGGTTGGATAATACTATACCAACTCTCTATACATAGGCGCGCGATTTAATGGACTTTTATAGGACGACTGGAAAAGCACCCTCGAGCATTGTAAATAAGTAGGCGAGCTCCTTGAAAAAGACAACAACCAAAAAAGATTACTGACAAGAGTGAAAGAAAAAATATTACCGAAAACAGAAAAAGAAAAAAGATTAATTGCGAGCTCACTGCGGTTACTCAAGATCTGGTTGTTATCCGGTTGTTTTATTGGGCTTCTATTATTGCCGGTGGGAAAATGGGGATAATACGAATGGGACTAAAGAGAGAGAGAGAGAGTGAGTGAGAGAGGAAGAGAGAAAGAGAGAGAGAGAGAGATTGGGTATAAGAGAGTGAGTGTGAGAGAAGAAAAAATCGGTTATTTGAGAGGGGAAATCGCTGCATGATAAGAAAGGGAAATATGCTTTGAGAGATATGAAGAAAGAATGGATTAAGAATTGTTGTAGAGGAAGAGATATAAATTCGGATCCATTCACTTTATTAATGTACATTACATAATATATCTGCTCAAATCCTATATTATGCTAAGAATGAGACTACCTAAGTACCTACATCGTTCGCTTGAATTACTAAGTATAGGCTTTGGAAACTTATGAAAATGATTCTAATGTAGAATTCAATGTTCAAGGTTGTGTAACTGGTGCTGCAAGTTTCATGAAAAGCGAAGTTTGGACATATAAATGTCCAATCTTGGAGAGGAAAGCTCATGAATATACACCTTCTATCAACACTCAACCATTAGCAGAGATTGTATCATATTAAAACGTCAATAGATACGATATGTATTGGATATATTTAGATATTATATCATATTAAAACGTCTTTCATCGTATCTATTGAATATATTTTATCAAATTTGATGGACCAGCTATGGTGCTGTCCCTTCTTCGGGAGATTGGCTGTCGTTAAAGGACACAGCCAGTCGTTTCCCGTTTCTGGAGGAACAGTAATATTGTTGCATTACACTCTAACTGATTAAATGCATCTTATTCAGGGGTTTCTGCATCTTCACTTGGTTGTGAAGACTGGCTTATGGTTGAGAGCATCGACGTGCTAACCACACGTTACCTTTATCCTGGTTAATGATTATATTCGCCCGCTGTATTTTCTGTCCGGGCTGGGGGGGTGGGGTCATTCTGGCGGGATGGGGGTTGGCTTCGGCTCGGTCGGTGTTGATACGGGGGCTGTGGGTTCTTTTGAGAATTTATGGCTTTTGGGCCGGTATTGGCCGGGCTGGGGTCGTTTTCCCGTCTTGCCGGAGTGTCTTCTTTGCTTGGATGGACTGTATAAATTGATGAATATGGAACTGGCAACCAGCTGGCAGGCCTAGGCCCTTCATAGGGCTGTTGTGCCATTGACAAAAAAAGGTTATGGTGCTGTGATAACTTTCGAAGGGTGGAGTTTGGTAATATAAATATCCAGTCTTGGAGAGGTTTCCTGAAGAATAATATAGAAAGGGCTCAAGCCTTTTTCTTCTTCCCTGGATCATCATAAAATGATTATGTAACCATGTCAATTGTAAAATATTCTCCACATTAACACTCAGTGACAGAGAGAAAGAAAGAAACGAGAAAAAGTGAGTGAAATATAAAACAATCGAAGATGAGTGAGAAGAAAGAGTTACAGGGTAAGAGAAGGATACTTCTTTTGAGAAAATGGAGCAAGAGGGGGTGTAAGGGAGAGAAAAAGTGAAAACAATCGAAAACCTTGTAGGGAAAATCGTCGCAAAGGGGATAAAAGGGAAATATGTTTTGCGAGAAGTGTTAGGAAAATGGAATCGCTTTTTCTTGCCAGAGGAATTCAACTGTGCGATATCGTCTGTCCAAGTGGAGAAGACATTCTGGCAAGATGGGAAAATGACACCAGCTCAGTCAATACTGCTTCAAAAATTATAAATTTGGTCTCAAATTGTGGGTCATGAATGATTTTTCAATCTACAATACATCATTTCACATTTTTCAATCAATATTGATTGAGCTGGTGTCATTATCCCATCTTGCCAGAATGTCTTCTTTGCTTGGACAGACTGTAGAGTGTAGATGCAAGCCCTGTAATGCGATATCACTTTTGTCTTAGTCGTTCCCACAAACACCTTCAAACATGCATACTTCTTCCTTATATTCTTTTCTTGTTTTTCTTGCTTCTTTTATTCATTTTTCTTTTCTTTCTTTTTTGTATTTTCTTTTTTATATACAGATTCCTCTTTTTCCATTGCAAAGCATGCTTAAATTCTTGTTCCAGTCTTCGCTATTATATTTAGCCTATACTTCTCAATTCGCCTTTTTTAATTCGTATCAAAATTTATTTTTAGTTCTACCTTAGCCTATAATACACAATCCAGAATCTGGAATGAGTAATTGATGATAGCCTATACAATCAATATCAATAATATGAATACTTATTTTGTGAAAAAATAATAATTTTCGTGTTACCTGGCTGGCTCAGGTCAGGTGTCAGAGTTTTCAGGTCGCTCCTGATCAATTTCAGTCATTATTCTGTAATCAATATATACTATCAGCCAGAATAAACTGAAATAGTAGCCAACGTGAGCAATAGTAATGAATAAACAGTCTATACTAATAGACAGTATAATAGTAAACTTATAGAGTTTTATATACTATTATACTTACAGTATAATAGTAGTATAGACAGTAAATAGTAAACTTCAGTTTCAGTACTGTTCACTTTGGCTGATACGGTATTAGGAAATAAATACTTTATTATTGGAATTATATAAATTCATGTGAATTCCACATATTTACCTAAACTCTCAATCTTTTTTACACTTTCTATCATTTTCTTATCTGCATCTTTTCATCCGCGACCTTCATTTTTCAACTTCTTCACCTTATTACTTCTCTTTTGTTTTTCATCTTCCACTTTTTAGTTTTCCATTTTGATATACTTGTTGATAAGATCGAGTGATATAGTGTGAAACATTCAATCATTTGAATTATAGATAATGGAAATCATACCAAGACTCAAATCTCACCAAATCATATCATATCAAGTGGATGAAATTCTCAAAACTTTAGAAATGTATTATATCCTATTCATCTCACATGTATATTCTGAGTGTAAAATTAATAACTCCCTCAAAATGTGATAAAAGACGTCTTAGAGAATGTGTTCCAACCAATAAGTTTATTAATTCCTGTCAAATAATGAGCCTGGATAATGATTTTTATAATCTTCAAAATTTGTAAAAATTTGAACATTAAACTTTAAACTTAGGGCTATTTAAAATGATTGATAGATAAAAAAATCGAATACCCTTTTTTAAAACTATAAACATTTTATCCATCAATTTGAAAATATCTTATAACCTTCAAATTTCACGTAAAAAAGGGTAGAAGCTTCATTTCTAAATCTACATGGAAATTATATCTATTCCAGTCTGTGTGGAGAAGACACCATATCTTTCTTCCATTTCCATATCTTTCAAATCGTCCTCATTTCTCAAACGTTCTTTCTCCCTCACACTCTCTTTCTGCTCCATTTTCCATCTCTTTCTCCGCCTCAGTTTATCCGCCAATTACTCACATTCGTTCCGTGCATAGTGCTGAGTTAGCACTCCTATAGTCTGTCCAAGCAAAGAAGACATTCTGGCAAGATGGGAAAATGACTCCAGCTCGAACAATATTGGTTCAAAAATTATAAATGCAGTCTCAAATGGTAGGAAACATTCTGTTCTACAATTTGAGACAAAATTCATAATTTTTTAACCAATATTGACCGAGCTGAATCCATTTTCCCATCTTGCCAGAATGTCTTCTTTGCTTGGACAGACTATAGCACCCATTATCACAGCGCTCCTACACTTCAGTGCTCCTTATTCCTGTTTCTCCCATCCTTATTCATGTTTCCCATTCTTATTCCTGTTTTCCTCATCCTTATTCCTTCTTTCGTATCCTTTTCCTCTGTTTTGAGTCCTATTTACCACAGAGAAGAAACTTCTTCTTCTTCTCTGTGTATTTACACATCTGCTAGCGTTGTTTCTGTTTTCCCACTTGAGTAGCATCATTTCACGGCATCCATACATCTACCAGCTTGAATTATATTATAACACAAGGTGCTTACAGGGATTATTTGTATTATATTTTCATACACGAGTTATAAAGGTTTTATCCATATTCCTACAGGCCACATAACCCTGTAAAAAGGAAAGTACTCAGCTAATTCGATTGTGAATGATAAAAAATGCATGTTATAACCGTAAAAAGGTATAAAATACATTGTGATAACCCAAACGTTGATTGTCTCCAATTCATCATGATCTTCAAGATAAGTTTTTCTCATAAATGATACGATTAAAACGAATCAATAAGTTGCGAAAGGTTTTGATGCGATTCAAAACCATCCAATAAGAAACGAAAGACATGTCAGTTTGATACAATTGAAACAATATTGTATGATACAATTAAAAATATGATACAATTAAAACATTCGAATTGGAAGCCTTGTACTGTGGTGAGTATTCATTGTGTCCTGTATCAAATTTTATGTACTTTTTTATATCTTGTTAAACTGCTGTGAAAAGACAGCTTTATGAGTAGATCAGGTCTAGGATAGAATGTAGAAAACTGTAAAGATGATACTTAAATTTGAGTAAATAAAGATTAGTAATCAATGATCCAGTGATCACAATGATACATGATCAATAGAACATTGTCATAGTGGAAGTGGATAACATCAACAATTTAGCAAATTTTCCATCAATTTGCAGAGCTCGAATAGAAAATTCTATTAAAATAATACATTTTCTCTCAATCTATCAAGTGCCTCAATTTTAGGACAATGAGAGAATATTCTGATGAATTATTTTAAATGATAAAAATGAATTTTTCCATCTCTTTCCAGAACCTTGATGGAAAATGTGTTTAAAAACATTTTTATCTCAATGCATGATATGGACGAGCTGCGGCAAGGTCTGTAGAAGGTCTACTATAGACCTTGAGCTGCGGCAAGGTCTGTAGAAGGTCTACTATAGACCTTGAGCTGCGGCAAGGTCTGTAGAAGGTCTACTATAGACCTTGAGCTGCGGCAAGGTCTGTAGAAGGTCTACTATAGACCTTGAGCTGCGGCAACGAGACTAGCGCGCCAGGTGTCCAAATAATGTACTTAGCAGCAGCCTTTAACCGTGGTTTATTCAAATATTGTAGCTACATTTGCTTGTTTTAGAATACCTGCAATAATTGAAACTAAGACTAATAGAGGATAATAAGAGGTTAGATAATAGAGGACTACTTACTTTCAAAGAAAAGATGTCGAAGTGCAAGAGAAATTGTTGTGTAATGGATTTCGATAACGATTATTCCAATTCTGAAGGGAAAGGTACCCTATTTATTCTTCTCCTGGAAGATCTCACGAGTGGGACAGAAGAGAAAATCAAAATGGCGGATAAACCTAACCTAGAAGCAAGTGATATCAGATTATCTGATGGGAATGCTTTCAAATTGACTGATTGTTTTTAAACAATTCTAAACTGATTAATAATCAATAGCTTCACGATATTATTGATAATTCAATGATAGAATTGAATGACACCTCAAAACCGAGTCAATAATTGACATCGGGATGGTAGCTGTGAAGTTCATATTTCGAACACCAGATATCGGGCAAGTTGAATCACAAGCCAAGCTCTGGAGGTCTATAGTTCTATTAATCATATAGTTATCATCATTGACATGTATGGAAAAATATTGGGATGAATGATAGATATTTCCTGATTAACACTATCTACTGAATTATTTAGTGTGTTCTCAGTTCTCACAAGTCCAATATACTAGTAATATTGTAGAGCGACTCCAATAATTCCGGGAAATGATGATAGAAGAACGCAACTTTGTTTGAGGGCGAAATAGCCTCATGAATAAAATATTATGATCGAGCTACAACTCAAGAATGGAATCAAGTAAGTCTAAATCGAAGTCTGTGACTCTTTCTCACCTCCTCCTATCATCCTCTCTCTTACTCTCTTTCTCTCTACCCTACTCTTACTCACTCTCAATCTCTTCTTGTCTCTTTTGCGCCTCACCAATCCTTTCTGAGTCTCGTGAATTTTTGAAATCAGCCAATCATACCACTGCAATCACTCGCTGGAGTTGGAGTATGGTTTGATGTGATGGTGAAAAAGAAAAAGAAGAAGAAGAAAAAAGAAGAAAAAAGAAAGAAGAAGAAGAAGAAGAAGAAGAAGAAGAAGATAAGTATGAGAAACCTGGAGGTAACGTCTTTTTTACAGAAATACTCGTAGAGGGCTTCTTTTTAGAGATGAGTTTGGAGAATCGGATTCGGATTATATCTAGATTGTATTCTTCGCCAAGTAGGACTCGAAAATTATCAATTCTGTTTATATATAATGAAACAATCCTATTCGAACTTGGTTACAATAGGATGCAAACAATTCTCAAGATAATCGATCATTTTCCTTTAATATCCCCTAATAAGAGGATGTTGAGTGGGTACAAATAGGCCTAATTCTATACAGTCTTCCTTTCAAGTACATACAAACGTCTATCAAATAATACTTACAATAGATACGATAGAACACTCAAGTATAGAACAACTCCTGCAGAAAATGTGGTCAATTCAATTGAAAAGAAGTACATCATACATTGAATAATAAATTATTGAAACAGTCGAAAAATATAGAATTTATTGAAGTTTTTCAGTTTATCCATCGATAATTTGACACCTAGTGAGATCGGACTCCCCAATCGGACTCCTATGTATAATTATTCTTGCAGGATATCTTATTATTCTTGTATATAGATAATTCTTCTCATAATCCCTGATCTCATTTATTGCATCGAAATTTGGTACTTCTCATTTATCCTACATTGAAAAGTGAATAGAGTCGTGCACAGGGATACAAGACATTAATGTATCATGAACTAGTCGGAGATACTAACATTGATTCATGATAATTCGGGAGGCCTCCTTAGCACCGACAAACTAAAATATCGACATCGACTTCTCATCGTTAATTTAAAGGCGTATAGATATAGCCTGTCCAAGCAAAGAAGACCCTCTGGCAAGATGGGAAAATAACTCCAGCTTGTTCAAGAATTATTGTTCAAGTATTATAAATGTGATCTTAATAATAGAACGAATTGTCTCCTACAATTTGAGTTCAAATTCATAATTTTTGAACCAATATTGACCAAGCTTGAGTTATTTTCTCATCTTGCCAGAGGTTCTCTTTGCTTGGACAGACTATAGGCTTGGAATCTATGTTTTAGTTAAACACATAATTCTCCCCGATAATAATTCTCGTGATTATTAATGTACACGGGGACAGTATAGTGTCGGCCAATGGAATCTGTAGCACTGACGGCTCGTGTCCACGAAACAGGTGAAGTGCTGTATGATAAAAGATACGGGCACTTCACCTGTTCCGTGGGCACGAGCCGCCAGTGATCTGTAGCCAATCTCAGCTGTTGTTATTTGACTCAATGACAAGACAGAGGCTGTGATTGGCTACAGATATTCAACTGGCCGACACTACTGTCCCCGTGTACTGTATGCTTCACAATCATGAACTAGAGTGTTGTGTACAAATATTATTACATATGATAAAAATGTTTATTTCTGTTTGTTTCTGAAAATATTATTTCAAATGAAAAGACAAGATATCGTCGAATCATAGATTTATTAAGAATCGAGCTACCAGTTTCGTTTGATACACCATTATCAATCTCTGGTGAACTGTTTGCAGAGATTTATAATGGTGTATCAACCGAAACCGGTATCTTGATTTCTAATAAATGAGTGATTAGAAAATATCTTGTTTTTCCATTCAATATGGATAACTACCTTAAAATCATCTTGAAAACTACTCAACAAATATTTTCTTCACGTATCGTAGTAGATTCACATATTATCCAGATATCAACAACACTTCTAATAATTGATTCTAGGCATATCTGTGCTTTGAAAATATCTTGTTTTTTTCATTCAATAGGCCTGTAACTAACACAAAATCATCTTTGAAACTACTCAACAAAATAATATTATATTTACTTATCGTAGTAATTTAGATATCCAGATATCGTAGCAACACTTCTAATTGATTCATAATGCCCTTGATTATGCCACCACAGACCTCCACTTCTCAAACATGAAAATGCTGATTATATCAAGAGGTTGGGGTTACAAGTTTTATTAGAGTGAAGAAAGGGTACGCCTCGTGCTTAATATATGTAGAGAATCCGACGGAATTAAAATCAAAGCCAGTTCATGTGCAAAGCAAAGAAACCGTGCTTGAAAATGAGGCAAAAGCGGGAGCAGGTATAGTCTGTGCAAGCGAAGAAGACATTTTGGCAAGTTGGGGAAATTACTGCAGCTCGGTCAATTTTGGTTCAAAAATTATGAATGTGGTCTTAAATTGTAGATTAGAATGTTTTATACAATTTGAGACAAAATTTATAGTTTTTGAACCAATATTGACCGAGCTGGAGTCATTTTCCTATCTTGCCAGAATGTCTTCTTTGCTTGGACAGACTATACAGCAAGCTCCAACGAAACTGGCGGTTGTCGATTACTCTTATTAATTCGAAGCTCTGTGAGGACAGTCGGTGAGTGGTCTACAAAAGCATATCGAGTCAATATTGACTCCAGCCAAACGTTTTGACTGTGGTAGACCACTAACAGACTGTCCTGAGAGAGTGCTGAAAGTTTTTAATAGACGATCGCTAGCCGCCAATCTGGTCGGAATCTGCTATATGAGCGACGCGTGAGGCTGCACTCGAAATTGATTATACTTTCAAATGAGTGCTTAGATTGCTGAGGAGCAGGAAAATGAGGAGGAGAAGAAGCAGAAGAGGGAGGAGGATAAGAAAAATAAGAAAAAGAAGGAGGAGGAGGAGGAGGTGGAGGGAGGAGGAGGAGGAGGATTAGGAGTAAGGAGGATAAGAAAGGATATAAGAAGGAGTAAAGTGGCAGGGAGGAAGGAGAAGGAGAGGAAGAGGAGTGAGGAGGAGGAGGTGTGGAGGAGGAGGAGGAGGAGGGGGTGGAGAAGGAGGAGGAGGAGGAGGAGGAGGAGGAGCCCTCATCACGTTCCGTGGCGGTATCACCTCATTCGATAAATTTGAATTTGCCGCCTTAGCTCTTTCCTTACCGCTTGTCTGACGAATCAAGGTGCTTTTTCCACTATTGGTTTTTTTTCACATTTCATTGAAGGCATGCTCTTTCCATCCGTCCGTGACGTTGGCGTAAGCAAGGAATCTAAATAGCAGTTGAGATCATAGAATTTTGAAAAGTTGAAGTACAATATCTCTATGGCTAGACAAAATTCTATTTCAAATATTCTATTTCAAATATATTTTACGGTTGCATGATTAGCTAAAAAGTATCTGGACTATTTCTCATCACGTGTCCCGGTTTTTCAAGTTACACTCAAAGTTGAGGGACCAAAATTTCAGCTGACATTTTCATTTATAAGTATAGGAAATGTAGTAAACATGCTCTGTCCCTCAAATTTTGAGTGTGCTTGGAAAAACCGGGCATCAATGTTACTAACAAAACTGATAGTTAGATAGTTTTGTTACTGAAATTAGATATATCTGCTCCAACTCATATATAGTGGAATCATGATTAAAGTACCGTAATTTTTGTTGCAATGGTAAATCGATGAGTCCGTGTTTGAAGGCTAGTGGTTACTATAAAAGCGACTTTATTCGTTCGAGCGAGTCAATTATGACCTAAGGCTCTTTTTCACATTGGTCTTGAAGCATAGTTTGAGCTAACTCTCCATGAGTCGCTTGCATAGTAGCGACAGCCTAACAAATCACTTTATCAAATGATAAAAGCCTATGGTACTCATAGATAACCATGTAGCCAACTTAACGTTCCTATTCAAGTTTCACTCAAATATCATTATCATTCACTCATTCCCTACTACTCAACTTATTTGTCACATGACCTAACAATTTACTCATTTGTCATACAATAATTAGTTAGCAATTCTTCTTTGGGGGATTGGCAGTCGTTAGCAAAGACAATCAGTCGTTTACCATATCTGGAGGAATAGTAATGTTGTTGCATTACACACTAACTGATTATATTCAGAGGTGTTCTACGGCGTCAATTGGTTGCGGAGACTACCTTATGGTTGAGAGCATCAACGTGCTAACCACACGTTACCTCTATCCTGGTTGATGACTATCTACTTGCTGTATGGTCTGTCCGGACGGGAGGGGATTCTGGCGGGGTGGCGGGGCTTCTTCGGCTCGGTCAGTGCTGGTTTGGGGACTGTGAGTTCTGATTGAGAATTTATGGCTTTTTAGTCGGTATTGGCCGGGCTGGAGCCGTTTTCCCATCGTGCCTGGGTGTCTTCTTTGCATGGCCGACAATTAGTTAGCGACAGACATTAGTTATCAATCTATTCTAATGATCAACACTCCTTAAATACACTCCCTCTTCAACAACTTTTTCCCTACCCCTCTCACCCAATACCACACATACCCCTTCTTCTCCATATTATATATATTCTTCTCTTTAATCATGAGTTCTCTCTCTCTCTCCCCTCGACATTTTCCTCCCACTCTCTTTAAATTCCCTCTCTCCCTCACAGTCTCACTCTTTTTCTCTCACCTCGAATCACACCTTCACAAGTCGCTCCCGGCAAATTGCAAACACCATTCCTTATCACCCTCTATATCGAGTCACATTCCCCTCCACCCCATTATACCGAATCCCCCTTTAATCCAGGCCCCCCATTAATATGAACAACCCCTTATCCACTTCCCCCCCCCCCAATCCATCCGCCATCAATCGCTTTCATTGGCGGCCTATTTGATTTCAGCGCTCTGATATTTTATTCATGATCGGTCGTTCATCTATTACTCCCGCCTTTCTTATTCTTATACTTCTGCTTCTCTTTATTACGTCTTAAGCTCCTTCTTCTTATTTTTCCACTCATCTACCTTTCTTCTTATTCTTCACATTCCATTCCTCAACCTTCTTCATCCTTATGCTACGGCTTTTCTCCATTACGTCTTACCTGTATTTCAATTCAAATCAAAAATTATTTATTGTCACAAACAATGAAATTGTATTGACAAAAGTAACTTATCATTTTTCCACATATCTACCTTTCTTTCCACATTCTATTCATCAACTTTCTTTTCTCCACCTCTTTGTGGTCTTCTTGAACTTCATCTTTCTTCTTTTCTTCGGTTATTAATTCAAACATCTTTTCTTCGAGTGGAAACCTTTGGGTAAAACAAAATTTAGCCTATACATAACCTGAAAATTTGGACAATTTATTATGTGACTGAATTAGGAATAGAAGAAGTTTTGGGCAATAGCCTGTTTTTTCTCTCCCCATCTTGTATATTTGTTCATGAATGGAATAAATAAATAAACATCTCTTTTCTCAACATAATTTATTCCCTCCCAACAATCTTTTCCTAATAATTTTTATTTTTCTTCTTTGTATATGGTGTTTCAGGAGTGATATGCAATACTTCTCAGAGTAATCCTTACTACTCTCTCCTTCTACTCTCCTTATCCTCTACTTTCTCCCTTTCACCAAGTACAGTGAAGGAAGAAGGTTCTTAGGACACACCCCCAAAACCGCCTTTTCAACTAGATAAGAATGGCGGAGAATTTGTAATTTTCAAAAATTTATAGACGTCTAATTTTCTAATGCTTAATGTCGATATAAAACTTTCATTACCTCACTTGTGTTCTAATTAGCTGAGAGATCTGAATTCTCATACCTTTCTACATCTACATCTTTCTTCTTGTCCTACTCATCACAATTTTTTGTATTTTCTTGACTGACTCCTCCACTTTCTCTTCTGATCACTATTTTCTCTCCCTAATTTTCATCCTTTCCTTTTTATCTTTCACTCCTTTCTTCGCAAATTTCTTCCTACCCATCCACAGTTCCTCATTTTCCTGAGCTTTCTTTCTTTCTCTTCTCATTTTCACACTTCCTTCTCAACCACCCTTTCTCCATATTCTGTTTCTCGTTTTTCTATCTTCTTCCTCTTGCCCTTTCTTCTTCTCTCATTCCATTATCATCCTTCCTCATCACCACCCTCCATTTCCCAATTTTCCTCACTCTCTCTTAACTTTCTACTTTTCTCTTTCTACTATTCTTCTTCCCCTCTTTCCTCAACTCCTCACTCCTCCACCAACTCAAGAATGAACCTCTCCATATATATCACAACCCTCCATTTCCCAATTTTCCTCATTCTCTCTCTTAACTTTCTATTTTTCTGTATTCTTCTTCCCCTCTTTCCTCAACTCCTCACTCCTCCACCAACTCAAGAATGAACCTCTCCACACCTTGAATGAAATCCGTCTGCAAGGCACTTACGCACTCACACCCACGCTCACTCTTCACTACTCCAACACACTATTACACTCACAGTTCACTACTTCAACACACTATTCTACTTCAACACTACACTAAGTGCTTACACTCACACTAAGTGCGTGCTGCTGCTGAATTCATCAACCTCTTCACTTACAGCTCAAGATATTTGGCTACGGATCTTGAATAAACCAACCTGAATTAGATTCTGAAGACGGTCGCTGTGAAAAGTCATTGGTATAACACCAGTGAATACTGATTTCAAAAAGTGCAGGCGGCTCGTACCCACGAAATAGGTGAAGTGCCCGTATCTCTTACTGTGCAGCACTTCACCTTTATCTTGGAAACGAGCCGCCAGTGGTAGGTATACTTACACGAAGCTTGATAAAGCTTATATAAAGGCCTCATTTATGCCAGGTTTATACGATGCCAATTGGCGAGACAATTGTCATGAGACTGCTTCTTGTACGCTCCAACAGCTGATGTTGTCAGTTAGAGTTCTTATTCAGCCATGCCTTGATCATAAATTAAAATCAAAAGATACAATAGATACATCACAGCTGATACATACATACATACAGCTGTAGGCTTCAGAAGACAATGTCAGCAGACAATAAAGGCGGGTTCAGACGATGCCACTTGGCGAGACAACCACTGTCTCATGAAATGTACAGCTGATGTATAGTATTAAATTTATTGTATCTTTTGATTCTAGAATCATCATCTATAGTCCATTCACGATCCCTCTTTTGGGAGACTGGCTGTCGTTAGTAAAGACAGTCAGTCGTTTCTCGTCTCTGGAGGAATAGTAATTGTTGCTTTACACTCTAACTGATTAACTGCATGTTATTCAGAGGTGTTCTGCATCTTCACTTGGTTGTGAAGACTGGCTTATGGTTGATAGGATCAACGTGCTAACCACACGTTACCTCTCTCCTGGTTGATGATTATTTGCTTGCTGTATGGTCTGTCCGGCCGGGGGGGGGGGGTTTGGGGAATTCTGGCGGGGTGGGGGGCTTCGGCTCGGCCAGTGTTGGTTCGGGGACTGTGAGTTCTGATTGAGAATTTATGGCTTTTGAGCCGGTATTGGCCGGGCTGGGGCCGTTTCCCCATCGTGTCGGGCTGTCTTCTTGGCTTGGACGGGCTGTATAGTAGAGTGAATTTGAAACTGGCAACCAGCTGGTAGGCCTAGGCCCTTCATGGGCTGTTGAGCCAAACATACATACAGTCCATTCACGATTACTTCAGACGAAATAAACAAAAACTCTGCATGTGTGTGTGTCACACACATGCAGAGCTTTTGTTTATCTCGTCTCAAGTCATCGTGAATGGACTATAGACATATATTTAACACTCTTTATCTTCTGATAAATCTGTTAAATTATCAATTAAAATCATTGAAAATAAATCCGTTTCATAATTATTCATTGAGCGAATAGAGAGTGATCAAGCCCAATATCAAAAACTACTGTAGCTTGTTCATGGCTGATGTATGATTCCAAAAATTGAGGCGGTCAACAAATAACTATTATCAGTTCTCAGCTCAGTCAGGACAGTCGGCGAGCTGTCTGCAAGAGTACATCGGAACAAGAGTGTCCCCAGCTATAGCCTTCTAATCCACTCTCGAAGACAGCTTCAGAATGTCCTAACAGAGATGAAAATTAATTACAGTCTTTCACCAACCGCCTAATTGTTTGGAACCAGCTTTAAATAAAGTGAAAAAATTATAGTTTGCCCAAGCAGAGAAGAACCTCTGGCAAGATGGGAGAATGATTTCAGCTCGCTCAATATTGGTTCAAAAATTATAAGTTTGGTCTTGAATCGTAGAGTAGAATGTTTCCTACAATTTTAGATCAAATTGATAATTTTTGAATCAATATTGACCAAGCTGGAGCCATTTATCCATCATACCAGAGGGTCTTCGTTGCTGGACAGACTAAATCCGTTAACACCCAAGCTGTTAACTACTTTATGGAGCTCTAACGCCCAATAAAGAAAAAAACTTTGGCATCATATCTCTCTCACTTTCTTTCCTCCCTAATATCTTTCTTCTCTCTCTCTCTCTCACTCTCTCTTTCTCTCCCTTTTTCCTCTTGTTTTCTCTTCTTTTTCTGTCTTCCACACACTAACTCAGTTTTCCTCTTACTTCATCTTCTGCTATCCAGTACTCGTTTTCCTTTTTGCCGCTTTTTTAAAGCTGTTTTCCATGCCAGATTCTCAATTTACATGTTTTTAATCTGGGAAAAATAACGGGCTGAAAATCCTCTACCTGGAGGCTTTTTTAAGCTACCGATAAATAGGCTACTTGGGCATTGACTTTTTTCCTCCTCAAGTTGAAGTGAATACTTTCAAGATGAGTAATTAACTTTTGTGTAACTTTTGAATAAAACATTTCATTCTAATCTGTGCCCCTGCGCATCTCTTAACTCCTTTAACTTCTCCTTCTTTTCCTTCTTCTTCTTCTTCTTCTTCTTCTTCTTCTTCTTCTTCTTCTTCTTCTTCTTCTTCTTCTTCTTCTTCTTCTTCTTCTACTTCGTTCCCTTCTCTTACTTTCTGGCACTTTTTTAATTTTCAGTTCCAAGCCAGTAAACATCAATTTTCCACTTTGACAGTTCTGAGAATCCTTTTTCAGTATTTTTACCTCGAGGTATAGGCTTTCCAAGCAAAGAAGACATTCTGGCAGGATACGGAAATGACTCCAGCTTCATCAATATTGCTTCAAAAACTATCTAGCTGGTTTTAAATTGTAGATCTAAATGTTTTCTACAATTTGAGACCAAATTTATAATTTTTGAACCAATATAGATCGAGGTTGAGACATTTTCCCATCTTGTCAGAATGTCTTCTTCGCTTGGACAGACTATATTAATGTATTTGATTTCCTTCTTTTGAATTTGTGGAGATCCAGATTAAAATCATGATTATCTTGCAATGCAAATAAATTAATTATTATAAGCGAGAATAAAATCTCTACTGGTTACGGTAAGACGGTGCATTAGCATCTCGAATTTTGAATAATTTTATTGAAATTGTAATAAAGTATGAGTTTTGGAATACTTTTTTTGAAAAATGAAAAGTAATTATCAGATTACGAAAGTGAATTTTGATGTGTCATGTTCATTGCTCAAAAGCTAATCCCAACTTATTCTGCTCGAATTAAGTTAGGCTTTCATTATTTAATTAGTACCACTGGCGGCTCGTATCCACGTAACAGGTGAAGTGCCTGTATCATTTACTGTACAGCACTTCACCTGTTTCGTGGGCACGAGCCGCCAGTACTACAAAAGTCACATGGGCTTATGTGCCAAAAACGAAATGTAACACGGAGTTATAGAGAGCAATGAACACTGGTTAGCTTATTTTTGCTTTGCGTTGATCAATACAACTAGCCTACTATACGTGCATTTTGTGACTAACATTATACAAGGTGTTTCAGGAGGAATGTGCAATACTTCTCAGGCTGATTCCTTACACCAAGTAGACAAAAAAGTTCCATGGGACCAACCTCCAAAAACGCTTTGTTACCGAGATAACAATGGCGGAAAATTGAGATTTTTTAAAACATATTAATTTTTCTAATTTTTAGAGGCTTCACCCAGGTTCTAAAATAATCAATTCCAATGTAAAATTAGCTGAGGAATTCAATGGAACCAGTGTAAAGTTTGTAACTTCAACGGTTATTGAGATAATTGGAGAAATATGCTATAAAACACCATTTTTTTAACAATAAAGCGATCGAAAATTGACAAAACATAGCACAAGTGATAAATTTGTGTATAGTAGCGATTTTCCGATTTTTGATCGTTATTTCTGAGATCTGGGTAAGATTTACACAATCGCCGCCATTTAACTTTTTCTTAAGAATCCGACTCTCTTCAACTTCCATTAATAAAAAATACAACTTATGATTCCTTATCCAGTTATAACCCTTATTATTGAAAAAAAGGCCTTTTCTAGTTCAAGTTACAAACTTGGAACTGGTTCCATTGGATTCCTCAGCTAATTTTACATAGTAATTGCTTATTCTAGAACCTCACCAAAGCCTCTAAAAAATTAGAAAAATTTATATTTTTTGAAAAATCTCAATTTTCCGCCATTGTTATCTCGGTAACAAAACGTTTTTGGGGGTTGGTCCCATGGAACTTTTTTGTCTACGTTGTGTAAGGAATCAGTCTGAGAAGTATTGCACATTCCTCCTGAAACACTCTGTATACTTGCAACGTTTAGTAATGAAACCTTGAACCATCATCACTACCTTTGCTTGAAACACTTGCTACTTGCTATCAATTGCTACTTGTTTCAATTGTAAGATTGTAACAATAAATAAATATCCGACCAAATAGTTCCCCGAAACAGGCAACATTACCGTAAGGATCTTGTAATATTTTTGGAAAAAAGTAATATTTATTTATTACTTTATTACAATATTATTTATTTATCTTACAGGAACTATTGAACTCAATGGTTAAAAACGCAGATTAATGTCCAAAACGTCTTTATACCAAATTTTGATGAATAATAGAGTTCGAAAATAGATTATATAATTTAAAATCACTTCAATTTTCGTCCAGAAGAAATACCGTATCATTAAAATTATGAATTTAGAGCAATAGGATATTCAAATGAATAATTTAACCAAATTTTCACTATAGAAAATAATAAGAGATTCTTAAGTAAACCACTAGATATCTCTAGATAAACTTTGAAGTGCATCTAACTTCTTTAATACTTTACCCAATCCATTTATCTACTTTAATATTCAAACTCAATCAAAACATACTAATGTTTCTCAAAACAGTCTCAGGGAAAAAACATCAAGGTTGAAAGGATTTAGGAGATGGGTTGAACGATGAACCTCAAGTATAGTCTGGTCCAGCAAAGAAGACATTCTGGCAAGATGGGAAAATGACTCCAGTTCGGTCAATATTGGTTCAAAAATCATAGTTTTGGTCTCAAATCTAAACAAAATGTTTTCAACAATTTGAGAGCGGATTGATAATTTTTTAACCAAATTTGCTCGAGCTGGAGTCATCTTCCCATCTTGCCAGAATGTCTTCTTTGCTCGACCAGACTATACCGTGAGTTGAAATTAAGTGCTCTCAAATGAGAGACATTTCCCTAATTGGGTTAGTTGGTTTAGCATCATATGTGAGCAGCTTCATCTGAGCTAGATGACAACCATTTTCCAGCTAGTTGCATGTTAATAGTAAAGACACTAGTAAAGATAGCATTAAGTGTTTTCGTATCCAGTTACAACTATCTTACATAGTAGAGTGTAGTTGAGTAAACTATAAATAATCATGGATATTCATATTTATTCTGTCGTTTTAAATCAGAGTACGTCAGTCCTGTACTAGTTGGGTTGGGAATCTTTCGCATTAGTTGATAATAACTGTGAAACATATCAGATAGTACATTCCTATATTCGTTTGTATAGTGCAGCTTCAATAACTTGTACCTCTATAACTCGTTGTGTAATCTTAGTCCCTTGAAGAAATATCCCATTAAAAGCTTCGATAATCCGTAATCTTCCCTAATTTGTACAAAAGCTTTGGTGCCATGAACTACGAATTATCGAGGTTCCACTGCATATCAGTACCAGTAACGTACATTGTATGTACGTAAGTTGTAAGTGGTTGGGAGCACGGATATTGGGACACAAATGTATTCTAGTATCCGTGGTTCTGAGCAGTGCTGAACTGGCTGGGATATGGGCCGTCGGCTTTACTCTCTCAAGGGTCCACCTAAAATGTGGTATGGGAGGAGGAGGTTATTTCATAATTTTCAACACGTATAAAGCTCCGAATTCCTGACAATTCTTGTTCCTGACAGAATTCCTGACAGAACGACGTTTTCAAAACTAGTAGTGTGGAATACTATTGTCTCTGGCCACACACACTGCGGTAGTAGTTTTCGACACTCAACAGGTGGCCGACTTGAGGATACTTGTCTGCTATTGGTTGAGCCATGGGCCGCGCCCCCAGAAAGCTTCATTCACTAGAAAATGAAGTGGGAAGCAGAAACTATTTTTATCTCTGGCAACGCCTCCTGCAGTAGGTTTCAACATTCAACAGGTGGCCGACTTGAGAATACTTGTGTGCTATTGGTTGAGCTATTAGCCACGCCCCCAGATAGCTTCATTCACTAGAAAATGGAAGGGAAGCAGAAACAATCTTCATGATTTAAAAGCTAGAATTCTCGATCACTATCGAATATCGACTATCGAATCGATTATTAGAATTAGAATCGAATTCAATGATTCGTTCCTACAATGGTTTATTGTACTTTGAGATCTTTGTGTTATAATTTAAGTTTATTATTATATTAGTGTGTTTATCGTTTTAATTTCGACTAATTATCAATAGTCCACTGTCATATTATACTGGAAGAATGATAAAAGAATGTCTTTGTTGAATTAGACTTTTGGTTTTGAGGTTTGGAAGTATAGTTAACCTCAACTTATATGGTAGTTGAGGTCAGTAAAATCGTTAGTTTTGAAGTTTTTCAATTGGAAACCGGACTTTCCAACATAAATTTAAACAAATATCCTCCATTAGATAGCCTTTATTATGTTGTATGAGTTGTATCAACACGAAATATTATGTTATGTGGATTTTAATTGTCCTAATGAACAGGTTTTCACGATCGGTTACTGTTGTGTTGTGGACGAAATAGGCCTTCAAACATTGTAACTGTCTCTGAAAGTTGAATTTACAATTAAACATTTGTAATATACGGTATGTACTTGCTGGAAGCTAGTAGCCTGATATCTGTTAGAAATAAATAAATTTTATTGATGCTTTTGTTTTCTTTATTTTTGTAGCTTATAGATTAAAAGATTGTTTCCACTACTTTTATACATGTCTAATGTAACGTTAATTAAAATGAAGTCTATTATAGTAAATTTGAAATGATTCAGTTGATTGCTTGAATATCTTCTTCTTTTTATTAGGTTTTAGTTCTACATATTAGCCTAATCAAAAATTGAAATAGAAGTTTCATTGCTCAATCTAGTTTCTCATAACTTTTTTTATTATCAGTATCATTACTTAAAAACTGGAAGCAATATCAACTTATTTGCTTCCCTTTTATTGTTACTATATAAGTTAACTTGCCAGTCATTCCATTCATCATTCTTTTATTTCACCAGTTTTGTTTAGTTTGTAGTTACAAAAATTATAAATTGGGAAGTAGCAGCTACCTACCGTACTTCCTAGTGTTGAGATTTCAGATTGAACCAAGTTGGATTCATTTTACAGCTGATTTCTTTTATATGAATATACTTGCCGAGTTTAATAAAGATCGGTTAAAAGAATTTGAAGATGAAATTTTTTTGTAAAAAATGCAGAAAGGCGGATATCTGGTGAACAAATCGCTTTTTTAAAGAAGATTAATCGTGATTTTTTCTTTATTTTGAGCCATAGAATGTATTCCCAGAGTTTGGCACTTTAATTTTGGGACACTCTATATATTCCTATCAATAGCTAATTAATGTAGGTGGAGGAAAAATGTTGTGTGCATCACGGGACTAAAGTACTTTTTCTCCCTCAGGGAAATTGTCGCCCTCGGCTACGCCTCGGCAACAACAGGTTTCCCCTCAGGGAGAAAAAGTTGCCCTTTAGTCCCTAGATGCACAAATAACTATTGTCTCTGACACACTGCGGTAGTAGTTTTCGACACTCAACAGGTGGCCGACTTGAGGATACTTGTCTGCTATTGGTTGAGCCATGAGCCGCGCCCCCAGAAAGCTTCATTCACTAGAAAATGGGAAGCAGAAACAATTTTGTCTCTGGCCACCCCTGCAGTAGTTTTGACATTCAACAGGTGGCCGACTTGAGAACTTGTCTGCTATTGGTTGAGCTATAGCCACGCCCCCAGAAAGCTTCATTCACTAGAAAATGGAGGGAAGCAGAAACAATTTTTGTCTCTGGCCACGCCCCCTGCAGTAGTTTTTGACATTCAACAGGTGGCCTTCTTCTGTATACTTGTCTGCTATTGGTTGAGCTATTAGCCACGCCCCCAGAAAGCTTCATTCACTAGAAAATGGAGGGGGAAGCAGAACAGATTTTAGTCTCTGACCACGCCCCCTGCACTAGTTTTCGAACATTCAACAGGTGGCTGACTTGAGAATACTTGTCTGCTATTGGTTGAGCAATTAGCCACGCCCCCAGAAAGCTTCATTCACTAGAAAATGGAGGGGGAAGCAGAACAGATTTCTGTCTCTAGCCACGCCCCTGCAGTAGTTTTTAACATTCAACAGGTGGCTGACTCAATGATACTTGTCTGCTATTGGTTGAGCCATTAGCCACGCTCTAGAAAGCTTCATTCACTAGAAAATGGAGGGGGAAGCAGATCAGATTTTTGTCTCTGGCCACGCCCCCTGCAGTAGTTTTTAACATTCAACAGGTGGCTGATTCAAGAATACTTGTCTGCTATTGGTTGTGCCATTAGCCACGCCCACAGAAGAATATCAATTTAAAAAAGCTATGAAATCACTGTGTAGCCATATAGAAGAATATCAGTATTATAGTCTACACATTTCAAGTCTTTTATTAGTCAATTCAATATTTGCAGCCCAATAGACACAGCAGATTCAGAATGAGATCTGGAGAATTTTTGGCCTCAGTTTCTAAGAACTAGACTCGAGGACCTCACAGAAGATTATATGTAATATAAAAAAGTTTCTCAACATTTAAGGGGCCCTTTTAAGCTCTCTTGTGATGAGGGGCCCTCCCCTCAAGTCTAATCAACGGCCTTGAAAGTCTGGAAAAATCTCATATAAAAGTATTTATTAGGAAATTATTCACTTCTTATCCAAATTCAATACAAAATTGTTTGTTTATTTGCAGCCGATTAAATTTCCAATCATTTTGCTGAGAGTATCTTTTGGGCCCCTCTGAGCCCCTAGGGCCAAGGGCCGTCGGCGATCGCCGACTAGCCGACCTGGCCAGTCCGGCACCGGTTCTGAGAAATAGGCCAGGCTTATGCTGGGACGCATACAGGCACATGCACGCAAGCCAGCCAATCACAGCTCTTGTTGAGGACGTGTGCACACGTGCGTCCCAGCATACGCCAGGCCATAGTGTGCTCAGTTCATATTGGGACTCGATTGCAGAAGTCGATATCAACATTTTTTATATCGATAAATAACATAAACTCAAACTGTTTCTTTAGTCTCAAAAATATCATTTTTAAGTAGTTGCCTTTTCACGTTGTATGTTCTAATGGAGTATTGATGATAACATTAGTTAATAACATCAGTATCAGATAGTGGTGACCCATATTTGAAATGTGAATGTAAAGTATTTCCAATCCCAGAAATATGCTTTGTCCATGTTGAGGAGTTCTGAGAAGTCGTATATTCACATTGGAAATCGATCACATTTATATTATGTTAATATCGACTTTTTGGAGTAACAATAAATAGTCTCCTCAAACTATCTTCCATCTTAGATATGGAAGACAATTATTTTCAAGTAGTGGTCTGTAATTTAATAAAATTAAAGAACCTGAAATAAACTATCTTATCATAGAAAAGATCATACACTAATTACCCCACATATGTATAGGGTTACATTGTAGTTTATTGATAATTTGTTACGTAGTTGGTTCGAATTCGGAATGGGATTGTAAAACTGTACTTATATTTAAATGTATTTCAGATCCAGTGATATGAATTTTATCGAGCAGTACTGAGAGATAAAGTATTCAGAAAACGATCACAGAACTTATGTTGCTATCGACTTTTGAAATATTGACTAGTAGTAAAGTCATTTCTAATAACTGCCAGTATTCAATATAACTGTCTAAATTGGACCAATAATATATTAAGATATATTTCAGATCACAGGATCATAATAATATTGTTTGGAGTAGTGCTACTAGATGTCCTTTCAACTCACGAGAGATAGTAAATTCGAATATCTGTTTACTTAGTTTTCATGGTTATTTCTAATGACTGCCAGTTCAGTACTTAATACAACTCTCCAAGGTAGACCAATATATTTAAATCTATTTCAAATTGCAGTATGTATGAAGTACTATGTCCACATTGATAATCGACCACAGATGTAGATATCGATAGTGGGAGTATCAAGAAGAGGTGTATCCAAGCAAAGAAGACCCTCTATCAAGATGAGAAAATGACTGTAGTTCGGTCAATATTGGTTCCAAAATTGCCAATTTGATATCAAATTGTAGGAAACAATCCCACCTTCTATTAAGACCACTTTTGAAATTCTTCAACAAATATTGAGCAAGCTGGAGTCATTTTCCCATCTTGCCAGAGGGTCTTTTTGTTTGGACTGACTGTACTAAACACAAATATTTTCAATGTGTCATACGTTGCATGTCTGTTCCATTAAAGAAGACATTCGGACAAGAGGAATATTGCTCGGTCAATATTGATCCAAAAATTGAAAATCTAGTCTCATTATTGTAGAAATAAGCATTATTTTCAAAACGTTCCCTACAATTTCAGACCAAATTTCTAATTTTTGATTCAATATTGATGTAGCTGAGGTCATTTTCCCATCTTGCCAGAATGTCTTCTTTGCTTGGACAGACTATATTAATGTATTAAATTGCCTGTTTTCGAATTGATGGAAATCCATATTAAAATCATGATAATCTTGCAAGCTGAAGTCAGGTTCTATCTTGCCAGAATGTCTTCTTTGCTCGACCAGACTATTACTTTGATGGAGTAGTGCTGTATCCACATTTGAATCAATATGTCGATAATAGATATGTCGATATCGATATTGAGATATCGACAAGTAGTACCTCGAATCTTTTTAATGTTCCATAAAAAGTCGCTTCATTTCAAGGAGTAGTGTGTCACACCGAGAATCGATTACAGATGTTGATATCGATAGTGGAAGTATCGGAAAGTAGGTTCCAAGAATAATGAGAGTACTGTGGAGTTGTTGGTGGGGAGGGGGAGTTTGGTGGCGTGAATCAGTGCTAATGCAGTCATCTGGTTGGCAAACGGCGCTGAATGAGTCAATTACGACGGTCGGTAATGACCGGTCGTAAAAATTAATGACGGTATCGAGCTGCAGAATCTTAGACACTAGTGTAGTGCTTAGGAGGAAAAACTTAGTAGATGGAGAGAGAGAGGAAAAAAACAGGAACAGCTGGAGAAGGAGGAGGAGGAAGAGGAGCAGGAGGAGGAGGAGGAGGAGGAAGGAAGAAGAAGAAGAAGAAGAAGAAGAAGAAGAAGAAGAAGAAGAAGAAGATGGAATGCCTTGAAAGTTTTGTTGTTGAAGTGGCATGGGTGAGCTATTGCCTCAGAATGCCGTTAGTGCGCTAAGGAAAAAAAATGGTTGGAAGGTAATAGCCCAGTCGATCAAAGAAGGCATTCTGACTAGAGGGTGACATAACTCAAGCTTGTTCAATATTTGTTCAAGAATCATTAAAAATTAGTAATCATTCATAATCAATCATTTGTATTTTATAGAAGAATGCTTCTATACAAGTTGTGACGAAATTCATTATCTTTAAACCAATATTGATCGAGCTGGAGTCATTTTCCCATCTTGTCAGAATGTCTTCTCTGCTCGACCAGACTATAATCTTGGGTTGAGGAGGAGAATTTATTTTGAAAACGTGGCTAGAGAGGAAGATGGAGATAGAATCGAACAAGATGTGAGAGGTAAGGCGAGAGAAAAAGGATGACATTTAAATAGGACAAAACGAGAAGGTAGTGAGGAGCCATTATAAAAAAATAAGTTGATTATTGAAAATTATGTTCAAGGACATTGAAAACACAAGATTTCATAATTTTGTGATAGGCCTAGTCGACCAAACTCTTGTGTCAACATTACTTTGTGTTTATTCATTAACAACATTACAGTTCAATGAGATTGAAATGCTGACAAAAAAAAGATTCTTCCCAATCTCAATTTTTTAATTATCAATATCACTATACCGAATGGACATAACTTTTCATCGAATATATCAATCACTATAATTCTAGAATGATCTTGAATGGACGCAAATTGAAATTATTTTAAATTAATAATGATATCATTACTTGAAATTAATATTGTTCCAATAATTCCTTCTTTATTTTCGCAATTCCTTTTATTTGAATATGAGTGAGGTAGAGGGCTATGATAGATGTTTTGAATACAACATACCTATACTATTGATTATCTTACTATTACTTTGCAAAAATGATATTCTAATCCTATGAGAGACTCTCCTTTGGGAGATTGGCTGTCGTGAGTAAGGACAGTCAGTCGTTTCCCGTCTCTGGAGGAATGATAATTGTTGCATTACACTCTAACTGATTAATTGTATATTATTCAGAGGTGTTATGCGCCGCCAATTGGTTGCGGAGACTGGCTTATGGTTGAGAGGATCAACGTGCTAACCACACGTTACCCCTATCCTGGTTGATGATTATTTGCTTGCTGTATGGTCTGTCCGGCCGGGGGGAATTCTGTCGGGGTGGATGGGGCGGCTTCGGCTCGGCCAGTGTTGGTTCGGGGACTGTGAGTTCTGATTGAGAATTTATGGCTTTTGGGCCGGTATTGGCCGGTTTTCCCGGCTGGGGCCTTTCTCCCGTCGTGCCTAAGTGTCTTCTTGGCTTGGACGGGCTATATAGTTGAAATTGAAACTGGCAACCAGCTGGTCCCTTCATGGGCTGTTGAGCTAGACATACATACATACAATCCAATGAGAGTTGATGAAAGTATAGTGAACCGATCTAACCAATAGATAGTTCAACCGATTCAACCAATCAGAAGTGTGACACTAAATAACCACCACTGGCGGGTGGCGGCTCTTCCCACGGAACAGTACAGTGAAAGAAACCAAGTGCTGTACAGTGAAAGATAAGAGCACTCCATCTGTCTCGTGAGCACTAGCCGCCCAAGTAAGTATTAACCTTAACAGGTTAAGTATTAAACTGTAAGTATACAGTCTCTGAGGGTTATGTAGGGGATTGGCACCTATAGGGGAAGTGTAAAATAGGGGAGAGCCACCTCTGAGGTGTTTGAGCCACTGTTACCACCTGGGGCTCTCACAGATTGGTCTGATCAGGTGTGGGTTGTTGCGTGGGAGTGTTGAGTAACAACTGACCGTTTGATGTGGTTGCCATGACATCGTGTCATATCACCCCATTAATACACCTACTGTCTTTGATATTGATATTGATATATACTGCCTTTGATATATGAGAATCGATCTGGAATTTAAGATTTGAAACTTTCACATGCATTTAGATGGAATTTTACATGATGTGTAACTTGGAGGGGCACGTTGTATCTAGGGAGAAATATTGTGATGGAATAGTAATAGATTAATATTGAATATTTAAAATTTTTACTTTTGTCTGATTATTTATTGTTACAATTGCGACTTGATAGCAAGTATTTCAAGCAAAGGTGATGATGAGTAAATGAATAACGATGTTTACATGGTGAATGAAAGATTTTAATAAAAGATAATCCTATATGAACTTTTGATGATGATCAACGTATAACTTATTGAATTTGAATACGTAAATAATTTCCACTTTTACAACAGTAGGCCTACTTACGATTTTGTTGCTTATCGTACGCATTTTGTGGCACTGAACCACATTTTCAGCGTACAAGGAGTAACTAGATACTCATCTTGTTACTTAGAGTAACTAGATACTCATCTTGTTACTTAGAGTAACTAGATACTCATTTTGTTACTTAGAGTAACCAGATACTCATCTTGTTACTTAGAGTAACTGGGTACTCTAGTTATTTAGATACTAAATATAATCTGTACAAGCAAAGAAGACACTCTGGCAAGATGAGAAAATGACTACAGCTCGATCAATATTGGTTCAAAAATTATTGATTTGATCTCAAACGTGGAAAACATTCTGATTTACAATTTGATTTCAAATCAATATTTTTTGAACCAATATTGACCAAGGTGGAGTCGATTTCTCATCTTGCCAGAGGGTCTTCTTTGTTTGGACAGAATATACTAGATTTACTAATACTCTAGTATCTAGTTACTCCTTTTATGCTGAAGATGTGATTCAGTGCCACGACGCGCGTTCGACAAGCAACAAATCGTGAATACTGTTGTAAAACTGAAAGTTATTAAAGTATTTACTAACTAAGTTGTAAGTTGATATTTGAAAAAATTATCTGTGAATAAACTCACTTGTAAGGTGAATAGGAGAGAACAATTTGAATTAAAAGATTTTCCGGCTTAAAAGGCTACAAACTAACTTATAAGGCTTGAATAGTAAGGTTTTCCGGCTTGAAAGACTTTCAAATAAGCTATAAACCAACTTATAAGGCCTGTCAATAGCCCAAACCTCCAAATAATCCACAGGAAAGCACAGTGAATCTAAATTCATGTACAGTCCCCCTGGCTTATAAAGCTACCAAATAAGCCAACTCAACCTGACATCTTGTTCATTAGAGGTATAGTCAGTCTAAGCAAAGAAGACATTCTGACAAGTTGGAAAAATGACTCCAGCTCGGTCGATATTGTTTCATCAATTATGAATCAAGTCTTAAATTGTAGAAAACATTTAGCTTTACGATTTGAGACTACATTGATAATTTTTGAACCAATATTTACAGAGTTCGAGACATTTTCCAATCTTGCTAGAATGTCTTCTTCGCTTGAACAGACTATATGACGTCACACATGATCAGCAATGCATTGAGACTCAATTGCCAGATGAATGGAGGATGATTTGCCAGCGGGTACGTGTGTAAATCTGTCGAGTCAGCGGAAGTAGGATGGTAATTCTCAATCGGATTCAAGGGAGGAAACTTGCCTCTGCGCATGCGCTGTAAGGAAATTAGGGATCAAGAGTGTTACCATGCAAAGGGATGATTCAATGTAGAATGGGGATTTTCATAGGATTTCGTAGTACGCAAGTTGAGAATTGATAGTATTCAAAACCTGTTTGACTGATATTCTACATCTTGGGTACTCCAGATACACTCACTTCTCATTGTAACTGGATCTATTGAATTGAACTTTAAATTTCTTGATTTATTCAATCAATCAAACATTTATTTATTCGAAAATTGAAAAATTGATAATGGCCTAATGCGCGGAAACATGTCTGTGTTTTAATAATTTCAAAGTTTTTTAAAAGGGTGTTTGATTTCCATTAATTTTTCAATTATTTTAAACAGCCCTAAGTTTTAAAGTTCATTTATTCATTCATACAGTGAAGAATAAATTCATGTAATGATCCATAATGTTAAATTCAAAATCTGAAAAATAAACGTTAGGATTAGCCTGAACCTGTATTATCTTTCAATGAGTAAAATAGTCGGAAAAGTTATGAGCTATTATTATCTGTTATATGTTATTTGACTAAATAATAATAATAATATTGACTAATAATAATGTTATTTGACTACTGATTCTCCTTATCTCATGGGAATTTATCTTCTATTAGAATTTTTATTTTACATTCCTGCTGTGATAATAATGCTATAATACTAATATTGCTAAATATGCTTTTATTAATAAATATTATTTTGAAATAATATATATAACATTTTGTTCCAGGTATGAATTCGTGACGTCATCCGTCCGTTATTTCAAAGTTGAAAACACTGAACGAATTAAACGGATATAGTAAACCATAACGATAATCTAGCTATCATAATAGTAGTTTATCTACGGGTGTATTGAAAAATTCCTATTTCAGTTTTACAATTGAAATCGAAATGACTATCATTTCAAAACTGAATCTCAGAACCGTGTCGTAATGAACGTTTTTCGATACAGGAGGAACTTTTCGATACAGTCCGAATTCCTCTTTATGATACATTCCTTGTTTCATTTCGAAATCAGGTGATAAAAAGTAAACAGTGCTCAACTAACCTCAAAATCAAAACTGCGACTGGGATTGAGTAGCCTACCAGTATTTTTTGTCAATATTTCAATTTACATATTTGAATATTTAACTAATGTGAATAGTCCAAAGTTTAAATAGTTCAATATACTACTAACTTTGTTAGTGAATATGTTAATAACTTTCACTTTTACAACAACTCTCACGATTATGTTACTTGTTGAATGCGTTTGGTGGTTCTGACTGATATGTTATTTCTAACATATTTAACAAGTAATAACTTGATTATCATAACAGTTCAAGAAGGATAAAGATAAAAGAAGTTAAATAAACGACGGTATGTTGATTTTTATAATAGCATACACTTGCAGATAGCTTGATACTGGTGCTCTATAGCTTGATACTGGTCTGATACTGATAACTACACTGGTGGTCGTAGATAAAATAGTGTATGCAACGGTTGTATTAGGCCTTTATAGCATTCGTGAGATATTTAGAGCACTCGCTTCGCTCGTGGCTCTAACTTTCATCTCACCTCATGCTATAAAGGCTCCCATTATACAACCGTTGCATAAAATAATAAGAAATTCCCTTGAAGATAGATTTCTATTGCTATAAAATTCGCATAGTTACTTGTGCCCAAGATGCAATAGAAACACGGAGTTGTATAATAGAGCAACGCAGATGATCTTTGATACAAGTTTCTATTGCTACTTGTTTCCGACATGTGCCCGCGACTTGTAGTAATGGAAACCACTGGCGGCTCGTGCCCACGGAACAAGTGAAAGTGAACAGTAAAAGATACTAACACTTCACCTGTTTCGTGGGTACGAGCCGCGAGTGGAAACCTACCTTTATGGATAAATGTGAAGTGAAGTTGGGTGCATGCTTCGGAATAATAATTTTTTATTTTTTTTGTAACTTGGGAAATAGTTATAATAAACTAATCATCTGATCATTCCAATTCTAACATATAATAATAAAACTGTATTTATTTTTCAGATTATTTGCATTATGGTGGGGTTTTAATAATAACTACTTGATTATTCGGGAGCTGTGGGTTCTTTCGAGAATTTATGACTTTTGGGCCGGTATTGGCCGGGCTGGAGTCGTATTCCCGTCTTGCCGGGGTGTCTTCTTTGCTTGAACTATGTGTATAGTTTGGAGAATATGAAACTGGCAACCAGCTGGTAGGCCTAGACCCTTCATAGGGCTATTGCGCCATTGACAAACAAAAAAAACTTGATTGGAATTTTTTAATCGCAAATGGCAAACTGCTAATTGTATTATATTGTTGATTCTTTCCTGTGATGAAGTTATTTATTTACACTGATTTATCTTATTTATTTCAACATTACGTGTACAATAAGAATACAAATACCCCATGATAGCTACCTAGTAAAAATGTCACTTCTCTCATAGGGCATGAAAACCATCCCCGAAGATTTTCCCAAAAATGTGCATAGTACGTTACAAAACACGCATTACAGCTACGTATTTCAGAATCTCTCATCTTGGAAAATTAATCACAAATAGCATCTTCTTTCAAACGACAAATCCTGCCTTGGAAAATTAATCACAGTTTGTCCAAAGTATCAATGAGAACCCTTCAGATATGTTCAGTTCAAAGCTTCAAAGATCTTTTCTTCATAGGACAAAACCACTATAATAAAAGTTGGCAGACCCCTTCACTTACTGCAAGTGGTCATTTATCTTGGGAAAACTATCGCTTTTCTTTTTCTTCCTTTTATTCTTCTCCTTCTTCTTCTTCTTCTTCGTAAATTTGTCGGCTAGCCAACATGAAATGCTAGCAGATTAATGAGGTGGCAGACCAACCAAGTTCGCGGAAGCAGAGAAGACACGCCGTTACAATACACTCTAAATAGTGATGGAGTGTCTTCTAAGCTTGTGTGAACTAAACACTGACAGAATGTGAATCAGTGTGCGTATATTGAAGCTTTCAAGAACGTGACTCACGCTGTATTACGATTGCTGTGCTTCTTTTTCCTGATTTTCTACATTTTACCCATCTCAGTTCTCTCTCTCACGTTCTTTCCTTCTTCTTCTTTGTTATTCTCTTATATCTTTTTTCCTTACTTCAACTGTTTGTTGTATTCTACTATAATTGCTACCTTTCATTATTTTTCTTTGTTCTCCTGCTTCTTTTTCTTTTTCTTCTTGTCGCTTCCTTTCTTCATAAGTTTTGCGTTCACATTCTATCAACACCATCATTTTACCTACTCCTTTTATCCTTCTTATGATAACTTTATCATCTTACTCCTCCCACTCCACATTTTTCTTCAGTTGATTTCTATCTATTTTCATTCTTTCTGTTATTCTTTCTTGCTCATTCTTTCTAGTTATCACTTCTTTGAATTTTTTCTTTCCTTTTTATATTTTTACCAAATTTTTCAACAATTCAACAGTTTCAATAATTATCTCAAAAATTCCCAAGTAGTCTCGCTATGTTTATCTCCTACCCTTGCTCCTGATATAATTATCACCATTTCAACTTTGTTTCTCCTTCCTCCTCTTCCTCCTCCTCATCATCCTCCTCCTCCTTCTCCTCCTCATCCTCCTCCTACTCCTCCTACTCATCCCCACCCTCCTTCTCCCTCCTTCTCTTCCTTTTCCTCCTCCTCTCCCTCTTCCTCCTTTTCTTCTTCTTCCTCCTCTCCTTCTCCATCTTCTCATTTCCCATCTCCTCCTTCTTTTCATCCTCTTCCTTCTTTCTCCTCCTCCTCCTCTTTCTCCTCCTCCTCCTCCTCCTCTTTCTCTTCCTCTTCCTCCTCCTTCTTCGTCTTCACCTTCTCCTCCCCCTCCTTCTCCTTTCCTCCTCCTCTCCTCCTCCTCCTCCTCCTCCTCCTCCTCCTCCTCTTCCTTCTTTACCTTCAACTCCTCCTCCTCCTCCTCTTCCTCCTCCACCTCCTCCTCCTCCTCCTCCTTCTTCTTCTTCTTCTTCTTCATCTTCTCCTCCTCCTTCTCCTCTCTCCTCCTCCTCCTCCTCCTCCTTCTTCTTCTTCCCCTCCTTCTCATCTTGCTCTAGCTTATCCTTTCCCATCTTTTTCTTGTTCACTTTTTTCTTCTCTCTCTCCTCTCTCTCTCTCACTCTCTCTCTCTCTCTCTCTCTCTCTCTCTCTCTCTCTCTCTTTCTTCCTCCCATTGTTTTTCTTCTCCAAACAGGTCAGGAAAGCTTGACTGTCATGCTGTTTGAGAGACAGTCTGACTGGTTGAAGATATATTGACTTTCAGGTCATATGTGTTCAGCTGTGTTTGTGCCTGGAAAAAAGGGATAAATGGAGTTAGGAAACGAAAATAGCCCGATTGATAGGTATTAGAGGCAATAGCAGATAGATATCTGCAAGGCTGTCTTCATAGTAATTGAGATCCTGTATAATCTCTATATATAGAAGCGAAATGCCACTGATTCATTCATTCATTCATCACCAGAACTAAAAATCCACTGAACCAAATGCGTTCAAATTTGGCAGGCATGTTCAGTTGGACGTTTAGACGCGCGCTAAGAACGAATTTTGAAACTTTTCAAGGATACGACAAATATTTTAGTTTTTCTAGAGTTTTTCGGCGTTTTCCTCATTTTTTCGAGAACCAATCGGTAGAAAATGTTGATATTTGGTGGGCAGGTTCAGATAAGGTCTAGAAATGTTGTGTTAAAATATTTTTGCAATCCGTTCAAGATTACGCCAGTATCAGGATTTCAAAATTGTAGATGTATTGCGGGTTGCATATGTTCCGCCTCGATACGATCAATCCTAACTGTAAATTTAAAGGTTCAGCGAGATTATAGATGAACTAATTTGGAAGATATTGAATTAAGTTAAGTTTCAAACTATGTCTGATATACTTCCCAAGGTTACGCTTAATATTAGCGTTTTAATATTTTTTTAAATTTCGGAGTTTTTCTTAGATTTTTCTAGAAGAAATTGGCAGAAAATGTTGAAATTAGGTGAACAGGTCCAGATTAGTTGTAGAAATGCTGTGCCCAATAAATTTCTAATCCATTCTGAACGGGATTTTCAGGCGAGCTGATCGAGCCTGTTTGTCTCAGCTGACACTAACAGAGGTTTTGCAGGCGAACGAAGCGAGCTTGTTTTACTCACTTTTACTGCCTATACTGTCGGGGGTCCAAGGGGCTAGGCGGAGAAGGCGAGCGAAGCGAGCCTGCCGGCTAGTTTAATATAATGGAGATATGGTCATCATAGAAGTCCATCCATGGTAAGATGTTGGACCCCCATCTTATGCAATCAGAGTTGTCATTTAGGTATGCCTAGACAAGAGACAAGAGGCAGACGGAACCGCCTAACTTTTTGGCGTCAGCTTCAACAGATTCTCAAATTTGGGGATTAGTAGGAGTGACAAATTTTTACTAGATATGAGTAAGAAGGCAATGAAGAAAGGAAATGGAAAAAAAGTTAAAAAATTCGCTCCGGCAGCTGGCGGTCGGAAAGAGTGCATTTCAAATGCAATTCTATGATGGCTCAAATCATATCACTTATAATGAGCTATTAAGGGTATGAATTCAAAGGCGCCGTTTTCGAAAAACACAATTTCTGGCATTGTGTTATTCGCCATTTTCTCTGCCATTTTTGATTGGATTTTTTTCGTTGATGACTCAAATTGTAGGGAATAATAAGGGTATTATACCCACCAATTTTCAAGACGATCACGTAATTGGTCGATTTGTAGTGATTTTTCAAAATTTTCATCCCCTAATTTCACCCCCTACCCTTTCACCAATTCGGCTGGTTAACGAACTTGACCGAGATATCAACACTAATGATTTTTGTGCAAACTTTGGTCGCTCTCCGACAAGCCCTTCGGGAGTTATCGTGTTAACAAGAAACTGTACATATATAAATATATATATATATATATATATATATATATATATATATATATATATATATATAGAGATATATGAATTTGAACGGACATCAGATTCGTGTTCTAGGGGCTCGGAAACGTGTAAAAAATATATCACATCATAAATTTTCGATTGTCAGGGCAAGACCAATAGTGCATTTTTTCAAATGAAATGCACTAAAAGAAACACTTTCCTGTTTCTTCTCATCTTATTTGAAGTTGCAAGGCAGATTTTAAACAGTTGTGTGAAGTCACTAGAGGAAGAAACAATAAAAGAAAATCGAAGATAGAAAGTAATAGTTGAGAGGTGACTTATACTCCTCACTCTACTCAGAAAGAAGTTATTGATAATCTTTCATTTCTTGCTGGAAAGCGATAGTCGATTTGTCTTCGCTTGTCGACCTCATAAACCGAGAAAGAATCGAAAAGAAAAATGGTGGGAAAAGTGACACATCGAGAGTAAATTGTGAGCTAGGGAGAGAGGTTGAGAGAGAGAAAGAGACTGACAAAGATAGTGAAAGAGAGAAAGAGAGAGAGAGTGAGAGAGAATAAGGAAGAGGGAAAATGGACAAAAAGTTGAAGAAATTCAGGAGGAATCGGCATAAAAAATTGTGAGAGAGGTTGACATATCGATAGTGAAATGTGAGAGAGGGAGAGATATTGAAGTTGGAGAAAGAGAGAGAGAGGCACAGAAAGAGAAAGAGAAAGTCAAAGAGTGAGAGAATGAGCGAGGAAGAGGGAGAAGAGATTGAGAAAGATTATGCAAGAAAAATGTGGGAAAAGTGACACAGTTTTGACACAAGTTTTTACTTTGACACAAGTCGAGAGTAAAGTTTAAAATAGACGGAATGATAGAAAAAATGGAGAAAGTAAAAAAGAAGAAAGAGAAAAAATATATAAAGTGGGTGAGTGAGGTGGATGAATGAATTGCCTTTATAAGTTTACCAATGACTCCTAGAATAGCTTCCTTTAACAGAAGGCCATCGCGTAAAAATTGGCAACTATGGTAGGGAATAGGGTTCATTCAAAAGCATTGAAATCATTTCTCTATCAGCTGTTCTAATGGATGCGTTTCTTGTGTGCGTTCTCACATTTGACTTGCTACAAATCATAAGTATTTTGATAAATAACTGTCTATTCTAATCTTTCTTGCTATCTCTATCACAACCTATTACTAAAAACACAAAAGAAATTCTATACGAAGAGTTTCATGAACGTTTTTCATGGAAATTATGCTCAAAGAGAGAAAAACCAAGTCAACCAAGTGCGTGATTTGTATCTGTACTTAATGCTTCCATATGAAAAGACTGTGTCTACGGTGCGAGGTTGCCGTATTACAAGGGCAGGGCCTTCTATTAAAGGAAGCTATGATCTTAGTCACAGAGAAGAAGAGCCCAAGTCCTCAAGTCCTAGTCCCCTCTACCACAGAGCCCAAACAGTATTGAAATCCTTACATCTATTTCAAACTATAAAACAGAAAAAGATACTAACAAGAAAATGGAAAGAGACTATAATTAGGTTAAATTACTCAAATGTAGAATCGAAACTTCAGATTGAGATAGAGAGAGTGATAGAGGAGAGAAAGATAATATCAAAGAGAGTAAAATATGAAATAATTTTTAGTAGAATATTTTTTTAGGAAATCAAGAAGAAGAAACGAAATAAAGAATAAGATTAGAAAGTAGTACTGAAGATTGTCCAGGAGAGATGAGAAAGAAAGAGGAGGACAGAGAATAAGTGGTGAGAGAGGGTTAAAAAGTGTGTGAGAGAGGGGGGGGAAGAAAGACAGAGAGAGAGATAGCGTTGAAGGGACAGAGGATATGAAAAGAGGATAAAAAATAATTGAGACAAAGATTGGAATGTCACGTAAAGCTGTGACAGAAGAGGAAAAGTGAGAGAAAGAATAAGAAAAGAGAAAGGTTGAGAAAGAGAAAGTACAGTGAGATTAAAAGAGTCTTGAACAAGATATAGTAACAGAAAGAGTAAGAGAGAGAAAAAGTGTCAAAGGATATAATGTCAGGGAGTAAAGTGTGTTCAAGACAAGGGGTAACTCTGAAAACACTCTGAGGACTGTCAGAGAGGTCACTTTCTTCAATGGCGACTTCCCAAAATGATATATTGGAAAAAGATGCTTGTGAGAATCTGTGGGTGCGGTAGAATTATTGTGTTCATGTGTGCAAGTTTGTTGAAAGGATATCAATCTTTCCAATCACCTTAAGCTCGGAGTTACTCTACAAGAGAGTTAACTCTCAACTAACTTCCACCTTGATAATTTTATAGTTTTAAAACAGTTATCCCCTATGGATGATCTGCATACAAATTGGAAAAGGTACAAGATAAAATTGGAGAAGGTAGAACTGGATTACTATATAAGTCACTGTACATTACAGTGACTCAAGGTTATCAAAGACACTTTGTAATCACCTTGAAAGTGACAATATTGTAAGTCACTGTGAACTGGATCAAATGAAACGATCAAAAACCTCTGTTACTATTCAGTAATGATACAATTCTTCCCACTCAGGGCCGGTTTCTCCCAAAAAGTTAATCGGAATTTTGGATTAAACCATCAGCTGGCTCAATTCAAAAACACAAGTTGATAAAAGTGACCATACACTGACAACTGATAGTTTAAACTAAAATTTCAGTTAAACATATTTGGAGAAACCGGGCCTTAGTTGTTTTACTTGATACAAGATCTTGAGTATTTTCTTGAGTGGAAATTAAGACAAAAATATTATCTCCATATATTTATATTTTGAAGAAATGTTTGATTCAGACAAATGTTGTATCATTTTCGTGAATACAGAATTTATTGAGTAGACTATTAATATTGAAATGGCACCTGCTGAAAAACCTACAAGTTGAACAATCCTCAACGTTTTTAAAAATTTTCAATTCAATTCAATTTATTTTAATTCAAATTAATATTTTCTCAAGGTTGAAGTAAGAACAGATCATGTGTAACTCTCAACTTACTATTAAATAAATACCTAAAAAAGGCTGAACAAAGAAAAGTTGTAAAATTATTTGCATAGAAGAGAGGAAATAATAAACTGGGAGAGTAGGAGAGGAAAATAAAACGATTAAGATAGTTAGTTAATTTATTTTAATGATTCAAATTTGGAATTTAATATGCTAACGATAATATAGACTGTAATAATATAGAGATGCATATTATTAACTTATAAATGTCCATTCTTGTAGAGTAATGCTTGAGAATAACGTTTCTCTGAAAAATTCTTATAAGAATCATTCTCACTGGCGGCTCGTGCTCACGGAACAGGTGAAGTGTCCGTATCTTATACTGTACAGCACTTCACCTGTTTCGGGGGCACAAGCAGCTCGTGGATGATAGATGAGAGAGAATGGGGAAAGATTAGCGTTAAAAACTCTACGACCGACTCATAGATTGAATCAATTCAAGTGAAATTATAATATAATTTAATATTATACAGGTGTTTCAGGACTTCTCAGGCTGATTCCTTACACCAAGTAGACAAAAAGTTCCATGGGACAAACCCTCAAAAATGCTTTGTTACCAAGATAACAATGGCGGAAAATTGAGATTTTTCAAAACATATTAATTTTTCTAATATTTTAGAGGCTTTAGTGAGGTTCTAAAATAATCAATTCCTATGTAAAATTAGCTGAGGAATTGAATGAAACCAGTTCCAAGTTTGTAACTTTAGCGGTTATCGAGATAATTGAAAAAATATGCTAAAAACGCCATTTTTCAACGATAAGGGTTATAACTGATAAGGAATTATGAAATTGTATTTATTATTAATGGAAGTTGATAAATGGCGGCGATTGTGTAAATATCACCCAAATCTCAGAAATAGCGATCAAAAATCGCAAAATCGCTACTAAACACAAATTTATCACTCTTGTCAATTTTGCGATTTTTGATCGCCATTTCTGAGATTTGGTAAGATTTACACAATCGCCGCCATTCAACTTTTGTTGAGAATCCTCCAACTTCCATTAATAAAAAACAATTTTAGGATTCCTTATCCAGTTATAACCCTTGTTAAAAAATGGTTGAAAAATGGCGTTTTCTAGCATATTTTTCCAATTATCTCAATAACCGTTGTAGTTACAGATTTGGAACTGGTTTCATTCAATTCCTCAGCTAATTTTACATAGGAATTGATTATTTTAGAACCTCACTAAAGCCTCTAAAAAATTAGAAAAATTAATATATTTTGAAAATCTCAATTTTCCGCCATTGTTATCTCGTTAACAAAGCGTTTTTGAGGGTTGGTCCCATGGAACCTACTTGGTGTTAGGAATCAGCCTGAGAAGAATTGCACATTCCTCCTGAAACACCCTGTAAATATAATATAATATAATAATATAATATAATAATATAATATAATTATAATAACTCAATTGATTGACAGAGGAGAAATGAGAGATGATATGGATTGGATTTGAACTAAATTGAATTGGAGAAGACTAAAAATACATTGGAGAGAGAAAACCCTATTGAGAAGAGAGAGGAAACACCGATTGAGAGAGAGAGTTGGTGTGAAAAGATTTTCGCTCGAATTTTGGCTCGGCTGGAAATCTCTAGCTGCGGTTTGACAGGCGTCCCAGACTTTCCTACCACTATTGGCTTTTGCACTCGGTTTTAAAACATTGATGGACGTTTCCAGTACTCTAGTCTGTCCAAGCAGAGAAGACATTCTAGCAAGATTGGAAAATGACTCCAGCTCGGTTAATATTGGTTCAATAATTATAAATTTGATTTCAAATTCAATTGTAGGAAATTTTCTAATCTACAATTATTGGAACAATATCGACCGAGTTGGAGTCATTTGAAAATTTCATCAGAATGTCTTCTTTGCTTGGACAGACTATACTTGGTTGTGTTATAGTTGCTGGCTTTCCGCAGTAGAATTTCAACCAATTTTCGTAAGCCCTGATACTAATTTGGATGTATGCTATCATAGCAAGCAATAGTTGAAGATTTTTATCATAGTAAATGAATTCAATGTTATTCTGTGTGATACTTGTCATTATTATCTGAATATTTCAAAATGTGTGTGTTATTTTCCAAGTATTGATAATTTTTCTTCTATTGTGCATTTGGTTGTCAATGGCTCAACAGCCCATGAATGGCTTAGGCCTAAGGCTGAGGCCGCACTGCCGGTGGGTAGAGCCTGGAGGGTGGAGGGTAGTTGGTAAATCTAAAGAACATACACACCATCCACAGTAATACATCGTATGAATGGTATGTGTTCAGCCGCCATCTTGAAATTCTTAAATATGGACAACATAACCTCAAAAAACAGAAGGATGGTGTGTATGTTCTATAGATTTACCAACTACCCTCCACCCTCCAGGCTCTACCCACCGGCAGTGCGGCCTCAGCCTAACAGCTGGTTGCCAGTTTCATATTCACTCCACTATACAGTTCATCCAAACAAAGAAGACACCCCGGCAAGACGGGAAAACGACTCCAGCCCGGCCAATGCAGGCTCAAAATAAATAAATTCAACGGCACAAGTCATCATCACGATGATAATTACAGCACTGAAAATCTAGCACAGCTGTTTTTTCCGAACTCCGACGTATGAATAAATGAGTCAAACGAGCCGCCATGACAGTTCACTGCGTGCGTTTGTGCTAGTGTTGTGTTGAGGTTATGTTGGCTTCAGTTAATGTTCTCAGTTGTTTGAGGTTTCAATGAATCCTTCTCAGTCTAGTATGACGAAAGAAATGTACATAATTCGTGTGGAAAAGTTTAAAAACTCATAATTATTTTCCAAACTCGCGTACTGCTCGTTTGGAGAACATAATTATTCGTTTGTAAAAACGCCTTTTCCAAACTCATTATGTAATATACTATTAGATACATAAATAAGAGAGCTACATTGTAAATAAGTGCTGGCTTATGAGAGTTGTAGTTGTAGTCCTCTTCTTATAAGAGTTAAAAGGATGAGAGCCCAAGGCTTATAAGACAAGAAGCACATGTTGTAGGATAAGAGCTATCATCGATCGTTGGCTGAGAGAAAGTAATTGATAAGGTGCTGACTCGCTCTCACTCTCTCTCTCTCTCTCTCTCTCACTCTCTTTCTCTCTATAGGAGTTTCAATTTGTCTCTTTTTCCACGAAACTTATGGCCTGTATGTTGGCCTGTCTCCGTGCATGGAAAGTAAATGAGATCACTCCTCAACACACTTCAACTATAGTCTGGCCAAGCAAAGAAGAGCTTCTGGCAAGATGGGGAAATGACTCCAGCTTGGTCAATATTGGTTCAAAAATTGTCAATTTGATCTCAAATTGTAGGAAACAATTTGATCTACTGTTGAGACCACATTTATAATTCTTGAACAAATATTGACCAAGCTGGAGTCATTTTCCTATCTTGCCAGAGGGTCTTCTTTGCTTGGACAGACTATACCTCTCTTATTATTTTCTTCTTTCATTTTGTTCCAATCTCTATTCTATTCTCTTATTTTATCTCTAATCTCTTTTCCTTTCTCCCTCTCTTCCAATTACTTTCTTTTTCCTCTCTACTTGTACCAATATTTATTTTTCTTTACACTTTATTTGTTTCAATTTTTGTTTAGTTATTTTCCTCATCTCTTTGTTAATCTTTCACATTCTTCATGCTATAATTTTCGTGCATTACAATTGAATGAGAATCTTTCTACCTCTTTTTTTATTGTTTCAATATTGTTTTCTTCTCTCTATTCTTCCTCCTTCTTCCTCCTTTCTTCTTATTTCAGTCACCCTTCTCACTTTTCCTTCTCTCTGTATTTAAACGTTCATATTCCAAAAAGTTAAATATTCTCATTCCTTCAATATATCTTTATTCTTAAAAGGTTTCATATTTTCTCTTCTTTTCCTTTTTCTTTCTTTTTATTTTCCTTTCCCATTTTCTTTCTTTCTTTCCTTCTTTTCTCTTTTTCTTCTTCTTCTTCTTCTTCTTCTTCTTCTTCTTCTTCTTCTTCTTCTTCTTCTTCTTCTTCTTCTTCTTCTTCTTATTCTTCTTTTACTTCCCCTGTTCTTTTATCACTTCGATTTTTGGTTCCCCTCTGCCCTCTTCTCAGTATTTCTTTCCACCTTTCTATATTTTTTCACTTTTTCCAACAACTTAGTAGGAAATCGTTTCATTTTAATGATATATTAGTAATGATATCATATACGTTTTAGTGAATGATATTAATAAGGAGAAACAAAATGTACCGTTTATTGAGTAACTACTTGATTACTATATCACGATACATTGATTACTATATTAGAAGAGATGTTTGCTTTCATATTATTTTTCTTATTGTATAGTATTATATTGTTTGTTTGTCAATGGCGCAACAGCCCTATGAAGGCCATATTCATATTCAGCCAACAGCCATATTCACCAAACTATACAGTCCATCCAAGCGAAGAAGCCACTCCGGCAAGTCAGGAAAACGACTCCAGCCCGGCCAATACTGGCCCAAAAGCCATAAATTCTCAAAAGAACCCACAACCCCCGAACCAACACCGACCGAGCCGAAGCCACCCCCACCCCGCCAGAATGTCCTCCCAGCCCGGACAGAAAATACAGCAGGCGAATAATCATCAACCAGGATAGAAGTAACGTGTGGTTAGCACGTCGAAACTCTCAACCATAAGCCAGTCTTCACAACCAAGGGAAGATGCAGAACACCTCTGAATAACATGCAGTTAATCAGTTAGAGTGTAATGCAACAATTACTATTCCTCCAGAAACGGGAAACGACTGACTGTCTTTACTAACGACAGCCAATCTCCCAAAGGAGGGGCTGTATAGTATTATATTGGAAACCAATAAAGGCTTGATTAATTATTCAAACATAAAACTTCTCTCATAATTACATTAAACAAGAATACAGTATTATAAAATCGAATCCTAAATCATTTATTGAAATCAATGTTCAACATAATTGGGCATGCTATTGAACCCCTTTGTGATTCTACTACTAATGTGAAAAAAGTGTTGTTTTTTCGGTCCGCCATAATCGTAATCGAGTTAACCAACATCAAAACTCATCGATACAGAACCCTCCGTCGCATTTTCACGCATCAGAGCAACAATTCCAAAAACGCTTCGCGTCAGCTGACACGCAATACGAGTCCTAATAGCGCAATGATAGCCGAAAGCCAAACACAGAAGACATTCTGGTAAGATGGAAAAATTACTCCAGATCGATCAATATCGGTTGAAAAATAATGAATTTGATTTTAAATTGTAAATCAGAATTTTTCCTACAATTTGAGTACAAATTTATAGTTTCTGAACCAATATTGACCGAGCTGGAGTGATTTTCCCATCTTGCCAGAATGTCTTCTTTGCTCGGACAGACTCTAATAGCGGAATGATAGCAGAGAGCCAAGCGTTAATTTGTACGCTCTTACTGCTGTAGTCATTAATAAGCTATCCCCTTGCTATTCCCTATTTGATATATCTTCAGGATTGAAATACATTGTATTATTCATCTTATACGTGTTTTGAAGAGACGAAAGTTACTTCATTATTGATTGGCTATCTCCTTGCTATTCTGTATTTGGAGTAGCTTCTGGATTGAAATACATTGTATTCCCTATCTTAAACGTATTGGGAGAAGTCGGAAGCTACGTAATAATTGATTGGCCAAGCCAATCACAAAATTTTCCCTTATATTTTTCTACTCTATACCTACTGCTGGATAACTTTATTATAGGCTTTTGAAAGTTTCTAAAAAATTAACTGTTCTGCTCAAAAAAACTCTTTGAGTAGTTGTGAAATTGAGTTTACCAGAGATTGATAATGGTGTAACAACCGAAACCAGTATCTCGATTTTCTAATAAATCAGTGGTTTGACAACATCTTGTCTTTTCATTTATTATGATTGGAAAACTTTATTAACAAATAAATTTGTTTACATTACATGATGTATATTCTTTATTGTGTGAATAAATATTCATAGTTGACATGAGCTACAAATTCTCTCAATCATTTTAAAAAAATATTCATATTATTCTCGATCCTCCCCACACACAGACTATTTTCTAGGTGGGGAATAATCTTATGAGATTAATTTATATATATTTTCAAGTGATTGTAACATGTTGCTTTTTTTGGAATAAACACTTTTTCATTCCATTTCAATTCAAAGCTATCCCCTTGATATTCCCTATTTGTAGTAAGTTTTGCATTGAAATGAATTGTATTCTCTATCATATAAGTGTTGGGAAGAGTCGAAAGTTACGTCATCAATAAGCTATCCTCTTGCACTGGCGGCTCGTGCCCTCGAAACTGGTGAAGTGCTGTACAGTAGAAGATACAGGCACTTCACCTGTTTCGTGGGTGCGAGCCGCCAGTGTCCTCTTTCTATCATCAATTTGAAGTAACTTTCGAATTGAACTATCACGTTGTTCGCTATCTTATGATTATTGAGAAGAGTAGGAAGTTAGAGTACGGATCGCTTCAATAAGCATCATCCAGGCAATGTCTGTCAAACAATGATTGATACTTTGGGGATGATTAGTGAGGGTTTTGGGGGCTAGAAGGGGCTGATTGATGGGGCGGGTTTTGATGTAGGATGGCGGGGGTAGAAGAGGGGTTGATTGGTGGGTGTGTTTTGAGGGGGTGTAAGAGGGGTTGTTTAGTAAGAATATTTCTCTGAGGGGGGGATTAGAAAAAGGATGATAAGGGGGTATTTTGATAGGGATCAGATGGAGATAGGACTGTAGAAGAGGGAGCTTTGTGGGGTAATAGAAATGGTTTGATTGGGGGTGTAGATGAGGTGTGATTGGAAGGGGGTGTATTGTTGGGTGGGGGGGCAAAACGAGACGATTAGTGGGGGGGTATTTTGAAGGGTGTCAAAAGTGTACCCTATGAAAGAGGGTGCTTTGTGGGACATAAAAGTGGTGTGATTAGAATGGGGTATTTTGAGGGGATTAAGAGGGGGTATATTTAGAATGGGGGGGCTTACATGAGTGAAGAAGGGGGTGAAGTGGAAAAGAGGGATTTTAGAAGGGGGTAGGAAGCGGGTCTCAAAACAGGGGGGTAGAAAGGGGGTACCCCGAAGGGACACTATCCAATCATTCAAACTTCATTAGTGTCACCGCTCCTGTACTCGTAAATAAGAGTAGCCAGTCTCTCTCTCTCTTTGTCTTACTCTCTCTCTCTTTGTGTTACTCTCTCACTCACTCTCTCTCTCTCACACTCACTCTCTCTTCAACCATATTATCCCAATCTTGATTTTTTTCTATAAGATAACTAGCCGGCAGGCTCGCTTCGCTCGCCTTCTCCGCCTAGCCAGGGGGCTCCACCCCCTGGACCCCCGACAGTATCAGCAGTGTCAGTTAGTCAAACAGGCTCGCTTTGCTCGCCTGCATAAGCTCTATCAGTGTAAGCTGAGACAAACAGGCTCGCTTCGCTCGCCTGCAAACTCCGTTCAGAAGGGACTCAAAATTTATTGAACAGCATTTCTAGACTTAATCTGGACCAGTTTACCAAATTTCAATTTTCTCTACCAATTTATTCTCAAAAAATCCAAGATAATCTCCGAAAATTCCGAAAAATAGTAAACGCTAATATTGAGCATAACCTTGGGAAGTATACCGGACATAGTTTGAAACTTGATTCAATATCTTCCAAATTAGTTCATTTGTAATCTAGCCGAACCATTGAATTCACAGTAAGGATTGGTCGTATCAAGGCGGAAGATATCCAACCCGCAGTACATCTACAATTTAAAGAAAGTTATTACTGGCGTAATATTGAACGGATTTCAAATATATTTCAACACAACATTTCTAGACCTTATCTGAACCTGCCTACCAAATATCAACATTTTCTGTCGATTGGTTCTCGAAAAAATTGAGAAAACGCCGAAAAACTATAAAAAACTTAAATATTTGGCGTATCCTTGAAAAGTTTTTAAAATCCGTTCTTAGCGAGCGTCTAAACGTCCAACTGAGCATGCCTGCCAAGCATTCGTTCCAGTGGATTTTTAGTTCTGGTGATGAATCAGTCAGTCAGTCAGTGTCATTTCGCTTTATAGATATAGATTATATTAACTCGATCATTCTACCTCAACTGTCAACTCCACCTAATAAAAAGTATTTTCTCTACATTTCATTAATTTCATCCCATTTCTCTACATTTAATTCTATTCAAAGAGAGGCTTCAGAACGTTCAAATTTTATTGGAACAAAAATAGTCTGTTCAAGCAAAGAAGACATTCTGGCAAGATGGGAAAATTACTCCAGTTCGGTCGATATTCATTCAAGAATCATACATTTGGTTTCAAATTGTAGATCAGAATGTTTCCTACAATTTAAAACCAAATTTAAAATTATTCAACCAATACTGACTGAGCTGGAGTCATTCACCATCTTGCCAGGATGTCTTCTTTGCTTGGACAGACTATAGTATTAGACGAAGATTTTTATACTTCTCAGAGCAGACAATGATAAAAGAATATTCGCGAGAAATGAAAAATTGATCATAAAAGTCTCAGCGAAATAAAAATGTAAGATTCGCGGGCATGGTGATGTGAGTAGGGAAGCTTTGTCTTGAAAGAACAGATGGCACTACTTGGCCTGGTTATAAATGAAGAGTAAAAGAGAGGAAAGGAATTATGAGAGAAAGTAAGAAAGAGGAAGAGGTAGAGGAAGTAGATAATGAGGAAGTGTGATGAAGAAATGGTGTGAAATGAGAGGTACATAGTAAAATAGGATAGAAAAGAAGAGAGGAGAAATGATGAAATTATGTCAAATGAGGAGTACATTGTTATAGAAGAAGAAGAAGAAAAAGAAGAAGAAGAAGAAGAAGAAGAAGAAGAAGAAGAAGAAGAAGAAGAAGAAGAAAAGAAGAAGAAGAAGAAGAAGAAGAAGAAGAAGAAGAAGAAGAAGAAGAAGAAAAGAAGAACAAGAAGAAGAACAAAAGAAAAAGAAGAAGAAGAAAAAGAAGAAGGAGGAGGAGAGAAAAAGAAGAAGAAGAGAACAAAAGTGGTAGAAAGAGTAGAAAAGAGAAGAGAAAACACTGAATATAAAGAAGAATGATGAAGAAATAGCGATGAATAAGAGATAGATAGTCATAGAAGTTAGGAAAAAACAGAGGATGGATGATAAAGGAAACGGGCGGAGAAGAAAAGGAGAGGATAATAATGGATGAAAGACGGAGTGTGAGAGAGAGAAAAGAGAAATCCAATCAAGAGTTCGAAAGAAAAATCACTCCAAGAGAGAGAAAGAGATATGATACATAGTGATAGAAAATTGGAAGAAGAAGAGCATAATGAATGATACGGGAGAAGAGAAGTAAGTGGAGAAAAGAATGATAAGAAGTAAAGTGAGTGAGAGAGTGAAGAGAGAAAATAACTTTAGACAGAGAAAGAGAAAGAGACAAGAAGTTCAGTATGTTTTTACGAGCAGGTAAATATATCCACGTCCAATAAAAAAAGTCAAATTTCCTTGGCTGCAAAATCTCCTCTTTACGACTCAAGCAAGCTGTGATGGAATTAATTTTGTCCTATTTGAGGTGCAGAAGACACTTTCTAGGGTTTAGTTGGTTGAAGTTTAATTGGGTGGGATTTGGCATAGTTTGTTATTACTAGAAAAGGTGATTATTGGAGAAGATTGATCAGATTTATTACAAGTGGAGTTTTATAACAGTGGAGAAGAATCCATCCCTATGATAAAATTAATAGTATCTTATAAAATGTTATCTTCTTCTTCTTCTTCTTCTTCTTCTTCTTCTTCTTCTTCTTCTTCTTCTTCTTCTTCTTCTTCTTCTTCTTCTTCTTCTTCTTCTTCTTCTTCTTCTTCTTCTTCTTCTTCTTCTTCTTCTTCTTCTTCTTCTTCTTCTTCTTCTTCTTCTTCTTCTTCTTCTTCTTCTTCTTCTTCTTCTTCTTCTTCTTCTTCTTCTTCTTCTTCTTCTTCTTCTTCTTCTTCTTCTTCTTCTTCTTCTTCTTCTTCTTCTTCTTCTTCTTCTTCTTCTTCTTCTTCTTCTTCTTCTTCTTCTTCTTCTTCTTCTTCTTCTTCTTCTTCTTCTTCTTCTTCTTCTTCTTCTTCTTCTTCTTCTTCTTCTTCTTCTTCTTCTTCTTCTTCTTCTTCTTCTTCTTCTTCTTCTTCTTCTTCTTCTTCTTCTTCTTCTTCTTCTTCTTCTTCTTCTTCTTCTTCTTCTTCTTCTTCTTCTTCTTCTTCTTCTTCTTCTTCTTCTTCCATGTTTCTTATATTCTTACTGAAGTAAAACGCAAAACAATATTCCAATGGATCTGGAACATCATAGTTCTCCATCACCTCCCTGCAGCCTTAGGGCTGAGGCCGTACTGCCGGTGGGTAGAGCCTAGAGGGTGGAGGGTTGCTGGTAAATCTATAGAACATACACACCATCCACAGTAATACATCGTATGAATGTTATGACGTCATACTGTTTTTTGAGGTTATGTTGTCCATATTTAAGAATTTCAAGATGGCGGCTGAACACATACTATTCATACGATGTATTACTGTGGTTGGTGTGTATGTTCTATAGATTTACCACCTACCTCCACCCTCCAGGCTCTACCCACCGGCAGTGCGGCCTCAGCCTAGAAGTTGCCATTTCGTCAGGTGTAATTTTAAAATAGAAATTCATTTTTATTAATAATCAGCTAAATTTGGAACGTTACATCATAAATGAAAAGACAAGATGTTGTCAAACCACTGATTTATTACGAAATTGATATACTGGCTTCGGTTGTTACACCATTAACAATCTCTGGTAAACTAAAACTTTATTTGAATCTAAATAACTTTCTTTAATAACGAGGATAAACTTTCCTTTGATTATTTTCTTTTCCGTTACTATAAGTACTGCTGCTCTGTACGTTGAGTTTTAGTTTACCAGAGATTGATAATGGTGTAACAACCAAAACCGGTATCTCGATTTTCTAATAAATCAGTGGTTTGACAATTCATTTATTATGGATAACAACCACAATATTACCTTCAAAACTACTCAAAGAACGTTATATCAAGTCTCACTGGACCATTTGCATGCATTTTACTCTAGATGAAGGTTTTAGAAGGAAAGTTGATTATTTTCAATACCCTAATACAGTGGAGCAAACCTACTGAGGATAAAAATAATTGTATTAAATTTTTGTTCAGATGCTAAAGAAGTTTTTTATAAAAACAAAACATAAATAATGAATACAAAAAATACATAAATAATAAATACAAAATACATAAATAATAAATACAAAAATATACTTAAATAATAAATACAAATATACATAAATAATAAATACAAAAATACATAAATAATGAATACAAAAATTATGATTGCGCTCTGATCTCATCGGTTGCATTGAGAGCTACAAGAGCTTAAGCAATACCACTTTGAACTTAATAGCAAACCTATCGAGGATAAAAATAATTATATTAAAATTCTTGTTCAGATGCTAAAGAAGTTTTTTATGAAAAAAACATAAATAATGAATACAAAAAATACATAGATAATAAATACAAAATACATAAATAATGAATACAAAAATATACATAAATAATAAATACAAAATACATAAATAATAAATACAAAAGTATACATAAATAATAAATACCACTTTGAACTAAATTTTAGCAACAAAGATGGAGAAACATGTAACTTTCCAATAAGTTTTCCATTAGTTTTCCACTTTTCGAGCAGCTTTGACGTGAAATAGAATAGAATAGAATATAGACTGCCTTTATTTGTACTCCGCTAGGAAATAAAAATGTTTACACTTTTATCTGAGATGTGGAAATCATCCATAATATATATCTATATAAGCGAAATGGCAGTGACTGACTGATTCATTCACTGACTGATTCATTCATCAACAGAACTAAAAATCAACTGAAGCGGATGCGTTCAAATTTGGCAGGCATGTTCAGTTGGACGTTTAGACGCGCGTTCAGAAAGGATTTTAAAAACATTTCAAGGATACGCCAAATATTTAAGTTTTTCTAAAGTTTTCCGGTGTTTTCTCAATTTTTTTCGAGAACCATTTGGTAGGAAATGTTGATATTTGGTAGGTAGGTTCAGATAAGGTCTAGAAATGTTGTGTTAAAATATTTTTGAAATCCGTTCAAGATTACGCCAGTAATCAGGGTTTTCAAAATTGTAGATGTATTGCGGGTTGAATATCTTTCGCCTTGATACGACCAATCCTTACTGTAAATTCAATGGTTCAGTGAGATTATAGATGAACTAATTTGGAAGATATTAAATCAAGTTTCAAACTATATTCGATATAGTTCCCAAGGTTACGCTCAATATTAGCGTTTTACTATTTTTCGGAATTTTCAGAGTTTTTCTTCGAAAATGTCGAAATTTGGTGAACAGGTCCAAATTAAGTCTAGAAATGCTGTGTTCAATGAATTTTGAATCCCTTCCGAACGGAATTTGCAGGCGAGCGAAGCGAGCCTGTTTTTCTCAGCTTACACTGACAGAGGTTATGCAAGCGAGCGAAGCGAGCCTGTTTTATTCTCTGAAACAGTTGATACTGCCGGGGGTCCAGGGGGCGGAGCCCCCTGGCTAGGCGGAGAAGGCGAGCGAAGCGAGTCTGCCGGCTAGGTTACATAAGTGAAAACAAAGGTTTCTTTCAAACTTGTAATTTCTAAAGCCTCAGCTTTCCACTGATGATGATGCCCTTGATGATGCATTGAAACTTGAGTATGGTAATTTGAATAGACTTTGTAGATCTAACAACCTTTGTTTTCACTTACCTAAATAAAAAGTACTAATTTAATTTTTGTTTGTGGTATTGAAATCAATAAGTATTATTGCGCAACATTATTCGATTGCAATTCCTGGTACTTTCGGAGCCAGAAAGAGTTAATGATAAATTTATAATTTGAAGTTACTCCGGATCAATCATAGATTTCACGGAATTACAGAGGACAACACGCCATTTCCTCTATTAATTATTTGTTGGTGGAGTTTGGATCTAATTAAAACAATAATTGTCTGACGCTGAGCTAATAATGAGCTATCAACAGGCAGCTTCATGACAGCTTAATTTTAGCTAAGCTTTATTACGGCTCAATCAGCCATCAACTGTAACATTTGATATGGTTCTACAAAATTTTCAGCTTTATCATGGCTGTTATGTATTCAAATCTATTCAACCTTTATTTCAACTTTATCCCAACTTCAGTTAATAATTGTACCTGCTTTTCATCCTATTGAATGAAAAATTCTGAAAACTGTCATTAACAATAATTCATTGAATTTCGAGATACCGATTTTATTGTAACTGTCCGATCCCACAAGACGTCAAAAACTTCATTCATACGATGTAGCAGAAAAAAATTAAAAAAGAACTGAGTGTGGAATTCACCAAAATCATAGTCTCTGGCACTGGCGGCTCGTGGCCACGAAACAGGTGAAGTGCTGTACAGTAAAAGATACGGGCACTTCACCTGTTTCGTGAGTACGAGCCACCAGTGGTCTCTGGTGAACTAAAACTGAAGTGAAGAGCAGCAGAATTCATACTAGCGGCCGAGCGCTGTTATTGGTAGTTGCTGAGCCAATCGGAGTGGGAGTCTGCCATTAGCCTATACAAGCTCCTCCCCCATATACAAAAATGGAGGTGTATGAACGTTCAACTATCCTATATAACACTGGCGGCTCGTGCCCACGAAACAGGTGAAGTGGTCGTACCTTTTACTGTACAGCACTTCACCTGTTTTGTGGGCACGAGCTGCCAGTGCTATAGAATAGCAAATGGCGTTCTGGTTCATGTGATTATCATTTTTTATTCACTTATCCATCTAATGACAAACATATAACATGGTGAGAGAAGGAATATTATTAAATTTTCTAGTCTTTTTTATTGAAAACCGAAAGATAATATCTTTTAAAACCAGAATATATTCACAAATATTCACAATATAACCACAATAATACAATTCCGTAACTAAACAAAAAATCCTTGACTTTTTAACCAGTGGATTACAGCTAATAGATTCTATGATTACCGGAAATAATAGAAAACAAACAAATTTATAAACATCTCCATTCAATCATTCCAATCATAGAAAAAGAGTGAAATCATTGTGAGATTCATCTTTATTTAATCATTCAATCATAGAAAGAGAGTGGAACTATTTTGAGATTGATACACCTCTGAAAGTTGCATATGGAGTGATCAGTTGCATATAGAGCAGGAATGGATTTTTCGATTATAGGCTATTGAAATGGTCTTCCAAGGTATGAAGAAACACAAAAGATATGGAAATATTACAAGAATATTCGAAGGGGAGAGGATGAAATGGAGAACGATACGGAATAATTGAAACAGGAAAACGACTTTTCTTGGAAATGTCATAAATCTCCATGAAAATTGCCAATTGATACCTATTGCATGGAAGAGAACCCATGATTCGTGAATATTGACTAACATGAAAAAAGTTTTTTAAATTTGAATAGGTAATGCTCATGATTGAATTGAATCCTAATCATATAACGGGAATTTTAACTATGGAATTCACATTAATCATGTTGTAAGAGTATGATAGGAAATGATTTCCATGAATTTTATTCACTGATGAATTATAATGATCATTCATTTCCTCCGTTCATTTCAAGGAATATCTCAACTCTCCCTGAATTCAGAGCTGAAAAAATGAGGGGGATAATCCATGATTAACTACGCTATTAATGAAATTAAACTCTCTAGAAAGTGATCCAGATGCTATTCAATTATTTTTCATTACTCTTCTCTTCCGCAGTGTAATGTGATTATTTCCTCTCTGTAGAAATTAGGAAGATGGAATTCAATTTGAATAGAATAATGATAGAGCTGAACGTTCACTGTTGATTAGTTACTTACGATTTATGCAATAATAATACTCTATGAATTATTGATATAGGCTACAGGAATACAAGTATCTCAATAAATAGCCTATTTATTGTTTATTTGTTGTGAAGGTGATAATGTGGAAGTTATCCATATTGGCAATCAAATGAAAAGACAAGATACCATCAAACTACCGATTTATCGAATAATCCAGATAACAGCTTTCGTTTGATATACCATTATCAATCTCTGGAGAACTAAATTAGTTAAGAAAATAGAACTTTAGAATTAGTTACTAAAATAGTTGAGTTATTTTCTCAGTATTTTAGTAAGCTAGTTTACCAGAGATTGATTAAGGTGTAGCAACTGAGATCGGTATCTCAATTATTTGATAAATTAGTCGTTTGACAATATATTTTTATTCAATCTAAATAAATAGTTCTTATGAAATGTCGAGGAAGGAATAGAGATCAAAATACATATTATGAAGAACAAGAAATACGATATATTTTTCCCTTGATTCAATTCTTACATATTCTTGTATTACTATTATGCAACCCAACAGTTTATTAGCTGCAATTTGCCACATAAGAATCTTAGATCACTGAACTAATAATCAAATAATATTGTTAAAAATATCATTCCTATCAAATCAATGGAAAAGCTGTTCTGATACCTCTTTTTCAAGCTTCATCTGATTCATGAAAAATAATTACGTAACAAAACCAACAAATGATGGAAAAGATTTATTTGGAATTGTATGTTTTGAAAAAAATACCTGAAACGTTTTGTTACTTCAACTCGATTCACAATGAGATTCAAAAAATTAATATTGTATTCTTATTCAAGTTCTGTATAATTCTAATTGGAAAAATAGAGTTTTAATGCATGAAATAATTGATGACAATGGCAGTTCTCCATACTCAATTTTATTTATTCCATAATCAGGAACACGATAAAAAATTGAGTTCCAATGCATTGAATATTGACAATGGCAGTTTTCTCAGTCTATAATTAGGAACACGAGAAAACAATAACTGTTATTTCTATGTGAAATATTGTATGAAGTATGTCCAAGCAGAGGAGACATTCTGGCAAGATGGGAAAATGACTCTGGCTCGGTCAAAATTGGTTCAAAGAATGTAAATTTGGTCTCAAATTGTAGAAAACATGCTAATCTATAATTTGAGATCAAATCCATATTTTTGGATCCGATATTGGCCGGTCTGGAGTCATTTTCCCATCTTTCCAGAATGTCTTCTTTGCTTGGGCAGACTATACCCGATATTACAACAGTGCAGCTTCAATAGCTACCCATCGGAAAATAACACGGTTATAATTCAAGGCATTTATCAACCACAATTAATTTTTCCCATCAGCCATAACTCAAAATTTCCGCAGCCCTGATTTTCGAGAGTTAATCGTTCGTTTCATCAGATTATTTTTATACGAGTGAAGAATAATTGTTACCAAATTGATGATGCATAATCATGCATTTGTAATCTTTCCAAACAAAGAAGACATTCTGGCAAGGTGGTAAAATGACTCTAGCTTGATCAATATTGGTTGAAAAATTATAAATTTGGTCTCAAATTGTAGGAAAACTTCTAATCTACCATTTGAGTTCAAATTTTAATTTTTTGAACCGATATTGACCGAGCTGGAGTCTTTTTCCCGTCTTGCCAGAATGTCTTCTTTGCTTGGACAGACTATATCATGCAGAGAGTCGGATATTGGATTCCGTGTTGGTGAGACAATATATCATTGTATGAATCACGGGATGACCGGCAAAGATTAAATGTAGCGAAAAACTCACTGATTCCGCTCGTTTTTGCTTGCTCTTACTCACTCTTTCTCACTCCAACTGCCAACAAATCCCTTTAAATCTCCCCAACTCACTTAAATTGTCTCGCTCCAATCCAACCTCTTGCCGAGGCCGCACTGCCGGTGGGTCGTGGATGGATAATATGAAGGGTGGATGAGCTGTATGCTCCGAATATTGTTCAACCGCCATCTTGAAATTATATAATATGGACAACATAAATAGTATACTATGGCGTTATACTATTCATATGATGTATTGCTATGGATGTTGTATGTTATACAGTATAGACAAATTACCCAAATGGCAGACAGTGTCATTTTTGAAGGTCAAGGAGTCGAGCACATTATTTTAGATTGTGAAATTTTGAAAGCACATTTCTTCGTATAACTTTCAATGCGTTCACTTTGTCGGGTTCCATTAAATATGCTTTAGGAAAATATGCGTTAGTGACTGTGGCTAATCGTGAAGCCTTGTAAACAGAATGTGTAATTTTTGAAGGTCAAGGATTCGAGCCCATTAGCATTTGTAAATGTATTTTCTGAAAACGCATTTCAAGCACATTTTTGGTATAACTTTCAATCAATTCGGTCTGACTGGTTCTATTTTGAGAAGTATGCTACAGTGAGTCTTTAAACCTGGCGACTCGTGCTCACGAAACAGGTGAAGTGCTGTACAGTAAAAGATACGGGCACTTCACCTGTTTCATGGGCACGAGCCGCCATTGGTCTTATCATAATATTCATGGAAAGAAATCGTCTGCTTGGTTTCCAGTAGGATCACTAAGGGGAATGGGATGAGTGGAAATAATGGAAAAGATTATGGGTGAGAGAGAAGATTCATGAAATGGGAGAAAGAATAACAAATAAGAGGAAATATCTCCCATTTGTATCGAACAATAAATTTGATTTTTTTGTTTTCTACAATATTGAGATTGATGGATTTAGTAGTTCGTTCTAGCCAATTGGAAACAATATCATCTAAAATATATAGAATATGTATATTCATTTCTCCAAAATATATCAGATCTTACCGGGATTATACTTGGTTTGGTTTCTGTTCATCAAGGCGAGTGGGTTTCAAGCAATTATTTTAAACAGAAATTCCATGACAATTTTGGGATGCATTAGCAGAACAATACCTTGTTGTGCTTTCTGGAACCAAAGACAATTTATCTTAAGATTTAAGAGAAAGTGTATTTGCTGAGACTCCACTATTAATTTCAGACTTAATCAAGCTGTCACTTCTAAAACGAATCTGTTTGTATTGTATAATCTGTCCAAGCGAAAAAGACATTCTAACAAGATGGGAAAACGACTCCAGCTCGATCAATATTGCTTCGAAAATTATCAATTTGGTCTCAAATCGTAGATCAGAATGTACTATACAATTTGAGACCAAATTTATAATCTTTGAACTAAAATTGACCGAGTTGGAGTCATTTTCCCATCTTGTCAGAATGTCTTCTTGGACAGACTATATAAGCAATCCTTTTCTTCCTAATTATATCTCAACGAGCTCCATCTAGAAGTAAGGAAAAATCTTCGTAATGTTTGGAAAGTATTCTTGAAAAGTATACGTCTGCTTGGTTCCCAGTAGGATTTCTGTAATTGCGAAGATGGAATAGGTGGGGATGATCGCCATGAAAAGAAAATTATTTTCAGTGAGAAAGAAAGAAAGTGGAGAGGAAGAGAGGTGAGGAGAGAGGGAGATTCAAATTCAATCACTCTATTCATGTAGATTACATACTACAATAATCCAAATCCTATGCTGAGGGAATAAAAATAAATAAAGATGACACTAATTACATTATAGCTCGCTTGAGTTGGCTAATTATAAACTAGGCCTATGAAGAAGGAGAAGGAGAAGGAGAAGGAGAAGGAGAAGGAGAAGGAGAAGGAGGAGAAGAAGAAGAAGAAGAAGAAGAAGAAGAAGGAGAAGGAGAAGAAGAAGAAGAAGAAGGAAGAAGAAGAAGAAGAAGAAGAAGAAGAAAGAAGAAGAAGAAGAAGAAGAAGAAGAAGAAGAAGAAGAAGAAGAAGAAGAAGAAGAAGAAGAAGAAGAAGAAGAAGAAGAAGAAGAAGAAGAAGAAGAAGAAGAAGAAGAAGAAGAAGAAGGAAGAAGAAGAAGAAGAAGAAGAAAGAAGAAGAAGAAGAAGAAGAAGAAGAAGAAGAAGAAGAAGAAGAAGAAGAAGAAGAAGAAGAAGAAGAAGAAGAAGAAGAAGAAGAAGAAGAAGAAGAAGAAGAAGAAGAAGAAGAAGAAGAAGAAGAAGAAGAAGAAGAAGAAGAAGAAGAAGAAGAAGAAGAAGAAGAAGAAGAAGAAGAAGAAGAAGAAGAAGAAGAAGAAGAAGAAGAAGAAGTAGAAGAAGAAGAAGAAGAAGAAGAAGAAGAAAAAGAAGAATGATAAAAAAGAAGTAAAAGTGAACGGTGCTAAAAGAAGACGTAAGTTATAGCCCAGTGTTCTGGATCGGGTTGTAGGCCTAGCTACGGTGACGGGGTTCAAGGGGGTTCATGGTGGTTGGGGTTTTTTGGGGGGAGGATTGTGGGGTACAATGGAGGGGTACCTACCTTTAGTTCTGGAGGCACCCACGTAGAGGGTACATTAGCGGGGGGGGGGGGTTAAGGGGGCTTTGAATGAGTGTCTCACCTTGCTACAGTCTGTCCAAGCAAAGAAGACATTCTGGCAAGATGGTGAAATGACTGCAGCTAGGTCAATATTGGTTCAAAAATTATCAATCAGGTTCCAAATTCTAGATCAGAATGTTTTCTACAATTTGAGACCAAACTTATAATTTTTGAACCAATATTGACTGAGTCATTTCCCATCTTGCCAGAATGTCTTCTTTGCTTGGACAGACTATAATTAATGACTCCAACGAATTCCTTCCGGGATTTGCTGAGCGCTCTTTTTGCAAATACGCCTCTCACCATTCACTCCCATTGATTGATATATTTATTATGTTCACCATTGTGCTCATTTAAATCGCTCCCTTCTGACTAATCTTGCCCGGCTTTAGCTTATCCAACAGGAATGCTTTTCATATTTTTCAATCTTCAATCCTTTCGAAAGATAACAATTTTTCAGTCAGATGTATTATACAGGGTGTTTCAGGAGGAATGTGCAATACTTCTCAGGCTGATTCCTCACACCAAGTAGACAAAAGAGTTCCATGGGACCAACCCCCAAAAACGCTTTGTTACCGAGATAACAATGGCGGGAAATTTAGATTTTTCAAAAGGTATTATTTTTTCTAATATTTTAGAGGTTTTAGTAGGTTCGAAAGTGATCAATTCCTATGTAAAATTAGCTGAGGAATTCAATGAAACCAGTTCCAAGTTTGTAACTTTAACGGTTATTGATATATTGGAAAAATATGCTAGAAAACGCCATTTTTTAACAATAAGGGTTATAGCTGGATAAGGAATCATAAAATTGTATTTTTCAATAATGGAAGTTGAAGAGAGTCGGATTCTGAAGAAAATGTTAGATGGCGGCGATTGTGTAAATCTTACCCAAATCTCAGTAATGACGATCAAAAATCGCAAAATTGACAAAACATAGCACGAGTGATGAAATTGTGTTTAGTAGCGATTTTGCGATTTTTGATCGTCATTTCTGAGATTTGGGTGAGATTTACACAATCGCCGCCATTCAACTTCTTCTTTAGAATCTGACTATCTTCAACTTCCATCAATAAAAAATACTATTTTATGATCCTTTATCCAGTTATAATCCTTATTGTTGAAAAATGGCGTTTTGTAGCATATTTTTCCCAATTATCTCAATAACCGTTAAAGTTACAAACTTGGAACTGGTTTCATTGAATTCCTCAGCTGATTTTACACAGGAATTGATTATTTTAGAATCTCACTAAAGCCTCTAAAAAATTAGAAAAATTAATATATTTTGAAAAATCTCAATTTTCTACCATTGTTATCTCAGTAACAAAGCGTTTTTGGAGGTTGGTCCCATGGAACTTTTTTGTCTACTTGGTGTAAGAAATCAGCCTGAGAAGTATTGCACACTCCTCCTGGAACACTCTGTATAGTAGCAGATGCTAACAAAATTGACAGTTAGCAAATGACTGTTTGTGGTGCTCAACTCTGTTTGGACAGTCCGTGAACAATCTTTGAAAGCAGTGAACAAAAAATCTATTCAACCATTTGGATATTTGTTGGTTTGACTAGATTCTCGGATGTATTAATAAGGTCTGAGGTCATATTTCTTCGTTTTTCATTGCAGTATTGTACATTGTCAATCTTAACTTTGTATTGCACTTATAATTATGATTGTACAAAAATGGAAATTTTTTGATCTATTAATAAGGTCTAGATTGGTCTATAGGTCTATAGAGTGGCTGGTTGGAGAAGTGATAAAGCGCCGGTCTGATAACCAGGTGGACTCTGGTTCGAGTCTCAATCGAGGTAAAATTCTTTGACCACAGCACAATCACATAAATACGGCCACCCCGTTTTCGGAGGAGACGATAAGCCGTCGGTCCCGACTACGTAAAAATTAGACGTCATCTATAGTTCATCTCATTACCCACTCACAAGCCTATAAGCTCATTTGAGTTTTACCCTCTAAATGTGAACTAGGCTTTAGAGAGCACTGAAGATAGATTATGTATTCAAAGGTTTATCCATCAGGTATCATATTCCATCATTACATACATTATTGGTGAGAAAGGCAGTTATATTATCTCCAAGTAAATATGGGAATATAGTGTTTCCTTCATATCTTGGGACTACTTTATTACTGTTTTCTATTGTAAATGTTAATCTCAGTAACTTTTTACAATTATTTTTATTCATGCATAACATGTTTCAAAATTTGAAAATGACTATTTATAGTCGAAACATGTTATGCATGAATAAAAATAATTGAAAAAGGGTACTAAGATTAACAATTGAAATAAAAAACAAGGGATTATGGTTAATTTTAGAATAAATGATTCTAATTTATACGCGGATTCAAAGTCTCTGATGACTCAAAGAACTGAACACGAAGAAAGCTGTAGTTGAGAATAATTCGGCATCTTCTTACTTGAGACAACATCAACTTCGAGAAAACCGAATGTACCGGTTAAGATTGAAGTTGAAGTTAAGTCGAACTTGAAGTTGAAGTTGAAGTTGACATGAAAGCTTAAGTTTAGTAAAAGATGGAGTCGGAACACGCTGTTCCACTTGAAGTTAGCCGACTTTCCCCAGCCTGGATGTGCTTCATTAAGGGCAGAAGTCATTGATCAACAAGTATTATATACAGTAAGTAGCAATGTATTATGTCTTGGGTTCTTCTTTAGCTGATGCAATAAAGTCAGGCGGTTTCGTTTGCTCCTTGTTCGCTACAACAGCTGACGTTGACAATTGGATATACTATATACTATACTATAATTAGATATAGATAATATTGTCTGACCAAGCAAAGAAGAGCCTCTGGCAAGATGGGAAAATGACTCCAGCTTGGTCAATATTTGATCAGGATTTATGAATGTGGACTTGATAGTAGATCAAATTGTTTCCTACAATTTGAGATCAAATTGATAATTTTTAAACCAATGTTGACTGAGCTTTAGTCATTACCACATCTTGCCAGAGGGTCTTCTTTGATTGGACAGACTACAATCCTATACACAAAACCATCTCTCAACTACAGTATACTCAAACCTCAAGTGAGAGAAGAAATTCATGAAGTGGAATGAACAGTGGAATAATTGAGGAACATTGTGTATTTGGAACTATGTGTATTGTGTATGAAGCTGTATATATATATATGTAGCTGTGTACAAATGTTTTTGTCATGAAGCATTCGCATTAACATATCACAGGCGAGCACAATGCGAGCTGTGATTGGCTGCCTAACTTTCGCGGTCTTTCTCTGAAGATGGCCTCCCGCCAAAGGCAACTCCCCAAAGAGTAGTTCTTCTGCAGAATAATCACCGCAGGATGAAGTGTACTCAAGGGTGAAGAACCGCCTTTCCGTTCTTAGCACAGGAAACGACTGTGATCTTCAAGTAGCACAGGTAAGTCTCTTGAAGCGTAGAAGATATTCTGGCAAGATGGGAAGATGACTACAGCTCGGTCAATATTGGTTCAAAAATCATCAATTTGATCTTAAATTGTAGATCAGAATGTTTCCTACAATTTAAAACCAAATTCATAATTTTTGAACCAATATAGACCGAGCTGGAGTCATTTTCCCATCTTGGCAGAATGTCTTCTTCGCTTGGACAGACTGAAGGAGGAAAGTGTCTCAAAGTCCTTGAAAGTTTTCGACTTGAAGACGTTTCCAAGTTGCTGATGCTTGATTGCCTCCCCGACATCTTTATCTGAGTTCTCTTTGATTCTTCTTCGTCCCCTTCTATTCTTCCTCTTCACCCTTCTCCTCCCTTTGAGGGTTAAGTGTAAGAGAGGGCCGGCTGCGCCCTAACTTCGCCCTCCCAGGTTATTGAATAAAGGCAGCCATTCTATTCTATTATATTCTATTCTCCTCCCTTCACTATCCAACTGTTGTGCTTCGGTTCTCCTTCTTCTTCTTAAACATCTCTTTCAAGAATGGATATTCATTAGTCCAAATTCCTTCTTTTTATGTAATTACATCATATTATCATGAACATATTAATTCCTATACTGGAATCGCTTTTGCATGTCTCCAAACAACAATACTTAGTTCATTCGAAGGAACTTTGTCATAAGCCTAATTTTTCATTTGCATAATATAGGATTTACGCCGATATAATATTTTGAATTATACGAAATACATGAATACATAATACCATGTGCATAGAAAATGTGAATCAATCTGAATCTGAATGTGAATTCTCATCTTCTTCCTCCTTCTCCTCCTCCTCCTCCTTCTCCTTCTCCTTGTCCTTCTGTTTCCCCATTCTCACTATCACCTCTCCTAAACCTCCTCCAAGCCCTTCCTCCTCTTCCCTCCCCTTACTCCTCTTTACTCTCTGTGTGTCGACTTTTGTCAACCACTCCACAAAAACACATTGTCGACCAACTCTACAATCGATTAACTCTATAATCAAATAAAACTAAAATCGACCAACTCGACAATCGACTAACTTCACAGCCGACTAACTCTACCATCGACTAACTCTACAGTCGACCAACTCGACACTCCAACAACCAGTTAACCATCATCTCCCCTCACACTCCTCTCAACTTCCTCTGTATTCACTTTTTTCAACCACCCCACAATAACACAGTCAACCAACTTTACAATCGACCAACTCGACAATCGATTGAATCTACAATCGACTAACTACTCAGCACTGGCGGCTCGTGCCCACGGAAGAGGTGAAGTGTCCGTATCTTTTACTGTAGAGCACTTCATCTGTTTTGTGGAGACAAGCCGCCAATGCTCCACAGTCGACTCAAGCTACAGCTGTGATGAGCTTGTAAGCTAGTGATTTTATTGTGGCTCCAAATTTTTCATGTTTATAATTATTTTTCAAGTTTTAGAATGATTATTTTAATGTATTTTCTATATTTATTTCTTCTGTAAACCTTCTAAATTCAAAATTTTCTAGAATGTTTTTATGAAGTGAAAATTGTGCGAAGTGAAAGTGTGTAAAAAGTAACATAACCTGAATTTGGACATTTTAATCAAAATTGGTGTAGAAGAAGTTTTGGGCTAACGCCTGTTTTTTCTCTTCTTTACTGTATTATTTTGATGAAATGAATAAATAAACTCTAAAGTCGACTAACTCTACAATCAACTAACTTAACAGTCGACCAACTCTACAATCTACCAACTCCACAACCAACCAGTATATACCATCCTCTCTCTTCTCATACATCATAACTCCCTCTCTGTCAACCTTTGTCAACCATCAGACAAAAACACACTGTCGAAATCTGACCAACTGCAACTCAGTGCCTCGTTTGCTATCCCAGAGCAAATCCCTTTGCACGGACAAAAACAAACGCCACTTATCACAAACGGTGTGATTTCAATGCCGCGCTCCCATTTCAAAAGGATTGACACCGGCCTGATTCAACAATCAACTCAACTGGCCTTCCACTGTCACTCTGTATACATACCTGTATATATCCTGCATATATAGACAGTTAGTCCAAACACAGAAGACCTTCTAGCAAGATGGGAAATTGACTCCAGCTCGTTGAATATTGATTCAAAAATAATAATTTTGTTCTCAAATTGTAGATTAAAATGTTTCCCACAATTTGAAACAAAATTCATTATTTTTGATCTAATATTGACCGATCTGGAGTCATTCTCCCATCTTGCCAGAAGGTCTCCTTTGCTTGAGCCCTGTATTTCAAAATGCGTCACCTCTCGCTTCTATCCTGCTGCCATAATTCCCTTGCACGCTCTTTGAGGTGTAGGGAATTACTGTGAAATGACAGTGACTCCTCCTCACCTCCCCCTCCTCATCCTCCTCCAACTCCTCCTCCTACTCCTCCTCCTCCTCCTCATCCTCTTCATCGTTCTCCTACTTCTCCTCTACCTTCTCATCTTCCTTTTCCTCCTTCTCCTCCTATAATTATGTAGACAATGTAGCCTACTGTTCAGTTATTCTATAATCTGAATGATTCCAGGTACTTTGTGAAATATTACCGTTCTAGGTTCTTTGTGAACACAGAATTATACAGAATTAAATGTACTTCTATGGAATTATTGCTTCGAATAGAGGGACAGTGACTGAACTTTGAGGGAATGTTGAGATTGTGTGAGAGTTTGCAATTGTTCTATAATACTGTGTAGAGAATTATTCTTGATTGTTTGTGGAATTGCTGTGAATTTGGGGTAGTGACAGATTTACCAGAACACTCAGAATAATTTTATAATCAGAATTTACTAGTCTCGTGCAAACCATTAATTGAATTTTTGGCCTTATAAGTAACAGTGCTGCAAATAAATTTTTATATATTGTAATTTTTTTATAAATTTGACAGATGACAAGCTTTCCAATAGTTTCAATATTATTTTTGAATTTCTCATCTCACATCATAAATACATAATAAATTATAGTTGATAAAGTTTCTGTCACGGAAAATAATATTTCAATTACTGTATCATCATAAAAAATATTTAAAATTATTTGAGTTATTACTCATCATTAATCAATGGGATACACTCATCATCGAATGAATGTTTCAATATTTCAACCAGTTTTACTCCATTAAACATATTCATATAACTGACGAAGTAATCACTGGCGGCTTGTACCCACGAAACAGGTGAAGTGCCCGTATCTTTTAATGTACAGCACTTCACCTGTTTCGTGAGCACGAGCCGCCAGTGAAAGTAATGTAGAGTTTCAGAAATAGTAGCAAGTATACTCATGATTATAAAGTCTCTATAGTGGCAATTATTGACAAGATTAAATTACAAAAATTGTTCATTTCGATTATTCAGAAGTTCGCAACCAGTATACATCAGATAGGCTTCAAGCATATTCAAGCAGCTGACTCTTGATTGGTTAGATTGGAGGAGTGGGGACTGTTCAGCCCACCGGCCAATCAGACGGCTTGATGAATTTGGAGGCGTGGTCTAGTACTAGTCTCAATAGGACTCCCTCTTCCGCTAGATTTGGACGTTGATTGATACTTTTTTATTTTCATTTATTCTTAACATACTTTCAATAATGCTACAATTAAATCATTCTACAATCACTTTAAGGCTACTTCACATTCATTGATTAAGAGTTTATAGGATTTGACATAGTCATCTTATCGTTATTTAAGTTGAAAAACTGCAAAATGGGTGAAAAGTATGTAAAATTGGAAATTACTGTGTTAAGAAACATTCGTTTGTGGTTATAACTCATTTAGTCATTGATCATAATTCAGGAATAAGAGTGCTTCAATTTCGATGATGAATTATTGTTCGAATTCATTTATTCATTTATCCTGTATATGAATCACAATAACGGATTAAAACACAGACAACAAAGTTGTTATGATTTGATTATTCTGATTCATGCCTGTGGTATAAGCATCGGAGTTCATGCATACATATATAATATTGATAATTATAATTCAGTGATATGTATATTGTAGCCTGTAGTTTATAGTCCAATAATACAGTGAAATATATGTAGGAAGTTTTAAGTTCAATACACAAGATTAACCAATCAATCATTTTTAATCAATTATCAAGCAACACTAAATAATCAATTTTCATTCAGTGATCAAGATTATCAGTAATCGTCATTGAATATTGAGCAATTATTCAACCAACAATTATATGTCTAACCATCATTTATGATCATTGATCACTGTTTGAGGTAGAGGAGAGGATTTCTGGTAACATGTCAAATGTGAAAACTTCAATAATAAAATTATGCATTGCCTTTGAGATACATTTGCCTCACACAATCATTTCACTATAAATTACATTGGAACTGTCATGTTACATGACTGTATTATACAGGGTGTTTCAGGAGGAATGTGCAATACTTCTCAGGCTGATTCCTTACACCAAGTAGACAAAAAAGTTCCATGAGACCAACCCCCAAAAACGCTTTGTTACCGAGATAACAATGGCGGAAAATTGAGATTTTTCAAAAAATATTTATTTTTCTAATTTCTTAGAGGCTTTACTGAGGTTCTAAAATAATCAATTCGTATGTAAAATTAGCTGAGGAATCCAATAAAACCAGTTCCAAGTTTGTAACTTCAACGGTTATTGAGATAATTGGAAAAATATGCTAAAAAACGCCATTTTTCAACAATAAGGGTTATAACTGGATAAGGAATCATAAAATTGTATTTTTTATTAATGGAAGTTGAAGAGAGTCGGATTCTAAAGAAAAAGTTAAATGACGGCGATTGTGTAAATCTTACCCAAATCTCAGAAATAACAATCAAAAATCGCAAAATCGCTACTAAACACAAATTCATCACTTGTGCTATGTTTTGTCAATTTTGCGATTTTTGATTTTTGAAGTGCCAGATGCGAAATGAGGGGGAAACCTTTTTGTGGTATGTCTTTGATTTTTCTGGCCGATTATGTAGAATTGACAAACATTCCATTTTAAAAAAGATTCCAAAAGATGAAAACAAAGATAAAATGTATGTTTAATTCCATTATGAAATAACTCTACAACATCAACAACAACAGTCAAATTGTTAAGTTTTGATTTTCCACCATAATTATTCAATGTTTTGTCATTAACTCCATAATTTATAGCGAATTTGTATGACGTAATCAAGGAATAACTTATCCAATCTATCTATTATCAATCAAACACAAATTTCCGTCAGGAATAAATTGATTGTGTTTGAAGTTAATGATTCCTGGGAGAAATGAAGAATTAATTGCGAGCCAATTGAAAACTTCAATCACCAATGCTTTTAATGAACACATTGAATATGAGGCCAACCAAAATATGACAGAATTTGTGAAAATATGACAGAAATACACGATTGTGCTTTCCGCCACGATCTAATGGAATCGCCAGGGAATATTTTGATTGAATATTTATGAATTTATTAAAAAGCTTGGTGGCCCATCACATTGATTTCATTTTGTTGGATGGAAAGTTTCGAAAATGTAGGTAGGCTAATAATTATTTATTCAAGAACTGAAAAAGGGAGTACTACGCATGCGTGATATGGTAATTACATTTTAATAAGTGATTGTTTGTTGAGTGAAAATTTTTGGGCTGGAATAAACAAGGAGGCCGGATGTATTCATTACGTATTTGTTGATAAATTAACGGTTTTTTGAAGTATTGATCACTGGCGGCTCGTGCTCACGAAACAGGTGAAGTGCTGTTCAGTAAAAGATACGGCCCTTCACCTGTTTCGTGGGTACGAGCCCCCAAGGTTATTGATTGATTGAAAACTTTCAGTCGAAAAATCAAGTCTTATTGTTTAAATATCTTGTTTTGTTTGACAACTATAGTCCAGGTGATTTAAACTTAAACCAATGAAACTATTGTCCTGTAGGCCTATAGTCTGTCTAAGCAAAGAAGACCCTCTGGCAAGATGGGAAAATGACTCCAGCTTGGTCAATACTTGTTCAAGATTTATAAATGTGGTCTTTATAGTAGATCAAATTGTTTCCTACAATTTGAGATCAAATTGATAATTTTTGAATCAATATTGACAGAGCTTGAGTCATTCTTTCATCTTGCCAGAGTGTCTTATTTGCTTAGTCAGACTACACCAAAGTAATTGGTAGAATTATTGACAATACTAGTGTGTGTTTATTTCATTTTTTGAAAACTTATTGAGAGGGGCTCTAGGTCTCAATCTAACTTTAAGCTTATCTCTGAATAGTGTTTGTTCACAATGTTATTTTGATAAAGTGTTAATAAAAATGAATATGGGCAGACCCAACTTAAAGATTCAACTGTTCACAATAATAATTGATAATTGATAATTGATAATTGATAATTGATAATTGATAATTGATAATTGATAATTGATAATTGATAATTGATAATTGATAATTGATAATTGATAATTGATAATTGATAATTGATAATTGATAATTGATAATTGATAATTGATAATTGATAATTGATAATTGATAATTGATAATTGATAATTGATAATTGATAATTGATAATTGATAATTGATAATTGATAATTGATAATTGATAATTGATAATTGATAATTGATAATTGATAATTGATAATTGATAATTGATAATTGATAATTGATAATTGATAATTGATAATTGATAATTGATAATTGATAATTGATAATTGATAATTGATAATTGATAATTGATAATTGATAATTGATAATTGATAATTGATAATTGATAATTGATAATTGATAATTGATAATTGATAATTGATAATTGATAATTGATAATTGATAATTGATAATTGATAATTGATAATTAATAATTGATAATTGATAATTGATAATTGATAATTGATAATTGATGATTGATGATTGATAATTGATAATTGATAATTGATAATTGATAATTGATAATTGATAATTGATAATTGATAATTGATAATTGATAATTGATAATTGATAATTGATAATTGATAATTGATAATTGATAATTGATAATTGATAATTGATAATTGATAATTGATAATTGATAATTGATAATTGATAATTGATAATTGATAATTGATAATTGATAATTGATAATTGATAATTGATAATTTTATCAACTGTAAAATAATCTTTATTGCAGTACTAGCATCAACTTCAAGATAAAGGGCTCGAATAAACTGTTACAGTAATATTTAAATGATAATTATTCTTTTTCTTTATGATTTATTACAGGGGTTATATGCCTACAGAAATTCGATAAGCAGCCAACCTACTCAGAAGTCAACCCTGGAGATGACATCAAACTTGATTGTAGAATTTTGGACAAAAAAGGAACCTGCTCGTGGCAAAAAGATAATAAGGTAAGAAACACAATCGAATAAGATATATAGTGGAACTATATCAAATCTGGTTCACTAATAATCCTCTAATAGGTGAAGCATATAAAAATACCTACAATAGATATGCATTTTTTCAATAGGTTTTTTCAAAGAGTGTGAATGACGTCACATTAATCAAGTAATTTCAATGACTTGGCATGTACCCTATTCAATTTATCATGAATATTATAATAATAAGACTGGAGGTGGACTTGATCGATTATGAAAATTCTATTCACCTTAAGATTAAAGCGCTGACAGTCAGCGCTGCGCTGTACTAAATTTTGAATAAAAATCAATGTATTGCTCATTTACATCAATTGACAGCTTATTTGATCCGTCAGTATTACCTCTTTGATAAATCTTCATAAATTTTTTTGAATCAGTATTTCCCCTACGACATTTATTCATGTTCGATTCATCAGTGTTAACGGTTTGATATATATTGCTCACTTACATTGAAATTTATCTATAGATCACTGGCGGCTCGTACTCACGAAACAGGTGAAGTGCCATTATCTTTTACTGGATAGCACTTCACCTGTTCCTGGATATAGATTGATGAGTAAGCATTGATGTATTGAACAGTTAACATCGCTGAATAAAAATAAAAAATGATTAAAAATTCTTACTCAATGTATCGATATTAACCACTGGAAATCCATCCCAACATTGATGTGAACCAGCGGCTCATCAATATCAAGAGTGGGTGGTAGTGGACGGCAAACTGCCGAACGGCAAAATCAAGCCCCATAAGAACAATGTAATTTTTATCAATCTATTGGAGCAGATAGAGCCTCTATTTATGGACAGAATTTCACGTTCTTTATGTCATTGGAAAGAGAATTTAATTCTCCAGGGGCGTTACTTTTTACTTTTTCGATTTTTAGTTCATTTCAATAATTACAGTTCAATACTTTTTTAGGCAATTAATTATGCGATAATTATTAAAATAAACTAAAAATCGAAAAAGTAAAAAGTAACCCCTTGGAGAATTAAATTCTCTTTCCAATGACATGAAGAACGTAAAATTCTGTCCATAAATAGAGGCAATATCTGCTCCAAGAGATTGATAAAAATTACATTATTCTTACACTCTTGAAACAATGTTACAAACTTAGCCCTGGCGGCTCGTGCCCATGAAACAGATGAAGTGCCTGTATCTTTTACTGTAGAGCACTTCTTCTGTCTCTTGTACGTAATGTAACCTTCTGACAGCTTCTATTGTCTCTTCTTATTTCAATACATCATCTAGGCATAGCCAAATGACAACTCCAATTCAAAACATCATCAAGGAACAGAAGAGTCCATAACTTATCAGCATCAGTTATACATGGGTATACCATACTATTACACCCAAATTTTTGGAACAATACATTATGATATAGGCATATTAAAATGTGTATGTATAACCACATTTAAAACTTTTTTCTATTCCTGATTTTCATAACCAAAAATTTGGGTTTATCTCTGGCCTTATTGTGAACTTGGAAAAACTTGTTCAAAGCTCATGATATCCCTGTTCAGTGATGAAAAGTTGGGGAACAAAAAGCACAAGTTCAATGGAGAATGCATAAATAATCTATGTGAAATAAGTAAGGCCAGGACAAGAAAGGACGCATAATAATAGTGAGATGAGAACTCGCTTGTATAGTCTGTCCAAGCAAAGAAGACATTCAGGAATTATGGGAAAATGACTCCAGCTCGGTCAATATTGGTTCAAAAATTTCAAATTTGATCCTAAATTCTATGAAACATTACGATCTACAATTTGAGGCCAAAATGTATAATTTTAGAGCCAATATTGTCCGAGCGGGAGTCATTTTCCCTTCATGCCAGAATGTCTTCTTTACTTGGAAATACTATGCTTAGAGTTAAATGAAATGTCAGCTGCGGTCTCTATCTAACTGTAATCCCAATTTTAATCCGTTGCGCGCACGCGAACGAGCGCCGTGAGAAAGTTTTTGTTGATAGAAAGGGGAGGAGGGAGTGTAAGAGGAAGAGATAGTAAAGGGTTGTAAGTGAGAGTGAAGAAGAAGGAGGAGGGGAAGAAGGATGAAGATGAGGAGGAATATGAGGAGGAAAATAAAAAGAATAATAAGAAGGAAGATTAGAGGGAGAGGAGAAGAAAAAAAGGAGAGGAAGAGGAAGAGAAATGAGAGGAAATAGGTGGAAGAGGAGGAGGAGGAGGAGGAGGAGGAAGAGGAGGAGGAGGAGGAGGAGGAGGAGGAGGAGGAGGAGGAGGAGGAGAAGGAAGATGAGGAGGGAAAGGAGAAGAATGAGAGAACAGGAAGAGAAGAAGATAGAGGGAAAGAAAAAGAATAAGAAGGAGAAGAAGAACAAGAATAAGAATAAGAAGAAGAAGAAGAAGAAGAAGAAGAAGTAGAAGAAGAAGAAGAAGAAGAAGAAGAAGAAGAAGAAGAAGAACAAGAACAAGAACAAGAACAAGAACAAGAACAAGAACAAGAACAAGAATAACACGAAAAAGGAGAGAAAGAAGAAGAAGAAGAAGGAGAGAAAGAAGAAGAAGAAGAAGAAGAAGAAGAAGAAGAAGAAGAAGAAGAAGAAGAAGAAGAAGAAGAAGAAGAAGAAGAAAAAGAAGAAAAAAGAAGAAGAAAAATCAGAAGAACAAGAACATGAACAAGAAAGAGAACAGGATCAAGAACCAGAACAAGATGAACAAGAAGAAGAGGGAGAAAAATGAAGGAAATGAGGATGAGGAGAAGGAAGTGCAGATGAAATAGTGTGCAGCAGATCAGGAGACAAAGAGAACAAAGGAAAAAGACAGAATAATAGAGAGAGACAAAATAAAGTACCACTTACCAGCCGGAAAAAAGTTTCTCCACCAAATTTATGAGATCTCTCTTCTTTACTTACTTGGACCTTGTCTTCGCTTCTTTTATTTCGCCGGTTCCTATTTATTTTTTACGCTCTTCCTCTTCTTTTGACCCCTTCCTACTTTCTTCCCTCAACTACCCCCCCTCCCCACCCTTCTTTGTGAAACAACCCTGAAATAAATAAAGCCCTCCGGCTATTGTAGTCTACTTAAGGCACTATCACAACATGAGCTTTCTCCAGTTAAGTCTTATTTTTACCTCGAGTGCAATAATTAAAAATGCCATTTCAAACATGAGAATAAATTGAATTAATATATGAAATATATATTCCATATTATATTTTTGTTAACTTTGTTGTTCATTATATCCACTGATTATTATTTGCAGCTGCAATTTTATAATTCAAAATTTTTCAATTATTATTACTTTCGGATCATTTATTTGAGTGAGAAACCTTCAGCTGGAAAATAAATTTGGACCAAAAACCTAGAATTTTGGGCTATATTTGAAAGAAAATTGTTTTGGAATTACCAATACAAGGGCTATGTTCTTTCTCCCCAATCTGTTTTTTCCAATAGATTAATAAACAAATAATTGTATGGATTTATTTAATTTAATTGTAAATAGAATGAAAATGTGAACATTTAATTTGAACTCATAATAATCTTGTTTCTATAAATTTTCCTAACACATCATAATCCAACATATTCTCCAAATTAAATTGATATATGAATTATTTTATTGATGTTCTGCTACTTCTGAAGTGATTGGTTATTTCATTCAATTTTCATATGAATTTTTTAATATCATATATGAATATCAGCCCTCTCATCACCCACGCAGCCTAAACTAGAGCTCCTTCATGGGAATCACATTTGAAGTAGTCTAGTCTGTCCAAGCAAAGAAGGCATTCTGGCAAGATGGGGAAAATGACTCCAGCTCGGTCAATATTGATTCAAAAATTCATGTATTTGGTCTCAAATTGTAGGAAACATTCTGATCTACAATTCGATACCAAATTTTCTAATTTTATTTAACTATTATTGACCAGGCTGGAGTCATTTTCCCATCTTGCCAGAATGACATCTTTGCTTGGACTCCAGATCGATCAATATTGTTTTAAAAATCTATGTATTTGGTCTCAAATTGTAGGAAACATTCTGATCTACAATTTGATATCAAATTTTCTAATTTTATTCAACTATTATTGACCAAGCTGGAGTCATTTTACCATCCTGCCAGAGGGTCTTCTTTGATTGGATAGAATATACTCAACATATTTTTTTATTCAATTCAATTAAATAGTGTAATAAATTATATTTTACTCATTGTAATCCAGGATTTAAGTCGATGAAATTTGTTACGTGAATCTCATCTCTCTCTATTGATATTATTTCTGCCTCTCTTAGGCTAAGGCCGCACTGCCGGTGTGTAGAGCCTGGAGGGTGGAGGGTAGTTGGTAAATCTATAGAGCATACACACCATCCACAGTAATACATCGTATGAATGGTATGTATTCGGCCGCCATCTTGAAATTCTTGAATATGGACAACATAACCTCAAAAAACAGAATGACGTCATACCATTCATACGATGTATTACTGTGGATGGTGTGTATGTTCTATAGATTTGCCAACTACCCTTCACCCTCCAGGCTCTACCCACGGGAGTGCGGCCTCAGCGTTACACTTAATCTACCTTTTCACCTCTTCCTCATCATCCTCACCTGCTTCATCCTCCTCATCCTCCCCGCTCCCTCCCTACCACCCCCTTCATCCACGAAAATGATCATTTCATCATCGTTAAAACCCCTTTCAAAGGTGTAGGGGAATCGCTCCCCCACAAATTTCCATCTTGCTCAAATTACCTGCGGGACAAGATAGCATCGAATTCGTACCTCGGACAAACAAAGGCGGCTATAGTCCGTCCAAGCAAAGTAGACATTCTGGCAAGATGGTAAAATGTCTCCAACTCCCTCAATATTGGTTCAAAAATTATCAATTTGGACTCAAATTGTAGATCAGAATGTTTCCTACAATTTGAGACGAAATTTATAATTTTTGGACGAATATTGACTTAACTGGAGTCGTTTTCCCATCTTGCCAGAATGTCTTCTTTGCTTGGACAGACTGTAGCTGTCAAATAGAAATGGAATATTTGGACAAAACGAGCTGCTAGTGACAATTGCATTGTAGCAATTTAGATGCAAATGAAGTTTGAAGTTTCCCCAGTGCAATTTGACACAGCCTTGCTGTATTGACAATCCATTTATTCGTTTCCTTGCTGTGTTGTACTAACCTTCAGTGGACTTTATTGATGACCTGTTCGGTGGGAATGTATGCTCTTGTTATACAGATGCATAGGGTTATTCTAGAAAAATGAACTGATGCTCTGATAATAGGTGGTCCCATGAAAATGTTAGGGGGTTCATTAATAATTGTGTAAAAATTTTGTATTCCATTGCTAAACAGAAGCTCTATAAAATATAATGTTAATTCTTAATTCTTCTAATGCATTAATTAGTAATTATGAACATAGTAATATATTCGTAATTATATATTAGTAATATGAACATAATTTTAAAAAAAAATTCTTACCCTGCATTAATTCTTGTGGGAATGAATATTACATTCTCACTCTCATGGGGGTTCAATATGACCTCATTGAATTTGAAGTAATTCTTGCATTTTTTAAATAATCTTCCCAAATTGGTTATTGAATGAATCAATATGAATATCCTTGCACTACTCTTGCGGAAATAAGTTGCATTCTCACTCGAGAGGGGTCAATATTACCTCATTAAATTTGAGTGAATTCGATCATTTCTGAAATTTTATTTTTTCAAATGAGTTTGATGGATTAATCAATGAAAATTCAGTAGAGACTTTCCTATTTGCAATAAAAATTAATTTTTTAGTTTTAAATTTTAAAGTGGAAAAAAGAATGGATAAAAAATAATTATTACGATCCCGTATAATAATGTAGAACACTTACATAATAATTATTTCTAATGTAACGGTAAATTTTATAAATATAAGCCCAATGAGGAATAATAAATTCGGTTTCTTAAAATTTGAATCTCTCAGTTTTTAGGGTCCCATGTATACAATTAGATAAGCAAATAACAATCATTCCAATTTCGATATTCCTCAGAGCAGATTACTAATGTTATCATAAGTAGAATATGAACCCCTCTACTTGGAAATTCAATTGACACAAAAAAATAGTACAGGAACAAGCTCTTGGTGCGTTTTGTGTCAAATATACTTAAACAGGAAAGTACTAAGTAATCCATGTCAGTGCTGTCGAAAAAGAAGCAGTACATACCGTACTACATCTAGTACATAATAGCATATTGTCTGTGTAGGGTCATTACCACGCGAGTAATGCAGGTCTCAAAATAGTGTCTGCTGGTTAGAAAATCATGACTAATTTTCGATCCAATTCCGGGATCATTCGGAGCCAATTGGCAAGAAAATTATTGCTTTCCAAAATCTAGTATGACTGATGTAAAGTAGCTTTTGATTCTAAAACAATCATCTAGGCATGGCTCAATGAAAACTCTAATTATTAACATCAGCTGTTGGAGCGCACAAGGAGCAGTCTTCTGACAATTGTCTCGCCAATTGGCATCGTATAAACAATTGTCATTCGTAGATGAAAAGACAAGATGTTGTCAAACCACTGATTTAAACCTATTCTACTGACTTTAAATCAGTGGTTTGACAACATCTTCTTTTCATTTATCATGGATAACTACCACATTATCACCTTCACAGCTACTCATATAATTGTCAATCGTATTATTATTATTATTATTATTATTATTATTATTATTATTATTATTATTATTATTATTATTATTATTATTATTATTATTATTATTATTATTATTATTATTTTTTATTATTATTATTATTATTATTATTATTATTATTATTATTATTATACCTGTTCATCACTTTTAAAGTGAGTATATGTATTGCAGACAAAGTCGGCCATTGGCAAGACTTTGTTGCATTATCAAACTGTTATATTTAGAAATGCCCTAACCATAGAAACTGTGCTGAGTACAACCGCTTTTTGAATTGCATATTTTGCACTCTCCGAGACACCAAGCTGACGAAGATAAGCAGATACTATTATGCCTATAATACTATTATTATTATTATTATTATTATTATTATTATTATTATTGTCATTTATCACATAAACCCGCCAATATTACGGATTTCAATTGAGGAGCTACAATTTATTCCAGATTTTGTGTAAAATTAATATCCGATAATTTCCACTACGGTAACGAGATTTGCAAGAGATATTCTCAGAATAATTAAGTCAAATCGCTCGTGTACCAATTTATACTGTACTGTATAGACAGTTACAAATTGACATAGCTCAACAACTTATATGTATAGACTTTCCCAAAGGCTTTTCAGTCTGTGGAATCGCTTTATTTCCATAGCTTTTCACACTGTAAAAGCGCAAGAGTCCATTTTCCATAGCTTTCCACACTGGAGAAGAGCAAGAGTTTGTTCTCTGTAGTTTTCCACACTGTGAAAGCGCAAGAGTACATTTTCCATAGCTTTCCACTCTGGAAAAGCGCAAGAGTCCAGCAGTTTTTCCCGAGAATTGAGTGCCGGTCGAGCGAATCATTTCTCTCAAAGAGAATAATTTTTTTCGCTGACATACGCTAATTAAACGTAATGGCAAAGGTCCCGGGAGATATAGCCTCTCCAAGCAGAGAAGACATTCTGGCAAGATGGAAAATGACTCCAGCTTGGTCGATATTGGTTCAAATATTATAAAATTGGTCTCAAATTGTAGATCAGAATGTTTTTTACAATTTGAGACCAAATTCATAATTTTTGAAGAAATATTAACCGAGCTGGAGTTATTTTCCCATCTTGACAGAATGTCTTCTTTGCTATCTTCACTGTAGCGTGTATAGCGGGTTTTAAATGGTCGAGTCATATGACCGGCGAGGATGTGTAGAAAAATGTTCTATGAAAAAGTGACCTGAAAAAGAGGTCAAAAATCGAGTGTTGAATTGGTCTGTCAAGAACAGTGTTGAAGGCCTCTCAACTATTAGAGGATGATAAAAGACAATATATTCTATTCCATTGAGTCAATACATTGCCAATGAACGATATAACACACTTGATATAATATACAATCAATATTAATACACGATATTAATGTACGATAATACATTCTTACAATGGAACTGAATCTTCCACAATCGGTGAGTGTACTATAGTTGTGTCAAGAAGAGAAGAGCCTCTGGCAATACGAGAAATTGACTCCAGCTCGGTCAATATTGGTTCAAAAATTATTGATTTGGTCTCAAATTGTAGATCAGAATTTTTGCTATAATTGAGACCAAATCAATAATTCTTGAACCAATATTGACCGAGCTGGAGTCAATTTCCCATCATGCAAGAGGTTCCCATCTCTTCTCTTCTTGAAAAAACTATAGAAAAGTGTACAGTTATTATAAAAGATGATATAGTCACTGTAGAAAAGTGGTATTGAAAATAGTTTCCAATCAATTCTAGATTATTTTTGGGATATGATTCGTTGAGATTTAACTTATTTGCGTGGTGCAGTGTGGAATTTTTAATGTAATAAAAATACTTTTCTTACTATTTTAAGTAGATTTTATTTTACAAGGATACAACCTTTTCTTATCATCACATAAACGAGAGTGATGTTGCGTTTTGCCTACCGTAGTTCTTATTACTCAAACATTCACATCATATGTTTTACCAGTAAGTTATATAAATTACATATGCTTTTTTACCACCTTAATAACAAATTGAATATTATATTCCTCAACACCTTCTCTTAATTTTCAATCGGGCTTACATCATCAAAATCAATCATTAGCAAACAGTATCAAAAACAAGTATTATCAAACATTATTACATTACGGTACACGTTACATTATTTCAGATCACATTTTACATATAAAAATAATTAAACAACACACGTCACATAATTTTAGAACACATTTCACATATGAAAAGACAACGCATTACAATTATTTGTTGTATCATTTTTACATATAAAAATAATCAAACAACACAAGTCACATAATTTTAGAACACATTTTACATATGAAAAGACAACACATTACAATTATTTGTTGTATCATATGATGTTATACGTATAATAACATAGCTCCTATTAAAGATTATAATCTCAATCGGGCTACATCAACTCTTAGCAAAATTTGGGAGATAACTAGTAATAAGGGCAAAGCCTGTTTATCATCTCCAAAAACATTTTAAATCTATTTAATTTAATCACATGAATAAATCTTTAAATAGATCAAATGAAATGAAGTCAACGTACCAGTGTGAAGGAAGGTTATGAGCAATATCATATTATTTTATTTGGGTTTGTCCCAGTGGTAGAGAGCGTCTAATCGGTGAGATTAGATAAGCGACGTGCCTCTACCACCACTGTTGTGACGGTGACCGGTTCCTCTGAATTCAATTCATGAGCCTCAAAAATCGTTTCCCGGTGGTTCGGAACCCACCTAAAGCAGTTGGTCCATTCATCTCTCATCATCATCCTTCCCATTACCCACGCACAGGCCCAAGAGCCCATGTGGGCATCACCCTCGAAAAAAACAACAAAAAAAATAAATAATTCTTATTTGAAAATATAAGAGATGAAGTTTCAAAAAGGAGGAGATTCAGATGATGTTAGATATGGAGGAAAAAAATATTGTAAAGGAGTGAAAGAATAATAATTACGGCATAGTCTGACTACAATAATCAGAGATAATATTCAGATTCAAATCCAGATTCAGAATCAGGTTGGGCGGCTCGAGTTCAAGTGCCCCTATCTTTTGCTGTACAGCATTTCGTGGGCAAGAGCCACCACTTATTCAGGATTATAAAAGGTTAGAAATGTTTAGTTTAATATCAGATATACATATATATGCCTCTCGGCATGTCGGCTTCCTGATATGCAAAATGATGATACTACATGTCCATCAATATCGATGATTCATGTCCATCAATATCGTTATATACATCTAAGAATGAGCGATCTGTAGGTGATGAGTGTAAACAGACCTTGAGTCCCCAACGGGGCTGGGTATTAATTTGATTAGGGCTCAAACGGACAACACAGTCATGTATTGAGTATGGATACAAGGCACTTGATTATTAATGCAGGAAGCTATTAAGCGTTTATAGTCTGTCCAAGCAAAGAAGGCCCTCTGGCACGATGAGAAAATGACTTCAGCTCAATTGATATTGGTTCAACAATTATTGATTTGGTCTCAATCATAGGAAACATTCTGATCTACAATTTAAGACTGAATAAATATTTTTTGATCCAATATTGACCGAGCTGGAGTCATGTTCTCATCTTGCCAGAGGGTCTTCTCTGCTTGGACAGACTATACCAATCGGGTGTCTACTTCCCTTCAAACTCCTTGTACTCATCTATATATTCCTATCTATGTACTATTTATAGCCTATCTATCACTGAAGTGGAATATTCGTTTCCCCATCTAGATTCAAGAATTTGCAGGCTGACTTATCAAGAAAATTTTTATAAATTTTGGAAATAATGTGAATTCCTCTATTTATTGATTTATGATACATTAGTAGCCCTAATAACAAAGTTGACATTCATATTTCCTTTTTCTTAGGGTTATGTCTTGTGACAATTTTTATCAATTGACATTGTTTAAGCCCACCTTAACGCCGGGTTTATACGATGCCAATTGGTGAGACAATAATTTTCTTCTGAGACCGTCAGCTGAAGTTGTCAATAAGAGATTGCATTCAGCCATGCCTGGATGATGGTTTTAAAATCAAAAGATACAGTAGATACTTCACATCAGCTGTACATTTCAGAATATTGTCTCGCCAATTGGCATCGTATGAACCTGGCTCGAGCTGGCGCTTGGCAAAGCTACCTTTCTACACATACATATATACATAGATGTATACGGATGTATTGAGGCATCGCCTGAATAGGATCATCAAATAATGTCTTAGGGCTCCTCCCAGGTTCAGTACTGTTCTACATCTTACAATTGGGTCATTGTTGGGGCGTAAGCATTCATGGAATATGCATGGTGATTGATTGGGATTGCAGTATCCAACAAACAGTGATTGAAGGGTTGTTAATCCCATCTCAATTATTTAATCAGTAAAGTAGTATAATCAATCAATCAGTATCTGTATGCATAATTCTTTCTATAGTCCATTCACGATGGCTTGAGACGAGATAAACAAAAGCTCTGCATGTGTGTGTGTGCGACTAGAGTGTCTTGTTTTTAGCCACGACATAAACAAGTCACAGCAATGCCGAAATCCCGAATTTTGTTTTAAGCAATTCAGAATAAGTATCTTCCAGTAATATTTTTTATAGATACACATTTGGAAATTGCTTGTTTCGGTTGTCTCTCAACTGCATGAACCTAAAATGAACAAAAAATTATAGTAAAAGTTTCTATGTCAATGCTTTTGTTACAGTCCCGACAGAAGAATTCGGGATTTCGGCATTGCTGTGACTTGTTTATGTCGTTGCTAAAAGAAGCCACTCTACTCGCACACACACATGCAGAGCTTTTGTTTATCTCGTATCAAGCGATCGTGAATGAATATAAACTAATAAATCAATAATAATCAGTATCAGAAATATTTTCTATATAGAGCTGTATGTACCATCGAATTGGATATTTTCATCATTATCCTGTTAATGTCTTTGGAAATTAGAGTTCTAAAATATTCTAAGATCTGCTTCCTGTTTGTATACATTGTAAATCCGGTATCACACGATAATAGTTCTATGATCATATCTGATCATATGGAAAGAGATGAAAATACGAAATCATATTCCCATCTCTTTTCATATGATCAACTATGATCATAGAACTATTATCGTGTAATACCGGCCTAAGAGGAATTGTTTTGAGCCTGAAAGCCTATTGTGAAACTTTAATTTATGCCTCAATATTATAAGGGAAAATAACATAATATTTATAAATATCAATCAATATCTAGGTAATTAATTAATCAATCCGTATTGCAATTTCCAATGTTCAAGTGAGTTCACTCTCATCAAAATTCTTCTATAACTTAAACTTTTCAACTCTTCAAGACTATTCAACTTTTATGCGACTTAATCAATCTCTGACGTCTTCATTTTATTCATGTAGTAACTTTCCAATATGACTCTATTCATAAAAATGACAGTAACTGTCATTTCGAACACTATTGAACTGTAAATCACAACTTCAAAAACTTTTTCAACCTTTCACTTTTTTGTGACTTTTTCTATGCTGGGGAAATGAATTTGGGAACGCTGGTCGAAGTCTTCACTATTTTCTAGTTTTATTGGTTGCTGAAGTTCTAGTTCTATCCCGATATTCTAGTTTTATCTTTTGCTGAAGAAACCTTTCTTCTGAAGAATTGATGATCTTCTGCTGAAATTTGGTAAGTTTCTGCTAAAATTTAGTGAGTTTCTGCCGAGAAAAGATGAATTTGAAAAAGGAAAGTCATTGAATACAGTTGTATGTTGTAGCCTATGAATCTACGAATGAATGGCAAAGGTGAACCAAAGTCTTGAAGAAGTGACAAATAACTTTTTCAATTTTCACTTGAAAACATTTCAAGGTTGGGTTCTGAATGAGACGAAAGCAAGTTTTCTCATATATGGTGGGATGCGACCAGCCCCTGTATGCATCGAACAAGTTTTCAAATTAAGCCATGAATAAAGTTCAGCACATTGTTTGGTGGTTTCCACTTCTTTCTTCTTCTTCTTTCTCTCCTCCTTTTCTTTTTCTCCTCCTTTTCTTTTCCTCCTCCTTTTCTTCTTCTTCTTTTTCTCCTCCTTTTCTTCTTCTTATTTTTCTTTCTTCATTCTTCTTTTTAGTTTTCTTCTTCTCCACCCTTTTTCTTCTCCTCTTTCTACTACTTCCTTTTCTCCTTCCTCTTTTCCACATTCTTATTCTCTCTGTTCCTTTTCTTCTCCTCTCTCTGTTCCTTTCTCCTTTCCTATTCCTTCATTTTTCTCTCTCTCTTTCTTCTTCTTCTTCTTCTTCTTCTTCTTCTTCTTCTTCTTCTTAATCTCCTCCTTTTTCTTTCTCCCATCCTCTTCCTTTTTATATTTCTCCTTTTTGTTCCCCCGTTTCCTCCCTTTTTTCACCCCCCTTCTGTTCTCCTTACTTTTCTTCCTTTTCCAATCTTTTTTTCATCTATTGTTTTCATTATTATCCTCCTCTTCTCCTCCTTCCACTCCTTTCTATCCTTCTTTTTCTTCTTCTCCTTCTCCTCTTTAATTTCTCTATCACATTCATCTTCATCTCTCATGTTTTTTTTATTCTTGCTCTCATTGCTTTTTCCTCTTGTTTTCCACATTCATTTGGTGCCTTCTTTCACTTCTTCATCTTCTCATTTTCTTTCTCCTTCTCCTCCTTCTCCTTCCTCCTCCTTCTCCTTCTCCTTCACCTTCACCTTCTCCTTCTCCTTCTCCTTCTCCTTCTCCTTCTCCTTCTCCTTTTCCTTCTCCTTCTCCTTCTCCTTCTTCTTCTTCTTTCCATCTCATCGTCCTCCTTATCATTTCCGTCGCTGCTTCCTCTTTTTCTTTGCATTTTTCTCTTTTTCTTTGAATTTTTTTCTTTTTCTTTGCATTTTTCTCTTCACCTACTCATTAGGCTATTACCTCCGTTCTTTTTTTCTCATCAATCCCTCCTTCTACTTGTCCTACTACCTTCTCTCCTTCTACCTCTTTCTCCCTTTCTCATATTCTCCAAATTCTTCTCATCCTCCTTTTCCGACTTTGCTCATTGCATTTCTCTCCCTCGTATTTCTCTTTCATCATCTCTCTCTTCTCCACCTCATCTACCCGTCCTCTTCAACTTTCCTCTTCCCCTTTTTCATCTTTTATTCCTCCACCAATCGTACTATTCTTATCTCACACAACCACTTTCATCCCATTCAATCCTTTCTCAAATGTCAAACTCTTTACAAAGTGATTAACAAAATCTGCTCCCGTGATAATTATCAGAGTTTAATTTCCAGTTCTCTTTTTAATCGTTGGTTCTTTTGTGGATGACAATTGCTGGAAAACTTTGATAATCATTGTTGAATAGTCTTTAGAGTTTGATAAAACCCTTCTTTTGGTTATTACTTGATTGTTTCCAGGATGACAATAGCTTTGAAAGTTTTTTATCGTTGTTGAGTCAGAGTCTTCTGATCAAATCTTGTTCAATTTCGTGGTGACATTGGGTTTAATTACTTACGTCATGAGAAACCTTTTTTGAAAAAATTGTGATAACACTTCTAAAGCTATATATTATACAGGGTGTTTCAGGAGGAATGTGCAATACTTCTCAGGCTGATTCCTTACACCAAGTAGACAGAAAAGTTTTACGAGACCAACCCCCAAAAACGCTTTGTTACCGAGATATCAATGGCGGGAAATTGAGATTTTTCAAAATATATTAATTTTTCTAATTTTTTAGAGGCCTTAGTGAGGTTCTAAAATGATCAATTCCTATGTAAAATTAGCTAAAGAACTCAATGAAACCAGTTCCAAGTTTGTAACTTCAACGGTTATTGAGGTAGTTGGAAAAATATGCTAGAAAACGCCATTTTTTTCAACAATAAGGGTCATAACTGGGTAAAGAATCATAAAATTGAATTTTTTATTAATGGAAGTTGAAGAGAGTCGGATTCTAGAGAAAAAGTTAAATGGTGTCGATTGTGTAAATCTTACACAAATCTCAGAAATGGCGATTAAAAATCGCAAAATTGACAAAACATAGCACAAGTGATAAATTTGTGTTTAATAGCGATTTTGCAATTTTTGATCGCGATTTCTAAGATTTGGGTAAGATTTACACAATCGCCGTCAATTATTAACTTTTTCTTTAGAATCCGACTCTCTTCAACTTCCATTAATAAAGAATACAATTTTATAATTCCTTATCCAGTTATAACCCTTATTGTTGAAAGATGGCGTTTCCTAACATATTTTTCCAATTATCTCAATAACACTGTTAAAGTTACAAACTTGGAACTGGTTTCATTAAAATCTTCAGCTAATTTTACATAGGAATTGGCTATTCTAGAACCTCACAAAAGCCTCAAAAAAATTATAAAAATTAATATATTTTGAAAAATCTCAATTTTCCGCCATTGTTATCTCGGTAACAAAGCGTTTTTGGGGGTTGGTCCCATGGAATTCTTTTGTCTACTTGGTGTAAGGAATCAGCCTGAGAAGTATTGCACATTCCTCCTGAAACACCCTGTATAAGTGTTACTATATAAACTTATAGGAAACCTTTCTTAAAAAACTTGTAATAGAATTTTCAAAGCTGTATGGTTTATTCTATCCAAAGAAGATAAACAAAATTATGCATAATATATTTTTAAAAATGTAATCGTGAAGTAATGTTGTATCAATATTGGTTCAATGCGTTTTCTGAATGATACAATGTTTCACAACTTGATTAATCGATTTGATACGAATATAAAATCTTGTAGCCTATTTCTTCTATTCATGTTGTATCATACGTGATGTAATGTGTTGTTAAAATGATACAATATATTCCAACTCGATACAGATATCAAATCTTGTGTACCTTCTTAAAAGTAGAATAGATTGTGGACTTGTAGGTTTACAAAATAATATTCTCTTTTTCTTCTTCTTTTTGCGGATGATGCCCACAATCATCAATATTGAGTTTCACCTGTGTGTGGGTAATGGAGTGTGCGAGAATGATTTATGAGCAGCATAAACGACCATACCTCTGGTGGGATTCGAACCCACTACCGGGTAGCGCTAGCGGACTGAAGGTTGTAACGCCCCAGTCCACTCGGCCAACCCGGCCGGCTTGATTGAATTAATTTTTATTGATTGTCATAATCACAGAGTTATTGGAACATCAAGATATCGGATTAGTTTTCAAAATTGAGCACTGGCGGCTCGTGCCCACGAAACAGGTGAAGTTCTCGTATCTTTTACTGTACAGCACTTCACCTGGGTACAGCCGCCAGTGAAATTAAGTTGAACCCAGCAATAAATAAGAATCTTTTGTCAAACTTTCCAATCAATTCCAAATCTATTGGGCGGGTATTAAACAATAATATTTATATTATCATAGTTGATCACATAAAAAAAATGAGAATACGAAATAATATTTTAATTTCTTTCCATATGATCAACTATGACAATAGAAATATTATAGTGTAATACCGGCCTTACCAATATTGAAGCTATTGTGACGAACTTTTTGGCAGTAATTCCAGTTTACTGTATTTATACAGTTGTACTGTATTTGATGAATTTACAACAAACCTAATGACCTGAGAGGTCTGTTCTACAAGTATTCTAGAACAGGTTGGTCACATGACCAATCCCAACCCAGTTTCTCAACAAGTGGAAAAACGTGTTGCCCATCCTCACATTCCCCGTCCATATGATACTTTAACATATACATATTCCATACATGTATATACACATCGTCCATGTATATAATACTCACATATCTCTATATCTTACACACATTCATATATATACTCACATATCCCTATCCCATACACCATGCTTGAGCACTTGGCCGGTATATATACATAAACAAGGAGCTTCCCGCCTTTAGGAGGTAGAAATCGTGTCCTGAATGTTAATTAAAACTTGGTAACGAGTCTTCCAAACCGACTTCACGAAAATCTCAGCTAAAGTCTGTCCAAGCAAAGAAGACATTCTGGCAAGATGGGAGAATGACTCCAGCTCGGTCAATATTGGTTCAAAAATCATACATTTGGTCTCAAATTGTATATCAGAATATTTCCCACAATTTGAGAGCAAGTTCATAGTACTTGACCCAATATTGATCGAGCTGTAGTTATTTTTAGATCTTGCCAGAATGTCTTCTTTGCTTGGACAAACTATACTGGGCTGGCTTTCACGAAAAGCTTTGTTCTAATTGACTTTCCCTTGCTGGCGATTTGCTGGGTTCAAGCTTAACGTGCTTCACTTTAGTGCTGGGTTTTGGGGAAACTTATTTGAATTTGTTTGGGGACGAAATAAATATTTGAATTTATTAAATTGGAAAAGTTATTTGTCTTACTATCTATCCATTGTCTATTCAACTACCTGTCATACTCTTCAACTAAATATGTCTTTCGGAAGAGACCATATCGGTCCCTATTGCCTTAAAAATAGTCGTCATCAGCATCACTCTCAAGTACAAGCACATAAGCTCATGTGGGCCTAACCATCTGGAAAACATAAAGAATTGTAAATCTTGAAATCATAAAGATATTACAAAGAATTTTGAAGAATTGAAATCGTAAAGAATTGGCTACCTTGTTCTTCTATACCTTAGTGCTTCTACCTTGTTCGCGGCTATAATATTAATTCAATTGTGTTAAAGATATTGCAATTCAATTGAATAAATTATATTTTGTTCCATTCTGAATACGATAGCCTACATTTTGAAAATACTCTGCATAGCCTGAACTAGGGATAAAAACAGTTGAAATTTGAAAATTTCAAACCCATGATTGAGAAAGTACTTAAATTTATCAGGAGCGACCTGAAAACTCTGACACCAGACCTGAGCCAGCCAGGTTACACGAATATTATTATTATTATTATTATTATTATTATTATCAAATTGGAATTATTAATTGGATGATGATGGAGATGAATGGACCTACTGCTTTTAGGTGGGTTCGAACCACACAATTATTATTATTATTATTACTTAAATTAGAATTGCAAGCCAATGATGAGTTGATAATAGAATGAAATCATGTTCATTCAGATTTAATATGAATACATAAGGTTGAATTTGACAATATCTATCTAATCTATATTTTAATATTGTTATTGCTATTGTTCTATTCAAAAAATGATGAATACATGAATTGATATAATACTAGTAACATCAGAACTGCTTGAGTAATCGATGGATGAACTAAAGCTTTTGAATTTCTTGATTTGAATATTATTAACTGAAAATTAATGGTTTGTCTATTGAGACAAGTTCTAATAAAATTTATTTAAAAAATTTTTCTACACTTCAACTAATACTCAGTTCAAGCATCCTAAAGCCATCTGATACCGTAGCTAAGATAACAATGATAGTTTTTTATACGAAAATAATTTTTCAAAGAATACTGAACGTTTCCAATTCAGACGAAACTTTAATAGGAAAATAGTTTTTTCCATTGATTAATTGATTCCAACGCGTGGTTAACTAGAAAATGGGCTAGAAAGAGAAAGATAGAATAGAAGAGAGAGAGGAGTCAAAAAGAGGGTTGTAGAGAAGAAGGAAAGAGAGTGAGAGAGTAAGAGTAAGAGAGAAAGAGTGAGTGAGAGAGGAAGAGTAAGAGAAAGAGAGTGAGAGAGGAAGGGTAAGAGAGAAAGAGTGAGAGAGGAAGAGTAAGAGAGAAAGAGAGAGAGTCAGAGAGAGAAAGAAAGAGAGCAATCTCTCCCATCACCGACGTCAAGTGTTATTGAATCAACGCTTCTGCACTGAACCAAATTAAATCCGTGTCTGAAACTGACAAACAGGAATCAGCGCTGAATTTCTGAAGGTGTCTGCCGCATTCCTGCAAAAGATCCGTGCAGGACTCCTGCAAAGGCTGTCTGACTGCTGTCTGCGACTCTTCAGAGCGTCTGAAGTCTTACCGAAACCCCACAACAGTACAGGGTAATAAATGTATATAGTCTATAGTCTTATATACTATATTTACTAAATGTACAGGGCCTATAGTCTTTCCAAGCAAGGAAGACATTCTGACAAGATGGGAAAACTACTCTATCTCGGTCAATATTGGTTCAAAAATCAAAAATTTGGTCTCAAATTGTTGGAAACATTCAAAAACTATGTTTTGGACAGATGCCCAAGCAGAGAATACATTCTGGCAAGATAGGAAAGTGACTCTATCTCGGTCAATATTGGTTCAAAAATCATAGATTTGGTCTAAAACTGTAGGAAACATTCTAATCTACAATTTGAGACAAAATTCATATTTTTTGAACCAATATTGACCGAGATGGAGTCATTCTCTCATTTTGCTAGAATGTATTCTCTGCTTGGGCATCTGTCCAAACATCATAGTTTTTGAACCGATATTGACCGAGATGGAGTCATTTCCCCATCTTGCCAGAATGTATTCTCTGCTTGGGCATCTGTCCAAACATACTTTTGAACCAATATTGACCAAGATGGAGTCATTTTCCCATCTTGCAAGAATGTCTTCTCTGCTTGGACAGTCTATGGCATCTTTACTGGTATTGATGTAACTTTAGTCTCGGAATACCCTGCATTCCTTAATAATATACGTGCTATGTGAATAGGGAAGTTACATTTATCAAATTATGAACAGTGACAGACCCAATTCTACTCCATAGCCAGGAAGACGTTGTTCAATTAAAGATGATGATTGCTGTAATTGAGCTTGTCAGAAACTAGGATACTCTCGTGGTTGGGTTCACCAAATGAATGTCATGTTCAGTGCCACATTAATTTGAGTCGAGAAACTTGGGGTGGTAAACAATTATTGAATACAGAATGTTAAAACTAGCCTATACGAGAAATGGAATCTTATGCGGAATGAAAAAATGCATGAATAATAAATTATGAGTGAGAATAAGAGAGTAGCTCTATCTGCATTCAAAATAAAAGAGAGCAGAACTGAATACTTGAATACAAATTCATTATAGCTCTTATAACCCAATTTGACATGTGAAACTTATAGATTGATGTCACACTAGCCTATAGGAGAAATATAATTTAATCGATTCTATCTATTCAATGAAATATCCTATTATATCAAGCGAGTGATTTCTGTACCCTATATATGTCTATTTAAATATTTTTATATATCCACGGATCTAGGAGACGGCTATAATGATTTCCTCGGAATTTGAAATGTGATAAATATAACCGTGATGAAAAAATAAGATTGCACCAGGTCTCATGTCCTGGAAAACTCTCTGGCAGGATGAATAAAAGAATAAATATTCAGAAGTTGTCTCAAGTAGTGCATTTTTAGGCTGTTATATCGTTTAAAGTGACTAGATAAAAGACTTTTCTTAAAAATCACGAACTCACTTATTATCACTAATTTTTATTTCTGTTATATAATTATTTTTCTCCATATTTTTATTGATCATTACTTATCAATTTCTTATTAATAATTATGTTCTATTGATTTCTTTCGATTTAAGAAAATTTACTCTTTTGTTATTCCACTTTCAATTCAAGTTTTGTAATTTTTTGTTACAACAGGCAACATTTGTCAAATTTTTTGAATAAATAAAACTCACACAGAGTATACAGAGTTTGAGACTACGCACAGGCCATAGTGCCCATGTAGGCTCATTCTATTACAGAATTGTAAATAAAAGTTTAATCTAGTACTGTATTATTTATGATATTGCAATCATTAGAAACAAAAATTTAGTCTAGTACTTTAATTATCTATAAGATTGTATTATTAGTTAGTAGTTGACATCATATTATGAATAGACAAACCTGATGTTCAACATAAGGAAAGATCAACATATTGTCCCCCACTACTCGAGATTATTGGCAATAATTTCAAACTCTGCAAACTCAATGTCCATTGCAGTGAAACCAACCTCACAAACTAAATAACGCGGTTATCTGTTGGGTTTGGAGTGAAGCGTGTTGTTCTTGTTGAAGTTGGGGTGGCTTTGACAAGTTGCACGGACTAATGGTCTCTTGCTATTGGATATTGGATGGACGCGACTGATATTTACTGCATAAGTTCCATGCCATGAAATACTGCACGGACAGAGCTCGTAGTACTGCTGGTTCTTCATGCAAGATTTCGAATAGATGAAGTATTGAGTGAAAGTTGGAAGCCTCATGTTTTGAATTCTGTCCTCATAATACGATATGTTGATTATGATCATAATTATACGTTATTTATTGAGCATATTGTTATTATAAAAATAAATTTCAAAGGATGAGGCTTAATACAGCTCCCCATAATACGATATGTTGATTATGATCATAATTATAAGTTATTTATTGAGCATATTGTTATTATAAAAATAAATTTCAAAGGATGAGGCTTAATACAGCATACAATACACCTATGTGAAAGCAGTCTAAACAAGTATAGATTAGTGTTTTTTAATTCAAAATTTTCAATCATTTGCTTTTGAAAATGACTATTAATAGTCGGAACATGTTATGCATGAATAAAAATAATTGAAAAAGGGTACTGTGATTGTTTTTAAAAACATTAATAAAGTAACCCTAAGATGAAGAAAACATTTAGTGTAGATAATAAGATATGAATGTGATATTGTGATGGGTGACATGTATATATCAATATCATGTATTTGATGAGAAGACAAATCACGGATTTATTTAAGATTGAGTTACCGGTTTCTCTTGCCACACCATAATCAATCTCTGGTAAACTGAAACTAAAAGTAGAACAGTTTGATTACATTCAGTAGAATACCACCAATCTAGTTCCAAGATAAATAGTAATTTATTTCTTATATTACTTTTATGATTGTGTTTGCTGTTTGAATCGCCATTTGATAACGTTTGTACAACCGCTGATAGGGGAGGGGCTGAACTTCTAGGCCAATGGCAGTGGTTCGCTGTGATTGGTTCAAGCAACTACCAATAGGCGTGCTCGAACGCCAAATACTGCTGCTCTTCACGTTTGGTTCTAGTTAATAAGTGATTGATAATGTTAAAGCGAACGGAAGCGGTTACTCAATTTTTAATAAATCATTTAAAATTAGTTTCCTTGGAAGAGAGAAGACTTCAAATATGATGATAATTCCACCAATATATTGTAAAGGATAGTAATTATGAGTTAAAATGAGATTATGAGATTGGAAAAATAGTTTCCATGCGAGGAAGACTAGATGAACATATGGAGGAATTTCCAGTACTAGCTGAAGTAAATATTAATAAGAGACACGATATTAATAAGTAAAAGTACATGAAAATACATTTGAAGAAGAAAGAAAAATAAGAAGAAGAAAGAAAGAAACAGAAAGAGAAAAAGATAAAGAAACAGAAAAAGATGTAAGAGGAGAAAGAAAGTAAGATACTTTGTAAGAAATTCGGAAGTGTACGCTGAAAGGAATACTGACATTCATCTCGGCAACCCCTAAATCATTCATGCTTTCGCGGTATAACGGTGACAAATCCCCCAGAATGCATCAGCCGCTCCACAAACTGGAATGGAAATATCATTCGCGGCTTATTTAAAAAGAGCGCTAGTAGTCCGTCCAAGCAGAGAAGACACTCCGGCAAGATGGGAAAGCGACTCCAGCTTAGTCAATATTTGTTTAAAAATTATTAATTTGTCCTCAAATTGTAGATTAGATTATTTACTACAATTTGAGACCAAATTCATGATTTTTAAGTCAATATTGACCGAGCTGGAGTAATTTTCCCAATTTGCCGGAATGTCTTCTTTACTTGAACAGACTATTATACGCATGCGTATGAGTCGTGATGATAAATAGGCAGCGTAAGGATGAAGGAATTTCTTTATCCATGTATTATAGAGGTGTTGGGAAAAATATATAAATAGATATATTCATGTATTTTGGTAGAAAACCCTGCATATGCCATGGAAAACCGCCTGAAGGTGGATAAATGAATATATCAAGGTGAAAACTCTTTTGTCGGCGCGTGCGCGTTGGAAAGTTACACAGGCTGGGGAAAACAGATGGAAAACTGTTGGAAAAGTTTGTGTGTTGTTTCGGAGCCAGTCAATCTTAATCAGGCTCAGTTGTCTACAGTTTGTGTCAGAGATAGATTTTGTCTGGTTGTTGCTTCCCTTTTATTCGGGGATTTTGTTTGGAGGTAATGTGGTTGAGGAATAAGATAAAAGATGGGAAAGTGGAATACAGATGAATGTTGGTGAATAAGGAAGAAAGGTTGGATAATGGAGGAGAGGGAGAGGGGTGATAGGAGAGGAGAGGGAGAGAGGGTGAGAGTGGGAGAGGAGAGAGGAGAGAGAGTACGAGGGAGAAGAGTTGAGGAAAAAGAGAGATACAGAACAAGAGAGATGTAGTTATATGAAAAGCTTTTTTCCAATTTCATTCACAATCTTACATTATAAAACAAGAAATAATAGAGCCAGGTTTAGTCTGTACATAACACAAGCAAAGAAGACATTCTGGTAAGATTGGAGAATGTCTCCAGGTCGGTCAATAATGGTTTTTATAACTGATCTCAAATTATAGTGCAGAATAGTTTCTACAATTTGAGACCAAATTTATAATTTTTAACAAATACTGACCGAGCTGGAGTCATTTTCCCATCTTTCCAGAATATCTTCATTGCTTGGACAGACTGTACCTAACGTTCCACAAAAAGCAATGATAGAAAAATAATAAGAAGTGATGAATTATAACAATATGTTATATAAATATTGTTTACTGGATTTTACTGTATTTTCTTACTATTTTCATTATAATTTTGCCTATTTACTGTACATACAAATACTTTGGCTCTGCTTTCCTTATTTATTATTAAGATTAGCCTATGTGAACTTTATTGATTTTTTAGTGGATTCATTTTCATTTTGATAAAGCTAAAATTACAATCTTGGCTACTTTTGAATCTTGAGATGTTTTATCTACCTCCAACATTAATATCTGACATTTCCTAATAGTTTTGCTACTGTTTTTTCTACAACTTTTATCATTTCTTCCAACTTCCTCGTTTATCATTCGGTTGTGTGTTTTTCGATTCACTTTTGTTAATTTTCTGAGTTCCTATTTCATCAATTTTATTCGTGAAGTTTCAATTCCTTTTTAATCACCCCGAAAATGAACTCCAAACGAAGTAACTATTGAGAAAATTTCCGTTCGAAAAAAACTGAAACGAATATAGCGGTAGCCCATTCACGTGAAAAGCTCAATTGAAATCAATGCTTTCCAAATAGATATGTAAAAGAAAAAATGAAATTCAATCAAACCAATGTTTGATTCAATTATTCTCACTGAAAAATCACAAAATGTCCATCATTTTTTGAGGTAGACTACCGTGTAACGGTTACAGTCTAACGGTTACATGCATGTTTGAACTGTTATAATATCACCACTACACACACACAAAGTGTATTCAAGCAAAGAAGACATTCTGGTAAGATGGGGAAATTACTCCAGCTTGGTCAAAATTAATCAAAAAATTATAAATTTGGTCTCAAATTGTAGGAAACATTCTGATCCACAATTTGAGACCAAATTTATGATTTTTGAAGTAATATTGACCGAGCTGGAATAATTTTCCCATCTTGCCAGAATGTCTTCTTTGCTTGGACAGTCTATCAGACCATGAATGAATAGGAGTTATTTTTGCAGTATTTTTGAATTTGGCGCGTTTTTTGTCGTACCCAGTGCATTGTTCTATACGGGTTTAAAATTACTTCAGCCATTGTATTGGTTCTCCCTTTTTCTCCCTATCTATCTCCTTTCCTCCCTATCCTATTCTCATTTCAATTCCCCTCTTTTTCTATCCTATTCTCATTTCTATTCCCTTTTCACATTATTTCCTCAATTTCCCTCGCTTTCTATCTCATTCTTTCCTCAATATCCCTTTTTCCGACCAATTCTCATTCATATCTCCCTTTCTCTTTATCCTATCCTTTCTCTCTCTCCTAATCTCATTTCTTTCTATCCTATTCTTTCCTCAATTTCCCTCTCTTCTATTGTACTCTTCCATCCTATCCTCATTTCTATCACTATTTCTTTCTATCCTATTCTCATTTCTTTCTATTCCACTTCTTCCTTCTCTCCATCTCCCTTCTTGTCTATCCTATTCTTATTACTATTCCCATTTCTTTATATTCTATTTCCCTCTATTCCTATCCTATCCTCATCCGATTTCCCTTTCTCCCTATCCTATTCTTTCGCCAATTCCCGTTGTTACTCTTCCTCATTTTCTCAATTTTCCTTTCTTTGTATCCCATTCTTTCCTAGATTTCCCTTTCTTTTCTCATATCCATTTCTCTTTCTTCCTATCCTATTATCATTTCATTTCCCTTTATTTCTATTGTACTCATCTATTCCATTCTCACTCCTATCCCCCTTCCTTTTCATCCTTTTCACATTTATTTTCTTCTTTCATTCTATCCTATTCTCATATCCATTTCCCTGTCTTCTCATCCTATTCTTTCTTCAATTCCGCTTTCTTTGTATTGTACTCATCTATCCCAATCTCACTCCTATCCCCTTCCTTTTCATCCTTTTCACAGTTATTTTCTTCTTTCATTCTATCCCATTCTCAGATCTATTTCCCTCTCTTCCATCCTATTCTTCCTCGATTTCCTTTCTTATATTGTAATCTTCTCATTCCTATTCCCCCTCCATTCTAACCTATTCTTTCTAAAATTTCCCTTTCTTTCTATTGTAATCTTCTCATTCCTTTTTTTCCCTTCATTCTAACCTATTCTTTCTAAAATTTCCCTCTCTCTCTATTGTACTTTTCCATCCCATTCCCCTCTCTTTCTATCCCATTCTTTCCTCCATTCCCTTTTCTCTCTATTGTACCCCTTTCTCTTACTTTTCCTGTTATCCTTTGCGTATTCAACTAGGTGGCAGATACGATCTCAAAGCGATCTCGACACAAAAGAAAGTTCCGGAAAAAATGAAAAATAACGAATCCCAGAATTTATTTGCTGGAATGCTGGAAGTAATTCCATATCTGCGCATGCGCAGACAAGGCGTGGGGTAATGAACCGTTTTTCATATTTTATCGGGTTGAAAATTCGATTGAACCAGGGATTCGAACAATGGAATATTCTTTGAATATTGGAATACTCATATAGTGTGGATGGAATTGAGATTGGAGTCATCTAACTGGAAAATAACGTATCCTGAATCTCTTTGACATTTTATTTGTGTCTTTGAAGATAAAATCGTCTATCTTTCATTGGCGGCTCGTGCCCACGAAACAGGTGAAGTGCTGTACAGTAAAAGATACGGACACTTCACCTGTATCGTGGGTACGAGTCGCCAGTGATATCTTCTGTATTTATTGTTTTTATGGAAAAGATTTTAGTAACGTAGGTCTATCGGGTGTTTTGCAATCTGAATCCTATAACGTGTAAGCCTCTATTGAATTGCTCCTAGAGTGCTTAAATATTCTAGTTTCATTTTCTTTTACTCTTTTATTCATTGCTTTTGTTACAAAACGAAGTTAGGACACACACATCCTCGCAGAAATTTTACTTATTTTTATATTTGAAAGGTTTTAACTTGCCCATGATACAAGCAACATCATCATGAATGATGTATTCTTAATGTGGTGAACTTTAAAACTTAGGGCTGTTTAAAATAATTGAAAAATAAAAAAAAATCAAACACCCTTTTTGAAAACTTTAAAATTATAAAAAAACACATACATGTTTCGGGACATAAGCCCAATCTCAATGTGGATAAAAATAGTAATCAAAATAGTTACTATTTTTATCCACATTGAGAATGGACTTATGTCCCGAAACATGTATGTGTTTTTTTTATAATTTTAAAGTTTTAAAAAAAGGGTGCTTGATTTTTATTTATTTTTCAATTATCTTGATGTGGTCTATACTAAACTTAATAAGATTAGTTTCAGTTTTTATAAATATTCTATATGGCACTTTATCTTATTAGCAGTATTTTACATCAGTTAATTAACGTTATATCAGTTATGGATGTTATATCAGTTTTCCCACTGCCCAATCAATACTCTAATTTGTATAGTAAAGTGCTTGTATTATAAATAATATTTATTTATTGTTTTATTACAAACGTGCTACAACAATATTTACAGCTCTATCATTAAGAACAAATGATAACAAAAAATTAAACATTAAGAAACAATGTGATGGAAGCAAATGATATCCCAGTTGCAAAATTAGTGGTGTAGCTGAGTGGGTAGAGCGCTGGCGTTGCAGCCCAAAGGTCCCGGTTCAAACCCAGGTCAGACCAGGAATTTTCTCAGGCTACTCTCCGTGTTTCGGATGGACACGTTAAGCCGTCGGTCTCGGCTGAGAACAACAGTCGTTAAGTCAAAAAAATTAAACATTGAAAACTCTGACACCAGACCTGAGCCAGCCAGGTCACACGAATATTATTATTATATTTTAGTTGCAAAATTGATATTGGAGAATACCCGATCCATTTTGATCACCCAAGTCAATTTTCCGAAGAATTGAAGAATTCCCGATCCATTTTGATCACCTAAGTCGATTTCTCAACAGTTTAATGTGAAATATATTTCGATGAATTATGAGACGTTAGTGATTCTGAAAAAATAATGATCATTATTAAGATCTAATCTACCGACATCTACTGATACTATTAATATTGACAAGAAAACTAGAATAAGATTCTTTGAATAAAACTGTGCAAAAAAGGAATAATGCTAAAATAATGAATCATTTATTAATTATTTTCAAGTATTGAATAATGCAATTATTTGAAAATATGCAATTATATCTAGATAATGGATAGAAACATTCCAAAACGACCACTATTTCAAAGTATTGAAAACTCCAACATTCCCTACGACACTTACCATTCATGGAACAATATGCATACAATACAGTAGTAGGCTATGCATAGCAATCATTAGCATTCCTCCCATATGGAGATCCCTATCTCCCTCAGAATTTATCTGAAAGGTCATCACTCATCCTTTTTTATTTGCTTGAGGGTTTCTCTTCATACTTTTTACCACTCTGTATAATCCGTCCAAGCAAAGAAGACACTCCGGCAAGATGGGAAAATGACTTCGGCTCGCTCGAAATTCGTTCAAAGATTTTAAATTTAGTCTCAAATTGTAGATCGGAATGTTTACTACTATTTAAGACTAGATTTATTATGTTTGGATAAATATTGACCAATCTAAAGTCATTCTCTCATCTCGTTGGAATGTCTTCTCTGCTTGAAAAAGCCAAACAATGAATTCTGAATCGCCTGACCAATGTTATATCTATTTTTATGGAGAATCGCTTGAATGAATGACCGAGTTATATATTTATGGATATCGTGATTTTTTTATTCATCAGTTTTTCTTTCTTTTTGTATATGGAGAGACCGGCTGGACTTGTAGAGCTCAGTCAATAAATCAAAGTTAAAAGCTGGAATTGATTTTGACCCGTCAGATGGACACAGCATGGCGGACTGAATTTCACCGGAGTCGACATTGAAATTTAATTTACGAATTCCTGTTAGTGTCTGAACTAAACAAACTCTCTTTCATATTCTTCTTTCTCACTCTTTATATTCTTCTCTCTCTCTTCATGTTCTTCTCTCTCACATAATATATTTCTTCCTCTCTTTTTCATTGTTATAAATTCTCATGTCCCATCCTTCTACATATCTTTCTTTATCACTAATTTGTGACCTTTTCCATTCTTCATTCCACTCAAGTTTTTCAATTATTTTTTCTTAATATATATTAATATTATATTTTCAATATTATACCTTTGAAATGATGTTTCCTTTTCAATAGAAAGAAGATAAGTATTGAAACTAATCCTTATTATTTTAAATATCTCTTTCTCACCCTAATGATCTTTTTGCTTTTAAATATTCTCATCTGTTAAAACTCGGTGTCTTTATGTCAACGTTTAGTCATTATCAGAGATATACAATTTCACGTTATCATAATCGATTTATAGAAGATTGATCAATATTCATTTATAGCCAATGTTTCATTAAAAACTAAATCGATTAAGAGAGAACCTTTTCTCTTTATGAGCTGATCATTTTTAAAGCCTATCTGTTGGTCAGAACAAAACCAATGCATGTTTTGAGAATTTCATTGTTAATCTAGTTTTATATGGTATGTTATCAAGTATTTGCCACAGCAATACACTATTAAAAACGTAATAATTCCTGTAAATTCACTAACTATGCATTCATTTTTGTACAAAATAATGGAAGAATAAGTGAAGAAATAAGTAATTTGATTCGATACTCGGTAATACAATAAGGTTGGGCAAAAACAAGAAGAATATTGCTAGCTGGTTTTTGGCTGAAACCTGCGCGTGATCCCTACCTATTCTATGAATGATATAACCTACCTATTCTATTATTCTATAACTTTTTCCATTAGTTACTGGCGGCTCATGCCCACGAAACAGGTGAAGTGCCCATATATTTTACTGAACAGAACTTCACCTGTTTCGTAGACACGAGCCGCCAGTGTTTCTTGCGTATTCTAGTATCCGTGGTTCAAACTATAAGATGAGGTGATTGAAATAATACAGAGAACACCTCTTTTCTCAATACTTAATTTATTATTTCAATCAAATAAATGAATATTGTAGAGCTCATGAAGTAATGGGATGCCTAATACCTGGATCCCGCCTTACAACCAATCATAAACATGCAATTATTCTCCCATTGTGCGAATCCAATTTGTAAGAAAAAATAATAATTCGAAAATTGTTTGAAGAGTCGGTCTGAACTTGACGTAGTTTGTCTGATGAAAAAATTAATAAGACCGTTTCAAAGCCTCGCCACAATTATATTATCTCACAAAGAGCTATTCCAATTTCTCATTCATTTTCTTCAAAGTCCGCGTATTCTTAATTTTCTTCTCCTTTTGTGCTTCTTCGTCCGTATGTCAGAAACCGACAAAGCGATCCAAATTGCATTCGAAGAGGAAATTAACTGTATAGTCTCTCTGTCCAAGCAGAGAAGACATTCTGGCAAGATGGGAAAATTACTCCAGCTTGGCCAGTACCGATTTAAAAAATATATATATTTGTCATAAATCATAGATCAGAATGTTTCATACAATTTGAGATCAAACTTATAATTTTTGAACTAAAATTAAGCGAGCTGGAGTCATTTTCTCATCTTGCCAGAATGTCTTCCTTGTTTGGACAGACTATCAGTTTTCCTATCAGACTGCAATTAAACCTACATTATCAGTTCAAGAGAAGTCTGTTTGATAGTGGGAAATTCTCTTGTAATGTGTTTATTCATTTAAATTGAGAGAATTCTATTTAATAGTGAGAGATTTCTTTGTGTTGTGATGATTTAGTTAAATTGAGAAAATCCTATTTGATTTTGGAAAATGTCTGTGTAATGTGTCCATTTGGTTGAATTGAGATAATTGTGTTTCATAATGAGAAATTTATCATTCATAATTGTGTTTATTCGTTCAAATTGAGAAATTTCTGTTTGAAAGATAAACATTTCCTGAGTTGTTTTTTCCCAGATAAATCATGAAATTTCTGTTTTGAAGTTGAGAGCTTCCTTTTTATGATCTTGGAGATGTGAAACAAAAAAAAAGAGTCTCTACTCAATATGATACATCTGTAACACTTATTCAAAACTCTAGTCTAGATGGAACAAAAATAATTATTCTCTCGCGTACTAGTCTCAAATTCATTGGCGGCTCGTGTCCACAAAATAGGTGAAGTGCTGAACAGTAAAAGATACGGGCACTTCACCTGTTTCATGGGCACGAGCCGCCAGTCTCTCAATTATTAATTATTGCTCAATCCATCCATGTGTGGAGTGTACAAAGCACTATTATTCATACAAAGGATTTATTCATGTGATTCTCATGAAATCCAAAGAGTTATTCATGTGAGTTTTATCAAATTCATTGAGTTGTTCCCTTCCTATAAGTATTATAAGATTGGAAATATTGTGCCCATTAAACTCAATAAAAACCTGATTGAATATTGAAAATCAATTGATGTTGAATTCATCCAAGTGAAAAGGATAGTAGGTTTCATTAAAATGAAGCATTCATGTGTATTATTCATAGAATATAATATAGAGAAAATAACTCTTTTGTTATGTTGTCTCATCACAAAAAAAAACGATTTTGAACAAAGAATTTAATCAACTGAGTTGAAACTTTCCAATTGGTGATAGACTTGAATGACTATTCACTTATATAAAATTATTACTTATATATTATAGAAACGCAGATTAGAAATCATTATGATAACTTTCGATTGATAAAATTCTAAATTCAATGAGAAAATCTCTTACTGACTATTATTACTAAGATGTTATGTGCGGAGCATGAGGAATCTTTTAGAATTTGAAAATGTTTCAGAATAATTTATTGGACAATTTGTTTATATGGAGTACTAGCCGGCAGGCTCGCTTCGCTCGCCTTCTCCGCCTAGCCAGGGGGCTCCGCCCCCTGGACCCCCGACAGTATCAGCAGTGTCAGGGAGTCAAATAGGCTCGCTTTGCTCGCCTGGATAACCTCTGTCATTGTAAGCTGAGACAAACAGGCTCGCTTTGCTCGCCTGCAAATTCGGCTCAGAAGGTATTCAAAATTCATTGAACATTGAACACAGCATTTCTAGACCTAATCTGGACCTGTTTATCAAATTTCAACATTTTCTACGTGTTTATTCTCGAAAAATCCAAGAAAAGCTCCGAAAAATAGTAAAACGCTAATATTGAGCGTAACCTTGGGAAGTATATCGGACATAGTTTGAAACTTGATTCAATATCTTTCAAATTAAATCATCTATAATCTCGCTGAACCATTGAATTTACAGTAAGAATTGGTTGTATGAAGGCGGAAGATATGCAACCCTCAATACATCTACAATTTAAAAAATACTGATAAGTGGCGTAATCTTGAACGGAATTCAAAAATATTTTAACACAACATTTCTAGACCTTATCTGAACCTGCCTACCAAATATCGGTAACTTTCTACCGATTGATTCTCGAAAAAATTGAGAAAACGCTGAAAAACTATAGAAAAACTTTAATATTTTGCGTATCCTTGAAAAGTTTCTAAAATCCGTTCTTAGTGCGCGTCTAAACGTCCAACTGAACATGCCTGCCAAATTTGAACGCATTCGGTTCAGTGGATTTTTAGTTCTGGTGATGAATCAGTCAGTCAGTCAGTCAGTGCCATTTCGCATTTATAGATATAGATAATCTATAGCATAAAAAAATCAAATTATTGAATGTATTACGGTACACAAAATGATAAAAATATTTCAGTTCGTCAGACAGCAGCCGAATGTGGTCGACAATGGCTTCGTTTACATGAGAATTGAGAACAAAGAATAAATCTAATCAGTAACGTCCAAACAAATTTTCAAATTAATCAACATTAAAATCAACAATGACTGATTTGAATGGAAGTGGAAATCACGCTCTGGAGCACAACGTTCTTTCTCCCATCAACCAAATTAACTCAACTGCAGTAGATAATTTTCAATCAGTTGATCAGTGGATAGGTTCGTTAGCGTTCCAATCCAACTTACTATATACTTTTATGTGATACTCTCTCTATTTTATATGTATATTTATGTTCCATTCACCAACTTTACTCATTATATACTGTATTATGTACTGTATGTACTGTACTCATTATATTCACCAATATTGGGCATCTCTCTATACTTTATACAGGGTGTTTCAGGAGACATGTGCAATACTTCTCAGGCTGATTCCTTACACCAAGTAGACTAAAAAGTTACATGGGACCAACCCCCAAAAACGCTTTGTTACCGAGATAACAATGGCGGAAAATTGAGATTTTTCAAAAAATATTTATTTTTCTAATTTTTTTAGGCGTTATTAGGGTTCTAGAATAATCAATTCCTATGTCAAATTAGCTTAGGAATTCAATGAAACCAGTCTGAAGTCTGTAACTTCAACGGTTATTGAGATAATTGAAAAAATATGCTTTAAAAACGCCATTTTTTAACAATAAGGGTTATAACTGGATGAGGAATCATAAATTTTTATTTTTTATTAATGAAAGTTGAAGAGAGTCAGATTCTGAAGAAAAAGTTGAATGGCAGCGATTGTGTGAATCTTACCCAAATCTCAGAAATAGCGATCAAAAATCGCTAAATTCGACAAAACATAGCACAAGTGATAAATTTGTATTTAGTAGCGATTTTGCGATTTTTGATCGCCATTTCTAAGATTTGTGTAAGATTTACACAATCGCCGCCATCCAACTTTTTCTCCAGAATCCGGCTCTCTTCAACTTCCATTAATAAAAAATACAGTTTTATGATTCCTTATCCAGTTATAACCCTTATTGTTAAAAAATGGCGTTTTTTGAACATATTTCTCCAATTATTTCAATAACCGTTGAAGTTACAGACTCCAGACTGGTTTCATCGAATTCCTCAGCTAATTTTACATAGGAATTGATTATTTTAGAACCTCAGTAAGGCCTCAAAGAATTAGAAAAATGAATATATTTTTTGAAAAATCTCAATTTTCCGCCATTGTTATACTCCGAATCACAATCTCTGTGTTTTATTATCTAATAATGAATAAACTTGATTGACTTTCGTTGGAAACGTGCATGAAAAAGGAGAGCAAAACAATCACCAACTCTGATGACGAGATCCAATTATAGAGCTTATACAAATGAATACAAACATAATGTCAACAATTGTTGAATCAGTGGAATGCAGTGACATAACAAAGGTTGTCATGGTAACGGATTGGAGGGAAGGCTAACTGATAAAATAGAGCGGAAAAGTATTTGCGCGCCAAAAAATAACGCGGGAAAGTATTTTCGCGCCAAAAAAGCGCGGGACGCTCGCTCATCATTTGCCTGGCGCGGGAAAAACATAACCAATTTTTTTCACCTAGCCAAACGAGAAACGTTTGAAAACTTGTTGGGAAATTGACAACTGTGCCGAGTTTTCCAAGCGCTTTTCCTCTGTTTTCCTCGTGTAAAGCCGACAGCGCCTTGCAAACATAGTTATCTTTTGATTTGCCCAACATCAAATCCAAACCTAACCTACAAAAGAGCAAACTGCTGCCTTTTTTCTCCTCTCACGAAAAGGAAAACAGCAGTCGAATTTTCGGTGAAAACCTAATTTCACTGATGTTTATCCCGTATTAAAATCATATCAATATTTGATGTAGCCCATGGTCGTACCTTGTTTGTATAACAAAATTGATTTTTCTGCCATGTTTTCTCAACTTCCCTACCAATTTCATTATCATCGGAGGTATAGTCTGTCCAAGCAAAGAAGACCTTCTGGCAAGATGGGGAAATGACTCCAGCTCGGTCAATACTGTTTCAAAAACTATAAATTTGGTCTCAAATTGTAGAAAACATTTTAATCTACAATTTGAGACAAAATTTGTAATTTTTGAACCAATATTGATTGAGCTGAAGTCATTTTCCCATCTTGCCAGAAGGTCTTCTTTGCTTGGACAGACTATACAATGAAGCTTGCTGATGTATTGTAAAACCTGAAGAACAATATGATTGATACGGTTTTCCAATTTGTTTGAGAGCATCAATTTTGTTTTTAAAATGTTTTTATTATTGTTGACACGTGCTCTTTGTATCAAATGTCGATCTCCTGGAGATAGATTAAAAAAGGAGCTTTGTTTTTTCCTTTTTGTTTGATTTGATGATACCCACATTACTTTGTGGAAATTTTTTCTATCTTTTTTTGAATAATGGGGAGAGTGAATTGAATTGAATAGTAAGGATAATAATTTGTATTGCTCATTGTTCATTGATTTGTTCCCTTGATTGATACAAACTGAATATACAACATTTTTAATCTACTTTTCATTAAATTGGTTGAATTCATTGAGTAATTTTATATCAGTTAAACATTACTTGCGAAAAAATTCAACATATATTGCAAATACTATACAAAATTTGGTGAACTCTAAGTTTTTTCAGTAGTATAGGCTACCAATATATTGGTAGGATACATTATCCTCTAAAAGTTTATACATACGTAAATATTGGGAAGTTGAAAAATCCCAAGCAACGAGCGTTTCATGAACAACAATTGTCTAAAGGAACAATCTTCCTCCAACAATATACCATAACTGCTGAGAAATTATTTTAATGAGTTTGAAAAAGAAACTTCATTTGAAACGGATAAGTCATTTCGGCTATTGGTTAATCAGAGTCACAAGTCATTCAAGTAATTTGTGTTGATAAGTCATTTGTGTATAGATCGCGCATTCTGAGAAGATACGCCATACCAATGTAAACTGTATTGTAACAGCGTGTCTTGCCAGCTTACGCAGGCATACATCCTATATTTCGTTCGTTATTCAGTGTCATACAGAGTCAAACAAAAGAAAGACAGAGTTACATTTTCGGAAATCCTGATGAAAAACTGGGACAAAATCTTGAATAGACGGCAGCCATTAGAGTTCTCCCCCACCCTTTCACCATTAGAGGGAGTTCTCAAATGGATAAGGCCATTGTTACGGTCAGTCCACGCAAAGAAGACATTCTGGCAAGATGGGGGAATAACTCCAGCTCGATCAATATTGATTCAAAAATTATTAATTTAGTCTCAAATTGTAGAAAACAATGTGGTCTACAATTTGAGACCAAATTGATGATTTTTGAGTCAATATTGGCCGAGCTGTAGTCATTTTCCCATCTTGCCAGAGTGTCTTCTTTGCGTGGACAGAATATACAGTGCATCATGTCAGCAGACAATGGCAGAAAAACAAATCTCGAGTTTTGGGGATCGGCAAATGAATATTTGGAAGTGTGGAATGGGAGGCATGCGTAAGTCCCACGAGTTTCGGGTTAAAATTCATGAATTTTGGGTTGAAATTCCTAACATTTAGGGTGAAATTCCTCAATTTCAAGCTTTTCAATCGTTGAACCGTTTTGTGTCCCAGTAATTTACAATACATGACTGAAATGAGTTTAACAATCTTGAATGTTTCTGGGAAAGTGTGTTTGTGGTAGACTGAATATTTTTTAATGATAAATTGTTACGTTGAGTAGGCTTCATTGAATGTGTGAAGTTAATTGAATGTCCTGGAAAAATGTGTTTGTAGTAATCTGAATATGTTTGAATTATTGTTTAGTTACAGTTAATTAATTGTGTGGAATTGATTGGATATTATCAAATTGTTCAGGAATGATTTGAAATAATTTAGACTAGATTGAACATAAATTTAAATGGGAGAAATTCCTTCATCAATAGTTTCTGGGAGACTTCGAATTGAATCATTCATTGGCTGATTACAATCCTTGTTGATAGAATTTGTTCAATTTATATGAAAAGGGTACAGTTACTTTTATTTTATCTATTGACATAGAGTGAAAGTAATAATAGACCAAGACAACAAAGCAAATTATCTTTTAAATATTCAATTCAAACAGTGTGATTGTGTGTTTTTAGCCCGTATTATGATAATAGTACAGCTTATTAATAGCTTTATTAATAAGTTACTCGCATTATTATAATAACACATCCCGTAATAGCAGCTTAAACAAAAAATTATTCAACCGATATTTAGTGCTATGAGATGACGTAGTATGTTTGAATCGATGTTTGGTCGTATATAATTATTTATTTATTTAAATATTATGAATAATATTATATTAAAATAAATAATATTAAAATAATATATAAATCGTATTTATTTATTTATTATAATATAATTAATAATTTATTACTACTAACTAGAATTGAAAAAACTGGTCATTGTGAGTTATATTGCATAAAATCACCGATTCCTAACTCGACCATTTTCAATGCAGATCTTGATATTAAGTCAAGAAACCACACTATTCGAAAGTAGGCCTAATCACTCATACTTCCTATTCCAAACCACAGAAACAGTATCGTAATTAAAGTGGGGTCAACCCATTTCGTACTTACAATTCATCTGGAATGTCAAGTGATTTATCCACGTAATTCCCCGATAATAATCGCTTAAACTTTATTTATTAGCGACCTGCACCGCCCCAAGTATAGTGAGTTATATTGTGAGTTATTGTGAGTCGGTTCAAGCAAAGAAGACATTCTGGCAAGACGAGAAAATGACTACAGCTTGATCAATATTAGTTGAAAATTTATGGGGTTGGTTTCAAGTTGTGGAGCAGAATGTTTTCTACAATTTGAGACAAAATTTATAATTTTTGAACCAATTTTGATCGAGCTGGAGTAATTCTCCCAACTTGCCAGAATGTCTTCTTTGCTTGGACAGACTGTAGAGACCAGCACCGCCCCCAGTACCCGTAAACACCATTATTGCACCTAATATCACGGTAAACATCCATTTCTAATGTGCTTACTACTCGGGAATTCGTCTTGTATTTCGTTTGCTGCAAAGATGAAAAACCGCGTTACGCTATCAAATAGCGTGTTATGCCGTCATAAAAACCGTCCCGGGAAATTGTAGACTGCCATAAATTATTCTGGAACCAAGGAGCTGGGATGGAGCAGCTCATTAACTCAACTTTTCGTGGCTTTATCGAGTTAGAAGAGCAAAGATCTTGGTTGGGGAGGGGGTGAGTACTACCCGTAAAAATTATTAACAGGCGAGGAAAAAAGGCAAGAAAAGAAGAAGAAGAAACGAAGGAGTAGGAGCAGGAAGAGGAGGTGGTGGATGAGGAGGAGGATGAGGAGGGAGGAGAGGAGGAGGAGGAGGAGGAGGAGGAGGAGAGGAGGGAGGAGGAGGAGGAGGAGAAGGAGGAGGAGGAGGAGGAAGGAGGAGGAGGAGAAGGAGGAGAAGGAGGAGGAGGAGGAGGGAAAGAGAAGGAGGAGGAAGGAGGAGAAAGGAGGAGAAGGAAGGAGGAGGAGAAGGAGGAGAAGGAGGAGAAGGAGGAGAAGGAGGAGAAGGAGGAGAAGGAGGAGAAGGAGAGGAGAAGGAGGAAAGAGGAGGAGGAGGAGGAGGAAGGAGGAGGAGAAGGAGGAGAAGGAGGAGAAGGAGGAGAAGGAGGAGAAGGAGGAGAAGGAGGAGAAGGAGAGGAGAAGGAGGAGAAGGAGAAGGAGGAGAAGGAGGAGAAGGAGGAGAAGGAGGAGAAGGAGGAGAAGGAGGAGAAGGAGGAGAAGGAGGAGAAGGAGGAGAAGGAGGAGAAGGAGGAGAAGGAGGAGAAGGAGGAGAAGGAGGAGAAGGAGGAGAAGGAGGAGAAGGAGGAGGAGGAGAGGAGGAGAAGGAGGAGAAGGAGGAGAAGGAGGAGAAGGAGGAGAAGGAGGAGAAGGAGGAGGAGGAGGAGGAGAAGGAGGAGAAGGAGGAGAAAGGAGGAGAAGGAGGAGAAGGAGGAGAAGGAGGAGAAGGAGGAGAAGGAGGAGAAGGAGGAGAAGGAGGAGAAGGAGGAGAAGGAGGAGAAGGAGGAGAAGGAGGAGAAGGAGGAGAAGGAGGAGAAGGAGGAGAAGGAGGAGAAGGAGGAGAAGGAGGAGAAGGAGGAGAAGAGAAGGAGTAAGAGGAGGAGGTGAAGGAGAATGACGGGAAAGAGAGAGGAAGAGGAGTTGGATAAGGAAGAGAGTGAGGAAGATGAGAAGTAGGAAAAGAAGAGGAAGAAGAAGGAGAAAAAGAGATGCCAAAAATTGTCAGGTTGATATTTGCCACATGGTTTCCCAAATTCTTTTTGAACCATTACTTTTCGTGACACGATGCTTGTAATATATTCAGACCATTAACTTCGGCCATTACCTGCCATTGGTAATGATATTCGAGAATTGAATTTCCAAGACATTTCGGGTGTAGTATGGAGTAGATGGTGTTCTAGTTTGTGTAAACGACTGATATTATTATTATTGACAGTTTAAATAAACGAGGAATATCTTTTTTACTGTAGTTATTACCTGAAACAGGAAATAATATTCTACTGTTCGATCTCCGAGACATTTTCATGTACTTGTAATACGGTAGCAATATATTTGTAAAGATTGATAAGCAAATGATTATGAAGTGGTATTTATCATAACATGTATGAAATTTTAATGAATTTTAATTTTTTATGACAATATCAAACCGTAGACACATTGCTTGAAAAGAAAAAAATATGTACCAGTAAAACAAAAGGTTTACCTTCTTTGGGAGATTGGCTGTCGTTGGTAAAGACAGTCAGTCGTTTCCCGTCTCTGGAGGAATAGTAATTGTTGCATTACACTCAACTGATTAACTGCATGTTATTCAGAGGTGTTCTGCATCTTCACTTGGTTGTGAAGACTAGCTTATGGTTCAGAGAATCGACGTGCTAACCACACGTTACCTCTATCCTGGTTGATGATTATTCGCCTGCTGTATTGCCTGTCCGGGCTGGGAGGGCATTCTGGCGGGGTGGGGGTGGCTTCGGCTAGGTCGGTGTTGGTTGGTTCGGGGGCTGTGGGTTCTGTTTAAGAATTTATGGCTTTTGGGCCGGTATTGGCCGGGCTGGGGTCATTTCCCGTCTTGCCGGGGTGTCTTCTTTGTTTGGACGGGTTGTATAGTGGAGTGAATATGAAACTGTCAACCAGCTGGTAGGCCTAGGCCCTTCATATGGCCCTTCTAGGCCCAAAAATATATGCTGTTGCGCCATTGACAAACAAAACAGAAGGTACCAGGGTTCTTATAAACTAGAAGCTTCTCAAAGTATTAGATAACAGAAAATTTTTCAACAATAACTTGAAATTTTTAACGATCAGAGAACTTTAAATTCAGTTAGATTCATTACTGACAAGGCGATAACTAGTAGGCTTGAACAAGGTTGGGGAATTTAACTTTGGTCAATAAATTAGTTTTATACCAGTCCTTTTGGTTGTCATGGGAAAATTGTAACAATTTAAAAAAATTTTGTGCTCTAAATTTTTCGAAATTTTAAATTTTTCAAAAGTGATTTTAATAATATTTTTGTGTTTTATGAACTCTTTCATATTGGAAAAACTTTTAAACATTCAAATTTCCGTGAAACATTTCAAGAAATACCTTAATTTCCCATCGAGGATAATTATTGAGGTTATTTTGCCGGTGGAACATCTTTTTAGAACTCCCCACCAAACGTGGCATACGATAATAATAATAATAATACCAGTCCTAGTCTTATGAACCTCAAAACCTCTGGCAGCTTGTGCCTACGAAACAAGTGAAGTGCTGTACAGTAAAATATACCGGCACTTCATCTCATGTTCTTGTGCTCTTTTATTTTATGTTTTCATCCTCCATTGTACCTTTCTTTCATAGAATAGAATATTTTACGAGAAATTTGTTCCTCATCTCATGTTCTCATGTTCTTTCATGTTATGTTTCCACCCTCTTTTAATCTCACCTTTCTTTTTTCTTGTTATTCTTCTCCTCTTTCTTCTTTCATCTTTTCCCTCATTCACTCCTTGGAGCGTGTTCCTCTGGTGTTGTCTAATGGAGCTTGACAGTAAAGCCGGAAAGATAAAACGAATAAAAGTGTTTCCGCTTTTCCACTCCTCCTTTTCCTCCTCCTCCTTCTCTTCCTCCTCCTCCTTCCTCCTCCTCCTCCTCTCTCCTCCTCCTCCTCCTCCTCCTCCTCCTCCTCCTCTCCTACCTCCTCATCATACTACTCCACCACCTCCTGTTTCACCGCCACCTCCTCTTCCTCCTCCTCCTCCTCCTCCTCCTTCACCGCCAACTCCTCCTCCTCCTTCTCCTCCACCAACTCCTCCACATCTTACTCCTCCTCCCATCTCTTCACAACATCCTCCTCTTCTTTATTCCCTTCCTTCTTTCCTTCCTTCTTCTTCTACTTCTTCTTTTTCTTCTTCTCCCTCACATCCTCAACATCCTTCACTTCCTTTCCCCTTTCCTTCACAATATCCTCCTTCACCTCCTCCGTTTCTTCTTCTACTTCTTCTCCTCTCCTCTCTCCTCCTCCTTCTCCTTCCTCCTTCTCCTTCCTCCTTCTTCTTCTTCTTCTTCTTCTTCTTCTTCTTCTTCTTCTTCTTCTTCTCCTTTTCTTCTTCTTCTTCTTCCTTCTCCTTTTTTCTTCTTCTTCTTCTTCTTCTTCACTTCTCTTTTTCTTCTTCTTCTCCTTCTCTCTTCTTCTTTTCTTCTTCTCCTTTTCTTCTTCTTCTTCTTCTTCTTCTTCTTCTTCTTCTTCTTCCTTCTCTCTTCTTCTCCTCCTCCTTCATCACAACATCCTTCACTTTCTTCTCCCCTTCCTTCACAATATCCTCCTTCACCTCCTCTTTCTTCTTCTTCTTCTTCTTCTTCTTCTTCTTCTTCTTCTTCTTCTTCTTTCTTCTTCTTCTTCTTCTTCTTCTTCTTCTTCTTCTTCTTCTTCTTCTTCTTCTTCTTCTTCTTCCTCCTCCACATCCTACTCCTCCTCCCTTCCATCACAACATCCTTCACTCCCTTCTCCTCTTCCTTCACAACATCCTCCTCCACCTCCTCTTCTTCTCCATCTTCTTTCTCCTATGCTTCGTTCTCAAACAAAAGCCGGCGAAACTTTTAATTTGTGAGAAAACTGGATACGGATGAGAGAAAGTAAAGTTTGTCACGCACGAAAAAATCGGACGGAAATCAGTAGGGGGAGAAAGGAAACTTTGTCATGGTCCCACTTTGGCGGAGTTTTGTCCCATGTTATTTGTGTGTATTCAATCACCTGTGTAGCATTGCGTTATATCCCGTTCTTTTTGTGAAAGAGTTCGCATTCTGTTAGTAGATGAAATGGAGGCCGTAACTTCCCAAAAAACTGGTTAAAATTGGAAAAAATCTCGAAACATTTGTTTACAAATGTCATATTCCATTCCGTAAAATAGTAAGAATTACATTGATATAGTCTGTCCAAGCAAAGAAGACCCTCTGGCAAGATGAGAGAATGAATCAAGCTCGGTCAATATTGATTTAAAAATGATCAATTTGATCTAAAATTGTATGAAACAATTTGATCTACTATTAAGACAACATTTATAATTCTTGAACAAATAGTTTGTACAAGCAGAGAAGACCCTCTGGCAAGATGGGAAAATGACTCAAGATTGGTCAATATTGGTTAAAAAATTATAAAAATAATAGTAAGAATTACATTGATATAGTCTGTCCAAGCAAAGTAGACCCTCTGGCAAGATGTGAAAATAACTCCAGCTCGGTTAATATTGGTTAAAAATCATTAATTTGACCTCAATCGTAGGAAAATTCTGATTCACAATTTGAGACCAAATCAATATTTTTTTGAACCAATATTGACCAATTTGGAGTAATTTTCTCATCTTGCCAGAGGGTCTTCTTTGCTTGGACTGAGTATACATGTAATGGGTCCCGTGTGAACACTATTCACTTTTTCAACTACATTAATTTACATTTATTTTAATATTGAAATAGTTGGACATTATTATCCTTCACTGGTCCAAATTACAGTTACTACAATCACTGTTGTATTCTTAATTAGGCTACTGGTCCAGAAGTCTCATAAAACTGGAATAGGATGGACTAACATTTGACTTTACACTGCTGAAATATGAAATTCATGAATTTTCAAAATACGATCATTCTCATAATTATAACTTTATCCAAAAATTAGTATAATTTCACTTTTCCACCATCATCAATCAACTCTCTCCCTCGTATTATGGGAGTTTCAATGATAGATTGTATTTCAAATCCATAAAGTCTATCAATTAGAATAGATTCCACTGTCTGAATAGTCATTTGAAGTATTAAAAGAACGTTATTGAGTTTGAAATTGGGAATTATTTGAAAGATACTAAATTTTCCTTCTCAAAGAAGTATATTCTTTAAAACCTCATTAAAAAAGCTTGAGCATGAATATTGAATTTATCATTGAATTATTAAAAAATATTGAACGTCTCTAAAATAATTCATACTTTGCTTATTAATAATAATCAATTACCATAATTCAGTATCTGAATAACCAAAGTAGGGATTATAAACTTATTTTCAATTTAATAATTGAAGTAACTCATTGGGGAGTTAATTTCCATCCCAAATCCTAATAAAAATTCATTAATTGTTAGCATACAATCAAAACATTCATACCAAGTGAGCAGTAAACTAATAGCTAGGCTAAAAGCAATAGGAATAATTTATAGTAATAAAATTCTACAAAAATATATGGGCTAGTAATGATAATTAAAATGTCTTTAGTCCCGTTCTACCACTTTTTCAAATTTATTAAATGTTAACTCTCAATATAATTCTCAATCCACTTTGACTGTCATGGAGAAATTATAACAAGCTAAAATTTTTCGTGCTCAAAATTTTTTTCGAAATTCCATATTTTTTTATTGTGAATGGTGGTTTTGGTGTTCTTCCTTGTGTTTTTGAACTCTCTTGATTCGGAAGAACTTTTAAAAATTCAAATTTCAGTGTATCATATCAAGTAATACCATGTTTTCCCTTTGACGGAAATTAAGGTTATGGTGCCGGTGGAACTTCCTTTTGGAACTCCCCACCGATATGGCATAAGAATACATACAATCCACTGATTCAATTATAGGAGTTGAATTATTTTTTATAATAAAATAGAGTGATTTTATCACTCATGGAAGAACACAGAACCTTTCTCCTTGATTAATGAGTCTTCAATAATGCATTTCTTGAATCAAAAGTTTAAAAAAATTTCTTGTTTAATCAATTGATTCAATTCTTAACTATGGAGCTACAATAGAATAACTAATCAAATATTATAAAAATGAGGTGAAACAATTTTTCCCACTTATATAAAAGCACAAAACCTTCATAATTGATTAACCAGCTCCCTTCAGTTTACAAATTGAGTCACAAGTTTTTCAATTATTTTGATTGATTAGTTTTTGTAATAAGATTTCACCCTGCTATTATTCAAGCTGAAACCGTAACCCATCACAACTCCAAACGAAGTTGCTGGGGAAAATTTGAATTTCGCGCTTTTTCCCCACAACAAAACGTGTCTACGTTTGTCCAGCCAAAGAAGACATTCTGGCAAGATGGAAAGATGACTCCAGCTTGGTCAATATTGGTTCAAAAATTGTAAATTTGGTTTCAAATTGTAGAAAATACTCTGATCTACAATTTGAGACTAAATTTATAATTTTTGAACAAATATTGACCGGGATGGAGTAATTTCCCTATCTTGCTGGAAGGACTACTTTGCTTGGACGGACTAGCCATATAATTCGCGGAGGAAAGTGCCCTAACCAATTATGAAAGTAATCACCTTGCTCCTCAAGGCGTAAGCAGACTTGGGTTAAAATCTGTGTAGAGATTCTTCCCTCAACCGACATTAGAATAACGGTTCAGTCTTCTAATGTTATAAGCTTTTAAATCCCTGCAAAATACATACTCCTATTACCTCGTCTCTGAAAATATAAATATATAATCCGTATTCCGTTAAAAGCACGGGGTAAGTGGTGAGATAGGAGGCTGAGATGCGGATAATGCCTTGAAGCGAATATTTTGAGTTGCTTGGTTACCGGGAAAAATCCCCGTTTCAGTATCTTATCGTACAATTTTATGCATTTGCATTATCTTGGACGACTTGATATACGAAGGAACTCAATACCTCACCTCACTGGATTGTCTCCAAGGCCGGTATTACACAGTAATATTAATTGCATTATCTTAAGTTATCATAAATTAATGAAAATTATCAAAAATACATGAATTATTATGTATGAAAAGAGATGAAATTATTATTTCTATTAGTATTTACACCTTTTTTCATATGATATTAGAAATATTACCGTGTAAAACGGTACCAGCCTAAAGTAGACTACAGAAGCGGAAGGTTCCCATTACTACAAAACACGGGCACAAGATGCGATTGGAACACGGAGTTGTATGGAGCATTGCACACTGTCAGCTGATTTTTGATTTGCATTGCCCAATAAAACTACGTGTTTCTATTGAATCTTGTGCCCGAAATGTGTCCGTGTTTTGTAGTAATGAAACCCTACTTCAACATGTAATACATACATGAGAAATATTCACATGGTAAATTATCTGCTGACTACAATCCATGTTGTGGAATGGGGATTTATTTAGAATATGTGATATTATAATGATGTTATTGTTTGCAATAGAGTTCTATAGCCTAGTAATTACTGGAGAGGAAGCGTTGTTTGAAAAATTCTTAGTTTTCCTTATCAGCTAGCTACCCGTCAGCCTCTCTCAGAATTCGATGAAAAATACTCCACAGTTGTATTATACAATGTATGTTGAGTAATGCAGAACATGTATTCCTCTAAAATAATGTACCAATAGTCAACCAATGTGAAGACACATAGGAGGCAATAATTGGAAGGAACATAAGTTGATGAATACAAACCGATGATGATATGCAATATTTTTCATCAATTTTCATGTAAGGTATAGAACTTTTTGGATTTGCATTGAATATAATAGGAAGATTTGTTTTGTAAAAATTGATTTCTCAATTTATGTCTATACTTCCATATTGAATCTAATTTGAAGAAATAATTGAAAAATAAATGAAAATCAAACACCCTTTTAAAAACTTTAAAATTATTAAAACACAGACATGTTTCAGCACATTAGGCCATTATCAATATGGATGAGATAAATTATTTCATCCACATTGATAATGGCCTAATGTGCCGAAACATGTCTGTGTTTTAATAATTTTAAAGTTTTTAAAAGGGTGTTTGATTTTCATTTATTTTTCAGTTATTTTAAACAGCCCTAAGTTTTAAAGTTCAGTTTTTGAAGAAATAATTATCAAATATATTCAACAAGTGAAATAATGATCAAATAACTGTATTAAGTAAATCTAGAACAGCATTGACAGGTGAGTTTGAGGAGCCCGAGTGTTAGCAAGCATTCAAAAGGCATACCAGCTTGATCACTTACAGCCTGTTACAAGTTTGAATCAAGCTAGTTTGATCAATCTGTAACTTCCAATTCAAAATCCACTAAATTTTTAGCTTGAAATAAGCTTATGTGCTATCTAGTAGTGTTCTAATATTAAGTTAGGCTTCGGCCAAAAACTCAAAACTCAAGTTCGATAATATTGGATTATGGATTAGAAAATGGGAGCTTCTCAAAACAAAATGGTTGGTGAATTTATTGTGGAAACTATTTCTCCACTATTGATTCTTATTCTAAGAACTTATTAATTATTACTATAACTAGTGGATTGAAAAATTAAATTGAGAGTTCGATTATATTGGATAGGGGAAATGGAAGCTTCACGAAACAAAATGGTTGAGATTAGCTTGTACAATGATCGCTACGATGGAGCGCTGTGATTGGCCGAAGTCTGTCACTCCCACTAATGGGAGGAGCTGGCTAATGGAAGTCGAGCATGGGCGGGGCAATAGTAACAGCCTAATAAGTTCCTCCAACAGTTCGTCAACAAAAAGTTTCGCCAATTTTCTCCGCTATTTTTGATTGGATTTTCTTCGTTGATGACTCAAATTGTAGGGCATAATGAGGGTATTATACACACCAATTATCAAAACGATCAAGGTATTGGTCGATTTGTAGTGATTTTTCGAAATTTTCATCCCCTAATTCCACCTCTTTTTCTTGGACCAATTTGACTGGTTAACGAACTTGACCGAGATATTAACACTAATTATTTTTGTGCAGAATTTGGTCGCTCTCCGACAAGCCCTTCGGGAGTTATCGTGTTAACAAGAATCTGTACATATATAAATAGAGATATATAAATTTGAACGGACATCAGATTCGTGTTCTAGGGGCTCGGAAACGTGTAAAAAATATATCACATCATAAATTTTCGATTGTCAGGGCAAGACCAATAGTGCATTTTTCGAATGAAATGCACTAAAATTAAGCTTGTTGATACGAGACATTGACATTCTCTGAGAGAAATAAGCTGATTATATTTCTCAATAATCAACATTTTGAGGATTTGAGCATTTTTTTTTTTCAATTCAGGCACTACCTCCAACTGTGAATAGGATGTAAAGTTACATAAATTCGAGTATGTAGTGATGAACTAGTTCTATTGACATCACTGGCGGCTCGTGCCCACGAAATAGGTGAAGTGCTGTACAGTAAAAGATACGGGACTTCACCTGTTTCGTGGGTACGAGCCGCCAGTGATTGACATATTATAGGGAGCTACTTTGGAGCGACATATAGGATCAGTGCTCGAATGGATGTAACTTCCACTGAGGAATATGTTGTTTTCCCTATCTTATACATGGTACAATGATACAAAAGTTACATAAATTCGAGTATACTGTGAAGGACTAGCTCTATTGACAGTATAAGCAGTGTAATAAGATCAGTAGCACTGGCGGCTCGTGCCCACGAAACAGGTGAAGTGCTGTATAGTAAAAGATAGGAGAACTTCACCTGTTTCGTGGGTACTAGCCGCCAGTGATCAGTAACCTGCTCAAATAGAAGTAGAGTTTTCGAAACGGAATACGTTATATCTCCTATATTATACGTGATTAGCCGATACGGGAGCTACATGTATTTGAGTAGATAGTGATGGACTAGTTTTATTGACATAATAGGACGCAATACGATCTATACTCGAATAGAAGTGTAATTTCCGAATCAGAATACGTTGTATCCCCCATTTAATACATGATTGGCCGATATGGAAGTTACATAATTTTGAGTGAAGTGCTGGAATTCGAGTCAGAAACCGAGCTAGATGCCAACAAGGTGTGTCAACGAACATTGTTGAGTAATGGAATGCGGTTGAAGCCTCTGCGGCTGCCATATTATGTGGTCTCATGAGTCTTATTTGCCAGATGAGATGGATCTGTATTGGATGGATTATGTGTGAATAGGATAGGTTTGGAGCGAGAGAGAGGGCGATGGATGGAGAGAGACTAAGAAAAAGAGAGAGAGTTGTGGGGAGAGAAAGAGAGATTGAGAGATTGATTGATTTATAAAGAGAGATTACAAAAAGAGTAGGCTTGAAATGGATGAATATGGAAAGAGGGGAAGTGCAATGGATGGCGAGAGAGTAAGGAATGAGAGAGAGAGAGAGAGAATTTTTTTTAGATTAGATTACTTTATTCAAATAGATAGCAAAATTCGGCTTAGATTCTACATTGTAATATAATAAATGAGTAAAACAAAATTATCCTATAAATTTCACAAAATAGAAACTTCTAGTAAAAATACAATAAAACTGTGAGAATGAGAGAGAGAGAGGATTTCAAAGAGTAGGCTGCTTGAAATAGATCATCAACTTTATGCAGGTAGATTACAAAATAAATCGGCCTTATCATAGATAAAATTATGACTAGATTCAATATAATACTGTATAATATCTTAACTAATTATAATATCTTGTATTCTCATCAATATGGATAACAGCAACAGTATGACCTTTATAGCTATTTAAAAAGTATTTGTTTTGTTTTGTTTTTGTTTATGAGGGTGAAGCACACATGAGCTCATAGGCTTGTGCGTGGGTAATGAAATGGATGATAGATGACGACTACTTTTTTTATGTAGTCGGGACCGACGGCTTATCGTCTCCTCCGAAAGACGGGGTGGCCGTATCTATGTGATTGTGCTGTGGTCAAAAATTGTTTCCCCGCTTGGGTCTTGAACCAGGGTCCACCTGATTATCAGACCGGCGCTTTATCACTCCTCCAACGAGCCATCCAAATTCTTTAGAGTTGGATACACTCGATATACGCTGTGATACATTGAAAAAGGATTTTAATATTTAAAAATGGTTCCTTTACAAAACAGAAACTGTATCCATCAATTCCTGATCACAATAACATGATTTTTTTCATTAATATGACAAAAAAAACTTTCCAGTATGGATATTTCAATTAATAGATGATATTAGTGAATAAATGAAATTGCATGACAATTTTGTCATCATGCAATTTCATTTATTCACTGTCCTATAAAGTGTACGTAATAAAACTCAACAAACAAATGGTGAGGAAATGAAGCTGGGAGACGAAGAGAAAGAGAACATCGAAAGAGGAAGAGATTGAGAGAGAAAGAGAAAGCGAAAGAGAATAAGAGATAGAGAAAGAGATTGAGAAAAAGATAGTGATGGAGAAAGAGAGAGAGTGAAAGGGAAAAGTGAGAGAGGAAATAGCAAATAGAGTAGATATTGAGACCAAGGTGAACGAAAGAGAGAGTAGAGAGAGAGAGAGAGATCTTAAGAGAGATGAGAGAGAGAAGAGTAAGAGAGAGAGAGAGAGAGAGTGAGAGGTAGACAGTGAATAATCTGTCACAATAGAAAAAGATGAGAGAGAAGCGAATTGAGAGAGGAAATGAGAGGAGAACATTGAGAAAGACAGAGAAAAAATTATGGATGGTGAGAAAGTGTAGAAAGTAGAGAGAAGAAGGAGAGAGAGAGAGAGAAAAGCAATGGATGAGAAAGAGGAGACAGTGTGATCTGGCAAGTGCTGATAATTTTCAGCCAGCTGTCCAATTTCGTAGCCTCATGCCTCACGGGGCGAGGTGGAACTACCTCTCCTACACTGAGGTACTGTCAGTCTCATAATGAGTGACATACGCTGGAAAATGCAATATCCTGTTTCTAGGATTCTCTCATTTTGTCTCTCACTCTCTCTTTCACTCACTCATTCTCTCTCCCTCTCTTCCTATTTTCCTCGCTTCATCTCATTCTACTCGATTATTCTCTTGTTCACTTCCTATCATTCTGTTTCTATCCATCAGCAAATCTCACTTTACCCCTCCCTCCCACTAATTAATGATCGTATTTATTGGATAACCATGAATGATTGAAACAATTCAACTTTCAATTTATCAATTTATTTATGAGCTATTCAATTCCTTAGTAACGAAACTATTGATAACGGAACTAATTTGTATATATTTTTCTAAAAGAGACTCGTATACCACTGGCGGCTCGTGCTCACGAAACAGGTTAAGTGCTGTACCGTAAACTATACGGGCACTTCACCTTTTTCGTGGGCACGAGCCGCCAGTGTCGTATACTGTAGCTGAAACCAAAATGTTAGGCGGTTTCGTCTGTCTCATATACGTGATGTAACCTACTAACAGCTGATGTAAAGCATCTATTATCTCTTTTGATTTCAAAAGCATCAGCTAGACCTAGGTAAATGACTTCTCCAATTAACAACATCAGCTGTTGAAGCGCACAAGGAGCAGACGGGTTCACCTTACTTTCCAGCGTAATCGTCCTTACTTTTCCAATAATTAATAAAGATATTATCTCAACTATCTTGAGGATCATCCCTTCAATATGAATGCAACAGAAGTATTTTTGAAAACTACTAATCAAGCTATGACAGAGGTATCTCACCAATATAGTAGCCATAGTAATATTTCACAACATCACTTTCAAATGATTTAAAATTGAAATTAGATCAAAATGATAGTTTTGTGCTAAAAACGGTTAGCTTAACTGCGTTTTTCAAATTTTATTCAATCAAGTCACGGAGCACAAAATCTACCAGGAAACACTTCAATCCAATGATCAAATCAGTCAAATATAACTAGAAATCCATTAACTTGACCATAATTATATTTTTCATTCCGCTCTTTGACTCCTCAAAAAAATTATTTATTGATAAAGTTTCTAGAATGAGATCCAGTCTTACTTGGAAACGCATGTTAATTAATACCTTTGATGAAAGATATTGATAGGAATATTTTCAAATAAATTTTCATCAATATACTTTGCCTTTAATGTCTATTATACTGCTAATGGAATTATTCTATTTTTTTTATCAATTGAATTATAATATTCCATCAGAATGTAATAATTGAATTAGAGTATCCAGGAATTGAAGAGAACCAGTAATGCTGAATTTACCGTATTTGAGTAGCATATTTATTTAGAATAGTTTTTTGTGAGGGACACAAATTTTCTTACAGAGAAATTTATTCAGTAGGCAAGCCTTTTTACCTTACAATAATGATTTACCAGAATAAAAGCTGTCATATGCGTAATAATGCATTACAAGAAATGCTAATTATTTAAAATAATTATTGTTTATGATAAATTTTGGCCTTTATTGATTTATTGTTGGATTCGACTGGAAAACATAATCTCATTTCATATTTCAGCATGATTGAATCTTACAATAAACAGACTATATAAATTATTATCATTAAACGTGGTACATTTCTCTTGAAGTGAATTTGTTATATAGTGCCGATTTGTTACCACCGATTGATTTTTGTTGTGGATATTATTAAAACTACTTTTTGATTACTTCTTTAATTTTTAAAACTCAAAAAAATCACTTAAAAATGGAAATAAACTTACTTAATAGATAGATAGAATAGAATAGAATATTTATTGCTTCCATAAACAAAATATAGCAAAAAATATTATTTCTTCACTTGAAAAATAGCTCATATTTACATTATTGGCTTCATTTCATCTTGATAAGTTAGTCCTTTTGGGTTATTCGTTTAAACAGAAAGATCGAATCATGAAACATTGACTGACAAAGATATAAAACATTTTAATGTCTCTTTCTGCTAGCAAACTCAGATCACTGACAGTAGCACTTGCAAGGCATGGGACACTCCTCATCAGCCATGAACGGGGTGCGCTTACTTAATAGTACTTACTTAAACTTACTTAATAGTAACATTAGTATTAAGTAAGTTTATTTCCATTTTTAAGTTATTTTTTTGAGTTTTAAATTTTAAAGTGGAAAAAAGAATGGATACACAACACCATACTTCTTTGAACTACAATTTTGAAAATCTAGGTTTTCTCGTGTACATAAAATGTCCCCAAAAGCATAACAGCCATTTAAGGGTAAATAAAGTTCAAATCAATTTGAATGTACACTGTAGAGTAATTGAATATCATCAGGCTCAATTATCTTTATAATTCATTATTATGAAGTGTAAAAAAGTGGATGATATTGAATCATGAATTCCAAATAATGCCCATTATGATACAATGTTACAATGTTATATTGAGATTCGTTCCCATGAAACGTTGAAGTTTGTAAAAATTGAAGTACACTTCAATAGTAGCAAATAGCATAGAATATCATTCAAAAGAGGTTAGTAGTAGAGGGTTGATAAAAGTAGTGGAGAATGTAATTGAAAAACCTAATAAAAATACAATTAATCACAATACAATACCCATGATGCCCTACTCACTTTCGACGAAATCTGGCAGCAATTGCATTTTATTGAAATATTTTCTCGAGAAAATTCACAGCAACACAAATATAATTACCTCCATCAAAACATGAAAAGCAATCATGAATATAGTCTGTCTAAGCAGAGAAGGCATTCTGGCAAGATGGGGAAATGACTCCAGCTTGGTCAATATTTGTTCAAAAATTGCAAATTTTGTCTCAAATTGTGGGGAAGATTTTGATCTATATTCTGAGACCAAATTGATAATTTTTGAACCAATATTGAATGAGTTGGAGTCATTTCCCCATCTTGCCAGAATGTCTTCCTTGATTGGACAAACTATACTGAAAAGTGTGTGTTAATTCAGCTGGTTGAACAATTCAGTTATTAAAAGCAAACATTTCACGTTTTCCGGAAAAATTAGCGAGGAAAATTTTTGAACCTGTTAATTACTGGAGCAGGATCTGTATTCCACGTGGCATGGAAGAAGTGAATTTTTTTCAAAAAATTAAATTTTCCTCTCTTGAATTTCTATCCCCGTTTGTGACGGAAATGTGGAAAATCGTATGTTGTTAATTAAGTCCAAACAAAAGTGGAACTTTTAAATTTTCCGTATGAATTCTCAGGTCACATAGAAGAAGAGTATCACATAAAGAAGATAATCAGGGCCCTGGCTTATAAACATTTTACAATCCACATTACTCATAATTCGTTGATTTTAGGCGTTTCTGTCTCATAAACGTCCAATAAAATGTCATTTCAGCTGATTAAAAAAATGACATGAAACGAATTTACATAATAGAATATCGGAATAGTCAATGCTATAAAACCAAAACTTTGCTCCTAATGTTAGATAATCATATGTTCATTATGTATGAAGGTATATTTCATAATAAAGATCAATCATATGTTCATAGTGAGATTTGAACAGGTAATCAGTTATATGTCGCTAAAGATAATCATAACCTACAAAGAAAATCGTAAACAAACCAAGTCAGAAGACCCTAGCCTTGTAATCTAAAATGGCCGCGATATGTTTGAACAGATAATCATTTTTCATATGTCTGAACCAATTTACATAGACATATAACCTACATCTTAAACCTTCATTATGTCATCATATCATTCATCCTTTGTTTAAAATACTTGGAAACCAAGTCGCATATGTTAAAGATAATCATATGTTCATATGTATGAAGGTAATCAGTTCATATGTTAAAGATAATCATATGTTCATATGTATGAAGGTAATCAGTTCATATGTTAAAGATAATCATATGTTCATATGTATGAAGGTAATCAGTTCATATGTTAAAGATAATCATATGTTCATATGTATGAAGGTAATCCCAGTTCATATGTTAAAGATAATCATATGTTCATATGTATGAAGGTAATCAGTTCATATGTTAAAGATAATCATATGTTCATATGTATGAAGGTAATCAGTTCATATGTTAAAGATAATCATATGTTCATATGTATGAAGGTAATCAGTTCATATGTTAAAGATAATCATATGTTCATATGTATGAAGGTAATCAGTTCATATGTTAAAGATAATCATATGTTCATATGTATGAACGTAATCAGTTCATTAGTTTAGTTAAGGTAATCATGTTTTGTTATGGGAGTTAGCCGATCTACTTTTTTTCAATTATGTGATTTCAATACCTTATTATGTTGTGCATTTAATATATAAAATATATTGTACCTTATGGCTAAATTCTTAATTCATTTCAATCACCAACCACTGGCGGCTTGTACCCACGAAACAGGTGAAGTGCTCGTATCTTTTACTGTACTGCACTTCATCTGTTTCGTGGGCACGAGCCGCCAGTGCCACCAACTACATTATAGCCTATTTTTTTTCTTTTCAATTTCAATTTATTTATTCACACACACATTAGATACATCAATATGAAATAAAAATTAATTACATCAATAAAAAACATTACAGTATGAAAGAAATAACATAAATATGAGAACACATTACAATATTAGAAGACAATTTATACATGTTATGTGGTGAAGAAGGGTAGAGGATCAAAAGTTCTTCCAACTATGGCTATCCATGTCATAGGAAGGCTTTTGATCCTTGGAATTTTTGGAAAGGATTGAGAAATTATAACCACAACAACAATATAAGAATATATTAGTCACTAGCCGGCAGGCTCGCTTTGCTCGCCTTCTCCGACCCCTGCTCCCTCGACAGTATCGGCAGTGTGAGTCAAACAGGCTCGCTTCGCTCGCCTGCAAAACCTCTGTCATTGTCAGCTGAGACAAACAGGCTCGCTTCTCTCGCCTGCGAGTTCCGTTCAGATGGGATTCGAAATTTATTGAACACAGCATTTCTAGACCTAATTTGGACCTATTTCCAAGATTTCAAAATTTTCTGCCAATTTGTTCTCAAAAAATCTAAGAATAACTCCCAGAAATAGTGCAACGATAACATCGAGCGTAACCTTGGGAAGTATGTCGGACATGGTTTGAAACTCGATTCAAAAATTAGTTCATCTCTAATCTTGCTGAACCATTGAATTTACAGTAAGGATTGGTCGTATCAAGGCGGAAGATATGCAACCCGCAATACATTCACAATTACTGGCGTACTCTTGGACAAATTTCAAAAATTTTAACACAATATTTCTAGACCTTATCTGAACCTGCCCACCAAATATCAACATTTTCTACCAAATGATTCTCGAAAAAAATAAAAACCGCTGAAAAACTCAAAAATTTGGTGTAGGCTATCCTTATGAAGTTTCAAAAATCCGTTCTTAGCGCGTGTCTAAACGTCCAACTGGTCCATGCCTGCCAAATTTGAACGCATTCGGTTGAGTGGATTTTTAGTTCTGGTGATGAGTGAATCAGTGCCATTTCGCTTTTATATATAGAGATAAGAATATGACATTCATAGCTGCTCATATGCTTGGGATAAGCTGAACCTGTAAAATATGATAGTCTACTTGTAACCTGTAGAATTTCATAATTGGGCTTAGTGTTGTCCATTGGCTCCATTTTATTCTGTAGGATGTGACTTGCCCCGATGCCAAGAAAAAAGAATTCTGCAATACTCAGCAAAACAATTTTCTTCTAAAATTATCATTGTATTGTTCCAAACCAATTTCAGAAGAACGTAGCTTGAACTTTCTTTTAGCTGACTAGTTACAGACAAATTCAAAATTAAACAGTGTTTCTACAGCTTAAAAAAATTTAGAACTAAAAAAATAGTTTCTTCCATTTTTAAAGTTAAAACTACGTTAGACTTGTTTGAACTCAAAGTTGAACTCAGTTTTAAACCATTGACTATTTACTCTATTAAGTACTCTAATTATCTTTAGTTAAACTCAAGTTGGACTGGCTGAACTAGGTTTAAAAGGAGATTACCGGCCTACGTTTACCTAACAGACCCAAATTCCAATAACACACGACGTTACAAGTGTTCCTGGATAGTATTGTTGTATAAAATGCATTTTATTATAGTTATTTGTTACCCGATATCCGCCACCAAATATCCGCTATCCGTTCTGGACAAATGTCTCCCTATTACATGCAGATACCTTGGTAGATATCCGATCATAAAATATTTGAGAGCCTATAAAGTGACTATAATCTTTAATTTTGCTGAAGATACGATCGCTGCTGCATACTTCAAGGGTTTATGCGTCGATGGATATAGCTACAACATCTGTTGTCAAAGAAGTAAGATACATTACATTTTTTCTTTCTCCTTTCTCATTCTTTTCCTCTCTCTTTCTCTTCTCTCTTACAATTCACCTCCCTCTTTTATGTCCCTTAAACCTTTTATCTTTTTCATATCTTCTTCCCTCTATTTCTTTTCCACTTTTCTCTAGCAACTCAACTCCTTCACTAGTCCTTTTCTATTTCCTTCCAACTATTTTTAATTTTTTTCTCTTTTGTCTTTCAATTCTATGTATCTCCAAATTTTTCTCTTCGTTCATCTCTTCTTCCAGTAAGAATAACTTTAAAATTTATATTTTCTCTCACAAAATCCCCTACCTCACCATTCCTCTTCTATGTCCCTCCAACTTTCCATCTTTGTTCATTTCTTCTCCTTCTTCCCCTTCTCCTTCTCCTTCTTCTTCTTCTTCTTCTTCTTCTTCTTCTTCTTCTTCTTCTTCTTCTTCTTCTTCTTCTTCTTCTTCTTCTTCTCCTTCCTCTTCTTCTTCCTCTTCTTCTTCTTCTTCTCCTCCTCCTCCTCCTTCCTCTTCTTCTACTCTCCCTCCTCATCCTCTTCTTCTCCTACTTTTCCTCCTTCCTACTTACTATTTATCCTCTTTTTTCTTATTCTTCTTCTTCTTCTTCTTCTTCTTCTTCTTCTTCTTCTTCTTCTTCCTCCTTCTTCTTCTTCTCCTCCTCTTCCTCTTCTTCTCCTCTTCCCTTCTTCCTCTTCTTATCCTTCTTCCTCTTCTTCCTCTTCTCCTCCTCCTCCTCTTCTTCTCCTCCTTTCTCTCCCTCCTCGTTCTTCTTCTCCTTCATCTTCTCCTCCTCCTTCTTCATCTCCTTTTTTCCTTTCTTTCTTCCTCTTCTTCTCCTCCTTATTCTTCTTCTTCTATTTTCTTCTTCTTCTTCTTCTTCTTCTTCTTGTTCTTCTTCCTCACCATTCCTCTTCTTTGTCTCTCTAAAACTTCCTTTTTCCTCATCCCTTCTCCACGCTTCCATAACTTTGAAATTCGTCATTTTTTGTCATAAAACCAACAAGGGATGATCCAAACGATCACTCTATCTATAGACTACCACTATATAGACATATATCATAATACCCGGGGAGTAACAAATATTTATGTATTTGTAGTCCATCCAAGCAGAGAAGACATTCTGGCATGATGGAAAACTGACTCCAGCTCAATCAATATCGATTCAAAAATTATGAATTTGGTCTCAAATTATTGGAAATATTCTTATCTGAAATTTGAGACCAAATTTATAATTTTTGAATGAATATTGTCCGAGCCTGAGTCATTTCCGCATCTTTCCAGAATGTCTACTTTGCTTGGACGTTCTTTATGTAGGCCATACGTATTCTAGTCGATTCATATTCGGGAATTGTATGTTGTCGCATAAAAAACAATGCATAAAAATTTATCACCGATATTCATCTTGAGATCAGGTCTGCGTTGTTACTTTCATCTGGCGTTTGACGAGAACTTGACTGAGAATATTTGATGTTTCAACGAAATTTGATCTTACATTTTTCATGAGTTTCAAGATCAATGACTAGACGGGGAAGAGCTAAAAAATGAATTCATTAAATAAGATGTAATATTCCCTTTTTCTGATGGCTACTTTATAAATGTTTTCTGTTCAAAATAATAATCATAGTAGCCTACTACTGGCAGCTCGTACCCACGAAACAGGTGAAGTGCCCGTATCTTTTACTGTACAGCACTTCACCTGTTTCGTGGGCACGAGCCGCAAGTGTAGCCTACCCTTCTCAAATTATGCCCAAATGGAACTAATTCAAAAAGGATGCTGTGATAATAATAATTATTAAAGAGAAAATATAAAATGTAAGTCACTTGTAGAATGCGGTACATTCACATCGTAAAGATTATTGTCTTTTTATTCGATATTTATAATTATTAGAGTTGACTACAAAAAGTTAAACGATTACGTCTGCTCCTTGAGCGCTCCAACAGCTTATGTTGTCAATATTAGAGTTTTCATTCATGAATACATAGCTGATGGTTTTGGGATCAAAAGGGACAATAGGTGCTTTACATGAGTTGTAAGTAGATTATATCACATACAAGAGACATACTAGACCGCATAACTTTTTGACGTCAGTTATACTACGATATCACCTTTACTTATTTCCTCTTAGGGCTACTGTAGTCGTTTTAGAACATTATAGATTAATAATCAAAATATTTTTCAAAAAGGTCACTCAATTGTTATTTTTTTAAGTTTCAAATACGATATAACCTCTACAACTACAAAAAAGTATTCAAACTACTAATTCATTATTGAGAAAATCTCTCAAAAAAGAGAAAGAAATGTCTTCACTGTTCAATCTAATGTCAAGAAATCGAACAACTGCATTCTGCATCCAACTTCAATCATGCAGTCCTACATTCTGCTCTTCAATCATTTTAGACCATGTATACAGGGTGTTTCGGGAGAAATGTGCAATACTCCTGACATTTCTGAGAATTGGGTGAGATTTACACAATCGCCGCCATTTAACTTTCTCTTTAGAATCCGACTCTCTTCAACTTCCATTAATAAAAAATACAATTTCATGATTCCTTATCCAGTTATAACCCTTATTGTTGAAAAATGGCGTTTTTTCATATTTTTCCAATTATCTCAATAACAGTTGATGAAAGATTTCTCTAAAATAACACCAGTAGGGCATTAATTAATAATCCCTATCAACATCGCAGCCGGGTCACCATTATTAGATTTTCAATCGACGACAGACGACAAGCCGATTGAAAATTACTACAGCAGATTACAACGAAACTGGCGGTTGGTAAATGACTGCTATTAATTCTCAGCTCTGTCAGGACAGTCGGCAAGCTGTCTACGCCAGCAAATCCAGATGAGAACGATTTAAGGAAACTATTTCAATTTTGTAGAACGCTTTCAGACTGTTCTGAAAGAGCTGAGAATTAATAATAGACATTGAACAACCGCCTTAATTTTTGGCACCAGGTGTATGGTCTGTTCAAGCAAAGAAGAGCCTCTGGCAAGATGATAAAATGACTCCAGCTCGATCAATATTGGTTAAAACATTATTGATTTAGTCTCAAATCGTAGGAAACATTCCGATCTATATTTTAAGACCAAATCAATAATTTTTTAACCAATATTGATCGAGCTGCAGTCATTTTCCCATCTTGCCAGAGGGTCTTCTTTACTTGAACAGACTATATCAAACAGACATCGTTTCAATTATTTGTAGACGAGTGAGTATTACACTTTATAGTCTGTCCAAGCAAAGAAGACATTCTGGCAAGATGGGGAAATGACTCCAGCTCGGTTCATATTGGATCTACGATTATAAATTTGGTCTCAAACTGTAGTTCAGAATGTTTTCTACAATTTAACACCAAATTGATAATTTTTGAACAAATATTGACCGAGCTGGAGTAATTTCCCCATCTTGCCCGAGTGTCTTCTTCGCTTGGACAGACTATACCGGGAATCGAACTGGGGATTCTGTGTTTCCCGCCTCGGGGCCAGGGGGGTAAGATGGAAAAGGTAGGCTTATATTAGGGGGGTTGAAGGGTAATTGGGGGTGACCTGTGTTGAGGGGGGGAAGTGGGCATTGAGAGAGAATATTCTATTTCAAGTTGACATGAATATTAGCCGAGAGATCTTTGATGTTGTCAGCAGCTAGAGTATGCGCAAGATGAGAAGACACGCCGTCACAATACACTTTAAATTGTAGCTGAGTGTCTTCTCAGCTTGCGCCAACAATACTTTGTCGTTTAATTGCGTCCGATGGATAGTCAATGAACGTAGTGAGTTCTCTCTTGTCAAGTCCAACTGATTAAGTCCTTTTCTCCTCGCATTCAACTGTCTACTTCATTTCAATAAATTATCTCTTTTCTGCTTTTGATTATATTCATCTTTATTTTGCTTCCTATCCTTTATCACATCATCCTTGCCACCCTCTCTTTCTTCGATTTTCTATGTGAAATACAATATCATATTATCATTAAAATTGGAAGAACTGATGGTGATGTTGTGAAATCTCTCCATAATAAGAAAAATGAGATGTTGTCAAATTTCACAAAAAAAAATTTATTATAAAAGCATACAGTACCAGGTTTCACATTTTACTAATGCATCTTCAGCTGTACTACAGCTGAGTACAGCTGAAGAAGCATTAGTGAAATGTAAAACCTGGTACTGTATGGTTTTATAATAAATTTTTTTTGTTAAATTTGACAACATCTCAGTTTTCTTATAATATCATTATGTTTCATAATGATTCAGATTCATATTCAATCACTTTACACATGAAGATTACATAATATAGTCAATCAGTTTAGATACTTTAAATTCTATTTATTATCCTTCTTATTTTCAATTCTATTTCATGTTATTGAAATTATAAAGTTTTCAAGTGATTTTTTTGCTTTCTAACAACATTATTAATTTCAAAATTGTTTTACTTATGAATAATTCTTGTGAGTATTCCCGGACCAGGAATTTGAAAAGCGTGACATATCATTACCTTTTTGACATCATTACCAATTGAAATTGAAAAAGAAATAGTACAAGCGTAGATATAATATTCCAACATTGTATAGTTAGTCTATGGTACAAGCTAAACCCAGTTTTTCTCTTTCAGATTATAATATCTATCATCAGAGATCATTGTAATAGTTTATTAATAAATAAATGATTGATTGATTCTATGCTATAAGAATAAAAAAACAATATGTCAGAAAGTGATAGTAGAAAGAGAAAAGAGTAGAAGAAAGAGTGATAAAGAATAAGCGAAAAAGAGATTGGAAAAGAAAGGAAAAGAATCTGAAAAATAATTACAGAAGTAGGGATTAGAGTCAATGTGATAATGGAAAAGTTCCAGTTTAGAAAGGATGGCAGTATTAGGGGAAGGATTTAAGTCAGCTCTGATTTTCCTGTTGATTGAAAAATTCAGAAAATTACGGAGTAAAATAATCAATAATCATTGAGCCTGACGCGAGGTGAGAAAAAAAATTTCTAGATAATGCTAATGGCGAAGTAGGAGCTAAATGAGTTTCACTTAGAATTTGTGGAACAGAAATAATGGTGGATTAAAAAGTTCTTGATATTAGGTGCGAGTTTTGTGAATGAATAATTGATTAAAATTTTGAAATATACGAATTTTGATTGAGTAAATGACCATGCTGTAACCTGTTTTACAAAATCAACGAATCAGTAGTATGCTAGTAGTAGATGAGAAGTAGGCTAGTAGTATTGCTGGATAGTAAGCCAATAGTAATAAGTAGTAAGCTAGCTATAGTAATAACTAGCTAAGTAATGTGTGACGTGTTTAAAAAATGTGAAATATTTGAAGGCGCTTCTCATAATAACAAGTTTTCGTGCTAAATTCGACCTTTTTTAACCTGTTTTACAAAATCAACGAATCAGTAGTATGCTAGTAGTAGATAAGTATCAGCTAGTAGTATTGCTGAATGGTAAGCCAATACTAGCTAAGAAGGAAGGCTATAAGTAGCTGAGTAGTATTTGACGAGGCGAAAAATTAACGGTTATTGAGATAATTGGAAAAATATGCTAAAAAACGCCATTTTTCAACAATAAGTGTTATAACTAAGTAAGGAATCATAAATTTGTATTTTTTATTAATGGAAGTTGAAGAGAGTCTGATTCTGAATAAAAAGTTGAATGGCAGCGATTGTGTAAATCTTACCCAAATCTCAGAAATAGCGATCAAAAATCGCAAAATTCAACAAAACATAGCACAAGTGATAAATTTATGTTTAGTAGCGATTTACAAAACGATTGTCATAGTAACTGGATTTCGTACTAAATTCGAGCTCAACATCAATAAAGCTGACGCCAAAAAGGTAGGCGGTTTCGTCTGTCTCTTGCGTATGATGTTTCCCTACTAACAGCTGATTTACAGCATATATTGTCTCTTATTATTTCAAAAACATCATTTCGACATAGCTCTATAACAACACTCTTATAATTGACAACATCAGCTGTTGGAGAGCACAAGGAGCAGACGAAACCGCCCATATTTTTTTATTTATTCATAAAAATAAACTTTTTAATTAAAACAGAGAAGATACGTTGTATTGCGTATACCCTCGGTTGTGTAGAATGTTTTGCATCAGCTATACTACGGAAGATTTCCATCAATATCTCAATTATTATTGAACCATGTCTAGGAATCTCCACGTATGAATATACGAGGCAGTAACTCTCAAGCTCCCCCAATTTTGTACAAAATGGGAATAATGTGTAATTACCTCTCTAATACAGAGTTCAATGGAACGGCCACTGCTCTTATAGTCTGTCCAAGAAAAGGAGACATTCTGGCAAGATGGGAAAATAACTTTAGCTCGATCAATATTGTTTCAAAAATTATAAATTTGGTTTCAAATTGTAGATCACAATGATTTCTACAATTTTAGGCTCAATTTATAATTTTGTGAATTAATATTGACCGATCTGGAGTCGTTTTCCCTTCTAGCCAGAATGTCTTCTTTGCTTGGACAGACTATACCTACCCATACAAAGCGTCAAGTGAAGTGGAACTCAAGGCGTAGTTCTTTGCTCTACAGAAAATTGAATGGCGCCCCACGTGTATGCCTACAGGTGGAAGGGCTCCTTGTAAAATTGTTTTCAAATTGCCAATTCCCATCTGACCGTATGACCAGAACTCCCTCTACCTCCCCTACACAAGACTCTCTCAAACCTCCCTTAAACCCCGCTTAAACCTTACGTAAACCGCGTTTGAACCTCCCTCAAACCCCCAAAACCATTACTCCCTCAACACTACCTCGCTTCCTCCCTAACCTCCCCTAAACTCCGCTTAGCCCCGCTTAAACCTCCCTTAATCCCCGTTTAAATCTCCCTCAACTCCCCTAAACCATCTCTCAGTCAACCTCTATGTCACCCACCACCCATAGTTTCTCCCCATTACCAACTTTCAATAAGAAACGCATCGTTCATTGGTCACCCTCCTTTTTTAGAGTAGTTCCATTCACAACTTTCCAAGCAGAAATACACGCTTTTTTTGAAATAGTCCACTTCCATTTCGTTGTGAGCTTGCTGGGTTTTTAGAGTAATTTGGTTGAAATACGTATTGGTTTGTAACTATGTAAGCAAGGGAATGACATGGCCACGTTTTAGCTTCGTCTTTTCCTGAGGGAGAAGCTTACATGATCTTCATAATATAAGCTTGGTATATGAGAGAGGTGATGTTGAGAGATACAGCACTAATAATGTATCGTGAAAATTTGGAAAAATTGAAACTATTATGATGGACTTTATACTTTGATTGTTAATTAAATTTGATCTCACATTTCCAAACATTGTTTTATTTTCAATTCTCTTAATATCGTCTTAATGTATGATAAGTAGACCTCTGAATTAATGATATGGGCTGAAATTGTGTTGAACTGGTTAAATGAAAAAGGAAACAAAATAATTTCAATCTTGTCCGGAGAAAAATTAAAGATTCCATCTATCAATCAATGTCTCTCTCTCTCTCTCTCTTTCTCTCTCTCATCTTCATGTTCATCAGGCAATTTATTCATTTATCTATTTAAGAACACCTTCTATTCCAATTTCGCTTTTAATCTTCATCATCTCAGGGTTGTATTATAGAGAGGACCAGGGATCCTAACTCCGCCCTCAATAAAGGTAATTTATCGATCCATTTATTTATCTAATTTCCTACTTTTCTTTCCCTTTTTTCTTCCTCTCATTCTCATTCAAGGAAATATATTTTTCTTGTTACATTGCAAATTTATTAAAAGTTTTTATTATTTATCTTGATATATATTTTTATTTCATTCACTTATTCTATTCAATATTTGAAAGAAACTTAGTTCCAAGTTTGTAACCTTAACGGTTATTGAGATAATTGGAAAAATTAGCTAAAAAACGCCATTTTTCAACAATAAGGGTTATAACTGGATAAGAAATTATAAAATTGTATTTTTCATTAATGGAAGTTGAAGAGAGTCGGATTCTAAAAAAGAAGTTAAATGTCGGCGATTGTGTAAATCTTACCCAAATCTCAGAAATGGCGATCAAAAATCGCAAAATCGCTACTAAACACAAATTTATCACTTGTGCTACGTTTTGTCAATTTTGCGATTTTTGATCGCCATTTCTGAGATTTGGGTAAGATTTACACAATCGCCGCCATTTAGTTTTTCCTTTAGAATCCGACTCTCTTCAACTTCCATCAATAAAGAATACAATTTTATGATTCCTTATCCAGTTATAACCCTTATTGTCGAAAAATGGCGTTTTCTAGCATATTTTTCCCAATTATCTCAATAGCCGTGAAAGTTACAAGCTTGGAACTGGTGTCATTGAATTCCTCAGCTAATTTTACATAGGAATTGATTATTTTAGAACCCTACTAAAGCCTCTAAAAAATTAGAAAAATTAATATATTTCGAAAAATCTTAATTTTCCGCCACGGTTATTTCGGTAACAAAGCGTTTTTGGGGGATGGTCCTATGGAACTTTTTTGTCTACTTGGTGTGAGGAATCAACCTCAGAAGTATTGCACATTCTTCCTGAAACACCCTGTATTATTGTACAAATTGTAAAGGGTTGTGTGGTAGAGAGAACCAAGAGTCCTAACTCCGCCCTTAATATAGGCATTTAATCAATCAATCTCCACTTGCGGCTCGTGCCCACGAAACAGGTGAAGTGCAGTACAGTAAAAGATACGAGCACTTCACCTGTTTCGTGGGTACGAGCCGCTAGTGTCAATCTCTTGTTCTCTTTCACTCTTTCATTCGACTCTCTCCTCTTTTTTTGTAATTTCCCCTCTGTTTTTCTACGTTTGCCATTTCTTTCCATCCTTTCCTATTTCCAACCCCTTTTCCTTTCTCTCTTCCTTCCCCCACCACCAACTTCCCTCACCAATCCTCCTCCCACATAACTAGCCTTTTTTCCTTTTTTCCCTAACCTTCTCCTATGGGACATTATACAGCATACAGCAGAAACGGTCAGATTCATGGCTTTTATAGTCTGTTGAAGTGAAGAAGGCATTCTGGCTTGATGGGAAAATGACTCCAACTCAATCAATATTGGTTCAAAAAATTCAAAATTAGTCTCAAATTATAGATACGAATATTTCCTACAATTTAGGATCAATTTCATATTCCTTGAACCAATTTTGGCCGAGCTGGAGTCATTTTCCCATCTTGCCAGAATGTCTTCTTCGCTTGGACAGCCTATAGCTGGACATGAATGGAGTACGCTAATGCTACTAGCAAACCCCTGTTGTGAGCGAAATCTCTTTTTCACTTTTTTATCACAGGATTCGCACCATCACAGGATCACAGGAGTATCTGCATTGACGGTAATTTACTTCGCACCTTGTCATCATTATCCTTTTCCCCTTACTCCATCCTTTCCATTCTCGTTCTATCTTCATATTCTTCTCCCGTTTCATTCCACCTTTCTATTCTTGATACAGTGAGTGTATTCATCTTTATTTAGTTATTTCACATAAAAGAGTACAACAGGCTTCATAGCCTAAACCTCTTAAATTTATACAAACAAACCAAACAAAAAAGGTTATGTCATAAACCATTCCTAAAACACTAAATTTTACACCAAAAGAAAAATTCGACAAACTTTGAATTTTAAAATCTGTTCACAAAAATTTCACCAAATAAAAATATCCAAAATGTTCCTGAATTTTTAATTAACTTGGAAAATTTAGACCAGAATTCTTAATTTCCTTCTCTTTCTATCCTCCTATCCAATATCACCTTTTCCTCAATCCCTCTATTCATTCCCTTCTTGTTCTATATCTATACTTTCTTCTCCTTTTGTCCTATCCTTCTATTCTATGTTCCCTCCTTTTTCTATGCTCTTCTTCTTCTCCTATCCTATATCCCCTTCTTCTTCAATCCACCATTCTCTCTATCATTTCCCTCCCCGTTCTATCTCTATACTGTACTTTCTTCTCCTTTCGGCCTATCCTTCTATTCTATGTTCCCTCCTTTTCCTATGCTCTTCTTCTTCCTCCCATCCTCCCCTGTGTGGTAGAGAGGACCAAGAGTCCTAACTCCGCCCTTAATAAAGGCAAACAATCAATCAATCAATCAATCCTATATTCCTTCATTTTCAATCCTTCATTCTCTCTATCCACATTGAGCAAAACTGTCACATTGAAATATTAACATTTTAATTATTGATTGATTATTTTTATCAGTTTTCTTGAAAGCATATAAGGGAGGGAATAATAAATTTTTCCAAAAAAAATTTTGGGTAATCATCATAGATGTTTCATTTCACTGGAGATAAAGATGTTTTAACAGGTAATTGGAAACTCAATAACAAGCGAATTAAAGATTTCATCCATTTTAACTGCTCTACCTAGAATAACATTCGAAATAGTTCCTAATTCAGCCAGCAGATGGCAGTAGCAATAGGGTGACTTGCATCGACTTCAATTGAACACATTGGACACGCCTCCAAGCTCCGCCTACAATCAAAATGGACGAAAACATCCGTTAGAAAAGTTTCCAAATTCAACCAGTAGGTGGAAGCAGTTGACGGGTGATGTTTCAGTTTTGACTTGGACACGCCTTCATGCCCCGCCTGCTCGTTTCTTATTGGTTGACAGTGTTTCGTGAGTTCTGTCTTAGAAAATGGCTGCTAGCAAGAAAATGATGGATGGTGTATCATACACAAAAACTAAGGCTGATTTACTATTGACGATCTTGAGCTAATATAGTATTTATTCATGTATTCAGGCTGGTAAGATCCTATCAAGTGTGTATTTGAAGAATTTATTTATAGAAGTTAGACTCAGTTTCACTTTTATTGTGTAACTTAGGCCAGTACTAGAATTTAAAAGTTTTATGCTGTGTGAATTGAGATGAAAATATGATTTTGCACTTCCATATTATACTCATTAATTTTTTTATACGATGAATGTGACAAAATAGAACTCAAACTATCCATGATCTAATACCGACCTCTTGATAGAAAAAGTTTGAGAAACTACAACAATTCGGCAAAAATATTAGTATTATAAGATTATTATTATTATATGGAGTTTTTATCGGAAACTGCCTTCTGATCGACAGAATGTGAAGTGGTTGTCAGCCAACCATAGAATTAAATTTAAAAGGGGCGTTTCTTGGCTTGCTTCATTGCTTCATATATCGATCATGGTTTTTCAATTCATTATGATGAATATTAATATATAAGATACAAGATATACAAGATATACAAGATACAATTTCTTGTGGATTTTTTTGTTGAAGTAAGCTATTTATCGAAATATTTTGATAATAGTCCAATTGAAATTTAAAAAATTCCCGTTTTGCATCAGCCGCCTTGGTGCCCCCATGGCCGTGGCGCCCTGTGCGGTCGCACACTCCGCACACCTCACGCGAGGGCACTGCTTCCTGCCATCCTATTTTAGCTCCTCCTCCTCCTCCTCCTCCTCCTCCTCCTCCTCCTCCTCCTCCTCCTCCTCCTCCTCCTCCCTCCTCCTCCTCCTCCTCCTCCTCCTCTCCTCCTCCTCCTCCTCCTCCTCCTCCTCCTCCTCCTCCTCCTCCTCCTCCTCCTCCTCCTCCTCCTCCCTCCTCCTCCTCCTCCTCCTCCTCCTCCTCCTCGTCCTTCTCCTTCCTTCTCCTATTCCTCCCATCCTATATTCACTTCTCCTCCCTTCCTATCTTTCGTTCTCCTCTCATTCTTTATCTCCCCTCTCATCCTCCAATTCTCCATTTCCTTTCCCCACCATTGTCCCATTATCGAGAAAGGCGACAGCCCAATTTTCCCATCCGGGTCTCGAATTTCCCTATAATCAGCACTTTTCATTGTTAAAAGGTAGTCGATTATTTTGTCTGTCAATTTGAATTGGGATCGTACATGAAAAGTGTCTTCTATTCCTAATTGTTGTGTGAACCAAATCTGTATTTGAGGTTGAACCTTTTTCGGTTGCTGAATCAGTTGGATTTATCGTTCAATGTTAACGAGGCACTAGCGGCTTGTACCCACGAAACAGGTGAAGTGCTGTACAGTAAAAGATACGAGCACTTCACCGAGGTGTGTTATTTCTACACCTTTTTCAGTTGAGAAAGTATCGTTTCAATTCGAGAACATGTCAATTGTAATACAGAATAGTACCCTAATTTTCATGAAGTTAATTATTCGTGTCTCCTTTATCTCAGGACTACTCTCATCACTGTTTAGTATTTTAAATAATAATCACTGACTATTATTTTAAAATTAAAAACAGTTGATAACTTTTATACATTATCAATGTATGATGAATATTTCTAGTAGAATAAGTCAAATAAGTTTTATAAATATCATGTAAGCACAAGATCGTCAATAGTAAATCAGCGTAATTTTTTGTGTATGATACACCATCCATCATTTTCTCGCTAGCAGCCATTTTCTAAGACAAAACTCACGAAACACTGTCAACCAATAAGAAGAAGAAGAAGAAGAAGAAGAAGAAGAAGAAGAAGAAGAAGAAGAAGAAGAAGAAGAAGAAGAAGAAGAAGAAGAAGAAGAAGAAGAAGAAGAAGAAGACAGAAGAACAACAACAAGAAGAAGAAGGAAGAAGAAGAAGAAGAAGAAGAAGAAGAAGAAGAAGAAGAAGAAGAAGAAGAAGAAGAAGAAGAAGAAGAAGAAGAAGAAGAAGAAGAAGAAGAAGAAGAAGAAGAAGAAGAAGGAGTAGAAGAAGAAGAAGAAGAAGAAGAAGAAGAAGAAGAAGAAGAAGAAGAAGAAGAAGAAGAAGAAGAAGAAGAAGAAGAAGAAGAAGAAGAAGAAGAAGAAGAAGAAGAAGAAGAAGAAGAAGAAGAAGAAGAAGAAGAAGAAGAAGAAGAAGGTGAAGGAAGGGGATAAGAATAGAAGGTACAAGTGGAATTAGGATAATCAATTATTTTTGACTTGAAGATATTATTAATAAACTTGATTTTTCTGTTGTTAAATTCGAATGAAAATTCCTAGTAGAATAAGTTGAATAAGTTTTGAGCTAAGGATGTAATAATAACGAGCGTTCCGTTGTGATTTCCCAGATTAGTTTGGAAAACGGCCCATGAAGGGCCTACCAGCTGGTTGCCGCTTTCATATTCACTCCACTAAACAGCCCGTCCAAGCAAAGAAGACACCCCGGCAAGACGGGAAAACGGCTCCAGCCCGGCCAATACCGGTTCAAAAAGCCATAAATTATCAATCAGAACTCACAGTCCCCGAACCAGCACTGACCGAACCAACTCCCTCTCACCACCTCACAGAATGCCCTCCCCACCAGGACAGATCATACAGCAAGCAAATAATCATCAACCAGGATAGAGGTAACGTGTGGTTAGCACGTTGATCCTCTCAACCATAAGCCAGTCTCCGCAACCAATTGGAGGCGCAGAACACCTCTGAATAACATCAGTTAGAGTGTAATGCAACAATTGATATTCCTCCAGAGACGGGAAGCGACTGACTATCTTTACTAACGACAGCCAATCTCCCAAAGGAGGGATTTGAACTAGAGTAATCTTATTTATCACGAAAAATGAAAAGGAAATAACTTGGTGGATCAGATCAATACTATTGTTTTCTGAGTAGCTGGGCTAGATTTTTTTTAATGAAAAATACAAAGACTAATAACACAGTTACAAGTTACAAGAAACATTCAAAATTTGAAACTTGTAAATCAAGTGTTTCATTGGCTCTTGTATGTTTTCTTGTATTTACTAGTTTCTGTATTTCTTGAATGTTTTCAACAAGCTTTAAACGTTCTATGGAACACAGCTCTGGATTCAGTTGAATATAACTTTCAAGCTACCATCATATGAACAAACAAATAACAATAGCTTAACAAAAATAAACTATTACAACTTACATAAACTTGAACTATAACTTAACAACAAAACTATAATCCTCAGTAAAACTTGAACTATACTTCAACCAACAATAATCCTGAGAAAACCATACTGAGGTTGACAGAGCTTGAAAGATTATCTGCGAATAAGAAAAGAGGAAACATAATGGATTTGCGAGTTTAGTGGCTGGAAGCCAAAAAGGAGGAATCTGGCCCCCCTTGGAGGAACTCCCCTTGGAGATTTCCCCCCTTAAACCTGAGAACCCCTTCACAGCCCCCCAACCTTGGAACTATATCAACCCCTCCAACCAGAGAACCCCCCCTAAGCCTCAAACCTGAGTAGAGTTTATAAGAAGTTGCCAACTCAAGTATAGTCTGTCCAAGCAAAGAAGACATTCTGGCAAAATGGTAAAATGACTCCAACTCAGTCAATATTGGCTCAGAAATTATGGAATTGGTCTTAAATTGTAGGTTACTTTCTGGTCTACAATTTGAGACCAAATTAATAATTGTTGAACCAATATGGACTGAGCTAAAGTCATTTTATCAACTTGCCAGAATGTCTTCTTTGATTGGACAGACTATAACCGCTCAATATCAATCTGCATTGGGAAAGTTACCGTGAGACAAATCACGAACAAAACCGTGAGTATAATATTCGCGCCAGCTGAGAAGATACGTGGTTGCAGTGTAAAGTGCATTGTAAGGCGTGTCTTTCTAGATAGTGCGAACTACAACTGCGATACTTGATACAAGTTGGCTGACTTTCGCGCCAAAGTTCGCTGATGCTTGATTCCACTTGTACCTCCTATTCTTATTTCCTTCCTCCATCTTCTTCTATTTTGGAATTGCTTCTTCTCCGTCTTTTTCCTCTTCTTCTTCCTCTTCTCCTTCTTCTTCTCCTTCTCCTTCTTCTTCTTCTTCTTCCTTCTTCTTCTTCTTCTTCTTCTCCTCCTCCTCCTCCTTCACTTCTTCTTCTTCTTCTTCTTCTTCTTCTCCTCCTTCTTCTTCTTCTTCTTCTTCTTCTCCTCCTCCTTCTTCTTCTCCTTCTTCTTCTTCTTCTTCTTATTCTTCGTTTTCTTCTTCTTTTTCTTCGCCCTCTTCTTTTTCTTCTTCTTCGTTTTCTTCTTCTTCTTCTTCTTCTTCTTCTTCTTCTTCTTCTTCTTCTTCTTCTTCTTCTTCTTCTTCTTCACTCTTTTCTTCTCCTCCTCCTCCTCCTCTTCTTCTTCTTCTTTACCAAGGTCTTATTCCTCTCTTACTTCATCTTCTCCTCTTCCTCTGCTCAAATTTCATCATTTACAATTTTTTTACTCTGTTTCACACCTTCTTATATACTTCATGCTCTTTTTCTTGCTTTTAATTTACCTCCTTTTAAATTCTTCTATTCTTCTTCTTTTTTCGTCCACCATACTACCTCTTCCCGTATAGGTTTACTTTCTTGTTCTTCTTCTTCTTCTTCTTCTTCTTTCCTTTTCCTTCTTCTTCTTCTTTCATGTTTTTTCCTTCTGATCATTCTCATGTTTTAAGTTTCCTTCATTCTCATCTACTACTTTTTCTACTTCGTCTTCGGATTTCGTATTTTTTTTATTCTATTTTCCTACCTACTTCTCTTTTCTATCCCTATTCTTCATTCTTCTTTCTCTCCTTCAACATAATCTTCCAATTTTCTTCAATCCAGTTTCCTTTCCAAACATTCATCTTCTAAGTTATCCTTCTTCTTCACCTTCTATCTTACCCTTCATATCTCTTACTTTTTTGTCTATTCGTGGGCTAATCGCAAGAAAGAACCTGCTGTTCCCTAACTTCGCCTCCCACGATGGAATAGAAGACCTTATATTCGATTCTCCTTGTAATTTATATTTCCTTCTCATCCATTTTCTCCTTCGTCCTCATTTTCTTCATATTCTTTGTTTTCTTATTATTGAATGTTTTCGTTTTGTTCAATCTCTACTTGTTATTCAACTTTTCATTTTTTCAATAGAAATAAAGAGACTTATTCTATTCTATTCTCCTTTGAATCAATATCCATTTATCCATTTTTTCTTTTTGCTCATTTCCTTCTTAATAATCTTCTTCTTACCCATTTTCTTCTTCTTTTCTCTCTTCTATTAAAACTTTATTCTTATCCATTCACTTGTTCTTGCTTATTTTCTTCTTACTAATCTTCTTCTCGCCAATTTCCTTCTCATTCATTGTCTTCTCATTATTCATTTCTTCTTCTCATTCATCTTCTCTCCTTATTTCTCCCTATCATCCCTGCAATTGTATTGTTCCCTATCCTATTCTCCCCAGTCTCCCTCCGCTCCGTTTGCCAGTCAAGTTTTTGATACCTACTTGGATCGCTGTAGCAAAGTTAAATTACAGGGATTTAATATGGTGTCGTGACAACTTAGAACACAACTCTCTGACTTCAATACTGGCTCTTTCTATTGTTTGATCCGTTCTTCCTGCCTTACTGCATCTCTTATCTTCTTCTTCTTCTTCTTCTTCTTCTTCTTCTTCTTCTTCTTCTTCTTCTTCTTTTTCTTCTTCTTCTTCTTCTTCTTCTTCTTTTTCTTCTTCTTCTTCTTCTTCTTCTTCTTCTTCTTCTTCTTCTTCTTCTTCTTCTTCTTCTTCTTCTTCTTCTTCTCCTTCTTCTTCTTCTTCTTCTTCTTTTTCTTCTTCTTTTTCTTCTTCTTTTTCTTCTTCTTCTTCTTCTTCTTCTTCTTCTCTTCTTCTCTTCTTCTTTTCTCTTCTTCTTCTTCTTCTCTCCTTCTTCTTCTTCTTCTTCTTCTTCTTCTCTTTTCTTTCTTCTTCTTCTTCTCTTCTTCTTCTTCTCCTTCTTCTTCTTCTTCTTCTTCTTCTTCTTCTTCTTCTCTTTCTCCTTCTCTCTTCTTCCTTCTTCTCCTTCTTCTCCTTCTTCTCCTTCTTCCTTCTTCTCTCTTCTTCTCTCCTTCTTCCTTCTTCTCCTTCTTCTTCTTCTTCTTCTTCTTCTCCTTCTTCTTCTTCTTCTTCTTCTTCTTCTTCTTCTTCTTCTTCTTCCTTCTTCTTCTTCTTCTTCTTCTTCTTCTTCTTCTTCTTCTTCTTCTTCTTCTTCTTCTTCTTCTTCTTCTTCTTCTTCTCTTCCTTCTTCTTCTCTTCTTTCTTTTCTTTCTTCTTTCTTCTCCTTATCATCCTTCTTCTCTTCCTCATTATCATCCTTCTTCTCTTTTTCCCCCTTCTTCTCCTCCTTCTACTTTTTCTTGCTCTGAAATAAATTGCCTCTATTAGGATGAAGCTAGAACTCTAAACCCTATTCACAATCACTTGAAACGAAATAAACAAAATTGTAGCGTGTGTAATGCGTGTAAAGACGCGAATCGACAGTGCGGGGCATTAGCGGCACATGCCACGCACTGTCGATACGCGGCTTAAGCCGCAGACGAACAGCTGACTCTTGTCTGGAGCTGTGATTGGCTACAGTCCGTCTTGTCTTGAGTTGTGATTGGCTACAGCTGTTGGAATGTGACAGACCGTTCCGCATAAAAGAAGACCTTCCATTACACGCGCACACACGCAAAAATTTTGTTTATTTCGTCTCAAGTGAACGTGAATAGGGTATAGGTATTCTCTACCACACGACCATCTAAAATAATAAATATTGATTATAAGATAGATTACAAAGTAAATAATAAAGATAGATTACCCTGGCGGCTCGTGCCTACGAAACAGGCGAAGTGCTATATTTTACCATATAGCACATCACCTTTTTCGTGGGCACGAGCCGTCAGTGATAGATTACAAAGGAAGAGCTATACAACAAGAATGAGAACAAGTTTGAGACTCATCAGCTGACTCACATGCCAATTTTTCTGTTGGGAATTTTTCCTTACCTGATTTAAAGTCTGTCCAAGCAAAGAAGACCCTCTGGCATGATGGAAAAATGACTCCAGCTTGGTCAATATTTGTTCAGGAATTATAAATGTGGTCTTAATAGTAGATAAAATTGTTTCCTACAATTTAAGATCAAATTTATAATTTTGAACCAATATTGATTGAGCTTGAGTCATTTTCCCATCTTGCCAGAATGTCTTCTTTGCTTGGACAGACTATACCTACCCAAGTCACCAAGGTAATCTTGAAATTTGCAACTCCCCCTTTGATTCCTTCATTCCTTAATTTCAATAAAATTTGTATCTTACTCTTCATCCTACTTCACTGGTGACTCGTACCCACGAAACAGGTGAAGTGCCCGTATCTTTTACTGTACAGCACTTCACCTGTTTCGTGAGCAAGAGCCGCAAGTTCCTTATAGTAGGATCTCTTAATCTTCATCTTCATCTTTCAACTATATAACTATGAATGCATCTTTTTTCTTCCTTCACCGTTCCCTGAATTCCAATTCAAGCTACCTTCCCCTAGTAACATCCCTTGAGTTACCTCCCAAGTTTCCCCACTATTTCCCCCCCCTCATCATTCCAACCCCAAACTTCCCCTCCACCACCATTCAAATCTTGTTCACTAAACTTCAACGGATGATTCACGATTTCACTATTGACGAGACATCCCTAGCATGCTAATGAAGTTTATCCTTCAGCTCTGCGACTGGAATATCGTGTCTGCTGCATTTACTTCAAATCAGTTCTCAATATCAACTTCATACCAGCTTGTAATCAAAATTTCAATTTCACTTCGCCATTGCAATATCATGGCGAATAGCTGCGTTTGACTCCGGATTAATTCATTTATGAACTGAATAGCTTCATCTAAGTAGCTTTCATCTACTGCGGCATCATCCGCAATAAAATAAATCAATTCTTCCAATTTGAAGAAATTAACTTATAACACATTTGAAAAAAATTTCCCTCATGAAAAAGTTTTTTCTCAACTTGATAATGAGTGATTGAATTTTGTTCATTCAATCAGAGAAAAGTATTGGTACAGTTAGTTTCCTCAAAATTATTAAGAAAGTGGAAAATAACCAAAAATTGAGAATGGTTGAAAGTAGAGTGACTATATCTTATATATAATATACTGTAAACAACAACGTATACCTTTCATCTTAAGAATTTGAACCTACTTTTCAAAGAAATGAGGAAGCAAACAGTACACAAAGCAACAGTTTATCAATTAAAGTTTGTTTTGTCTTTGTATGCCTATCTTCAATTAATTAACATGATATCTGGATATGTTACATCACATAGCTTTCATCCAAATTATATTAATATTTCAATTATAGGTCATATTCAATTAATATGACCCACAATTCCTGGCCTATTAATTTCACTTGATACCTCTCAGTACACTTCATATATCTATTTTCATAAGTGATATCTATATATTCCGCTCCATATTAATTGAGCCTCGCTAAACTTCATATCTTCACATTCGAGTGAAATATATATTCCGCTTTCGAAACATATATTGTCTATGGAAATATGTAAGCCTGCTTGTGGTTGTTAGATAAGTAATTTTCAAATTAATTTATACCACCCTCAGGCTGCCTATTATGTGATGAGATATTTGATGTTTGTGTTTGTTATTGTAACTGCTAATATAGCGGTATGGTGTTGTTTCTCAAAATATTTGATTGTTAACCAATCATCTCTGAAATCTAAAGCTATGCTGAGAACGAAATTTAAGCAAGTTATGAAGATCAGAACAAAAGTTAAGGCGGCTTTGTACATTGTAAATTACTTTTTCAATAAACAGCAGTACTGTTGTATTCAACTCTACTAAGTGATTTTACTTATGGATCATTTCTTGAAATGGAAAATCTCTGGCAAAAACATAAATTTGGTCTCAACCTTGAAATTTTGACTATTCTCATGAAAATTGTATTGATAATACTAAGGGTGTCTCTTTCATCTTTCCTAAGAGGAATACGAAGGCCTATTCTTCTTTGCACCATTTATGTTCGTCAGTCACTGGCGGCTCGTGCCCACGGAACAGGTGAAGTGGTGTACAGTAAAAGATACGGGCACTTCACCTGTTTAGTGGGTACGAGCCGCCAGTGTTGTCAGTACATAAATGAATAAACTCTACAAAGAGTTGAGACATTTCAAGAATTCGATTTTCTCCAAACAGTGGGAAATATTTTTGAAAAATAGCGAGAAATAAATTCAATTATTAAAACAAAATCTCTCTTTCCTCATCATAGCAAACCTTAACACAGACATGTTTTGAGTGAGGAGTATATATTATTCTTCTATATTGTTATTTATTTCAACTTGTATATTATGTCCTACTTCATGAATAAATAGAAATTTTGATTTGATTTGAATTATTCCGCGTATCTTCTCAACTGAAAACTATCTCTAGTACTGACAACCATCACCCATTACTGACAACTTTAATCAAATGCTGACAACTGTCACCCATTACTGACAACAGTAATCAAATACTGACAACTGTCACCCATTACTGACAACAGTAATCAAATACTGACAACTATCACCCATTACTGACAACAGTAATCAAATACTGACAACTGTCACCAATTGTAGCCAAGTAACCAGTAACATGTCTGGACATTTGTTAGACAAATCTTGGCATCCCCACAACTTAAGACCAGTGGCATGTCTTGCAACTCTCACCGTCAAGACAGCCGAATCTGGCTCAGATCCAAAATGGCGGGGGCTGTGATACTCGGAAATTAGACAAGCGTAACTACAGTCCGCGTAAGCTGAGAAGACACGCCGTAAAGTACACTTTACATAGTGATGGAGTGTCTTCAAAGATTGCGCGAACCATAGCCTGTCAAAGTGCTGCTTGTCGTGATGGGAGTCTTGTTTCCTTGTCTTATTCGTTTTCTTATCTTTGTTTTCTTGTTCCCTCTTGTCACTATAAAGCTGAAAGTCTTGAAATTGCTGCTATCCTTTCATGGGAAGCAATAGTGACACTTTTTGAAGGCATTATGCCTGTTGTACTAACCTTTGTATTTTTTGATTGATTGAATAAATGATAAATGATATTGTGCGAGAGTAGGAAAAATAGATGGGACTATACAAAGAGTTGACAATAATTGTGTTGGGAACTCGAAGGAGACGTGAAGCCGTCGGTCCCGACTACCGACTGTTGACGTCATTGATCATCATCACTTCTCGAATCACTCACGCACATGCGCTGAAAGCAGCAAAGAACATTATTTGGATAGCACCCTCGAGAAAATCAAATTTTTGCTGAAGAAAACTGAATGGTCTTATTTTCTCTTGAAGTGTGGTTGTTGCTTCGTTTTTTAGGAGAAAATGAATATATTCATTGTATACAATGGAAAACCCAAACTGGATACTGAAAATACTAATGGCCTACCTAGTAAAACTGCTATGTTCAGAAATTCTCAAATAGGCGAGCCTCGAGAGTTCTTAATTTCTTTAAACAGTAGGCTCTTTCTTATTATAAAATTTCAATTTTAGTTCCAATTTATTAAGACAAACAAAAGTCAATAATAGATACAATGAATTTGAAAAACCAAATGTACAATAATAATGACACATTGAACAAAGAGAAAAGAAATAAGACCTAACCAACCATGGTTTCCCATGTGATAGGCAGGTAGGGTGAAGAGGTAGAAAGGAATTGGAAGGGTTGAGAAAAAAAGTAAGGAAGAAAGAATACAGAAGGAAGAGCAATCAAAAAGAATTACAGCAAAAGAAAATACATTTATAGTTCACAGTAATACACTGAGTGATGCAGTGATGTGATTTTGTTCAAATCTGTTGATTGAATATTGATATAGTGGAATTTTTCCTTACTGAAAGAACTAAGATGTTGTCTCAAATCTACTTTATTTATACAAAACAAAGTGGATCTCAACATATTAGTTCTTTCATTGGTTTATTTTGTGTTTTTATTTATTTTTTCCGGTTATTTGTCTTAAATGTTATTTTATTCTTCTATTCCAATATTGTATTGAACTTTTCTTCCGTGATGAGGGAAAATTATAATTATAATATTATTATATTATCATATTATTTTATTTCATTATATTCATTGATATTATTACACAATATTATAATTATTATATTATTATATTATTATATTATTATATTATTATATTATTATATTATTATATTATTATATTATTATATTATTATATTATAACCAGGCAAGAAAAACTAGGCTGAGTCTGTACTATTTCTTCCCTGAATTTTGTTGATAATATAATATGTTTAAAACAAGGTTATGAACAATATCGTAACACTTCACACTAAAATTTTCGTCCAAGAAAATGTTACAATTACATTTAATTTCTATGGATTGGCCATATTTTCGGAAGTTTATTTTTGCTAGCTTTTCGCTACTTTGTTCTTATTTCTAGGATATTTTTTCAAAATTGACGTAGTGTCACAAAGTAGAGAAGTTGGGAATTCATGCTTCGAAGTAATGTAAATGAATTCTTGTCTTAACAAGTCTATCACGAATGGTACTCCGATCACAGAAATCTTTCTAAACTGGGATATTTTCACAAAGTAAATCTGAGTTCTACTCTGTAGATTGGAAAGTGGTTCAAAGTACAAGATTTGTATCTTGGAAGATTTCTCATCTTCCAAGGCTATTTTTGATAGAGCCCCGATCATAGTTCTCCCCAGATTGACATATTGTCTCAAAGAAGACAGCTGGAACTGCTAGAAGAGTCTTTGTTGTTCGCCGATTTTGAAGTAGAGCTGGTGCTCCACTTTGTTCCATCAAGTGGAAAAGGGAGGAGGACTCTGTTTGCTGATTCTTCCTCTTCCTCTTTCTTATCACCCCCTTTCACTCTTTCTTATCACCCCTTGCCCCACTTTCTTCTCTTCAACCTCTTTTTGCACTCTTTTCTTCCTTTTAATCCCTTCTTAACTTTCTACACTGTTCTATTTCTTTCAATACCTTCTTCCAAGTTTTACCCCTTCTCCTCTTTCTCATCACCCCCTTTCCCTCTTTCATCTTTTTGCAATCTTTTTTTTTCTTTTAATCCCTTTTCACGCTGGTCTATTTCTTTCAATCCCCATTTTCAAGCTTTTCTTCCATTTAACTCCCCCTTTTTATATTCTCTTCTTTCTAGTCTCTTTTATTTCCTTTCACCCCGGAAAATTCCCTTAAACTTTTCCTATTCATCTCCTTTCTCCCTTTAACTCATTTCTCATATCTTTTCTCCTTTTAACCTCATCTCACCTATTTTTCTATTCTTTGACCGACTTTTAATTTTCATTTTCGTCGCATTAACTCTCTTCTCCAGGCTTTTTTCCCCTTCAAAGTACTGTTTTCAATCCCCTTTTTATTCCTTTCAACCTCAACCACTTCTCATCCTTTTCATCCTTTTTTTCATCCCTTTAACTGCCATTTACCATGCTTTCCTTCCTTCAATTTACTTTTTCCATCTTCAAACTCCTTCTTATCCCTTTAATCACCTTCTTATACTTCCTGCCTCCTTTTTCCTCCAGCTCCTTTTTTTTACTCTCAACTTCCCTTCTATCACATTCACATTATCTTTTGTTTCCTCCCTTTAACTCCTTTTCCTCCTTTCAACTCCTTTTCTTCCTTTCAACTCCTTTTCCTCCCTTTGACTCCTTCTCCTCCCTTCAACTTCTTTTCCTTTCTTCAACTCCTTTCCCTCCCATCAACACCTTTCCCTCCCATCAACTCCTTTTCCTCCCTTTAACTCCTTTTCCTCCCTTTGACTCCTTTTCCTCCCTTCAACTCCTTTCTACTGCCTTTACTTTCTTTAACCTACTTTTCTACCGCTTCTCATTCTCTTCAACCCCTCATCATCACTTGTATCTCCCCATTCTTCACCTCTTTATCACAATGTTTCTCCCCTTTCTTTACGTCTTTATTTTCTTCCCCTTGAACATTCTACCCCCTTCCCCCTTTTAAATCAACCCCCCCCCCTCATCATCAATCTAGTCCAAGTAGAGAACTCTCTTGTTTACGTTCTGCCAAAGCTTCTCGAATCTTCTATCGACTGAGAAAACGGAAATCTATCGTTTCTTACAAAGACTTTTATCGGAGTTTCTATTGGAACTGTTTTTCGCTAATGAACCGTAGCTGTAATACACTGACGATTATGTTTTTGTTTGAGTTGTTGAAATTACAGTTAGAAATACCAGAGAGGAGTTCCAGAAAACGGCATAAACAGGTACAAAAGTGTATTAAAAAATACAAATACGGTGAAATCTTCTTACTAAAAATGTATTTGTAGCTTTCAAGGTGTCCTTGTGAGAGTTTGAAGGATTTTAGAACTCATTGGCGGCTTGTACCTACGAAACATGTGAAGTGGTCGTATCTTTTACTGTACAGCACTTCATCTGTTTCATGGGCACGAGCCGCCAGTGCTAGAACTGACTGTTAATTGAATAAGAAGAAAAAATATCAACTTCTATCCTGCAACAGTATCGACAACCAAAACATCAACAATGGGCCTTTCTATAAATCTTGCCTATGAAACTTTTCCATAATCTTGTCTATGAATCTTCTATGAATCTTGTCTATAAATCTTGTCTATGAATCTTGTCTATGAATCTTGTCTATGGATTTCTCCATAAATCTTCTCTGTGAATCTTGTCTATAATCTTGTCTATGAATCATGAATCTTGTCTATAAAATCTTGTCTATAAATCTTGTCTATGAATCTTGTCTATGAATCTTGTCTATGAATCTTGTCCATGAATCTTGTCTATGAATCTTGTCCATGAATCTTGTCCATGAATCTTGTATTGTCTATGAATCTTGTCTATGAATCTTGTCTATGAATCTTGTCTATGAATCCTGTTTATAAATCTTGTCTATGAATATTGTCTATGAATCTTGTCTATGAATCTTGTCTATGAATCTTTCCTGTGAATATTTAATCTTGTCTATAAATCTTTCAATGAAAAATTGCCAATTTTAACCTATTCCTGAGCCTTAACTTACGTGTAATAGGTTAGTGTGGATGTGTGGCGGTTTCGAACAGTTCATCTGTCAAAGCTAAGGTGGCCGCCCATACTGATATTCACTTTTGAAGACAGTTTCAGACTGTCCTGTAAGAGCTGAGCATTGATAGCCGTCCTTTTCCAACCACCTTAGTCTTCGGCTCCTGTATTATAGCAAGAGCATGTTAGCATGATACTTCATACATGAAATATACATGCCATAGCCAGCCACATATCATACGCATGTAATTTTGCGGTAGCCGTCAAGAGTGGGCTTAGTTCAACATTCGGGAGGGCACACATGGATTAAAAGTCGCCCACCATGAATCATATGGTAATTCCCAGTAGCCCTGGTCGCACCATTATGTGCTTGCTATTCATTTAGAGAGTGACAGGCACATGAGAGGAGATATGGAGGGTAGCCTATAGTCTGTCCAAGCAAAGAAGACATTTTGGAAAGATAGGGAAATGACTCCAGCTCGGTTAATATTGGTTCAAAAATTATGTGTTTGGTCTCATAATCTAGGAAACATTCTGATCTACAATTTGAGAGAGAATTTCTGATTAATGAACGAATGTTGTCCGAGTTAGAATAGATTTCCCAAATTGTCAGAATGTCTTCTTTGCTTTGACAAATTATAATAGTGTGCGAATTAGGAAAGTAGGTGATAATTAGAGGAATGGAGAGAAAATAAGGTAGATGAAGAGAGAGAATGTGAGGCCTCTTTTCACGGCGGTTTTGTGATACGCAGTAGTGATACAAAACACCAAAATTTGATACGCAATCGTACAGGAAGGAAGCTCATTGACACAAAATATTTGCAACGTGGGTTGCAAAATCCCGGGTGTATAATATGATGCCAATTGACGAGACAATTGTCATAAGACAACTGATGCCGGGCTCCAACAGCTGATGTTGTCAATTAGAGTTTTAATTTATGATGGTTTTTAAATCAAAAGATTCAATAGATACTTTACATTGTTGTATGTTTCAGAAGACAATAATTGTCAGAGTTCAAATCTGTCAAAATTTTGAATTATTGAGAGATACAATCAGTTAATTTATTCCAAAAAAATTATTAGATAAAAATACATACAATAAAGTCCAAAACGTTTTTCAAAAAGACAATATAGCCTACAGTAGAATGCCGATCATCCTAACTAATTGGGATCGGGATCAATTCGGATAATTGGACATGGAATTGTATTAAAGGGGAACAATGTGATTAACTTGAATTGAACTTTATCATATTTGTAAAGTTCAGTGTAATTAAATTAATATGGGAAGCAAAACAAATACTGTACTAAACTACAGTACAGTAAGTTTAATTCGAAAAAAATAAGAAAAGCCACGATCACGTAAACGCTGGTTTTTAATTTATTACTACACTCAAACCGATTCGGATTCTTGGCAATTCGGTTGATCGGCGTTCTACTGTATTGTCAAACTACCATTATCAATCTTTGGTAGATTAAGAGTCAAAGTGAACAACAGAATAATATTGGAGATTGTGTTTCAAAGATTGGAAGTTGACTATAGTGTTTGCTTTTTGAATCGCCATTTTGTAACGTTTGCATGAACCGCTAATCGGGGAGGAGCTTGTCTAGGCCAATGGCAGACGTTCACTGTGATTGGTTCAACCATCTACCAATAGCGGTGCTTGACCAATAGTATAAATACTGCTCCTTTTTACTTTGACTTTTAGTTTATCAGACATTGATAATGGTGTATCAACCGGAACCGGTATCTCGATTTTCAATAATTTATATTAATAATTTCAACAGTGGCGGCTCGTGCCCACAAACAGGTGAAGTGCTGTACAGTAAAAGAAACGAGCACCTCACCTGTTTCGTGGCCACGAGCCGCCAGTGAATTTCAATTAATCATTTGTGTTTTGACAAATGAATCTTGTCTTTCCATTTGAGATGAATCAATAGGTGTCTCAAAATAGGGTTAATGAATTTTGTCAGTTCGACTTGATTAAAATTTGAGAGAAACGACTCATTACAGTGAATGCCTACAGCATTCACAAGCTAGTGTTAGTAAGGCAGCTGATGAAAGTTCTATTAAGAGGAGCTCTCAGTACGTGCCAATGAACAAGGCGACTAGATGAGCCGCAACCCTTCAGCTTATGTCACGTGACCTAAGTAGGCAGCTCGGGTTATCTCAATAAACAAGCTCGTGTGCAAATTTGTACAAGACTTCCTTGCTTCTTCTTCCTCTTCTTGATCTACTTCTATCAGACTTTATACTCCTTCTCTCTTCTTCTTCTTCTTCTTCTTCTTCTTCTTCTTCTTCTTCTTCTTCTTCTTCTTCTTCTTCTTCTTCTTCTTCTTCTTCTTCTTCTTCTTCTTCTTCTTCTTCTTCTTCTTCTTCTTCTTCTTCTTCTTCTTCTTCTTCTTCTTCTTCTTCTTCTTATTCCTATTCTATCAGGCTTCATATACTGCTTCTATCTTCAGTCCTCTGTCTTTCACTCCTGGATTCATACATGGTTCAATTTTATTTATAGGTTCTTTCTCTGTAGGTTTCTCTTCATCTTCTAGATCTTCTATCAGACTATTATTATTTTTCTCTCCACGATTTGTTTTTCGGGTTCTTGAATTTTCGTATTATTCTTCCGGGTCTTCTTTATGTCCTTGTTCGTGTTTTCTTTCTCAAACTTGTTAATCTTCCTTCTGTTCCTCTTTACAATCTTTCTCTTAGAATGGACCTCCTAGTCCTAACTCCGCCTAATAAAGGATATTTTCATTTCATTTCATCCTCCAACAACAACTAACAATGTTTTTGTCTAGGTTTCATGCTCCGAACATTTTACTCCTTCCTCTTCTTTTTTTTCCTCTTTTTCTCTTCTCTCCCTTCTCCATCTCTTTCTACATCCAATCTTTCTACTTATTCCACCTTCTAAAAATTCTCTTCCCCTGCTTGTCTTTCTTCTGCTCTCAAAATGTTTATTTTTTCATACTTCAGAAATCATCCTCCTTTTTATCTCACTTCGCTCATCTTCTCCTTCCTTTTTTTCATAGTTTTTTTCTCTTTCCTATCCTCTACTCCACCTCCTTTTCCTTGCTTCTCCGCCTTTCTTCTTCCTACATTCTTCATATTCTACCGCCAATTCTCTTCTATTCTCTTTTTTCCTTCCTCACCTCAAAGCCTTACCCACTTTTTTAACCATTCCTTTTCAATTCGCCATTACTTCTCAATCACTTGTTACTCCTCAGTTCCTCCTTCACAGTATTCTTCTCCTTTCTTTTTTCAACTCATCCTTCAACGACATATTTCTTCAGGTATCCTTCTTCTACATCTGTCCTTCGCCATTCCTCTTAATATTTTGTTACTTTTTTCCACCTCTAAGATTTCCATCTATTCTTTTCTTTCAACTCATCCTTCAACCATTTTTTCCAGGTTTTATGCTTTCTCATCTTTCCTTCGTCATTTCCTCTGAATCTCTTTTTACCCTTCAAAATATTCTTGTACTGTCTCATCTTCAGGCCTCTTACCCTTTTTGATATTTTCTTCGTTATTCCTTTTCAATCTCTTTCTCCTCCATTATGCTCCATTTCTCCGCTTCATAATGAAGATCCTCTTCCCCCACTCTTCCCTCTCAATACCCCCTTCCTACAACCCCCCCTCCACAAGATCCTCATACATCTCATCTCACCCTTCCCCTTAAGCACCCCTAAGCCCCGGGCCAAAGCCCAAATTAAGTTTGCTTTTCCCCAAATGAACATCTCGCAAAAATCCCTGGGGCTTTTCAAATTCAGGCGCCAAACCCCCTCTCCACTGTACACCGTTTAGGGTGTTTTCAAATTTGGCGCGAAATTTGAACAGACCGTGAAGCTTTAGTCTTTCCAAGCAAAGAATACATTCTGGTAAAATGTAAATATGACCTCAGCTCGATCAATATTGGTTCAAAAACTATCAATTTAGTCTCAAACAATAAAGTCTCTGATCTACAATTATTTGAGACCAAATCAATATTTTTTTAACAAATATTGACCGAGCTGGAGTAATTTCCCCATCTTGCCAGAATGTCTTCTTTGCTTGAACAGTCTTCAAGGTTTTAATAGTCCCTTTTTGGTCCCTCATTGTATACTTTCTATTACAGTGTGATATAAGCTCCCACACTATGCATACCTAATCTCTTGTATCGTCTCTCCTTTCACGCTCTCTTCTTGCTCATTATACTGTATTCTCTTCTTGACCTGTGCATTTATCTTCCCTCATTCTCTATTATTCACCCTCCTTCCGTAATTTATTCTTCCTTCTCCACTTGCTCTTCACGCATCTTTCTGCGGAGATATGAGGAAATGATAAAGAACTATGAAAAGCTGATACGACACGGAACTGTTGGATAATGATACTAAACAATGAAAAAATTCTACTGAAGTATGGGAAAATGATACTTAATATGAGAAAATGATACTGAAATATGTGAAAATGATACTGATATATGAGAAAATGATACTGAAATATGAGAAAATATTACGGAACTACGAAAATGATTCCATAGTGAACTTTTAGGGTCCATATCCAATGTCATATCGTACTGACAGCTGGATCATTCACAGCTGATCGTTCAACGATCGGCCTGCCGGTTTACAGCTGTTTTGGACGACCGGATTCCCTATCCACTCACAGTTTTTGGCTGTCACAGTCAGAGCTGTCAGTCAAAACTGTTGGTGGATGTAGATTCTTAGAAATTTTCCTCACAGTCCACAGTTAATAGTTCACAGCTCCAACTGCCAGTTCACGGACTTCAGTTACAACTGATGGATGTAGACCCATACAGTTAGAACAGTTGTTTCATTATTAATTTGATCATTTATTGTAATATTAATGAAAAAAGTAATAAAAATTGTTTTACATCACTTATTTCGATTTTATTGAGACTTCATTTCGTATTTGTACTTTAATTATATGATTTTTTCAACTGTTTGTACTTAATTATCAACATCAATCTTACTGTATTTATTTAAAAAATTTATTCATTAATTTAAAAAAAAACTGTATATATTGGTCAACAATATAAGTCAAAATTGGAGTGATTTGGCCGGAAAATAACTGAAATATTAATTTTTTAAGAAACCACTACAAATTTTTAAATAGGCCTGACATTTTATGCATACAAAAGTGAAAAATACCCTGGCACTGAAAGGGTTAAATTTTTCAAATGGTATTTCATTGGCAATAAATTCCAATATTAATCTAACCAACTCTCCTCTGTTATGTTACAGCCAGTGGGCATCTATGCGCGCAAGTACGAGTGGGCGGGGGGCAAGGCGGGCGAGCGCGAGGGCGAGTGCTCGCTGTGGGTGCGTGCGGCCACGCTGGAGTTCGACGACGGCGAGTGGGAGTGTCAGGTGACCGGAAGCGACTTCACCACTCAGGACGCACTCACTTCGACGCCGGTCAGGTTGGTGGTTAGAGGTGAGAAACGTCTTGAAAAATATTATTGTAATTCATTTCTAGTATTTTTGTGAACAATTTTAACTGATGGTCTCATATATTTATTAATTAGTTTTAGTCTGACCAAGCAAAGAAGACATTCTTGGCAAGATCATTCATTGACAAGATGGGAAAATAGCATCAGCGCGTCAATATTGGTTCAAAAATTATAAATTTGGTCTCGAATTGTAGAAAAAACTCTTCTCCACAATCTAAGACAATATTTAACCTAATTTTATAACAATTTTTCAAGGATCAGCCCTTACAAATTCAATATCCTCCTATTATTATCACTTTCCGATCATTTCTTTGAGTGAGGAACCTTCGGCTGAAAAAAAAATTTGGACCTAGAATTTTGGACTTTATTTGAATGAAAATTGCTTTGGAAATACCAAGGGCATACCAAGGCCAAGGAAACACCTGTTCGTTTTTGCCAAAAGATTAATAAATAATGAAATGAATATTGACTGAGCTGGAGTCATTTTCTCATCTTGCCAGAATCAAATCGTATAAAACATTCTGCTCTACACTTTGAGACCAAATGTATAATTTTTGAACCAATATTGACCGAGCTGGAGTCATTTTCTCATCTTGCTTGGACAGACTACACCTAAAATTATAAAAACAACTTCTATGAAATAGATAAATAAGTTTCCAAGTTGAATCATAAGTTCCTCCTTATATACGAATACTATACTGAATTAAACATTGGGATAAAGCATGATAAACCTTCTTTAGTATATTATACTGCGAATACTTCTGAGCAATTACATCTACAAATATACGACGTCTTTTTTAATCCCATATGAGGAAATAGTTACGATACATCTCTGATCATTATTTTATAGTCTGTCCAAGCAAAGAAGACCCTCTGGCAAGATGAGAAAATGGCTCCAGCTCGGTCAACATCGATTAAAAACTTATAAATTTGAACTCAAATTGTAGGAAACATTTTGATCTACAATTTGAGACTAAATTCATAATTTTTGAACCAGTGTTGACCGAGCTAAAGTCATTCTCTCATCTTGCCAGAGGGTCTTCTTTCTTTGGGCAGACTACACCCATATCGCAGTGTAACAAAACAAGTTGTTTATCCTATAATTGATTATTTATAATTTCTGTATTGAATTACGTTGTGTTCCAATAGTTAATACGTTGTTATAGTTAAATCCTTTATTATAGTTAATACGTGCTCCACCCTGATACGAGAGTTTTCACCTTTCAAATATAGTACCAACACTATTGCAGTTCAACTTTCGCACGCACACGAACCCAGCACACATCAAACCCAGTCAGCATTTTTAATCAGCAAAGAGTGTTACCCTGTGCAACACCTCACCCCTTGCCATCGATTGCTATTTGGACTTGACTAAAGCGTTTGACAGAGCGACAGTGATCAGTAGGATAGGCGCTACAGTCTGTCCAAGCCAAGAAGACATGCTGGCAAGATGGGAAATGACTTCAGCTCGGTCTATATTGATTCAAAAATTATAAATTTGGTTTTACATTGTAGTGAAGAATGTTATCTACAATTTGGGACCAAATTTGTGATTTTTGAACCAATATTGATCGATCTGGAGTAATTTTCACATCTTGCCAGAATGTCTTCTCTGCTTGCACAGACTGTACCGGCATCACATCACTAATCAGCCGTGATTGACACTCAGTGCATCAGAAATGTTTCATTCATTTTATCCCCTTTGGACATGTCAGGGAACCGAATACATTGCAGCTAGATATATCAAACACCAATACAACTGGCGATTAACGAATGTCTCTTATCAAACCACAGCTCTGTCACGACAGTCTGAAACCAGTCTACAAACGAGAACAAGTTAGCTGAAGTTACTCTCCATTGATACGCTCTAATGGACCGACCGCCGACTGTCCTGACAGAGCTGGTCATCAATAACAATCATTCACCAACCGCCAATTCTGTTGGCTTCAGCTATGGGAGCCCATCTAGAGTGGTGCTGCTCCATTTCAGATAATATAGTCTGTCCAAGCGGAGAAGACCCTCTGGCAAGATGGGAAAATTACTCCAGCTTGGTCAATATTGGTTCAAAAAACACAAATTTGGTCCCAAATTGTAGATAACATTCTTCACTACAATTTAAAACCAAATTGATAATTTTTGAACCAATATTGACCGAGCTTGAGTCATTCTCCCATCTTACCAGAGGGTCTTCTTTGCTTGGACAGACTATAATTCTCTATTTAAACTGTATAATGTGTTTGAGATTCTCTTTGTAACTGGACTTCTCACTGCTCAATTTATTCTAGTGTAGTATAGTGTGTTCAAGCAAAGAAGACATTTTCGCAACATGGGAAAATGACTCCTTCTCGGACAATATGTGTTCAAAAATTATAAATTTGATCTAAAATTGTGGGAAACATTCTCATCTACAATTTGAGATCAAATTTATCGATATTGACCGAGCTGGAGTTATTCTCCCATCTTCCCAGAACGTCTTCTTTGTTTGTACAGAGTATATTCAAGCAACCTTTCAAGTACTGAACTGTTCATATCACTGGCGACTCGTGCCCATGAAACAGGTGAAGTGCTGTGCAGTGAAAGGTACGGTCACTTCACCTGTTTCGTGGACACGAGCCGCCAGCAGTGGTTCATATTCTATCTTGGAATTTCAACAGTTGAGACAAAAGTATCCAAACCCCCAACAAAAGATGTAGTTGTTATTAGCCTAAATTCTGTATCAGCTCACAGGTAAAAGGGGGGTGTAACAACCCCCTATCCGCTCCAATTAACCCTTATTGTTGAGCGTGTTAATTGTATACGGCTAGTAATTACTCTGTAAAAGGCCTAATCACTCGCTTCGCTGATTAATAAACACGTAATACAGGTGTATGTAATACAGGTACTTGAATAGGCCTATACGTATACAGGCGTGTATATAATACAGGCATATGTAATACATGTATTCGAATATACAGACATGTATATAATACAGGTAATAAAGGATTTACAATTTACTGGCTTGTAAAATACAGGTATAGTCTGTCCAAGCAAAGAATACATTCTGCCAAGATGAGAAAATGACTCCAGCTCGGTCAATATTGGTTCAAAAATTATAAATTCAGTCTTAATTGTAGAACTCTTTGAGTAATTTTGAAGTTGATATTGTGGTAGTTATCCATAATAAATAAAAAATTCAAGATGTTGTCAAACCACTGATTTATTAGAAAATTGAGACTCAATTTTCTAATAAATCAGTGGTTTGACAACATCTTGTTATTCCATTTATTAGTTGTAAAACAGAATGTTTTCTACAATTTGAGACCAAATTTATAATTTTCAAACCAATATTGACCGAGCTGGAGTCATTTTCCCATCTTGCCAGAATTTATTCCCTGTTTGGACGGACTATATATTGTTTCATAAAGGTATATTCAAATTTATATCATACATTTACATATACGTTGTATATGTATCACTGGCGGCTCGTACCCACGAAACAGGTGAAGTGCCCGTATCTTCTACTGTACAGCACTTCACCAGTTTCGTGGGCACAAGCCGCCAATGATGTAGAGAATAATGTGTAGGCCTGTACATAATCATAGAATTATGATTAGACAACATACACACGATTGTCCATGGTTATAACTATGTATATGCCGTATAATTACACTAATGGATTGATTTATTAGTTGCTTTCCCTCTGGCGGTCTGTTGGTGCATTGTATTATGCACCAATAATTAATAAATCAGTAGGTGTGTGGGATTTCGTGTACCGCAAGGAGAACAAATATGGCGCCAGATCATTTTCCTTAATTGTGACAACAATGGAATTATTTGCTTTTCGTAATTATTCATCCCTAATTGGTTGGAGGGTGCTTGATGCATTCCCTGTGGCTAAATGAGATGAGGTCGCGTTTTCGGTTTTTAGTAATTAATGCGGATTAATTTTTTAATACATTTTTTTAATGTTACAATTGCGACTTGATAGTAAGTATTTAAACAAAGGCGATAATGAGTGAGTGAATGAAAGATGATGAAAGTTTACATTAACATTTTCACTTCAAAAAACACTTCTCACTTTCAAAAATTCTGAATTTTGATTAATGTCTACTGTTCACAATAAATATCAAATAAAAAAATTGAATAAAAATGGCGAAAATAGAACGATATTTCACTGGCGACTCGTGCCCACGGAACAGGTGAAGGGCCGGTATCTTTCACTGTACACTCTATCATCAATCAATCAAATTGATTCACCATAGTCTGTCCAAGCAAAGAAGACATTTCGGAAAATTACTCCAGCTCAATATTCATTCAAAGATTATAAATTTGGTATTGAATTGTAGGAAACTTTATGATCCACAATTCGAGTGCAAATTTGAGTACGGTACCAATATTAACAACAACAATTAGGCCGGGCGTATGCTGAGACGCACGTGACGCAACCCACGCGAAGTAGCCAATCACAGCTCATATTGATGACAAGAAAAGAGCTGTGATTGGCTAGTTCGCGTGGAATGCGTTACGTGCTTCCCAGCTTACGCCCGGCCTAAAGACCCGCAAAGCATGTTCCGCAAATGCCTCAAGGTATAGTCTGTTGAAGCAAAACGGACCCTCCGGCAAGATGGGAAAATCACTCTAGCTCGGTCAATATTGGTTTAAGCATTATAAATGTGGTCTCAAATTGTAGAACAGATTGTTTAGATTTTCTAACAAATATTGACCGAGCTAGAGTCATTTTCCCATCCCTCCAGTGGGTCTTTTTTGCTCCAACAGACTATACCTTGAGGCATTCGCGGTACATGCCTCGCACTGTCGATACAGGCCTCAATAATAACAATAATATCAGCAAAACTGCATTATTATCGTCATAGGCCAAGAACGAAAACAACATCATCATCATCATCATCATCAACAACAACAAAGCAGCACTAATATCATATTAGTCAAAGAACTAAATCATCATCATCATCATCATCGTCATCATCAAGCAGTAGAAACAGCGTCATTCACATCAAAATCATGATAATAAATCAGCATCAGTAGTAATATCGACAACAGATCAAATAACTTGGTTGGAAGCCAAAGCCTGAATTCCTTGCTAAAACCGCGCCATACCCTGCGAATGCTGCACTCTAGAATCGTCTGTCCAAACAAAGAAGACATTCTGGCAAGATGGTAAAATGATTTCCAGCTCAGTCAATATTGGTTCAAAAATTATGAATTATGGTCTAAAATTGTGAAAATATTCTAATCTACAACTTGAGACAAAATTTATAATTGTTGGACCAATATTGACCAAGCTGGAGTAGTTTTCCCATCTTGTCAGAATGTCTTCTTTGCTTGGACAGACTATAACACCGTCATACCATGCAAATGCATACTGGAATACCTGTGTTGATGTTCAGTGATGTAGATTCGTGTTTGATCGCGCCGAAATTGAACGATTTGTTTAATCGCTGCTGATTTATATGAGCTTTTTGGGGCTTGTGACGCCACCCAGTCAGTCATCTGACGTTTTGTATGACGAATGACTAGTCTCTGGTAGGACGCGGAATGCGTCACTCTTCTCTCTCACAACTCTCTTTCTCCTTTTCTTATTTCTCTTTCTCTTCTTTCTCTCACTCCATTTCCTGTTGACAAACACTTATACAGGGTGTTTCAGGAGGAATGTTCAATACTTCTCAGGCTGATTCCTTAAACCTAGTAGACAAAAAAGTTCCATGGGACAAACCTCAACTAAATCGGCACTTAACACAAATGTTTCACTTGTGCTATGTTTTGTGTATTTTGCGATTTTTGAATGCTATTTCTAAGATTTGGGTAAGATTTACACAATCGCCGCCTTCAACTTTTTCTTTAGAATCCGACTCTCTTCAACTTCCATTAATAAAAAATACAAATTTATTATTCCTCTTCCAGTTATAACCCTTATTGTTGAGAAAATGGCGTTTTTTAGTATATTTTTCTCATTATCTCGATAACCGTTGAAGTTATACATCCTTCAAACTGGTTTCAATTTCTCAGCTGATTTTACATAGGAATTGATTATTTTAGAACCTGAGTGAAGCCTCTAAAAAATTAGAGAAATTAATATTGTTTGAAAAATCACAGTTTTCCGCTTTTGTTATCTCGGTAACAAAGCGTTTTTGGGGTTTCTCCCATGGAACTTTTTTGTCTACTTGGTGTAAGGAATCATCCTGAAAAGTATTGCACATTCCTCCTGAAACCTCCTGTATGACACTTTCCTCTCTCTCACGACTTTACTTTCTCTCTCTATTTCTATTCATCTCTCTCTTTCTAACTCTCTCACTCTCTGACTCTCTTTCAGTGTATACTTGTGGCTCGTATCCATGAAACAGGTGAATTGCCCGTATCTTTCACTGTACAGCACTTCAACTGTTTCGAAGACACGAACCGCCAGTGTCTCTCACTCTGTCTTCCTAACCAAATATTCCTCCCAAACACACTCTCTCTTCCTCTATGTTTCATTTTTCTGTCTCTATCAATCTCCCACTCTCTTATACTGTTTCTCTATCCCTATCGAAAATCTAAATCAAGGTGGAAGGATTAGAATACTAAATAGACCTTTGTATATTAGTCTAGGAAATAGACGTGAGAATTTTGTAGGTACAGAGTAAAAGCATCAATCATAAAAATAAAATTACAATCAGAACCACGCGTAGTCTCTCTTGAATTGTCACCCATTAGTTCCTAGCTCATCCGATAGATGGCAGCAGCAACAGGGTCGAATAGTACAACTCCCACCTACAAGCTCCGCCTGCTGGCTCCTCATTGGCAAACGATCAATGCTCCACGTAGTTCATAATTCCCCGCTAGATAGCTGCAGTTACTGGGTTGGATGCGATTTTTCATATTCCGCAGCTGCAAGCTCCGCCCTACCACACTCCTTGTTCTCTGTCGACCAATCCGGTGAGAGCAGGCGTGGCGAGCTGGTGGGAGGTACTGTATTTCAACCCAGTATCTGCTGACATCTATCGGCAGAGTTTCGAACTACGACAATTCTTGACAAATTAGACAGAGCTGGAATGTTTGTGCAAAGAGAATACAATCTACCACTGGCAGCTGGTACCCATGTAAAAGGTGAAGTGCCCGTATCTGTTACTGTACTGCACTTCACCTGTTTCGTGGGCACGAGCCGCCAGTACAATCTACATAATTATTAGAAATAGATTAATGCCGGGTTTTTCCAAGCACACTCAAATTTGAGGGGTCTTCAAATTTTGATGAACAGCTGAACAGCAGATGAACAGCATTTTCTATGATTAATATAGGAGATGTAGTAAAGTGTAGTAAACTTGAGGGTCCCTCAACGGGCATAAGAGTAGTATTAAATATAAGTAGAATATAATTGATGAATAGAATGAAAAATCAAATACCCTTTTAAAAACTTTAGAAACAGTATTTTACAACAGACATGTTTCAGGACTCAGCCCATTCTCAATGTGATTAAAATAATATTGAAATAACAAACTAAACAAGATTAAAATATAATGCCCGGTTTTTCCAAGTACACTCAAATTTGAGGGACCCTCAAGTTTACTACACTTTACTACATTTCCTATACTTATCATAGAAAATGTCAGCCGTTCATCAAAATTTGAGGGTCCCTCAACTTTGAGTGTGCTTGGAAAAACCCGGCATAAGTCTTTAATTTTCAAGTAGATTAGGCCTATACTTTGTGTGGAAAAAGGCTTTGTTTTAATCTGGATCTGGTAACTTACGTAATTTTTTCCAATATTCTTATATGCCTCTTCTCTTCAATAATCTACATAGATCTATCTATTTGTATACAGTACAAGTATTTCTAATGAGTTTTCAGTAGAGTGACATTAATATTGTTATCAAATGCTCAAGTGTACGCGATAAATAGATTTCACATGGATATAGATTTATTTCAGTTGAGCTGATTGATTCCTGCGGAATATTGCCATCAATAACATAATATCAATTTTTCTAAAATCAAAATATTGAGAATATTACTAGAGTAGAGTATTATCCATATCTTACAAAATACTTCTATTCAAATATTACAAAACCAATTACTATTGATATAGTAATATTAATAGTGAATACAAAATATTGAGTTTAGTATTAGTTGTTTGCTGAATGAAGAATTGAAGAGGATATAGTATTGACATATTGCGTGTTTTCAATATTGTTATAACTATGGTTCCATAATACCGGATACTAATTTCTGGGACACATGTCGAATTATTTGGCAAAGCGTAAAAAATAAGTAAATAATATAATTTGCGCGTCAATAAAAGGCTTTGTTTTAATCTGGATCTGGTAACTCACATGATATTAATTACGTGGTTATATTGGTAGGATTACCAATTCAAGTCTTTAAACAGTTTTTTATATTCATTTTATTTGATTTTCGTTCTATTTGTTTCAGTTGCTCCCCAGAGGCCCCGCATAGAACATAGGGGTGCTCAGGTGCTTCCCGCGCACAACGTGACGGTGCGTGCGGGAGTGCCCTCACACATCAAGTGCCTCAGTCGCTACGGCAATCCACCACCGGTTATCAAGTGGATACTTGGTGAGTTACTGATCAAATATTACAATAAAAAAATAATTTTCAAATGGATCACTAAAAAAACCTGGCAATAAATCATGAGCAAGATCACAGATGTTCTCTTGGGGAAAAGCCATTTTCCCAGATAAGTGAAGGATATAGTCATAATTATTATTCATTTATTTATTCATTGTTAAATTGCAAATGTTTGATAGAACCAGTACAACACCAATAATCAAATTCCATCATAATTTTCACGTGATAATTTGTTAGTCAGTCTTTCGAATAGAGGTATTCATAATAAATGAAAAGAGAAGGTGTTGTTAAACCACTGATTTATTAGAAAATCGAGATATCGGAGATAACATTTGAAATTTTTCCATGTATTTGGCTTTAGTAGCTTTACTAGTAGCTTTCTATTAATCTCAAATAGTGTTCTGTTTGCTGTTTAAATCGCAACTTTGTGATTTTTATATCGCCCTTTGGGGAGGAGCATGTCTACTGTCTAGGCCAATAAAAAAATAATAGGCTAATGGAGTACGTTCACTCTGATTGGTTCAAGGGTCTACCAATAGCGGTGCTTGACTGTTAGTATAGATACTACCATACTGGTGCTCTGTACTATAATTTTTAGTTTTAAATTGATAATTATTGCGTGGTAACCAAAACCGGCATCTCGATTTTCTAATAGATCTGTTGTCTATATATATAAAAATATATAAATTCTTTTAATCACTAATTATCTTTTTTAGATGACAAGGACGTGACGTCTCTTAGTAACCAGACCAACTCGCCGGAAACGGACAATCCAAGGACGTGGTTGGCTGTGTCTGTACTCAACTTGACCTTGGCCAAGGACAGAAATGGGCGGAGTTTGCAATGCATTGCCCTACATGAGTCTTACCCTTCAAGATCGATGACCGTGGATGCTAGGATAGATGTCACATGTGAGTGTATCTTAAATATTGTTTTTATATTAATTTTTCTTGAATCATTGTGATTCTATAGCAATGTTTTTTTTTGTATATCTCTAATAAAGCTGTTTTACTGAGGATTGATGTGAATTAGGTCAAAATGAGTCAAATCTAACTCATTGAGAGATAAATTGATTTGAATATTGATTGTTGCATGAATTCCTTTTTGTAATTATAGTATCTTTTCTAGGAGTCGGATCTCACTAGACGTCAAAACTGTAATCGATAGTAGATAGTAGATAGTAATAGTAAATAGTAAATAGTAAAATAGTAAAATAGTAAATACTAGATAGAAAACTGAAACGATAGTAGAAACTGATTAGCAAAAATACCAAAGCAAACCAAGAGCAAAGTCCGGTGAATAGTTATTTGTGCATCTAGGGACTAAAGTGCAACTTTTTTCCCTGAGGGGAAGATGTTGTTGCCCGAGGCGTAGCCGATAGTTTTTCACCTTATATTTTTGTTGAATTTTCCATAATAAGACAAATTTGGATTTATTAATAGATGTATGGAGAATTCTGACAGCTAATTGCAAAAATAATTTCGAATTTGAACGTGCCTTTAATGGATTATTGCCTTCTGAAATTTTGGGAGAAACCCATAGATTTCTGTTATTAGAATCCAAATAAACTGGTTAAAAGAATTAAATCAATTAACAGGATTTTTGTTTAGGGCACAGTTCAGAATTTAGGTGGATTCTGATTCAATTTCCGATTCCTGATTTCTTTTGATTGAGTAATCATCATCATCATCATCATCATTATAATCATCATCATCATCATCAAAAAGCAGCTTTATTTCTATCATCACTTTCGCACAAGTTCCCAACTGATGACAGCTTTATCAGCAACAACAAAAACATGACACCTTCACAAAATCACAAAAACATTCTCCTACCCTCATCTGTTATACATGAGCAACTCCCCTTTCAAAGTTGAACAATGTACCAGTATAGTCTGTCCAAGCAAAGAAGACATTGTGGCAAGATGGGAAAATGACTCCGGCTCGGTCAATATTGGTTGAAAAGTTATTAATTTGGTCCCAAATTGTAGATAAGAATTATTTCTACAATATGAGATTTAATTTATTGTATTTAAACCAATATTGATAGAACTGGAGTCACTTTCCCATCTTGCCGGAATGTCTTCTTTGCTTGGACAGACTATAGCATTGAAGGTGACTTGTGCAGCTTGTTTATGATTGCTGAGAAAGAGAAAATACGACAGTCATCTTCTGAATTCACTCGCAAATGAGCTTCACACTTGACTCTCATCATTTTCCGTCTTTCTTCCTGTTATTACCTTCTCGTTTTCCATTTACTTTCTATATTCTGTCCAAGCAAAGAAGACCCTCTGGCAAGATGAGAAAATGACTCCAGCTCGGTCAATATTAGTTCGAAAACTATTGATTCGGTCTCAAATAGTAGATTAGAATGTTTCCGACTATTGAGACCGAGTTCATAATTTTTGAACAAATATTGACCGAGCTTGAGTCATTTTTTCATCTTACCAGAGGGTCTTCTTTGCTTGGACAGACTATTCTTTCCTGCTCATTTTCTTCAATCATTCATCTTTCAGTTACTCTTTCTCTTCATTTTTCTTGCTTTACATAATTTATATCACTTATATGATATATATCATATATCATTTACCACCTTTATATCATTTTCAGTTTCTGTTATTGTTTTTTCTATTGTTATTAATATTATTACTAATATTATATTATTATTATTAATATTATTTTTCGAGTTGTTATGAAGGTTATTTTGTGGCATTTGTCCATCGAAGCTTCATAAGAAATATTGATTCAATTGATTAATAAAATCAAATACCCTTTTTAAAAACTTTAGAAGTGTTTGATGTAATAATATCAAGAATTCCAATCAATAGCACATATAAGAATGAAGAAACTTTTACGTTTCCGAAAGTATCAAGTCTAAGAAAACAAAATTTAATCCTTAAATCAGATTTAGTATTATTAGGCTAATAATATTGAGTTATCAATTCAACTTTAAACTCCCCTTCAATATATCTTACTTGTTTTTGACATGTTTATGTATTTTATTTGCTCCTTTTCACTTATATTTTTCTTCTTGGCCATTCTTGTCTGTTATTTTATCTAGAACAAGACATCACTGGCGGCTCGTACCCACAAAACAGGTGAAGTTCCCATACATTTTACTGTACAGCACTTCACCTGTTTCGTGGGTACGAGCCACCAGTGCAAGACATACAGTGGTTATAGAATTTTTCTCAACTACTAACCTCTCATAATCAACAAGTTTTTCTCTTTTTTCTTCAAATTTAATGTTCTGCACTTCTCTACTCTCCTCTCAACGACCAGTTTAACGATTTTTTTCTGTTTTCTATCACATAACACAATTTTTACCACGAGTGGAAACTGTCATCCGAATGTTTTATAATCATTAATTAGTATTTAGTTTGAACAAGCAAAAATAAGTTCTCAGGCTCAATTCAAGTTAGTATTAATCGAGGAATAAAGCTCCTATAATTTTATCTTTTCTTCATTCCATTCTCTTCTTCATTCTTTCTACTTTTTATATTTCCTTCTCTTACTTTTCCACTTCTCCACTTTTAGGTTACCTGCTATTACTATTCTAATATTGAAATATAATCTCTTATTACTATTCTAATATATAAAATCTAATATTGTTAAAAATAATTCAATCCTTCCATTAATCACGTCCAACTCCCTACCTAACAAATTTCCTCTCATGTCCTCTCTCTTCTCCCACCATATTTCCTTCTCTTTTTCGACCTCCGCCACTTTTCCATATGGCGCAGAATGTACACACAGAGATAACAAACACTCTTGTCAACCAGCAGACTCCATTCAGCGGTGAAATTTCAAAAGCGGGTAAGCGACAACCGAGTTGCCTGGTACAAGTGTACTTCACCCCGGTACATCTTACTTTTCCTCTCTCTCTCTCTCTCTCTCTCTCTCTCTCTCTATTTCTGTCTCTCTTTCTATTTCTATCTCTCTTTCACTTCCTCTTTCCATTCGATAAGTCTCTCTCTTTTCCTTTCCCTCTTTTCCTCTCTCCGACTCTTCCTCCTCCCTCTTATAAGACACTCTCCATCTTTCATAGTTGAGTGTTAACAGGAGAGATGTCTTTGAACATCCCTCTCCAAGCATAAACAAGTTATTAATATGTTATATCTAATGTTATGTCTAATATCTATGTTATGCCTAATTTTATATTATGCTATGTAGCTATATAGCTATTTAATATACAGAGTGTTTCAGGAGGAATGTGCAATACTTCTCAGGCTGATTCCTTACACCAAGTACACAAAAAAGTTCCATTGGACCAACCCCCAAAAACGCTTTGTTACCGAGATAACAATGTCGGGAAATTGAGATATTTCAAAACATATTAATTCTTCTAATTTTTTAGAGGCTTCACTCAGGTTCTAGAATAATCAATTCCTATGTAAAATTAGCTGAGGAGTCCAATGAAACCAGTCTGAAGTCTGTAACTTCAACGGTTATTGAGATAATTGGAAAAATATGCTTAGAAACGCCATTTTTCAACAATAAGGGTTATAACTGGATAAGGAATCATAAATTTGTATTTTTTTATTAATGTAAGTTGAAGAGAGTCGGATTCTGAAGAAAAAGTTAAATGGCAGCGATTGTGTATATCTTACCCAAATCTCAGAAATAGCAATCAAAAATCGCAAAATTTGACAAAACATAGCACAAGTGATAAATTTGTAATTAGTAGCGATTCTGCGATTTTTAATCGCTATTTCTGAGATTCCTTCCGCTAACCTTCAGTCCGCTAGCGCTATCCGGTCGTGGGTTCGAATCCCACCATAGGCATGGTCGTTTAACCACTTCATAAATCACCCTCGCACTCTCCATTACCCACGCACGAGTAAAATTGAATACTTATGTGGGCATCATCCGCAAAAAAAAATTCAATTGTAGTTTCGATGTACTCCAAAAAGGTTCTATTGTTCGTTCTATCAGAAATGTATTTATTCATTTTTAGCGTAGGTGGTTTTATTTTTACTGTAGTTCGAGTGTTATCAGCTCTGTGTTGATTTTGTTGTTGTAGAGGATGATTTCTTGATTTATGACGAGCTGCTGAGTGTAACATTCAGTTTTGTTTTTTGTCAATTTTGTTGTTAAATTTTTCAATGCTACAGTATTTCTTTTCTTTTTCTTAGTTCAATTTTCCTTCAATATTCTTTCAAATATCTGTTACTTAATTTTTTCGAGCATTTAGTTTACAATAAATTATAAATATTTATTGAAATTCAATTATTTTTTGTAATGTAATCTTTACTATTCTATTTTGTGATGTGCAAAGGGTTTTTCTAGACCTATCACAAAATGAAAAAAAAATCAATTGATAAATCTCACTCTCACTCAATTACTCTTTCTTTCTCTTACACTCCCCCTTTTTCTATTTCCCTCTCTCTCTGTCTCTCTCTCTCTCTCACTCCCTCTCTTTTCTTCTCACTCATTCTCACTCTCTCTTTCTCACTCACTTCGTATTCCCCTCCCTCTTCTATCTCTACAATTTCCCTATCATACAACCTCATGCGATAGATGAGAATGGAGCCGAACAGGGTGTTCAAGGAAGGAGAGGGTTGTTGATGGGAGGGGGTTTTTGTGGGAAGGGGGGTGTTGATTTCCCAGGGGGCTTTTCGAGAGTGTAGTACCGAGCATTGCGCCACTCATAGTCACCTCGATATGACAACCCGGGTCCCTTCCTTTGATCTGTTCATACTGCATCTCATCCTATTATCTATGCCTCCTCCTCCTCCTCCTCCTCCTCCCTCCTCCTCCTCCTCCTCCTCCTCCTCCTCCTCCTCCTCGTATTCTTACTCCTTCATACATTTTTTCCATACTGTTCTTCTACCTCCTTTCTGTCCAGCTCCTCTACATGAATATATTTATTTTTCTAGAATTATAAAACCTAGTCAGAGACTAATAAGCTATTTTGTTTCAACTTGAATTGCTACGAGTCAATGAATAATCAGGTACAACCCATTGGTTTAGCCTTCTATAGGATCCTTCATATGATGGGATTTTTTGACCATTAGTTCTAATATCCTGACCTTCTCCTCTTCAAATATTCTTTCTCCATTTTGCTAGTTTCTCTAATATCTCGATCAAAAATCGCAAAATCGCTACTAAACACAAATTTTTTACTTGTCAATTTTGCGATTTTTGATCGCTATTTCTGAGATTTGGGTAAGATCCACACAATCGCCGCCATTCAAAACTTTTTCTTCGGATTCCGACTCTCTTCAACTTCCATTAATAAAAAATACGAATTTATGATCCCTTATCCAGCTACTTTATAACCCTTATTGTTAAAAGATGGTGTTTTTTAGCATATTTTCCCAACTATCTCAATAACCGTTGAAGCTACAAACTTCAAACTGGTTTCATTGCATTCCTCAGCTAATTTTACATCGGAATTGATTATTTTAGAACCTGAGTGAAGCCTCTTAAAAATTAGAAAAATTAATATGTTTTGAAAAATCTCAATTTCTCGACATTGTTATCTTGGTAACAAAGCGTTTTTGAGGGTTTGTCCCATGTAACGTTTTTGTCTGATTGGTGTAAGGAATCAGTCTGAGAAGTATTGCACATTCCTCCTGAAACACCCTGTATACGAACTTTACCCTTTGATTTGGATAATATGATCCTAATAGAGGAAGATTGCCAATTAGCCTATATAATGATCAAATAATATTTCTATAATTTTCGCATTTATATTATTTATACTACTTTCTGTTGAAATGTTTTCGATAATAATGAATATAGCCAATCAGATCAGCATAATAAATTTATAAATAAATGAATAAATTATAATAAATAAATTAATAATATGTAATCAGTAATACCAAAGAGGAATAGGATATCAAATTTTATTATTCTATTACTACATTGCAATCTAGGAACAAGCTGTAATGCTCAGCTCAGTTGTTATCTACATGCATAGAGAAATTTAATCTGATTTAATCTCTCTCCTTTCTTACTAATTTTTCCTTCATCCACTTCTCTTTCGGTCTCCTTCATCTCTCCATCATTCTTTTCTTCTTCATCTTTCTCTTTCTTTCCATCTTCCTCCTTCCAACCCCTCCTTATGCTTTCTCTCTCACCTCCCTCCTACACTTTTCCTTCCACCCTCTTTTGTCCCTTCTTTCTACCTTCTCCTCCTCCTCCCTCTCTCTCCATCGCTTCTCTCCTCTCTTTATTCTCCTTATTCTTCCCCCCCAACCCTATCTTACCTCTTCCTTTCACCCTATCTTCCAACTTTTCACCTCACAACCAATTCACACCCGGCTTTTTTCAAGTCATCGCATGTCACATTGCATCAGGGAAATATATCTCACAACCCCCCCCCCTCACCAGTAACATCATGAATAGTCCGTCCAAGCAAAGAAGACATTCTGGCAAGATGGTAAAATGACCAGAGCTCGTTCAATATTGGTTCAAAAATTATAAATTTTGTGTCAAATTGTAAATCAGAATGTTCTCTACACTTCAAGACCAAATTCATAATTTTGGAACCAATATTAATCGAGCTGGATTCATTTTACCATCTTGCCAGAGTGTCTTCTTTGCTTGGGAAGACTTTAACACACTGCCGTATATGTGGTTTGGGAAGAAGGATGAAGAATGAGGAAGAAGTAATAAGGAATGAGGAAGAAGGAGTAAAGGAAGAAGGAGTAAAGGAAGAAAGAAATATTAGAAGGAAGGAGAGAGGAGGTGTATATCACACAAAAAACCTTATAACCCAACAGAATATTCTACATCTTGTGAACTTATTTCAGCGAATAATATTGTATCTGCTTTGAATTCTGAGTTGTGATTCACTTGAGAGAATATGTGTTCGGATTTTGTCATGTAAACAAGATTCTTCTCTTAGCGTTTGATCTTGTATACATACTTTGATCTCTTACGATTTGAAAAAGTAATGAAAGAAGTTTATAAAAATTGATGGTCATGAATATAGAAGTGGTGCTAGCATCATAATATTATGAAGCACATGACCAGTATATGATTTATTGAGTATTTATATTAAGATTCATTGGGTAGAGCCCTTGTGTCAACAGTTTGATCACCAATTAATTTGATACATTCATTACGATACAATTGTATAATTTTAATACGTGGAATAATTGAGTTCATTGATATGTCTTGAGTAGTATTATGTATCAAATGAGAAAATCAACTACCACGATAATTCCCCATCAAGGGAAATTGTGGTTATGTCGGCTGAGGAACTTACTCGGAACTCCCCACAAATAAGCAATACGATAATAATAATGTATCAAATTTCAAACTCTTCCGTATAGATGAATTATTAATAATCTCTCGTATAGTTTTCATTATATTGAATCGATACCAACCAATTATCTCATAACTTGGACTTCTTGGACAGAAATATAATATTTAATGAAAAGATTAGATGAAATTCACTAGAAAAAAACGAGATACAGGTTTCGGTTGCTACACCATTATCAATCTCTGGTACGTTATTTTTCTATAAATCTGTCGTTTCACAATATCTTGTACTGAATTCTTATTCAATATGAATAACTACCACATCATATCATCTTCAAAACTACTCAACAAATATAATATTGAGTTTATAACACATTTGTGTATTGATGAATGTTCAATACTACTGTATTCAATAATTTCCGATCGTGGATTAGTGCTTCGAGTGTTATCGTTGTGTTTGGCTCCATGAAATTTGAAGATTTTTACCAAAATTCCAACAACTTTGTTTGATATCAAGAACTACAATAATAATTTCCCATAATGGGAAATTTTGGTTATGTCGGTAGTGGAACTTCTTCGGAACTCCCCACAAATAAGCCATACGATAATAATAATAAGAATACTACTGTATAATTTATTTACATTTAAAAATGGCTGAAACCGCGGAAAATGTTATGCGAAATGAAAATTTTTGAAAAGGGTAGGCTTCTTTGATCTTCATTAATTGAAAGTTTTGATAAATACAGTAGCCCTAAGAAAGAATAATAGTATTGGAAAATTTTACTGTACTTTAAGAAACTCTAACGCTGAGGCCGCACTGCCGATGGGTAGAGCCTGGAGGGTGGAGGGTAGTTAGTAAATCTATAGAACATACACACCATCCACAGTAATACATCGTATGAATGGTATTACGTCATTCTGTTTTTTGAGGTTATGTTGTCCATATTTAAGAATTTCAAGATGGCGGCTAAACACATACCATTCATACGATGTATTACTGTGGATGGTGTGTATGTTCTATAGATTTACCAACTACCCTCCACCCTCAAGGCTCTACCCACCGGCAGTGCGGCCTCAGCCTAACAGAGTGAATGGATAAGTTTATTCTCATTTTGTTGGTGTAATTGGAAGCATAACAGAGAATGAAGATGTTCAATAAAGTTTCCAAATTGACAGTTTTGATCAATTTTTCCACCAATAATTCATTTTACCAGCTACTATATCTAGCAGTGAATACTTACAATGATCTGAATGGATACCAGAGAACGAAATGTAGAGTAAAACTTCCAAATCGACAGGTACTGTATATATATATTTTAACGGGTTTACCGGGTACATCCGATCTGTGAACTCACTTACTTGGGTAAGTTGACGTTTCGTCGCCATCTCAGACGACATCCTCGGAACAGACTGACTAGTTAGTCAGTCTGTCAGTCTAGTCAACTAGTAAGTGAGTTCACAGATCGGATGTACCCGGTAACCCGTTAAAATATTCATCCATCCGCGAAATTTAAAAGTAAACATATATATATATATAGTACTGTAATATATTTCTCCACTAGCATACAATTGCTGGTGAGAGTAATTTTTGCTGTTATGTATCTTACCATCATCTATATTGATCAGTGAATACTTACAATAATCTGAGTCGCTCCCAAAATACCGGATGATTCGTATTGACATGACGGATTGGTTGGAAAATCTGAGCTACACTCGCGGATATCTGCAGCAACCAATCGACCTTATCCGCTCTGAAGGTATCTAATCTCTTTGAGTATGAATTTCAATATTCTATTATAACTTAGCAAACATCCCTATCCTCCTATAGTCTGTCCAAGCGAAGGAGACATTTTGGCAAGATGGGAAAATGACTCCAGTTTGATCAATATTGATTCAAAAATTATCGATTTGGTCTCAAATTGTAGATCAGAATGTTTCCTACAATTTGAGACCAAATTTATAATTTTTAAACGAATATTGATCAAGATGGAATCATTTTCCCATCTTGCCAGAATGTCTTCTCTGCTTGGACAGACTACCAGCCAGGGGATAATCCTTTGAGCCCTCGGAAAACGCGTAAGAAGAGGGAAAAACGTGAAGTATTAGAAGAAAAGCGATTTTCGATTTTCCTCTTGTCGCATTTTTTTGGGAAGATTTTCTCGTACATCAAAGTTGCCTGCCATCCTTCAAAGAAAAACCACCATTCCGATTTGGATTATTTTTTGTACTTAGGTATAATCCTTCTTCAGGAAACGATATTCAGCAGAACAAACATTCGAAAGATTTCCTCGATTTGAAATCGGAGAGGGAAACGTCTGAGTTGAGTTTCCCAATTACCAAGCTTATTATTTTTTACCAGTGATACAGTAAACAGATATCAAGCCGTGATGATAATTAGATACGTCAATTTTTTTTAGAACTCTGTACTAGTTTTTATTCAATTCAGACTCCTCGAATATGTTTGAATGTATTATTGTTACCGAGTAGGATTATAAAAAAATTGGTTTCAAAAAATCAAATAATTTGGTTTTAGATCTCAAGGGCCCACAACATTAAAAAAATACACAAAAATAAAACAAATACACAAAAATAGAATGTTATCATACAACGCAATGTCTTGATAAAATTCACAAGATGATTTATTTGCCACCTACATGATTATTTCAAAACAATCTGAATTGTTCCATTCAAAATGTACAATCTGTATTATAAAATACAATCTGTTCGTATCACTTCAAAAACCTTTTAACTAGGACTTTTTCAGCCTTATTGATTTGAACCTATCATCAATCAAAGGCATACATACTGGATCCTTCTGAGACGATTGAAATCTAACTAGCAAGATCATGTGACAATTTTAAAATAATAAAATTTGAAAAACCTAGAATCTGTATTAACCACAATACAGTAGAGAGAAAATTGTAAGCAAAAGGCGGTCACAGTATAACAATATATCTACATAAGTATAACAATATAGTAGAACAATTCCCACATTGAGGTTGAAAATACAAAATAAACTTTGGTTTTCCAAAAAAAAAAGATGAGAAAAGGTCAATGCCATTTTCAAAATTGGGAAAAAAAGGATCAGCTGTCATTATTTTTCAACAATGAGTAAGACAACACAAGAATTCTGAAGAGATTGGCTGACAAGAGAGAAAGATGCGAATGTATTCATAGTCACCTTGCTTTTATTTTCCTTCTTTTTCCAATCTTACTTTCTCTATACATCCATTTCTTTTCTTATTCCTGATCCACTTCCTCTCTCTCTCTCTCTCTCTCTCTCATTCTCTCTCTCTCTCTCTCTCTCTCATTCTCTCTCTCTCTCTCTCTCTCTCTCAATCTTTTCCTAGCGTATTCCCTCTTCTTCGTAATAATCATTCAGCTTTCGCTTTTATCGTCCTTTTCCTTGCAGTTTTACCACCTTTTCATCCTTCCACTTCAACTTCCTTCGTTTCTTCTTCTTCTACTGCTTTTCGTCCTCCTCCTCCTCCTCCTCGCCCTCCTCCTCCTCACCCTCCTACTCCTCCTCCTGCTCCTCCTCCTCCTCCTCCTCCTCCTCCTCCTCCTCCTCCTCCTCCTCCTCCTCCTCCTCCTTCTCCTTCTCCATCTCTACTCCTCCTCCTCATTTCCTCTCCTTCTCCTCCTCTCCTCCTCCTTCTCCTCCTCCTCCTCATCCTCCTTCTCCTTTCCTCCTCCTTCACCTCCTCCTTCTTCTCCTCCTTCTCGTCCTCCTTCTCGTCCTCCTTCTCCTCCTCCTTCTCCTCCTCCTTCTCCTCCCTCCTCCTACTCCTTCTCTTTCTCCTTCCTCCTCCCTCCTCTCTCCTCCTCTTCTCCTCCTCCTCCCCTCCTTTTCCTCCTCCTTCTCCTCCTCCTTCTCACCCTCCTCCCCCCTCCTCCTCCTCCTCCTCCTCCTCCTCCTCCTCCTCCTCCTCCTCCTTCTTCTTCTTCTTCTTATTCTTCTTCTTCTTCCTCTTCTTCTGCTTCTCGTCCTCCTTGTCCTTCTCTTCCTTCTACTGCTTCTCCTCTTCCTCCTTATTATCTTCCTCCTCTCTCTCCTTCATTCTATTTCTCGCCTTCCTCCTCCTCACCCTTCTTACTTCTTCCTCCTCCTCATCCTTATCATCATTATTATAATTATCATTCTCTTGTATTTTCTGTACTCCCACATCGGTTCAAAACAAACAACGAAAAAGCCAAAAGCCTAATTATTTCGTAAATATGGCTCAAAAAAGATAAAAAAAACATTCGAATTTCCTTAGAGAGCATTCCTGTTTTTTCTCAAATGAGAATCTTCTTCTCTCTTGACAGGACAAGATTCATTCCTCTCTGTAGAACGGACATTTTTCTCCAGCCTTCCTAATGATTCTATTGTACCTTGGTGATTCACAAACATAAAAGACCATGCAAAATCATTATTTACGATTAAATTTTCCTTTTCCATTCTTATAAACATTAACAAAAAAGACAGTTTCCATACGGTTCAATTGAAATAATTTGGAAGAAATTTCTACTTTGTTAATAGGCCTATATGAACAAAAATATTTTTCAGTGTGACAAGGGTAAGGTTTACTCTGAAAATACAACTCAATTTAGGAGAATTCGGCATTTCGCTAACGACATTTTCTCTTTATTATTGCTTGAGAAACACAATGATGATACTCGAATCATTTCTTATCGGAACACTCTGTATACTTCGTTGAATACTCAAAAATTCATCTTAGAATGCATGAGGAGCTAAAAGATACATTGATAAAACACTGTAACATGTATCAATAAATTATGAAATATGCTAAATTTAAACATTTTCTTGTGAAAGCTTATAAAACTTAGCCTAATTTAAATATGAAAAACGGTTTTTTCGATTAACATCAAAACTAAGTGTAGGACAGTAAACCAATTCAAAATTTTTGTAGTGAATGAAATTCGATCCGATACTTACCAAATTAAAGTCTCTATGTTAAATGGCAACGATCAACGAAAGATATATTCTTGAAAGAAATTGAAATTAGACAAATTATTTGAAAAATTCTACTGTAAAATATAATAGCGTGAAAAAGATGAACACACTTCAACTATACCTACCTTTCCTTGTTCTAGTTATGACAATATCCTAGATAACTACACACACAAATCTTCACACATAGGCCTACATAAATTCACACAAACACAGAACTACTCTCACAATTTTACACACACCAAAATTCACACAAACTCACATCCACACGCTTACTAATTTACACACACGGATCTACACAAACACATATTCACACACAACATAAATTCTCTCACATACACACACACACACCAACAAATTGATTACTATAGCCAACGTAAACAGTAGGGCGGCCGCAAGGTATCATCGGGGCGCCCTGTATTTTGCACCCACGATTTTATTCATGTATAAAGGACCGACACAACACATTCCAAGACCAAGGCACCATAGACCATTCTAATGTGCCATAACATAAACACATAGCCATAGCCATAGTCTGTCCAAGCAAGGAAGACATTCTGGCAAGATGGGAAAATGACTACAGCTCGGTCAATATTGGTTAAAAAATCATGAATTTGTTCTCAAGTTGTAGAGCTGAATGATTTCTACAATTTGAGACCTAATTTCTAGGTTTTGAAGCAATATTGATCAAGCTGGAGTCATTTTTCCATCTTGCCAGAATGTCTTCTGTGCTTGGACAGACTGGTAGCAGCGTTTTGTGTAAGAGCTGTAAACAAACGCTACTTGGCTACAAGTACACACATAAAGTGCTGAAATGAGAGCGAGCAAGAGAGAGAGTAAGAGAGAGAGAAACAGAGTGAGTGAGTAACAGTGAGTAAGGGAAAGCCAGGGTGAGAGATGTTGAGAGAGAATGTACGTGAGAGAATAAATGAGTAGTCTAGTGTAGCCTCGGCTACATAACATAAAATGCTGAAATAAGAGAGATTGAGAGTGAGTGAAAGAGAGCGAGAGAGAGAGATTGATTGATTGATTGATCATGATTGATTGTTTGAGAGAAAGATTAGATTAGATTACTTTATTCAAATAGATAACAAAATTCGGCTTAGATTGTACATTGTAATGTAATAAATTGGTAAAAAAATTATCCTATAGAGAGAGAGATTCAGATTCAGATTCAATCACTTTATTCATGTAGATTACATAATACAGTAATTCAAATCCCATGCTGTGAGAATAAAAAAAAATGAAAATTACACTAATTACAATCGAGAGATTAGATTAGATTATTCACGATCTTAAATCCTAGATTCTAAAAATTAAACATAAATCTAATTACACGGTTGGTTCAAATAAGAATTACATATGCAAGGAACTTACTAAATTACAGATATATAGGATCTAATATTCTTACTGTTATAGTGAAGTGAAGTGATATTTTATATAATATGATTGTGGTGTATCTACATGAAATGGCGGAGTTTGGACAAAGATGTCCATTCTTGGAGAAGTATATGCAAGGATATCCCTCCCATTAACACTCAACCGTAAGAGAGAGAGTGATTGAGAGAGATAGAGTGAGGAAGAAAGAAGAAAAAGAGTTGGCGTTAGAAAGAGTGAGAGATTGATCGAGAGTAAGGAAAAGTTTGAGGCTGTCATAGAGATTTTGTGAGTAAAAGTGAGAGAGAATGAGAGACAGATAGAAAGTTAGAGAGAGAGTAAGTGTAAATGAGAGAGAGTTAATGGAAGTGAGAGGGAGATTCTGTGCTTGGAAGTGTATTGTTTTACCTTGATAGTGAGTGAAAAAATGGCCTTATCCCACATTTTTAGAGAGAATTAGTGTGTGTGAAAAGGAGTGAGAGACATACTGTGAGTGAAAAAAAAGTGAGAGAGAGGTAAAGTACTGTTTCGCCACGAGAATTTGATAGAAAAATAGTGCATTATTGCACTTTAAAAAATGGTATTGTACCAAAATAGACCCATTATTTGCACCTTAAAAAATGGTATTGTACTAAAAATAGATAGAATAGTACTATATACGCAGTTGTAGACATACTTAGTAGAGAAACAAGGATAGACTATTCTGTTTATCATTTTTATTATAAAGATTATTTTGTAATAACCTTGGTAGAGAAATACTTGTAGAGAGTGGGGGAGATTGTCTCTGAGTGAGAAAGAGAGAGAGAGAGAGAGACAGAGAGAGAAAGAGATAGAGAGAGACAGAGAGAGAGAGAGAGAGAGAGAGGGTGATAAGATTAGATTAGATTTCTTTATTAATTTAGATAGCATCAAAATATTTATGCTTAGTTTCTAGATTACAAGAGTTGTCATTAAATCGAATTATTCTATCATTTTTACAAGTTACACACTAATTTCGATAATTTACACTACAATTTTTACGGGTTATTCTATAATCTATCCAATGAGAGAGGTTACATATAAATGCAAAAATCATAGAACAATAATCCAAACAATATGCTACTTGCTTGCAATCTTAGCTACTTGTTGTGCATTAAAATATCTAAATGAAAAGGCGAAGTTTGGACATAAAATTGTCCATTTTTTGGAAAGGATAAGTATATTCTTCTCATTAACACTTGGCCTGTGGAGAGATTCAGATTCAGATTCTCTCAAGAGTGAGAGAGAGAGAGAGAAATATCGCATTAGATTAGATTAGATTGGATTAGATTTCTTTATTCATTTAGATAGCATCAAAATATTTATGCTTAGTTTCTAGATTACAAGAGTTGTTATTAAATCTGATTATTCTATCATTTTTACAAGTTACACACTAATTTCGATATTTTACACTACAATTTTTACAAGCTATTCTATAATTCTATAATTTAACGAGAGAGGTTACATATGAATGCAAAAATCGTAGAACAATTATCCAAAGAATATGCTTCTTGCTTGCAATCTTACTTGTTGTGCATTGAAATATCTTAATGAAAAGGCGAAGTTTGGACATAGAATTGTCCATTTTTTGGAAAGGATAAGTATATTCTTCTCATCAACACTTGGCATGTGGGGGGGGGGAGAGAGAGAGAGAGAGAGAGGGTGATTAGATTAGATTAGATTTCTTTATTAATTTAGAAAACAACAAAATATTTATGCTTAGTTTCTAGATTACAAGAGTTGTCATTAAATCGAATTATTCTTTCATTTTTACAAGTTACACACTAATTTCGATATTTTACACTACAATTTTTACAGGATATTCTATAATTCAATAATCTAACGAGAGAGGTTACATATGAAGGCAAAAATCATAGAACAATTATCCAAACAATATGCTTCTTGCTTGCAATCTTACTTGTTGTGGATTGAAATATCTAAATGAAAAGGCGAAGTTTGGACATATAAATGATGAGTATATCTCTTCCATTAACACTTGTTAAGAGAGCCTGTCAAGAGAGAGAGAGTGAGAGAGCGAGTGAGAGAATGTGAGTAAAGTTATTCCGCAAGTGAGAGAGAAAAATAATATTGTTTCCACATTGCGGTTTGTATAAGGGAGAGAAAGTAGGAGAGAGTGAGAGAGAATGTATATGGGAAAGAGAGAGTAAAGGAGACAGAAAAGGTGTGAGAGAGAGACATTGAGAAGAAGAGTATTGTTTTACCGCGAGAGTGAGAGAGAAAAAACGTATGTTTTGCACTTTGATGTGCATGAACACATGAAAGAAAGAGTAATACATTGAGAGAGAACGTGATTGAGAGAGGAAGTGGAAGAGAGAAAGAGAGTGAGAAAGAGAGAGTGATAGAGAGAGAAACAGTGAGAATGTATGAGAAGAGAGGACCTGAACGATAAAGTGGACGAAACGACTACACCAGAAATAATAGATGAGCTTCCTATCCAGAGCTTGGCCGTTAAGGCGGAGGGTACTTTAATAAATTGAATGTTTTCATTATTTGTGTACGTAAGTAGAGCATAGTGTAGCACTGTTTTAACGGTCGGTCCGGTATGCTTTTACAGTCTGTCCAAGCAAAGAAGACACTCTGGCAAGATGGGAAAATAACTACAGCTCGGTTAATATTGGTTGACAGATCACAAATTAAATCTTAAATCGTAGAAAACATTCTGCTCTACAATTTAGGACCACATTTATGGTTTTAAAACCAATACTGACCGAGCTGGAGTTATTTTCCCATCTTGCCAGAATGTCTTCTTTGCTTGGACAGTTGACTACCCCTTTATCTCTTTCTGCACCTCGTCCATTCTGGTTCTTCATCTTTTCTCTGTTTTAACAACTACTGTTTACTTGTTACATAACCCTGTTTCACTCATTTCTATCAATTTTGTACGTCATATTTGAAATAGCTGTTTCTTGTATTGCTCACACCTAAGATTTTCTTTCTAATTATTATTTTTTCAGTAGTGAAATCTTTCTTAACGGTTTGTTGCTGATCACATTTCTAATGTTGACTCATCACCTTTGCTCAAAATACTTGATATAAGTCGCAATTGTAACAATAAATAATAATAATAATGCAAAAATAAGGATAATAAGAATAAAAATAATAATAGATAAAAATAATAAGAATGCAAAAATCTGTTCTTCTTGACACTGCACGTATTGTGCGTAAGATCTTACAATAGTCATACAGTTAAGAAAATTAAATGAAGGTTGCATTAAAATGTCCCTTCTTTGAATATATATCCGCAAAAGCGTGCTTACAAATGGAATAATAATAATAATAATCCTATCAATTCAAATCCCCCTTCAATAATGTGTTTTCGAGCAACAAACAATTATGTATCAATTCATTTTTAAATCATTTTTTTAATCATGATAAAATATTAGATAAGACGCTCTAATTAAATATTAATAATAATCTTATTTATATTAAATAAGACACTCAAACTGGTATTGCACTATACCGAATCACATAATTATACCCACTTCCGCATTCATCTAATCCTGATTTGTTACTCCAGCATAAATTTAATTCAATGCAGCATCAAAATTTTCTGAACATCGAAATACTGTATTACTGTAAGACCATTGATTATTGATTATCATATACAATTCATTACATTAAGCACATTACATACCGGTATCCATTTTCTTCAAATAAGTCAAGGTTGTCAATCTTTATTCAGTCATTTTCACTGGCGGCTCCTGCCCACGAAACAGTTGAAGTGCTCGTATCTTTCACTGTACAGCACTTCACCTGTTTCGTGGGCACGAGCCACCAGTGGTCATTTTACATAAAAATACAAGCATAAAAACCAATTAATATAGTGGAAAATATCAGAACAAACTTCTACAAAAGTAAGTAAATTGAAATAACGCCTTTTTTGGGTGGCCATGCCTCCTGGGAGAATTTCCGCCATTTGACAGTGGGCGGACTCGAGGATTCTTGCCTCCTATTGGTTGAGCCATAGGCCACGCCTCCAGAGCGCTCCATTCATAATAAAATGGAGGGGAAAGCGAAATATTCTTCCTCTGTGACCACGCCCCATGGAAGAAGTTTCGACATTCAATAGGTGGCGAAATATCCAACATTCAAAATATCCAAATTGCGTATTCTCACATTTATTTCAATACATTATGAATCCTCAGTGGAAATTATTATCCAATTATATTGTCTCTGAAGACTATCAGCTCATTTTTCGATTATCGATATTTTTCGGTAGTGAATGGTGATTTTAGTGATATTCCTCGTGCTTTGGACTCTCTCGATTTGGAAGAACTTTAGAAAATTCAAATCTCAGTGTATCCTATCAAAAAATACCATGATTTCCCATTGACGGAAATCAAGGTTATGGTGCCGGTGGAACTTCATTTAGGGACTCCCCACCGAATAAGGCATACGAATGAATGAAAAAAATCAGCTCATTATATTGTCATGATACCCCCTGGCGGCTGGTGGCCACGAAAGAGGTGAAGTGCTGTACAGTAAAAGATACGGGCACTTCATCTGTTTCGTGGGCACGAATCGCCAGTAATTATACCTAAATTTGAATAAGTATGAAAAGAATTCAATATTGAGCATCAAACATAGAAAAATCCTTTTGTGTTAAATAATTTAATTTCTTCCAATGTGTTTATTCATTTCCTTTCATAGCTACCACTTATATAACTTAATGTGGAATAATAAAATTTATCAATGAAGAAATGAGCACTATACGAATTTTTTAAATATTTTGTTGGTTCTAGAACGTATCTTTGAATGAGTTTCTCGGAATGCGACATTGGATTTTTGCGTTTTCTTGGAATGAAAAGTTGTGTTTTTTTCAATAGAACGTTGCGTTATCAAGGGTTCACAACAAGTAACAAAGACTTCTGAAACATCTGCCTGCATAGTGTGTAGGTGACATCTTTTCTTCGCTGTTTGCTCTTTTCTTTTTCTGCCGTTTTCTGTTGTTTTCTCTCTTCTTTTTCCTGTTTCTTCTCCTTTCTCTGCTGTTAAAATGTCTCAAAACCCGTGAGAGAATGCTCAGCTCAGAAATCGCCTCGCTTCCCTCATAAGGCGAGAGCTTTTCTCAGTGATGAGGGAAACAAGAAGGAGCGATCCTCATGAGAAAAAAATTAATTCCGAGCAAGGATGTTCTTGATGTCCTTCGTTCAGGTCGGTGAGCATGTTGTTCTGTTAATATCCTGAAAAAAAGGACTTCCTGTGACCCTGGCTTTCACTTTTTCCTGAAATCGTGCTTTTGGAGAAAGTTTTCGTGGTTATTCCATTGTATTCATTCATTTATTCATCCATAAATCAATTTTTACAGTATAAATAGTCGTAATAATAAATAAATAAATACATTTTTATTTCCAGAAAAACATACATAAGATAAAATTTAATACAATAATAGAAACGAATAGCAATAATGCAAAAATTTCTAATGTGTAATGACTGGAAATGACTGAATATACAAATTGAAGTTTTTTTTTACCAATTGAATATCAAATTGCCATTTGAAATAGAATAGAAAAAAATTAAGTCTCACGTGTAGTTGGCTCCATGACGTACAATTTGAAGAGTAATTACCGGGAAGTTTGATAAGAAAATCTGATTCATTTCTAAATGAATAATTTATTACAGATGATGGTTCACCTTTGTTGTAGAGATAAGGGTCACCAATTACTATCAATCACTGGAAAATTTCCGAAAGCGTAATAGGAAATTGATAGAGAATCATAATTATTTTCTTCCCTTGCCAGAATTTGACAACAGGATTCTGATTAATTACACCCTTTTCTATCACTCTCGGATTCTCTAGATCTAGATTTCTAGATTCTCTGATCATCTCGATTCTAAACAATGATTATAAAATAGTATAGAGCATGCAAATATTGGAGAGAGGGTTATGATGAACAGAATTTGCAGGAATTTGATTCATTACTCAATTATAAAGTTCTTAATTCGTTTCTTATTTAGATTCAGTTCATTACTGCATCTCCTCAAGTATATCTTAGGGTTTGTACACAAACTTTAGTAAGTTTCTAGACAATGTTATTATATGTTGAATTGTAAATATCAGTGTAATGGAAATTGATTTTCTCAACTGATATCGATTATCGACGAATTTCGCTGTTTCAACTCACTACTTAATTGTCACACAGGGGTAGTAGATTGAAAATTCTGGGTTAGAGTTCACCAACTTACTATTTTGTTTTTTTTTTCTTTTTTTTCAGTTTGATTACTTATTCAAATATTTACAAAAAAGTTTAATGTAGAGTTTCGAACAGATTTTCCAAATTCACTTTCTGAAATTCCTTACAATATATTATCACTCTCTCACTGTATCACAACACAATATCTATTATCAATAATAGAAGTTCACCAATAACTCCAGTTTAAATTATCTCAGGTTTCAGGAAATTCGTGATTATTTTATAATTATTTCATGATTCAGGAAATTCATCGGTTAATTTATTTTTGGTTTGAATTGCTAGGTATCGATATTACAGGCCTCAGAGTATTAGAAATGCAACTTTTCTCGAGAATCTTTAAAAATTTTTCAACAATTTCAACCATTTTTGTTCGCAGATCCACCACAAGTCCGTCTTTTGGGTGCACCTTCCGGTGACGTAGAGGAAGGACAGGAGGTGCGCATGCGCTGTGCCACTGATGCAAACCCGCTTGCGGCCGTGGCGTGGCGCAGGGCCGGTCAGCCGGCGGTCAGCAGTTTGGACGAGCGACTCCATTTTGTGCCCATTACACGCAATCACTCAGGCAACTACACCTGCCAGGCCAAGAACAGCCTGGGAGCAAGCCAGCCGATACCTGTTAGGTTGGATGTCAAGTGTGAGTAAAATAAATAAATTAATAAATAATCCGTTTATTGCTTCTTTGAACAATCACAAAAAGCTATAAAATTAAAAAAAGTCATCTCAAATCTTCTTGCAAATAAAAAATATGCAAGTGTAAGTACAGTGTAAACATTTTACAATTATTTTTCTTTCCTTCTACTATTGCAATCTAGTCTCGAAAGTGGCTAATAAGCAATTCATTTTTAATTCATAATTGTAGTTTTGTGCTAAATTAAGAGTCCTCACTAGGACTACTACTTCTAGATACTTATTAAATTACTAGCCGGCCGGCTCGCTTCGTTCGCCTTCTCCGCCTAGTATATCGGTCATAGTTTGAAACTTGATTCAATATCTTCCAAATTAGTTCATCTATAATCTCGCTGAAACATTGAATTTACAGTTAGGATTGGCCGTATCAAGCTGGAAGATATGCAACCCGCAACACATCTACAATTTTGAAAACCTGATTACTGGCGTAATCTTGAACGGATTTCAAAAATATTTCAACACAACATTTCTGGACCTTATCTGAACCTGCCCACCAATTATCAACATTTTCTACCAATTGGTTCTCGAAAAAATTAGGAAAACGCCGAAAAACTCTAGAAAAACTAAAATATTTGGTGTATCCTTGAAACGTTTTTAAAATCCGTTCTTAGCACGCGTCTAAATGTCCAACTGAACATGCCTGCCAAATTTGAACGCATTCGGTTCAGTGGATTTTTAGTTCTGGTGATGAATGAATGAATGAATCAGTGCCATTTCGCTTTTATATATAGAGATTTCAATATGACATACATAACATAGCTTAATAAATAATACTCAACTATGTAAATTTCACTCTATAATCACTGCTCTGCTTTTTCTCACTATTACCACTGCTCTGCTTTCCACACCACATCACCACACAACTCGAAGGGTTTCGTCTGCTTCAATCTGCGTAGCTACGCAAATAATAGCCTATTGACATTATAAAATGAGTAAAAAAATCATAATTTATAATAATGTGAAACATTCAAATTTGTTTGTCTACCAGCCTACCAGCTGGTTGCCAGTTTCATATTCACCCCACTATACAGTCCGTCCAAGCAAATAAGACAACCCGGCAAAACGGGAAAACTACTCCAGCCCGGCCAATACCGGCCCAAAAACCCAGTTCGATAGTCCCCGAACCAACACTGACCGAGCCAAATCTGACACGTTTTTTTTATTCTTCCCAGTATTATATACCTTTTCTTTCCTGTCTTTATGATTGTAGATCATTGAAACATAACCTTTGGAAAATATTTTGACAATATTTCTCAAAATTTGGAAAAGAGATGTATCGTACTTCATTGTCTGTGTTTCTATCCAATAAGAATATTATTATATTGTACAATTATCCTATACCCATCCCTCTAATATAACACTTTTTTTTCTCATTCCTTTTCCTAAAGTTCTCTTTTCTTTCTTGTTATTCCGCTATCCCCCCCTCTTACTCCCCCTTTTCTCCACTCCTTTAAAATTTATTTCATCTACACTGTCTACGTGCTTTTCCCACTCCTATGTTTCTTTCTATTTTTCCTTCTCAACTTCTCCTCAATTCAATTGCTTTGTCTTGCTTCTCCTCTTTCCTTCTATCCTTTCCTCCCTATATCCTTTCCTCCTTCTATCCTATTCTTCCTCTCCTCATCCATACCTCCCCCATATTCCTTCCCAATTCTCTCTAAATCCTTCCTATCTCGATTTCTCATTATTATCTACTCTTTTAGCTCTCCCTCTTCACCAAGTAAGCCCCAATAGTAGTCTCTCTCTTGCTTTAAAAATTATGAATTTGGTCTCAAATCGTAGATGACAATTTTTCCTACAGTTGGAGACCAAACTTTTTATTTTTCAACCAATATTGATCCAGCTAGAGTCATTTTCCCATCTTGCCAGAATGTCTTCTTTGCTTGGACAGACTATAATACTCGTCACAAGGAGATAAATGTCATTGAATTTCTGATGTAGTTGGCGCAGGCTGAGAAGACACGTCTTTGCATACACTTTACATTGTAACGGCGTGTCTTCTCAGCTTCTGCGAACTTCCAGTAATCCCCTACAGCAAAAATGTGATGGACCGGCAAGCCGATATTTCATTACCAATTCACATTAGAATAAATTCTCTCTCATTCTTTTATCCTTTTGTTCGAAATAATATTCTATATTCTTCATCTCTTTTATTGAAAAATATTCTCAGTTAATCAAATTTGCATCGAGGAAAAATGTATTTTAAAGATGCTTTTCATCCATGCTTAGTTCTAGCCCATTGATCATTATTTCATGCGCAAACATCTCCCTAAAATAATCAATTTTAATTATTATATTTGAATTTCAATTGAAAGTGGAACAGAATTATTATCTTTTATCAGATGTTATTAGGTCTCATTAGAAAAATCCTCTCTGAAACTATGCGAATTCTGCTGTTCAGTTACTTCAGTTTCAGTTCATAGACTAGTGGTTCTGTGAACAGTAGACCTCACGAAGTCACCCATGGATGGGGCATTATTCATATCTGTGTTCTAATAATTTTATAAAGTTTTTTAAAGGGTGTTTGATTTTCATTTATTTTTCAATTATTTTAAACAGCCCTAAGTTTCAAAGTTCAGTTTTCATGAAGGGAATACATAGTTATGTTGAGTTTCAAGTTTCATTAATTGCATGCGTCATTGAATGCAATTAATAATAAACTCGACAGCTGGTTCAGCATGAATAATTCTATAGTGTGAATTCTCCTATGTTCAGAAGTATAAATATATATAGTAATATTTTAGTATGGAAGTAATTCCTTTTCCTTTCATATTATCCTTAAAATGCAATATTCAAGAAACCTTCCATATACATCGACGCGCAATTTCAAGAGGAACATTCCTGTCAAATTTCATCCGAATCTATTGCCGCGTTTTGTCGTAAATGCGGAACAAACAAACGAACATAAAGAGAAATGCAAAATCGTCGTCTTGAATCTAGACCTCACTTACGTTCAATAATGGTGTCCTCAATAATGGTGACCTCACTTTTTTGGTCAATAATGGTGTGACAACCGAAACTGGTATCTTGATAATCAATAATAAATAGTGGTTTGAGAATTTTTTGTCTTTTTATTCAACTCTTTCTTTCGAATTTTTTTCGACTATTTTTATTTATTGATATCTTTCATCATGATTGGAAAACCTTTTATTCAAACAACCTGGTACAGCATATTGAAAACTATCGGACACCTTCAGTAAACATTCGCTGACCAGGAGGAGAGAAGGAAAAGGAAGAGAAGAAGAGGAGAAGGAGGAGAAGGAGAAGAAGGAGGAGAGGAAGAGGAGAAGAAGAAGGAGGAGAAGGAGGAGAAGGAGGAGAAGGAGGAGAAAGGAGGAGAAGGAGGAGAAGAGGAGGAGAAGGAGAGAGGAGAAGGAGGAGAAGGAGGAGAAGGAGGAAGGAGGAGAAGGAGGAGAAGGAGGAGGAGGAGGAGGAGGAGGAGAAGGAGGAGGAGGAGGAGGAGGAGGAGGAGGAGGAGGAGGAGAAGGAGGAGGAGAAGAGGAAGAAGAAGAGGAAAGAAGGAGTAAGAGGAAAGAGGATAAGAAGGAAGGAGAAGGAGGAAGAAGGAAGAAGAAAACTGGAAAGGAGAAGAAGGAGGAGGATGAGGAGAAGAAGGAGAAGGAGAGAAGAAGGAGGAGAAGGAGGAAGGAGGAGAAGGAGGAGAAGGAGGAGAAGGAGGAGAAGGAGGAGAAGGAGGAGAAGAGGAAAGGAGGAGAAGGAGGAGAAGGAGGAGAAGAGGAGAGGAGGAGAAGAGAGAAGGAGGAGAGGAAGAAGAAGAAGAAGAAGAAGAAGAAGAAGAAGAAGAAGAAGAAGAAGGAGAAGAGAAGAAGAAGAAGAAGAAGAAGAAGAAGGAAGAAGAGAAGAAGAGAAGTTGAAAGGGAATGGAAAAAGGAAGAAGAAGAAGAGTAGAGGAGAGTAAGTAGAAGAGAAAGGAAGAAGAAAGAGGAAGAGTAAGGGGAAGAATGATAGGAGGAGGAAGGAGGAGGAGGAGGAGGAGGAGGATGAGGAGGAGGAGGAGGAGGAGGAGGAGGAGAGAAGAAGAGAAGAAGAAGAAGAAGAAGAAGAAGAAGAAGAAGAAGAAGAAGAAGAAGAAGAAGAAGAAGAAGAAGAAGAAGATGAAGAAGATGACGAAAGAAGAAGAAGAAGTTGGAGAAGAGAAAGAGCGAGAAAAGGAAGGAAAAAGAAGGAGGAGGAGTAGGAGGAGGAGAGGAGGAGGAGGAGGAGTAGGAAAAGGAGGATGAGAAGGAGGAGGAGGGAGGAGGAGGAGGAGGAGGAGGAAGGAGGAGGAGGAGGAGGAGGAGGAGAGGAACTATCTTGGGTCAGTTTCCGAGTTAACCCGTGTTGGTTGAACCCGACACGAACATCTGTATGATAATGCAGCTACCAGACAAACATTTCGTGGATGGAATTTATTGCCATGCAGGAGAAAAGACAAAGAGAGAGTGAGAAAGTAAGTGTTAGATTTCAAGAGAAGGATAGTGGTGGACTATTAAAAGGAGAAGGAATTATAAATGGATAATGAGAAATGGGTAATAATAGTGAGACTTTTCATGAAACATCGAGAAGAGAAAGTGAAAGAGGAAGAGAGAGAGAGAGAGTGTGTGTGTGTTAGAAAGGGGGGTAGGGAGTAGGCCTAAGTGATGGAGTTCAACAGAGGAATAGTGTTGGAATGATAGAAGAAGATTTGTAAATGGATGATGAGAAGATGTTAAAATAGTGAGAAAAGTCATTAGACAAAGCGAAAAAACAAGTAAATTTTGAAAACTAAACTGAATAAAGAATTTAGAGAAAACAGCAAGGGAGACAAAATTATAAAGAAAGTAGAAAGATTAGGTTAATTTATTAATTATCATTATCGTATGCCATATTTGGTGGGGAGTCCTAAAGGATGTTCCACCGGCAAAATAACCTCAATAATTATCCTCGATAGGAAATTGTGGAATTTCTTGAAATGACGAACAAGGTCACTTCATTCAAATAGATAACAAAATTAAGCAAGATTTTAGATTGCAATATGGATGAGTGGAACTGATTCTTCTATAAATCTCACAAAATAGATACTATGAAATAGAAACTGCAAAATACAAACTTCAAATCAAAATTCGACTCAAGTCAAAGGAAAATGGAAAGGGATTCAGATTCAGATTTAATCACTTTATCCACATAGATTACATAATACAGTAAATCGGTTTAAATCCTTCTCTTTAGGAAAAAAGGTGAGAGTTGATTGATAGAAACTATAAAGACTTGTAAAATGACTGAAATATAGGATTTAATATAATCTAACGTTAACATAAAGAAAGTAGAGTAGCAAAAGAAAAAGAGAAATAAACAACGAATAACATGAACAAAACAAGAAAACAATGAATAAAATAAGAAAATTTGGGAAAACAGAATGCTAGATGAAGATTTCAGAGAAAACTTGGGGGACAAAATTCTGAAGAGAGCAGAGGGATGCTAAAGAAAGAGAGGGAGTAAGAGAGAGAATTTGTTTGTAGAAAATAATGGCGGAATGAACGTGGATAACCTCTTGTAGGGGCCGCAAGGCGCAGAATAAGAGGCTCGGACAATCTTGCCCGGCCCGGAATCGAATTATCAGAATGCACTGGAGAGTTTCGGGGATGAGAAAATTCTTGAGGCTCTCCTAATAGTCTGTCCAAGCAAAGAAGACATTCAATCAAGATGGGAAAACTACTCCAGCTCGGTCAATATCGGTTCAAAAATCATGAATTTGGTCTCAAATCGTAGAAATCATTTTGCTCTACAATTTAAAACCAAATTAATAATTGTTGAATAAATATTGACCGAGCTGGAGTCATTTTTCCATCTTAACAAAATGTCTTCTTCGCTTGGACAGACTACACCACCCCCCTCTCCTAACCCACTGGCTCCCTTCGATTAAATCTAATAAGGAAAACCGACGATGCGGATGTGACCCCCCCTCTTGGAAACATCCCCCCGATCACCCCTTAACCTATCGTACCTGCCAATTTCCTTCCTGTGACTGGGTGGGGAAGGGGGTTGAATCAACGAACTATGATAAAAGGTTTATTAGTTGATCAACTGTTGAAAAACGTTTAACTTAGGTTAAAGAAGCTGAAGAAGTAGCTATTTATGTTGACCTCCAATCTTAAGCAGTTGAAGTGCTGATATTTCATAATTTGATTTTTTTCGAGAGTACAATATTTTTTACACTGGCGGCTCGTGCCCACAAAACGGGTGAAGTGTCCGTATCTTATTCTGTACAGCACTTCACCTCTTTCGTGGATTCATAAAACACATACAATCAAATCCGAAACTACTTACTTTCTAAATTTTTATAAATATTTAGGATTGAATATTGTAGGTGGATTTACGACTTATCCCAGATAGCACGTAAGCTTATTTCAAGCTGTAAATTAAGTGGATTTTGAATTGGAAGTTCCAGTTTGATCAAACCAGCCTAATTCAAACTTGTAACAGGCTGTAAGCAATCAAGCTGGAAGTTTTAAACTTGTAACAAGCTGGAGTTTTCATTCTTAAAATCAACCTTGAATGTTCCAGCTACAGTCCAGCTTGTTTCAAGCTAGAATCAACCTTGATTCCAGCTTGGAACTTTTAAGCTTGGATGATTAAACTTGAACTTTCTAGCTTTGCAAACAGCTTGAAACGTGGTAACTTCTCAACTTGAATCAAGCTGTATTACAGCTTTCAGACTGTAAGTTCCAAGCTTGAATCCAGCTTATTGAATGGAACATTCAAGCTGGAAACCAGCTGGACCCCAGCTGTTTGTGCTATCATGGATACATCCTGACAATGATAATTGTGAAATAGAGTTCATCATTTACAAAACATTGCAGAAAGACTTGTGGGAAAATAACTTGATTGTACCAAAAATTGGGTTTGCATTTAAAGTAGATTCATCATTATAGCAGTAAAACAAAACCAAGTATTCTACAATGTTTTAAATCTAATTTTAATTATGAATCTGAAACTTGGGATAGGTCCACTGTTGTAATAGAATTTATTACCGTACTTAAAAAAAGTTGGTTTGGAGCATAGCTTTCTCTCGTAGAAGGTGGCTATGTACTCAAGGACAATCACTATCTATGACTGATACCGAAATGTTGAATTAATGAGTAAAAAGAATGGTTCAGAATGTCGAGCGATTTTGCTAATATAGAGTAGCTAGATTTTGGAACTATTTCGTGAATGCCTTCAGAATAAACAATCTCACTTTCAGTTGCTTTCCTATTCTGTTTCCAAGCTTTTTTGGGAACCATCCTAAATAAATAACATAGGCTCAGCTCCAATCTTGGTGTTAAATTCATGATAAAATCGTTTTCAAACTTACTTAAAATGAAACTATTTTTCTGACTTTTGACTCTTATCCTGAGCTTTTTCTATATAATTTCCAATAGAATATTGAAGGTCAAGCTCAGCTATTAGATACGACTTTTATGAGAACTTGGAACCAATTTAAAAATGGAAGAAACATTTAATATTATCCAAAAATCTTTACTTTTCCAGCTTCAGTGATGATTCTACAGTAAAACGTAACAGATTCAACTTTCAAATATTCGCATAGGCTTCAAAATCACTTGATATACCCAGTATAATCACCATCTTATGAAGCACGTTAATTTTTCAACCAGTTATTTCTTCCAAAAATCATGTTGACACATTCGTCAACTACCTTCATCCACTCCCAACCTGTTTATTATTTCGATGTTAATCTTAACTCCATTCCCTTCCGGCTCATTTTATCCCCACCTGACCCCTACTACCAATGTTTCAACTCCTACCCCCTACCTCACCACTTCTATCCCCCAATCTGTTCATTTCCCCCCCCCTATCGATTTTGACTCCTTAATCCCTCTCCTATTCTATCATCCTCTTTCTTTCCTGACCACTTATACCTCATAACCTGTTTATTTTTACCCCCCTTTATTCTTACTCCTCAATACCTCCCCCCCCACCATCATATTTACACATTCTTCTCCACTCTGATCACTTTATTTACCTCCAATTTCATATCATGTTCACCCCCACCCCGTCCCTTATATTACCCCTTACATCCCTAATCTGTAACCCCCACATTGCCTTCTAGAAAAATAGATCATCTCTTTAGATGGGGGGTGGGGGGGAATCTAACCACTTTTACCTCCCTCCACCCTACAGATGATTGCAATTGCATCATGCAGCGGTTGTGATGTCTTCTATGATGCAACACAGAGAAGAATGGAGGAAGAGGAAGAGGAAGAGAAAGAGAAAGAGAAAGAGAAAGAGGGAGAGGAAGAGGAAGAGGAAGAGGAAGAGGAAGAGGATGAGGAAGAAGAAGAGGGAGAGGAAGAGGAAGAGGAAGAGGAAGAGGAAGAGGAAGAGGAAGAGGAAGAGGAAGAGGAAGAGGAAGAGGAAGAGGAAGAGGAAGAGGAAGAGGAAGAGGAAGAGTAAGAAGGGAGAAATGAGAGAAGGAAGAAGAGAAAAGGTTAGAGTAGGCGAAGGAGGAAGAGGAGGAGGTACTTGAGGGGAATAAAAGAGTAGAAGGAATAGGAAAAGTTAGGGAGTGTGGAGGAAAAGAGGAGGAGGTATTTTAGGAGGATGAGGAAGGATTTAGGAGAAAATTATGATGAGGGGGAGGAGGAGGAAGAGGAAAAAGTAGTTGAGATGGATGATAAGTAGAAGAAGAAGAAGAAGAAGAAGAAGAAGAAGAAAAAAAAAGAGGAATTGGAGTAATAGAAAGAGTAGGAGAAGAAGAAGGAGGAAGAGGATGAAGAGGCGATGGAGAAGGAGCAGAATGAGAGGGGGATGAGGAAAAGACAGAGAGAAGACGAAGAAAGAGAAGAGGTTTGAGTGGGTGGAAGAGTAGGAAGAGAAGAGGAAATAGGCCGAGGAAGAGAAGAGGAAGAGGAGAGGAAGAGGAAGAGGAAGAGGAAGAGGAAGAGGAAGAGGAAGAGGAAGAAGGAAGAGGAACAGGAAAAGGAAGAGGAAGAGGAAGAGGAAGAGGAAGAGGAAGAGGAAGAGTGAAAGGAAGTGGAAGAGGAAGAAGAATAGAGGGGTTTTTTCCTTCTCTATGGATGCAATCAGTTGTAATGCATTCGGTCAACTGGAGTATAACAGCAATCTGATAACGCAATTACGTGTAATGCATACGGTCAACTGCAATTATTTATCTTCCGCAGTACGGTATAGTTGTGTCAAGAAGAGAAGAGCCTCTTGCAAGATGGGAAATTGACTCCAGCTCGGTCAATATTGGTTCAAAAATTATTGATTTGGTCTCAATTGTAGCAAAATTCTGATAACTACAATTACGTGTAACCAAATGCAATAATTTATCTTGCGCAGTACGGTACATGATGCTGATGTATTAGCTCGGCAGTAATGCGGTTGGTTTCTTCTAATGTTGACACGATTATTAATGTCAGTTGGATTGTTTGTGATATGTTGTAACTACACAGATTTCACAATAGTCTAAAGGAAAAATAAGGTCAAATACAGGCAAAAGCAAGAATAATTTTAATGGGAACTGGCAGGTACTAGAATTACTAAGAACTTATCATTTACGAGTTACTATAGGAACTCACAGGAGTTTACAAGTTAAATAAGAAGAGTTATCTCTGTGAAGCGGTTGATATGATGCTATACTATGTTGTTGATACTTAATCTTACTAAGTTAGTATGACTTTGTTACTATGCATTGAAATGTCACAAAAGAAATTAATCACATTTGAGACACATTCATTATATAAGCTATAAGTATGGAACGCCTTTTACGATTTTCCCCGTATAAATTCTTCAATTCTTGATTATACTATCGTATGCCATGTTTGGTGGGGAGTCATAAAAGGATGTTCCACCGGCAAAATAACCTCAATAATTATCCTTGATGGGAAATTGAGGTATTTCTTAGTATGATCCACGGAAATTTGAATGTTTAAAAGTTTTTCCAATATGAAAGAGTTCAAAAAAACACACAAAACACAGAAATATCACCAAAATCACTTCTGAAATGAAAAATTTAGAGCACAAAATTTTTTAACTTGTTACAATTTTTCCATGACAACCAAATTCTTGATAAATGATCAATAATAGACTTCATTAGACTCTTTGATAAGAAATTGAACTATTTGGAAGATCTAATAGACAAGCCATGAGCAAACGAATAGCCAAGACTGAAGATTACTCGCATATTCACTGTAAAATACAATTTCCATTGTGTTATGCTTCATCCTATCAAGACCTTCCAAATAGTTCTTGATCTTAATCAAAGAGTCCAATCTCGTAATTAGACCTTGTCATCTTACTCAATACTCACGTTTCAATGCACGGTTTTCAATCACTTTTGAATTGGCTCTCTTAATGGATTTTGTATTGTTCTTTCTAGAAATCCCTTTTCAATAAATGGATTTGTACTAGATAAATCATCCCAACAACATTCTATCAATTTTGAAACTCGTGAAATAACTGATTTCAATATTATCTCAATAATTCCAAATTACATTTTAATGTTTACATCATCAGTAAATACATTATAAATTCAAGTCTACCTTGAACAACATTGATTATCAACTACTAGCAGGCAGGCTCCCTTCGCTCGCCTTCTCCGGCTAGAGGCTCCCTGGACCCGACTGTATCGGCAGTGTGAGACAAACAGGCTCGCTTCGCTCGCCTGCAAATTCCGTTCAGAAGGGGTTCGAAATTTATTGAACACAGCATTTCTAGACCTAATCTGGACCTGTTTACCAAATTTCAAATTTTTCTGCCAATTGGTTCTCGAAAAATGTGAGAAAAACTCCGAAAAATAGTTGAACGTTTATATTAAGCGTAACCTTGGGAAGTATATCGAACATAGTTAGAAACTTGATTCAATATCTTCTAAATTAGTTCATCTATAATCTTGCTGAACCATTGATTTTACAGAAAGGATTGTCTTTTTAAGGCGGAAAATATGCAACCCGCAATACATTTACAATTTTGAAAAAGTGATTACTGGCGTACTCTTGAACGGATATCAAAAATATTTTAACACAACATTTCTAGACCTTATATGTACCTTCTCACCAAATATCAACATTTTCTACCGATTGAATATCGAAAAAATTGAGTAAATGCCGAAAAACTATAGAAAAACTTAAATATTTGGCGTATCCTTATGAAGTTTCAAAAATCCTTTCTTAGCGCGCGTCTAAACGTCCAACTTAACATGCCTGCCAAATTTGAACGCATTCGGTTCAGTAGATTATTAGTTCTGCTGATGAATGAATGAATCAGTCAGTCAGTGCCATTTCGCTTTTATAGATATCGATAACAATATACCTCTTTATTATTATTTTGTCTCCAGATCCGCCAGTTATCAAAAGCGTCGGCCTAGATCGCCTCACCACCGCCATGCTCTACACCCAAGTCTCAGTGCTCTGTGAGGCAGACGGCAACCCCCCTCCCTCCTACCGTTGGCTGCAGGCGATCTCCACCAACTCCTCCTCCTTATCTGCCGCCTCCTCCTCAGCCAGTGATGAGGAGGGCCGTTGGCTGGTGAGGAGCAGCGACTCACTCATGCTGCTGAGAAATGTCACCTATAAACACCAGGGCGAGTACGTTTGCCAGGTTACAAATGTGATAGGAGGAAAGAAGAGGCAGGCACAAAGTCATTCGTTGACTATTGAAGTTGTGGGTAGGTAAATAATTTTAAAATAAAATATTTCCATTGTATCATTGCAATCAAATGAATGAATATTATATATTCATATTATCCTAATACAATAATATCATATTCACAATTTTCAAATTGTAATGGAGAAGTTATTGCATTAGAGATAGAATTCATCCAATTTTCAATAGTTGTTCTCAGCACTGACATATCTTCTTATTCTCCCTGTTTAGACTATATTAGTGTTTCGTAGATTAGTGTATGATTTAGTGAATAACATTTAAATAATATATCATTCCGTTATTTTCGATTGCTTTTAAATATTTCATTTTCAATTCTAGGTATGATATAGTATGGTCTAGCAAAGAAGACTTCTTGACAAGATGGGAAAATGACTCGGTCAATATTGGTTCAAAAACTATAAATTTGGTCTCAAATTGTAGGGAACATTCTGCTCTATAATTTGTGACAAAACGTTCTATTTCTGAACTAATATTGACCGAGCTGGAGTCATTTTTCCATCTTGCTATAGTGTCTTCTTTACTCGACCAAACTATTGATAAATGAAGGTAATATAGTTAGTCTTGATAGTTATATATAGTTAGTAATATATAGTTAGTTTTAGTAGTATTTAGTATATATTAGCAAGTAGTATATATTAGTCTTAGTATAGTTAGTTAATATAGTAGATAGTCTTGATTTCATGATTTCTTGAGTTCATGGAACAAAGTTAAAACTAACATTTCTAACATGCAAAGAAGTATCGTATTCTCTTGATTTTGCTTCAAAAACCTATGAAATAATGTATAACTGATGCTGGCAAAGAAAAATTATTGGTGAGAAGTGAATATCTCAACATAACTAATTATGATTGAGCCTGCTGTAGAGGGGGTAAGTAGTGGCGGCCAGTCGAAAAGCTGTAGCCAATAATGTATCTTGACGCTTACCTCAAGGACAATATAATAACTGTGATTGACTACAGCTGTTCGACTGGCTGCCACTTCTTACCCCATCTAAGGCAGGCTATAGCGTACCATTTCAATAACTTGATTATTTTCTATCATGAAGTCATATCTGGATATCCTCAACACCCTTTTTTCTTTTGTCTTACAGGTGGTCCGCAAGTAGTGCGCGACGAAGCCGCGGATGTGGTGGTGGTACGCGGCGCAGACGCAACCTTGCGCATGGTGGTTTGCGCAGACCCGCGTCCACATTCGGCCGCCTGGGAGTGGGAGGGAAGGCAGTTGAAGGCAGGAGAAGACCGGGGGAAGTACATGGCTGAGGAACTCAAACAGGTAATGAATAAATAAATAGATAAATAAATGAATAAATAAATAGATGAATAAATGAATAAATATGAACAATGAAATATAAATAATAAACAGGTGATGACTATAGCTGTCGCAAAAAGGGCGTTTTCGTCTGTCTCTTATAAAACTGATGAAACCTACTAACAGCTGATGTAATACATCCACTTTCTCTTTTGATTTCAATGAACATCACCTTCTAGGATCATGGAGGTAACCTCCTTGCCTAGGATAAGCTAAGTGACAACTTTAATTGAGAATGTCAGCTGTTGAATCGCATGAAGAGCAGACAAGGCCTCCTAACTTTTTTCAAATTCAAATATTTCTTTATTTTGACACAACAATACAATTTATCAAATGATGAGACTAGTATAATCATAAAAACAATATATCATGGAAAGGTCCATCAATAATGTTTCATAAACAAAACGAAAGCTAAAAATATGCCAAAATAAAAAAACTACTTGCTAAATTAAAAATTGTTGCTGGAGCTATACGAAAGTTAATAATTTATTGCAGAAAGTTAATTTTTTTGATTATCAATCAGCTCGTTATCTTCCAATTAAATTTCGTTGAATCTAGTCTCAATATTTTTGATTTGATAATAACATCTTGAATATATCCTAGTAGAAATATACTGTACAGAAAATTAAACATTTAACTTAGGGCTATTTAAAATAATTGATAAATAAAATGAAAAATCAAATACCCTTTTTAAAATAATACTTCCAAAGTTTTTTTAAAAAGGGTATTTGATTTTTCACTTTATTTATCAATGCTGTACAGATTATGTGAGGAGCCAGCCACAGTAATCTTCTCTATACATTCATTAGAACAGTGAGCACCTTTGCAAAATCCTATCTCTAGAAAGCAAACCTATAACAAACGTTTGTTTCATAGATAAATTACAAATTACAGTCGTCCAAAATCTGGTATTTTGTAGTAGTGATTACTTCTATTGAAATCAAGGACTGTGGATTGTTATTAATAAAACATATTATTCCTAAGTTTCTTCACTTCTTAGTTCTTTATTTATTTTCAGGTCACAAAAACTGAGGACTGCTATGAAGCAAGATTATTCGTGAAAGGAGCTGAGCCTTCGGACTCAAGCAGCTATTTTCTCGTAGCGAAAAACGAGAAAGGAACCGACAGACATTGGGTTAAATTAGTTGTACATGGTGCGTATTACATAAAATTAATTTTGGAATATTATTGGAATTGCAATTAAGTTTCTCAATAGAATGAACAAAAAGTACAATGCAATACAGCAATGAAGGACAAGAGTTCATACAGAACAAGTAAATAATCAAACAAGTACATAATATTTATCGGTGCATAAGATTTTATCCGCGGTTTGACAACGTCTGACTTTTCATTTAATATGGATAACTACCATATAATATCACCTTCACAACTACTCAAAAAGTACATATAATATTTGTTCAATTATTCGGTTCTTTTGAATAAAAAGGCTTGGAACTTGATGTTATCATTTATCATATCCATAGAATTTTTGAAGTATCGAGATACTGTTTTTACTTGTTACACAATTATGAAAAATTGAACTCTGGTGAATTTAATGTAAAGTAAAAAGCATACACCATATCACTATTATAAATCTCTGGTAAAAATAAAGTTAAATGCTTATATCATTATCAATGTCAACGAAAACCAAAGTGAATAGTACAAACTATTATCAATATCGGTAAACTGGAAATGAAACAAACAACTGCAGAATTCACAGTAACGTTCAAGCGCCGCTATTGGTAGTTGAGTGACCAATCGGAGTGGTCGACTGCTATTGGCCCAAACAAGTCACTCCCACAATGGGCGGAGCTTACAAACTTGACTGCAATGGCGGTACATCATTCCATTTCATAGACTTGATACTTTATTCTTTTTACAAATTAATTCCATTTTCTAATAAATTATACAATCTCTCTACCTATTCTGATAGTCTGAATGTAAAAACTATTCTATTATATTATTGACAATGTTATATTTTTATAATATTAGAATGTGACAAATTAATAACCTATCAAATGGGATTATTCTCGAGTTTTAGTTTAGTTTTATTTTTTAAATGTTTTGTAATATTAAAATTTGACAAATTATTAACTTATCATTATCATTACTTATTATTCTCGTGTATTAGTTCAGTTTTATTTTTGTGACAAATAAAACTACAAAGTAAAGAAAAGCTTGCTAGTATATGACACGTGAAAAAATTGATTTCACTACTCGAAAAAGTATTAATTTGATGTGATTAAGAATAAATAAATAAATTGCGCGTTTGAACTCTCTATTGGAACTCGCAATTTTTTTCAATTTTCAGAACCAATCTCTCTGCCGACTCTGATTGGAATAGTGTGTGGATCTCTGTTTGCCATTCTCTTATGTGTGCTATGCTCCATCTACTGTGTGAGGAAACAAAAATGTCGAGCGAGAAGTAAGATCCAAACCTTTAAAATAAGATTGTAATTGAATGAGTTTTGAATTGAAATTTTAAAATAAGAGATTGCATGAATCGTAAACGTCTTTTAATTATAGTACGCCTAAATAACCTATGATACAAACTGACGACTGGCGAACGATGTTTTTCCTTATAATCAATTATTAAAGTTAATTTTTTTATCAATTATTGAAAGCTAATGTCACGCTGAAAAAGGAGATTGATAGTGTTGGAGAAAGAGAAAGTAGAGAATATAAAAGTTATAGCCAGGTCAGCTGATTCATTCATCAGATTCGTTGTTGGAAACTCTATATAACTCGTAAAATTCCCAGTAAAAAACGTATTAATTCGAAAAGGAGTGGATGAACATTGGATATTTTTGTAGATTTACTCCTCCGTATATGCTCAATTACTACTCTGTATTCAAAGATTTCCAATGAGAAATATTCTGGAAAAATATGTATACAAGAGAGTGGGTAGGCCTTATAATTGCATAATATAATTCGCAAATTGATAAGTTTTGTAGTCGAAAAACAGTAGTTTCTAGTTAATAAAGTTTGTCTCTCACATTAATTCTCGTATGAGATTCAAAGATGAATACAATATTTTTAAATCTCATCATTACCAACTGAATTCCAAACAATGAGAATATACTTATTGAAAGTCTTATCTCTTCTTGGTTTGAACTCATGATTGTTTTGTAGTTTGCATGTTCTAATAATTGGTTTATCTGTTTCAGGTAAAGATGATTACAAACCTACAGATTTGGAAAGGTGAGCCAAAGATTATTCACTTCAATATTTAATAAAAACTAAAAATCTATAAATCAATGAATATAACTTTAAATAGTTCTAATCTTGGGTAAACTGGAGACAGAATTCACTAAACTAAATTATTTACTAATAATATTAAGTAATTATGGAAGAAAAACCGATGAATTCACCGATGAAGTGTTTAGAATTCACAGCACTGGCGGCTTGTGCTCACGAAACAGGTGGAGTGCTGTACAGTAAAGGATACAGGCACTTCACCTATTTTGTGGGCACGAGCCGCCAGTGATTCACAGAGATTAATTACTCCAGTGAACCATTGATATAATCTGTCCAAGCAAAGAAGACATTCTGGCAAGATGAGAAAATGACTCCAGCTCGGTGAATTTGGTTTCAAATTGTGAAGCAGACTTTTTTCTACAATCTGAGACCAAATTTATAATTTTTAAACCAATATTGACCGAGCTGGAGTCATCTTCCCATCAGGACAGAATGTCTTCTTTGCTTGGACGGGCTATAACAGAAATCCATTCATACGAAGACAAAACTCACTGAACTATCGAAAATTGAGGAATAATAGAATCGACGTTACACAATGCAATTTTGAGAGGAGAGAGAAAGAGAGAAATATTGATACAGAGAGAGAATGAGTGGGTGTGTGTGTGTGTGAGAGAGAGAGAGAGAGAAGAGACAATTCGTGGTTAACGGGATCGAGCCCCAGGTCTCTTCAAATTTAAGCTCTCAAGATAAGCACATTACAATAATTAGAAATGGATTGGAATTCAATCGAGCAAACATACCGACCGTCACCATGTAAGAGGATTTCAACAGATTATGTGCCATGAACGATCCTTATAACTATAGTCTGCTGTCCAAGCAGAGAAGACTTTCTGGCAAGATGGGAAAGTTACTCCAGCTCTGATAATATTGGTTCAAAAATTATATATTTGGTCTGAAATTTTAGTAAAGATTTTGATCTACAATTTGAGACCAAATTTATAATTTTTGAACCAATATTAACCGATCTGAAGTCATTTTCCCATCTTGCCAGAATGTCTTCTTTGTTTGGACAGACTACATGTCTCCGAAACCTCGCAAATGTTAAGTATCGAGTCTCGACAATGGTGAGTATCGATACTGTGCTATCGAATTGACCAGTAGTAATCTGATAGAGGTTTAGTTGCGAATAGCTCTGATACAGTCTGTCCAAGCAAAGAAGACGCTCTGGGCAAGATGGGAGAATGACTCAAGCTCGATTAATATTGGTTCAAAAATTATCAATTTTATCTCAAATTGTAGGAAACAATTTGATCTACTATTAAGACCACATTTATAATTCCTGAACAAATATTGGCGAAGCTGGAGTCATTTTCCCATCTTGCTAAAGGTTCTTCTTTGCTTGGACAGACTATTGTTGCGGGATTCTGATAGAGGTATTTGTGGTTGAAGAGAAGACAAAGCGATTTTCTCCAATTTGTGTCTTTGTTCTTCAAAATATGGAAGTTTGAGTGCTTTTCGGCATTACTCACACATCTCTTTATTTGAATTATAGTCTTCTAGTTTGTATAATTCTAAAAAATTCTCCTATACCAATTGCAGACTTTGTTGAGAAAGTATCAATTCAATTTGAGAACATGGAACTCCTTTTCCATGTTCCAGAAAACCAGAAAAGACTGTGGAGCAGAATATGAATGAATGTCTACAACAAAGGAAGAGAGAACAAGGATGAAAAGAACAGGAGTAGATAAGAAAGGAATAGGAAAAGCTGTATTCTCATTCTCGGGAATGGGAGATGGGAGAGAGGGAATAAGGTGGAATGAGAGGATGAGTAGAAGATGGGATAGGAGGAGACATAAGGACAGAAAAGACTGAGAAGAATCATATTATGGAAGTAAAGGGAAACCCAGAAAGGAGGAAACAGGAGTGATAATAAAGGAATAAGAAGTTATCGGAAGGAGAGGTTTGATAAATAGATGAGAATGGGTGGAAGAGAAATGGAGGAGAATGAGAGAGAAAAGAAGAGAGGAAGAATAGGAACATGATAAAGATTTCTCCATGAAAATTTTAAAGGTGATGGAGGAAACACGTAAAATAAGTAATAGAAGAAGAAGAAGAAGAAGAAGAAGAGAAAGAAGAAGAAGAAGAAGAAGAAGAAGAAAAAAAGAAGAAGAGAGAGAAGAAGAAGAAGAAGAAGAAGAGAGAAGAATAGTAATTGAGAATAGTCACCTGAAATTCTTGAAAGGTGTAAAACAGAACAGTCAATTCCATTTGTAAGATATCAATTATTATTGTAGTTCAGAATAGTGGATTGTATACAGTGTACAATTGATCTAAAATGTGTCTAAATAATACCTTGAAACCAAGGTCTATAGGAGAAGGTCAGGACACGGGAGCCATATTGAGTCTTAAAAGCGGGCGGTAGATTCAAAACTTCAAAATTTTGAGCCAAAAATTACCCCTTCATTCAGAGCCACTTTTTGTTTTTTTTTGTCAATGGCGCAACAGCCCTATGAAGGGCCTAGGCCTACCAGCTGGTTGCCAGTTTCATATTCACTCCACTATACAACCCGTCCAAGCAAAGAAGACACCCCGGCAAGACGGGAAAACGACTCCAGCCCGGCCAATACCGGCCCAAAAGCCATAAATTCTCAAACAGAACCCACAGCACCCGAACCAACACCGACCGAGCCGAAGCCACCCCCACCCCGCCAGAATGTCCTCCCAGCCCGGACAGGCAATACAGCAGGCGAATAATCATCAACCAGGATAGAGGTAACGTGTGGTTAGCACGTCGATCCTCTCAACCATAAGCCAGTCTTCACAACCAAGTGAAGATGCAGAACACCTCTGAATAACATGCAGTTAATCAGTTAGAGTGTAATGCAACAATTGATATCCCACCAGAAACGGGAAACGACTGACTGTCTTTTCGACAGCCAATCTTCCAAAGGAGACTCATTCAGAGTCACTACAGCTGTGATATTACTAATATAAGCAACTTTCTCGGTTTCAAGACCCAATATGGCCGCTGCCGCTGTGCATTATGGGATCGTGTTCAGCGACCTTGCTTGAAACCATCAGCTATATCTTGCAAAATAATTAATAGCACAAGTTTGCTGAATACTTTAAGCGCCACCCCTCTAACCACCCTCGCACAAGCCTTGTAGCTCACTTGGGCATCACCCTCAGCAGAAATATTCAATTTAATTTTTTTTTAGTTTCATTCCAAAAATGCACTACACCATTTCAATGAATTCTGTCTCATTTTTCAGCGATAGGAGTGACCTGGAAAGTATGATCGGTAGGAAAACGTTGAGCTACGAAACGGCTGCAGCTGCAGGTGCAATGCAGCGCAACGGAAGGCCGCAAGATGGCGGACCAGCTGCGCATCTCTACTGCAGCTCACCTTCAAGAATGTCGGGACCACCTCATATCATCATGGATATTGGCAAGGTGGGTTAAGGGTGGGTGGTAGTGGACGGCAAACTGCCGAACGGCAAAATCAAGCCCCATAAGAACAATGTAATTTTTATCAATCTCTTGGAGCGGATAGAGCATCTATTTATGGACAGAATTTCACATTCTCTATGTCATTGGAAAGAGAATTAAATTCTCCATGGGCGTGACTTTTTCCTTTTCCGAATTTTAGTTTATTTCAATAATTAGAGTTCAATACTTTAATAGTTAATTAATTATACGATAATTATTGAAATAAACTAAAAATCGAAAAAGTAAAAAGTCACGCCCCTGGAGAATTTAATTCTCTTTCCAATGACATAAGAACGTGAAATTCTGTCCATAAATAGAGGCTCTATCTGCTCCAAGAGATTGATAAAAATTACATTGTTCTTATGGGGCTTGATTTTGCCGTTCGACAGTTTGCCGTCCACTACCATCCACTCTTAACATGTTTTTAAAAATTTCAGATTTTTTTCAGGATGAAGCCTTTTCTTCCAAATACGAAAACTTTTCAAGCATAAGGCCTACAATATTGACACTAATGCATAGTTTGTCCAAGCAAAGAAGACATTCTGGCAAGATGGGAAAACGACTTGAAAACTTGAAAATAACGCTATTTAGTGTTATTAATTTAATGAATGTAATGATTCGAAAGAATTATAATTTGATGATTCCATTGTTCTGTTTCTTACTCAATCGAAATTTCATTGCATGAATGATATTTTGTAGCATACAAGCGAGTAAATCAATGATGCCCTAGGGAATGTCCTTATCATCATCACAATGCAATTCGTCGATATTCCCATTTTTACTAATCATTCCCGATTTGTTCTGTCATTTTCAGAACTCTCACAAACACATGAACACGTCGGCGTGATGGATGACCAATAGCCGTAGTCGAGTAGCGGCCAGCGATTAGGTCAGTTATAGTGATTGATATTGGCAGCGCGCAGAGACAAAAAATTATTTTCGTGATAAAAACAACTCTCTGCCTGGAGCCAGTGACATATGTGACACACCAGTACTGTGACTGTGAGAATATCGTTGTGAAAACAATTAAAAAATATTAGGTATGAATATAAATAGTATTGGGGTACAGTATAAATTTTTAAAAATATCTGGGTACGGTAAAATGTTTAAAAAATATTAAGGTACGGTATAAATTTCAAAAAATATTTGGGTTCGGTATGATTTTTTTTAAATTTTGGGGTGCGGTATAAATTTCAGGATTGAGGAGCTATAAAAACCTTTATTATAGTGCTCTAGATATAATATAACTAGGCCTATTTATGTGTGATGTATGTGTATAATGAACTATTGATTTAAGAAAACAAGGGTAAAATGATTTCAGACGGGACTGTATCATAGAATGCATAAGTGTAACTCATGAGAAAAAGTGTAAAAAGATGTTCAGATGGGACTGTATAATGAAATGAATTAGTGTAACTTATGATAGAAAGAGAGATTAATGCCCGGTTTTTAATGCCCGGTGAGGGACCCTCAAGTTTACTACAGTTTACTACATTTCCTATACTTATCATAGAAAATGTCAGCTGTTCATCAAAATTAGAGGGTCCCTCAACTTTGAGTGTGCTTGGAAAAACCTGGCATACGTGTAAAAATACGTTTAGATTGGATTGTATCATATATTCTTGAATTGGATTGTATCATAGATTTTTGAATTGGATTGTATCATCAGTGTAACTTATTATATGAAGTGAGTACCAGTTTAACAAGACGTTTAGATGGGACTGTGTCATAAAATGCATAAGTGTAACTAAATATGGTAAAGAGTGAGAAAAAGTGTAAAAAGACGTTTAATTGGGACTGTATCATAAAATGCATAAGTGTAATTTATGATAAAAAGTGTAAAAATATGTTCAGATAGGACTGTATCAAAAATTATATCAATGTTTTATTGTTCTCAATACTAGACACGTTCACAATATGGACATGAACACAACAGCTTTTTGAGTGTGCATGATGGAAATTCAAAACAGATCAATTTTAATGTAAGAATGTGATTTTCGTAGACATACATTAATAACTGATGACATTTTATCCGTACTATTTCATTTATATAATAGACATAAAATGGTACCTAGTTTTTTATTTCAATGAAAAGGTTTCAGTAATAGCCCAATATAACAAATGTAATAAAATATCAGTATAGGAGGCAACAGAACTCTGACTGCAAAAAAATTATGAAAACAATCAGATCATTTTTAATGTGAGAACATGAATTCGCTAGACACAGATAGAGAACTGATAATATTTTATCTGTAGTACTATTTTATCTGTGGAATAGACTTAACTATTCAGATAGAATAGAATATTATCACCAATTCTATTTTCTCTGAGGAAAAAGATTTGGTTCTAATCTCTATGGATCAAATAGACGAAGAATCAACTAGATTTTCATTATATAATAAAGGAAACAATCAGATGAATCCTACGTGAGAGTGTGAAGGATATGTCTTTATAATGAACATAGATGATAGAGGAATCAAAATTATATTATTTCATCTATTCTGTCTTATGTGTGGGGTGTATTTGTAATGAACGAGTCAGTTATGAGAACAAAAGTTTAAAAAGTTGATAAGTTGGGACAGCATTTTTCATAAGTGTGTGAATATGATATCAGATAATTTGGGTACCTATTTAAAATAGGATACAAGAGTGATGAACAAAGTAAATTAATTTGCGTAAATTAGTCATTATTTATAAAAGTTGTACTGAAATTATGATCACACAAAATTAAAGCTGTAAAATTATTGCAGAAGATTATAATGCTATTCGTTATCTTCATTAAAATAAAATGTTTTGTTATTTCTTAAGTCTAACTAATACCTATATGCGTTAATAATCTACATTTCTATATTATGCTTTTATCAACTAGAGCTTTTTTATAATTTTGTTGTTTTTACATAGGATAGGAGGGATTAATTCTATTGTTATAAATTTCAAGAGCTTTATTGAATGTAGTTGAGTACATTCAGTTATTATTCAATGATATTTTGATATAGATTAAGCAAGCTGAGAAGACACGCGTGTTACAGTGTCGTGTATTGTAACGGCGTGTCTTCTCATCTTACGCAAATAATAGATGCTAAACAGTATGAAGTCTTACAAATTACTCATCTATTTAGTTAAAAGTGAAATCTTACAAAATGTATGAATGAACTCAAGTTGAGCTTCTAGAAAATGCTATTAGAAAATGAGAGGTGAGGAATATTGTTAATCATAAGAATAGACCTCAACTTAGATTTAGTTGATAAGCTTTTAATTTCTACAAAGAACCAAACTTTATCGAATTAATTGTACTACAATATTGTCACTCAATTATCTGCAATTTTGTAAAATCAACTACGTAGCCTACCGTATCGTACGTAGCTTGAAATTTTTTGAATTGGAGAAATAAAATGGAATTGTATTCATTACAGAATGACAAGTAGATTTATATATATTATGCTTAGTGTGATAATAAGAAGGTCAATCAATATGAATAGAATACATGGTGTGACAATAATCTTGATTTGAGTGCATGCAGTGACAAAAATTAATGGAATATATTGAATTTCTAGTCTTTCAACACAGTGGAGTTTGGTGATATCGATAATTTCATTCATAATTATTGTGAAAAGTCGTATTATTCGTGGGAGGAATTTAACAATTCTACAAAAAATCACTGTGAATCTTGTTTTAAATTATGTACTAAGATTTCATTAATAATTATTAAGAATCACCAATTGAAAATTTTAACAATAGAATAAGATTTACAAGACTTGTACTGTAAATTATCAATCGAATTATGTGCTCTGTAAATAATTTCCATTGTTTTTAAAAATGAAACTAATCATAAGGTGAAAATATGAATGAGAGATGTCTAAATAATAATGCCTTCTTCATCAAAAACCTTTATTCTTGTTACTAACTTGTGAAAACTCGAATCTATCAATCTGTTCATTTCACTCTAATTAGATAGCTTTATCTCCTTCTTTAGAATATAAAAAACTATCTATTCAAAATTTCGATTGTAAATTAGATTAAAATAAAGTGAATTATCGAATGTTTTATAGAGTTATTGGTTGTTATATTTGAATTATTCTTTATGTATATAAATGAAGAGCTTGAATGAATTATATTGTACAGGGATAGAAAATGTAAATAGAATTTTGAGTGCATGTTTATGAGCTTGTAAATTTTATTAAAACTGTTTTAGGAAGAAGTTTTTATATAATTTTTCTCCTATGTTCCTAAAAATCCATCTCAATCGAATCAAATCATAGCTTCCCTTAATACAGGCCTATTGAAGGAAGCTATGATCAAATCTAACTCAACCAAAAACGTTGATAGTGTAAAAAACGTTATCATATTCTTAATTTCATTATAGATATTCAGCTCGGCCTTTGGCTGAGGCCGCACTGCCGGTGTGTATAGAGAGTGGAGGGTGGAGGGTAGATGGTAAATCTATAGAACATACACACCATCCACAGTAATACATCGTATGAATGGTATGACGTAATACTGTTTTTTGAGGTTATGTTGTTTATATTTAATATTTAAGATGGCGGCTGAACACATACCATTCATACGATGTATTACTGTGGATGGTGTGTATGTTCTATAGATTTACTATCTACCCTCCACCCTCTACGCTCTACCCACCGGCAGTGCGGCCTCAGCCAAATAGCCTAAAGTCCTTTTACAATCTTTGAGAAGTTCTTTACTAGAATTCTTACTCTAAAAAGAGGATTTTTTTCTACTGGAAGTAAGAATTGTTTGATTGAATATCATTTAGAATGCTAGAATATACATGATATTTCTTTTTTCTATCAAGGTAATAAATAATAATCACTGAGAATAATAATAATAAATCTACAAGTTATTGAATCATACGCGTCAACTTTCTAATTTTGATAACTCGATTTAAAGATACTTCTGAATTCTCTCTCATTAGGATTAGTATCTTAGTCATTATTCGATCAAGATTATTATTCTTGAAATTTTGACGATTCAATTGCAGGATTTATCCGCTTGAATTTTCTACCAGGGAACACAATCAAGGCTGTCAAGTACGGTCTGTCCAAGCAAAGAAGACATTCTGACAAGATGAGAAAATTACTCCAACTCGGTCAATATTGGTTCAAAAATCATGAATATGGTCTCAAATTGTGGATTAAAATGTTTCCTATAATTTGAGACCAAACTGATTAATCTTTAATCGATATTGATCGATTTCTTGTCATTTTCCCATCATGCCAGAATGCCTTCTTTGCTTGGACAGTCTACTATCTAATTAGTAGATTTATTGGAGCAAGCGCGGATCTGCAGTAAATTGGATCGCTAATGGTACAATCTTATTATAGTCTGTCCAAGCAAAAAAGACATTCTAACAAGAAAATGACTCAAGCTCGGTAAATATTGGTTATAAAATGATGAATTCGGTCTCAAATTATAGAAAACATTCTGATCTACAATTTGAGACCAAATTGATAATGTTTGAACTAATATTGATTGAGCTGAAGTAATTTTCCTATCTAGCCCGAATAGGCTACCTTCTTTGCTTGGACAGACCAATCTTATTACACGATGAATCCCTATCATAATCATTAAAATTCGACTTGTTTTTCCAGTAAGGCGAGAAAAAGGCTCGAGAAAATCGTTTTTTTCCGAGCTGAAAATCCATCTCAAGATATCGCCAGTTAAAGCCGAGCTTTTCCTTCGACTTTATGCTGATGATTAGGCTATTCTGAAGAGATGTTTTCTCGTTCTAGGGAATGGGAGATAGAGAAGAAGAAGAAGTAAGAGAATAAGTTGAAGAAGGCACTGGCGGCTCGTGCCCACAAAACAGGTGAAGTGCTGTACAATGGAAGATACGGGCACTTCACCTGTTTCGTGGGTACGAGCCGCCAGTGGAAGAAGGTATTAGATAAAGAAAACCAGAAAAGACTGTGGAGCAGAATATGAATGAATGTCTACAACAAAGGAAGAAAGAACAAGGATGAAAAGAACAGGAGTAGATAAGAAAGGAATAGGAAAAGCTGTATTCTCATTCTCGGGAATGGGAGATGGGAGAGAGGGAATAAGGTGGAATGAGAGAATGAGTAGAAGATGTGATAGGAGGAGATATAAGGACAGAAAAGACTGAGAAGAATCATATTATGGAAGTAAAGAGGAAAACCAGAAAGGAGGAAACAGGAGTGATAATAAAGAAATAAGAAGTTATGGGAAGGGAGAGGTTTGATAAATAGATGAGAATGAGGTGGAAGAGAAGTGAAGGAGAATGAGGAAAAAAGTGGAAGAATTGGAACATGATAGAGATTTTCCATGAAAATTATAAAGGTGATTTAAAACCAGGAAAATTATGAACATGTAAAATAAGAAGAAGAAGAAGAAGAAGAAGAAGAAGAAGAAGAAGAAGAAGAAGAAGAAGAAGAAGAAGAAGAAGAAGAAGAAGAAGAAGAAGAAGAAGAAGAAGAAGAAGAAGAAGAAGAAGAAGAAGAAGAAGAAGAAGAAGAAGAAGAAGAAGAAGAAGAAGAAGAAGAAGAAGAAGAAGAAGAAGAAGAAGAAGAAGAAGAAGAAGATAAAGAAAAAGAAGAATAAGAAAGATTATAATGTCCAATAAACTAAGAAAAATAATAGGATTAATAAAGGGTAATAGATGGGTGAAAAGGATGTACAGAAGTTGAGGACAAGAAAAAGAAGTACACCGAGGAGTATAAGGAGGAGAGCAGAAATAAAGAAGGAGGATAAAGGAGGAGGAGGAGGAGAAGGAGAGGAGAGGAGGAGGAGGAGAATGATAAAATAGGGAGGTATGAGAAGAAGGAAGGTGAGAGGGAAACCAGATGAAAGAAAGATGGAAACGAAAAAGATGGACAATGAGGATGAGAAGGAAAGGAGGAAGAAGGATAAGAACAGTATAAAAGATATTATGGAGAATGAAAATAATGATAAACATAAGAAGATCAGAAGTAGAAATGAAAAAAGAGAGGAAAAATAGTTACATGAAAATTGAGAATGAGAATAAAATAAAAAAAGAAGAAGAAGAAGAAGAAGAAGAAGAAGAAGAAGAAGAAGAAGAAGAAGAAGAAGAAGAAGAAGAAGAAGAAGAAGGAGAAGAAGAAGAAGAGGATTAAGTGGTAGAAGAACAATATGAACAAGAAGAATCATCGTTAGAGGGGGTGAAGTAGTAGAATAGGTGTAATACCATTTAAAAAATAATGACGATCAAGTAGAGGCATAAACGGGCGGAAGGTAAGATAAGAGCTTCGATTCAATATTCAGATTGAAATTGGCGTAATCTCATTAGTACGATCGTTGTCAAACCCCCCTCCCTCCAACCACCAACAATCTTTTCATTTCTAAATCCTTGTCAATTTTCCCCTCCTATCCCCCCCCCAACCATCCTTCCATTTCTATACCCTTGTCATTTTTCCAGTCCGCCTCCTTTCTAAAATTTTTACTCATTATTCTTCCTCAACCACCCCCCCCCTCACTCCGCCAATTACCAATCCTATTCCATTTCCCCCTCACCTTTCTATTTTCTCCTCCACACCCTTCTTTCCACTTGTAAATTTCTCTCCATTCCCTTCCTTCAGTTTTCTCAACTCCCTCTTTCCTTAATTTCTATTCCCAAATTATTTTCTCCTCACATCCCAATCGTCTTATCAGTTCTCCCCCCCTACTCCTCTTTCTCCTATTTTCTCCCACTTGTAATTTTCCCTCTCCGCCACATCCTTAAACAATTTTTTAAATTTATTTTACTGTAAGTTTTCCATTAATTTTAATTTTAAAAAATTTATTGTATGTACCTAATTGATTTATATTCCCGGTCTTTGTCTATTAATTCAATTGATTTCAGGAATTTTTTATCTATAACATCTATTATGTTTCCATTTTTCTTCCTCAAACACCCTTTCTATAATTTCCAATTCAATTCTGTATTTTTCCCTTGCCCCTCAATCCCCTTTCCATTTCTCTCTTCCCTTCAAGAAAAAAAAAGAAGAAGAAGAAAGGAGGAGGAAGAAGAAGAAGAAGAAGAAGAAGAAGAAGAAGAAGAAGAAGAAGAAGAAGAAGAAGAAGAAGAAGAAGAAGAAGAAGAAGAAGAAGATTAAGAAGAAGAACAAGAATAGTGAAAAGACGACGAATTCTCCAATAATTATTCTCATCCCTTTCCCCTCTGTCCTACTTAGCAGATTCTTCTCCAATTCTTTCCATTCATATTTATTAAGTACACATAATCAAGTCGTCCCTCCATTCAAGTCCCAGCAACGATTCGATTTGAAAAGTCCCCAAAATTGATCATATTTGAAAAGTCTCTCTTGAAATCTTTTCGAGGATATCATTTCAGTTTGATCTGATTATAGAGAGTGCAACGAATTCAAAATTTTTCTCATCTGCGATTCATCTCATTTGTTGCAACACTTCTTGAAATCTCAGTTCTCGGATTTATTATTCCTAGCAATTAGTTTCCATCCTTTTCAAGAGCCTTCCAAACATTCAATTTCTGATAATGTAATCATCTTCATTAGGATGTATTTCACAACTCCGTTCCAACATTATTATCGTCTGTCCAAGCAAAGAAGACATTCTTGCAAGTTGGGAAAATGACTCCAACTCGGTCAATATTGGTTATAAAATTATCAATTCAGTCTCAAATTTTAGAACAAAATGTTTCCAACAATTTGAAACCAGATTTGTAATTTTTGAAGCAATATTGACCGAGCTGGAGTCATTTTTCCATTTTCACAGATGTCTTCTTTGCTTGGACAAACATCTGAAACGGTGTTGTAATTGATCTGCGAATTGAGAATTGAATAATGTGAACTGTGAATTGACTTATTATTATGAGATGTCTCATTTGCTTTTACACTTCTCTTAAATTATTCAAATTTTATCTTCTTTTGCAAGTCTCGCATTTCATACTTCTAGCAATTGGTCTTTTATAATGTAATAATCTTCATTAGGTAACTAGGTAATTAAATTGTTCTAGAAGTAGAGACTCTAAAATTTTGTTTTTATTCATAAATTTGAATGTCAATTAAGTTAATATTAGAGGGCCCATCACTAAGAAACAGTATTCCTCATTAAACAAATTTTGTACAACACTCTTTGAATTCTCAGATCTCTGACATCTCTAGTCACTATTAGGAAAGATTTTATCATAGACTATATTAATTTTGAATAATAGTATGCAATTGATAATTTCATTGTCTCCAACAGGAAAGATGTGAAAATGGCGTTTACAAGAATAATTCCTCTATCCTTTGTTTTTGTCAGCTTTTCGTCTGATAATTTGAATACAATTGACTCCAATTCAATCATTGATAACTTTGTTGGACATTCAAAGAAAATGTATGAAATAAGTTGCATTAAGATGCCGTTCCCATTTAAAATTTGGAAATTCCATATAGAAAATTATAGGTTTTAATATGATGACAGTAATAAAACTATTTGATAATAGTTTATTAAATCTCCAACTACTAACAAATTTATCTCTAGGGTAACCATTTTATTTATACTTTAGCTTAAATTAATTAACATTGATTATTATTTTGATCAAATAGAGTAGAATGAGAGAATTATTCAATTACAAAATTATCAAATGTTACACTCGGTTTAAATTGGTTCATTGGGAAAAAAATATCAGGTTGCTATCCTTCATCAGTTATTGAATTATACCTACTGTAATAATTGGACCTATTATAATAGATAGATGATAATTATCATTATAATTATAATTAAGCGCCCTGTACACGGGGATTGTAGTTGAATATCTATACCTGTAGCCAATCACAGCTGTAGTTGTTGTTTGACTCGATGACAAAACAAAGGCTGTGATTGGCTACCCTACAGATATTCAACTGGCACTACAATCCCCGTGTTTGTTTGCTTGTCAATGGCGCAACAGCTCTATGAAGGGCCTAGGCCTACCAGCTGGTTGCCAGTTTCATATTCACCAAACTATACAGTCCGTCCAAGCAAAGAAGACACCCCGGCAAGATGGGAAAACGACTCCAGCCCGGGCAATACCGGCCCAAAAGCCATAATTTCTCGAAAGAACCCACAGCCCCCGAACCAACACCGACCGAGCCGAAGCCATCCCCACCCAGCCCGGACAGAAAATACACCAGGCGAATAATCATCAACCAGGATAGAGGTAACGTATGGTTAGCACGTCGATCCTCTCAACCATAAGCCAGTCTTCACAACTAAGTGAAGATGCAGAACACCTCTGAACTCTGAATAACATGCAGTCGATGCAGTTAATCAGTTAGAGTGTAATGCAACAATTCCTATTCCTCCAGAAACGGGAAACGACTGACTGTCTTTACTAACGACAGCCAATCTCCCAAAGGAGGACAAAAATCCCCGTGTACAGTGCGCTTTATGATTGATAATGAGACAAGTTATACTCGTCCATTCCTCTACTGAATTATTATCAGTGTTATTTTCTACAATACTGTGCATGTGTGCATTGAGTTGAATCATTGTGTAAATACTGTATATAAAATATTTTTTGTCTAAAAAATAGTTATAAAATAACTATAAAATCAGAAAACATAAATTAACAGTAGAATTTCATTTGGTCAAAGACAATGTATCATTATACATTATAATGTATAATAATACATTGTCTCTGATTTGGTGCAGATGAACGATACCTAGCGACGAAATCCGTAACCGCTCTTAAATAGTGTAAATTTGAACCGCTAGATGTCGGGAGCTTATCCGTTCCTCGAACACTACAATGCAGAGTCTTTTTGCCAATTAAATGTTGGAATGAATGAACGGCATATGAGTCTGAGGCGGGTATTACACGATAATAGTTCTATCAGGGCCGTATTTCTAAATAGGCTAAGTAGGCTGCAGCCTAGAGCGGCAAATTTTCAAGACGGCAAATTAAAAATTTCAAAGTTTATAAAATAATTTCAAAAAATAAATTACATTTTCTCTACGATTTCTGAATTTACTTTGAAAAACATGACCTATTTGTAATTCTTAGAACGTAGTTACCTATTATTTTAGTGCTTTACAAAATCGGTTTGATCTCTGAATACACTAATAGTACGGTGCAATTATACTCGAACCTCAACATCCAAATAGAAAGTACGTTTCCTATGCCAACTTGTTCAATACAGCCACTTTTGTATGATAAAATGTAATTTTGGGGGTGTAAGGTTTTTTTAAAATCGCTGTAGCACATGAACCACTGAACATAGAAGTCTGAATTTGATCTCAAATTAAAGAGAAATGAATTTCGCCGAGTGGGATTTTGAAATACGGATGCAAGTGTTTCCAATTCAAAGTTACTAACTTTCAAAGTAACGAATAATTCCTGTGAAAAAATATGGAATTCTCAAAAAATTGTAGCTTGGACTCAGTTCATGATACAGAGTTGCAATTGGTCTCAATCTCTTCCAAATTTTGTTCTCTAGAAAAAACATGCATGGAATTTTTTCGTCCGGCTACAATTCACGAAAAACTGAAATTTTGAACCTTTCATTCCCCTCCCCAAAAACCCGACGCTCAAAAGGGTGTAACTTTTTATCAAACAATAAAGGGGTTGTATTGAACAAGTTGGCATATAGGAATCGTCCTTCCTCTTTGGTTGTTGAGGTCCGTTCATTTTTTTAACTAATTGCGTAAATAAATCTTGGGCTTACTATCTTACTACTGATTTGGCTCTGGCTGCCGCTTACCTACGTATCCCCCTTAACCCATAAAGACTCGTAATAAGCAAAGTAGCCTATAAGCCTCAAGGAGGCGGCAAATTTACCCTGTAGGCGGCATACTCTTAAATCCGGCCCTGAGTTCTATGACAAATTTCTATTATCAAACGTCTGTGATGATGAAATATTACCGTGTAAAGAACCAAATATTATAAATGATCATATTCTATGCCATATGTTCTCCTACAGAGAACATATTATTATAATATATTTGATAGTAGATGTATGACATAGAACTATTATCGTGAAATAGCGGCCTAAGTAATTATTCTAGTAGGAGTAATTATAATACATATTTTTTAGCCCATATTTTCATTGTTTACATTGAATTTTTCAAACCGTATGGTTTGAAAATATAATAAAATTTTTTCAATAATGTGTTGAGTATTATTACCCAGTAGATGTATTATTACACAATAATGTAGAGTAAAGTAATCGAGAAAGTCAGCTGATTCTGTTCAAAATAGTTTCTCAGGCCGGTATGACACGATAATAGTTCTATGATCATAGTTGATCATATGGAAAGAGATAAAAAAAGGTTTCCTATTTCCATCTCTTTCCATATGATCAACTATGATCATAGAACTATTATCGTGTAATACCCGCCTCATTTATGTGTGACATCTTTTCAATTCCAATAATAATACTTTCTGAAATACAATTCAATATTCTGAACTACAATATTGATATCTACTCAAATAAAATTGATTTTTCTGATTTACATCAGATCTTTTACTGTTCTAATTTACAATAGCCTAATTCTAACTCACTGTATACTCGTATATTCTTTGAATTACACTATTATTACATAGTAGAAAAATTATTACCTCACTAGAATTACACAGCGACTATTCTGAATTGAAATTGACATGTTATTGAATTAAATAATTTTTACCTTCTCAACTACCTCTGGAACAGGTGTAGATGCTAGATTACTAAATATCGCATCCATAGTAACAACAGCATTACATTGAAATACATCAAATTCCAGAGAAGCTCAACAGTCATCAATCTTTTGGAGAAATCCTTTGCGTTACTTGTGACTCAATTCTCTGTCAGACTTTTGTTTTTATCTTTTATTCTTCTCTCGGTTCTTCCACTTGATTTTCTGTCCGTTCTAGGATCTAATCCTAGCGTTGACTAGGAAATGGCGATGGTTTGTTAGTAGAGGGGCCATCAAGGGCTATTTTTGGAACTCTAAGAGAGAGATATAGAGAGAGGGAGAGGACAGAGAGAGAGAGAGAGAGTAAGGGTGGGAGAGAGAGGAAATAAGAGAGTTTTTGAAAAGAATGAGAGGAATAAAGAGAGGAAGTTGAAAAATGAGAGAGTTTCTGAAAAAATGAGTGAGAATGAGAGCCATTACAAAAGTAATATGAAAGATAGAAAATTACAAAAAAAGTGGAAAAATGAAGAATGTAAGAAATTAAGATAAAAATCATGAAGGGAATGAATGATGTTTTGAGAAGAAATAAGAAAAAAAAGAATGAATGGTGGGGGCAAATAAAGAGTTTGATTTATTTTTTAAAGAGTGATAGAAAGAAAATATGTTGGAGATTGAGTGGAAGCATTAAAGCTAAGGGGAAGAATAGACGAATGAGAATGCAAAGAAGAAAGATGATAGATGAAGAAGAGAAATTTGGAAGGAAGAGAAGGATTGATGATTTGGAATGGAGTAGGTGAAGCTAAAAAAAGGGGAAAACTGAAAGAAGGAGGGAAAATTTTAATAAAAGAGGAAGAATGGTAATAAAAGGAATAGACAATGTTAAAAATAATGAGAAAAAAAATGAAGAAGATGAATGATCATACAAGGGGGAGTGAGAGAGAATTCCTAAAGAGAATGAGAGGAAGAGTGATGTCGAAATATGTAGGGAAAGCAAAAGATGGCAAGAAAAGAAAGATAGAGAGAGAATGGTATCCTAATTAGAAGTAAGAGAATTAAAGGATGGACAGAGAGAAGGGAGCAGAGAGAAAAGTGAGAGATGGGAATGAGAGCGAAAGAAAAAGAGAAAGGAAGAAAAAAGAAGAAGAGAGATTGAGAGCAGTAAAACTTGGGACAGTTGTTGTTTTCTTCCAAAGTTTCAGTATGAGGCAATCCGTTCCAAGAATGTTTTGAAAAACAGGAGGAATTTGTTTATTCATTAGTTATAGTGAGTCCCAGTTTTTTAATGATCCACTGTGAGTCAGAAACCTTTTTCCACCTACTCCAGTAATCTGTTTGGAGTAGGACAAAAAAGGGATTAATTTAGAATTTGTGAAATTATGAATCACTGTAAACACGTTACGAAACACGGAAGATTGTGATTCACTTATATATTTTTTTGTAATTTTTTTATATTTTTCTTTTAGCAATAATTGGTCTGAGTTTGGCGTTATTTTTTGGATAACTATTTTTCTCCAGTAATAACTATTTCGACCCTGTAAAATAACACTCTGAACAAGAAATTAGAAATATCCAATAATTCAATTCACAATACTTGTAACTTATTCAAGATCACGATAGGATGATTAGATAGGCTTGGAGAGATATTTGTAGCTGATACCATAGAATAATAGAACACTCTTAGAATAATAGAAATCCTAGAATATTCTTTGCTGATACCAAGAATTTATGCGGTTTCATCTGTCTCTTGTACGTGACTTAATCTACTAACAGCTGATGTAAATAATCTATTGTCTCTTCTTATTTCAAAAACATCATCTAGGCATGGCTTCATGACTGCTCTGATTGACAACAACAGCTTTTGGAGCGCACAAGGAGCAGACGAAATTGTCTATATTTTCGACGCCAGCTTAACACGGTGATATATTTGTTAGAAATATAATATTGATAGATATAGTCTATCCAAGCAAAGAAGACCCTCTGGCGAAATGAGAGAATGACTCAAGCTCGGTCAATATTGGTTCAGAAATTATCAATTTGATCTCAAATTGCAGGAAACAATTTGATCTACTTTTAAGACCACATTTATAGTTCTTGAACAAATATTGACCAAGCTGAAGTAATTTTCACATCTAATTTTATGTAATTTTCGCCAGAGGGTCTTCTTTGCTTGGACCGACTATACTCGGGCAAGATATACTTACGTATTAAATTAAACAATCGAAAATTTATTGTATCAAGGAGCCTCCTTTATGTATAATTTTGTATCAATAAATAATGAACTTTGTATCTTCTTTTACACCATTCTGTATCATCTTTTCAGAAGTTGTATTACAGAATGCATATCGCTGTTATAAATATGAATATGGTAAAGGATTACTATACTGAATTATTAATTCATCAAAATAATGCCGCTTGTTTCATAATTTATTTTTTTATTATTTATTGTTACAATTGCGACTTGATAGCAAGTATTTTAAGCAAAGGTGATAATGATTGAGTGAAAGATGTTGCTTACATGGTGAATAAAGATGATGAAAGATTACATTACTAGATGGAACAAAACTCAAAATTCCACCTTTAAAACGGTAGACATTGGGACATAGCCACAAAAATAAAATAGACAAGAAATATAGAGCACAGGGGAGTAAAATAGGTCAACTGAGAACTGAACAAAAACTCTGATTTTTTCCACGCTATTTCATTCATTGAAAGCACGGTTTCTATCAGAAAAATGTCAACTCACAACTCAGTGGGCGTAGAACTTGTATTTTTTGTCCCTGGCACCAAATTTTTAATATCGATCTTCACTAAAAGGCGACTGCGTAACACTACAACTGTCACAAGAATTTGAAATAATAGAGTAGGCATTTTAGGAAAGAATAACAAATTAAAATTGTTTTCGACATATCTATGTCGATTCCTTTATTGTTTTCACAAGTTTTTGGGTCATTTCGTTTTGAAAACAATTTGACATCAATAGACTTTGGAGGGGGTGTGTCAACACTGCACTGGCGGCTCGTGCCCACGAAACAGGTGAAGTGCTGTATAGTAAATAGATACGAGCACTTCACCTGTTTCGTGGGTACGAGCCGCCAGTGGTCAACAGTTCAATATTTCTTTTCATGAAGAAGATTGACAAGTTAATTTATGTCGTTTGAAGTTAATCATCAATACTAATCATCAAGAATTAATATTGTATTTGATTAGATTAACAGAAGTTTGTGCAACTGGGACTTTACTTTGAATGAGTCTAATTTTGAGAAATTAGATTGAATCATTGACTAAGTATTCTGTAGATTGTCATTGATTGAATGTAACCGCCATAGAATTAAGTCATTAAACAGAGTTGATTGGAGAAATCTTTGCATTGATTTGTCGATGATCAAATAGTAATAAATAATTTGTAAATAAATAATAATAAATAATTTGACCGCGATTAAATCCAACTTACATTTTGTAAGTGCACTTACTCGAAGAGGTTGAAATAAGATTCAATGGTTAACTGTTTTGGAATTAGTTTCGCATTCAATAAACTTAAAAATTTCAAAAATTTTCCTTTTACAATCAAAAGAATCATTATTTATTTACGTAAAATTAAATCTTGTTCAGCAGTTGTGAAGGTGATATTGTGGTAGCCATCCATATTGAATGGAAAAACAAGATATTATTAAACCAGATTTTCACCGAAAACCGAGATACCAGGTTTTGGTTACTCCACAATTATCAATTTCCACAATTACTAGAATACTACTGCTCTGGTATCCATGCCAATTTCTGGTAAAGTAAAGTAAAACTTGAGATAAATAACAGCAGTATCATATTAACGATCAAAATTTTCCTACTTTTTATTTCGGATGTTATTGTAACTATTTATCGTTCTTTCATTATCGTGTTTGCTGTTCGGATCGCCATTTTGTAACATCTGTTTAAACCGCTAATTGGGGAGGGGCTTGTCTAGGCCAATGGCAGACGTTCACTGTGATTGGTTCAAGCAACTACCAATAGCGGTGCTTGGCCGTTTGTATAAATACTAATGCTCTTCACTTTCAATTTTAGTTTACCAGAGATTGATAATGGTTTAGCAACCGAACCCGGTATCTCGATTTCCAATCAATCTGTGGTTTGACAATATTTTATTAATAATTTTCTGTCTTATATTTGAACAACAATAATTTATCATTCACCGAGTTTTCTATATTACTATCGTTTAACATAATGTTTTATGTCTCAGCAACATTTCATAATGATTTATTTATAAAAATGGAAATAACAGATTCCCCTCTAACAGTCTTCTTGATACAGTACATTATTTTTGTAATCCATAAATAGTCATCCAATATCAATCTAAAATAACAAATTATTCATAAATAGAAAATATAACAAATTATAAACAGTTTTCTCTATTTCTGGCACTATATGTGATCTTTTTTGCTTGGATGGACTGTATAGTTTGGTGGATATGAAACTGGCAACCAGCTGGTAGGCCTAGGCATAGGGCTGTTGCGCCATTGACAAACAAACAATATGTGACAAAAATGAGTAGGCTGATACTCAGTGTACGATGACATGTTAATGTGAAAAACAGGACCTGCCTAAACAAGGAAGCCTATTTAGTCTGTCCAAGCAAAGAAGACATTCTACCAATACAGGACAATGACTACAGCTCGGTCAATTCTTGTTCAAAAACTATAAATTTAGTCTCAAATTGTAGAGAACATTCTGATCTACAATTTGGGACCAAATGTATAGTTTTCGAATCAATATTGACTTAGATGGAGTCATTTTCCCTTCTTGACAGAATGTCTTCTTTGCTTGGACAGATTAAAGGCTCGCTCACTCACAGAATAGGAGCGACTCTATTGTGAAGGTCACACAAATATGTGATGTCACAAAATTAGAATATTAGAGCTTCAAGTTCAGTTTGCTTACAACACCTGTTGTATCAATTGGCTAAAGTTGTGTGTCCACGGTTTGGATCTATTTAAAGATGTTTTAAATAAAATAAAATTCTGTGGAATTTGATACACGATACGTCATATCAAACTGAGGTTTTGATACAAATGAATGACCTTTTAATTCGATTGTTTAGTATTTATCATTTACATTCACAAATATTCCTATTAATCGTATTAGGAAATGTATGAGAAGAATTGGAAGATTTTCCAACATTATAGAAACGTCTTTTATCGTATTCGTCATAATATGGAAAGATTTGTACCTGACAGACAAGTCCCAAAGCAAGTAGAATAAAAAGTTGTGACAATAATTATACGAATTGGAAAATCTTCTATAGCTGACTCCAAAAAGTTAGGCGGTTTCGTCTGTCTCTTGTACTTAATGTAGCCAAATAACAGCTGATGTAAAGCATCTATCGTCTCTTCTGATTCCAAAAACATCATCCAGGCATACTCTAATTGACAACATCAGGTGTTGGAGCGCACAAGGAGCAGACAAAAGCGCATAACTTTTTTGCATCAGCTATATCACTACTGAAACGTCGTATCGTATCATGCAATGTTATTGAGTCTTTTCTGTATCTTCTTCAAATACTTGCATACTTGAAGAGGGATTCTGAGAGGTAGGCCTATACAGGGTGTTTCTCATAAAGGTGCCGGCAGGAGCTGATTCTTACAGAAAAAAATTTATGATTGAAAAGTTATCCGTTACCTTAATAATATGATGGCGGGAGATTTTTTCATTTTTTTCGAACTTTCAATTTTATAATATCGTGTTGGTTTTAAGATATAATTAATAGAAACTAACTGAGAAAACTGATTAGAATTTTTCGCCGTTTTCTATTACAGATGGAGCCAACATTATAAGCATTTTTGCTTGCAATGGTTGATGAAGAGAAACTTCAAAGATCATTGAAATAATTGACAAAAATGCTAGAAAGCTTAATTTTTCAAGAAGAAAGAAGAAGAAGAGAGAAGGAAGAAGAAGAAGGAGGAGGAGGAGGAGGAGGAGGAGGAGGAGGAGGAGGAGGAGGAGGAGGAGGAGGAGGAGGAGGAGGAGGAGGAGGAGGAGGAGGAGGAGGAAGAAGAAGAAGAAGAAGAAGAAGAAGAAGAAGAAGAAGAAGAAGAAGAAGAAGAAGAAGAAGAAGAAGAAGAAGAAGGGTTTAAAATAAGTGACAACCAGCAAATTATTATCATCACACGCGTTTAGAGGTAAGCTAAGATCTTTGTAACTTTGTTACTTTGATGAATTTAGTTGGCACAATACTAGTAAGCTACTAGTGGCCAGTTGAATAACACACAGCACAGCCGTCTGACCGAACAATGCTAAAAACGGAACACAAAATATTCAAAATTAACACGTGGGCGTAATAAAGAAGGTGCCAGGTTAGATTACGTGTCAAAACAGAGAGAGTAAGAGAGAGGAAAATCGAGAAAGAAAGCGATAGAGAGAGAGCGAAAGAGAGAGAGAAAGAGAGACAGAGATCCGAAAATATGGATGAAAATTGAGAGAAACAACAAGGGACAGAAAGACGAGAGAGTGAGATTAGATTATGACCAGAGAAGAAAAGAGGAGAGATTATGACAGAGAGAGATTAGATTATGACAAGAGAGAGAGAGAGAGAGAGAGAGATGAAAATGTAAGAAAGGAGTAGCCTAGGTGAGAAATAAAGTAAACCTAGTAGAAAAAAATAGATGCCTAAATTAAGATATTAAATTCAACCGGATTGGGTAGATGACTAATAGTAGATTCTCTCTCTGAAAACATTATTCATGTGTGAAATCAGCAAGAGCTGATATAAAAAATTTAATAATAATTTTATACACAATATTATACACATCATAAATTTTAAAAATTTTAAATAGTCTCATATTATCATGATCTATAATAACTTAGTTTTGAACTGGACTATAAAATGTTCGAGGAGTAGTTTTGGGTATAAGCTTGTTGCACCTATCACCTATGTATAAAATTTTGGAATAAATTTAATGATTATTTTGACTATCTATGATCATACAAAAAATGTTGAAAATAATTATTAATTTGTTTGAGAGACTAAATTATTATTAATAGAATAAATAACAGGTATTTGATTCTCGTCTGCTTCAGGCCTTCTATGAAACAAATGCTTGATTTTTCTCAAATAGTCGAAATATGAGTTAGTTACGATCCAATTCCAAATTCAAAATGATGAAACAGTACAGTACTCGATTCTAGAACAAAGCTATACAATTTCACTGATCTCATTCAATTAAAGTACTTAATCCACGTAATTTCCAAGTTTTTGTACTCTTAAATTTTTCATGCTGTTATGAAGGGAAATAAACTCATTACCGGTAGTTCATTTCTTGAATTTAGATTACTCCCAATTATGAATGTAAGAGTCCTTAATTTAAAATTTGATGACAATCCATTCAACTTTCAAAAATAAGATTGTTAACCTTTTTTCTGATAATGAATTCATTATTGTCGTGTTCATTAGTTCACTCAGTTAATTGTATTAGTTCTAAACTTTCAATAAATATCTTCATTTGTACAATTAATGTTATATTCAATTCTGTTAATATTAATGAAAAATATGACAAAACATTCAGCTCTACCTTTCTCTATTCAATACTCCAACCTAAAAAACGTGAATTTATTGGAGATTTAAAAATATTAAATTCATATAATCTTTAGACAATACTCTAATACCTACCTATCTATAAAACAAAATTAAGAAATGATAAGTAGCCCATTATATATATAGCATAGCGCTAGTGATTTTACTCCTACCTTTTGATTCATCTTAAAATCAGATTTGACTGAATTATAATTATAAATGAGCTCTCATACTTGAATGACATCTCCAGAGGATTTAATATAGATTAAACGATACATTCAGATACCGGTACACCTATTTGTATAGATGGCGCCAAAACTCAAGTCGGTTGGCGATTGACTGTTATTAATTCTCAACTCTCTCAGAACAGTCGGCTAGCTGTCTTCAACTGTACATCGAGACGAGAGCAGCCACAGGTGAACTAATTTGCTCTCGGAGACAGCTCCAGACTGTCCTGACAGAGCTGAGCATGATTAACAGTCATTTGACATCCGCCTTAATATTTGGTACTTGATATGTGGGTTGAACAAGGTTGATGTTTCAAAGACCGCGTAGGAACATAGTATAGTCTGTCCAAGCAAAGAAGACATTCTGGCAAGAGGGAAAATGACTCCAGCTCGGTCAATATTGGTTCAAAAATTATGAATTTAATCTCAAATTGTAGATTAGAATGTTTCCTATAATTTGAGACCAAATTGATAATTTTTGAACCAATATTGATTGAGCTGTAGTAATTTTCCCATTTTGCTTGAATGTCTTCTTTGCTTGGATAGACTATAACATATTGCAGCATAAATTATTAAGCTAGGGCATTTGTTCTTCTTGTCAAAGCCCACACTATAATCAAGAAACAGCCATGTCACTCTGGAGAATTATTCATGTGTCTTATCTATTGTCGATATCTTCAATCATTTTTCTATAGACTGAATAATAAAAATATATTTATTCATCATAACTCATTAATTTTATAGAATTCAAATCTAGTCATTTATTTGCTAGACTTTACGAAAAATACATGTCCAAAACAATGAAGGAAAATTAATACATAATTTTATTATCAATTATATGGAATAATATTATGGAGTGAAAAATTTGTTCATGAGTATAACTTGGCATTACCAAAAAAAAAAAAATGAAAACCTTGATGACAGTTGCAATTAGTTAATCTTATTTAACATCTCCTTTTATTAATTTAAATTTTTTTTCATTCCTTCATATTTTTGTCAAGTATATGAGTGGGTTCAAAAGTTTACCATTTAAAATCGTATTATTGATACTATTTGTACTCAATAACAAAAATAATAATAATGATAATATATGGTTTCAAGAAGGCCAACCATTTTGTTATTTATTGATTTTTATTATTTTATCTAATTAAATCAGTGGTTGCCGTGAATAAAACACTGAAAAGTGTCTTATTTATGGTTGGTCTTGATATTATCTTTACTCTTTTGTGGAATGGATTGTATCATGTTAAAAACTTCAATTATTTTACAACTCAGTTGATGAAATAATCAATCCTCTTCTTTTCATTTCTTGTATTTTTATAGATGCTTGTAGTTCTAGGATTGTGTCAAGATTTGATAGATCTAAATTTATTTTTTATGTTTTCATATTTTATAATATTCACAGTGAAATGCGATAATAATAATAATAATGATGATGATGATGGTACTTCAATACAATAATCCAGGAATTGAAGAAGTATTATTTTCATTATAATTATATTTACGATTTCCCTCATGGATGAAAAAACTTGAAAAATTGTCATTTCCACTTAATTTATATTAAATATTTTCTTACAGTGCAATAGTATGATTTCGTGTATACTCAAATATTAATATAATAGTTCACGGAACCATGATACTGTGAAATAATTTTTAATAAAAATTAAGTGAAATTGCCAATTCTCAAGTTTCTTCGATTTTGGAGAGGTTCCATAACATTAATGTTCACTCCACAAACTTTATTTTCCTTTGTGTCCAGGTGATTGCTATCTGAGTATGGATTTGTTGTTGGAACATTAAGAAATAAAAATTGATGTGAAGGCCTACAGTATATAAGTACCTTCTCATGCACTGTAATAATCACAACATGCAATAATTGAAGTTTCGAATCATTTTGTGAAAAGTTTTGGTTCTTCACAAAGTTCAGACTTTCAGACTTGGCAGCTTCTTCCTGAAACTAGGTTAATGAAGATTCTTAATTTAACTATAGTATTGTTTATTTTTCCCAGCAACGTTCTAGCTTACCAATGCCAAAACTTCAATAACAGTTACTTACACTGACATTGGTCAATTACTGTAATTAGGAACTGCATTAAAAACAATGCAACAAATTGAGTTGCATGAAGCGCAAAATTGCTCATACAAATTCAAATAATTGAGGCAATTGTATGGTTTTTCGCCATTTTTTCCTGCCTTATATTCTTTCAATAATTCAATTTTTCATGAGAATGTCTATATTGAAAAGCAACTAGCATCTTTCCTGCATTTTCAGACTTTCAATAACGTATCACTAAATTATTCTTTTTTTTTTAATAGATTCACAAAACAACACAAAATTCATTGGTTTCGTCAGAAAATCTATTGTAGATTGTAGATTATATTATCGTGGAAGTGGATTGACTTTTTTCATAATTATATATTATCCAACATTATCATAGTAGAAGCTCATAGAGTTCTACTCCTAAAAATTTCAAGTACTCTAATTCAGAAAAAATAACTAATACTCATAATAGTGTAGTTCAATGTAATTAGATTGCAAATTTTAATCTTAAGTAGTACCTTTAAAGTCTACATTTCTTAAAGCATGGCGTACTATTTATGATGAATTCTAACGTTATGTTAGTACGGTATATCTATATCTGTGCCTTTTCTCTGTATCAAAATCCGAGTAAGATATCTGAAATTTCGAAATTTTGATCAAAATCTTATAGCAACCTAAATCTTAACTAGCGAAATCTTATAATAACCTAGAATTCCCACGCTAGTTGAAACTATAAAAAAATGAATGAAGCATTTGCTTTGACTGGAATAGTTCAGTCTTATTTTGTTCAACAATCTTGCAGTAGGCTATACTGTCTTATAATTTACAATCTTACTTTCTTACTTACTATACTGTCTTGTATACCCTAGTCTTGATGTAGGCCTAAGTTACACTTATTTGATGTGATACCTCTCAATGGGGTGAAAACCAATACGGTACCTGAAAACTAGCAAAGTAGTTATTACGGTAAATAGTACAGTTTTAGTAATAACTGAATAGGTAAATTACGCGGTAGACCGAATTCAAAATAGGAAAAATGAGCTTTTTTCCTACATATACTTTTCTTCTCATATTACTTTTCAATTGAGCAGTGCCTTCACTGCTCAATTTACTCAAAAAGCATCATGTTTATAATTTTTATTATCTGTTTTGTCATGTTCCAAATGTACAGTATTTGTATGTATGAAGATTTCATACATTTTTGGAATAGCCTACTGTTTTGTTTGTCAACATCTGCAGATGGTTGCCAGTTCCATATTCACTCCACAATACAACAGAGGTGAATATAATTAATCATCAGCCATTATAGAATAGTGTACACAATACAAATGTATCATATCATTATTGATACAAAACTATACACTATAGTATCATGATTAATCACGTTTCAATTATTTGACTTGATACATATATCACCTTCTGTATCTTCTTGACCGTTTAGAACACCTCTTTGTAGCTCTCATACCCTTGAGACATACGACAACCTCTACAGCAATTTATGTGATGTCTTACCTTTTAATGAGGGGTGAAAAACGTCACAAACAGTAAACAGTAGTGCAGTATAGTCTGTTCAAGCAAAGAAGACATTCTGGCAAGATGGAAAAATGTCTCCAGCTTAATCAATATCGGTTTTAAAGTTATAAATTTGGTCTCAAATTGTAGACCAGAATGTTTCCTACGATTGAATTTATAATTTTTGAACCAATATTGATCGAGCTGGAGTCATTTTCCCATCTTGCCAGAATGTCTTCTCTGCTTGGACAGATTTTAACTGAGGAGTGAACTTGGGACAGAGTGGTTAAAACTAAGACGAAGCACCAGCCAAGAGCAAACTTAAAATAAGTTCAATGGTGAATACCAAGAGCATTACATCAGTGACTTCCTATTTGATTTTTTGAACCCTGTCCAAACAACCAGCCTGGTTGGGGTCTAACTTTAGACCGTGTAAATCATATCTGGCCGCTTGATCAATGCACTGAATTTGTATCGCGTGTTTTGCAATTTGTCTGGAAGTTTTGTTGGGATGAATTATCAGATTTCATATAAAATTTCATAATTCTACTCTAGGTTTACAGTGATTCTCATTATTCAACCAAATTATAGCAGCCAAATTCATCACTCAAATTATTATAAAAATGTTTATGCTAAGGAGTATGGAAGTATATAATTCTTTATAATTTAGTATATAATTTGCAGTTTGTCCAGCTTCTATGTGTGTATATTACACCATTATTCTACCTTTTTTTAAATATATAACTTACATGGGTGAATATCAAATGTATATTGATTTCATTATGAAATTAAAACGTACATGGTTCTCCATGTTCCCATCTAGCGAAAACTAGGTTTTATGGTGGTGTGGAACAACCCTTGAGTTTTATTAAAAGCTTTATTAAAGCTTCACTATTAAAAGCCATTCCCCAAATAAGTTAAATAATGATGATAATAATGAAATTCACTGCCGTATTTTATCTATAGACACTGTGCTTGGCTACTATACTATACTATTACTATAATACATTATTTATATAGTATTGGTCGGTCTGGCTAAGAAGATATTCTGGCAAAATGTGAGATATATTTCAATACATAGTTGTACACCTTAATACTATCTATAGTTTTTGTACTTTCAAGTATATTTCATAAAATTTTTTAATTAATTTTCCTATTTCAATGAAAGTTTGGAACTATTTTGTGTTTTTCGGATCAAGCCTTCAAAATACAAAATTTTAAAATTATTATCACTTTCAGATCATTTCTTTGAGTGAGAAAACTTCGGCTGAAGAAGAAATTTGGACTTGTAACCTCAAATTTTGGACTATATTTTAATGAAAATTGTGTTTTGAAATACCAAGGGTAACCAAGGGTATACCAAATACCAATAAACACCCAGTTTGTGTCTGTATAGCTCTATTTTTATACCAAAAACTGGCAGCATTAAAAAGCAACCATTTTGTCAGAATTCCTACTCACCCCAACCGACTACTAAGTTACATAATTATAGTAGTATAGAGACTGTAAGTGTATAAACGTTACACTGTCTCTATATGTAGTAGTAAGTGAAAAAGTCTACACCAGAATGTTGAATACAGTATATGTATGATTGTAGGGTCCACGATATCAAGTAGGCTTAATCCTCATACTTGACAATTTTCAATCTTCTTTCAATTTGATATTTTAATGATATTATGAATGATCAATCAAATTCAACAATGAACAGAATTAACTAATTATTTTATTAAAACTAACTGTTGTGACTTATATGTTGCAAGTTGTTAAATATGTTTTTAACCCTTCCTCATATTTTCAAACAGATTCAATTATATTGATAAATAAAACTGAAATGGAAATTAGTTCTGGTTTTATTGTGTTATTAGTTATAGTCTGTCCGAGCAAAGAAGATCCTCTGGCAAGATGGGAGAATGACTCCAGCTCGGTCAATATTGGTTCAAAAATTATTGATTGGGTCTCAAATTGTAGATCACATTCTGATCTACAATTTGAGACCAAATCAATTATTTTTTAATCAATATTGACCGAGCTGGAGTCATTTTCTCATCTTGCCAGAGGATCTTCTTTGCTTGAACAGACAATAATTGTGTAGGCTACTTTTGTTCAGCCAATTAAAGAGTTATGAATTTGGCTTGCTAATTTACAAAATTATTGAACAACAATCCTGGATCTAATTCTATTTTCATTGAAGCAAGATTTCTTGCATATTCAACATTCTTTTTCCAATGTTCCAAAAAAAGGATTATAATCATATTTTCATGCATTTTTTTTTTTGTTTTTGAAATAATATTCAACCGATATATGTTTTCTCTATGATTCTTTCCAATATAAGATTATTGGGTGTAGAGGTATAGAAGAAAGCAACACATAATTTTAAATAATAAAATATATTCGTCACCGTTATTTTACAATATTATATCCAGTAACTGTGAATAATATAGAACAAATACTTAAAACAATTATTAAAAATTTGTAAATCAATACTAATAAATCCATGTAGTACATTAATGTATAAATTAGATGACTCTGTCGATTCAAATTATATTATAAATGAGAATCAGGTTATAATGAATTATTGTAAGAATATAAAATTTAACAAACAAAAAATAACAATTGATTGATACACCAATCCATGAAAAATAATAAATAAATCAAAGTAGTTGTAATAAAGGAATTGTAAACTTACAAGAGTATGAATTTTTAAAGGTGATACATTATTATTATCATCATCATCAACATTCAAAGCAATTTCAAATCTATTGTGATGAAATAAGCAATATTTAGAAAGCTTTAATTCTGAAAATAATAATTCTCCTTAGGTAGAAAATAATTTACTTCATCAATATACTTTCACAATGATAATTGTAAGTACAAACCCACATACAAAATAGGCACTATTGATTGAAATAGACATTTAAAAGCTTACATTGAAGTTGAAGCATAAATCTACTAATACAGTAATATCCAGGCCTCATAATTGTTGGTGGAAGTTACTTTAATTATCCATTAATGAAAATTGCTCTAAAATGTATAGGCTACACCGACAATGTTGCTTGTGAGAATGAGATATTCCAAATTCTATTGGTTCAAAAGATTTAAATGCATAATATTCATTATATTAATTATTAATAGGATCATGATTGAAGTAACTATGGAATAACATACAAATTACAAAATAATAATCTGGAGTATTGTAAATAATTTTGAATAAATTTTGAAACAATTACATACAATTTTAAGTAAAATCATAAATATTCATGAATTAGGCTACAGTAAACAAATTTCTCTTGAAAAGAGTCAAAAAATAGTCAATCAACTTATGAAACCAATGATAGAAAACAGAAACACATTTTTTTACTGCAGTGTTTTAAACAAAGGATGATAGAAAATGTGAAATGATCTATAAAAACACAATCAAATTAAAGCCACCTTGTATAAAAATAAATTATTACAAGTGATCATGAAGTGATATTCTTTATCAATAAAAAATGAAAGTTATTAATCATGAAGTGATGTTTGGAATAGTCACTATTATGTTTTGACTGTTTTGCAATACTGTATTCATGTTATAATTTTTAAATAGTCAATATTTAATTTTCATGTTGTTTTAGAATATTTGCTTCTATTTTTTGACATTTTTACATTCTATCTTATAAAGTTTGGAGTTGTCCATTATTTTTTGTATGTCTTGCATTTTTGCCAATGATTCTATGAGCTGTATTAGGTGATATAAGAGTTGCTTAAACAGTCGCTATTCATTTTCTATCTTATATTTTCATTTCTGATGTTATTTTTTGATGGCTTTTGCATCTTATCTTATTATGTTTGGAATAGTTGATTATTTTTTGTCGATTTTGCATTTTTTCCAATGATTTGTGTGAGCTGTATTATGATGAATGGTGATCTAGCACTTAATTAATCTACTTATGTGTGATTGGAATCAATTTTTCGGGGGCGCCCAGAGCGGGGAGGGGGGCTTCCACTGTTAGGACGCCATCTTTGCTGAGGGATGACTTGATGCTTTCCGGGTTGGTTCCTTTGGGAAGGAGGAATTCACGGTTGTATTCTCTGTAGACAGATTTGCTGTCTGACTTCTCCTCATGTTTGGCATGTACCTGGAACATACAAAAAAGATATTAATTAGTTAAATTGTTGCTAAATCCATTCATTTCTCACAACAAGAAACTTGGATTAATAGAAATATTGAAACACAATAAAAATTAAGGGTGGCTTGTTGGAGTTATAGTGACTCTTATATAGTCATTGTAGTTGGAGTAAGTGATAACGTGCTGGTCTAATAACCAATAGGACCCGAGTTTGAGTCTTGGCCAGGGAACAATGCTTTGGCAACAGTACTATCGCATGGATACAATCATGGACCCGTTTTTCAGGGAAATGATAAGCCGTCAGTCCCGACAATCTAAAATCAAGTCATCTCTCTCTTTACCCAAACACAGGCCTAGGAGCCCATACGTGCATCTCCTTTAGAAAAATTAAAATAATATTATCTAGTAGTACTCTCTATTATATTCAATCACAGTATAATTGTGGTTTAAAAGATAGATGGTCATGGTAGAGTGGACATTACTGTGCAAACTTCGACACATCATTGAAATAAAGAAGTCATTCTATTTATATTCTAGTCTAATCACCAGGCAATTGATAGAAAAAATTGGATATTAATTGGAAATTGATTAAAAATTGGAATATTTGACATAGAAGGATAGGAAATTATCACATAAATTGAGGCTACATTGAAAATATGAATTCAGGGAGACACATCCAAGTCTAGATATGGAAGAAATAAAAATTGCTGTAGTGGAGAAGCTATATAAGATTCATTACCAGCTAAGTTTTAAAGTAAAATTAAAATAATAATCTTGCTTTATGATCTTTTGTCACACTGCCTTCTACACTTATCTGTAGAAGTTTTGCCACTCTTTTTAATGGATTTATGATAAGTCATGATTATTTTTCTAAAGTGAAAAAATATCATGAGATGAACTTTTAGTTGAAATTTATTTCAAAACTATAGAAACAGTGTGTATTCTACTGTGTTGAAAATCTTATCTACTTGAAAACTTTCAACAGAGGTTAGAGCTATTAAATTTCTCATAATCGTTGTAAACTTTCCTCATTACTTTCCGACTTCTTAATCCAAGACAAGAATAGGATTGAATCATCTACTACTTGTTGGTCCACTGAGAAGTGAGAGCCATAACAACAATAGATGCAAATCACCTTTTTATTCATTGAATTCAATTGAATCGGTAACCTAGCAACAGCTGACAACGACCTTGACAATGTGACACTAGCAAACAAAGATCCAAACTTTGATTGCATAAGCCAGTTGCACATTTGAATAATTATTATAGTCAGTCCAAGCAAAGAAGACATTCTGGCAAGATGGGAAAATTGCTCCAGTCAGATCAATATCTATTCAAAAATTGTAAGTTTAGTCTCATATTGTACAAAACATAATGATCTACAATTTGAGACCAAATTTATAATTTTTGAACCAATATTGACTGAGTTGTAGTAATTTTCCCATCTTGCCAGAATGTCTTATTTGCTCGACCAGACTCATCTTGATGCAGATGAGCATGTTTGTAGATGGACTTCTTTCATCAGCAGATGAAAATATGAATAACAATTATTATTTACGCAGTTGTGCATAAATTAGAATCATAAAACATGTTTCAAGGTTGGAAAAATGGGCGCTGATTTCATAATGTGAAGTAAAGTATGTACTTAACAAATTGAGGACGTCATATTGATTTAGAATGTGTGTTGGGTCTCTATAAAGAGTTGAAGACATCTTTATAGAGCCTTCAAATACCTCTTAAAAGCATTTCTAGAGACCTCTTCATAGAGCCTTATATTGTGTATTGATGGTACATATTGAGTAAGTTATTTCAACGAATATAAAGTAAAGTAGTTGGTCAATGTACCTAAGTGTAGCCTTCATTCCTTCAACATATAATTGAGAAATCAATAAGTTTACATCTCACAGTTTTTGATATTCAATTTATATGGCTAAACCAATAATAATAAGTTCATATAATATATTCACATTTATTTCAGCCTTTATGAATTTATGAAATATTTGTCCAACCTAGTTTTAATGCAAAATATTTCTTTAACCTAGAATTTAAAAAAATCTTAAATGAAAACCCATTTTTTGTATGCTTTAAATGTTGTCTTTAATATTACATAATATTATATCACTACATAATATAGTTCAAATTCACTGGCGGCTCGTGCCCACGAAAAAGGTGAAGTGCTGTATGGTAAAATATACGGTCACTTCAATTTGTTTCGTGGGCACGAGCCGCCAGTGATTCAAATCTAGTAGATCTTAGGTCTAGACAACGTTTGAATCATTCTAAATAAATCGTTCTAAAAACCATTTAGCATACTTTCCATTATGGATGTTGATGGGAAAATTGATTAGAAACCATCTCTCTCACGATATTAAACCTCTATGCAAAACAAGTTTGCTTATTTTTGAATTGAATTGGGTACAAAATCGAATATTCACAGTAATTCAACAAAAAGTTATAAAATTACCCAATAAAAATCCGTGAATTCGTTAAAATATTGAAGGAAACCTTCCAAGTATCTTGTACAACATAAACTAGTTCCACATTTAATGTTTATGAGGTGAAACTCAGAATAAATCGAATGGAAACATACCAGTTTATCCAAGTTTAACTTAATTTATGCAAAATGACTTGTAATAATTAAGTGAAAACGTTCTACTTGCAATATAGTCCGTCTATATTGAGAAGACATTCTGGCAAGATGAGACAATGACTCCTGCTCAATCAAAATTAGTTCAAAAATTATAAAATTGATCTCAAATCGTAGAAAACATTCTGCTCTACAATTTGGGACCAAATTGATAATTTTTCAACCAATATTGACCAAGCTTGAGTCATTTTCTCATCTTGCCAGAATGTCTTCTTTGCTGGGACAGACTATACCACCCACACTGTATGCTAGATTACAAGATTTTGGAATAAATTAATTGGATATTGTAGGCTATCAAAATAAATTGATTGAATATTGGAAGTTTCCAAAGTAAATTGACTGAATATTGAAGGTTCATAATTTAATCTATTCAGCTTGTAATTTATAAACAAAATAAATTGATTGAATATTGTAGTGTGTCAAAATAAATTGATTGAGAATTTCTGGTTAACGGTATGAATTGATTGAATATTGTAAAAATAAATTGATTGCAAATATTAAAGATTAAAGTTTTCCTATTAAATCTGCATTTAATAACAATGTAGCAGTCTCTGTAGATAGCAAAACTAACTTATCTATTGATCATTTGTTTTATTATTTTAGGCTATAATAATATCAATTTTTATACAGCTCATATAATTATCAATATCTATATTTCATTATCTATGATCCTCTATATAGCAATCGATAGTTAAGCATACATAATCAAATTATAATTAACTAAGATGATTTGGGATATGAAAAACAGATAGAAACTATACAAATATATCAATCGATTCATTTATTAATTTATTTAAATACTCTCTCCAAGCAACGAAAACATTCTGGCAAGATGGGGAAATAACTCCAGTTTGGTCAATATTGTTCCAATTATATATTCAGTCACAAGTTGTAGAGTAGAATCTTTTCTACAATTTGAGACACAATTTATAATTTTTGAACCAATATTGGCCGAGCTGAAGTCATTTTCCCATCTTGCCAGAATGTCTTCTTTGCTCGACCCGACTATAAATCACATTTACATAATGTAAAATCCTCTATATAGCAATTTAGATACTGTAGTTTGTATATCCATCACCTATATAACTTTTATATTGCAATCTAAATCTAGGAACTGAAATTTCATCATCACACCATAAAAGATTACACCGTTGTTCAGTAATCGTTTATTTTGCCATAATTTCGTCACACTATGAGATTACAATTATGGTGATCTACCAAGTCCCCAGCCTACATGAAAAAGGAGGTTTACACCAATATAGATAAATAGAAAAATAGGTATAAAAGTGTCATATAACTTTATTCTAATCTCAGGTATTTCGTCTATAGTCTATCCAAGCAAAGAAGATATTCTAGCGAGATGGAAGAATGACTGCAGCTCGGTCAATATTGGTTCAAAAATCATAAATTTGTTCTTAAATCGTAGGAAACATTCTGATCTTCAGTTTGAGATCAAATTAATAATTTTTGAACCAATATTGACCGAGCTGGAGTAGTTTTCCGATCTTGCCAGAGTGTATTCTTTGCTTGAGCAGACTGTTATATTGTAAGGCACGATTGAGGTGTGGCACCATTCTATTGATGGAATAGCAGCTTATTGTGTTTCATTTTATTCGTCCTGCATATTTGTCGTTTTTTCAATTTAGTTCAGGTATCAGTCACGACAAGAGAGGTAATTTGCTTTAGGTAAGGCTATAGTCAATAGTCATCCTTCATTCCTCTTCTATATTACATAATTCTCATGTCTCACTTTGGATTTTTCTGCTAATTTTTCCAAGTTCCTAGATCCCTTTATAATAGAGAAATATAATCTCTCATATATCTCCATTACTTCATGAACGTAATCATGTTTCACTTTATAGATTTTCCGCAAATTTTCGAACTGTTCAAGTTTTTTCTTCATTATTCTACCATCTACTTTCCTCATAATCTCTCCCCCTCTTTATCTATTTCCGAACTTTTATAATTTAATCTCTTCACTCTAGATTTTTATATTCTGCTTCTCTAAATCTCTGTCTACTTTTTTCTCTGTCTTCCCCTTTATTCCAATATTCATTTTTTCCACTTACTATTTCTCCCTGCTTCATTTTCCAAGTTCATAATAATCCAGTCAACCACTTCCTTTCATTTATTTCAATTTTTCTTTTGAATCTCTCGTGCTCAAATTAACTCTTTATTCTTCTGGATATAAAATTTTTTCTCTGTTTTCTGTTCTCTTTTATCCCTTAGATTCTTCACTTCCTAACCGTTTCTTATCTTCCAGTAATTTGCTTTTATCTTTTTTCCTACATTGAACTTTTTCCACTAATTTCCTTCCTATATATTTTTTTTAATGCCATTTAATAATAATTTTAATATCTTCTCATTTCTCTCTGCCTCTGGAAATTCACATATTCTATCACTTTTCTTATCACTAAACCTCAATTGTCCTATTTCTTATTAATCTTTTCTATCTTATTTTAATCAATCGTATTTCATCAGGGAGTGAGAAACTTCCTCTGTCTTTTTTATCACTCACTCTTCTCCTCCATCTCATTTTCTCTCTCACTCTCTCTCTCTCTATCTCTCTAGGGTTGTGTGGTAGAGAGGACCAAGAGTCCTAACTCCGCCCTTAATAAAGGCAATCAATCAATCAATCTCTCACTCTCTCTCACATTCTTTCTCTCTCTCTCTCTCTCCCATCCTCTCTCTCACTCTCTCATACTCTGACCGTATTTTGAAGGAGTGGTCTGACCTGACTCTTTCTCTTTGTTTCTGTTGAGTTGTGGGTGCGCCTATAAATCATATATGCAGTACTCCATGCTCAGTTTACATTTGAATTAATGAAACAGGACCAATCATACATCATCATATGCCTAAAGGTCACAATCATCACACTGTTCACTGTCTACCAACAAAACACAGCACCAACATTTTGTACAAGTGTGCTATATGAAGGAGTATAATTTTATCAAAAAATAATTAGGGTTCTGTTTCATAAGTCCTGGAGAACAGGAAAACGATAGTAATAGCAATAGTTAATAGCGTAGATATACTATTCTAGTTAGTTAGTTAGTCTATGTTAATAGTTTTTTATTAGAAATTCTTCAAGAATAGTAACAGATGTAAAATATTTTCAAATTATATAAAAAGTGTTCGTGAAAATTCCTCTTGTGTATGCTGATTATCATACAGTTGGTTTGATTGTCAATGGCTCAACAGCCCATGAAGGCCAAGGCGTAACAGCTGATTGTCAGTTCCATATTCACCACACTATACAGTCAGTCCAAGCAAAGAAGACACTACGGCAAGACGGGAAAACGACCCCAGCCCGGCCAATACCGGCCCAAAACCGAAAAATTCATTTTGTTTGACATACAGTAAACTAACGTGATTGTGGTAATACGGAGTATTGTGTATTCTGTACCAGGTTTGAGTGCTTCTTGGAGTATAGTAAAATCAAGAAACATCAAGGACCTGATTTCACAAGTCTAGTGAAACAGGAAAAACCGATCATACTAATTTTTATTCATCGAACGGACATTGATTTACAAGTACATGTTGTATTCGCAAGCATATTTTTTCAATTGGAAGCAATGTGAATTAACTCCCAGATAAATAATATCTTTGATTCATTTGTAGATTGTGACTTTTTTTAAGAAATAGGCCTATAACAATTATTGATTTATATATTTTTTTATATATATATTCAAAAGAAAGTGAAAACCCCCTAAATAGAATTGGGAAGTTATTCATCATCGACAGTCACCAATCTTTTCTGTAGGAAGAAAAATTCATCGCAAAACTTTTATCTATGAACATAAAATTAATAAATCATGGTTTTTTATTCTTGTGAGTTGAAATTTGTGAGCATAGTGAAAGTGGACATTGTGGATAGACATATAACCTACATCTTAAACCTTCATCATCATCATCATTCATCATCACTCATTCATCCTTTGCTTAAAATACTTGGAAACCAAGTCGCAATTGTAAAGAAAGAATAAATATTATTCATCTAATACTGTAGCCTATAGTTATAGGCTATCTATTTATATATGAGTAATATTAAGTAGGCCTATGTTTTTTCAAAAAATGAGAAAACATCCCTATTTTTCCGGCTATTACACACGAGAAACGATAAACGGGTCTGACATTTGGGGTAACCGATTTAAGGGATGGGTAACAGAGCTTAGCGTCGCACAAGCCGTTTTAAGTTCATACATTCACACGCAAAGGTCGTCTTCCTGTTAAGCCTCTAAAGGACTTTGCAAGTCCCACAAAACAGAACTCAGTTCACTGAACCCTTGTCTGGAAATTAATGCAAGTCACGTTAGAAATTACGAATTCATCATTGGGAATCGATTATATGGATGTGGGATATCAAAAATTGAAAATAATTTATCTTTGAAAGTTGAGAATAAAGAAACTCAAAAATTCATCATTTCAAATCGATCTGGAATCCAGTATAGATGAGAATAGATAAACTTAAGCTTTTATAAAAGTTGAGGGAAATATTCATGAATTATCAAATATTTCTAGCCTGAGATGAATTATTTATTGGAGATTTGATACAGGAATTAATAGGGAAGTACACTATAAGTGTTTGGAATTTATTTATTCATTTTACAGACAATAATAACTTATTGGTTAAAAACACAGACTTATGTCCAAAACGTCTTCATACCAAATTTTTACGAATAATAAGGTTCGAAACTAGGTTATTTTTTAGTAGAAAATTATTAAACTATTGGTTATAAAAAACTTTTTCTTATTGTTAGAATATATTTCAATTCGATTGTGTTATTTTTGGTACATGCCTTTTGTTTACCTTCTTAAATGATAATAAGAGTCATTATGAGTATGAGAAAAATGTTAGAACCATAGATTCTATAGTTCACGATGAATACGAATCAATGCGATACAAAAATTTTTCATAATAATGGAATATATTATTCAATTGAATGGTTTTATTTATACATGCATTTTGAGTACCTTCTAGAAAGACAATTGATAACCTAGCTCATAGAATTCACAAATTAATACAATATTATTATTAAAACAATAATACAGGGGATAATCATTATGATCCACACAAACAATACATACATATGATTATATTATCAATATAATCGAGTAATATAAATAGTAATCAATCAATATATTATCGAGATTTTGAAAGAGAAAGAGATATTTTCAATACCAGATATTTCTTGAAAGAGAAAATATAAGCTAATGAAGGATTGTTATTAAAATCATTTTTGAAGAAACGAATTTGATTGAGAAATGAAAGATGAGAAGTTGATTAAAGGATAATGAGAAATGACTTCGCAGCTCAACAGTCACCTCTACTGGTCGCAGATTGATTTTTTACGAACCACGCAATCCGGAAAAATCGGAAACCCGGAAAATTTATCAAAGTACTAGTCGCAGATTGTTTTTTCACGAAACCACGCAATCAGGAAAATCCGGAAAATTCATCAAGCAACGGAATGAAATAATTTTCTAGTCTCGTGTCTACCGGTCTAGACGGTGGAAAATAGCGATGTCCTGCTTAAGGTGCACGAACTATCGATCTTGTCCTATATTTCGAATGGTGGAAGACAGAATGACTGATGATGGAAGGGGAATGGAGAGGAGGTAGAAAAGAGGAGAAGAAGAAGAAGAAGAAGAAGAAGAAGAAGAAGAAGAAGAAGAAGAATAAGAAGAAGAAGAAGAAGAAGAAGAAGAAGAAGAAGAAGAAGAAGAAGAAGAAGAAGAAGAAGAAAGAAGAAGAAGAAGATGATGATGATGATGATGATGAAGATGATGATGAAGAAGATGAAGAAGAAGAAGAAGAAGAAGAAGAAGAAGAAGAAGAAGAAGAAAAGAAGAAGAAGAAGAAGAAGAAGGAGGGAGGAAGAAAGAAAGGAGGACGAGAGAATGAAGAAAAGATACAAATATGATGAGGAGACGAAGGAGAGGAAGGAGAACAAAGATGAGGAGAAATAGAAAGAGGAAGAAGAAAGGAAATATGAGTGGGAGAGAGAAAGGGGATGAAGAAAAGATACAAATATGATGAGGAGACGAAGGAAGAGGAGAACAAATATGAGGAGAAATAGAAGGATGATGGAAGGGAGGAGAGAGGAGGAAGAGGAAGAGGAGGAGGAGGAAGGAGGATGATTAGGAGGAGGGAGGAGGAAGGAGGAGGAGGAGGAGGAGGAGGAGGAGGAGGGAGGAGGAGGAGGAGGAGGAGGAGGGAGGAAGGGGGAGGAAAGGAGGAGGAGGAGGAGGAGGAGGAGGTGGAGGAGGAGGACGAGGAGGAGGAGGAGGATGAGGAGGAAAAGAGAAAAAAAGACTAGACGAAAAAGGAGGATAGACGAAGTTTTTGAATAAAAAATTGAGATTGTATGAGGAAGTGGTCAATGCAATGAAATGTTGAAGAGAAGATGAAAAAATAAATTAGAAGGGAGAAGAGTATAAAGAGAGTAGGACAAGGTAGAGGAGGAAGAAAAATAGAGGAGGATAAATGATCAGGAGTTGGAGAATTAGAGGAAGAACCAAAATACAGGAAAAAGAAGAAGAGAAATGAGTAGAGGAGGATGAAAGAAGAAGGTGAAGGAGAATAAGAGAAGAACAAGAAGAAACGTGATATAGCATGAGGATAAGAAGAAAAGGCCAATGAGAAGGAGTGTGAGGAGTAATAGAGGGACACTCAGCACGAGAATGTAAAAAGATCAAGAAGGTTAAGAAAGAAGAGAGGAGGTAAGTATCACATCTATTCAGTTTCCGATAGAAACTCCCCCATATAATAATCCTTTAATACTAATATTTTTACCGAATTGTTGTAGTTTTTCAAACTTTTTTCTGGCAAGAGGTCGGTTTTAGATCATGGATAGTTTGAGTTTTATTATATTCATCGTATAAAAAATAGAATTAATGAGTAAGATGGGAGTATGAAATCATATTTTCATCTCATTTCATACAGCATAAAACTATTGAAGTCTAGTACTGGCCTAAGTTACACGATAAAACTGAAACTGAGTCTAAATTATTCAAATACTTACTTACTGATCTAGAATCTTACGAGCCTGAATACATAAATAAATGTTATATTAGGACAAGATCGTCAATAGTAAATCAGCGTAATTTTTTGTGTATGATACACCATCCATTTCCTTGACGATCATTCCTTGCTAGTAGCCATTTTCTGAGACAGAACTTACGAAATACAGTCAACCAATAAGAAACGAGCAGGCGGGGCATGAAGGCGTGTCCAAGTCAAATTTGAAACATCACCCGTCAACTGCTGCCATCTACTGGTTGAATTTGGAAACTTTTCCAACCGATGTTTTCGTCCATTTTGATCGTAGGCGGAGCTTGGAAGCGTGTCCAATGTAAGTCAAAGCAAGTCACCCTATTGCTACTGCCATCCGCTGGCTGAACTATTCCGAATGTTATTCAAGAGAGTTGAAAGTTGAAGTGAAAATGGCTGAAATCTTCAATTTGCTTGTTATTGAGTTTCCGATTTTTTGTTAAAAGATCTTTATTTTCAGTGAAATGAAATATTTATGATGATTCCCAGTATTTTTTCTGTGAATAATTAATTATTCCCTTCCTTATGTGCTTTCAAGGAAACGAATAAAATGAATTTTTTAACATTTTAATATTTTATTGATAAAGTACGGTACAATGTGACAGTTTTGCTCAATGTAGATAGCCTTTAGTTATTGTGTATTAATATCAGGCCACTTTCCCGTGTTTCGGATGGACACATTAAGCCGTCGGTCCCGGCTGCCTAAAAACAGTCGTTAAGTCATGTCAGAGGCCCTGAAATTGATCAGGAGCGACCTGAAAACTCTGACACCAGACCTGAGCCAGCCAGGTTACACGATTATTATTATTATTATTTTGTGTATAATTCCTGTAGTCTTTTGCTTATCACATATCCAATACATGAAAATATGAAACAATACGTTGGGATACAATAAGCAAGTCCCTATAATATTTTTTACCACACCACATAACATGCAACATTGGGATTGCTTACAAGAAAAATGTGAACATGCAAGGCAGCTTGAATCATGTTTGGCTTTTATATAATTATTATAATAAAATGTTGTATTGCATTCGTCTGGTAATGAGGGGGGGGGGCTGCCAAAATCTCGCACGGGGCGCCAAAACCCACGTGAGGTCCCTATCTATCTCAGTCAAGTCTAATTTCAACCAATAGCTAAGTACAGAATTCTCAACTCTAAGTAATTGAAAATTCATACTACTGTTTCTTCTAACGGTAATTGGGAACCAAAAAAAAAACTATTGACCACAATAATTCTATTTTTAGAAGCGGTAATTTAAAAGATTTGTAGAATCTTGGCAACTTATCTGATATCTTAATGAACAAACGGTATTTTATGAACCGACTTTGCTAATAAAAAATTACAGTAACTAGTGAGAAAATAACAATTAGGTTGGTATAAAACTCGATAAAATGTTGAGGTTTTGCAAATACAGCATTAAAAAAAGGTCAGGAGTATCATTGGTATGAGGAGCTTATACTATCTAAGTATTGATACTAGTGGATAAGAAGTATTAAAGAGAATAAGAAGAAAAACATGTAACATGAAGAGAGACATGAGTTTGGTTTCAACTTCCCTTCAAGAAAAAACTGATAAATTATTTTAAATGTAGATTAAATTTGAAAAAAATTAAAATTTAATTAAATTAAATCAAAAATGTAGAAATAGATTAAAATGTTGTAAGATAACTAAAGAGATCTGTTGACTTCCACTTTCTAAATCTTCAAACCTTATAAAGAACGTTGTATCTATAAAATAAACTGCTACCAGAAGAAATATCCTCAATGGAGAAATATTAACCTTACATACAATCGTAAACATAAATCTATTTTTTACAGAAATTATACTTTTTCAACTTTATTATCACTACTTAATAGGGAAGAAACGTCAAGAACTTGCAACTTACAATCGTAAAATTGAATCAACTTTTTCAAATACGGTTCAACGTTTTTTCGTTTGTAAAAACAAAAAAGAACACATTGCCAAATTAGGATAAGGATCTACCTGTTGCAGAAACATCAAGTGTCAAAAAAATAAAGTCTCATACTTTTTATGACGTCTGAAACTAAAAATAGAAACTCAACTGCGTGTGATCTTCCTATCAACAAGTTGAGATGAAAGAATTGGATTTTTTAAGTTTTCTAGGGATGAGAGAATTGTTTCTTTTCTCAAAGTTTTGTTGACAAATAAGGAACGTCGCTTTGCAGACTACTTTTGTAAAGAGTGACTTTGTTTTTCGGTTCGGTTTGACCATATATAGTCATAGAACACAAAGCGGACCGCACACAAATACAAGCGAAACTCGGCGATTTTAAAAGTGAGAAGAATACGAAGTTATATTGGTTACCATAAAAAAATACTTCTGGTGACTATTACAATCCTTCGAATTCACTTATGATCGAAGTACTAATCAGTTTCTTAGTTAACCATTTTTGGTAACCTGTTCTATTTGTTAGCTGTCATAGCATTTCGCTAAGGAGATGTGTGTGTGGTAGTGTAGTCTGTCAAGCAAAGAAGACATTTTGGCAAGATGGGAAAATTGCTCCAGCTCGGTCAATATTATTCCAAAAATTATGAATTTGGTCTCAAATTGTAGATCAAAATGTTTCCTACAATTTGAGGCCAAGTTTATAATTTTTAAACAGATATTGACCGAGCTGCAGTCATTGTCCATTTTGCCAGAATGTCTTCTTTGTTTGGACAGTCTATTATGATGTATGCTTCCGACTTGGATTCAGAATAGAAGCTAATGATCCTTGGTGAGTATTTTCAAAGCTTCCGATTTTTTATGATAACAAATCTTTCCTACTTTGAAAGGTAGTAAGATACCCTTGTTTAATATTTACAGCTTTTGAAAGCTACCGATTTCTGTGTTTTGATTATTTTTACCGACTTTGATAATGAGAATACCAGATAATGAACCTTGATGAATATTTAGAGCTATTTAGAACCTAATGAGGACACCAGAGAATGTTCCTTGATGAATATTTAGAGTTATTTGAAAGCTTCCGATTTCTGCTAGTGTACATTTTATTGACTTCAATTAGTCATCATGGAAGTAAAAAGGTAATAAAGTAAAATACAAACAACCTTAATTCGGCAAGATCAGAGCTCTGATGATTTATATTCATTGAATAACATGATTTATATGATGAATAAGCAATGAGTATGTGACTCCAATAAATCCTATTTGAATACACAAGATCTTGTGTTATGTCTTGTGATAAAGTCTCATATATCAGCAAGGCCCAATTCTTCAATACCGAATTCAATATTCAGGAAATATTCAATATTGAGAAGAATAATGTTATTGAGTCTTACGGAAATACCTTCTATTGCTCTATTATAAGGATGAGATTTCGTTTTATTATGAATTCATTTATCCAATAAATAAATGAATAAATGAATAATCCTTAAAATCGAATGTAGAGCTTTCTAAATTAAAGATCTTACATTCCAAAAGAAGATTTTTTCTAGATATTGATTGGAATTTAAAGTATTATACATTACATTATAGTCTGTCCAAGCAAAGAAGAGCCTCTGGCAAGATGGGAGAATGACTCAAGCTCGGTCAATATTGCTTCAAAAATTATCAATTTGATCTCAAATTGTAGGAAACAATTTGATCTACTATAAAGAGCACATTTATAATTCTTGAACAAATATTGATCAAGCTGGAGACATTTTCCCAACTTCCAGAGGCTCTTCTTTGCTTGAACAGACTATTAGAAGATCAACATTTTTTTGGAGAAATCCTGTTGTGGGCTACTCTCCATTTGTGAATAATTGAATAAATAATTATGATTGTTGAATTATCGGATATAGTTGTGATAAATGTCATATTCAGTGCTAGAATCCATTCTGTTGAACTAAATCAGGTGCTTTTAAATTTTGATAATTCTGACTCAACTGCTAAAATGAAACTAATATAATATGATATGAGTCAAGAATCACATGAATATTAATTTTGTTATCAAGGTATAATATACGTACCGAATGAATCATTCAAATACTCCTCCATATTTTAGTGCATTTCATTTGAAAAATGCACTATTGGTCTTGACCGGATAATCGCAAATATATGATGCGATATACTTTTTACACGTTTCCGAGCCCCCAGAACACGAATCTGATGTCCGTTCAAATTCATATATCTCTATATATATATATTTATATATATATATATTTTTTTTATATATGTACAGATTCTTGTTAACACGATAACTCCGGAAGGGCTTGTCGGAGAGCGACCAAATTTTGCACAAAAATCATTAGTGTTAATATCTCGGTCAAGTTCGTTAACCAGCCAAATTGGTCCAAGGGAAGGGGGTGAAATTAGGGGATGAAAATTTTGAAAAATCACTACAAATCGACCAATGACTTGATCGTTTTGAAAATTGGTGTGTATAATAGCCTTATTATGCCCTACAATTTGAGCCATCAACGGAAAAAATCCAATCAAAAATGGCGGAGAAAATTGCGAATAATATGCCGAAAATTGTGTTTTTATGGGTTTTTCGAAAACGGCACCTTTGAATTCATACCCTGAATAGCTCATTATAAGTCATATGATTTGAGCCATCATAGAATTGCGTTTGAAATGCACTCTTTCCGACCGCCAGCTGCCGGAGCGAATTGTTTTTTTGTAATCTTGCTTCAGTCAGTGATCTACTGCATGATAATATTCCTAGAGTATCAATTTCTGCTGATACAAAATCACTTGCTTATGATGATCTACAGTATGATAATATCACTACAGTATCAATTTCTGCTGATACAGTATCATGATAGAAACTTCTATGACATTCTATCAAGGGCACTACTCTACAAATTATAAAGCAACAGTTGTCAATGGTATTGACTGGTCATTCTTGATATTCAATTAATCAATCAAACTGGAAATGTACAGACAACTTCTGAGATTAGCTATAAATGGTAACTTGCTTCTAACGCGTTACATCTGTGAGATAAGTATATCGGTATATCAATGAGGTAATATGTATATCGGTATATAAATCGATATATTGATGGGATTTGTATATCGATATTTCTCAAGACATATCGATGCTACTCAATGAATAGACATGACAATCTCGAATCTGTCTTGTAGCCAATGACAAGACAAGAGTTCTAAGGGTTTCAGCGTTGAGAAATACTTATACAAGCTTGGGAATGAATTCATAGTCATAGTACAATCATTTTAGGAATGAATAAATGAATCAACAAGGTATTGTTCGTCTAGTAATAGAAACATAGGAGGAAACTTGCGGTGATAGACTTGGTACGCAATATTGTAAAAATAAAGAATTTATTGTTCAAGTATTGTTCGTCTATGAATAAAAGGTTGTCTGTCAATAAGTGTGGTTGATATGGAAAACAATAATTATTCACTTCGAGTTCCTTTGATCTTTTATTGTTTAGTAATTACAATGGAAATAAATTTACAAGCCTGAGAATGTATTGATGGTCACGGTATTGTTAATCTGATGATAAGAAGATTGTCTAATTGGTATATTTTCAGTCTCTACTTCGTTCCATTGTCCTCTTTATTTATTTTTCAAGTTTCTCTTTCTTTCAAACAATGACAGTATTCAAATAACCAATATTCTTGGTTTTCAACACACCTTCTATTAGCAGTTGGTCAGGTAACGTTGTAAATTTTATAAGTTTTTGTGAATTCATTCTTGAGCATGAACTTCTTCTCTTCTCTTCTTTTCTCTTCTCTTCTCTTCTCTTCTCTTCTCTCCTCTTTCTCCTCTTCTCTTCTCTTCTCTTCTCTTCTCTTCTCTTCTCTTCTCTCCTCTTCTCTTCTCTTCTCTTCTCTTCTTCCTTCCTCTTCTCTCTCTTCTCTTCTCTTCTCTTCTCTTCTCTTCTCTTCTTCTTCTCTCCTCTCTCTTCTCTTTCTCTTCTCTTCTCTTCTCCTCTTCCTCTTTCTCTCCTCTTCTCTCCTCTTCTCTCCTCTTCTCTTCTCTCCTCTTCTCTCCTCTTCTTCTCTTCTCTTCTATTCTGTTCTCTCCTCTTCTCCTCTTCTCTCCTCTTTCTCTCCTCTTCTCTCTCTCCTCCTCTTCTCTTCTCTTCTCTCCTCTTCTCTCCTCTTCTCTTCTCTTCTCTTCTCTTCTCTTCTCCTCTCTTTTCTTCTCCTCTTCTCTTTTCTTCCCTTCTCTTCTCTCCTCTTCTCTTCTTTTCTCTTCTCTTCTCTCCTCTTCTCTTCTCTTCTCTTCTCTTCTCTTCTCTTCTCTTCACTTCTGTGAGGGTTTGCATGCCTCAAATCTCCTCCTAATACTTTTGTGAAAATTAAACTTTAAACTTAGTGCTATTTAAAATAATTGATAAATCAAAATGAAAAATCAAATACCCTTTTTAAAAAACTTTAGAATTATTATTCTACCAGACATGTTTCGGGACTAAGCCCATTATCAATGTGAATAATCATTTTTTAAAAAGGTTTTTCAATTTTTCATTTAATTTATCAATTACTTTTATGAAATACCAAGGGAGAAATAATACTAAAATATTTTTATAATTCTCATTCCAACACAACACAAGATGTTTTGCTCTCTTAAGATGTATCTCAAATCATGGGAGAGCTAAACATGTTGTGTTTGAATAAAGTATACTTGAAGACTATGATTTTGATTTTCATCTATTTCAACATAAATTGATAGTAGCCCTAGACAAAAAGGGAGCATTGAAGATGGCTATTTATCTCTATAAATATCATTTCCAACTCTATCTGTACATATTTGTACAACTCTATTACTAAATTTTTACAACAACATTTCCTACTCTATCTGTACAACTCTATTTACATATTTTTATTATAGCTAAATGTCTTTATATCATTCTAGTTTCACCAAATTTCCAGTCAAAACAAACACCACACCACTGGCGGCTAGTGCCCACAAAACAGGTGAAGAGCTGTACAGTAAAAGATACGGGCACTTCACCTATTTCGTGGGCACGAGCCGCCAGTACAACACACAACCATGAATCATACCCCAAACAAAAGCTGACCACTGCAAACATAACACGGTAGTGTCACCAATGAATGATTCATTCCTTACAAATGCACAATCTCGTCCATCTACTTATAAGGAGATGTGCCTTGGTCCTAAAGTACTCCGGCTTCGAATTCGAGTAGGCATCAATGGACTAGGCGCATGCGCAAAGGCGTTATAACGCCCACTAGGATTTTATTGGTCGACTAATGCATACAACAACACTTTTTTCAAAACCTAAATCGTGGAAGAGTTAACAGAAACACCTACATGTGTTGTGGTTGTAGGTTTTCATCCTTCAGTACAGGTTATAGTGGTACTTGAATTAATAAAGTCAAGCAAAGGAGACAATCAGGTAAGACTAATGCATGACTCCAGCTCGGTCAATATTGGTTTAAGAATTATAAAGGTGATCTAAAATTAAATAGTAGAGCAGAAGTTTTCTAACGAAAATTGACCAATCTGTTGTCATTCTCTCCATCTTGTCAAAATGAAGGTGATGGAGGAAACATGTGAAATAAGTAATACAAGAAGAAGAAGAAGAAGAAGATCAGCTCGGTCAATATTGGTTTAAGAATTGTAAAGGTGATCTAAAATTGAATTGTAGAATGGAATCAGAATGTTTCCTACAATTTGAGACCCAATCAATAATTTTTGAAGCAATTTTTGGACCAATCTGTAGTAATTTTCGCATCTTGCCAGAATGTCTTCTTTGCTCAACTCGACTACTTGAGATAGTTTTGAAATGAAATTTGAGAGAGGGCTGTCTTGAGTAGGTGCTGAAAGAGGTAGAGAGTGAGAGAGAGAGAGAAGTACTTTGAGAGTTCTCAATCTGAGAGAGATGTTCTGAATCTGGTTCGCCCACTTTGAGACACACTTTATAACAAGATTGTGTTCTCTTTTAAACGTGGGATAGGATAAGGAGCTGCCCTTCAGATGTTAGGTTACAGTAGTAGGTAGGACTTTCAAGATATTATCTGCTACCAAGTGATAAAGTTAAAGTTCTTTGTGGTTTTGAAAGAACTGGAGATTATGTCTGAATCATGACAAATATTACAGACTGTAATAGCTTCAGAAGTTATTTCTGTGATATCTTTAATCGAATAAAAATTGAATTCTGATAGTTATTGATAAAGTTGAAGTTGAATAGTAATTTGGATTGAATTGAATTGGAACTGATTTCAATCATTCTAGCAGTCCCTCGACTTCTAGAATGTACAAACAATTATAGTAAAAGTTCTTTTGTCAATGCTATGGTTAACGCCATTTGGGTTTCCCTGGCGACAACAAAATTCGGGATTTTGGCATTGCTGTGACTGGATTATGTCATGGCTAAAATGAAGCTACCCTAGGCTCACACACACACACACACACGCAGAGCTTTTGTTTATCTCGTCTTAAGCCATTGTGAATGGACTATAGCAGTGGTCACCGATTAAGTTTCATGAAGGTCCGTTTCAAAGTCTAGGCGAGCTTCCGCGGTCCATCCAGAGGAAACCAGTAGTGGAGGGGGGGGTGTACCATCCCGGAAATTTTTTGAAAAATTGATAGTTTCACTATATTGTTTATTATATTCATATTTATATGTAGAATGATACTTATAAAATTTTCAAAACTATTCTCGAATAGTTAGTCCTTAGTAATAGTCCTGTCTATACCTCTTCGGCTATTGAAATACCACAATAAATTGAATTAAACCCATGACTAGGCAGAATAATTGGATAAAACAATGAACTAATTTTAAATAAATAGCTAACTTTTCATTGAGAGTTAAGCTAGATTTCACTCACATTGGAAGAACTACAGTACCTCCTTTCTAATTGCGTTACACTGCTGGTGTTTATTCAGTGTTCTGTTCAGTGCTTGATTTCTAAAAAAAAGAGGTATGGGAGCGGTGGGCTCACCAGGGGGAGGGGGGTCCGGGGCCCTCCCCCGGGAAATTTTAGAAAATCACACTTGAATTGGAGCATTTTTAGCAATTCTGAGCAATTTTTATAGCTGTTTTTCATAAAACTTATAATACAATTTTCAAGAATGAAAGAATGACGCCGCTAAGGAAAAAGGTATTCTTGGGAAAAAAGGTAAGGGAGCGCCGCTCACATGCGCTCCCCCTGAAATCAAGCCCTGGTTCTGTTTGTTTCTTAATAATTCAATTTCATTTAGACTTTAGAAGGTTTCTTATGGACTTTTTGTTTTAGGATTTTTTTTTTTGAGATCGTTATGACATCGCGGTCCGCACAAAACTAGCTGGCGGTCCGGATCCGGACCGCGGTCCGCCATTTGGTGACCACTGGACTATAGAATGAGAGCTCAATAGAGTAGAATCCGAATATAACAATAATCGGTTACATTCTATACCCTATAATACTATAATATAGTCTACATTTAATATGTATAGGTACTATGTACACTCTTATCTTCTATATTCACTGTTTACAATCATATTCGCTGCTCATATTCTCCCTGTTCAAGAAAGTCTGATTGCAAACGTGATAATCAGTAACGCGCATTTGGGTTTGCGATCGGATTGGTAACCATCACTGGCGGCTCGTACCCACGAAACTGGTGAAGTGTCCGTATCTTTACTGTGTAGCACTTCACCTGTTTCGTGGGCTCGAGCCGACAGTGGTAACCATCAATGCAGAAAATGTCAATTGGTAGTTTCAACAGTTATCAATAAAACAATTGTAGCATATGATTTATCTTTAAAACTGTGAGTTAATGGTTCAATTTCCTTTCAAGAAGATACATGAATCAATCAAAATCGTAAACAAAATACGATGAAATTTACTAGCGGCTCGTGCCCACGAAACAGGTGAAGTGCTGTACAATAAAATAATATACCGTATCTTTCACTGTACAGCACTTTTTGAGTAGTTGTGAAGGTGATATTGTGGTAGTTATGTTGAATGATGTTTAACAACATCTTGTCTTTCAATTTATGTACAGCACTTCACCTGTTTCAAAAATAATGCGAGATCTATCAATTCGTAATTCCTTTGACTACGCCAGACTATCTCATAATTCCTTTGTGTTCGAATTCATCATGACATCTTGAATTTTATCGGAATGTCTTGTGTTTGCTGTCTGGTTCGCCATTTTGTAACGCTTGCATGAACTGCTTGCTAATCGGGGAGGAGCTTGTCTAGGCCAATGGCAGACGTTCGCTGCGATTGGTTCAGCAACTACCAATAGCGTCGCTCGACCGTTAGTATACATACTGCTGCTGCTTTTAACTTCAAGTTTTAGTTCACCTGAGATTAATGATTGATAAGTTCTAGTTTACTAGAGATTGATATGGTGTTGAAACCGGTATCTCGATATCTACTAAATCGTTGGTTTGCCAATATCTTCTATTTTCATTTAATATGGATAACTACTACAATATCACATTCACAACTACTCAACAAATTTCTACTGAAAATAAAGTGACTTTAAATTTTCTCAAGTTCTTTCAATTAGTTAATTAGAGGCATAGGCCTACTTCAGAAAACCGGAACAATAATGTATTAAGCATATAAATACTGAACTCTAATATAAGAAGCTGAGAGATAAAAGGTTGGGCAACTTGACCCGTAGGTTATGCGCTGTGTTGAAATTAACGCTCTAAAGTACACAAACTTTCAAATATAGTTCATGCTAGCTGAGAAGACACGCCGTTACTATGTAAAGTGTATTGTTCTGCGTGTCTTCACAGCTTGCGCGAACTATGGAAACACTTAAAAACTAGGAAGCAACAAGTGGAAATCTCTGTCTTGATAAAAAGTTATTCAAAAACGGAAAGGAACAGTTTTTTATTCAATTTAAGAATGGAAGAGAAGTTGAATATTGATATTTATTGAACCCTACTTCTAACTGAAAATCTGAAATAATTGTAGGTAATAATATAAATATAATATTGTTCATATAGAGATCTCATGATGATTATAAAACTTACAAAAATTTAATATTTTATTAAAATATGAAATAAATTTTGATATGATTATGAACAGTAATAAAAAATTATATGATTAGCTTGCTGATAGCAAGCTGGGGGCTCGTGCCCACGAAAAAGGTGAAATGCCCGTATCTTTTACTGTACATCACTTCACCTATTTTGTGGGCACGAGCCGCCAGTGCTTGCTATTATATTTATGTAATCATTCAAACTATTCTATCATATATTTCGATCGAATGTTATTCATCAAACTGCATACTATGGAATCAATCCAAGAACTCACAACACCTCCTCCTATCTTTATAAAGTGGATAGATAAAGTAATTTATCTATATCAATCTAGGCCACAAGACTTTAGAAAACTGGATAGTCAATACTTTTCATTGAACTTTGAATTGAGGATACTATAGTATTTCCAACCAGAGAAGACCCTCTGGCAATATGGGAGAATGACTCAAGCTCGGTCAATATTGGTTCAAAAATTATCAGTTTGATCTCAAATTGTAGGAAACAATTTAATCTACTATAAAGACAACATAAATAAGTCTTGAATAAATATTGACCTTGCTGGAGTCATTTTCCCATCTTGCCAGTGTCTCTTCTTTGCTTGGACAGACCTATATACCTTTATGGGTCACAAGTCTAAGGAAAGCTACACAGTCAATACTTTTTACCAAGATTTGAATTCTGATAGCATTCTGAAGTAAAAACCATCGTAAGTGGCGGTTAGCTAATGTCAGTTATTAATGCTCAACTCTGTCAGTACAGTCTGAAAGCCATCTACCAGTGCGAAACTGTTTGCTAAGGTCACTCTCAACTCGATATAACCCCTGCAGACCACTCAACGACTGTCCTGACAGAGCCGAGCATTAATAACAGTCATACATCAACCGTCACTTTTCTTGGCATCTGCTACACTTATCTGGGTTATAAACCCATTTACGACCACACACAAAGAAACAATACGTGCCTAATGCAATACAGCTTAAATCGTGATATCTTATAATTCCTTTGTGCTTCATGAAAATGAATATAGGTATTGAAGTGTAATGGAACTGTATCGTAATGGGTTTGTGGCATAGATATACAGGTTGTTCCAGGAGGAATGTGTAATACTTCTCAGGCTGATTCCTTACACCAAGTACAGAAAAAAGTTGCATTGGACATACCCCCAAAACGCTTTATTATCGAAATAATGGCAAAAATTGACATTTGAAAAAATATATATTTCCTAATTTTCAAACTATTAATTCCTACATAAAATGAGTTAAGAAATTCAATGAGACTAGTTTATAACTATAAAGGTTATTGAGATAATAGGGGAAATATTATATAAAACACAATTTTTCAACAATTAAGGGTTTAAACTGAGTATGAAATCATAAATTTGTATTTTAAATTGATGGAGGCTGTGGAGAATCAAATTGTGGAGAAAAATTTGGATGTCGATAATTGTGTACCGGTATTAAATTATTGGGCATGAAATTGTGTAAATTTTACCCAAATCTCAAAAATAGCATACAAAAGATGGCAAAATAGACAAAGCAAAGTATATGTGGAAAATCAGTGTTTAATCGCGATTTAGAGATTGTGGAACTATAGAATTTTTTTCTACTTGATGAAGGAATGAGCCTTAGGAGTATTAGTATTGCACATTGCTCCTGGAGCACCCTGTATAGAAATATGAAACTTCATGGAAATGGTTTCTTTGCGTAGAAAAGGTATGTTATACTACTCGTTCTCGTATATAGATTCTAATCGCAATGGTTTCTTTACATAGTTATAATAATTATAGTAATTATCGAAGATCTGTAGTACGGAACTAGTATTATATGGAACTATATGGAGCTCAGGAGCTATTGTGTCTCTGATGTAGATCTAAAGTATGTACTATACTGTAAGTATTGTACTGCATACCATACAACGTTATCGCAAAGGTTTCTTTGGCCGCACCATAGCATACATCTGAATACTAATTTGTGCTTAATACACTACTTAAGTCCAAAGTTTAGTGTCAGTAACCTGCTTGGGTCATGTTATTGTACCTTGGTAGCAAGTAATGCACTCTCCATATCTGGGTACGGTGCATAAATGCAGTTAGAAATGCATAATGCAAATGTGCAGAATGCATTCCTCGGCTAAATGCATTTCTCGTCTATGCACGTTTTTAATGTCCGACTGTAGGTAATTCTGTCACGAATCGTTTTTTGTGTAGAAGGGTGGAGCGTGGAATGGAATAGATGTTTTGTTTCAAGAAAGAAGAAGACGAGAAAGAGGAATGAGAAATAAGAGGATGGAGTAGGAAGAAAGGAGAAGGTAGGAGAAGAAATAGGAGTGGGAGAAATTGGAGAAGACTATGAAGAAGTTGGAGAATAAAGAGGGAAAGATAGTCTAAATATGAAACACTGCGATAAGAAAAAGACTGAGGTACCATAGTTGAAAAAAGAATGAGAAAGAATATTGGAAATTTGGAATGATTGGGAGAGTAAGATGAAGAAGAATGCAAGGAAGAAAGAAGAAAATGGGATAGAAGAGGAAAGTAGGAGGGTCGTGGAAGTTCGAGGAGAAGGAGAAGAAGGAGAGGAGGGAAAGATGGAGAGGGGAAGGCCAGAAAGAAGAAGTGGAGATGAAATAAGAAGGAGGAGGAGGAGGAGAAGGAGGAGGAGGAATAGGAGGAGAAGGAGGAGGAGGAGGAGGAGGAGGAGGAGGAGAAGGAGGAGGAGGAGGAGGAGGAGGAGGAGCAGGAGGAGGAAGAGGAGGAGGAGGAGGAAAATGGAAGGAGATGAAGGAGAGGAGGAGGAGGACGAGGAGGAGGAGAAGAAGAAGATAAAAAGAAGGAGATGAAGGAGAGGAGCAGAAGAAATATAAAAGAAACAGAGAAAGGTGTGGGAACAGAAAAATGTTATAAAACAAACGATGTTGAGGAGATGCTCAATAAGAGAGGTGAATAGAGGGAGAGGGAGAAGAAGGAGAATATAAGAGAGGAAATAAAAGAAAGAGGTGGAGGAGAGCTTGTAAATGAAGAGCTGAACATTGTAGAATAGTTTATAAAATTTATATCTACGGAGAAAATGTTTAAAAAGTTTATATCTATGAAGAAAATTTTTAAAAAGTTTAAATCTATGAAGAAATTGTTTAAAAAGTTTATATCTATGAAGAGAATTTATAGAAAAATAAGAACAAGAAGAATGAGATATTGAAGTGATGATGAGTAACAGAAGTAATTAACTAAGATTCATAAATAGAGCAGGTCAAGAAATACAAGAGGTAAGAAGAGAAAAAGATAAGTCACTAGAGAAATGAAAATAAACAACTGAAAAAAGTAGTAGATAATGATTAAGCAGAACACTACAGACACATGACAGAAAATTAATAAGAACAATGAGTTAGCAAAACACACGAAGATAGAGAATGAATAGGAGAATAGAACTGAAAAAAAATTCACTAGAAGTTTATAAAATTACTAAGTTACAAATCTAGTATTTATTTATTTGTGATGACGAAGAACAACGAAGCCAGTCAATGGAGAATAACAATAAAATCTATTCGAAGCAGCAAAAAACGACATTGATGTTTAACTAATAAATAAAAAATAAAATAGAAAAGTGAATGAGGAAAGACTGATGAAATAGGAAGACTAGATGAAAACAGAACAAGAAAAAATAAATAAATGTAAGGGAAGTTGGAAAATAGGAAAACTAGAACAATGACAAACAGATGAAAGAGATTGCATGTACAGAGAAAGACATTTATAGAACTAAAAAGAGAAAGACCTTTCCGATACTATCTCCAATCGCTTCAAATAGTTGGGAAGTACTTAACCTCTTAGCATGCGAGGTCATTGTTCTGAATTCAATTCCTTCGAAATTACATTAGTAGATGTAATCAATGAATGGCAAGTATTTAGAGTGCAATGCTTATCTGACTTTAAACACGGAGCTTTAGGTGAAAAAACTTTCTCAATTATAGTGTGGTTGTCGGCACTGGCGGTTCATGCCCACGAAACAGATGAAGTGCTGTACAGTAAGAGATACGGACACTTCACCTGTTTCGTGGGCACGAGCCGCCAGTGGTTGTCAGGGAAATTATTTGAATACATTCCGTGCACAGAAACCTTTTTAGTATTTTTTATTTGAACACATCATGTTTGGCTCTACTATGAGGCATTCTCCTTAATAAAATACTTGAAAGGGTAATGTGAATTGAATTTTTATTCATAAACATTCTACACTTTTTATTCAGAGTTTTCTCATAATCTTTTTATAATCTTTTCAATTTTCATAATCTTTTTAATTTTTCAATCCATTGTCTCCCACAACCTTTAATTTACTTGATATAGTCTTTCCAAGCAAAGAAGACATTCTGGCAAGATGCGAAAACATTGCTCGGTCAACATTGGTTCAAAAGTTATGAATTTGGTTTCAAATTGTAGAGCAGAATGATTCCTACAATTTAAGAACAAGTATATAATTCTTCAACCAATATTGACCGAGCTGCACTCATTTTTCCATCTTGCCAAAATGTCTTATTTGCTTGAAAAGACTACAGTCATACCAAAGGTTACATCAAAATGGATGCTATATAATTAGTGAGCTAGTGTGAACATAATTCAATTAAAAGTCAAAATTGCCAAGATAAGACTAGAATTAGTCATTCGCAAACTCGCCAATTTCAGAGTCACGGTCAATTTAGCATTTGCATTCAGCTCTTAGATAACAGCTTATTATAGGAGTGACATCATACAGACAATTACTATGTGGACTCTGAACATATATATAGAAGCTGCAGAAATGTGTTGTTGAGAAGAGACGCCTTCACAATACATTTTACATTGTGGCGGCGTCTCTTCACAGTGTGAGCGAAGTATAATTTATTATTGTACGAGTATATGTATATACGGCGTGCCACATGTAGATACTTTGCGGTTATAGAGAATGACTGAAATTTTGCGAAATTGCTGCTAATTTTTGTTGGGTAATAGAGAGGAAATGGTATATTTGAATGTTCACATTCCTTTGAAATTAATTCAAGAGGAATTATTTCCATTTAAGGTGTATTGTAAAAGTCATCTTTTTCAAAGAACAAAATTGAGTTGAAAATTAATGTTATAGTAGCAACGAAGCAACTAAGCAACGGAGACCCTCCGGCAAGATGGGAAAATCACTCCAGCTTGGTCAATATTTGTTCAAGAATTATAAATGTGGTTGTAATAGTAGATCAAATTGTTTCTTACAATTAGAGATCAGATTGATAATAATTTTTGAACCAATATTGAACAAGCTTGAGTAATTTTCCCATCTTGCCAGGGGGTCTTCTTTGCTTGGACAGACTAGAAAAGGTAATCAGGAAAGAGAGCAAGAAAGATCGAAAGAGAAATAGATAAGATATCAGAGAGAAGAATCAAGGAAAAGAGAGCGAAGAACCATAGGGTGAAAGAGAAGAATCAAGATAAATCTATGAATCGTAATAAGTTGATGAAATAAAAATCAAGAAAGAGAGGGGAAATCAATGAAGAGAAAGAGAAAGTAGATAGGATTTCAGAGAGAAAAATGAAGAAAAAGATGCGGAGAAACCAAAAGATAGGAAGAGAAAAATCAGGATAAAAAGATCAATCTAACAAGTGTTGATGAAAGAAAAACAAGTAAGAGAGGTAAAATCAATAGAAAGAAAGAGAAATTAAATGAGATATCAGAGAGAAAAATGAAAGGGAAGGAGAGGGAAGTACCAATAGAGAAAGAGAATAATCAGGATGAAAAGATGAATCTAACAAGAGTTGATGAAAGAAAAACAAGGAAGAGAGGAAAAATCAATAGAAAGAAAGAGGAATAAGTTAAGATTTGAGAGAGAAAATTTGAGAAAAAGATGAGGAAGAACCAATAGAGAGGAAGAGGAGAACCAAGATGAAGAGATGAATTTAACAAGAGTTGGTGAAAGAAAAACAAGAAAGAGAAGAAAAATCAATAGAAAGAAATTGGAATAAGTTGAGATTTCAGAGAGAGAAATTGAGAAAAATATGGGGAAGAACCAATAGAGAAAGAGGAAAATCGAGATGAAGGGATGAATAGGAAAAGTGTTGATGGAAGAAAAACGAGTAAGAGAGGAAAAATCAATAAAGAGAAAGAGAAATTAGATAAGATTTCAGAGAGAAAAATTGAGAAAAAGATGGGGAAGAACAAATAGAGAAAAATAAAAATCTAGATAAAGAGATGAATTTAACAAAAGTTGATAAAAGAGAGGTGGAATCAATAGATAAAAAGAGAAGAATCATAAAAGAAGAACTAAAATGAAATAAGATGTTGGGAAGAAGTAGGGTCAAGCTCTCAAGCTACTTCCGAGCTCACTAGTGCTTAGTCGTCTTGGATTGTTTCTCCTTATAAGGCAAGGACATAGTACAGATACGGGACAACCACATACTCACTCACACATTGTTCAAACGCACACACACACGCACCAACACATGTGTGATCTATAATATTCCAATGCTCTTTCCGCACAGTAACTTCAAGTCCAAGTTATTTCAACCGTTAACTCAAAGTTATTTTAAGCCGAGCTAACTTGGTGGCCACGATGCCGGAGCTTTATGGAGGTTTTAGCATTTCTTTAAACTGTCTGGAAAGCCATTTACAACACTGATTTTATCGTTGATGAAGCTTGATCTAGATTGAGGGTTGTGCCTATAGTCTATTAAATTAACATGAGACATATAAAGTATAAGCACAGATAAGGGAAATTAATGAAGAGATCCACCTTCTGCGTGGTATAGGCTGTCCAAGCAAAGAAGACACTCTGGCAAGATGAGAGATGACTCCAGCTCGGTCAGTATTGCTTCAAAAATTATTATTGATTTGGTCTCAAATTGTAGATCAGAATTGTAGATCAGAACGTTTCCTACGATTGAGAACAAATCAATAATTTTTGAGCCAATATTGAAAGAGCAGGAGGTAGTTTCTCATCTTACCAGAGGGTCTTCTTTGCTTGTATATACATAATCTGCCAGCAAGTACTCTGCCTGTATTCAAGTAATCTGCCTGTAGGTATAATCTGTCCAAGCAAAGAAGACATTCTGGCAAGATGGGGAAATTACTCCAGCTCGGTCAATATTGGTTCAAAAATTTTTTTTTTTAATGTTTCCCACAAATTGAGCCTAAATTTATAATATTTGAACCAATATTGAACGAGCTGGAGTCATTTTCCCATCTCGTGAGATGGGAAAATGACTCAGGCTAGGTAAATATTGGTTCAAAAAATTTTTTTCAATGTTTACTACAAATTGAGACCAAATTTACATATTTGAACGAATATTGACCGAGCTGGAGTCATTTTCCCATCTTTCCAGAATGTCATCTTCGATTGGACAGACTAAAGACTACTTCAGTAGCTTATAAACCTGACGCCAATAAATTAGGCGGTTTCGTCTGTCTCTTGTACGTGATTAAACCTTAGAACAGCTGATGTGAAGCATCTATTATCTATTTTCATTTCAAAAACACCATCTAGGCATAAATAGATGACAACTCTAATCGACAACATTAGGTTGCTGTAGTGTACAATAATTCAGGCAGTTTCGTCTGCTCCTTGTGCGCTCCAACAGCTGATGTTGTCAATTAGAGTTGTCATTTACTTATGCCTAGATGATGCATTTGAAATCAAAAGAGACAACAGTTGCTCTCCATCAGCTGTTAGTGGGTTACATCACGTACAAGAGACAGACAAAGCCGCCTAAACTTTTGACATAAGCTATACTAGTTAAATAATGGATGGATTATCGATGGTAGTAGAATTATATTTATTCATCCACTCATATTTGTGAGTCATGTTGTTATGGTCTCTTCAAGCAAAGAAGACCCTTTGGCAAGATGAGAAAATGACTCCAGCTCGGTGAATATTGGTTCAAAAATATTAATTTGTTTTTAAATTGTAGATCAGAATATTTCCTACGATTGAGACCAAATCATTAATTTTTGAACCGATATTGACCGAGCTGGAGTCATTTTCTCTTATTGCCAGAGGGTCTTCTTTGCTTGGTCAGACTATACGAGTATGATTATGTTGTATAATTCTGTACTTAAGTATGATTATCAAGTTATCAAGTAATACAAGTATGTAAGTCATGGCTTATGAAATTTTCAAAATTCTTATAAACATTCTAAAAATTAACTAAGAGAATTCATCTCAATTTTACTGGTGACTCGTACCACAGAAAAGGGATAAGGGTTCTCCGTCCTCTATGCTCGTACCCACGAAACAGGTGAAGTGCTCGTATCTTTTACTGTACAGGACTTCACTTATTGTTTCGTGGGCACGAGCCGGCAGTGCTCAATTTCTTGTAGGATATTTTTGGCAAGTAACAAAATCTTTTTACTACTGCAAGTTACATAAGCCGCAAACTTCTTGAAGCATGAGAGAACCTGTTTGATATTTTCGAATGATTGGATCTGGTTTCAATGGTTAGGTTGGGTGACAACCTAAGGATTGACCTATCCTAACCAAACCTCACTTAGAAACCCAATCTATGACTCGTATATTGATGGTACTGGAAATTTTGGCTGCAGAATAGAAAAGGAAAGGAGAAAAAGAAAAGAAAGTAATTTTTCTGAAAAGGAGCTTCCTTCGTATAAGATTGCTTACCAGTATTTTAAACTTTTCACTACTGTGTATAAAACTCCAAATCCACCGTGTAAAGTGGGCTTGTGACATAAAATATTGTAATTTCTGCGAGTTATCAGTCTTTGTAGCCGAACTTATAATATTTTATGAAACAAGCTCCAATTTTCTCTCTAGTCGATCTATAGTATGGTCTAGCAAAGAATACATTTTGGCAAGATGGGAAAATATGGCTCCAACTCGGTCAGTATTGGTTGGTATCATGAAGTTGGTCTCAAATTGTAGAAAACATTCTGCTCTACAATCTGAAACCAAATTTATGATTTTTGAACCAATATTGATCGAGCTGTAGTCATTTTTCCCATCTTGCCTGAATGTTTTCTTTGCTCGACAAGACTATATACTAAAGATTCACGAAGGACTGAGTAGAATTATTTGAGGGTCTTCAAACTGATCCTTATCAATTTGTCAATCAATGCTTATTGATTGATAATCTTTATCAATTTATCCATGTTATCAATTTATCAATTTGATCCCTAGCATGATTTTCATGAAACAAGGCCCAGTTTTTTCTCTTGTAGTTGTAGATCCACTAAGGATTATCAAAGGACTAAGTAGAATAAATTCGAGGAGGTTGAAACTGATCCTCATCAATTTGATTAATTATTGATCAAGTTGGTATAGTCTGTCCAAGCAAAAAAGACCCTCTGAGAAAATTACTTCAGCTCGGCTAATATTGGTTCAAAAATTATCGATTTGATCTCAATCGTAGGAAACATTCTGATCTACAATTTAAGGCCAAATCAATAATTTTTTAACTAATTTTAACCGAGCTGGAAACATTTTCTCATCTTGTCAGAGGGTCTTCTTTGCTTAGACAGACTATACCTACCAAAGCAGGCTTATTATATACCACACAGAAGGTAGATCTCTTCATTGATTTCCCTTAGGCCGGTATTACACGATAATAGTTCTATGATCATATCTGATCACATGGAAAGAGATGAAAATATGATTCTGTATTTTCACCTCCTTCCATATGATCAGATATGATCATAGAACTATTATCGTGTAATACCGGCCTTATCTGTTACCGCCTTTGGGAGATTGGCTGTCGTTAGTAAATACAGTCAGTCGTTTCCCATTTCTGGAGGAATAGTAATTGTTGCATTACACTCTAACTGATTAACTGCATGTTATTCAGAGGTGTTCTGCATCTTCACTTGGTTGTGAAGACTTGCTTATGGTTGAAAGGATTGACGTGCTAACCACTAATCAAAAGGAAGCGGTTGGTCCCAGTAGTAGAGAGCGTCTAATCGGTGAGATTAGATAAGCGACGTGCCTCTACCATCACTGTTGTAATGGTGACCGGTTCCTCTGAATTCAATTTATGAGCCTCAAAAATCGCTTCCCAGTGGTTCGGAACCCACCTAAAGCAGTAGGTCCATTCATCTCTCATCATCATCCCTCCCCTTACCCAGGCACAGTCCCAAGAGCCCATGTGGGCATCACCCTCACTAAAAAAAAAAAAAAAAATAGGATGAAAAGTGACTCACCAGCAGCTTGTTGTCCACTGTTTTGACGATGATCTCTTCAGGCTGGTACTGGCTAACATCGAACCTCAGCTTGAGGCATTTGTTGTCTCCGTCCTCCTGGATGAGGGGCGAGTTGATGGACTCCAACCACGTGTTCTGTCCCCCGCTACCTCCGACGTTCTTAATGCCGTCATTTGTGGATACTGTGTTCGATGATGTGCTGAAAAATTAACAGAATTGAAAGATTAGAATAATATCTTATGATTGATTTCATATATTTACAATGCACTACACTGGCGGCTCGAGCCCATGAAACAGGTGAAGTGCTGTACAGTATAAGATATAGGCACTTCACCTGTTTTGTGGGTACGAGCCGCCTTTAATTTACAATTTAAATTTTATGCATTATTTCAAGTTACAGGGTTAGCTCTAGTGGAAATTACCATAATAAGAATTAAGATAGTGGAATCTATTTTTTTATAATAGTCACATCAATACCTTGTAAAGTCTGTCCAAGCAAAGAAGACCCTCTGGCAAGATGGGAAAATGACTCCAGCTTGGTCAATATTTGTTCAAGGATTATGAATTTGGTCTTAATAGTAAATAAAATTATTTCCTACAATTTTATTTCGAATTGATAATTTTTGAACCAATATTGACCTTGCTGCAGTCATTTTCTAATTTTACCTGAGGGTCTTCTTCGCTTTGAAAGACTATACCAAAACTTCTCAGATCAATCTAAAGATGGCCATACAACAGGCCGAAACTTATGTTACTACAATGTAAGTAATACAAATTTCTATATAAAAAGTGTTTTTATATCAGTTCAAATAATAATCTATAGAAGGAATCCAAAAACTTCTTAACGAATTAATATGAGACAAATTCAAAATTGGGAATTCAGTCTAAAGTGATAGATAAATAATAGTGATAAATATTGTATGAATATTATACGAAGGAATAATGAAACTCAATACCAATGACTTCAGAACTTGATTTGAAGACTTTCTTGAAAGTTTCCCATAAAAAAATCTACAATAACACGCTACCAGGGGAAAATAATTCTCAATTTCCTAGAAGAGGTAGTATCTCATTACTTCCAGGGAAAACAATAAAAAAGCAGCGTGCAAATTCAAGGACTTACGTCATAGCTGAAGTAACGCTCTAGGTGCACTTCTAGGAATTACTAAGCGGTGGTTGCAATTCATACACTAGTTGATATACATAAAGTGATAAATAGATATATAGCATGCTAGTAAGGGAGTTTACACCCCTAATAAATGATGTGAAGTGGTGGGGGTTTACGGAGGGTCATAAAAACCACCCCTAGTTGCAAATGGTCAGCTCATGACGTCATTTTTACTCTATCACACTCTCTCACTCTCTCTCTCTCACCCTCTCTTGTTTCCTCCTTCCTCTCTCGTTCTCTCTTCATCCCCTAATTTTCACCCCTTCATCAATTCGTTCTCTCCCTCTCTTCAATTCCTCTGTTCTTCTGCTCACTTTTTTCTCTCTCTCGTTCCCTCCTTCCTCTCTCACACCCTAACTCTTGTTTCCTTCTTTCTCTTTCTCTATTTTCCTCTCTTTCGTTCTCTTTTTTATTTCTCTTTCTCTCTCTCACACACGTTCTCTCTTCATTTACTCTCACCCTCTCTCTTGTTTCCTCCTTTCTCTTTCTTTATCCTCTTTCTCTTCCTCTCTCTCACCTTTTCATTTCTTTTCTCATTCCTCTTTCTTTGATTTTCTCTCTTTATCCCTAATTCTTCACCACTATTACACTTTACTCTCTCCCTCTTTTCTATTTCTTTCTTTCCTCTTCCTCTCTCCCACAAAAACTTTCTCTCTTTCTCCTCTCTCACCCTCTTTCCTGTTTCTTCCCTCCTCTCTCTTTATTTTTCACTCTTTCTACCCTAATCTTCGCCCCTATTACACCACACTCCCTCCTCTCTTTCATTCCCTCTTCTTCTCTCTTTCTCTCTCTCTCTCTCTCACGTTCTCTCTCTCTTCTTTGTCACTCTCTTTCCTGTTTCTTCCCTCCTCTCTCTCTATTTTTTTCTCTTTTTACCCCAATCTTCTTAACTCCTATTACACCTCCCTCACTCCTTCTCACTCATTCCTTCTTTCTCTCTCTCTCACACGTTCTCTCCTTCTTCTCTCTCACTCCTCTTCCTGTTTCTTCCCTTCTCTCTCTCTATTTTTCTCTCTTTATATCCCAATCTTCTTCACTCCTATTACACCTCTCTCACTCCTTCTCTTTCGTTCTCTCTTTCTTCTTTTTTCTTCCTCTCTCTCTCTTTTATTGCATTTTCTCTCTCTCTCTCTCTTTCTCATCCTCTCTTGTTTCCTTCTTCCTCCTTCTTTCTCTTTATTTTTCTCTCTCTATACCCCAATCTTCTTCACTCCTATTACACCTCTCTCACTCCTTCTCCCTCTCTCTCTCTCACTCTCTCTCTCACTCTCTCTCTCTCTCTCTCTCTCTCTCTCTCTCACTCTCTCTCTCTCTCTCTCTCTCTCTCACTCTCTCTCTCTCTCTTCATCCCTCTTCCTTCAACGCTATTACTCACCACCCCATTTACGGCCCCATGCACTTCAAGTATTGCGCAATAAAAGATTGAGCCGAAATTTTCTAGGGTTAAAATGTGGTATCCCATTACATAAAGTTTATGGTAGGTTGTATAAAATGTAAACATAATACCTTGAAAGGTTGGATTGACAAATATGATGAAACTGATTTTGTGTAAACAAATTATTGTGACAAAAATATTGAGTTTTGCAAGGGTTGAAATGCTGTAACATGAAGCTAGGGGATGTAAACTTTGTATAATATTTCAAGGCTAGGATAGCAAATATGATGAAAGCTGGATTTCATGTATACAAAGCATTAGAGTTATCATTTAGCTATGCCTAGCACTGGCGGCTAGTACCCATGAAACAGGTGAAGTGCCGGTATCTTTTACTGTACAGCACTTCACCTGTTTCGTGGGCACGAGCCGCCATTGATGCCTAGATGGTTCTCTTGAAACCAAAAGACAAGAAATGCTTTACATCAGCATCAGCTGTTAGGCTGAGGCCGCACTGCCGGTGGGTAGAGCCTGGAGGGTGGAGGGTAGTTGGTAAATCTATAGAACATACACACCATCCACAGTAATACATTGTATGAATGGTATGTGTTCAGCCGCCATCTTGAAATTCTTAAATATGGACAACATAACCTCAAAAAACCGAATGACGTCATACCATTCATACAATGTATTACTGTGGATGGTGTGTATTTTCTATAGATTTACCAACTACTAGTTACATCACGTACAAGAGACAGACGAAACCGCCTAACTTTTTAGAGTCAGCAGTCAGCTAAAGTAGTATACAAATTAGAATAAATTTTGCTGATATATGATCTGTAATTGAATACTAAGTTAATCTCTGACTTATCGACATTGTAATAGGTACTAATAATTTCTAATTGATCAATGGCAACTTATAATAGAGACATCATTGAATTAATCGTAAATTGTGATTAATTCTACAAAATTAGTGCAGAAGAAATTCAATAATGATGTAAGATTTTTTCGTGTTTTCTTCAATAATGATTCAACTCGAATATTCAGAATAATATCCATTACTATCCATTAGAGAGAGTATCCATAAGAGAGTAATATCCATCACTTATTTTCTCTTAGGGCTACTGTATTCGTTAAAACTTTAAATAATTAAATTTAAATTTATCTAATACTTTTATAAAATCTACTTAAATCGTTGAAGTTTTCCTAGATTTTTTCATATTATTAACCTAATAACAAACAACCATATAAAATATTATCACAAGTTATTTCTATGAAAATTGATCAACCCAACGTTTTGTATTATCTTTCACAAAACAATCATTCTAGCTTTATAACAACTTAATCAAATTTCGAAATCTATGCATTGATTCAGTGCCAACAATATCAAATTAGAATGGGACAAAAATATTTTTAGCCCGAAAGTTTCACAACTTTGTGAGTTCGCCTACCCCACGACAAATAATTTGGGGCATGTTGAAAGAGAAATCTTCCAAAGTCAAGAATGAGTCATCGATAAATACTGATAAATGGAGTTTGGGAAATTTCTTAATGTGTGCTATTGAATCATGCTACAACATGCGTTGGTGTTCATATTCAGTTCCCAGAAATTATGAACAATTGAGTATTTATTATATTTTCATATGAATAATAGAACCATAGTCCAAAACATGACTCATAGATGATATAATGATAAGCTTCATTATATTGGATCCAATTATTCCTAATGATGTTTGAATATGGCTGAAAGAATTTTCTACTATCTGAAGCACAGAACCAAGAATATGATTCAGATATGAAATATAATAAGATTGATAAAATTTTATTATTAAGAAATTCTGATTACTACTATTTGATTATTGATAAGATTTGAACACAATAATAACTTGATTAAATAAGCGGTGCAAATAATATCACAAATTGCAATGCTGAGCATACAACATAGATTATAATTTTAGGTGGTATACAATGAAAATGAATTGAACTTGAAAGGAATATTTATTGAAGTAATCTCAATATTCAAATCCTTCTTCAACAAATTTTACAGCTAGAAATAAATTTAGCTGTAATAAATAATTCTAAATTAGAATTGTGCGTTTGTAGTGTCTGATCAAGCAGAGGAGACATTCTGGCAAGATGGGAAAATGACTCCAGCTCGGTCGATATTGATTTTAAAAATACAAATTTGTTCTCAAATTGTAGATGAAATTCTTCTCTACAATTAGACACCAAATTTATAATTTTAAAACCAATATTGTCCAAGCTGGAGTCATTTTCTATCTTGCAAGAATGTCTTCTTTGCTCGACCAGACTATACTTTTGTAGTGCTATTATAATAGTAGCTGTGCAAAATCATAAATGGAAAAGTATTGAAAAGTAGTACAACAAATGAGATGATCAACTTGTACAATATCAAAATAGTGTAAGGTGCCCGAGTTATAAACCTTCACTCATCAATGTGCATTTTGAAAATAGAGAATAACATACAAAACAAAATGCCAACATACATTTGAGACAAAAAAGTCTCCATGAACATACCTAAATGTCCTTTCGGTAGACCTGTAAACATAATTAGTGTTAGTGAGTCAGTAGGCCACAAAATCACAAGATTAGTAGAATTATTGAGAATATAAATACAAGTCAGTAAGATTAGCCTACGGTAGTTTCTAATATTGTTAAGTACAGTATATTACAATTCTTAGGGTAGCCTAGTATCGTTTCATTGTTTGCTTTGGTTATACACCAGAAAAAGGGATATTTTAATAGAATATTATTCGATTATTTCAGATATAACTGAAGTATAAGGTAATTGAAACAGGATATCAGGTAAATACTAATATTTTAAATAGGGCCAGTATCTGGAATTTTAACTATAGGTGATAATGATAATATTACGAAATATTGTACAATATAGTACCTATAATAGGTGATAAATAATAATACGGAATATAGTATAGTCTGTCTAAGCTATGAAGAACATTCAGGCAAAATGGGAAAATGACTCCAGCAAGGTCAATATTGGTTCGAAATTTAATAAATTTTGTTTAAAATTGCAGATTGGAATGTTTTCCACAATTTGAGACCAAATGTATCATTTCTAAACCAAATATTGACCCATCTTGCATGAGATCAAATGTATCATTTCTGAACCAAATATTGACCCATCTTGTCAGAATGTCTTAATACTATAAATCCAATCTTCTAATCGATCATCACATGGAATCAACCAATCATTATTATCGATAATCGGGAAATCAATAAAAATGTTCATAAATAATATAATCCATAATCCTATGATCATAGAACTATTAATAAAAAATATAGAACATTCTTCAATAATTATCGATATCAAACAGTCGATAGTTGAGATGAACGAGAAGATACAGTATAGTCTGTTCAAGCAAGGAAGACATTCTGGCAAGATGGGAAAATGTCTACAGCTCGGTCAATATTTATTCAAAAATTATAAAATTGGTCTTAAATTTTAGATTACAATGTTTTTCACAATTTGATCCCAAATGTATGGTTTTTGAACCAATATTAACCGATCTGTAGTCATTCTCCATCTTGTCAGAATGTCTTCTTTGAATGGACATACTATAATTGGATTAATAACGTGTGAAAAAGTATCGAACAGTAGTACTATAGGTAGGCAATTATCGATAATAACAAACAGTCTATGGTTGAGATTAACGAGAAGTAAGATATAGAAATACCGTAGATATACTACTAAGCTATATCTATGTATATGTAGGCTATATGTCTATGGTAATACTATACAGTAATTGGATTAATATTGTGTGAAAGGTCGTGCTAAAGGAGTAGCCTATCCTATCAATTGCAGGGTTAATTGAGTCATTAGAGAACCCGCATTCTAACAGGGTTCTCTCCACAAAATGACAGAATCAATTATTGTACTAAACATTTCATAAACAAGCTGAGATCACATAATTATCTAATTCTTCATATAATTTCCAGAGTACGTTTAAATCTTCATTTGATCAACGAATCAACTGATTGATCATTATCATTATTGATTATAATGATTGATTTGTGAAGATGATTGACCTTATTCATTACTACTTCTGTTACTTGATTTTTGATCTTCTAATATAACTTTATTATCATTTGATTAACTCTTTTCTAGTATTTAATAACAGTCAAGTCTTTAGTTCTATTGTCTCTAGATACTATTTTTCTTGTATGATAGAAATTGGAAATAGGTTCATGTTGAGAAGAGACATTCCTTCACGCAGGCTGCAGGCTTACCCTGCGAGGAATGCACTTGATATTTGATCCTATGTATAAAAATTGTATTGTATCATATTGAAAAAGATAAAATGTTTGTTTTATTGATTTATGTAGTGTATTATCAATTTATCAATTATTTTGTATTATTTCTAAAGTTCGTTATAGTATAAATTTGAAATTATATTTTTTTATTATTTGATTTGTTTATTTGTATCACAAATCACAGTAGGCTGTATACAATCTAAATATTCATTAAAAGCTTCATAAAAGTCTTGTGAGCTTCTTATTCTATTGTACAATGATTTTCTTGTATTGTGTCTTTGTAAAGATAAGTGTACAAAGAATAAATAAATTTGAAATTTTGAATTTTGAAAAGTATTAACCATTTTCATATTACTTAATCCAATATACTTAATATTTGTGTAAGCCGGCTACACAAACTCCAATGTTATCAAAGCTACTACATTGACAACTGGAGACAGATTCCTTACCTGGACGATGTCTTGAAAAAGTTGGACTCGCGATTCATCAGCTCCGACCTGAACTTGGTCATTTCGTCTTCCATTTTTCGCATTTCGGCGTCGAATCTCTCCCTGATGTTGCTGAACTCCGAGTCGATCACGCTGAAATCGCCTAGTCGCACAGGAATGTTACGTCTTACACCGCTCTCAGCCATAAGTGACACCGGTTCTGTACACTTCAACCGCTTTTATAGCACAGAAAATCGACCGCAAATCGACTGAAAATAAGAAAAATCAATTGTAAACGCCACGGATGGTCAATGAAGATGTTCCAAGCACCACGCAAAGCAACAAACTACTTGGGTAAATCAGAGCGTAAGCACGTTTATTCGCGAACGAGTCTGCCCACACTAACCTCGCCTCGGTTCTAGTGGGAGCGATGCCGGCTGGGTTATTTAAATAGAAAAATAAAAGACGGCAGACTTCTGTGGAGGAGGGGAGTGAGGAAGTGAGAGACGTTGATGTAGGAGCGAGTGTGCCTGATGAAGAGGGACTTTGAGAGGGGGTTGTGGGAGTGAGAGTGTTGGTGGAGGAGGGAGTGTGAGAGGTAGATGTGGGAGTGAGAGAGTGTTGAAGGAGGAGGAGGATTTAGTACGAGAGGGAGATGGGTGGGAGAGTGACTGATAGAGGAAGTATGAGAAGGCATGTAGAGGAACACCTACACCGCGCATGCGTCACCTGTACCCACTCAGCGTGACGTCACAGCGTGGCAACGCTACGGAACGCTACAAATTTCCTTCTCTGTGGGAACGCAGAGTTGTTAGAGAGGTTTGTAAGAAGTGTTGGTTGTAGCAGTGATTTCAGTAACTGTTACTCGTTTGAGGGCTATTCCATGGTTCTCTACAGACTAGAGCTAGTAAACTGTGCCACGAGAGTGCAGCACAGTAGTTGGGTCGGTTGATGAATTGGGTCAAATGGAAATTATTGGGTCAGTTGGTTTTGTGAAGTTTGTAATATTGGGGCAAATGATATATTGGGTCGGATGTCTATTGGGTCAATAGTCATTTTGCGGTTTTTCTCGATTTTGAAAAATTGGGTCTAGTGGTAAATTCGGTCAAGTGAGCGCTGGGTTTGTAGACATTGGATTGTACTCATTGGTTTGTACTCATTGTAGACTACATTGTAATTGGTAGACACCCCCCTCTATTATGGAAATAGTTTGAAAAACAATTCTCAACCTGGAAGAAGGTGGGTACTCTTAATGGTTGAATTAACCACGCAATATATAATATTTGCAATCAAGTCAACTTGATCAAGTAGGCTTGACGCCAAAAATGCATTGTATGTTTAAGGTGGTGTGGTGTGGTTGATATAAGGCAAAAAGGCACACCTTAATAGTTAAATCAACCACAAAATGCTCAATTGCAATCAAGTCAACTTAATCAAGTAGGTTTGATTGCAAAAAATGCATTGTGTATTTGACATATTGGACCTAAATACGAATTACACAATGCATTTTTGACATTTAAAATTGAGTAGATAGAATAGAATTCAAATTACAATCACGTATTCCATAATTATAATAATTATCATTTTATGGATAGACATAGAGGTATCAGGGCTCATAAGGAGCAGCAACTCCTAAGCATTTGAAACAAGTAACCGTTATTAGTAACCGTCTATGAATAACCGTTACCAGTAACCGTCTAAGAATAACCGCTCCTGAAGAGTTTCAAGCCTTTCATCACATGTTGTTCTCTCCAATCACTTGCTCACCAACAGAGTTTTTCAACAATAAAATTGGCAACTTAACAGACTCTGTGCTGTACTCCCCGCCACAAAGCAGACAGCAACGGACTAAAATTAACGCCTAATACAAAATCGTTCTAGCAGATTCGATACCCACACGTGAAGCGAGCATTTCGTACGCGTTCATTCAGAAATTCACCCACTGATATCCAAGAAACTCGTGACGTAGAAATGTTTTTCAAATAAAGAAAACAAGTTAGTACCCGATTTAGAGTTTTACTCACCTGCATAGTGAGCTAATAATGGGAAATGCACCACCCACTTGATTTCAATCTCGATTTGGCAATTTTACCATAATACGTTTGACAAGAATACAAAATGAGTCATTAACTTTTAACACGTCACAGTGTTGTTTTCAAGTTCTTACTTGGCTCACAAGAATTATATGTTCTCATAGGATTTTAATAGTTTGATTATCAATTTGTTAATTTTTGAGTATACCGGTTGAGAGCTATTATGGTAACTTATTTATTTATATATAATATAGTTCACATTTTTGTACTAATATTTGGCATAGTAACTAGTCATACTAACTTGTAGTCATATTTTTGTAATAGTATTTCATATTTTTTGTATAAGTACAAGTACTGATACAACAGTAGCATGATTGCATATAGCATATGTATGAGACACTGGCGGCTCGTGCCCACGAAATAGGTGAAGTGCTGTACATTAAAAGATACGGGCACTTCACCTGTTTTTTTGGGTACGAGCCGCCAGTGGTATGATACATTGGCATTCTTATCCTTACATTGATAAGGAATATAATAGTAGTTATGATTATGTAAATAGAATTTTAAAAATCATACATAGGTATCTAGCCTATTACAGAGCCTAGTAGACTACTCATATAGAAGTAATGTAAAAACTTGAGTAATATTATATTTGTAACGGTCCGGAGATATTCTAATGACAGTTTTTGACTATAAAAGTAGCTCACTATTCAAATAATTAGGAACTACTGTATAACTTCACACACAGTCTAATAGTCTTGTAGAGATATTCCAGTTTCCAGAAAAAGCAGAGTGATATTAAGCCTATAAATCTATTCTTTATGAAGATACTAAATAAGTATTACATGAATGTAAGCAATAATTTGTGAGTTACCTATGTGGGCAATGATAATATTACTGTAAATTATTCTTTGTCACAAGAAATTTACCTTTTATCAATCAAAAGTATTCTTCAGTCCGCAATAAGAAACACATTACAGAAAATAACATTCCACTCGAATTTATAAATTCGTATATATAAGTAAAAGTATACCTACAATGCTAAGAAAACAGAATAATGATATTATTTATTTCAAAACAAGTAGGCCATACGTATAAGCTACATTCAAAGTGAATAATAGACTTAAAATTAAAATAATACAATGGAGGATTTCAGGTATGGTAGCAATGCCCTGTGATTTGTAATGGAATTCTTCATTTTTAAGAACTTAAAAGTGCTTAAAACAGTCTTTTTTCCTCTGTCAAAGTCGAAAATTTTCATACAATGCACTCTGGATTATATGCATTTTTATGTTTGATAAAGGTTGATTTACCTAAGCAACCTTTTTAAAAAGCAAAATGTGGAATGATGCAATCAATATAATATGACATAAATGATATAGGTACCGACCTCAGCAACAACCTCAAGTATTCAAGTGAGTAAATATGTTCTGTATAATAATGTTTTTTATTGAAAAGAATGATTATATCCGAACTCTACCAGTACGGTATCAATCGAACTTTCAAAAGTTGGAACAGGTTTTCAATCATCCAAAAAAGTTCTATTGTAATTTGGACTATTTTATCAATTTTTTAATCTTGATAGCATGTAAAATATTTTGGAGATAATTATTCAAACCATAAATATAATGTAACTTAAATCATATTATACGGTAATATGAAAGGGATGGTTCATTTGATAAAAAACGTGAGCCTTTTTATCATACAATCTAGCAAATTAAATGGTTCGTTTGTACCGTACTGTAGTAAAATGTAAAAATGAGAATAATTTTTTCAAATCTCCATGATAAGTACCGGTATTCTCAAATTACTGTACTAGAAAAGGTGGACCTACACTTACTAAACATTCATAACATAATACTAAGCATTAATAGAATATAGTAATAATTATTCTATTCCATTCATGAGCTGACTTTCTTCATTATAAATTCGAACATTTTATATACAGTACCTATTCTAATAGTTTAATTTTCTAAATGATTTACTATTTTACATTGTCGATCGGTAGACAGGCCCCCTCGGTCCTCTCTGATACGCAAAACAGCAAGTGGTTCAATCAAAATTTGAAGTTCGCGGTTCAGTTGTCTAGTTGTCTTCAGTTGGCTGCTATGATCTCACTGCTTTTCTCACAATTGGACTGAAAGACTAACTATTACAATTTTGTGATAAAAATTAGGTTGAGAGTTCTATGATTGTTCTCAAAATCCATTTTTATTATTCTTTATGAAACAAACTGGAGTAGAATTTGTAGAAACCACACCGATTCACAAGGCATTGGCACAAGAGTTCACGACTTCGCGTTCTCGTTCGGCAACGGCCATGTTTTTCTGAAAAGAACGATTGTTTACGACTGCAACGTTTTCATTCGTATTTATTTGTTGTGCAATTTTCTGAAGTATATAAACTATTCAAAATGTTCTAGTACAATCATAAGTGTGTGATCTTGTGCTACTAGTGTGATTATGCGCGTAAGTTTCTTTTTATACCAGTAAGTCAATAGCCTTAATATTAGTTCTTACAGAAAAAGTAGTCGGCGGTCATCTAAAATGACTGCCGAATCGGACTCTACAGTTAGTCCCGGTTCGAAAGTCATTCAGATAACAAATATAGCACCGCAGGCTACTAAAGATCAAATGCAAACCCTTTTCGGATTCATTGGGAAGATTGAAGACATACGATTGTATCCAACCATCAGGGATGTCTCCGTGCCTGTTCAGTCGAGAATATGTTATGTTAAATTCTTTGACACAGCTAGTGTTCAAGTTTCTCAACATATGACAAACACCGTATTCATCGATAGAGCATTGATTGTTACACCGTATCAGTCATCCGGCGGCGAGATACCTGATGAGTATAGGGCTTTGGATATAGCTGCTCAAGCCAACGTTGTACCAGGATTGTACCCCAACGATCCCAAACTACCACCTCATGTGACGAACCAAATTGAAGGACTTCCTCCCAACCAGGTAATTACAACTCATGATCCAGTTTTAGTCTCGAACGGTCTGCCGCTATATCCACCTTTGCCAGTAACCTACGATGCTAGAAGAATTGAAGAAATTCGACGAACACTGCTTGTCATCAATATCGACAACTCTATTTCGGCCCAGCAGCTGATCGATTTCTTTAGTCAGGCTGGAGATGTCAAGTACGTGAGATTTTGTACTAGGGACAACGACAGTAACCGTTATGCTTTGGTGGAGTTCTCTGAGCAAAGCAGCATTATTCCTGGTTTGAAAATGAATGGCAGTGAGCTGGCTGGAAAAGTGATTCAAGTTTATCATTCTACACAAGCGATTGCTAAACCGATGGCTAAGAGTAATGAGGCTGCTCAGAGGGAAATCGAGGAAGCTATGACGCGTGTGAAAGAGGCGCAAAGTTTGATTTCAGCTGCAATCGATCCGGTGATTGGGATTTTGTCCAAGGATAAAAAACGTAGCCGCAGCAGTTCGAAAACTCGCCACTCGAGGTCGAGGTCTCGCGGACGTTCTCATCGGTCCCATAGACGTTCACGTTCACGCTCCAGACATCGTCGACACAGACGTTCTCGTTCAAGATCAAGGCGTAGATCTCGTTCACGTTCTAGGAAACGTTCTCACTCGAGGAGGTCCAGATCGAGAGATAGGGATCGTCGCAGAAGATCGAAGGAACGTAGGAGAAGTCGTTCGAGATCGTATTCTCGTTCGAAACGGTCAAGATCTAAACGTAGGTCGAGATCTAAATCAAAATCAAGATCGTCGCATTCGAGGAGAGATAGGAGTAAGGATCGATCGTCGAGACGTGGTGATAAAGATAGGGATAAGGATAGAGACAAGGATAAGGAGAGGGATAGAGATAGAGATGATAAAAAGAAGGATAAGGAATCTTCTTCTTCTAGGTCGTCAGATAAACATCGTGAGAGCAGTGTGAAGAAAGATGGTAGGAAGGAGGAACGGGTAAAGGAGTCTTCAGAAGTTGATAAAACGAGGAAATCGAGGTCTCGTAGTCCGGAAAAAGTGAGGACTTCTCGTTCGCCGTCCCGTAGAAGAACACCATCCCCCAGACGTAGAAGTCCTTCACCTATGGAGACTGACGGAAGTCGATCTCCCAGTAGAAAAAGAAGCCAATCGCCGGGGAAACGAAGTCGATCGCCTGATCAACGTAAAAGTCGGTCGCCTAACCGTCGATCTCCCGTCAGACGTAACAGTCGATCTCCAGTTAGACGTAACAGTCGATCTCCAGTTAGACGTAACAGCCGATCTCCAGTTAGACGTGACAGCCGATCTCCGGTTAGACGCAACAGTCGATCGCCGGACAGGAGTCGACGGACGATGTCGCAGTCGCCGGTGCCCGTCGATCGCAGTAAGTCGAGAAGTCGATCGCCGCCAAAGCAGAGGTATAGTCAGAGTCCGTCGGGGTCCCCCCGGCGTCAACGTAGCAGCCAATCCAGGTCTCCATGACGTTTTCCCACTGAAACCGAAGGAAGTGGTATGGAATATTTCAAACAACTTTGATGCATTATTGATTTCAAGAATTCGAATTTATTCAGTAAGTAGGTTGTCTGAATGGATTACTCCCAAAACGATTATAGATTAATTATTGATTTCAAAGATTCAAATATTTTCATAAAGTAGTTTAACTTAGCTGGTCTGTATGAATAACTTCGTATAACGTTAATGGATAATTGATTTCATGGATCCATTCAAATGTTTTGAATAAATAGTTCGTCTGTATGGATAGTTTCCAAAACCTTCAATAGATTAATTTACTGATTTCATGGATCCAAATTTTGTGATTTCAGGCTGAAATTATTTATTAATCCAACCTAATTAATGAAAAAGCCTCTTTTCTTACTCATAATAAACTTGAATTGTTCTGTATTATTGTAATTATAAAGGATGGTACTATTGCAATGAGCATTTAATATTTTAGGCAAATTATTATCAAGAATTAGCTACCGGCTTTGTAAAGTTAGAAGATTTGATAAATATAAATTGACATTGAAATGTTGGAGACGATAATATTGATGTGTTTTTCTTAGTAAACTTTCAATTTAAAATCTTTTTTTATGAATTTGTCAAATTGTGAATAATTAGCCTATTGTAAATTGTCGAAAATCTCAAAATTATCTTTACAACTTTGTTTGCTCTGAAATTGACACAAAATTTTTGACACACGTAGAACTGCAGGATTTTATCAGAATATTGTAAGAATAGAAAAGTAATGTAAAGCCCTTGATGACTATAAAACTACCTTCGACTTATGTAAAATGTACACTTTCTCATTATTATAATCTATATATTTATATTTCAAAGAGAATAATCCAAGAATCATGAAGTAGCTATAGTAATAAGTAGTTCAAATATTTGTATTATGAATGTGATAAGAAAGTCCCCTAATGTTTATCGATAAGTAGCTACTAGAATCCCATTGATATGTTTTCTGTCTATTTTATAACTTCATAATGTTTTTAATCCATGTTTCTTATGCTAAATCTACTTAAACTCTGTATTAAACTATAAATTCAACTATAATAGATGATGGGTGTCATAGTAGGCTATCGTTGAAAACTTTCATAGCTTTATTCATAACTTCATGATTTTTCAATCTTTGCTACTGTATCAAAATGAAATAAATTCTTTTAAATTCTCAAAATATGTCACTCCGATTTTTCTAGATATTACTCTGTTATTTCAACAAACTTTGTATTATTCAAAATAGTCTCTTTTCATGAATGCTGGATACAAACTGGAAAGTAAATAGCTGACGACTAGCTGGAAAATAAGCTTCTTGTAATGACTTTTAAATTTATTTGAAAACAATAAATTTCTTGTAAGCTTAACTTTGTATTGTTATTTGTTAATCATCCAGTAGTATTCTAAAATTATTTGATATTCTAATTAATTCTTTGGTACTATAACAGTTACCTTTTCATACCAACTAGTACTAATATTTGACTATGTTTTTAATTTTCAGCTATAGTCTGTCCAAGCGAAGAAGACCCTCTGGCAAGATAGGAAAATGACTCCAGCTTGGTCAATATTTGTACAAGAACTTTAAATGTGGTCTTATTAGTAGATCAAGTTGTTTCCTACAATCTGAGATCAAATTGATAATTTTTGAACCAATATTGTCCGAGCTTGAGTCATTCTCCCATCTTGCCAGAGGGTCTTCTTTGCTTGAACAGACTGTACAACTGCTACAGTATCTAATTTATTCGAGGTAGAGATTGAAGGCAGTGTCGTAATTAGCGTTAGGGCACGGCCACATGGGCAGCTTTTTGCTGCAAATTTTGTCAACAGACTATACAACTTCTACAGTATCTAATTTATTCAAGGTAGAGATTGAAGGCAGGGTCGTAATTAGCGTTAGTCTGGTATGAATGAATTCATTACAGATGCTATCAATTTTTCATTATTAAGTCTTGAAAAGTTCAATAATTTTACTCTTCATGACATTTTATATTCGAAGACGAATATACTATTGAGAAGAAACTTTAGATGTCGCCAAAAATTTGGGCGGTTTCGTCTGTCTCTTGTAGATGATGTAACCTACTAACAACTGATGTAATGCATGTATTGTCTATTTCTATTTCATAAACATCACCTAGGACTAGCTGATTGACATCTCTAATTGACAAAATCAGCTGTTGGAGCGCACAAATGGCAGACGAAACAGCCTAACTTTTTGGCTTCAGTTATTACAATATAATTATCTAATTTTGGCATATCACTATAGATATTAATGCTAGAAAAGCTGTAACTACGTTTTGTGAAATGATTTATGGTTCAAAAGCTCAGAGAGAGACAATTTATCAGCAAGATGGTTTCATATTCACTTTACAAAATGTAAGGTACTAGACAAGACGTGTGTTTTAGATTTCTATTCTATTAATCACAGAATTATAATAAGTCTATACAACCTCTGTAGTTGTGATTAAATAATATTATACATAATCATTCTAAATTAATTAAAAATTTTTTGCTCTTGGTCTTTGGGCTGTTTGGTTGAAATGACTAGCTGAAATTGCTATTTGAATGTAGGGATTTCAAGGAACACTTTGTTGTGCTATTATTGAAATAATTTGGATTTCTGAGGGACTCTAAGCTATTAAAGAAGAATTCCTTATGGATGTTCACAGGGGAGCTGAACACCTCCAAAAACAGCTGATTCACTCCAAAGTGCCCATAGCCATTAGATCGATCTTCTCTGTTTGATGTAAGTAGAAATTTGGGGAAATATGGATTTATAAAATGATTAGACATGAATGTAGTCTGGTCAAGCAAAGAAGACATTCTGGAAAGATGGGGAAGTGATTCTAGCTCGGTCAATATTGGTTTAAAAATTATAAATTTTGTCTCAAATTGTAGGAAACATTCTGATGTACAATTTGAGATCAAAGTTTTTAATTTTTGAATCAATATAGACCGAGCTGGAGTCATTTTCCCACCTTGCCAGAATGTCTTCTTTGCTTGACCAGACTATATCTACGCACAGTCGAACTTAACGCTTGAAAGATCTCTGTTGAAATCATTTTTTTAAACAACTACCTTAGTGAATTTTCGTAGCTGTGTGTTGTAGTTTTTTCTATAGATTCTCCATCTCAGTATAACTTACAAGATGATTGTAAAGAAGTTCAATTCCAAGAGAATTTTAATTTCAAAGCTGCAAATTATGAGAATTGAAATGGAAAATTGCTTAAAATAATAGAATAACCTACTTGAAAACTTTGTGAAGGATAATAATTTTTCAAAAGATTTTTCAAATTGTGGGGATAGCTTCTCTCAAATATCAATCACTTCATGAATATCCAATTATTTAAGTGTTATAGAATTGAATTGCTAATTGCAATAACAACCAATTTTGGTTGTTTTTGCAATCAGCGATTCACTTGCTTATATACGAAATGCTTTAAAAATAACTTACTTTAAATAATTGAATAAATTATTCAGCTTCCTATTTCCATTCGAAGAATTTATCAATTTTACCTACATTGTAAAGTGAATATGAACTAACAACTTGTTGGAATGTCTCTCTTTAAGCTGCTTTGATAACTTAATTAAGTGGCTTGTAAGTCCCAATTCACATGGAGCAAAAGGTACTATGTCTGTTTGCATAAAAGTCAATCAAATTCAAGCACTGTAATATGATGGATTTTGAAGGAGCCCATTAGGGATTTCGTTGGATTAGCTCTTTCAAATTACGTCATTAAACCGTGGTTAATATGGATGAGCTTTTGTGCAATCGACCCTCAGTCTATAGCCTAAGGTGTTTACTACGCTAATCAGTTAGGTGCCTAGTTGATTTGAGGTAACAATGCTGTATAGCTTGTGATATATCCACTAGAATAATAAGTTGAATTACTCAGCATGCTAATTAGTACAGTGCTATTAGACTCGAACTCAACATCCAAAGAGAAAAGACGATTCCTACGCCAACTTGTTCCATACAACCCCTTTATTGTTTGGTAAAAGTTACTATGAGCGTCGGGTGAAAGGTGCAAACTGCAGTTTTTTTGTGAATAAAAAAATGTTTTTTCTAGAGAACAAAATTTGGAAGAGATGAGACCAATCACAACTCTGTATCATCAAACAATTTTTTGAATATATTTTTCACAGGAATTATTCCGTTACTTTAAAAGTTTGTAACTTTGAATTGGAAACTTGCATCCGTATTTCAAAATCCCTCTCGGCGAAATTCATTTCTCTTCAATTTGAGACCAAATTCACCCTTCTATGTTCAGTGGTAGGTGTACAAGGGTTTTAAAACCTTACATCCCCAAAATTAAACTTACATTTTATCGTATAAAAAATATTTTTGATGTTGAGGTTCGGCCTTTTTTGAACTAATTGCACCGTACTAAACGTTTAAATTACACCGGAATGTTAATAACATTTGTTAATAACTTTTCTGAATAACGTATTATTATATAGACATATATAACTTATATGAAATTTATTAACAAATGTTATTTACATTCCGGTGTAAAGGTGCCTTAAGGCCCATATACACCATATTTCTTTGAACTAATCGTAGTTTAACTTACCTACGTTAAACTTGGTCTAAACTGAGAGATGGCTAAACTGCGTTTAGTTGGACTTGGAATAAATAGTGTATATGGGCCTTGGTAAACAAATTCTACCGATGCCTTTTCTGCAACCAGAAATTATGATCCCAATGATTAAACGTAAGATCAATTCGATTAGCAGATATCACTATTTTTCAGAATTGAATGAATATATATATATATATATATATTCATAAAAATAAATAGATAAATTATTCATAATAAAGACATTTTCAGCTTGTTCATTCTCAAGAAAAGAAAAGTCGTATTGATCTTCTATGTTGGAAAGTGATATATGTAGTTACTAGAACCAAAGAGAATCCTAGATTAATAAAGCTGAATAATAGAGCGCTATTATTCTAGGCTAGAACAGTTCATGATAATGATAGAAACCAAAATTTTAGTATGCAAAAAATCAGTATTGTGAGATCTTCACTATTTAAGAGCACTTTTATGTGTATAGTATATAGTATGGTTTAGCCTCCCTACTCCAAGACCTGTGACAGCAGAAGGTCGATTTTGAAATGAAATGAAAATATCCTTTATTAGGCGGAGTTAGGACTAGGAAGTCCTTTCTACCACTCAACCTTATTGGCGCTTTATCCTCATTGAGTAGACTTTGAGCAAATGATTTCTTGAGTGGCACAATATGCTCAGTTATGAGTATCAATAAAATGTTGATTTTTCAGTAAAGTTTGTCTAATTGATAGATATTTCGTCAATGAGACTCTACAAGTGAAAAGCTGAAGACGTCATGAGTACTCAGTCAGACCTAGTGCTGACTATCTTCACATTGAATGTATGGTGAGTTGAAATTTTATTTTTATTTCAAGAACTGTTTTATTCAATATCCTTCACTTCAAGCCTCAGCCTCATTCTATTATATTGCAGGCCTATACTACGCATTCATGTCTAGTGTGTTCTTATTGTGAATTTGATATAAATGTCTTCATCCTACTTTGTTGACGATCAGTCTTAGTAGATACTAATGACTTTCACTTTACAAGTACCACGATTTTGATGCTTGTCGGACGCGTTTCGTAGCACCTAGTTACTCCTTGTACGCTGAAGATGTGGCTCAGTGCCACGAAACGCGTCCCACAAGCATCAAAATCGTGAGTACTGTTGTAAAAGTGAAAGTCATTAGTATCTACTAAGTTTTTAAGCTTAATAATTACATAGTCTTAATTCTATACAGTAGTGTGAAACTTTTGTCATAACTATTGTGAACATTTAACTGTAAACTTTCATCACCTTTTATTCACCATGTAAACATCATCATCACCTTTGCTTAAAACACTTGCTAACAAGTAGCAATTGTAACCATAAATAATAATAAAATAACTGCATTTTTAGCCAATTTTCCAACAGTTTTATCTATTTAGAGTAATTCACTGAATGATAATATGTAGATAAAAATATAATCAATGTATTCAACACAGCATATCATACAATAGATTAATGTCCTATAGATTCTGCCTTGAAGAATTATTGGAAATGTCATTATCAAAATCAATAATTTATGATTTTAAAAAATTATTCAAAATTTCTACATAATTGTTTACTGAACAATTATTGTTTGATTTTCAAGCACTTGAGAGGAACTCTGCTGTTCAATTACTTTTCTTATAAAAATTGTTGTTTCTTATCATTTATCTGTAGAATTGCTTGTTTCTTTTCATAATTATTTCATACTTATGATAATTATGAAAAGAAACAGGTAATTCTATAGATACATGATAAGAAACACTACTTTTTATAAGAAGAGTAATTGAATGGCAGAGTTCCTCTCAAGTGCTTGGAAATCAAACAATAATTGTTTAGTGAACAATTATGTAGAAATTTTGATTAAATAATAATAAATAATATTCGTGTGACCTGGCTGGCTCAGGTCTGGTGTCAGAGTTTTCAGGTCGCTCCTGATCAATTTCAGGGCCTCTGACATGACTTAACGACTGTTTTAGGCAGCCGGGACCGACGGCTTAACGTGTCCATCCGAAACACGGGAGAGTGGCCTGAGAAAAATTCCTGGTCTGACCTGGGTTTGAACCCGGGACCTTTGGGTTGTAACGCCAGCGCTCTACCCACTCAGCTACGCCACCCCCAATTGATTAAATGATTATGTCAATATACTTGTAGGACATTATATGCACACAATAATTGAAACTTGACAAAAATGAATAATGTGCTTCAATAGCTCTAAAATTCGATTGAATGACTGCCTGCATTTTCCTAGAGAACAATAATGATAATAATCGTGTAACCTGGCTGGCTCAGGTCTGGTGTTAGAGTTTTCAGGTCGCTCCTGATCAATTTTAGGGCCTCTGACATGACTTAACGACTGTTTTTAGGTAGCCGGGACCGAAGGCTTAACATGTCCATCCAAAACATTCCTAGAGAACAGAGTTGGGATAACAATCAAGCTTATTTTTCCTAATACATTTTAGTTTGTCATTTTCTAGTATGTTTTTTTTTTCAATTTTTAAATTGATCTCTCCATTTTAATAATTGTTTTGCACAGGGGAATCGCATTTGTGTCGAAAGATCGCAGCCAGAGAATAGAGGCGATCGCGGCCGCTCTGTCTAGTGGTCGTTATGATGTGGTCTGTCTACAAGAAGTATGGGTGGCCGATGACTATGAGAAAATCAAACATGTCACTAGAAGCGTTCTGCCTTACTCGCATTACTTCTACAGGTAACATTACTTCATACAGTAATAATTTACATGTTTGTTACTAATTGTTAGCATATTGGGTAGCTTGTTGGAGTGAATGATAACGCGCCGGTCTGATAACTAGAGGTTCCGTGGTTCGATTCTACACCAGGGAACAAACAGTTTTCAAACACAGCACAATCACATGAATACGGCTACCAAGTCTTTCAGAGGAGACGATAATCCGTCAGTCGACGATCGACTGCCGAAAAGGTAGTCTTCATTTCTCATCATCGTAGGGTTGTGTGGTAAAGAGGACCTAGAGTCCTAACTTCGCCCTAATAAAGGCAATTATTATTCAATTCATCATCATCATCCCTCTCATTAGAGATGACCGAGCTGGAGTCATTTTCCAATCTTGCCAGAATGTCTTCTTTGCTTGGACAGACTATACCATGCAGTATTATTTTTTAAAATCTAAATTGTTAAAAATACAATGATAATATGCCATTGAGAAAGAAAAAATTGATTGAATATCAATAGTTTATTGATTGAATAGTGATGCGTTCTCAGCAGTATTCGAATACATTTTATTCAAGACTATAATTATACATTACATAATATATTATCAAAACAAGTAAATGCGTTGCATAAAAAAACTCTCTTCAACTTCCATTAATAAAAAATTCAATTTTATGTTTCCTTACCCAGTTATAACCCTTATTGTTGAAAAATGGCGTTTTAAGCATATTTCTCCAATTATCTCCATAACCGTTAAAGTTACAAACTTGGAACTGGTTTCATTGAATTCCTCAGCTGATTTTACATAGGAATTGATTATTTTAGAACCTCACTAAAACCTCTAAAAAATTAGAAGAATTAATATATTTTGAAAAATCTCAATTTTCCGCCATTGTTATCTCAGTAACAAAGCGTTTTTGGGGGTTGGTCCCATGGAACTTTTTTGTCTACTTGGTGTGAGGAATCAGCCTGAGAAGTATTGCACATTCCTCCTGAAACACTCTGTATAGGCCTATATCTTTTCAATTGTCTGTTTTTCTTATGCGTTATCTATTTTATTTATTCTAATTTTTTCCAGTGGGGTGACAGGCTCTGGTCTGTGTATATTTTCAAGATGGCCAATTGAGGATATAATGTTTCATCAGTGGCCGGTCAATGGCTATGTTCATAAAATATTTCATGGAGATTGGTTTGGAGGCAAGGGAGTCGGACTGTGTCATATATCCACCAATGGCATTCATATCAACATTTACACCACGCATGTAAGTAGACGACTCCAATAATGCACTTCAAAATAGTGTATATAGTTTTGTCGAGCAAAGAAGACATTCTGGTAAGATGGGAAAATGTCTCCAGCTCGGTCAACATTGGTTCAAAAATTATAAATTTAGTCTCAAATTGTAGACAAAAATCTACTCTACAATTTGAGACCAAATTTATAATCTTTGAAGCAATATTGACCGAGTTGGAGTGATTCTCCCATGTTGCCAGAATGTCTTCTTTGCTCAACCAGACGATACTTTTCAAGCTATTGTATTGTTTTCCATTGATAGACCCTTATTTAATTCTCTTTATATTTATGTGCTCCAAGCTTTTGTACTCTTAGTAATAACTTGGTCTCTCGAAATTTAATTATGCACTTTAAGTTTATTTCACGTTAAGTTTATTGGAATGTACAGTACTCATGACCAAAACGAGCTCGATTCTAATTTACTTATTTCCATTATTTTTTACTAAATGTCATAGTTGTAATTATACTCTCCTAATAGTTGTCTTGATGCTTTCGAATGAGAGATTGTAGAGCGGTTGTTAGAACTGAGTCAAAACAGTAATAATCAAATAATAAATTTATTTATTCATTGATATCATCACACAATTTATAATAATAATATTATTATAACCAGGCAAGAAAAACTAGGCAGAACCTGTACTATTTCTTTCCTGAATTTTAATAAATATAACATGTCCAAAACAAGGTTATGTACAATATCGTAGCACTTAACTCTAGAATTTTCGTCCAAGAAAATGTTACTAAATATTGAAATTTCTACAGAAAAGAAGCCATTCATTGTTAACTTGATAGTTGAAACTGCTGAAATTGATAGCTTAGCATATACATATTCTATATATGTATTTCAAGCTATATGGCTGAGGTCGCATTGCCGTTGTGTAGAGCATTGTGGGTGGAGGATAGTTGGTAAATCTATAGAACACCATCCATAGTAAGGCCCATTCTACACGGGCGTAGGAAACGCGGCGTTTACGTCGCGTCGAAAACGCGTGCTCGACAGAAACCATTGTGTTAAATGGGTGCGCGTTTATCACGCCCGTGTAGACAAGCCCATTTAACACAATGCGTTCTGTCGAGCCGTTCCAGACGCGACGTAAACGCAGCGTTCCCTACGCCCGTGTAGAATGGGCCTTATACATCGTAAGAATGGTATGACGTCATACTGTTTTTTGAGGTTATATTGTCCATATTTAAGAATTTCAAGATGGCGGCTAAACACTATCCACACCATCTAGCCTATCCACCCACCGGCAGTGCGGCCTCAACTTAAGAGTTCAAGAACCTAATCTTCTTTTACCTCATTTTCTTTTCTTTGAACCTCACTTTCTGTCTTTCTTGTAGCTCCACGCCCAATACGACGCCCACGATGACGAATACCTAGCGCACAGAGCAGTTCAAGCGTTCGACACAGCGCAGTTCATACGTTTGACGGCAGATGGCGCGCATCTCTCAGTGTTGGCGGGAGATTTGAACACTCACCCGGGTAACCTCTGCCATCAGCTGATTCAGCATTGTGCCCAGCTGGAAGATACTTTTCACAAACAGCCGGCCGAAAACCAGACTGGAACTTTCGATTGTTCCCGTAACAGTTATGCTGTTAAAAGCAATGTGATGAAGAATCCGAAAGGGGAAAGAATTGATTATATTTTGTATCGTGCTGGATTGAATGCACAGGTGGATGTGATGGAGTATTCAATGCCACTACAATCTCGTGTGCCGGAACAGGAGTTCAGCTACTCAGATCATGAAGGCATCGCGGCGACGATTAGAGTCACGCCGCAGTCGCCTGAAAGTAAGTATTCATTCATTCAATAAATTACAATAAACGGTAAAAACACAGACAATAAAGTCCAAAACGTCTTTTCACCTAAAAAGAAGTCCAAAGTTTTGATAAAATATTTAAAATAGAGGTTATATGTTCAATATCTTCAAACACTATCGCAATTCACAATTTTTTTCTCTGAAATTGAAAACTATGATTTAGAATTTTGATCTGAAAGTCAGAATTATGCCCGGTTTTTCCAAGCACATTCAAACTTGAGGGACCCTCAAGTTTACTACACTTTACTACATTTCCTATACTTATCATAGAAATGAAAAATATCAGCTGTTCATCAAAATTTGAGGGTCCCTCAACTTTGAGTGTGCTTGGAAAAACCCGGCATAAGAGTAACTTTCATACATCCACTGGCAGTTTGCACTGTGAGTTGTGACAGTCAAAAACTGTAGGTTGACGGGGAAATCGGCAGTCCATAACAGCTGTAAATCTTCATTCTGATCAATTATGTTTGAAATTTGTCAGCTGATTGTCAGTGGACTTAGAACGATCAAACTTTCAGTTGATTATAGACACTTATGCCCGGGTTTTCCAAGCACAATCAAATTTGAGGGACCCTCAAGTTTACTACATTTTACTACATTTCCTATACTTATCATAGAAAATGTCAGCTGTTCATCAAAATTTGAGGGTCCCTCAACTTTGAGTGTGCTTGGAAAAACCCGGCATTAGTAAATTTGTAGTTATTTAAGCAATCATTCATTATAGTTGGTGAATGAGATGAATTTAAGTTACTATCTTCCATTTTAACAATAATAATCACGATTTTGTTGCTTGTCGGACGCGATTCGGGGCTTTGTCCCACATCTTCAGCGTACAAGTAATGCAAAGATATGATCTAAAGATATGAATAAAGAGTAAAGAGATCTTCATCACATTTTCTTTGAATCTGGTAACTTTCAAGAACTCAAAATTAAAGCTTATCAACGACTAGCACTTATATTCTTTGTATACTGAAGATTTGGCTCAGTACTCCGAAAGAAGAAATATTATAATGAGTTTCCAAATTTGAAGAAATATAAACACCCCTCTTATGCTAGAACGGATAAGGTTATAGTCTTTCATGAGCCATAAGCTTGAGATCTTACAATGTTCAGGTTCGCAGAACATGTGATGAGAATATTATCTTTGAATTTCAAAATCACATTTTTTATATCTCGTAAGTAATCTATAACTCTTAACATCATCTTAAAACACGATTTGTGCTCACAAGTCCATTAAATCAAATTGTTGAAACATTATACAAAATGTTGTGGGAGTTGTTAAAGATCATCCAAATTCTGTGAGGGAATTTTTGAAACTCAAACATGTATCTACTTCGACTTGGAGACAAGATATTATCAAACAACAGATTTACTAAACATCGAGATACCAGTATCGGTTGCTATACCATTATCAAATTCTGGTTCACTTATCTTATATTTTGATCTTATAAATAAGATACCGATTTAGGTTGTTACACCATTATCAATCTCTAGTAAACTCATCTTATATGCGCCAAAATATATTCATTGTATGAAACCACTATAAAAAGATTTCCCATTTTTGTTCCAGTATCCATGCCCTCCTGCTACATAAAAGACCGCGGCGCCATAGCCGCCACTTTGAAGGCGGGTATAACGACATGTTCGGACGCTTTGAACAAACTTGCCCACGACAAAGTGTGGTACTTTGGGGTGGCCGGCTCTCTGCTCGTCTCTCTCTTTTCAATACCGGCGTTCACCGAGATCCCCGTCACCTACAGTCGCACCTATCAGCTCACCCTGGTGGGCACTTCGGGAGTTATTTTCTTCGCCATGGTTATGGCCACCATATGGAATAGGATGGAGTACAATGGTATACTGGGAGGTCAGATGCGTATGCAAGTGGTGCTGGATCGTGTGACTGATGGCGATGTTGAGAAAACTTCGATAACGACCGCTTCAAGTAATACGTTGACTCAGCCTTTTATTGAGAGTTGAGGATTGGTGAGGGGATAGTTGTAAAATTGGGAGAGAAAAGTTGTAGAATTTTGTGTTCTAAATGGAGACATTTGTTGGCATGTGTTTTAAACACTGAGGGATGAGGATTGTTGAGAGGATATGTTGTGAAATTGAAAGAAACAAGATTTGTTGTAGAATTCTGTGTACATGGAGACACTTGTTGACATGTGTTTTAAAACATTAAGAGTTGATAGGATGAGTTGAAAAATCTGAAGAAAAGCTATTTTGTAGAGGTTAGTGTATAGTCTGTCCAAGCAAAGAAGGCCCTCTGTCAAGATGGGAAAATGACTCTAGCTCGTTCAATATTGGTTCAAAAATTATCAATTTGATCTCAAATTGTAGGAAACAATTCGATCTACTATTAATACCACATTTATGATTCTTGAACAAATATTGACCTAGCTGGAGTCATTTCCCCATCTTGCCAGAGGGTCTTCTTTGCTTGGGCAGACTATATTTGTTCACGTGTGTTTTAAAACATTGAGAGCTGAGAGGATATGTTGAAAAATTTGAAGAAAATTGTTTTGTAGAGTTTAGTGTACATGGAGACACTTGTTGACATGAGTTTTAAAACATTGAGAGATGAGAGGATATGTTGAAAAATTTGAAGAAAATTATTTTATAGAGTTTAGTGTACATGGAAACACTTGTTGAAATCTGTTTTAAAACAAGAGTTGATAGGATGTGTTAAAAAATCTGAAAAAACAATTTTGTAGAGATTAGTGTATTGTCTGTCCAAGCAAAGAAGATATTCTGGCTAGATGGGGAAATGACTCCAGCTCGGTCAAGATTGGTTCAAAAAATATAAATTTGATCTCAAATTGTAGCAAACATTCTGATCTAAAATTTGAGACAAAAATTTTTTTTTGAACCAATACTGACCGAGCTGGAGTCATTTCCCCATCTTGCCGAAGGGTCTTCTTTGCTTGGACAGACTATACCTATCCTAATAAAATACACAGATGATTCAATTTTAATGAAAATTTTGTTCACTACAATGTGTGATTTTGTATGCAACAATGTGTATCATATTCGAGTTAACTTATAATTCCATATAACGTTCAAGTTGAAAAACATTTGAGCTTTCCTTAATACAGACCATAGTTTGTTATAAAAGATGCATTTATTCTATGTTCTTTGTAATACAAGGTGGAGAAGTGTCTCCTTTCACCTGAACTACCGTATCTACTTCTTCACCGATGTCAAAAGAACCGGATAGGTTGAGTGATAAGCGTTCAAATGTAACTTACTTGTAAAAAATCATGATTCAATCAAATTGAATCCAAAAACATCTAATTCTTTGGTGAATGATGGAAACATCTTATTTTATAGGAAATTTACTAAGCAATATTTCGATTGTAATTAGTCACATTTTGATAACATAGTGACTTAGAATTCCTATACTTTTGAAGGATAGCTATTCGATTTATTGTAAAATATAATTCTACATAAATCCAATTTTATTATTTTAAAATTGTAACATTTAGGAGTATTACTTCATTTATTTTACTTACGGTGTATATCAATTTATTAATTTATGTATGGTGCTTATTTATGATTTTGAATCTTTCAGTTCCTATGATAAAACAAAATATTATTAATATGTATCTCGAAAAAGTGTAATAATTCTATTATAATGATAATTATTTGATATGTATAACAGAACAATAATAATTATAATAAGAGATAGGGGTTTGCGCTTTTTAGATTACCTATGCAATATGCTGTGAATAATATTTTGTTGATTTCAATTTATTTTTTCATAAATAAAACTGCTTATAAAGTACGGTATCACCTATGGGATGATTTTCATTTCAAATTTCTTGAATTCATAAAAACTGTTATTTCTATCCCATCTTAAATTTGTTATAATCAATAATTTGAATCAATTATGATATGAAAATAATTTGTACCTAGTTTTAGCTTTGTGTCCTATGTAGGCCTACTGGATTGGAGAAAAGCCTAGTAAGTTAAATTAGTACCTAAACTTTGGTACCTTATGCCACATTTACACCGGAATGTTAATAACATTTGTTAATAACTTTTTTGAATAACGTATTATTATTATATAGACTTATATATTTTATAAATTATTATATAAAGGTATTAACATTCCGGTGTAGACGTGGCATTAGAAACTTTATATTGACTAAATAAATTAATCTGTGGACATACGCCTACCCTTCCCCTAACAATTATTTAACTTATAAGGTAAAATCTGAAAATGCCTCAAGACAAGAGCCAACACTTTATTTCCTCTGGTGGTGCCAATCTTGAGATTTTGTCTTGTATAAAACGTAGGCCTAATGATAGAATGTTGATTATAGATTAACACCCTAATAATAATAAGGAACCCCTTCTCACTGGGAGTATTCTTATTCCAGACCCTGCCTCGGTGAGCCAGTTTACCCACCGCTCCCATACCTATTTTTTTAGAAATCAAGCAATGGTTCTTCAACTTCAGGTGGGTTAAATATTTTCCAAGTAATTTAGGTAGGCTAAGTGAAAACAAGTGATAAAAGTAATTTTTTAAATAAATCAAACAAATTGAACAATATAGGTATTGAAAATTTTTACTCGAAGTGATTACTGAACCAATAAAGATCATGATAACCTGAGTATTTAAAGCTACCGATACTGGAATATTTTGAATGAATACCATTCAAATGCAGGAATTTTTGCATTGAATCGCGATTTGTCATATTTTCATTTAAAATTGTTACAGTATTTCTTTTCTCACTTCAGTGCTTGTTTGTTTCATTTTGATGCCGTCCCTGAGATTATTATAGTGCAGGGAACGCCTTTTATAGCGGGATCCTTAGTATTATTTTTATATCCAATTCAGCGGTTTCAGCAAGACTCGTTAGTTCGTGTCATCAACAGTAGATAGCACTGCTTGCAATGTTGCAATCGCTTTTCATGAAATTTTTTCAGGTTATGTTATGTTTGTGTGTTGACTTATTGATAGTGAAGTCGAGTGAGAAACTTGGTTAATTTTAATCATATTCATTGAATTTTCAACAGAAAATAATGTAAAATTAAGTTGCACAGTTATTAGCACGATTAAGGGCAAATTATCAACACCGTGAGTGATATTTTCTCCCGAATATCGAATGGAAAATATTTATCTAATTCGACAGAATGGAGATTGATAACATAGTGTTATTGAGATTGCAAGCTGGTAGTGTGGATGATATCAAAGATGTTTTGAAGAATATCACTGAAAAGGTGAGTGATATTTATTTCTAGCAGTTCTTTTTAAATCAAAGAATAAATTTTTACGATATGATTACTATTTTAAATTGTGGCTACGCCCTGTTTACATTGAAGACTGTGAACAGCAACTTATCCAATTACTGTTTGGACTAATTTGATTATCCACATTCTGCTTCTGAGTATGATTACTAAAATGATAATCTTGTAAGAGTTCTGTCACCAAGTTGAATTAGACCAACTTTGGATTACTTTGCACTGATCTTCAATTTTCGCTTTCCAATTCTCCTTCATATTATGCTATAAGTTAGTTATGAAGAGATATGACATCATTTCTTTCTTATATTCAATTAGAATCTTGGATATGACGAATAGAAATTTGTTTGAAAAGTCGGGTTTCATAAGAAACTACACCCAAAAGGCCAAAACTCTATGCTCATATCCATGACCATCTTCTTTTTCAGAATGCTCAGAGGTTTCGGTTTGAAGAACTCAACGAATCAGACAGAAGGAAGAAGTTATGGAGCTTGCTTTTCCATCACTTGAATAAATCTTCATCAGCAGGATGCCACAGGGAATGTCTGTCGGCAATAAAAATGTTGAGGTTAGTTTTGAAAATGTCTTAAATCAATTTTCGATGAAATTTCCTATCAAATCTCTCTCATAATTTGTTCTGTGATATATTCTGTGTTATCAGTGAGTTATTTGAGCTTTTTTATTGTTTTTTCAGTAAGTAATTAAAATAAAATATGTTTCAGCCGGGATGAGACTGATTTGGAGGCTATGATGAGTGACGAACGAAATGTGGACACGTTACTGATGCATGCTGGTCTTTTTCAACAGGATCAGTTGCATGAGCTATCAGATAAGGATGATGTTCAGGAGAAATTTACAAGTAAGCCACAATCTATCCAAGCAAAGAAGACATTCTGGCAATGACTTTAGCTCAATTGGCCTCGAATTGTAGGAAACATTCTGATCTACAATTTGAAACCAAATTAGTAATTTTTGAACCAATATTGACCGAGCTGGAGTCATTTTTCCATCTTACCATAATGTCTTCTTTACTTGGACCGACTTCTTTACACTAGTTACCGACTTCTAATTTTGACCAGCCGTCACTACTTACCCCGTGTAAGCAGGCCTTAACAAGAGTAATCACAAATTTGTTGCTTGGAAGGCGCGTTTGGAGGCACTGAGTCAAATCATATAAATTTTATTTCCATAAAAACACTTTACAAAACAAAAATTAACTAATAATTTACGTAATCCAGTTACATCCATATGTTCAGTGCACAAGTACAATGAGTACCTAGGTACACTAACTTTGGTATTTTAGTTTATGTGGAAATTTCTTCACTATTTCTTTAAAACTATTAGAGCATTAATAGAGCTCGATTCTATTTTATTAATCTATTAATAGAGCTCTATTAATAAAGCTTTACTAGAGCAGGTAAGTTCTCGTCAAGCAAAGAAAACATTCTTTTAAAATGGCAGCTGTTCAATGCTGCCAGTAGTCGAAATAAAAATAGTCCCACCCTTACCATCTGTTTCTCATTAGTGATTTTACACTAAAATTTACACTACATAGTGATTTTACACTAAAATTTTCAGATCTGCGCATTTTTTCAAGAATGTCTTCTTTGTACGACAAGACTATAAGGATGTGAGGAGTCCGATGGTAGCAAGCATTCAAAAGGCATACCAGTGTCCTAATGTTAAGTCGAGCTTCGGCCAAAAAATCAAGTTCTGTTACGTAAATTTGTCAAACTCTTTAAATAAGTATGATAAGGATGTGGCAGGTAACGCCATGGTACAGTTCGATGTGTGTATTGTAATATAAGTTATATATCTATATTGTAAAAGTTATATATCAATATCTTATATTATTATATTGTAATATAACTTACGTATATTACTTGTGTATATTACTTCACATTAACTTATTATCAAATTCACTATTAATCTAATTCGAATTACTTTTTCAGCAATATTGGAAGCTCAGAAAGCACTGTGTAATTTATTATTCAACAGCAAAAAAGTTCAGGATTTTTGCAGCTGCAATAGAACTATAGAATCGGTAGTTACCAGGCTGAGGCTATTCAACGAACCATCACTGCCACATGATGTGAAAATATTCGATATTAAAATTCTGTTCCTGATAACGGCGTTATCACCTGGAGCTAGGTACGTCATTTTATTTGAAAATTATTTTTCTTTATTATAAAAGACGATTTGTATTCCACAGTAAATTTTGTAAATCACTTACTTTTTTAGCACAGTGAAGTGGGATGCATTTTTCTCCCGAAGAGGACCTTCATCAGCCCCATTTCAATATTGCACTGGCGGCTCGTGCCCACGAAACAGGTGAAGTGCCCTTATCTTTTACTGTACAGTACTTCACCTGTTTCGTGGGCACGAGCCGCCAGTGCACTATTTCTCTCCCTAGCTATTTCAATATTGTTGTTAGGTTGGAGGTAATTCCTGCATGTACGCAAAGATGCAATAGAAACACGGAGTTGTTATAGAGCACCGCTCTCTGATCAGCTGATTTTTATTTGTGTTGCTCCATACAACTACGTGTTTCTATTGCATCTTGTGCCGGATTATAAATTTGGTCTAAAATTGTAGAAATATTCAAATTTTTGTATGAATGAAAACCCATCTTAATTAATATTGAAAAATTTAATCTGTTGAAAAGATATTCGAAGCTAGTTCTTCAAGAAACTCTAAAGTACTGAAGGCTAAATTTCTGTCCCTGGTTCAATTTTCTTCAAGAAGATACAAAATATGGTACTTGTATCAAAGGAACTATCGAAATGAAAGGTTCTGTATCATTATTGAAATGTCTCTTATTGTACAATACCTTTCAATTATTCATTTCGATTCATATTGTTTCCATCTTCTTAAAAGGCTATTGAATTGTGGACTTATAGCTCAAACTTAGCTGTTTAATAATTTTGCCGAATAAGATATTTTCACTTCTAAACAATAGAAAAATAATTATAATAATAAAAATCTTACTACCCGAGAAGTAATGAATTAATATATTTGTTTTATTTCAATACTTATTTTCTCTTAGGGCTACTGTATTCATCAAACTTTAGAATGGCTCTAGAACGCCGAAACATGTTGTGAAAAACAAAAAAAACTTAAAAAAGGGTACTTTGATTTGTTTTAGTTGTATGCATTTATATTTTCATTTATTAGATTACAAATGTTTGTTCATTTGTTCCAGGCCAAAATTGAAGGATGAATTGCATGGTATGCTGTATTTAGTTGAAATTTTGGATTCGATCATGAAGGAGGCTTCGATAGATGACGATCATTCTTCTGCCCTATTGACAGTAAGTTGGAAATTATAGATTTTATTATAAATATCAACCTTCCGCCATTGTTATTACGGTAACAATCGGCATTTCTAGAGGTAGATCATGTGGAACTTTTTCTACTACTTGGTGTAAGAAATCAACCTGAGAAGTTAGGCACCTTCCTCCTGAAACACTCTGTATAATATTAAGTTGCATAACATTAGTATGAAGCCGTCTTTAGACGGCGGATTTCTGATACGCAGTAGTGATACAGAGTCCGAAATTGATACAGGAAGGAAGCTCGTTGATACGATACATTTGCAATGCTCATGGATCGACACCATATTGGAAATTAGCTGATTCTATTCCTCAATGATTGAACATTTTTGATTGAACAAGAAATTTAAACTTATATTTGAGTAGTAGAAATAATGATAAAACAGTGACTTTCAGAAAACCAATAGTTATTTCCCCCCGATTTTCAGCATGAGCTAATCTCACTTTGAAACCCGACGTTGCAAATATTTTGTGTCAATGAGCTTCCTTCCTGTACGATTGCGTATCAATTTTAGACATTTGTTTCACTACTACGTATCACAAAACCGCCGTTTAAAGAAAACCTTAACTGTTTAAAAATCTTTTTGAAATTTACTTTGCAAGCTACAGTACTACTTAGTTCTCGTTTATCTGTGAAAATTTCATTTTATTAAAGCGTTTCTTGTTTTCAGGATACACAAGTAAGCATTGTTGTTGAAGTTTTGAAGGTCCTCTTCAACATAATGCTGAAATCGACCACTACTCCTCAGCTGGCTCATGATGAGGATGACACTGCTCAGTTCATGAAACTGCAACACATTTTGAAAAGTATGCTGTTGAGTAAAACCACGCCTGAAGATCTCATAAATAACCTACACAAGTATGTACTAAAGAACATTATATTTTTTTAAATTTATAAAAACAAAACAAATTACAATTGAAACGTTTGATTCAATGAAAAACCAAATATGCTTTATTGTTCATCTTAGAATATTACGATAGTGGGTGGTACTACAAATTGCAAATGAATCATTTTCCTTGATAATATAAATTCACAAATAAAATATCATTTTTTAGAAGTTAGTGGTACATGATTATTTTGAAGGAATCCTTGAAACTGAAAAACTCAGAATTAAACTAAACTCTATCAAACAGAACTGTACTGGTTCTATTACCAATTTCACAAATATCCTCATCAATAGAAAACCATAGGGATCGAAAAGCATCAGTGAAAACCATTATTTAACTGATCCTCATGTTTTCTCTATTTTTGTGTTAAGCGGTCAATATAAGGGATATGCTATACTTGTGCCCTCATTAGTATGATTTGTATGCGAAATAAATGTACAATTTATTGTGCTGGAAGTGCTGATTATTTTAATTAATTAATTAAGACTTATTCATACAGAATACAACAGGTAGGTTTTAATAAAATTTTTAATACAAAGCTATTACAATAAAAATTAATTTAGCATTGTATCAAATGACATCATCATTCCGCTTCGAGCATATTCGAGCATATTTGTATTGATTGATTCAATATACAGTAAATTAACAAGGTACTGTCAATTTCAACTCTATACTGTTCATTTTTTATAATATCACATAGCAGATTTTTGTATTCTTCAACTGTAGTTATTATACTTGAATATTTTTATTTCTGTTACTAAGTCTCATTATTCATGAATAGCTACAACAAAGTTTATTTATAATGATATTATTAGTTACTGTCCTTCAGCAATTGAGGTATTTCTAAGAAGTAATATAGCGTAAGTTATGTCTAAATGTATTTATTCTATAATGATGAGAACTCGGTGTCACGCACAGGTTTTTGCAAACCCATGTGACACCAAATCCAATTTTATTGTAATTTTTGTTCTATGTAATTTTGCAAATAAAAATTTCTGATTTCTGATTTATGAATTAACTAACTATACCCTATTTACGATCACTTGAGACGAAATAAACACATTTTTTCGTGTGAGTATGGGGTGGCTACCTTAGCCACGACAAACCTCAATCTATGAACGACGTAGCGCAGACCTAGACACGTCATAGCATTGGCAATGCGTATGTGTCGTTAATTTTTTCGTCGAGACTGTGTCGTGTCGTTGCTATGGTTTGTCATCGCAACAGTAGCCGCCTTGTTAGTTTACTCTGTGGACTTGTTTATTTCGTCTTAAGTCATCGTGAATGAGATTTAGGTAATTAGTTAGATTCCAGTCTCAATCTCTCTTGAAATAATTTGATTTGTTTCATTCCAAGTTTGTTCTGTTCTGCAGTCATGTTGTGAATCTGCTCACCCTGGCTCCCCTGGCCTGTCATCGAGAACTGATGTCCGCCATTTCACCCAATGATGATCCGCGCGGACATGAGTTCAACGGCAAGAATATGGAGGCGGTGGCTGTACTTGTTGACTTCCTCGATAGAAGACTGAATCAGCTGAAAAAGGGACAGGTAAGTAGAGAAAAATACTGAGACTCTCCACTCACAGTCTCACTTGCATTAGTTGCTCAGTCACAGTGCCAAATTTTTGGACCAAGCTGTTAGTGCATGGACCAAGTCTGGTTCTAGATTAAAACTCATGAAAATAGTCCAATTGAAGGTGGAACAGCACAGCTGTTGCTCGCCAGATAACAACAATACTAGAAAGCCTGATGATGTAATCATCAAGTTGAAGTTTTTCATATATTTTATGTAATAAATTTATTTCCTCTTAAATACTACTTCATTTATGAAATTCTAACCTCAAATTCAATTCTACTAACTAGATTGTCTGCTATTCAGCTTGTCGGAAGCCTCTTCTTTTGTCAAAGTTTTTGGGACAAAATTTAGTTCTGTACCAAATAGCATGAACTAGATGACCAAGTTGGTTCGGACGTCAAGTCTGATACGGTGACTGAACAATTTATTTATTCGAAAATTTTGACAAATGTTGCCAGGCTAAAGCCTATTGCAACAAAAAATTATAGTAAAATAACAAAATATAAAAATAATAATAGTAAAAAATAATATAGTAAAATAATAAAATATCGTCTTTCGGAGGAGACGATAAGCCGTCGGTCCCGACTACCTCAAAATAGTCGTCATCTATCATCCATATCATTACCCACGCACAAGCCTATGAGCTCATTTGGGCGTCACCCTCATAACAAACAAACAAACAAAAGATCAAAATATTTAAAATTGGAAGAAATCAATAGAACAATGATTAATTATAAATTAAAAAGTAATAATTGATAGAAAATTGAAAGAATTATAATTATGAAATAGAAATAAATGTAAGCAATAATAATAGCGAGAATTGTGAGAAATAAAAATTAATCATAGACATTAGTAAAGGCCCTTATCGACAGTGCGAGGCATGTGCCGCGAATGTCTCAAGGTATAGTCTTGAAGAGTCTTATTCCAGTCTCCAGCTCGGTCAATATTGGTTCAAAAATGATTGATTTGGTCTTAGATTGAAGATCGAAATGTTTCCTATAATTGAAACAAGATCAATAATTTTTGAACCAATATTGACCGAGCTGGAGACTGGAGTAAGACTCTTCTTTGCTTGAACAGACTATACTTTGAGGCATTCGCGGCACATGCCTCGCACTGTCGATACGTGCCTTTAAGCTCAAAATATAAACATAATTACAACAATTGGATGTGAACAATCAAGCGTTGCATCATTCTAAAGCTTGAAAATGAGAATTGAAAAGAATATTTCAATAAAAGTTTATTTCATGTTAGTATTAAAATATAATTAATTTATGTTATAAAAATTCAATTTGATGACAGACCTCCTCCAATTCATTCCGAATCCCTGTTACAGTGTTCGGACACCGAGACCCTCTGCCCCATTCTGTCAGTCTTAATAGAATGTGCCAAAAGCGATCCGCTACTGCGCAAGTACCTGCGCGCGCAGATCCTGCCTCCGCTGCGTGACGTCAAAACACGGCCAGAGCAGGGCGACAAACTGCGCAACAAACTTTGTCGACTGCTCACTTGTCCCGTCACAAATGTCAGGGATCTGGTCGCCGAGCTTCTGTTTGTCCTGTGTAAGGAGAGTGGTGAGTACGAAACGAATTAATTTTTTTATTCCATTGTTATTGTTATTTTTACAGTAGAACAAAATATTTCTTGAATAAATCTTAATTTTCAAGTACCAGTATTTAATATTATTCGGTTCGAGACTGTTTGGTTTTTCACCTCTTATGATACATTATTATATTATTTGTTGACAGTATGGTTCTCTATGATACATTATTATTAGAATATTTAAGTACAGAATGGCACAGAGAAATTTTATTTTGACTTGAAATTTTCAAGTTTATTTCATATTTTCAAATATTTTGATTGACAATTTGGTGCATTAAATTATTTGGTTGTCAATTTTATAACTCTAAATTGAAAATTTTCATAGTATTTTTCCTGGACCAGAAACTATTGTGAGAAGTGCTGCATCACCGCAATATTGACTTAACCTTGTTTCAGACTAATCATTTATCCAATTTTAGGAAGAAATAGTACAGGCTCAACCTAGTTTTTCTATCCTGTTCTTAATTATTATGTTATGGTTTGTGTTATATTTAAATAAAATAAATTAATTCCAGTTTATTTTTATTTTATTCATTTATTCTTTATTCATACATCGATACAACTTCTGTACTTGAATAGGCATAGCCTGTTCTATTCCTCTTCCAAAGATTTTCTAATGAAGTCAATATTCTCCTAACAGTTTAATAATCACTGTTCATTTGTCATAAATATGGTGTTTGAAATTCATTTAATTTGTTCGTTCGTATTCACTTACTTATTAATCTTATGTATTGTTTTGCAGTTGCCAGAATGATAAAGTACACGGGCTATGGCAATGCGGCCGGGATGTTTGCCGATCGTGGGTTGTTGGGGTGCAGGTCGAGACAGGGGGGGCAAGGGGGTAATGCACCCTACTACTCCAGCGACAGTGATGATAGTGAGACCGAGGAGTATTCTGCTTACAAAGATAGGTTGGTTTTTAAATAAATATTCATGAAATGTAAATTTACATTTTAAACAACGTAATTATTGGCACAGACAGTAAATACACTTTAATCAATAGTAGGCTAATCATATTATTCATATTCAATTTTATAATTTACAGAGATATTACATCAATTCATTTCTATTTTGATTATGTTTAAATCTTCAAATTTACAGAAACATGACAACATGGCTAAACAGCTACATGTCTATAGTCTGTTCAAGCAAAGATGACATTCTGGCAAGATGGGAAAATGGATCTAGCTCAGTCAATATTGATTCAAAAATTATAAATTTGGTCTCAAATTGTTGAGCAGAATGTTGAAATTTGAAACCAACTTGATAATTTTTGAACAGATATTGACCAAGCTGGAGTCATTTTCTCATCTTGCCAGAGGGTCTTCTTTACTTGCACAGACTAAGTTTATACATCCTTTCATTTATATCTTTATTATAAGAATTTTCCAATTTATAAAGAAATAGCCCTTGTCTTTTATCTCGAAAGTTTATTTAAAAAAAAAACAGACGTTTGTTATTTTATCAGGGTGTCTAGCAGTCGGGAAAATCGGGAATTAGTCTTGAAATGAAATAAGGTCGGGAAAAGTCGGGAATTATCCTGGAATTTGAATTTAAGTCGGGAAAATTCATAGATTATAAAGTTGTTCATTTTCTTCCGCATGTTGAGTTATTTTCATATTGGGCGGGCCTGAACTAGTGTTTAATATCGAACATCGATATTTGCAAGTGTTAACTCAAAGTTAGAAACTTAGTAACGGAATAATTCCTGTGAAAAAACTATGGAGTTTTTAAAAAAATGTAACTTGGGAACCGTTGATGATACAGAGTTGTTATTGGTCTCAATCTCTTCCAAATTTTATTCTCTAGAAAATACATGCATGAAATTTCTTCGTCCGACGCTTGCTTCGGCACCTATTTACGAAAAACTGAAATTTTGCACCTTTCAACCCACCTACCCTCAAAACCCGACGCTCAAAAGTATGTAACTTTTTACCAAACATTGAAGGGGTTGTATAGAACAAGTTGGCGTAGGAATCGTCCTTTCTCTTTGGATGATGAGGTTTGAGTCTAATTGCACCGTACTATATGTAAACATAAAATGTTGATAGTATTTTTTATGCGTATATTTTTATGCGAATTCAATGTTTAAAAATGCATAGAGAAACACCAACTTGAAAAAAGTCGGGAAAAAGTCTTGAATTTGAATTCATGCAAATTGCTAGACACCCTGTTTATTCACGAACAATACAATAATTTAATGTATTTTTTATGCAATTTAAAGAAAACAACTTGTAAGTAAAATTACTCGCGGTTTTTAGGCGCGACAAATATTTTGTGAAATCACTTATTTCAGTTCCTTTTCTTGAAATATGATATTGTGAAAAAAGATGGAAAAACAAATTTTTATGTTATTCTGACTGTTATATCAACCTTAAAAATTCTAAATTGATCATAATCAATCTTAATAGTCAAATTAATTTATTGTGTTTGTTTTCAGGATTAATCCAATTCTTGGCTGCTACGAGCCTCCTAAGCCTGATCCAACCAACGGTATGACTGAAGAACAAAAGGAATATGAAGCAGTAAGGCTGGCCAACATGATGGATAAACTAGCCAGGTGCGGTACTTTACTTTTGTTTTTAAAAATTATTGAATGATTTGTTGAGTTGTTGTGAAGGTGATAGATATTTGGTAGTTATTCGTATTAAATGAAAAGACAAGATATTGACTTAAATTGACTTGGATACTGACTTATTTTTAAAATAATTGGAAGATTTGTTGAGTAGTTGTGAAGGTGATATTGTGGTAGTTATCCGTATTAAATAAAAATACTAGATATTGTCAAACCCCAGGTTTATTAAAAATCAAGATACCGGGTTTGGTTTACCAGAGATTGATAATGGTGTAGCAAACGAAAGCGGTATTTCGATTTTCAAAAAATTCTGTTTTTATGTCAATGGCTCAAAAGCCCATGAAGGGCCCAGGTCTGCCAGCTGGTTGCCAGTTTCATATTCACTCCACTATTAATACAGCAGAGGTGAATAATCATCAACCAGGATAGAGGTAACGTGTGGTTAGCTCGTTGATCCTTTCAATCATAAGTTAAGCCATTTTCCTTAGCCAAGTGGCGGTAATTCAGAAACATTTCAATTATGAATAATAGGATTAGAAACCGAATAAATTAATGCACCCAATTTATTACACAATTTCTTCAAAAATAATAATAGTTGGCCTCCACATCACCCCTTAAAGTCAACCCGATCCACCACGTGGCGCCAATTGATTATTTGAAGATATGCTTAGGCTTTTTTGTGCAAAAGAACTTCTCATCTGCCTTTTGTATAAAAATATGAAATGAAATAAACTTAAAATTTTAAGCCCTCATAAATGTTTCAATACCTTTGTAAGCTGCCCTTATCTTTTTAGAATAAATTAAAATACTCTGTCGCCTTTAAGTGTCATTTTTTCAATTTTTGTATTTTTTTCAGAGATGGACTAATACAACCTTGTAGAATAGGCGAGGATGGTCGACCCGAGGCTGTAGAACACGTTCTGCAATTGGCTGAGAGCAGCACTGGTCTTGTCAAGAAAGATCACTTCAATTCATCTGATCAAAGCGATGAAGACTGATTCAAATTAATTTAACCGATTTTTAACTATCTAATGATAGAGAATTAAACTGGTTTTTAACTATCGAATTGTATAGTCTCTCCAAGCAAAGAAGACATTCTGGCAAAATGGGAAAATGACTCCAACTCGGTCAACATTGGTTCAAAAATTGGTCTCAAATTATAGTAAACCTTTTGATCTACAATTTGTGACAAAATTTATAATTTTTGAATCAATATTGATCGAGCTGGAGTCATTTTTCCATCTTGCCAGAATGTCTTTGTGTGAATCGATTGTAATAAAACTGACTTTTAACTATCCAATAATTGATTTTCAACTATCCTATAATAGAGAATCAAATAGATATTCAACTATCCAATAGTAATATAATTGATTTTCAACTATTCAATAATAGAGAATTAAAAACCGATTTTTAAGCATCCAATTGTAATAAAACTGATTTTCAACTATTCAATAATCATAGTGAAATTATTATTACTTGTAGATTTGATCAACTAATCAACTTTTTACTTGTAGATTTTATTAACTCATTATCAAATAATCAAAGCCAATTTATTGTGTATAGGATAAAAATTGTTTCATTTTAACTGTGGTTGACCTAACATGTGTTGGGTAAGAGTAAAACCAAAGTATGAAGGATAAAGGCTAAATTAAGGACCATTATAATGGAATTTTGTGAGTTTTACCTTGGCTTTATGATGGAATATCAATATTTATCAACTTATTACACTAGAGGCCAATTTGGAATTTGCGGTTGGAAAATGTGTGTTGTCAAAACTCAGCTCTGTCAAATTTCCAATTCAAAATCACGTTTATTCCAAATAATAAAGTACAAGTGAATCACAAGATCACAAATAGACAAAATTCACAAGAATCATATTTCATTCAGTGACAGTCTGTAAGGCTGAGGCCGCACTGCCGGTGGGTAGAGCCTGGAGGGTGGAGGGTAGTTGGTAAATCTATAGAACATACACACCATCCACAGTAATACATCGTATGAATGGTATGTGTTCAGCCGCCATCTTGAAATTCTTAAATATGGACAACATAGCCTCAAAAAACAGAATGACGTCATACCATTCATACAATGTATTACTGTGGATGGTGTGTATGTTCCATAGATTTACCAACTACCCTCCACCCTCCAGGCTCTACCCACCGGCAGTGCGGCCTCAGCCTAAGGGTGGTCCACAGGTGTGAAATTGTTTAACTGGGGTTGCTTCTGACTCAATATGATCTTGTAGAACTTGTCCGATTGTCCTGAAAGAGCTGAGAATCAATTACAGTTATTAGCCTACCTACAGTTATAGGTTATGTAGTCTGCTATATTAGGTCATATTTTTAGTGCCAAATTCTTCTTTTATTAACTTATGAAAATGTTCAACTTTATCGACTGTATAAATGGTTCTTTTATATAGTAAGAAGAAGATTAAACTTTAAACTTAGGGTTATTTAAAATAATTGATAAAAAAATTGAAAAATCAAATACCCTTTTTTAAAACTTTAAAAGTATTATTATTCACAGACATGTTTCGAGACTAATGCCCGGTTTTTCCAATCACACTCAAATTTGAGGGACCCTCAAGTTTACTTCACTTTACTACATTTCCTATACTTATCATAGAAAAAGTCAGCTGTTCATCAGGGTCCCTCAACTTTGAGTGTGCTTGGAAAAACCGGACATAAGCCCATTTTCAATGTAACTAGGATAATTTCAATTTCAATTTATTAAAACACACAAAAGACAAAAATAAATACAATAAATTTCAAAAAACAAATATACAATAACAATGACACATTAAACAAAACACAGGCTTCATGGTTGGGTGTGCTGGAAAGAAAAGAGAGAAGAAATAATACCTAACCAACTATGGTTTCCCATGTAATTGGAAGGTAGGATGAAGAGATAGGAAGGAATGGGAAGGGGTAAGACATTGAGAAAAAAAGTAAGGAAGAAAGAATACAGAAGGAAGAACAAGCAAAAAGAATGGTGAGCGAGTCCACTTTTAACCGAGAGAAAAAAAAATCATAACTGAAAAAAAACAAAGCAAAAAAATAGTTTGCGCAGAAATCTTGAGTCTCATAAATCCAAATTGAAGAAAAAACTACTATTGGTCCAGTTTTTTATATCAAGTTTAGTTTTTCCACTGATCTTAGAGTTTATGAGAAAGTGATCTGGAATAAGGTTCAATACTTTAGTACTTATGTAAATCAACTGCCTCCTTATACATTCAATATTAGTATTATATGTTACATATTTGTTAGCAGTATCCCTCAGATTATAATTATTGAGTAAAGAGTTCAATGTTAGAGGAAAATCAGATTTATATTTTATTAAGTATTCTATCACGGTTTTTATATATAATTGTTTTATTGTCATGACCCCAAAATAACTAAAAACCATATCAGTTGGGTACAACCTAGGTTTGCATAGAATAATTTTAATAATACTTTTAAGTTTTAAAAAAGGGTATTTGATTTTTTCATTTTATTTATCAGTAAGAAGAAGAATATATAGAGTGTTTCAGAAGTAGTTTCGAGCATTTTAGGATATTGTCTCTTGGTAAAAAACATATATACTAAACATATTTTGCTAATTATCTCAATAACCATCAAAGTTATGAACTTTAACTGGTTTTAGTAGATTCAATGAGCTATAGTAGTAATAATAATAATAATAATAATAATAATAATTGACAACTATAGTACCCTCTCAAGGCCGCTACAAAAGTATAAAATTGAAAGATTAGATGAAAATGAGAAAAAATTGCGTAATTGAGGATTTTCAGACATTTTGAAAATGATATTTAGGTATGTTTTTTACCAAGAAACAATACTCTAAAATGCCCGACACTACTTCTGAAACACCCTGTATATTATCACATTTCTATTTATTAATATCATACTTTAGATACAGGTCCATGGCTTCGTGTTGATAGTATTGTCGAGAAATTCCTTCAAAATGGCGGATTGATGCGAGATTGTATCTACGCATGCGCAGATCTGAAAATTTTCGTGTAAAATCACTTCAGCCAACTTACCGCTGGTGAGATGTGATGAGAGACAGATGGTAAGAGTGGGACTATTTTCCTCTCGACTGCTGGCAGCTGCCATTTTGAAGGAATGTCTTCTTCGCTTTACAAGATTATACCAACACAATCACTGTATTTTGTTAGTATATTGATAGACTGAAATTCTGAAATTGTAATGTAAGTTGTATGGGGCATTTTTGCTCATAAATTGATTCCGTATATTCTTGAGCAATGCTGTGCAACATAACATAAAAATCTTTCCAAACTTGAGGATAAATGACCACATTCAGGTCAAGAAATAATATTGTATTACATCAGACAATAATTTTTTAGTGCATCAACTATTTATAGTTATTTTCAAATGAAAATGACTATAAATAGTTGAAACATGTAATGCACTAAAACTGATTGAAAAAGGGTACTGTGAGTATTATTTAAAATAAAAAACAGTGATAAATAATGTAGCCCTGAGATAAAAGAAATACATCAGACAACCCTGGTTACAGCTATATCTTACGAATTTGGGATACAGTATCTTATGAAAACCTTCTCTTCTCAATAGATAATATCTTCCACATATTCCTGGATTTTTACAGCTATTAATGTAAATTTATATACAGGGTGTTTCAGGAGGAATGTGCAATACTTCTCAGGCTGATTCTTTACACCAAGTAGACAAAAAAGTTCCATGGGGCCAACCCCCAAAAACGCTTTGTTACCGAGATAACAATGGCGGAAAATTGAGATTTTACCAAAATGAATAATTTTTGTAATTTTTTAGAGGCTTTAGTGAGGTTCTAAAATAATCAAATCCTATGTAAAATTAGCTGAGAAATTTAATGAAACCATATCCAAGTTTGTAACTTCAACGGTTATTGAGATAATTGGAAAAATATGCTAAAAACGCAATTTTTTCAACAATAAGGGTTATAACTGGATAAGGAATCATAAAATTGTATTTTTCATTAATGGAAGTTGAAGAGAGTCGGATTCTAGAGAAAAGTTAAATGGCAGCGATTGTGTAAATACTACCCAAATCTCAGAAATAACGATCAAAAATCGCAAAATTGCTACTTAACACAAATTTATCACTTGTGCTATGTTTCATAAATTTTGCGATTTTAGATCACTATTTCTGAGATTTGGGTAGTATTTACACAATCGCCGCCATTCAACTTTTCCTCCAGAATCCGATTCTCTTCAACTTCCATTAATGAAAAATACAATTTTATGATTCCTTATCCAGTTATAACCCTTATTGTTGAAAAAATGGCGTTTTTAGCATATTTTTCCAATTATCTCAATAACCGTTGAAGTTACAAACTTGGAACTGGTTTCATTAAATTTCTCAGCTAATTTTACATAGGAATTGATTATTTTAGAACCTCACTAAAGCCTCTAAAAAATTAGAAAAAATTATCATTCTGGTAAAATCTCAATTTTCCGCCACCGTTATCTCGGTAACAAAGCGTTTTTAGGGGTTGGCCCCATGGAACTTTTTTGTCTACTTGGTGTAAAGAATCAGCCTGAGAAGTATTGCACATTCCTCCTGAAACACCCTGTATTTATAGTAGTCTACTAATAATATTGATCTGTATTGGTGCATATCTTATTTATTATTTTCAATTAGGAAATTGTAAATACTTTAAAGCTGTCCTTTGTAATTTATATTATGTGATACGGTTTATAATATCTGAGGTAAACTCTTGTCGGTTTGATGGATGAATGTCAGAATGTGTTTGACAAATTTATATTTCTTAACTGATATTTATATCTTAGATTAAGCTTATTCATAATCAATTCTAAATAGTTATATTGATGCTATGATTATTTGGAAGTAATTAATGCTTCTTGGCTGTCATCCATGCATTTGTACGAAAATCTTTCAAATTATTTAGTCTAATCTAAAAGTACGATCAAAATCGAATCTATATCTACTATCTTCAATAATAATTATTGAATCAATTTGTGGGTGATGTATTACTAATGCCCGGTTTTTCCAAGCACACTCAAATTTGAGGGACCCTCAAGTTTACTACACTTTACTACGTTTCCTATACTTATCATAGAAAATGTCAGCTGTTCTTCAAAATTTGAGGGTCCCTCAACTTTGAGTGTGTTTGGAAAAACCCGGCCATAGTCTGTCTAATCAAAGAAGATCGAGCTGGAGTCATTTTCACATCTTGCTAGAGGTTCTTCTTTGCTTGGACCCACTATTATATTTTAATAATTGATGATTCATTTTTAATCCAGCCCCCTTAGAGAAATCAGTTGCTCTATGTCATTATAATATTTCTTCCAGCCTTTCTGTAATAAATTGTTTCTGTGTTTTGTTGAACATTTTTATATTCTTTGATTTTTTAAATTTTCTGTATCTAATAATTAAGGCTAACTTACATTTTTGTCATTGATTTCTAGATCTCGAATTAAAATACTAGGGCAATATTTTTCTCGTTGTAAAATCTTATCATCCTGCGAGTGTATTAAGTGATGTATTATAATTAAAACATAAATTCATTGTTCTACTGTATTTGAAATAAAATATTTACAAGATAATATTGATGTGTTTAATTCAATTTTAAGAAAATATACCCATACAAAATCAAAATTTTATTGTGTAATTTTGTTAAACTTCTGATTATTTTCAATTTTTCAAGTCTCAAAATTGATAAATTTGGGTTGAAAATGCTTAAATGAACAGAAATTTCGCAAAATTAGATGAGAACATCAAATTGGCTGAAAAAATGAAGAATTGGCAATTCGAATTTGTCTCCGTAAATAAGAGATTTATTTCACGATATCTTGGAGTTTGAATTTGAGGAAGAAAAGTTTAAAGAAAAACTTCAAATTGTGCCACCATACTATTTTATCATACTAAATTATCTATAGCTATATAGCCTTCGCTAGATGGAATCTGTCGATATACATAGGCAGTACCGTATGCAATATATCGATATATTGACAACGTGATTTTCTGTTTATTAAATTTTAGTGTACGGTACTTCTGATGCGTTTGAAGTGACTTGAATATCAAATTATATGTAAATTGAACCGAGGAATCGAATGAAAACGGGTTTACAGTCGTAATTACAATAGTTATTGCGTAAACGCTAAAAAAATTTTTAATTTGGGTGTTTTTTCTAGTTATATGGAAAATCACTTGAAATCGCATCATGAAACATGTTCCAAACGATTCCTCAGGCTAATATACAAAATACAAAAATAATTTGAAACCTTCATATTCCTCCAAAGCTCCAGGAAAAATAAAAATAACATTAGAAATCGACATCTTTGAAGGTCTGCAGTTTGATAGGGTTTGATTTCCGGATATAAGTTTATCAGATGTTCCTATCCTAGATTTTCAAGATTTATATGCTTCCATAACAAAATCTCGAAAAATATTATTTTTATTTCAACTAAAAGGTTACTTGAAGAAGAGCGAGCAAGTAATCAGAAAAAAATATATATTTCATCACTTTTCAATTACATAATAAAAATTGATATATTCATATATATACTGTATATACAATATTAGATTATCATAATTTTCTTTACTATCAATAAAGTTATTATCATTATTATCATCATAAATCTATTCAATTTATTTTAGCGCTTGGAAAATATACATTATTTTATAAAAGTTACAGAGATGAACAGTTTGTGTAAAAAATTTGAAAACAAACTCAATCTACGTTAAAAAATAAACAAAAAATAAAAAGATGAATACTAAAACATGTCTCTAGTCGATTGATTTGTATACAAACAAATATCTTTCAATAATTATTCAAAATTTGTCAATGATATGGCAGCAAGATATGGCCTAATCTTCATAATTATCATTATCTCGATAATTTTGATACACTTGAAATGGATGGAACAATAAAAATAAATCTGATCACTATGTTAGATATAATTCGTCAAAACAAAGAAGACATTCTGGCAAGATGGGAGAATGACTCTAGCTAGGTCAATATTGGTTCAACAATTACACATTTGGTCTCAAATTGTAGAAAACATTCTGATCTACAATTTGAAACCAAATATATAATTTTTGAACAAATCTTTACCGAGCTAGAGTCATTTTCCCATTTTGCCAGAGTGTCTTCTTTGCTTGGACCGACTATACTATGTAACAGAATTTGGCTAAACTATGAAACGGATATTATATTGAATTAATATAAAATTAATATAATTCTTGAATAATGGCAGGATAAATTGAAGAATTCAAGCAATTGAGATCAATGACGAAATATGGTAAATCCTACCATGAATGGTATTTGATTGCAAAATTTACAATGATTTTGTTTTGAAAACCTATTTGAGAAGGAACAACCAATTGTGAGATGTGAATATGTACAGAGCTTGTACAATATTAGTGCAAAATACAACTGACAAAAGGAGAGATATACATTTGTCACTAAGACAAGAAAATCTATCATAAAGAAAGTAATCAAACAACATTATTGTAGGTAGATTTTAAAACATTACTAAGTTTTAAAGTTCTTTATTTAAAACATTATTCTATATTCTGAAATTTAATTCACAAACTGGACAGATTTATTGAAAGTGGAACTAAGGTATTTGATTGGAAAACAATATTACAACTCATCAACCAATGAAATTCGTAATTGTTTACAATTTTTTTTAAATATAAAATAAGAGAACTTCCTATTATTATACATGTAAATGAATATATTTGAAAGGAATTATATTATTATTGGTTCCATCCAATTTTCCAATACATAGCAATTTACGTTTTTCATATAAATAATAGAGTTATTAATTTCTTATTCAATAAATTACGGTGGATCTTCACAGAAGATATATCAGTCATCTATAAAAACAGTTATATAAATTCTTCTTCTATTTTTGTATATATAGTAGTGTTACTTAAAAGTATTCAAATTCCCTCTGAAAGAAACAGTTTCCTAATCGAAATTTTATTGATAGTTGAATAAAAACTAGCTACAAAAAATGTAAAAGAAATATTTTTCAAATTGAGAAAATCTTGATAAAGCTTACACAATTGAGAAAACTGGATCAATAATATTTTTTATAACTTTTTTTAAATTACTCGATTGGGGAATAAGTTAATTAATTTAACAATAATTATGAATAATGTGACAATATGCTTGCATTGCAAAAAATGGAAATAATACATTCATTTATCTGGAATTGAGACTTGTTAGAATTTAATTATTAGCAGCACTTTGATACAATGCAACTCCTTATGGTTCATTTCGTTAAAACTTATTTTGATCCATGTAAAAGTTATAATATAGAATAATAATAATTATAGACAATAATTTGTCTTTAGACCAATTTCATAGATTACAAGTAAATGAAAAAATATTTCACGTAAGAGATGAGGAATCATCAAACTTGCAATAATAATGAAAAAATCAATTTTCATAAGAATGCAAATAAATTAATTTTGTACCAGACAAGGTACGGTACAAATATGTATCATATACCTGATATTTCATCATAATATTGCAAAACGCAAAACTCGTATACTCAAAAATAAATAATATTAAAAGATTATGATAAAATCAACTTTAAAAAATGATAGAAAAATTATCATTAGTTGAACAAAATTCTAGATGCCAATTATCTATTGCTGGGATAATATCTTGAATAATTTCATAGGTTTTGAACAACTCCATCATTGAGAAGGTGATACACAGTTTAGAAAATAATTTGAAAATTTCAATTTTAAAGCATCAGAATTATGGAAGAATTTTTCAAAATTCAATATTGCACTTTTTTCAAAAGCTTGATAAACAAGGTACAAAGTATTAATGATGAGAAAAGTACAAAAAATAGTTGGAAAAGTTCAAGCAATTCAATCCAAAGCTATAATAAACTATTCAAGTGAGACAAAAACTTAAATAAATTTGAACCATATCAACTACATACAAGATTCATCCCTATCAATACACTGTTATCCTACAACTCTGTATTTTTCCAAGATAAAAAATTATTAAAAAACAAAAACATAAAACACATTGATTAAGGGAATACCTGACTACGCAATAGAGATCAAATGATTGCAAAAGTGTTCATTATGCCACACACTTAATTATTAATTAATTATATATAATTATTTCAACATATATTTTCATTAAATAAGACAGCAGATCATAGATTCCCGGTTAAGAACACTCTGACAAATGCGTTAGATTTCAGTAATTTCTCAAGATTCATAGTTCTTTAAATTTCCTTCACACAAACAGGCACAAACTCACGTTAGCTAATGCATAATACATTCATACGAAATTAATTTTTCTGAAATTAATAAATACTTCAGATTAACCCTCTTGAAGAAAGTTTGAAATTGAAATAAAAATAAGAACACATCCACAACTCTAGAGGAAAGATGGACGGAAAACAAATACCTTGGAAATATCTCTCTTACTTTCTCACTCACTCACACTCTCTCTCTCTCAGTCACTCACTCTCTCACTCTCACTCACTCACTCTGGTCTCACTCATACACATTCATAAGATTTGTACACGTCACACAATAGGGAAAAATAAAAAATACAACCTTAAAAACACAAGAAAACATTTTAAACTGATTAGGCTATCTGAAAGTACGGTAGTAAGAAGACTGGTTTTCAACGCAAGTAAATGTAATGCTGTAGGTAATGGTAGGAAGATACTAAAGTTACTAGAAACCTTGGGAAGATTCCAATCAAATTTCATATTCAATATGAGAAATATTAATCTTTCAACAAAACCTGAACCAAGAATCAAAGCTATGTAATTGTTACACGATACCATTTATAATGAAGTGTGTGATAAATTTGTTGATTTATTTTTCAATAGAAGAGATAACATGTAAAGTATTACATTCTATTGGAATTGAGTATTGATTACGTGTATAACAGTAACAGAATAACTTATTGTAGTATATAGTGTATTCACATGTTCAAAAAGTTGAACTTGAAATACCTAATTCAAGAACGTTCACTCTCAAGAACTGGGTTGAATTAATATCAGAAATGAATAAATAATAAAAAATATTGTAAAAATATCACTTTTTTATTTTACTGATTCAGTAAAATCAGTCGGTAAAATAGCTGCCAAATTATTTATTTTATTGTACTGCAATCTCATTGCGTAAAAATTATTTAACAATAGTAAACTGTAGCTAACTATTCAGACACAAACCGAAGCTTATTATTCAGAACAGCTTTAATTCACACATATTCATTGAATAAAATTCATTACATGGATTTCTATCAATGCCTTCTATGGCTGAGGGTAGTTTGAAGACCTGATGTCTCAACAAAATCAAAATTATATTTTGATGTTGCAAAAATCCTATCCTATAAATTCGAAATATCAATTGGCTTAAATATCGTGAGTGAGCTGCAAAGCAAGTATAATTATTCATCAATATCAATTGGCGGCTACAGAAGATTATTTCTAATTTGTATGTTAGAAAATCAATATCGCCTTTACATGAAAAAAAAGGTATTGAACAACTTGTACAATGTCAGTGTTTGATATAGTTCAAAGTACTAAAAATGGTGCTCATTCACACAAATTGAAGTTAAACTTCAACAAAATCCTACAGCTTTATCAATAATCTCAAGATTTACCAATAAAGTTTGTGGTCTAACAATAACTTGAAGGTTCAAGAAAACATAAAGGTATATGGATAGCCTTTAAGTTCTTAGCCTCAAGGTTTGTCAGTAATCTCAAGATTTATCAATAACCTCAACCTCAAGGTTTACTGATAAAGCTTGTGGATTATCAGTAACTTTAAGGTTTAAGAATAACATCAAAGGTTGATGGATGAGTTCAAGGTTTATCAGTAATCTCAAGATTTATCAATAACCTCAACCTCAAGGTTTACTGATAAAGCTAGTGGATTATCAGTAACTTTAAGGTTTAAGAATAATATCAAGGTTGATGGATGACCTCAAGGTTTATCAGTAATCTCAAGATTTATCAATAACCTCAACCTCAAGGTTTACTCATAAAGCTTGTGGATTATCAGTAACTTTAAGGTTCAAGAATAACATCAAGGTTTATGGATGACCTCAAGGTTTGTCAGTAATCTCAAGATTTATCAATAAACTCAAGGTTCATACAGTTTCTCTCTCAATCTCTCTAACACATGCATACTAAATCACAACCAAATCTTCACTCAAAATCATCATTCTCAAAATAATTTCAGCTTGAAACCACGGTTCTTGATTCACTTTTTGAAAATTATAATATTGTTGAGAGCAGCCTTGCAAACTCAACTTATTCAATAGAGAAAGTTTGATTGATCACATTACCAGCAAGTACAACTGTCATCAAGTTTAAAATAACAAAACAATTTCCATTATTTGCACTAATATATTGAACAAAATGCCCGATAGTCAATGCCATGGAATATTCTGAAGACTTTTCTTCCCCTAGGTATTTGGATGGCTAGTTGGAGTAAGTGATAACGCTGATACCAAAAGGTTCTGAGTTCTATAATAAGTTGCCAATATTTGATGTAGCAGAATTCTTCTAAATATTATATATTCATTTATTAAAATTCAAATAATCAGATTAAAATGATTTGGGAGATAAAAACAGGACATGCCCTACTATTTATCTCCCAAAAAATGGGGATTTAATTATAAATCCCCAATTTTTGGGGATTAACTTTTGAGGAAAGTTAATGTAGTACAAATGAGGTCAATGAGAACAATTCACTTTTTAAACAAGTATGAGACAATAATTATTCAGTATTTCGTTCAATATATCATTATTTAACAGCAATTGAATAATTTCAATGTCCTATTTTCTTTCACCTTTAATTCTTCATAAACTAGTATCAAAGTGTTTTACAAGACTTTCTCAACATAATGTCCTATTACCTTCTACCTTTTATTATTGATACAAGTATCAACGTAATACAAAACAAGTATTCAGTATCAAATCAAGTAATTCAGTATAAAGTATCAAAGTACAAGATTTTCTCAACATAGAATTACTACTTTGAAAAATTTTCAAATTGAAATTATAATTTTCAAAATTTGAATAATCAAATTCAAATTATTATTTTTGAAATTTTATTACCGGTAATCAAAATCGTTCAAGAACCGCGATTTTCAATTGAAAAAATCGAAAACTACACAATCTCTCAAGAAAATTGAAACATTAGACGATTTCTAAAATAAAAATCAATTGAAATGGGGTATGATTGGCCCCAAAAATGTTTTTATAAGGAAACTTTGATAGCTGTCACATTAATAGGCACTGAGGAGATTCCTGTCTCTAGATTTATCTCTAGATTTGTCTCTAGATCCATCTCTAGATTTTTGTCTCTAGATCTATCTCTAGATTTGTCTCTAGAGTTAAGACACTGGGACCGGTCTCATTTTTATAAAAATTACACAACTTACAAGATGGCGATGCTCTCCCATTTACTACGCAGAGTCGAGATTAAAAAAACCCGATGGATGTAATAGACAAGTAGGCTATTAGAGAATAATCACTTTTTGGATATTATTAGATTCTGCGTAGTATCAAGGCCCGTATTACACAGTTGAAAGTTTCTATAGAATTTTCATTAAAAATCTTCAAGTTTGACATGACTATTTGTGAATAATAAAATCAAGAAAACGATTTAGTGATACAGAAAAATGTCTTAACATAAACTCAAAATGATACTATACCTGGAAATAGAATATATTTAGTATGTTATCATATAATGATTATTATATTCCATGAGATTTTTTCATTAAACAGGAATATTTGCCAATTTGAAGTATAATACCAGTATTTCTCATATAACGTTGGATGATTCATCATATAACCACAGAGTGGTAGTAGATTCCGTGGAAGATTTTCATTTAATAAATTTACTTGCATGTGAATTTATGAGCTTTTAAGTCGCAATGACCATAAAAATAGTACCGTATCTAATTAAAGACAATTATTTTCATAGCCTTTACAGTCCTTATTGAACGTTTGTCTTAACCATCACAAAATAACATTGTTATGTAATATTTTATTGATTTATGAATATGTTGAATAACGTTTTTAGAAATATACTATTTGATTGAAATATTTATTATTCCAATAAAAAATCTACCATGGAATAGAACTGATATAGTCTGTCCAAGCAAAGAAGACATTCTGGCAAGATGAGAAAATCACTCCAGCTCGTTCAATATTGGTTTAAAAATTTGTCCTCAAATTGTTGATTAGAATGTTTCCTACAATTTTAGATCCAACTTATTATTTTTGAACAATATTGAGTCATTTTCCCATCTTACCAGAATGTCTTCTTTGCTTGGACAGACTATATCAAACAATTGTTGACTAATAACTTTCAATTTTAGTACGAAATTTTTCTCGTTACTGTGTAATACGGACCTCGGGGAGTTAGCGCTCTCGCTCTCCCGTTTATCAACTACTGTACACACACGAAGGCTCATTCTCCTTCTCACTTGCACTCACATGAAGGCTAGTTCTCGCTCTCACTCGCACTCACTGAGTTTTGCACTATTAGTCTTTGACAAGCCTGTAGATGTGATGCTGTGCCCCGTGCTCGGATGTGGACACCTCGAATACGTACGCCGTACACAACAGGGTCTCTTGTGTTTCGCGATTGGTCACAACCTGGGAAACAAAATTAAAATAGGATAGATCTTTACTCTTTATTTTTTTTCTTTGGGAAACCAGCAAATAGGTTATTCTCAATAATGATCTCATACACAAATTCAATACCTGAATTTTCATCACATTGTGAATCAATATTATTATTTATTGTTACAATTGCGACTTGATAGCAAGTATTTTAAGCAAAGGTGATAAGTGGATGATGATTGAGTGTCATCACTATGGCATGTTGGTTAAGAAGAAACTGCCTTGCCTTATAATCATAGCCTAGCATTTGACAATTTATGTTTTCCGCCACACTGCACAGAAAGCAGCTGTTTTCCGGTTCCCATGTCCCCAAGGAGATTGAAAAGACTTCATTTGCAGAAAACACTCGTAAGAACCCAAACACGTTCAGTTCTGCCTCAAGGCTCGGACTGTACAGTCTTAAAGTTACAGTCGTCAGGTTTACATCTGTATTTACCTACTTATTCTTATCTGTAATTTCATTACGCTTATTCTTATTTATTTATTTCATTTATGTACAAATATACAAGATGCGGAAAGAAAAAACAGGCTATTGCCCAAAACTTCTTCTGCTCCTAATTTAGTCACATAATAAATTGTCCAAATTAAATAAATAAATAAATTTTATTTCCATCATAAATAACAAGAATAACAGTAATTTTCAAAATCACTGGAAATTAAATGACCACTTTAGCAAGTTATGTGGTCATTTTAAGTATTGAGTTCAATTATTGTATTTATTAAATAGCCTAAATTGTTAATAAAATATGTTACGTTTTCTTTTTTTGTTTTGAGTTCAGTTCATCAATTTTCGGGTTATGTATAAAATTTTGTTTTACCCAAAGTTTTCCACTCGAAGAAAAGATAATTCGAAGTAACTGATCAATTTAGAATTTAGAAAGGTTAATATTAAGCCAAAATAACACAAACAATTTGAAAGTTTCATTAGATTATTAAAAATATTTGAAAATCTTGAGCCGAAAATTATACCTTCATTGGAAGTCACTACACCCCTAATGTTATCATCTTTTGTCTTCTTATTGTAATCTATTATGTCTACAAATAGGTAGTCATTAATTGATCAACTGTAATGAAATAGTATTTATTCTAAAAAAGCAACATGTTACACTTGAAATATATGTTCAATAATTTTATAGAATAATACTCCTCACCTAAAAACTTATGTTCATGTTTTCCTTTTCTTGTGTTAAGAGATATTTAAGGAATTACATATCATTGTGCCCTCATATGTATGTTTTGTATGTTGAATGAATGAATTTCAAAGAATTAAATAATATTGTTTACCTGTAGTATAGTGAAGTTCTCTAACACCGAGTTCATCATGTACTTTTCGGGCAGATGCTTGAGCTTGAGGATGAAATTGATCATGTACTCGCACATGGGCGAGCGCTGGATACGATAGACAAAGCGACCGTTCTCGAACCGCGCGTACTCCGTCTCCACTTTCTCGACCACCTGTTTGCCGAACGAGCACACCTTCGTCGAACACGTGATTGTCATGTTCTCGTTGCTCTCGTATCTGCAAAAAGTACGAAAATTTATTAATTATACGGTTGTGTGTTTAGTTTATTACTTACTACTTCAATTAATAATTTCATTACATACAAAGGCTCTAGGGGTCCATCAAGTAGAAATATGGAGTTGTATAAAGCAACGATCTCGGGTTAGCTGATTTTTTATTGCGTTGCTACATACAAATACGTTTTTCTATTGAATGTTGTGCCGGCATGTGCCAGTGACTTGCAGTAATTTATTTATTTAGCGTATGGCTTTTAATAATGGAGAGACCCAAGGGTTGTTCCACTTCGCTATAGAACCTCATTTCACACAAATGGAAACATGGGAAATCATATAATTCTTTTAAAACAGTTATTTTAGAACAGATTTTTGCAAAACATTATTCACTACTAAAACTAAAACACTTCACAAAATCACTACACCATGGCCGGAAATATCGAGTTTTAACTGAAAATTTTATTTAGAGCACGAAAATGCAACATATTGAAATTTTGTAGTAATGGAAAATCTACCTTAAAGTAAGGCGCGTACAGCAACTGAGTAGAAATCCCTCACATGTTATTGAATGTTGCAACCCACAGACCGACGTCAATATGTGAATATTGAATATATTGAAGGTGTGTGATGCAACATTCAATAACCTGGGAGAGATTTCTACTCCGCCTTTCTATATGGTAGGTTTCCATAACAACAAGACGCGGCCACATGTCGGGAACAACATGCAATAGAAACACGTAGTTGTATGGAGCACCGCAAATAAAAAATCAGCTGACTTCCAGCCGGGTAGCTCCAGCAGCGAATTTAGTTCCGGGCAGCTCGAGCTACCGCTTGGGAATGTTACCTTCATAATTAATTTTAGCAAATAGGAACGAACTCTCTTATTAATGGAACAATGCCCAGTACATAAAAAATTCATAAATATTGTTGTGATTGTCTACTCACAGGCTAGTAACACCGTAGAAGGCACCCGTCTCGTCCTGTATGTTAGTGTTGAGATCCGCCCAGAACTTGACGAGGAAGAAGGCCGACTGCGGCCCCTTGTCGTACAACTCCTTCAGGCCGCCCTTCTTCTCCGGGAACTTGTCGTAGATCTGACGAACATCGACCGCCTCCAGCAGCGGATCTGTGTAGGCGGCACCGCCCCCGATATGCACGAACAGGTGCTTGTGGTAGGTGTCTGGCTCCTATTGAATACACGAGAAACAAATTAATATTATTTATATTTTTTTCATCACAATTACAATCTTGAGGAATGAAAAACAGGCATTCGCCCAAAACTCAATTAAGTTTGAAATGTCCAAAGTTTAGTTGTATTCATTTATTGTATTTGGCCTAATATGGTCTGCCCAAGCAAGTAAGACCCTCTAGCAAGATGGGAGAATGACTCAAGCTCGGTCAATATTGGTTCAAAAATTATCAACTCGGTCTCAAATTGTAGGTAACAATTTGATCTAGAATTTGAAACCAAATTTATATTTTTTGAACCAATATTGACCGAGCTGGAGTCATTTTCCCATCTAGCCAGAATTTCTTCTTTGCTTGGATGGACTATAACAAATTCAATAGGTAGTTCAAATTAATACTAGAAGTGAAGAGACTATTTTTAATTTCAGAGAATTATTCTCTTAATTCTCTTATTCAGAGAAATGGCTACTGGTGAGTTTGTTTTAATTTGCTGAAAAATTTTAAAGTGAATCCATAATATTGAAATCCTATGGTTTATCTTGTTCATTTCTGGAACTTAGAAGTGGACTTTTATCGAAATTCAAAATTGTTTGTGATAAAATATTTTTGGAAGTGAGTAATTATAATATTAAGTGAAAGTGGACATTGAGGATAGACATATAACCTACATCTTAAACCTTCATCATCACTTCATTCATTCATCCTTTGCTTAAAACACTTGGAAACCAAGTCGCAATTGTAAAGAAAGAATAAATAAGTCGTTCCTCTTGGAAGACGTTTGAAAATTTAATAAAATTTTTACACAATTTCTTATGAGAAATATTTAAAATCTTACTGTTTAATCTCATCATAATTTGAAAGTTTGACAAATGAATGACTTTTTTCCATCTCAGTATACATAGGTACTGTTATGAAGCGTTCCAATGGCCTCACTGTGAGTAAACAGTCGCTGTAGTTTCATTCAACATCTAATGCTACTATACATTATAACATGGTTGTAACATTGTTTTTGAAATTTATTGTATTTATTTCTGTCCTTTGTCTTTGTGTGTTTTAATAAATTGAAATTGTAGATAAATATACTATAGTATACTACATGTATACTACAAAATGTATAGTATACTACAAAATTTAATACAATAAATAGAATGGAGAAAATAAATTAATCACCCTTCAGAACAAATAAACATGTGGACATACCTGTGTATGCTGCTGCTCCATGAAGGCGGAGAACTCGACCAGCCTGAGCTTGTGCGTAGCAATGGCGCGTCCCTCCCAGGGCGGAGGCGGCTCACCCCCCGCACCACCCACACCGACTGCCCCCGACACCGCCGTCGACGGCTTTCCGCCGCCCCCCGCGTACGCTGCCGCAGCTCCCGAGAACGGCTTTACACTGTAACATAGAACATCGATTCATCAATAATTTGTATTTAAAATTTACACTTTTATCAGAGATGTTGTGGAACTTATCTTTGTTTTACTTACCTAAATTTGTATTTAATTGAACTTTGAAATTATATGTTTGTTTTCAAATCCGAATATCAGTACAGACATTCTAGAACCGATCCATAATAATTGTAATAATCAGACAAAGATTTTGCCAATTTTCAACTTGAATTATGCTTCATGATCCTTGTTGAAATAAGACTCAGATTCTCTCAATTCCTAAATTTAATTAGAATTCATTATCATTGTTGAAATAAGTCTCAGATTTCAAGTATCATAATTCATAAATTGAGTTGAGAATTGGCAAAATCTGAGTCTTATTTGAACAAGGACATGAATAAAATTAAGTACTGGCGAAATCTGAATCTTATTATAACAAAAATCATGAACCCTATGAATCAGTGATAGTCCTATAATACAAATTATTGCCTATATATTGACTAAAGTATACAAATATCTACTTTTTTCTTCCTGTATTTTTCAAATTTTCTTTGAAATGGATTGCAATGAATCCATTTACAGTTATTTTATACTAAAAATTTGACAAATTGTTAATTAAATATTAGATTAGTAATATTAGCATAAGCTAACTTACTCTTGCGATGTCCCAGCCGCTTGTAGACCAGGTTGCCAGAACTGAAACAAACAGAGACATCACATCAATAGACCAGGAAATTGAAGATTTTATTCAATTTTTTATCAAGTATAATTTATTATACTTATTTACATGTTTTCTAACCCCACTTTTTCATCTTCCAGTGTCTTCAGTTTCAACAGTTGCAGACTCAACTTTAATTTATTTTTTTAATTTTTCGTGTGACAAATAATTTCTATTCTGGAGTCAATTTAAAAGTAATCTGCGAAATCATATCAGCACGGCGGACAGGTCTATTATTTTGAAATTCATAAAACTGTGGAAACACAGGCAATAAAAACTGGCATATCTTGACAATCTGCCAACCAACGATCGGCCTGCGGTCACGTAATGCAGTCCGAAATGGGCCCACATCCTCTGACAGTTTAAACTTACAGTTCGATCGGACTGTCAGTTTACAGTTATTTTGGACTGCCGGTTTCCCCATCCACTTACAGTTCTTGTCTGTCACAGTTAGTAGAACTCTTATGCCCGGGTTTTCCAAGCACACTCAAAGTTGAGGGACCCTCAAATTTTGATAAACAGCTGACATTTTCTATGATAAGTATAGGAAATGTAGTAAAGTGTAGTAAACTTGAGGGTCCCTCAAATTTGAGTGTGCTTGGAAAAACCGGGCATCAGTCTGAACTGACAATGGATTAGATTAGATTAGATTACTTTATTCAAATAGATAACAAAATTCGGCTTAGATTATACATTGTAATATGAATGAGTAAAACAAAATTATCCTATATATTTCACAAAATAGAGACTTCTAGTAAAAATACGGAAACGGTGATGTAATGAATGCAAAATTTATACAAATTTTTAATTGGAGGTTCTGCAAAATGAATAAGGAGTGTAAGTTATCTAATTGAAAAGGCGAAGTTTAGACATATATATGTCCATTCTTGGGAAAGGATAATAAGGATATCCTTTCCATTAACACTTGGCCGTGGATGAAGACCAATAGAAATTTTACTTATAGTATACAGTTCTAACTGTCAGTTCGAATCGCAGTTAGAACTGAGAGTGGTTTTCAGTTTTTAAACAGTCCTTGAAAACAGTCCTTGGTCCAGTGTAGGCCAAGTTATTTACGTTGGTAACGTGAATTTCAAGTTTCAAATTTTCAGTTTTTTTTTTTCATTTATTGCTATTAGTCTACTCACAGCGGCCGGATAGGAGGCGGGCGAAGCGAGTCCGAGGGAGGCGAGTGACGCGGCGGCCGCCTTGTTGTGAATGGCCGTGGCCGAAACAATCTGCGCCGATGACATCGAAGACATCGTCTGCAGCGCCTTCTCTTTGGCCGCATGGTCCTGCGGCACCACCTGCCAACAAAGGTCACGTCAAGGTCATGGTCAAGGTCAAGGACATTCACAACAAGGTCAGCCAGCCGACACCCCCTCCACCCGCACCGCACACCAAACCAAAACCAAAAATGATCGCACAAAAATAAAATCAAAACAGCGCATAATTATAACAAAACTGAAGCAGATAGTGGATATAAACAATGATAAAACTCATGATTAAATATTATAAATTTTGAGTCAATTGGTTCTATAGGAGACTAGGAGACCAACTATTTAAATAAGTATTTGAAATCTATACAAGGTTGGTGAAAAGTTTGGAAACGCCTTAATATTGCTTATACAAATGTAATTCAGCTGTTAAGAAGTAGCTCGTGGTTGTTTGTGATTTTTCAGCTTTCTATAACAACATTACTAAATTCAAAATTGTTTTTACTTTTGAATTATTCTTGTGAATATTCCCGGACCAGAAATTTGAAGTGCGTGACATATACTTAGCCTTTTGGACATCATTACCAATTGAAATTGAAAGAGAAATAGTACAGTTTTTCTCTTTCAGATTATAATACCTATCATTAAATAGATCATTGTAATAGTTTATTAATGAATAAATGATTGATTGATGATTGAATTTGACTGCCAGTGACACATGGGATTACACTAAAATTGAACGTTCTACTCAATTTTGACATTGAAAATTAGGTTCACCATCTTGAATCCGATATAATTATTTAAGTGTAAAATTTTGAAAATAAAATTTCATTTTTTCGAACAGGGGTCATATTATACATGATTTTGATGCAGATTTTCAAGAGAAATCGAATGCCGAAAACCGAACATCGATATGTCAAAGAGTTTAGAAGTTATGTCAATTTTTAAGTTATATTCAGAAAAATCTGTTAATAGCTCCAAAACAGTTAAAACAGATTGATGTAATTTTTGACAAATCGTCATTTATTTTGTATCCTGTTTCAAAATCATGTATGAAATGACGATCTTACATTTTTAAATTATAGAAAATCCAAGATGGCGGACTAAATTTGAAAAGTCACTGATGCAAGTCACCAAGCAAGATGTGTCGAGCAAGAAATAACAAACTTTTCACCCACCCTGTAATTTATAGATTTTGAATCAATTCCATAGAAGAATAGCGTACTACTCAAATAAGTATTTAAATCCATGTCAATGTTTTCTTCAATCAGAAAATTATATTACACATATATTCGAAGTTGAAGTCTGACAATACGAAATCTAGCTTTGATCAAGTAAAATACTGATATTTATCTTTAAATTACATATTTTTTAAAGATTTTAAAAAGCAGCCGTCACCATTAAATAGCACCAGAGGAAATCTAATATTGATTAACAGGAAATATACTGACACCACTTTTGAAATTGCACAGTTTTATAGCCAAAAAGCTACTAATAGATAATAATTTATACGACAAATAAACGAACACTTCAACAATATAAATAAATTGTAATATACTTTCTTTAAAAAAAGAAGTGAAAGCTACTAGTAAGACACCAAGAAGTTGATTATTAATCCAGATTCATGAATTGCAATGGAATGCATTCAATTTTTTTTAATACGGTACTATTGCTATCTAGTCTTGAGACTAATGAGCAAATTTTATCCAACCTGAAACTTAGGGCTATTTAAAATAATTGATAAATTAAATGAAATGGGCTGAGTCCCGAAACATGTATGTGGAATAATAATTTGAAAGTTTTTTAAAAAGGGTATTTGATGTTCATTTAATTTATCCAGCCTTACTTACTAATCTCATTCAAATAACATCGAAATGTAGCATTCAAGTGGAACATTAAACTGTATTTAAATTTACTAGAAAAACTTTGTACCTCAGAAATGTTAATAATGATTTATGTTGATAGTGATGATAGTAATAATTATAGTAATTCAAAAGTGGCATCAAATCAATATTAATACAAGAATAGTATTTAAGATAGAGACAGAGAACCACACCTTTCAAGCAAGAAAATCCCAGTTAGTACCATACCAAGTGCAACTTTATTACAAGAGGGACGATGAGATTTTCGAATTTCAATTCGATTCCTTATACTTCTTGGTTTCAAGATTCAAGCATTTCTTACTCCATGAAACTAGCTTGAAATATGCTTTTGATTGTACAATCAACACATGATGTATATATTCCTCCAAATCAGAAGTTATTCACTCAACTTCATTCGATGCATTTTTAATTCACTTGAAATATTTTGATAAATATATTTTCCACTTCTATCTCTTCAACTCTCATTGTACCTTTGATATAAAAACCTCAGAAATGCATTGATCAAAGATTGTATAATATTGTAGATTTTCATCCAACCCACAGTGTCTATATCAAGGTTCTTTGTATTCTATGCATTAATTTACTCATTACAATAATTTTTCTCAAAACGTTTTTCGTAAGATTTTCCTCAACTCTTCACGAACTCTCTGGTTCATTACCATTCTTCTCACAGTAGATACTCTTCATGTCATCTATATATCATTTCATAGTGTTACAGCGCAGAGTGTACTACTGTTTCTATTGTGACTTAAAATTTTCAAGTTATTTTTATATTTTCAAATAAAATTTGGTGCATTGATTAAATTAGTTTCTCATTCTATTACTCAAAATTTTTATGATATTATTCCTGGACCAAAAATTTTTCTATGAAGAGCACATAACCTCCCCTCAAACCTATTATTCATGAAAATTTGGTAGAAGACGTTTTCAACATTAGTCTGTGTTTTTAATCAGTAAGTGTATTAATTTCTATCAAATGAATGAATATTTCTGTCGAAGGATATTTAATGTTTTGGTATTTATTTCACAAATCAATACTTTTTCCAGAAGGATATTCTCCCTTGTACACTTGCTGTTATTGGCAATAATAATTGGCGATAATTTCGCCAGAATATATTTCAAAATTAAGTATTTCATCTAGCAATATTTCATGATCAATGGATCCTTCCCTCTGTTCCAGTATCTTTCTTGCTCATCAGCTGTTCCTGTATTGTTAATCATCTTGAAGCTAATGTTCAATGTTCAATGGATAATTAATTATTTTAATTCTAATTTTTAATAATTCCTGTGCCTTCTCTTTTCTGTATGATTTTCGTGGCTGAATTATTCATCTTTATTCATTCATTCAGCTTTATTATTCATTCTTCAGCTTTATGACACATGATTATTTTTTCCAATGGCAGATTAACGAGATTAAGCTTAGAATAGGGGAGGGTTGGGTAGGCGGGGTGAAGTGGGACTATTCCTTTACAACTCTACATCGATAAATTGTTCAGAATACTTAGCCAGGAGCCCAAAAATCTTCCAAATCCTTTCTTGTTCCTGATTATACCTGTTCTCACCCTTTTCCTCTAGTAATCCAAATACTTTCTCTTACCCAACATGAAATTCAAGTAATTTATGATTATTTTCAAGGGCCACGTATGTCCTTACTATTGCCAATGGATTAGATATTAGATTATTGACTGAAATATTATTATATTTAGATTCATTATCCACAATGATTGTTACATTCATTGGAGGGATGGGTCTACTATTTATTTATTTATTGAGTAGGCTAATATTGTTATGACCTATTTTATTCCTCTTCTTGTTCAATCCATTTCCTCAGTCCTCTTAGTTTTCTTTCTCCTCAGTATTCTACTAATTCTTTTTCTATTTCCTCATTTTTTTCATCTTCTTGATTAGTCTTTTTCACTCATCTTTTTATTGATCTTCCACAACTACTTCAATCAATCTTACTTTCTCCTATTCATAGCTTTCTTTTACAAGTTACATGTACTTCTTTATAACTAATATTTATAATTCTCCTCGTATTTCTTCTTTTTTCTTTTCTGTTAATTTTCCTTATTATTTTTCTTTTCTTCCTTACTACTTTCCCCTCTATCCTTTTCATTTCTTTTCTCAATCTCACTTTTCTTCTTTTCCCTCTCATCCTTCTCAATTTCTCCTTCCTCTTCTCTTCCTACTTCTCATTTCCTTTCGATATTTTGCGTCCTCTTCCTTCTTTTTCTTCTTCTCCTACTTCTCTCCTTCTTTCCCTTTCAATATTTGCTTCATATTCCTCAATTTGGCTGGTTTGATGATAGCTCCTTGATGGCTAGTTCTTGTTCCTCATTATTTTTCTTCTATTTCTTCTTCTCCGTCTTTTGTTATTTATTTCATTTTCCCCTTCTCCTTCTTTCCTCTTCTTCCTCTCCTCTTCATTCTTCTTTTTCCTTTCAATATTTCCTCTTCCTATATTTGGCTAGTTCGATAATATCTCTTCGATGGCTACTCCTTTATCATCTTATGTTTATCTTATTCCTCTCATTCTCCTTCTTCTTCTCCTCCTTCACCCTTTTATGCTTCTTATTTTCTTTTAATTTTTCTCTCCTCACTTCTCTTTCCATTTCAATAGTTGCTTCGTCTTCCTCAACATTTCCCCTCACATTTTTCCTTCCTCTTCCTCAATTTTCGATGATATCGGATGGGGTAGGGGTTGTTAGGGGTGCCCACATGCCCCATCTGAACATGCTTTTACTGACCACTTTCAACTTTGCCTGTATTTCTCGCAGTTTCCTCCTGGCCAGCACTTGTATGTGGGATGACACCTGTTTCCGCGTCCGCGTCTTCCCGGTGCGCAGCTTGATGTACCTGGCTATCAGCTCGTTACGACCTGCAACACATTCGAAAATACATAACATTAGCACAAATTCAAGTTGATCATTCAATGATACTGCAAACACTCGAAACTGAACAAATTTATTAGAACAATATATTTATACAAAATATTAGATCAATCAATGCCTCCTTACACGTCGGCTTTCTGATACGCAGTAGTGATACAGAGTCTAAAATTGATAAAGGAAGGAAGCTCGTTGATACGAGACATTTATGCAACGCTCATGAATCGCCACTATACAGAGTGTTTCAGAAGTAGTGTCGAGCATTTCAGGGTATTGTTCCTTGGTGAAAAACATACCTAAATATCATTTTCAAAATGTCTGAAAGCCCTCAATTACTCACATTTTTGTTGTCTCATTTTCATCTTTCAATTTTATAATTTTGTAGTGGCCTTGAGAGGGTACTAATGTGGTCAATTATTATGTAAAAACAGCTGAGAAATCGAATAAAACAAGTTAGAAGTTCCTAACTTCGATGGTTATTGAGATAATTAGCAAAATAAGCTGAAAGACTACATTCAACAACTTTAAAGGGATAGAATAGGATATTTTATTTTTGACCAGTATTTTGGATTATATAATATTGTAGGAAATTCAATTCTAAAGAAAATATGTTCAGTAACTTTTTTGTCTAAAACGCACCCAAACCTCACAAATTAGGATTTAAAGAAGACAAAACAGACAAAAAAGCAATTTCTGAAGAAAAACACGAATATCATACGAGATTTGTTCACTGATATAGGCTACACATATAGATTAAAACTTTAAAATGATTCGAATCAAAGTACCCTTTTTCAAATATTTTTAAAAATATTTTTACTTGAAAATGGCTCTAGAACGCCGAAACATGTTGTGGAAAATAGAAATATTTTAAAAAAGGATACTTTAATTTGAATCATTTCAAAGTTTTAATGAATACAGTAGCCCTTAGAGAAAATAAGTACAGATATAGACAATAGAGAATGAAGAATTTCAAGATAGATGCTGAGGGTGGATGGTATATGGTCTACCATCCACCCAATTTCTTATCTTCAAAATTTGGAAGAATCGATGTCTCCATGTTTAACTTTTTCAACCTTCACAGCTTCCTTTTTTTATTTTCTCCACACCGAAATGAAGCACCAAACAGTACTTCAAACATCATACGGTTGAGGAAAGCTGGAGGGTGTAAAGTCCCTGCTACCGATGAGGAGGTGGAGGAGGAGGAGGAGGCGAAAGAGGGGTAGAAGGGAAGAGGGTAGAGGGGTGAAAGAGGGGGATTTCAAGGGGAAACACAAGGACAGCCGAAGGGCCAACCAAGACAGGGAAGCTCTTTCAAGACTAAAGGGATGGCAAGGGAAAGGACAGAACAGGACAGGCAAAGAGCAGCCAAGCAAAAGGAAGTCGTGCGATGGCCGAATAAGGGTGGGAGGAGGAGGAGGAGGAGGAGGAGGAAGGGAAGAAGGAAGATATTCCGTTTTCCCTCTTCTGCACTAATTGCACATTCTTCACATAGTTTCTGTCTTCCACTTCTGCTTTGCAAACACCGTCTCAGTAGAACTCCTCATCCTCCTCCTTTTCCTTTCTTCTTCTTCTTCTTCTTCTTCTTCTTCTTCTATTTCTTCTTCTTCTCATCTTCTTTCTTCTTCTCTTCTTCAATTTCTTCTTTTTTCTTTCTATTCTTTTCTTTTTTTCTTCTTCTTTTCTTCTCATTTTTTCTTCCTTTCTTTTTTTCTTCTCTTTTTCTTCTTCTCTTCTTTCTATCTTCTTCTTCTTCGTCAAGCTCTTCTCATTTTTCTTCTTCTTCTTCTTCTCTTCTTCTTCTTCTTCTTCTTCTCTTCTTCTTCTTCTTCTATTTTCTTCTTCTTCTTCTTCTTCTTCTTTTCATTTTCTTCTTCTTTTTTCTTCTTCTTCTTCTTCTTCTTCTTCTTCTTCTTCTTCTTCTTCTAATTTTCTTCTTCTTCTTTTTTCTTCTTCTTTTTCTTCTTTCTTTCTTCTTCTTTTTCTTCTTTATTTTTATTTTCCTCCTACTGCTTCGCTTTTTTCTTTTCACGTTTCTCCTTCGCCAACAAAACCAAGCAACTCATATTCTGCTTTCTTGGCTTCCTCATCAACTTCTTCTTGTGCTTATTCGTATTTCTTTTTCTTGTGTTTCTACGTCTTTTCTTTTCTTGCTTCTTCGTCTTCTTCTTTTTCTTGTGCGTCTTTGTTTACTCCTCTTTGCTTTTCTTTTAGAGCTTTCTTGCCTACTTCTTCCTCTTCTTCTTCGAGTGCTTTTTGTCTTCTTCTTTTTCTTCTTCTTCTTCTTCTTCTACTTTTTCTTTTTTCCTCATCTTATACTTATTTTTCGTCATCACCACAAACCAACTCATATTCATTTTTTGTCAACTGGTGTTTCTTCTTCATTTTGCTCTTCATTCTCTTATTTCTATTCTTATTCTTCTATACTCTAATCTACTATAATCTTCTATTATATATTATCATCTACCCTTATTCTTCCTTACATTCTTAGATTATCATAATTCTTCACTTAATACAAATAATACTTGATTCACTTAAAAATTGAACTTTAATAATACTTCCAAAGTTGTTTTTAAAAAAGGGTATTTGATTTTTTCATTTTATTCATCAATTAATTCAACTTATTACAATAATACAGTATTCAGAATAGGTCAGTAAAATGATCGATGTTTGAAATTATTGATGTTTCACTCCCATGTTTTTCACTCAACATTGATATGATTTTGTCTTTCGATATACATCCCTAGTTGTAAGAGAAGACAATCTCATCAACCCACCCAGCAGCCATTAGACAAAGAGCTATTGAAGTTGAAAAAACATAACAAACATTCAGACCAGTAATAAAGCATCATTACAGCAGACTAGCTATTTGCAGTAGTTAGTCCAGTCAAACGAGCTCACCTCATCTTGCTACTAGTTAAAGTCTGTCCAAGCAAAGAAGACTAACTGGCAAGACGAGAAAATGACCCCAGCTTGGTCAATATTTGTTAAAAAATTATCAATTTAGTCACAAATTGTAGGAAACATTCTGATCTACAATTTGAGATCAAATTGATAATTTTTGAACCAATATTGATCGAGTTTGAGTCTTTCTCCCATCTTGCCAGAGGGTCTTCTTTGCTTGAACAGACTATACTAGTATAGATATGTAGCTGGATATTATAGTAATGCAATTTTAACTAGTATAAATATGTCATTAACTAGTACAGATATACAGTTGAATGTTATAAATATGTCGTAAAGTAGTAGGCCTACAGATATTCGTGTATCGTTTTTAATACAGCTGAATATTACTATAGATAAGTAGCTAATTATTATAGATACTCGTTTCTCGTTACGTGTACAACTGAATATTACTATAGATATGTCTTTCGGTCCAAGCAAAGAAGATATTCTGGCAAGATAAGAAAATTTCTCAAACTTGATCAATTTTCGTTCAAAAATTACAAATTTAGTCTCAAATTGTAGATCAGAATGTTTCCTACAATTTGAGATCAAACATATAATTCTCGAACCAATATTGACCGAGCTGGAGTCATTTTCCCATCTTGCCAGAATGTCTTCTCACCTTGGACAGACTATATTATTTGTAAATCGTTATAAATACAGCTGAATATTACTATAGATATGTATTCAACAAGTATATTTATGCAGTTTCTGGTTGAGTTGGACGAAAATTAGCCAAGTCTGGATAGCATCAATAGAGCAAGCATTTTGACGGCTCAAGTTGAAGATAAAACCAGAGTTAACGCTGGATGTGAAGTAGTTAAACGCAGTTTTACGACTTAACTTCTCGATTTTCTGTTTACTGTAGGAGGAAGATTTGTATCGATGCTGAAACGAATTGAAGCAATTGCCGGTGGAAGTCGACAGTTTAGATTGGCTGTGATAGGAAAAAATTGTTGGTTCTTGAATTTCAAAGAAGTGCAGGGGGGGAGGGTCTCCTTCTTGGCGGATTGGCTGTCGTTAGTAAAGACAATCGGTCGTTTCCCGTTTCTGGAGGAATAGTAATTGTTGCATTACACTCCAACTGATTAACTGCATGTTATTCAGAGGTGCTCTGCATCTTCACTTGGTTGTTAAGACTGGCTTATGATAGAGAGGATCGACGTGCTAACCACACGTTACCTCTATCCTGGTTGATGATTATTCGCCTGCTGTATTTTCTGTCCGGGCTGGGTGGGCATTCTAGCGGGGTGGGGATGGCTTCGGCTCGGTCGGTGTTGGTTCGGGGGCTGTGGGGTCTTTCGAGAATTTATGGCTTTTGGGCCGGTATTGGCCGGGCTGGGGTCGTTTTCCCGTCTTGCCGGGGTGTCTTCTTTGCTTGAACGGACTGTATAGTTTGTTGAATATGAAACTGGCAACCAGCTGGTAGGCCTAGGCCCTTCATAGGTCTGTTGCGCCATTGACAAACAAAAAAGCAGGGGAGGGTAGTGACCAAGGTGTATAGAATAGTAGAGGTGATGTAGAGTGAAAAACAGCTGGAAAAAGCTATAATTCTGACCTCAGAATTTAGCCAATTGGAAAATTCTGACATTTCTGAATTCTTCAGAAATTCTGACAATTGGAAAATTTTGTATTGATTTCCCTATCCTTGACGAAAAATCGTACTTTTTTTCCAATTTACAAAATACAAAATTGTTAAAAAAATAAATTACTTATATGAGACCCTTCTATCTACTGATTTTAATTACCATAATTATAACGCGTAACTATAATATAATAATGCTATAGATACTAGGAATAGTATCTAAAGCAATGATACTCTCTCTCTCTTAAGCAATAATACTTTCTCAATTCGATCATGTATCATATTATGCAGTTTTTTGTATCTTATTAAATATATCAAATTGAGGGTAATCAATTCAAAGTGAGCAAAAAAATCTAGCATTACCTTGAATCCTTGGAAAGTTATAATCTGTCCAAGCAAAGAAGACCCTCTGACAAGATGAGAAAATTACTCCAGCTCGGTCAATATTGGTTCAAATATTATTGATTTGGTCTCAAATTGTAGAAAACATTTTGATCTAAAATTTGAAATCAAACATATAATTCTCAAACCAATATTGACCTAGCTGGAGTCATTATCTCATCTTACCAGAGGGTCTTCTTTGCTTGGACAGACTATAGTTTGGTTGTAGTTCTTCTAGTCTATTATTATTATTTAGCCCCAAACTCTTCCAAGAACAGTTTACGATTGGAATGACGCATTTCCTTGCTTGTTAGCGTGCGTGCGTGGGGCATTTACTATTTATATTGCACTATTTAACTACTATAACTATATACAGTGACCCAAGAATAGTGTATGTAGATGTACAAAGAGCGAATGCCTCTAGCAATATAGCACTCGAAACTATAGGGACTAGAATAATTGAAAATAAAGTAAACTGTATTGTACTAAACATTATAATACAATTTAATTTGTAGATCAGAATGTTTATTTATTTATTTATTTCTCAATGGAGACAACGGGTTGCCCCAGATATGTCTCCTAACTTATCTAAAATTTAGTATGCTGTACTATTATTATACGAGTATTATAATAAAAATCATACGATACAAATATATGTTTCCTTTATCTCAGGGCTACTTTTATCACTGTTTTTTTATTTTAAATAATTATCAAAGTATCCTTTTTGAAAAAAAATATTCAAAAAGGGTAATTTGATAATTATTTGAAATGAAAAAACAATACAAATATATTCTACTTGAACAGACTCTTGCTCTATCTAACGCCATTTACCGTAACTAATCTTCCTATTTTGCAAACATTTTGGTTAATTTTACCAAATTCATCTACAGCTTTACTGCTCTAATATAAACATTTTTCCTATTGATGATACTTACAAAGTGAACTGTATTTGGGAGAGTTTGGGCCACCACGGTTTGAGAACTTCACCAAAAGTTACTGTCTTGTTTGGGCACATCTTTTTCAACAATTTCATTCAACTATCTATGGTCTGTCCAAGCAAAGAAGACATTCTGGCAATATAGTAAAATGACTCCAGTCCAGTATTATTGATTCAAAAATCACAAATTTGGTCTCAAATTGTAGGAAACATTCTGATCTATAACTTGAGTTCAATCAAATTTATAATTTTTGAACTAATATCGACCGAACTGGTGTCATTTTCTCATCTAACCAGAATGTCTTCTTTGCTTGGACAGACTATACCTAATGCTATTGATCCATCACAGTACTTCAGTCTATATATTTGCAGCAGCAGAAAACCTTAGTTCTATTTATATAGCTATCATTCGAGATTCTAATTCATTATTATTATTATAATAGCTGATGCCAAAAAGTTTTACGGATTGTTCTCTATCTGATAACTTTTCCAACACTATTAATCTTCAGCTGATAAAATTGGGCGGTTTCGTCTGCTCCTTGTACGCTCCAACAGCTGATTTTGTCAATTAGAGTTGTCATCGAGCTAGCCTAGGTGATGGTTTTAAAATCAAAAGAGAGAATAGTTGCATTACATCATTATATAGTAGGTTTCAACACGTAATAAATGAAAAGACAAGATGTTGTCAAACCACTGATTTATTAGAAAAACGAGATACCGGTTTCGGTTGTTACACCATTATCAATCTCTAGTAAACTAAAAAATTAATAGTTTAATGTTTTTCTAATAAATCAGTGGTTTGACAACATCTTGTCTTTTCATTTATTATGGATAACTACCACAATATCAATTTCACAACTACTCAAAAGGTTTCAACACGTACATGTACAAGAGACAGACGAAACCGCCCAACTTTATCAGCTGATGATTAATAGTGTTGGACAAATAAACAGATCGAGAACAAAAAATTGCTGGTCTGGTCAACCGATTCATTCGCCAGTTTATTTGTTAAGAACTTTATCAAAAACTTAAGTTCTTATCAAGAACTTTATCAAAACTGTCACTGGCAGCTTGTACCCACGAAACAGGTGAAGTGCTGTACAGTAAAAGATACGAGCACTTCACCTGTTTCGTGGGTACCAGCCGCCAGTGATGAAACTAATAATTGAAAAAGTGATAGAGAGAAACTATGCGACTAGTGCAGGAAAGAAATGAATATGAAAAGAAAAGAAGGAACAAGGAAAGGAAATAGAAAGAGATTTTTTCAGAAAAGAATTACAATCTAGTAAAGAAGGAAAAAGCGAATGCATAAGTAGGCGAATAAGTGAACAAGACCGGAAAAACATGGTTTTCAACGATTTTGCATTTGTAGGATATTTAAGTGTTCCTTTGTTCAATGTTATTGACGTCATGTTAATTTAACCGTACTTGGCATACAATTATCATTATCATTATTATGTGATTTAACAGTTCTCGTCATGCAAGTAGTTCTTTCTCAAATAATTGAACTGGAAACTACTGTTTTGCTTTTTATAGTCTGTCCAAGCAAAGAAGCCATTCTGGTAAGATAGGAAAATGACTCCAGCTCGGTCAATATTGATTCAAAATTTACGAATTTGGTCTCAAATTGTAGATTAGAATATTTTCCACAAATTGAGTTGAAATTCATAATCAATATTGATCGAGCTGGCGACATTCACCTATCTTAACAGAATCTCTTCTTAGCTCGACCATAGCTCTCTCTTCATAGAATCTCTTCATAGCTTGTTGCAGTGACCTATGTATACAAACAATTATTGAATAAATTATGATGACTGTTACACCACTAAGGGTAAGAACATGTTGAATAAGGTGAGGCTTAAGTTAGGCTGCGGGTGCTACATAGTTCTACTTCTACATATCATATGATTTGTATATCATAGTATAGTATAAACCTCAAGCCTACGCCCTACCTTTTTGACATATTCTTACCCTTACCTTATCTTTCTAAATACCGTAGATGGGGCTTACTTTGTGCCACGCGGGGTAACTTTGGAACAGTGGCCTTTCATCAACTTTTTCAATTACTACACTATTATTATGCTTTCTACGAGTCTGAAAACGGTCAGAACAGTTGCTCTAGGTGTACTGCTATCTATTGACCACTTCTCAGAAGTTATGAGTGAAACAAAATGGCGGTTTCTGCTATTCTTTGAAATACTCATATTTTTAGGAAACTTTCTATTGCCAATCGATCATTTTATACGTCTAAGTTTACTATGATCTTTTCATATATTTGTTGACTTCAATCTAGCGTCAGAAAAACTTGAAAAAATTATTTTGTTCTCATTAAGATATAAAAAAGCTTTCAGTAGATTGCTTTTCCTAATAAATTGATTGAGCAAATGAGAAATGTTGTATACTTTCATGATTTTTTTCAATTGAAGACCTCCAATGTATCAGTTTTAATCTCTAAAGGGACCAATGCACGTGCCCTGAGGTGTAAAAAGCCAATTGTCCTTTGTAACATGCTTGATATCAAATGAGTCGATTATCAATTTTTGTAATTGTTTTATAACGTTATCAATCCTTATATTTCCCAACTTTCACTGATTATTTGGGTAGATAACGATTAATTGAAGTTGAAATCATTAATTTTATAGGCTACATTGTGTTCTCATCAATTTACAAACATTTTAAGAAGAAAAATCCATTTTTCCCAAAGTTACCCAGCATTGCTTCTTGTAAATTTGACATATATTATGTTTCATAATCAGATTATTCCTTCATACTATTGGTCTTCATGGACAACATTGTAATTGCATAGCCAAAAAGTGTAGCTATCTTTGTGAGATTGGCTGATTCACAACTCACATATTCATTGAAAACTAGGAAAACTGTCCCAAAGTAACCCCCAACGACCGGTACTTATTGAATTATAATAATAATATTGATTATAAGATTATTGAATGAAAACTTTGTCACTCACCATACATCTTGCCCTCATCGGACAGTATAATCTTCCGCCTCCCACAGGGCGGATAGATCGCCAAAGCCTCCTGAAAACTCTGCTCAATGTCCGGACTCCAAACTCCCTCCGCATCCGCGGCGGCCAACTCCTTGTCATCGTCACAATCGCCGACGTCCAGGTGATGCGCCGGGTGCCCGCCCTTGGACGAGTCGGCCGAGGAGGCAGCCGACATATTGGTAGCCTCGCCGCCGAGGGCGCCCGGGGGCACCGGGGTCCAGGGAGCGCCCGCCAGGCTGCCGACCAGGGGCGCTGCCGCCACCGCCACTGATGAGGAGACAGCCGGTGACACCGATACCGACGAGAAACCTGAGAGCGAAAGGAACAGACTATGTAATTCTAGTTTTAAGTTATTTGAGCGTTCGTACATGGTGGAATATTACATTTCTAAAGGCATAACCATAGACCAAGTATAACATAGGTCTACTTGAGTAAAACCATAGCTTCCTTTTATAGAAGGCCCTGCCCTAATAATATGGCAACGTCGCACCGTAGACACAGTCTTTTCATATGAAAGCATTAAGTATATATACAAATCATGCATGTTAACTTGGTTTTTCTCTCTTTGAGCATAATTTCCATGAAAAACGTTCATGAAACTCTTCGTACAGAATTCTTATTGTGTTTTTTTGTAATAGGTTGTGATAGAGATCAGCAAGAAAGATTAAGAATAGACAGTTATTCATTAAAATAGCTTATGATTTGTAGCAAGTCAAATGTGAGAACGCACACAAAAAACGCATCCATTAGAACAGCTGATTTGAAAATGATTTCAATGCTTTTAAATGGACCCGATTTCCTAATCTACCTAGTTGTCAATTTTTAGGCCATGACCTTCTATTAAAGGAAGCTATGGTGAAACTTTAAAAAAATAACAATCAAAGTACCATTTAAAAAAAAAAAATTATTTCACACAACATGTGTTATTTACAATTGAAAATGGCTATATCGCCGAAAAATGTTGTGTGGAATAAAAATATTTTTTTAAAAAGGTTACTTTGATTGTTATTTATTTAAAGTTTGAACGAATACTGTAGCCCTAAGAGGAAATAAGTATTGTCTACTTAATGTACGGAATAACTCTTGCATGAGTATGAATAATAATACAAAAAGCTCAAAAGTTTAAACTTAATATAAATCACTTTTAAGTGGAAATAAACTTTACTTACATAGTAGTTTACTTGTTAGTAAAGTGTAGGTATAGTTTATAGTAGGTAGAGCTTATTTCCACTTGAAATTAATTTTTATTAAGTTTAAATTTAAAAGTGAAAAAGAATGGATACACAACACCATAACTCGATAAGTGTTTTTTATTGAATGTATCATCTTGGAACAAAATTGTATCACTAGGTATAGTCTGGTCGAGCAAAGAAGACATTCTGGCAAGATCGGAAAATGTTTCGGCCATTTTGATCGTAGGCGGAGCATGGAGGCGTGTCCAATGGAAGTCGAAGCAAGTCACCCTATTGCTACTGCCATCTGCTGACTGAATTCGGAACTATTTCGAATGTTATTCAAGAAAGTTAGGTAGAGCAGTGAAAATGACTGAAATCCTCAATTTGCTTGTTATTAAGTTTCCGATTTTTTGTTGAAAAATCTTTATTTCCAGTGAAATAAAATATATATGATGATACCCAATATTTTCTGTGGAGAATGTATATTATTCCATTCATTATACGCTTTCAAGCAAACTAATAACATAAATTAATCAATAATTATAAATTCAATATTTTTGATGTAGATGTCGATGTATATATTATTTATTAATTCCTGTAGGCTCATGCTTATCACGTATCCAATACATAAAAATACGGAACAATAAGTTGGGATACATTAAAATAAGCAAGTCCCTAAAATCCTTTTTGCCACACCACGTGCAACATTGAGATATGAGATTGCTGCTAATGAGAAAACTGTGAACATAGAAAGTAACTTGTATCATGTTTGGCTTTGAATATATTATAATATGTTGGATTGCATTCATCTGGTAATGGGGAGGGGGGCGCCTGCCATAATCTCGCGCAGGACGTCAAAAACCACGCCAGGGCCCTGAACATTTTCAAAAAACTGATCAAAACTCTCAAGAAAACAAACAAAAAAAAGAAGAAGAGGAGAATCGTTGGAGCCAAATAATAGTTCATCTCAGAGGTGTATGTAATGGCATGAAGACAACATTCAGCACCTAGACCACAAGTCATCATGGGCCAGATCCCCCTTCCCCCTAAAACTTACAGGGGGATCACACACACTTAATATTCAGACACATATAATCAACATTCAGACACACTTCAAAATGCTTGATCACTTCAATATTCATCCAATTTCTCACTCTCTCTTACGTTTCACTCTATCACAATGTCTCTCTTACTTCTCTCCAACACATTCTCTCAGTCTCTCTCTCATCTCTATCTATCTCAACTCACACTTTCATCTCTGTTTTGGCACTATCTTCCTTTCTCTCCCACCCTCACACACTCTCTCTCTCTTACACACTCTCTCTCTCACTCTCTCTCTCTCTCTCTCAAGGCCAAGTATTAATGGAAAGGATATCTACCTTTCATAAGAATGAACATCTCTATGTCCAAACTTCGCCTTTTCATTTAGATGATTCAATCGTAATGGTAAAGATAGCCAATTACAGTACACATTTTTTTAAATATAATTTCTATAATTCCGCGTTCATGTGTAGTTGTGTACCAGTGTTTGTTGAATAATATTACCATGTTTTCAGCTCGTGACATTTATATAAAATAGATGCATGAATAAAATTAATTGAAAAAGGGTACTGAGATTAAGATTTAAAATAAAAACAGTAATAAATTAGCCCTAAGATAAAGGAAACAAAAAGTGATAGATATATAATAGTAATAGTTATTACTGTATATTTATTTGTGTATAATAGAGGTATACTTACTGCTATATGTTATTACCTACTATATTTAATTGCAATCTAGAATTAAAGCGTGAATGTTTTGTTATTTTCTATAGTCTATATGAAAAAAGAAATCTAATCTAATCTCTCATTTATATGAATCTATTTCTCTTTCTATCTCTCTCTCTTTCAATCGCTACTCTCTCACACTTGGTTTTTTCTCTCTTTTAGTTACTAGATCTCTCTCAGTCACTAATTCTCTTTCACTTATATTTCTCTTTCTCTCTCTCTCTGAGTCTCTGTCCTAGTCACTAATATTTCTCTCACACTCTCTCACAGTAACTAGCTCTCTCTCACTTATATTACTCTCTCTATGTATTACTATTTCTTAGCACATAACATCTTGACTTGACTCTTGTCATCTCATTTCTTCACCAATCTACGAGAAACACGCACGCACGCACATGAGCACAAGCGAGCCCCCCTCACCAACTGTGCTGCTTATTGCTTCTTCTCTAAGTTCAGGGTCATTGAACCGCGCGATGAACAAGAATAAGAAGAAGAGGACAACAAAACAGAGGAAGAGGATGAGGAAGAAGTAGAAGAAGACGAAAAAGGAGAAGTAAAAGACATACGACAGGCGGTCAGTGTGAGTGTGGAGAAGAGAGAGAGAGAGAGATTGAGAAAGTGAGAAGAGAGACACTTTTCGTCAGTCAGTATTGAATAACACTAGAGCTAAACTGAATCATCTTCATTTTTATCTTCTAGTTTTGTATTCTTCTCTGAGTAATCTATTCAACATTACTCTTCTTCTTCTTCTCTTTCTTCTATTCTTATTCTTTTTCTTCTCCTCTTTCTTCTATTCTTCTTCTTCATCTCGATTTTTTGTCAAGCCTTCGTTTTTAATCATCTTTCCTATGTCGGACTCCTATGATTTTTGATAGGGTACTTGTACTCAAATCAGATTAAATTGAATTCTGGTGATTGTGAATGACTGTCATAGTCTGTCCAAGCAAAGAAGACACTCTGGCAAGATGGAAGAATGACTCAAACTCTGTCAATAATTATTTGTTTTAAAATTATCAATTTGAAACAAAAGAAACAATTCTATCTACTTCCACATTTATTATTCTTGAACAAATATCGACCAAGCTGGAGTCATTTTCCCATCTTGCCAGAGGGTCTTCTTTGCTTGGACAGACTATATGTTCTAATCTGTCAGGACAACCTGCTAGCGGTCTGCGAGGTGAACGTATCTAGTTGAGAGCGAACCCATCTTAAGAGTGGATGGTAGTGGACGGCAAACTGCCGAACGGCAAAATCAAGTCCCATAAGAACAATGTAATTTTTATCAATCTCTTGGAGCAGATAGAGCCTCTATTTATCGACAGAGTTTCACGTTCTTTATGTCATTGGAAAGAGAACGCAATTCTCCAGGATGTGACTTTTTACTTTTTCGATTTTTAGTTTATTTTAATAATAAGAGTTCAATACTTTTATAGTTGATTAATTTTACGATAATTATTAAAATAAACTAAGAATCGAAAAAGTAGAAAGTCACACCCCTGGAAAATTGAATTCTCTTTCTAATAAAAAACGTAAAATTCTGTCTATCAATGGAGGCTCTATCTGCTCCAAGAGATTGATATAAATTACATTGTTTTTATGGAACTTGATTTTGTCTTTCGGCAGTTGGCCGACTACTACTGCCCACTCTTAACCAATACGCTGTTCCAACATGGTTGTGCAATAATATCAATCATTGGACATCAGAAAAATTGAACAAGATTTGCTATATTATACAGCTTATTTACAGGGTGTTTCAGGAGGAATGTGCAATACTTCTCAGGCTGATTCCTTACACCAAGTAGACAAAAAAGTTCCATAGGACCAACCCCCAAAATCGCTTTGTTACCGAGATAACAATGGCGGAAAATTGAGATTTTTCAAAAAATATTTATTTTTCTAATTTTTTAGAGGCTTCAGTGAAGTTCCAAAATAATAAATTCCTATGTAAAATTAGCTGAGGAATTCAATGAAACCAGTTTCAAGTTTGTAACTTTGACGGTTATTGAGATAACTGGAAAAATATGCTAAAAAACGCCATATTTCAACAATAAGTGTTATAACTGGATAAAGAATCATAAAATTAAATTTTTTATCAATGGAAGTTGAAGAGAGTCGGATTCTAAAGAAAAAGTTGAATGGCGGCGATTGTGTAAATCTTACCCAAATCTCAGAAATGGCGATCAAAAATCGCAAAATTGACAAAACATAGTAATGGTGATGAATTTGTGTTTAGTAGCGATTTTGCGATTTTTGATCGCTATTTCTGAGATTTGGGTAAGATTGACACAATCGCTGCCATTCAACTTTTTCTTCAGAATCCGACTCTCTTCAACTTCCATTAATAAAAATACAAATTTATGATTCCTAATCCAGTAATAACCCTTATTGTTGAAAAATGGCGTTTTTTAGCATATTTTTCCAGTTATCTCAATAACCGTCAAAGTTACAAACTTGGAACTGGTTTCATTGAATTCCTCAGCTAATTTTACATAGGAATTTATTATTTGGAACCTCACTGAAGCCTCTAAAAAATTAGAAAAATTAATATTTTTTGAAAAATCTCAATTTTCCGCCATTGCTATCTCGGTAACAAAGCGTTTCTGGAGGTTGGTCCCATGGAACTTTTTCGTCTACTTGGTGTAAGGAATCAGCCTGAGAAGTATTGCACATTCCTCCTGAAACACCCTGTTTAATGCAAAATATAACACAAAAGTTATAGCTGACGCCAAAAGGTTAGGCGGTTTTGTATGTCTAATGTACGTAATGTTACATGCTACCTACCATCAGCTGATGTGAAGCATCTATTGTCTCTCCTCATTTTAAAACCATCATCTAGGAGGCATAGTTATATATGACAACTCTAATCTACAACATCAGCTGTTGGAGCGCACAAGGAGCAGACGAAACTGCCCAACTTTTTGGCGTCATCTCTACAGTTTCAACACATTTATTGTACATATGGGACTTATTACATATTACATATAGGACTTACTTACATATAGGACTGTAATATATTACAATTAAATATACTATTGGACTGTGCTATATTGTGCTATTGGGACTTGGGACTGTTTCATTTCTCTCGCAATAAATGAATCCATCTTTAGAAAGAAAGAATCCATCTTTTAGAAAGAGAAGATAATCAAAATGAAGATAATGTTCGAAAAACAATAAAACTATTGGAAAAGTGAATTATCATCAGTTTATAAATTATTGTGTAAACAAAAATTTCCCCCTCATGCCTCATTTAAATTTTAAAAAAATCAGTTCCGAATAAGGTTTCGTTCAGTTTTACGGCGGCCAGAAAACGCACACAGAAGCTTGAGATGAAAACAGTAATTTCCACAATCCTTTACACACCAGACTCTCGGGGCGAATCCCTTTGTGGTTCTTCTTTCTCTCCCTATTCCCTCTTTCCCTCCTTTCTTCTGTCACCTTTGAGGCTCTTCTTTCTCTCTCACCCTTTCCACCCCCTCTTCTTCACCATTCCTTTCTCTTGGACCTCTTATACAGGTGTGACAATAACGTTCTTCTATCTCCCTCTAATCTCTCTCTATCACTCCTTCTTTCTCCTCCACTTTTGTGGCTCGTCTTTCTCCCCCCTTTCCTTCACACTCTTCATCACCATTCCTTTCTCTTGGACCTTTTATACAGGGTGTGACAATAACGTGAGCTCAGTGGAAAACTTGAACAAGGCACCGTGGTGGTGGTATCATCATAATAATATAAAGCGTAGCATCCAAAAGGGATCCAAGATTAACGTTTCAACTTTACCTACGTCTGTAGTCTAGCCGAAGGCTGTGACCAAGCCTCCTAGGGCCATCCCCTTTTGTTCACATCTTCTTTATTCTTCTTCTTCTTCTTCTTCTTCTTCTTCTTCTTCTTCTTCTTTCTCTTTTCCTCCTTCTGTTTCTCTACCTACGTGTGACCCGACCTTTTTATGGGTTGACACTTGTGTGAGCTACTGGGCCGGTGTCCTGATTTATACATGGTTCCCCTTTTATCTTCTTTTCTTAGTCGAAAATGGAAGTTTTCGAGAAGGCATTTCCCTCCTCTACCTATATTGATGGTCGTCCTTATTGCTTTGGAATAATTATTGTTGTTTGATAAATTATATGAATTATATGAATCATCTTAATCGATGTGAAAGATTTTGGGGAAATTTATTGTATTTGAAAAATACGTTAATCTATGAAGGAATTGTGGATTAAAGATTTAGGAAAATCAACTGTGAGTATATTTTAAGTATTTCCATATTCTTTGGTACGAGTCGCCAGCGCTGTGGAGCTTGCTTCTTGTTAGATATCTTGCAGCATTTTCACCCTTGAATTACTGACAATAATATGTAAATAAATTGTTATTTGAGGAGGAAGATTTATTATTGGAATTAAGTAAACATTTTTGATTGAAAGTAATTGAATAAGTATTGAAAATTATACTATTATTGTATAATTTGAGTCATTGCTGTGAAAACAGTGTCACTGCCTCATCCTCATGTCATTATCATTACCTGTCAATACTGTTTTATTCAATACCTATCAATAACATTGATTGAAAAATGAATGCTGGAGAGCAATATGTTTGGAAACTTGACAACCAAGCTAATTCTAATGTTTGTTATGAGAACAGTATATCTGACACTGAAAATCAATTCGGTTGGCGAATAATTTATTCTCAGCTCTCTCAGAACAGTTGGCAATCTGTCTGAAGATTTAATCGAAACTTAAGTGACCCTAGCTATACTAATTCTCTTTCAAAGTCACCTTCAGACTGTCCTGACAGGGCTGAGCATCGATAACAGTCATTTATCAACCGTCTTAATTTTTGGAGCTAGCTATACTAAACCAATACAAATAATAAATATACAAAACCAATAAATAATATAGTAATCTACAAATTGAACATGTGAATGCGCCATTATAATCTGAGAGAAGAGTCTGGTCCACCGGAAATGGCTCCTTTCTGAATCATGACCATCATCATCTTTTTCTTCTCTTCTTCTTCTTCTTCTTCTTCTTCTTCTTCTTCTTCTTCTTCTTCTTCTTCTTCTTCCACCGAGGAGGATTTCTTGGAATCGGTACCTGTCTACTTTGAAGCCACAGCCTCAACAGGTAGACGCGGTAAAAGGGCGCGAAATAGATTTGGCAACAACGCTTCTCCTCTTATTCGTTGTGTAGCAGGTCTATATTTGTTTCTCTATAAAGCAGGCGATCTCCAATTGAAAAACAGGTTAAAGATAAACAAACCTTTAGGCCGAGTTGAATAGAAAAGGATAAGATGGATGAAGGATGTACAAAGTTGAGAAGCAGAGAAAGAGAAATGAAGAGGAAATACGAAATGGGAATAGAAAATTGGATATAAGAAGTGGGAATAAAAGGATTAAAGAATGAAGAAATGGAAAAGGTGAGAGGAGTAGAAAAGGAGAAGAAATTTTGAGATGAAAATTATATATAATTTAATAATAATTAAAAAATTAAAAATTAAAAAATATATAATTATATATATAACATCGGTAATAGAAAGTAAGAACACGAAAAGGAGGGAATTGATAGAGTAGAGAAGAAGAAAATTTGAGAAAAGAATTGGTAGAAATGAAAAGGAAGTGAAGATGATAAGGGGATACAAGAGGAGAAGGGAATGAACATGACAAGGAAAGAAGAACACTGTTAGAAGATGGGAGGGAAAATTAGGAAAGAGTAAAAATGGGAAACAGGGAAGAAAGTATGGAAAAAAGAGAATAATGATGGATATTTTTAATTTTTTTTCAAATTAATTTCGTATTAAATTTTTATTTGTTTTCAATGATAACTCTACAGATCTATTAATTGTATTGAGCAAAGCATAGAGTTGAAGTGCTTGGTGTACAGTGGTTACATCTAAATGATAGGAAGAATAGAGAGAAAAAGAAGAGGGAAGAAGAAAAATAACAATAATAAGAATAAGGAGGAGGAGGAGGAGAAGAATAAGTTGAAGTAGAAGAAGAACAACAACAAAAAGAGTAAGGAGAAGAATAAGTAGAAGGAGAAGAAGGAAAAGTTGATGATGAAGGAGAAGAAAAAGAAAAATAGAGTATGGTAGGAGAAGGATATGAAGAAAACGGAAGAAGAAGAAGAAGAAGAAGATGATGAAAAAGAAGATGAAGAAGAAGAATAAGAAGAACAAGAACAAGAAGAAGAGAGTAAATAAAATAGAGAAGCAGAAAGAAGAAGACGAACTAGAGTTGAAGCCGTGATTGTCCACTTTGAGCTGAGCTGAAAGCTGTGGCCTGAGGTGCTAAGCTGCTCTTGGCTGCCATCCTACAGTTGAGAAGACCCTTCATCCAGATACACTTTACATAGAACCGGAGTGTCTTCTCATCTTGCACGGACCGTATCAGCTGTTGGGCCCGATGCTGGTAACCTGTTGATCATGGGCGGAGTGGGGGGGTCTTCGTTAGTGGGGAGGGGGCGATGTTGCCAAACTTATCACCTGTGAACTGTGATTTCTGAGTTGTATTCACTACCACTCTGGTCGAGAAGAGAAGACACTCCAACAAGACGGCAAAACGACTCCAGCTCGGTCAATAATGGTTCAAAAATTATTATTTGGTCTCAAATTGTAGATCAGAAAGTTTTCTACATTTTGAGACTAAATTCATAATGTTTGAACCAATATTGACCGAGCTGTAGTCATTTTCCCATCTTGCCAGAATGTCTTCCCTGCTCCATCAGACTATACCACTCAACCAGCTATACTACAGCTACCGGAATACGGACTATGGTCTGCCCAAGCAAAGAAGACCCTCTGGCAAGATGGGATAATGACTCAAGCTCGGTCAATATTGGTTCAAATATTATCAATTCGATCTTAAATTGTAGGAAACAATTTGATCTACTCTTAAGACGTTAATAATAATTCTTGAACAAATATTGATCAAGCTGGAGTCATATTCCCATCTTGCCAGAGGCTCTTCTTTGCTTGGACAGACTATACAGCCGACCAACAAAACTGTCGTCAATCATCAGCTCTGTTAGAACAGTCGGTGAGCGGTCTGCAATGGCGAATCAAATCGAGAAGGACCTCGGCTGAACCCTTCCGCTCTTGAAGACCGCTTACAGAGTGCCCTGACAGAGCTAAACTTTTAAAACAGATATCAGCCAACCGCCACTTTTTTTGGCTCCTACTATAACAGCATCTCTCATCGCACTTTACCTGGCCAAATGGTCGCCTCGACTTCATTCAATTATTAGGGACAAGAGAAAGATATATTAAAGAGTTAAGAGTCCTCAGCTAAACAATAAATGTCTCACAGATAATACTCTGTAATTGACAGCTGATGTAAAGCATCTATTGTCTCATCATCTATTTAAATATCAGCTGTTGGAGCGCACAATGAGCAGACGAAACTGCCCAACTTTTTTGAGACAGCTAAAATATTTCTATCTCTCTTTCACTTTCTCTCACCCATAATCCACACCATTATCATCTTACTCTCACCAACTCCTTGATATTTTTTATATTTACCACCTTGATAATCCTTGATATTTCTCACGAAAGAGCAGTTGTGTTGTCTGGTCAAGCAAAGATAACATTTTGGCAAGATAGGAGAATGACTCCAGCGCGGTCAGTATTGGTTCAAAAATCATAAATTCGGTCTCACATTGTAGAAAACATTCTGCTCTACAATTTGAGACCAAATTTATCATGTTTGAACAATATTGACCGAGCTGGAGTCATTTCCCAATCTGTCCAGAATGTCTTCTTTGCTCGACCAGACTATATAAATACAGTACTATCGTCTCACTCTCGCCAACTTCTTGATATTCTGCACCACTATTGAAAGAGCTTGTATGCACGACGACCCATTCTACATCTACAGCTGACTGCACGTGAGTGTGCATACGTACACTGAGTGCATGCTATTTTAAATTTAAACCGGTCTTGCGCATGCGTGTGAGAGTGAACGATGACTCATCTGGCCTCACCCGTTACCCCCCCAAACTAAGTTCCCCTTTCCCCCTACAACCATGTACTGAACTATAGCAGTGAATATAAAGTATATCTACATATTCTTTGACTATAGTCAAGTTCCCCCTTTCCCCACACCTATCTCAAACAGTGAACTATAGCCAAGTTCCCCTCTTTCCCCTCACGACTGTAGTCTGTCCAAGCAAAGAAGACATTCTGGCGAGATGGGAAAATGACTCCAGCTCGGTCAATATTAATTCAAAGATTGTAAATTTGGTCTCAAATTGTAGAGCCGAAGGTTTTCTACAATTTGAGATCAAATTTGCAATTTTGGAAGCGATATTGACCGAGCTGGAGTCATTTTCCCATCTTGCCAGAATGTCTCCTTTGCTTGGACACTATACTATCAACAGTAATCACCTAGTCTTTCAGTTTCTCTAATATTACCGCAAGCTCTGTCGCGGTTACAGCTGCGATTATAGCACCTTCTTACTTCTTTCTCTTCTACAATTCTTGTCCTTAATTTTATCAAATTTATCCTTTCAATTCTTATCATCATTTTCAATCCTCTTCTACTTTCTTATCACCTTCTTCCAGTTACCCAGTATTCTAGTTTCTCTACTTTTCAAGTATTACTGTTGTCCAGTAGTACTACTGTCTGACACGGTTCAATCATTTTCTCACTTCTCAAATTCATATCCTAATTTTTCTTTCAATTATTATCCTCTTTTTCAGTTGTCTTCTACTTTTCTTCCAGTAATCACCTTTTTTTCTACATTATGTTAATCTTCTTTCCATCTATTACTGTTGAATGATCTGTCACGGTTACAACAGGAATAAAGGGATCTATCATTTTCTCACTTCTTCAATTATTCTTATCCGTATTTTTCTCAATTTTCTTTTAATCCTTATCCTCATTTCCAACTCTTTTTCACTTTTTCAACACATTCTTCCAACTACCACCTATAGTCCATTCACGATGGCTTGAGACGAGATAAACAAAAGCTCTGCGTGTGTGTGTGTTTGACTGGAGTGGTTTCGCTTTAGCCATGACATAAACAAGTCACAGCAATGCCGAAATCCCGAATTTTGTTGTAGGCAATTCAGAATAAGTATCTCTAAGTAATCTTTCTTATAGGTACACATTGTGAAATTGTTTCAGTTGTCTCTCGACTGCATGACCTAAAATGAACAAACAATTATAGTAAAAGTTTTTCTCTCAATGCTTTGGTTACAGTCCCGACAACAAAATTCGGGGTTTTGGCATTGCTGTGACTTGTTTATGTCGTGGCTAAAGCGAAGCCACTCCAGTCGAACTCACACACACGCAGAGCTTCTGTTTATCTCGTCTCAAGCCATCGTGAATGGACTATAGTCTTCTAGTTCTCTACTCCTAGTTTTCAACTGTTTATACTTTATCTCATTAACTGATCTGTTAACAGATCTTTATCTGTTTAACTGATTTATACTTTATCTCAATTCTATTTTACTTTTCTTCCACTTCCTCAGTTTTTCTCCAGCACCATTTTTATGTTTATTTATTTATTTAGCATACAAAACATACATATAAGTGCACAAGGATATGAAATCCCATAAATTGCCCTCTTAACACAAGGAAAGGAAAACATGAGCAACAGTTATTGATCAAGCAAGCACACAATAAGTAAACATAAGAGATTAGAATAAAAAGACAAGAGACAAGAAATAATGAAGTAACATAAAATTAGACTATAAGAATAAGTAAGACAAAAGTATAATAAATAGGTGAATGATGTAACAGCATTTATGGGGAAATAATCTGGGTTTGATGATATGGATAACAGGATAATATATCTTTTCCAATATGTTTGAATCCCTTGTTTTACGTAGAAAGCCTACTTACAGCAATTATATTGTTAGTTTGATAACAAGTAGTAATCCACATTCCATGATACTGAAGTGTAGTAAATGTAATTATGTAGTAAATGTAATTAAGTAGTAAAGCATAGTCTGTCAGAGCAAAGAACGCCATCTGGCAAGATGAGAAAATGACTCCAGCTCGGTCAATATTTGTTCAAAAAATATTGTTTTGGTCTCAAATTGTAGATCAGAATGTTTCTCACGATTGAGACCAAATTAATAATTTTCGAACAAATATTGACCGAGCTGGAGTCATTATCTCATCTTGCCAGAGGGTCTTCTTTGCTTGGACAGAATATACACTTCCAATCAAATTATACCTTCTTATTTCTACAATTTATTCCTATTTTCAGCTTCATCTTCTCAAAAATCAGTGTCACCCTTCAATATCACGAACATTCGCTGTTGGATAATTCATTGAACGGATTCTCTATCAAATATAACTTCTAAAAGCCGAATACGACGAGCCAACACAATAATTTCAATTCGATAAAATTGAATTACTGTACAAGCTATTCGAGATTGCGTTCAAAGTTGAACAACATAAAATTGAAACTCAACTCCACCAAAGCGGAAAGTGATGATGGAGGGGAAGGGGATGATTGAGAGGATGGAGAGGAGGAGGAGGAGGAGGAGGAGGAGGAGGAGGAGGAGGATCAATGGATCCACCTGTTGCATTTTCCCCAGCTACAATCCTCCGAGTATCATCACCATTACATCAAGTATATTCCCGTATTATAGGGATCAGACACACAATTCATTGACAAAAATCAATTTTCGAAGAGATTTTATTCAACGTTTACAACTGCAAATAGTTAGTTACTAAGGAAGCATACTACTTTGCATTTGAAAATTACTATAAATAGTCGAAACATGTTATTGAAGAATACTGTGATTATTATTATAAAAAAACAGTGATAAGAGTAGCCCTGAGATAAAAGAAACACTAAGTATACTACTGTATAGTAAGTACAAAAATACTTCACTGATGATTTTATGTTTACAAGTCGAAGTCGGAGTTGAATAGAGTAAAAATTATTCTAATTATAGCTGAAGCCAAAACGTTAGGCGGTTTCCAAGGTTTGATTTTTCAAAGCTAAGTTTAAACTGGCGACGTTTGGACAGTAATGTTCACTCCAACACTTAACCACGTTAACAATAATTGCAGTTAACAATGAATTAAAAGTTAACAATTCGATAACCATTGAAACTTTTTACAACATCAACATCAACTTAGAAACCTCTCGTTTATGCACAAAGATTAAAAAATAATCGAACGCGTTAAAAACATCCTCATTCGCATTAGCTATAGCCGGTTAGAGCGGAGAAGGCATTCTGGAAAGATTCGAAAATGACTACAGCTCAGTCAATATTGGTTCGAAAATTATAAATTTAAATTCTAATTGTAGAAAACGTTCAGCTCTACAATTTGAAAGCCAAATTTATAATTTTTGAACCAATATTGACCGAGCTAAGTAATTTTCCCATCTTGCAATAATGTCTTCTTTGCTTGGGCAGACTTTGTATAGTATAGTATAGATTGCTTTTTTTATTTTGAATGTTAATCACAGTAGCCTTCATCAATTATTTTTATTTATTTTAATTGAAAAAAGGTACTGTTTGAATGTTAATCACAGTACCCATTTTCAATTATTTTCATTCATTTTAATTGAAAAAGGGTACTGTGATTCACATTTAAAATAAAAAACAGTAAGAAATTAGCCCTAAGATAAAAAAAACATTAAAGCTTGCTTGTATAGTATTTAACCATTCCATATCCATTGAATCTTTTCCAGGCTTTAAAACTGCAACATCAACTTGAAAACCCCTCTAAAATGCACAAAAATTCAACAAATAATCGTACATAAGAATGCGTTGTAAACAAAAACATCCCCATTTGCCTTAGTTACTTTGCAGAGCACCCTCCTTTTCAGATTCAGGGGTTGTGGGGTGTTGTATTGTATAGTAGCCGCTCAATCAATTCAATTGAGTTTGATTATCACAAACGGATGGACGAGTAATTGATGTCTACATATTATCAATAAACGCATTGGGGAGGGGGAGAGGGGAGTCTGGGAAGAAGGGGGATGATTTAGGAAGATAGGGGAGGGGGGAGCCGTACCTAATTTCGCAAAACATACTGTGACTGACTGTAGGTTACTATTGGCGTTGCAACGCTATAATATATGTATAGTCTGTCCAAGCAAAGAAGACCCTCTGGCAAGATGGGAAAATGACTCCAGCTCGATCAACATTGGTTCAAAACTTAAAAATTTGGTCTCAAATTATAGGAAGCATTCTATTCTACAATTTTAGTAATTTTTGAAGAAATATTGACCGAGGTGGAATCATCTTCCCATCTTGCCAGAGTGTCTTCTTTGCTTGAACAGACTATACCAAGGCACGTGTGATATTAGCCAAGCATGTATGCACACATTCATATGAGAACAAGAATTGGAGCAAAGCTATTGCATGTATGCTCTATGCATGAGGTTGTATGCACTATGTATGCGAATGTCCTATGTATGTTTATTAGTCTGGCTTAATCTTGACCAGTGTATATGAGGAATGATTAGTCTTGATATTATGAACGTTTGAATGGAATCTTGAGAGGAATCTCAACAAAGTCTCGGCATTTGCTTCCGACGCTATTTTTCAACCAATCGTTACGCAAATGGTATAGTCTGACCAAGCAAAGAAAAGCCTCTGACAAGATGAGAAAATGACTCCAGCTCGGTCGATATTGGTTCGAAAATTATTGATTTGGTCTCAATTGTAGGGAACATTCTGTTCTACAACTTCAGACCAAATCAATAATTTTTGAACCAATATTGAACGAGCTGGAGTCATTTTCTCATCTTGTCAGAGGCTCTTCTTTGCTTGGTCAGACTATACCTAAATGTTCAGGAAGATCTCTAGAACGTGCGAATAACCTTGAAATTCGATTTACAAATCATATAAGTCGATGAACATGGAGAAAATTTTAGTTTTTGACACTCAATAACAAAAAATTGAAAACCCCAGGGAGTAGCCAGTTATCAACTTTTTTTTTTGAGGGTGATGCCCACATGGGCTCTTGGGCCTGTGCGTGGGTAATGGGAAGGATGATGATGAGAGATGAATGGACCTACTGCTTTAGGTGGGTTCCGAACCACCGGGAAACGATTTTGAGGCTCATGAATTGAATTCAGAGGAACCGGTCACCGTTACTACAGTGGTGGTAGAGGCACGTCGCTTATCTAATCTCACCGATTAGACGCTCTCTACCACTGGCAATATCATTATTAGTTGTTATAATACTATTGTATTGATTGTTATGATTTGAATTATTGATTGTTATATTCAGCTTGTGAGAAGGTACTAAAAGTACTTATTGAGTATAGTCTATCCAAGCAAAGAAGACATTCTGGCAAAATGGGAAAATGATTCCACCTCGATCAATATTGGTTCAAAAATTACAAAACATTCTGCATTACAATTTGAGACCAAATGTATAATTTTTTAACCAATATTGATCAAGCTGGAGTCATTTTCCCATCTTGCCAGAATGTCTTCTTTGCTTGGAAATTGGACACACTATAGGACTGAAGTATAGTTAAAGTTGTGAGTTCTGTACAACAACATTCAATGCATTTCTAGTCAAATGCTACAATTCCGCAATAATCTTGAGACTTCCAGAAAAAATTTCAAAACAAATTTTGTTGAAACAACTTTTCCTACTAAAGTACGACAATTTTGGCACAATTTTCACTCGCCAAATTTTTTCCATTTCCCACTTAACACGCATAATATCACGTCTCCTTTCCTCCTCATTTCTGTCTGTCGTCGCTCCAAATTAATATAACCGCGGCAAAGACTAAATACCCCCCCCCCTCCAACCCTGGACGCGCGTCTTGTGCCTATTATTTGTTCCGACCACCCCTCTTTTAACCCCCCCCCCATCAACAAATTTCACTAAGGGTAGTGTTTTCATTGTTGTCTCTTCTCCATTGTCACGCACGCTTCTATAGTCTGTCCAAACAAGGAAGACATTCTGACAAGATGGGAAAATTACTCCAGCTCGGTCGATATTGGTTCAAAAATTTTAAATTTTATCTCAAATTGTAGAAAACATTCTGCTCTACAAGTTGAGACCAAATTCATCATTTTTGAATAAATATTGATTGAATTGGAATCATTTTCCCATCTTGCCAGAGGCTCTTCTTTGCTTGGACAGACTATACAATAGCAGGCGCCAACAAAACTGGCGGTTGGTGAATGATTGTAACTGAAGCCCAGCTCTGTTAGGACAGTCGGCGAGCCGTCTTCACGACGTTAACCAATCAAGTAACACCTCAGCTAAACCATTCGCCCACATAGACCGCTTTCAGACTGCCCTGACAGAGCTGAGAATTGTTCTAGGACGTTCAACAACAGCCTACTCCTTTGGTAAATACTGTACGAATGGTCGTCGCATGTTCTAGAGCGGGTGGGGAGTGGTGGGGGGAAGAAGTTTAGTGAATTTATTCGTGTCGCTTGACTCCCCCCACCCCCTAACCATCTCACACCCTTATCACTGGATGTATTAACGTTTTGTCACCCTCTCAACCCCCTCCCCCAAAAAACGCTCTTTGTCTTACCATCGTGGACGCTGCGAGGTCGTTATATACCAACCACCCCTAACTTCACCCTCGCCACGCTTGTCCGCATTTTATAAGCTGTAAATTCAGCTGGCTCCACTAAGGGGGTGAGTGCAGTCTGTCCAAGCAAAGAAGACATTCTGACAAGATGGGAAAATGACTACATCTCCGTCAATATTCGTTCAAAAATTATTAATTTGATCTAAAAATGTAGATCAAAATGTTCCCTACAATTTGCAACCAAATTTGCAATCTTTGAGTCAACATTGACCGAGCTGAAGTCATTCCCCCATCTTGCCAAAGTGTCTTCTTTCCTTGGATAGACCTTTCGAATCCAACCCCTCCATCTATCCATCTCGCCCTCTATTATTATTCCGGGGGGGTGCAACCACCCCCTTCGAAGTTGGACGGGCAGTTCTAGGGGTAGTTTGGCCTGGTATGCGAGTTTTAATATCGCTTACAGCTTCGTCGAAGTCACCCCCACCACCCAACTACCCCCCACACAGTGAGATACGCTCTCTAATCCAGGGGACCCTCCGACGGTGAAGGGGGGTGATTGAGGAGTGGGTGGGGCAAGCGCTTTTCTCGCTTGCATTCGCCTTGATTATTATCGTTTAGTCCGAAGCGTCATTGATGACGTTGTAGGGGTGGTAAGAAGAAAGGGAGAGACAAAATATATGAATGGCAAAAGAGAGAGGATGATTGAGGGGGTGTGAGGGTGGAGGAGTAGAAAGATAGACTGATAAAATTAGGAAATTGTAGGAGTGTGCCGTTTACATCCTACAGTTATCTGCACTAGGTTCCGTAACGTTCCAAGCAGTACAAAAATTGTAAAAAAATTGAATAATTCCTAAAAACTCTTTAAAGAAATTAGATAGTTATAGTCTCCGTACCGTTCCAAGAAGTACAAAAATTGTAAAAAAATTGAATAATTCGTAAAAACTCTTTAAAGAAATTAGATAGTTATAGTCTGTCCAAGCAAAGAAGACCCTCTGGCAACATGACAAAATGACTCCAGCTCGGTCAATATAGGTTCAAAAATGATCAATTTGGTCTAAAATCATAGATCAGAATGTTTCCTACCACATAAATAATTTTTGAACCAATATTGACCGAGCTGGAATCATTTTCTCATCTTGCCAGTGGATCTTCTTTGCTTGGACTGACTTTACTTGAGCTGTATATCCACGGTTCTATTCCCTTTTAAATTGATATTATCAGCCTTTTATCGTTGCGTATCGTTCCGAAGCGCAAAAATAAGGATATAAATACAAAGACTTCGGCTAAAATGATAAAAAATTAGATAGTTACTTCAGCTGTGTATCCACGGTTCTATTTCCTTTCAAAATTGGTTTACTATAAGGTACTTCGTTTACTATTGGTTTACACATTATAGTCCTCAATCTCCTGAATTTCAAGATGTAGTCCTGAATGAGAAGGAAGGTTTTTTCCTCTTCAAAATATGAGTTCTCAATCCCAACCCTCAATGCACAAGAAATTATGGATTTATAATTATTCAAAATTATATAATAATTACATGATAATGATAATTAAAATATAATAATTGAATAAGAGTAATATTTACTTCACTATAAAGGATTAATCCATGCTTTAATTATAAAATGAGTGGTGTTAAGAAGTACCCTGAATATTTCTTACGGAACATTCTTCTATCTATTTCGTATGTTATTGCAACTTTTAATTAATCTCCAACTATTGTGTTTCCTGTTTGAATCGCCATTTTGTAACGTTTGTAATTTGTATGAACCGCTAATCGGGGAGGAGCTTGTCTTGGCCAATGGCAGTCGTTCACTGTGATTGGTTCAAGCGTCTACCAATAGCAGTGCTAGACCGTTAGTATGAACACTACTTCTCTCTAATTTTATTAGTTTCAGTTCACCAGAAATTGATAATGGTGTAGCAACCAAACCGGTATCTCGATTTTCTAATTAATCTGTGGTTTGGAAATATCTTGTCTATTACTTTAATATTTTCATTCAATTAATTCAAGTAGTAGCTGATAATAAAACAGAAGCTGGGGGTTATGGGATGTGTTCCTGCAGAATAAAGTAGAGAAAATAGAAGCAAGAATTGAAGAGAAACCAGCGTATGATAATAAAGGAGAAAGAAGGAAAAACGAAAAAATAAATAAAATAAAATGAGAAAGTAAGACAATAAAACAATAAAGCCAAATTTCTGGAGGTTAAAACAGGGAAAAACAACGACTACTGGTTAGAGTAAGAGAAAGAAGCAGAGAGAGAGAGAGAGAGAGAGAGTGAGAGAGAGAGTGAGAGAGAGAGAGAAAGAGAGTGAGAGAGAGATATTAAGAGAGAGAGAGAGAGAAAGCCCTCATGATTTTCGAGGGGAGTTATTTCAATGTGTTCCGCTCCCCTCTATATTGTCAAGCAAGGGTGTAATTTCATAATATAATATCCTGTGTAATTTTTCCGCCTTTTTATGGTGTGCTAATTTCTTTTTCCTCTTTTCTCTTCTATTTCCTCTTTCATCCCCACTTTTACACTCTACAATACTGTTCTTTCCCTAACTTATTTATGAGTGCGATTCTTTTTTCTGCCTTTATTTTCGATTTTCGTTTTTTTTCAATAAAGCACGGGTACAAAAATAGTTGGTCTTTATTAACTGACATTGAAATGAACAACATTTAGTTAATGATTGGACGTTTTCATTCATTTTCAAAATGAAAAAAATATTAATAATTCTAGTGGTCTATCGTGAGATGTCTTATAATGTTCGTTCAATCAATTTTTATTAACAAATTATTTTGAAGACATTTCCCCTCTTAAAATCTTAATTCGATTATGTCTAATTGCTAAACAAATTAATATCATCCTAATATTTTATTCATATTACAGTTTTCCAAACATATCATTCCATTTTCCTTATTGACAAAATATTTCATAGAATAACAGGGATTGGTTTCTCTTCAATGTTTATTCAATAATTCATTTACAGAAGAAATATTAGTAGGCAAACAGGTAAAAACCCAAACCCAATAGGTTCTACAACCTATTGAATATAGAAATTCCTTCTAATGTTATAAAACAAGTTGAGAATGCAATGAAATTGATTAATACTAGTTCTACTTTAAACTTGATCAATTGAGGATCAATTACATGAGAATCGAGAAAATAATGAAAATGTCACATTTTGCCATCTTCTAGAAACGAAATGATGATAAAAAATGGGAAATTTTGAAAAATACAAATTCTTTAAACTTGGAATTTGATCAATAGTGAATCAATTGAGTAAGACTCGAGAAAATATGGAAATTAGCATATTTTGCTATATTCTTGAAACGAAAAATTATTGAAAATAGAGAAAGAATTATTCAAATTGGGAAAATAATTATGATCAATCCGGAATATTTACCTTACCGAGGCCGGAAACAGTAATCACTCCGAATAATTGAATTACCTGTAAAAACAATAAAATTATATTAGAACTCATACAAAAGTACAAAATTACAAAGTAAACATGTAAAATAATAAATTTACTAACTAAATAAATTATTCAATGGAAACATCGCCAATCTCGCCCATCATCTCTGAATGTAATGTGTTATAAATAACAGTTAACAATTGATCAACTTGATAAAAACATGCAAAGTGATTCAACAACTTAATCATATTTGTAATAAAAACATCGCCTATTTTATTCCTCCCCAACACAAAATTCGTATTCAATAACCCAAAAAAACAACCCCTATTTTCGACACAGTATTAGTTTACAAGTAAATCACTGTATCGAATCGCATCAACGAATTAAAAAACAAACGAATAAAAAAATTGGCAAACAACAACACAGTTTTTCATTAGCCAATCAGAGAAGTGTGTTTCGCGAAAACTGATACTGAGAGGTTTATAGCCTATACAACACAAATGAAGGGCTACTAAAGTCTGTGCAAACAAAGAAGACATTCTGGCAAGATGGGAAAATGACTCCAGCTCGGTCAATATTGTTTCAAATATTATAAATTTGGTCTCAAATTGTAGATCAGAATGTTTTCTACAATTTGAGACCAAATTTATAATTTTTGAATCAATATTGATTGAGCTGGAGTCATTTTCCCATCTTGCTAGAATGTCTTCTTCATACATAGGCGGCTGATGGATATGAAGTCAATTTTCAACTGTTTGTATTACAATCGGGAGGGACAGCGAAAGAGTAAGAGAAAAAAATAAAGAGAAGAAAAAATAGAGATAAAAAGAGAGAGAAAGAGAGGGCGAGGAGAGAAAAAAGAGATCAAAATGTTTTGGTCAAACGAGCCCGCGGTTTAGTAGTTGAAAAAAACGCCACCGCGGTCCAACCGCTTTTGTACAGCATGTTTTTGTATGGGGGAGTTCACACACAAACACAGAATGTGTATCATGTTATTGTATCAGCGTATACACACAGAAACACCAGACTGTGTTGTGTGTATTCTTATTGGGGCATTCACACACAGATACAGGAGTGTTGCAGGTTTTTGTATCGGGGTGTTCACACAGACATCAGAATGTGTAGTGTGTATTCTTATTGGGGCATTCACACAGAGTCACTAGAGAGTGTTGCGTGTTATTGTATTAGGGCATTCACACAGAGCCAGTACAGAGTGTTGCATGTTGTTGTATTTGAGCTTTCACACACAGTATAATGTTTTTATATGAAGGCTTTCACACAGAATCAACACAGTGTCCAGTCCGTTCAAAATCCACTTCATAATATCACATAGCCATCGGCAAAGAGGTGGGTTTTTTTGGCAATTTGTCGTATGACTCTAGTGGTTGTACTGTAGTGTTACTCTGGTCACATAAACGAAGTGGTCATGCAATTTAGTTGAGGATTTTTTATCGTTGAGCAGCTCATGAAAAAGTTACACCTCGAAAGTAGGGTATGAACTTTGACCTCTACAAATTAATGATTGTGTGAATAAGAGAAACTAAAATTTATTCTCAAAAATACTCCCTTAGCCAACTAAATAATTTATAATTACATTTTAATTAATTTTTGATTTATTTTGCTATTTAATTTTATTCAAATTAAATTTAATTTTAAGATTAATATTTAAAATAGAATGAAGCAAATACACAGTTAACAATCAATCGATATTTTAACAAACATAATAGTTTTATTACTCGCTGGGAATTATGTTTGCTGTTCAACTCGCCATTTTGTAACATTTGTAAGAACTGCTTAATGGGGAGGAGCTTGTCTAGGCCAATGGCAGACGTTCACTGTGATTGGTTCAAGCAACTACCAATAGCAGTGATTAACCGTTAGTATCAATAATGTTGATATTTACTTCAAGATTGTTTACCAGAGATTGATAATGATGTAGCAACCGAAACCGGTATCTCGATTTTTTAATAAATATGTGGTATGAAAATATCTTGTCTTTTCATTTAACATAATAATAATTTGAAAGCCTCCTACAAAGAATACTTTCCCCTCTCTACCATTGGCGGCATGTGCCCACGAAACAGGTGAAGTGCTGTACAGTAAAAGATACAGGCACTTAACCTGTTTCGTGGGTGCGAGCCGCCAGTGGTCTCTACAGAAATAGAAACAACTGTGATCTTTGTTAATTCTCTAAAAAAATTGTTATAGTCTAGAACAATTCCTCAACATTAATAATTAATTATTAAGCTGATAAAATAGAAAACGCATAACATCTAAGCAAATACACGGTTATTACCAATTAAAAATTTTCTTTACAAAGACAATATTAATTTTATTTTTCCACTACAAAAATTATACTATAAACCCTTCCACCCAACTTCAAGGCAAACGTCCACCACAGGTTATAACCACGAAAGGGACTGAGGCCAGTACAGTCTGTCCAAGCAAAGAAGACATTCTGGCAAGATGGGAAAATGATTCCATCTCGTTCAATATCGGTTCAAAAATGTTAAATTTGGTTTCAAATTATAGGAAACATTCTGATCTACAATTTGAGACAAAATTAATCATTTTTGAACCAATATTGACAGAGCTGGACTCATTTTTCCATCCTGCCAGAATGTCTTCCTTGCTTGGACAGACTGTAGTAGATTTTTCACCCCAAACTTAAAACAAAATAAAACTTGTGTGTTTTAGGCTTGATGGGGAGGGGGGGGGTGGTTGGTTTAGGAGGTACTCAGAATAAGTAGGAATGCAAAGAATTGAGAAAAGCAGGTATGCAGCTCAGGAATGCACGCTGGTCATTCTTGTACCACCCCTCTTCACCCCCCACCATGGTCCAACCTCGCTTTGCTTATATTAGTTAGCCTCATGAATACAAGCTAATAATATAGGCTAAATTAATGCATAATTCAGCCCTCAGTATATGGAGAGCCACTGCCTGGCCTATCGACATCAGTGGCTACTACTAGTCAATATAATAATCAAACAGCAGAGCACATAACTACCTCACTCTCTCTCTCTCTCACACACACTTCTTCGCTTATCCCCTCTCTCTTACTCTCTTCATTTATCTGACATTCCCCTATCCTATCTAAATCACACTTTATTCTACTTCATCTTCATCATTTTTCAAATACTTTCTCTCTCCGTCTCTTATTTCCTTTCTCTCTCTCTCTCTCCCAATTTCATAGAGTAAAATTCATTAAATCAATTTTCAGTCGAATCCATCTATCAGTAAAAAATTTGTTACGGTTGAGTGTTAATGGGAGGGATATCCTTGCATATCCTTCTCCAAGAATGGACATCTTTGTCCAAACTCCGCCATTTCATGTAGATACACCACAATCATATTATAACAGTAAGAATATTGAATCCTATATGTCTGTAATTTAGCAAGTACCTTGTATATGTATTTCTTATTTGTACCAATCGTGTAATTAGATTTATGCTCAATTTTCAGAATCTAGGATTTAAGATCGTAAATGCTGTACTCTACTTGAATAAAGTGAATAATCTAATCTAATCTAATCTCTCTCTATCCATATCTCTCTTTTACTGTATTCCTATCCTCTCTCCTTATGCTTGAGTGTTAATGACAGGCATGTTCTTGAGCATTCCTCTCCAAGAATGGACATCTATATTTTCAAACTCCGCCTTGTTATGTGGTTACAGCATCAGTTACATACCGTTAACATAATTTTAAAATCCTAAATCTTAAATTTAGTTTCCATAGTTTATACTTAGTAAATAAAACAAGTAATGTAATTATTATCATTTTTAATTCGCATAATATAGGATTTGAGCCGATGTATTTAGTAATCTACATGAATAAAGTGAATGAATCTGAATCCTCATGTCAAATTATTGGATATCATTTCCCATAAATGGTCATTCAAATTTTCAATTTTTGCCGTTCTATGAAAATACAATCATTGTATTGGTCTGTACAAGCAAACAAAACAATCAGGAAAAATGAGAAAATGACCCTAGATAGGTAAATATTGATTTCAGAAAATTATAAATCTGTTCTTAAACTGTAGATCAGAATGTTTCCTAGTGTTAATTTTAGACAACACTTAGTTATTCTCATGGTACAGGATTAAAGCCGATAAATTGTATTATGTAATCCACATAAATAAAGTGAATGGATCTGAATCTCTTTTTTTCTCACATTTGCCACTAGTGTTGTTGATAACAATAATTGATAATTATTGATTCGTATAGCAAACTAATTGAATTAGTTCCAAGTGTTAACGGCTTGAACACCCATCCAGTAGCAGTCCCGACAGCTCGTGACTCAACTACACGTTTTCCCATCGGCTGCATTCACTTTTCAAGCCTAGTACAACCATTGACTATGTTTATAACTTATAAACATAGTCAATGGTGCAACTAAATAAATCTGGGCAGTGAACCAAAGGCTCCATACTAAGACTCGACACAACCACTGCACGACACACCAAATGTACGACACGACATAACAAATATATGACCATTACAAAGGTGAAAGCCCAATTCCTTCCACAATTAATTCATAGATGTCCAACAGCTATACTCAGAACATATCTCAGACAACATTTCCAACAGTCTAGTCGATTAAAGAAGACATTCTGGCAAGATAGGAAAATGACTTCAGCTTGCTCAATACTGGTCCAAAAGCTATAAATTTAGTCTAAAATTGTAGGAAACATTCTGCTCTACAATTTAAGACTAAATTGATAATTTTTGAACCAATATTAACCGAGCTGGAGTAAATTTTCCAACTTACCAGGATGTCTTCTTTGCTCGACCAGACTATAACTAATAGCAGTACCATTCTATGTCCATTCTCTATTCTCCAACTATCCATTCTCCAACCAGTCTAATTGATCTCAATGCCATTCTCAATGTTCACACTTGGTCGATTTTTGCTTGCTACTCAGCATGCGTTTTCAGCAGAAAGTTGTGTAGTACACAAAAGACTATTCGTGTTGTCGTTTTGGTCGACGATATCTGGTCGATTTTTGTACTGCACAGCATGCTATTTTAAGCAGTAAGCTACATATCACACAATAGTCTATTCGTGTGGTCGTTATGATCGAAACAATCTGGTTGATTTTTGTATTGAACAGCATGTAATTTCAAGCAGTAATCTGGTAGCACACATGATACCATTCGAGTAGTCTTGGTCGATTTTTGTACTGCACAGCATGATATCAATACTCACTGATATGTAGCATATTTTGCAGCACACAAAGTCGACCAATGTGGACGTGAGGAATGAGACTGCAAAGCAAGTCGACTAGTTATACAATCGCTTGATAAGTTACTAAGTCTAGTCTGGTCGAGCAAAGAAAGCATTCTGGAAAGATGGGAAAATGACTCCAGCTCACTCAATACTGGTTCGAGAATTATGAATTTGGTCTCAAATTGTAGAGCAGAATATTTTCTACAATTTCAGACCATATTTATAATCTTTGAACCAATATTGACCGAGATGGAGTAATTTTCCCATCTTGCCGGAATGTCTTCTTTGCTCGACCAGACTATAACAAGGCGCAAGTTGTAGACTACTTGTCAAGTTACTATGTTGTAGGTCGACGTCCAGGTACAGTAAATTGAAAACTAACTGAATCATTGAAAAATTATTCAATTATTTAAAATAATAATAATTTATTATTATATTAATAAAATATAATAAATATATAAAAAATTATATATATAAAAATATATATAAATATGATGAATTAATTTAATAAAATATAAAATAATTATTTCAATTATTTAAAATAATTGAAAAATAAATGAAAATCAAACACCCTTTTAATAATTTTAAAGTCTCCATTGTAAAAGCGGTGTTTGATTTGGTCATTTAAGATGCAATAAGTTTTAAAGTTCAGTTTCTAACTGAATCATTTTGGACAAGTCGACCGGAACGTATTGCAAATTTATATCAGAAGTATAGTTGCTTAAATCAATTAAGTCTACGCTCAGGTTTTACCTTGTAGACTTTTCCGAAAACATAGAGGGATCTCTAGTTGTGGGAGCTAGCTTTTGGTAACTGGTATTTTGTATATTTTTTATATCATATTATGTTTGATGCTATGAATATTTTACCATTGTATTATGCTTGGAAAATTGAATTGAATCAACCATCAAATTTATTTTCCATTCACAAAATAATTCATACATTTTATGCAATATCTTATAACTATACAAGATACAGGAAAAGTAATCTAGATTTCAAAAAAACACCCAAAATAGTTTCCATTACTGTAAATTGCGGGTAAATGTTGGGCACAAGATGCAATAGAAAATAAGTTGTATGAGCAAACTATGTAACTGATTTTTATTTGATTTCACCATACAACTACCACAAAATATCTTGTTAATTGTGATGTTTTAAATTAACAATACTATCTTGCAACACTAACGAAAATAGTTATGTTTACATTTCATCACTCATTTGCTAGTACATGTAGAAAAATAGCGTCATGTGAATTCCCTGCATCTTCCCCGATATGTTATGTTATGAAAACCTACCTTTAGACCTATTACAAAAAATATCCTACTGCGAAATGACACTCATTTCGATAAAAAGATTACAAACCACAATTCCCATTCATCAATGAATTTTAACACAACTTCCCAACATTACCATTATGTTATTAATCTATGATCATCGCCCCAGTTCTATCTTGGCTTACGGAAATGATGACTCACTGTTGTAACATAAATTTTGAGACAGACTGTTCAAGACATGAATCTTTCTCCTTCTTTCTCCACGAATTTATAAACGATAGAAAGAGAAAGAAAGAACTTGGAGAGTCAGGACAGACTACTATCTCTGTGGGACATCACTTCTCAATCTCCTGTTAGAAATTTAGGGAGTGGAAGGAATAAAGAGAGAGAGAGAGAGAGAGAGTGAAAAGTAAGATTTTGGACGTCATATTACTCTCTTTTTATCATTTATAAATCTATGAAATCATTTCAATACCCTCTTCACTATCCACGATTAGATAATGATTTATTTTATTCGCCTATCAATGGTCTATTTTTAACTTCTGTTTCAAAATTTCAAATGAAATTAAACTGATCAACTAATCAAAATTGAGAAGAAGAGATGTTTTGGGAATTGTCTGTGTTTCAATCCTATTGACTTTTTATCTCGTAAATAGATTAAAGGTAAATGATGGAGCAGAAATATTTTTACAATCTATATCATCTATAGAATAGTGGAAGTGGGAAGAGGAGGAGAAGGAGAAGAAGGAGGAGAAGGAGGAGGAGGAGGAGGAGGAGGAGGAGGAGGAGAAGCTAAGAAGAGTGGATAATATTTTGAGAAACAGTGTTCTTACGCCAAATAAACAGCTGAAAATTGAAAATATTCGAAAATAAATAATTAATTATATAATAATTATATTATATAATTAATTAATTATTATAAAATATAATTAATAATTATATAAAAATAAATCTTCGAATAATTATTATCTGTAGTAGTATCTAGATTTAGTAATTATTTGTATTAGTAGATTTGTCTCGATTTATTAATAAATCAGTGCTTTAACAATATCTTGTCTTTTCTTTCAATATAGATAACTGCCACAATATCACATTCAGAATTACTTAAAAATACTTATAATAGCCACAAAACTTCAATCAATTTGATTGTAAAGTTTCGATTTGGTAGTAAAATGAAGTTACAACAAATTTGAAGTAATAACTGTAACATTTATTATGAATAAGGAACAAAATGTCCAGTTCTCCATTCAGAAAATGCAACAGATAAACAAAACTTCAATGATAATTCTCTCAATAGGCCAGTGGACTCAGGTCAACAGCAGAGTTCATTGAATGCTTGCCAAGTCTACTATAGACTGTTCAAGCAAAGAAGACTTTCTGACAAGATGGAAGAACGACTCCAACACAGTCAATATTGGTTTAAAAGATTATAAATTTGGTCTCAAATTGTAGATCAGAATGTTTCCTACAATTTGTGACCAAATTTAAAATGTTTGAACCAATATCGATCGAGCTGGAGTCATTTTCCTATCTTGTCAGAATGTCTTCTTTGTTTGGATTGACTATAGACACCGGTGTTGTAGAGTAGATAAATCTTTGGAGAAGGCAGATGAAGAAGAAAATAAGAAAAAGGAGAAAAGAAGAAGAAATTGAAGTGATGAAGAAAACTGAAACATTAGAAGAACCAGGAATAGTAGGAGGATGAGAAGGTGGTAAAGGAAAAGGAGGGAAAGGAGGGGGAAGCGAAAGAAGTTGAGGGGAGTAGAAAGATTCTAGAAGAAGGTGGAAGAAAAGGAAGAATAAAATGAATGGGTGAGGATGAAAGGGGAAGTGAAAGATGGTGAGGAGAGAAGATAGATCTTGGATGAAGGTTGAAGTAAAAGATAATAGGAAAAAGAACAAGAATTAAACGAAAACATTAGATGAGAAAAAAAGAAGGATTATTAGAGGGAGAAGGAGGAGGAGGAGGAGGAGGAGGAGGGAGGAGGAGGAGGGGAGGAGGAGGAGGAGGAGGAGGAGGAGGAGGAGGAGGAGTATGGTGAGGAGGAGAAGCTAAGAAAAGTAGATAATCTTTTAAGAAGGTAAAAAGTGAAAAAAGATTGTTGAAAAAAGAAAAAAGACTCTACACTATCTTGTCTTTTTATTCAAATGATGAAAGAAAAAATTAAACATTACTAGAAAGAGGAGAGGAGTAAGTGAAGTGGACAGGGATAAGTGGAATAGATAAATCATTGAAGATTTGAAGCAGAAGAACAAAAAAGAAGTGAATAAGGAAAAGTATAAGAAGAAAACGAAAACATTGGAAGAAGGAAGGGGCGAGGAAGAAGTTGATGAGGAAGAGGGGTAAGTTGAGGAGGAGGAGGAGAAATTTAGTGATGAGGAAGAGGAGGAGGAGGATGAGGGTGAGAAGGAGAAGGAGAAATAGGAGGAGGTGGATGAGTTGGATGATGAAGAAGAGGAGTAAGAGTAAGAGGAGAAGGAGGAGGAAGAGGAGGAGGAAGAGGAGGAGGAGGAAGAGGGAGAGAAGGAGAAGGAGAAATAGGAGGAGGTGGATGATGAAGAGAGAAGAGTAGGAGGAGAAGGGAGGAAGAGGAGGAGGAGGATGAGGAGAGAGGAGAAGGAGAAATAGGAGGAGGAGGATGAGGAGGAGAAGAGAGTAAGTAGGAGAAGGAGGAGGAAGGAGGAGGAGGAGAAGGAGGAGGAGGAGGAAGAAGAGGAGGAGGAGAAGTAGGAGGAGGAGGAAGAGGAGGAGAAACAGAGGGAGGAGCCAGTGAAAAGGTGTGTAAAAAGAGACAGTAAAAAGCCGTCTGCTAGAAACTGGTTTCTTTGCTTCAATAGGTGGACAAAAAAAGTAAAAAAGAGTAAAACGAGTACACACTCGAAAGAGGTTTTGTTACTACAGCTGTTGGCCTGGCTGGCTTGCTCACTGGGTAACCCGCTCTTGACTCATTCATTCAATAAAGTTGGGACGATCTTATCTAAATCACACCGGTGTATATTGAGGTTGTATGCTTTATTATTATGACGCTTTGCCAAGTCCTATGAGTTGGAGGTGGAAGTTTGGATTTATTCTCCCACTCCTTCACCTTAACACTGATTTGGTTATGGGGGGGGGGGTTTCTGAGAGGGAAAAACGTATTCTGATACTTTCTTACTTACTCCTAGGTGCGGGAAGAGAGGAGCAAAGACCGATGTACCAGAGTGAGAGAAGTGAGTCTTCTCTCTCTCTCTTTTTTGAAGTAATTTAATTTATATTTTTATCTATTTTTCATCATCATCTATATAAAGTGATTAAATACTGTATTTTTGTAATTTGTTGTTTGCTATGGAAGAGTTTCTTCAGACCTGGCAAAGGAGAATAAACTCAAACAATCTATCTCTCTCTCAGTTCCTGGGTAGATAAAGGGATGATTGATAATATTGATGTCAATAATTATGACATCAATCTCAATAGACATTAAATGAAAATTGACTCAAATTAATCTCAAAATGACATTATCTCAAAAGGGAGAGATAGTCCTTCTTTCATCTGAATTGAAGATTTGAGTTGTTTATAGTAGAGAGGACATTATTTACCTTTTTTGGACTTGAACATTTTCCTACCAAATTATCGAAAGAAGAACTCTTGGGATGAAGCCCCTTTTTTCCTCATCATTGTATCATTATCAAATCAATGTAAGTGTATAATTAAGATTATTATAAATGAGAATATACTAAAATAATTAAAAATTAGTACAGAGACAATGTACAATGTAATAGTACGTAGTCTAATGCCACGTTTGAAACGAAATGCTAATAACATTCGTTAATAATAATTTGATAAACTTTGTTAATAGACTTATATATTATTATTATAAAAGTTACTCAAATGTTATTAACATTCCGGTGTAAACGTGGCATAAGGTACAATTCAGAAGATAATAATTTTCAATATTACTAAAAAGCCTTGTTTCAATTACTACAAGTCGCTGGAACATGTCGGGCTCAAGATGCAATAGAAACACGTAGTTGTATGGAGCAACGTAAATCAATAATCAGCTGACCAGTGTGCGTTGCTCTATAAAACTGAGTGCTTTTAATGAATATTGTGTTCACCTTACTACCGCGAAACCTATATCTTAGTGAGTAAATTGATAAGGCAAGAAACACTATAATTACACAATTCAATCACATAACAAGAAACCAACAAGCTAGAAAGTAAATTCCAACAATACAGAAAGTAAATTCTACAAATACTTTTCTAAACTCTAAAGAAGGCAGACATAGCAAATCTGCCCATACTGCACAAAGAAAGAAGTTATTGCAAGTAAGAAAAGAGAATAGTCTTTCCAACCAAAGAAGACATTTTTTTCAATTTGGGAAAATTACTCCAGCTCGGTCAATATTGGTTCAAAAATTATAAATTTGGTCTTAAATTATGGGAAACATTCCGACCTACAATTTGAGAACAGATTTATAATTTTTGAACCAATATTGACCGAGCTGGAGTCATTTTCCATCTTGCCAGAATGTCTTCTTCGTTTGGACAGACTATACACATGTTGTCACCAAGTAAGGCTATAAGAACAACAGCAATGACCAGTATCGGTTTATGGAAGGGAGAAAGTGAACCACTATACTGGAATAGATGTAACTTCCGTCTTGAATTGACACGTATTATATGGGAGATACAATGTATTTCAAGTTGGAACTTACTGAAAATACAGTAAATCCAGTCGAATGTATTCGTCGTTATAAAATAGACGTAACACGGTTTCTAAGTAACACAGTGGAGTTCTTATTTTCATTTTCATGAAGGTGAAAAGAAATGAAAGGAAGGAGAATAGGAGGAAGAAAAGAAGAAGCAGAAGAAGAGGAAGAAGGAGAATATACTTCCCTGAGAAGAAACTGGCGAACGAATCAGCTGACTAAACACTTTTGTTCACTTTTGGTACTTTTTTTTAAACTTTTTGTTCTAAATCTATCTCTATCTCCAACACTTTAAATCAAGCCACAAAGATAGGCGTTTCGTCTGCTCTTTTTGCTCTGTAACAGCTGATGTTGTCAATTAAAGTGTTAATCATTTTGATTTTTCAAATTCAAATTTGTTTATTTATGAATGATTACATATTTACAAAAAAATATCAGTGTTACAGATATGAATATTCTCCCTGTATGGATAATTTGTCCGTGTGCAGGGAGGAGTCGCATCAAAAGTCAGACACATGAGCAAACACTACCTATAGTAATAATGAATAAAATCAAAATAAATTAATTTATAACAATAAAGGAATAATATAAAATATTCCAATAAATATCATAATTTTAAGGTTTTTACAAATAGTTTTGACAAATGACAGATTTGAGTCGACAGCGTTTTAGGTGATATAAAATGGCTTCATTAAATGTTATTTCGTGAAGTATTCAGTACTGATTTGTGCATTGAAATATTTATCTAGGCCTATATGGTGAGGGTAAAAGAGCCTCCGCAGCGTCTGAACCAATGAAGAGCAGCCACCTGCTCACTCTACGCTTGTAGATAGCAACGCTGACCCCCTCTGTTGTTGAAATCTCAGCCGGAATATTACGGTAGAGCCAATGAGCTAAACGGAAACAATTTCCGAGTTGGATACAATTACTCGAACGGGGAAATTGAATATTTATATTTGTAATCTGTTCTAATCTAAAAAATTTTAGATCGAGAAGAGACAATAGATGCTTTACATCAGCTGTTAGTAGGTTTAATCACTTTCAAGAGACAGACGAAGCCGCCTAACTTCTAGGCGTTAGCAATCTGCAAAAATACGTTGAAAGGGGGAAAATACATGAAGGAGGTCGTCCTATTCTCACAATAATATGTTGAATAATAACACCTGACTGATAGATTACTTCGCTCTAATCATACAATGAACAGAGTATAGTTGAACACTAAACCACATCAGTGAAAAATAAAGAATAGATAAATATGAAAGAAGTATTGAAAAAAGAAACAACAATAAATAGGAAAGACAGAGAAAAACACAGAAAAAAGATTGGAAAAGGAGTTAAGTGTACTGTGGTTGCAAAGGTAGGACCAGGAGTAGCAACTAACCATCTCTGACACAACACAAGAAGCAACCACAGCAATAATAATAAAACACAGGTAATAACACGGTAGTGGAGTGGAGAGTGTACTATTATGTGCAAGTCTTCTTGTAAGGAGTCAAACGGAGCAATCTGTTAAGAAGACTGCACAACTTGGCAACGCCGCTAACAGCCTCTCAACTATCCCTTTATATCTATACATATATCTCGTCTAACTCTGTAACCGGCCTCTCACCTATCTCTGTATATCTATAGATATGTCTCGTCTACATCAATACGCGGCCTCTCACCTATCTCAAATATATCTATCTATAGTCTGTCCAAGCAAAGTAGACCTGGCAAGATGGGAAAATGACTCCAGCTTGGTCAATATTTGTTCAAGAATTATAAATGTGGTCTTAATAGTTGATCAAATTGTTTCCTACAATTTGAGAACAAATTGATAATTTTTGAACAATATTGACCGAGCTGGAGTCATTTTTCCATCTTGCTAGAGGGTCTTCTTTGCTTGGACTGACTATACCTCTATCCGAGGCCTCTCACCTATACTAAAAGGAGTGGGACTGTAGCCATCATAATCTGCTCCTGGTAAAGTCTGTACAAGTAAAGAAGACATTCTGGCAAGATGGGAAAATGACTCCAGCTCGGTCAATATTGGTTCGAAAATTAATAATTTGGTCTCAAATTGTAGAAAACATTCTGATCTACAATTTGTGACTGAATAACAAATTTTGAACCAATGTTGACCGAGCTAAGGTCATTTTCCATCTTGCCAGAATATCTCCTTTGCTTGGACGGATGGTTCAAAATTTATAAACTTGGTCTTAAATTGTAGGAAACATTCTGATCTAAAATTTGTGATAAAATTGGGAGATTTTGAACGAATTAGGACCGAGCTGGAGTCATTTTCCCATCTTGCCAGAATGTATTCTGCTTGGACAGACTATAGAAGTGAACCAAGTAAAGTTTAGATTACGCACAGACCATGATAGTGCCCATGTAGGCTCATTCCTATTACATGATTATAAAACAAATTTCATCTAGTACTGTATATTTTTAAGATTGCAATCGTTATTAAACACAAATTAAGATTGATATTAAATATAAGATTGTATTATTATTTATTAGTAAATGAAATATTTCTTTTCATGTACTGTATATTGTTTGTGGAATAAAAAAGATTTTATATTTTGATTTGATTTGAAGTACTCAAGCCAAATTTTTCAATCAAATAAGGAGCTGAATAAGAAGAGATAGTTAGCAACATTAGCAGACATAAAACCAAAATTTCTGAATCACAAATGACGACTATCACGCAATCAGAATACTCTTCAACATGACTTGTCAACATTAGCACACCACAGGTACAGTTCAAACTAGATGAGATGACACGCCGTCACAATACACTCTACATTGTTAACGCGTGTCTTCTCAGCTCCCGCGAATTATAACACCATTTCAGGTAATATTACTCAAGTTAGCTTTGAGCAATATTGTTTCTGAAAAAAATGTTTTGACCATTATCTTGCAGTCCATCTTCTACAAAGCAACGAAGAAGTCACATAGAAAAAATGTGGAGATAAGCACAAAATCAAGACAATTTCGTTAAAAAATGAATCAAATTGAAAAGATTTTCTTCAACAACAGTAGTTTCACATTCTCTGATGGAAAAGAATGAGAACCATTCAGAGGATGGGCAGATGAGAACAAGAGAAACAAATAGACATAAGGCTCGACACGGAGGAAGATGATGAGGAGAAGAAGAAGAAGAAGAATTAGAGGAGAAAAAGAAGAAGGAGAAGAAGTATAGGAAGAGGAAGGAAAAGAAGAAAAAGAAAAAGGGGAGAAAAAATGAAGGGAAGTGAAGGAAGAGGAAGGAGAAGAAGAAAAAGAAGTAGAGGAAGAGGAAGGAGAAGAAGAAGTAGAGGAAGTGGAAGAAGAAGAAAAAGAAGAAGGAGAAGTCGAAGAAGAGGACGGAAAAGAAGAAAAAGAGAAGTAGAAGAAGTGGAAGAAGAAGAAGAAGTAGGAGAAGAAGATGAAGAAGTAGAAGTAGAAGAAGAAGAAGAAGAGGAGGAGGAGGAAGAAGAAGGAGAAGGAGAGGGAAGGAGGTAGAGGAAGAAGAAGAAGGAGAAGAAGAGGAGGAAGAAGAAGAATAAGTAGGAGAAGTAGAAGAAGAAAATGAAAAAGAAGAGAAACAGGAAGAAGAAGAAGAAGAAGAAGAAGAAGAAGAAGAAGAAGAAGAAGAAGAAGAAGTACGAGAAGAAGAAGTACGAGAAGAAGAAGAAGAAGAAGAAGTAGTAGTAGAAGAAGAAGAAGAAGAAGGAGAAGAAGAAGAAGAAGAAGAAGAAGAAGTGAAAAGAGAAAGAGACGATAAAGAGTTGTAGACGTCGAGGAGATAGACTAGATGATGAAGGCGTTTATTGTCGCCCAATGATTAATGATAATGATGGCTACGTACAGTAATTGCACTTGGCTACCGTACAACCAAAGTAGCCTCTCCCCCCCATACAACATCACGACCCCCGAGTACAACAACTCTGCTTTCATTTGAGGTCAATCTCACGCGCAATGTCTGTCAAGAAGATCTTTTATACAGTCATGATTGGTTCATGTTGGAGAATGGAATCAAAACTTAATTCAAGAGTGAAAACGTTTTTAAAGAAGAAGAAAGAATCACCATAAGGGTCCACATCCACTGTCATTTCAGACTCACATTTCGGACTGTGACAGTCAAAAACTGTCAGTGGATGGTAAAACTGACAGTCCAAAATAGCTGTAAACCTGCAGACCGATCGAACTGTCATTCCGAACTGACAGTGGATGTACAGTGTACACCCTTATGCCTAGTTAATACCATGCCAATTGGCGATAAGATTGTCTCCTGAAATTTACAGCTGATGTATTGAGAGTATCTATTGAATCTTTTAATTTCAAAACCAGCATCTAGGCATTGCCAAATAAAAACTCTAATTGCCTTACCAAAATTGGCATCATATAGACTATAGTCCATTCACAATGGCTTGAGACGAGATAAACAAAAGCTCTGCATGTGTGTGTGTGTGCGACTGGAGTGGCTTCGTTTTAGCCACGACATAACACAACAATGCCGAAATCCGAAATTTTGTTTAGAATAAGTATCTTTAAGTAATCTTTTCATAGCTTGTTCCGGTTGTGTCTCGACTGCATGAACATAAAATGAACAAACAATTATAGTAAAAGTTTTTGTGTCAATGCTTTGGTTACAGTCCCGACAACGAAATTCGAGATTTCTGCATTGCTGTGACTTGTTTATGTCGTGACTATAACGAAGCCACTCCAGTAGCACACACACATATACATGCAGAGCTATTGTTTATCTCGAATCAAGCCATCAAGAATGGATTATAGGCATGAGGCTGTAGTTACTATGAAGCGTAAGGGAGTAAGCGATGAAGGTCATAATATTCACATTTTAGTAACCGTATTAGTTTTTCAAAACATACTTTTTTCAATCAATTTAAAGTTGGTTTTACAACTTTCTACTAACGCTTCCATTATATGCAGAAAGCCTAATATATACATTGTCTCCGTATGAATTGAAACTGAGTAGGTTTAATTAACAAGGTTTACATTAATACTGACCACTGGCGGCTCGTGACCACGAAACAGGTGAAGTGCTGTACAGTAAAAGATACGGGCACTTCACCTATTTCGTGAGGACGAGCCGCCGGTGATACTTACTATTCTCATTCTGATGTACCTAAGGTTAAGTGTAAGGGAGAACGTTGAGTTCTAACATCGCCTTTGTAGAAGTTAAAAAATAAATAGATTAATAATACCTAATATATACTTTGAAAAATATATCAAGTACGTACTGTAATAGAAATGGAGGAGTGGATGGAGAAAAGGAAACACTGAGAAAATTATGGTTAAATATTATGAAAAAAGGAAGAGATGAGAATCGGAAGAAATATGGGAAGATGATCAGGGGGAGACAGGAGAAGGAGAAAAAGAAGAAGAAGAGGAAGGAGAATATGGAGAGGAAGAAGAATAAGAAGTTGCAGTATAAGAGAGTGATAATCGAGGAATAGAAATATACAGGTATAGTATAAGGTACAAAATGATTAAAACAAATAAAAGAGACCTTTGGTCATCCGTGCTTCAACGGAAAACCGTGTAAATATAAGAAAACCCCTTCACAGGAGTTGACAAAAATAAAAGCAACAGGAAAATACGTCCAGTGGAAGCTAAAATTGAAAGTGGTGGTGAATTCACTCTTAGAACCCCCCCCCCCCACCACTACCATCCTATCACACCAACAAATAAGTGAGTACAGTCTGTCCAAGCAAAGAAGAGCCTCTGGCAAGATGAGAAAATGACTCCAGCTCAATCAATATTTGTTCAAATATTACTGATTTGGTCTAAAATTGTGGACCGGAATGTTTCCTACGATTGAGACCAAATCAATATTTTTTGAACCGAAATTGACCGGGCTGGTGTCGTTTTCTCATCTTGCCAGAGGCTCTTCTTTGCTTGGACAGACTATAGAAGGACAGACAGAAGAGTGTAAGAGGAGGGGTGAAGGGAAAATAAGGAAAAAAAGAGGAAGAAGTAGTGGAAAGGAAGGAGAAGAAGGAAGAGAAAAAAGAGAAGTATAAGAAGAGGAAGAAAGAAGAAGAAAAAGGAGAAGTATAAGAAGAGGAAGAAGAAGAAAAAAAGAAGATGAAGAGAAGTAGAAGAAGAAGAAGAAGAAGAATAATAAGAAGAAGAAGAAGAAGAAGAACTAAGAAGAAGAAGATGAAGTAGAAGAAAAGAGAAGAAGAAGAAGAAGAAGAAGTAGAAGAAGAAGAAGAAGAAGAAGAAGAAGAAGAAGAAGGAGGAGGAGGAGGAAGAAGAAGAGAAGGAGGAAGAGGGAGAAGAAGAAGAACTAAAGAAGAAGATGAAGAATAAAGAAGAGAAGAATGAGTGGAAGAAGAAGAAGAAGAGAAGGAGGAGGAGGAAGAAGAAGAGGAGGAGGAAGAGGAAGAAGAAGAAGAAGAAGGAGAAAGAATAAAGACTATAGAAGGTCAGACAAAAGAGTGTAAGAAGAGGGGTGAAGGGAAAATAAGGGGGCAAAAAAGAATGAGGGGAGTGTCCAGTAAGAAAAGGGGGTCAGGTAAGAATGGGGGGCAGAAAAAGGAGGGTTCCTGGAACCAAAAGGGTTCATCAAGAATGAGGGTGTAGGAAGAAGCGGGGAGAGTGTTTCCAGGTAGAAAAAGGGGGTCCAGAAAGAATGGGGGGTCAAGGAAAGTACATCAGGTTGATGACAACACGGAAGAATAGTCACATGAACCGGACGTCGGCTCTTCTCAGAAAGGCAGGTGGAAAGTAAATAAATAAAAACAGAAAAGAAGAAGATGGCGGGCCTCGATCTATCTCTACAATGAAGAGGGAGTTCAGGTGGAAGGAAAAACCTGGGAATAGGAGGTGGAGAAAGTGGGGAGTACGTTGGAAGTAGAAGAGAAGGAATATGGAAGAAGAAAGAAGAAAAAGTAGCAGTAGAGAAGTAGAAGAAGAAGAAGAAGAAGAAGAAGAAGAAGAAAAGAGAAGAAGAAAAGTAGATGACGAAGAAGAAGAAAAGTAGATGAAGAAGAAGGAAGAGGAGAAAAGTAGATGAAGGAGGGGAGAAGAGGAGGAGGGTGAGGAGGAGGGGGAGGAGGAGGAGAAGGAGATGAAATAGAAGAAGTCGGATAAGGAGAAGAAGAGATACAAGTCAGGGAAGAAAAGAAGAAGTAGAAGAGAAGAGAAAAATTACAAATATAAGAAAAAGAAAAAGTAGTGCAAGAAGAAGAAGAAGAGGAAGAAGAAGAGGAAGAAGAAGAGAATAAGAAAAAGAAGCAGAAGGAGAAAAAGGATTTGTAGTAAAAGTACAAGATATATAAGAAATAGAAGAAGTAGAAGAAGAATTTGGAGAAAACGTAGAAACGAGAAGAAACGTAGAAAGAAGTCGACGAAAAAGAAATTGAAGATAAAGATAGTGGAGAAGTTGTGTAATGGTAGAAGCAAATAAGAAAGATGGGAGACAAAGTAAGAAGAAGACAAAGGGAAGGAATTTGAAGACCACGATCAACACCTAAAGAATAAAAGATTCAAGTATACGAAAAAGAAGATCTAGAGAGGCAAGGGGGGAAAATGTGGGATTAGGGAGAGGGAATGAGGAGGAGAAGGAGGTGGAGAAGGAAGAGGAAAAGGAGGAGTAGGAGTGGAGAAGGAAGAGGAAAAGGAGGAAGACACGGTGAAAGGGAAGAAGAAAAAGAAGCGTCAGCGAAAGATTGTGGTCAAGACACCGCTACCGATCAATAATGGAAAGCTGGACATGGCTCAAGGGAGAACTTTCCAAAGGTAGGAGGACAGTGGAAGAAGAGGAGGCGGAGGGGAAGAGAAAGAGAGGAGAAGAGGAGGAGGAGGAGGAGGAGGAGGAGTAGAAGAAGGGAAGAAGGAAGAGGAGGAGGTAAAAGAGTAGTGGACTGACTTGAGGGATGCTGCTGTGTTACACCCTGCTTCCCTCTGCCCGAAAAGGATCGAGGCGTGTACCAAAGATGGACCAAGAACACACAGTTACTCACACTGGACAGAACAAACGGGGTGCGAAGAAAAGGGGGAAGAAGAAGGTGTGGAGGAGGAAAAGAAGAAGAAGAAGGAGGAGGAGGAGAAGAAGAAGATGGTGGTGAGGTGGAACCTTCCCCCTACATCAGTCGTCTGTATAATATCTCTCCCTGAGCACAAATCTGGAAACTATGCGATGTTCCGGTCTTCCGAACCCCCCCCCCAATTTCAAAACACCCCACAGACTTGCTCAACGTTCAAATTCTAAGCGCCCCCCCCCCCAACGAACATACACTACCACCTCCTTTCCCGCGCAAAGGTGGATCGCTTCTTCCCCTAACACCAGGGATGATTGAGGGGATGGAGAGGGGGTTGGTGTAAATCAGAAACGAATCTCCACACCTTCAGCCAGTCCAAGCAAAGAAGACACTCTGACACGACGGGAAAATAACTCCAGCTTGATCAATATTGGTTCAAAAATTATAAGCTTGTTCCTAAATTGTAGATCAGAGTGTTTCCTACAATTTGAGACCAAATTGATAATTTTTGAACCATTATTGACCGAGCTGGAAACATTTTCCCATCTTGCCGGAATGTCTTCTTTGCTTGGACCGACTACACCTCCAAACACCCCTGGACAAACATCCACGGATAGAAGTGTCATATCACTCAAGATCGGGACTTGTGTTGGTTGACCCCTGTGGAGTGTTGGGTTGTGTTGATGTCAAGGGTCAGCTCTGTATTGTTTCGAGTTGGTTGGATGAGTATTGGGGATTGCATTTCAACCATTTCAACCTTCATAAATGGATTATTTCATGAAGTGTGTTCCTGTGTATGATGACAGAATATTGTTGATGGCTTTGTATGTAATTGAATAGTGAGCAATAATTTATCAACTTTGTTTTGAGTTATTTTGAAAAGTGAAGTGCTGTATTCGCATTTTATTCCAACTTCTTGCTATTCTATTCCATTTTTGGCTTTTGACAAATACGAGTCTCGTATTGTAGTCCAGGCAACGAAGGCCAAAAAATGGCAAATGGGGGAAAAACTCATGTAGAGACCAAAATTGGTAGAGTTGTAGGGGAAGGCCCCCTTAACAACATACTAAAAGTCCTGGACGGTGGGGGAGCTAACGGTGTGAGGGGGGTCTAAAGGACCCATTTTAGGTTTTTTGCAAATAACTCGAAAACTATGGCCTGTAGCGAAAATATTGTTATATACAAAATTAAGTACATAAAATTATCTACAAAAAAGGTCCTAAGCATTTTTTTGCTAGGATCAATATTAGTAGAGATATATGAGGTAGAAAATACGGAAAAATATTGTTTGTAAAAAATTATGGGTTTACTGGTACAAATTCTGCTTATTCTACCACAAATGGAGGATGATATTGATAAATATCACATCAATACGAATAACTATCAAATCTACACTTACCAAAAAGATTGGAAATGTTACTAATTTGTAATAACAATACGTTGCAAAAAATTATTCCTCTTGACTTCCTTTTGACAATTTTTATCAACCGCATGTAGAAAACCGTTTATTTTCTTATTCTTCTTTTGCTTCAACTTCTTATTTTTCTTCTTCAGCTTCTTCTACTACCTCTTTTTCCTCTTCTTCTATTCTTTTTTATTCTTATTATTTTTCTCAACATTATTATTATTACTACATGTAGTAGCCACATTAAAATGCAAACCCAGTACACAGCTACACTATACAACAATCCCAATCACTGTCGATCACAGTGGAGAGGACATTAACTCCCAACTTCGCCACCGAGATACAATCTCAGGACACACCTTTTCCTACTCACTAACCGGATGACAATAAAGCCATGTCAATTGTCCAACCATAGTAATATATACATATTTATAGTGTTCTATACAAATGTCCATCCTACACGCTGCAGAGACAACATTTTAGTCTGTCCAAGCAAAGAAGACATTCTGGCAAGATGGGAAAATGACTCCAGTTTGGTCAATATTGGTTTAAAAATTGTAAATTTGGGCTCAAATTGTAGGTAACATTCTAATCTACAATTTGAGACCAAATTTATAATTTTTGGACTAATATTAACCAAGCTGGAGTCATTTTCCCATCTTGCGAAAAGGATCTTCTTTGCTTGGACAGACTATACCACAACACTTTCCAACATATCTATATCTACAGTATATATTATATACTGGATACTTGAAGATCTGTAATCTTCACTGGTACCTTGTTTGAATTCAAATCATGCAGTTGATAGGGTACGTGAAAGCTCAAACACATAACCATCGAAAATTAATGTTCTTCCGTTCATGCTCACACACAAGGAACTGCTTAGAAATGTCTAGAATTTATCATACAGGGTCAAGGATCTAGAAATATGCAGTAGGAACTATTTCTCATCAACGTTAGCATTGTTTCTTACAAAGTATATTTTTTTTATTTGATGATGCTCTTCAACGTCTGAGACTTGTGCGTTGGTGATGAGGTGTAAGATTATCTCTATATATAAAAGCAAAATGGCACTGATTCATTCATCACCAGAACTAAAAATCCACTGAACAGAATGCGTTCAAATTTGGCAGGCATGTTCAGTTGGACGTTTAGCGCGCGCTAAGAAAGGATTTTAAAAACTGGAGTTTTCGGCGTTCTCCTCATTTTTCGAGAACCAATCGGTAGAAAATGTTGATATTTGGTGGGCAGGTTCAGATAAGGTCTAGAAATGTTGTGTTAAAATATTTTTGCAATCCGTTCAAGATCACGCCAGTAATCAGGTTTTCAAAATTGTAGATGTGTTGCAGGTTGCATATCTTCCGCCTTAATACGACCAATTTTAACTGTAAATTCAATGGTTCAGCGAGATTATAGATGAACTAATCTGGAAGATATTAAATCAAGTTGCAAACTATGTCCGATATACTTCCCAAGGTTACGCTTAATATTAGCGTTTTAATATTTTTGGAATTTTCGGAGTTTTTCTTAGATTTCTCCAGAACAAATTGGCAGAAAATGTTGAAAATTAGGTAAACAGGTCCAGATTAGGTGTAAAAACTTGAATATTTCGTAATCCTTCCGAAAGTTCTAAATCCGTTCTAGCGCGCGTCTGACGTCCAACTTACACTGCCTATAATGTAACGGGTCCAGGGGCGGATGAAGGCAGTCAGTGTTCGCGCTAGATAAGATAAATGCGATAGAGAATGTTTTTAATCATCTTCTATTACTAGATTCTGTTTTTCTATCATTATTACAAAAAAAAAAACACCCAGTCTTACAGCGTAAGTTAATGAATATAGGAAGAATGTAATAAATTAGTTGTTAAGAATAGTTGCTGGCTGATACTGTATACTTATAATTTATATTAAATACTTATATTACTGTTGATACTGTATGATGTATACTTCACTATGTGCAGTCTGTCCAAGCAGAGAAGACCCTCTGGCAAGATAGGAAAATGACTCCAGCTTGGTCAATATTTGTTCAAGAATAATACATGTGTTCTTCATAGTAGATCAAATCGTTTTCTACAATTTTAGATCGGATTGATAATTTTTGAACCAATATTGACCGAGCTGGAGTCATTTTCCCATCTTGCCAGAGGGTCTTCTTCGCTTGTACAGACTAACATACTTAAAATCGCATGGGATTAGTGTCACACGACGAAAAATCGTGAGTCTCGTTTGAATAAGCTGGCAATAAATGGTCCGTTTCACACATGCTCGCGATTTTAAATCGTACAACTTTATTATAGTCTGTCCAAGCAAAGAAGACATTCTGGCAAGATGGGGAAATGACTCCAGCTCGATCAATGTTGGTTCAAAAATGTTAAAATTGGTCTCAAATTGTAGATCGGAATATTTCGTACAATTTGAGACAAAATTTATAATTTTTCAAACAATATTGATCAAGCTGGAGTCATTTTCCCACCTTGCCAGAATGTCTTCTTTGCTTGGACAGATTACAGATCGATTTTTTTAAATTGTGGATAAATTTAATAGTTATCGCACGACTTGTCAAGTTGTAAAATTTCTCCAACTATTGCATTCGGATTGGGATGACCGGTTTGTTCCTAATTAAACTAGTAATAAGTCGTAAATAATTATTTTTTACAAGAATTCACCAGTGTAATCAACACTTTTATTCTCAATTTACTCCATTACAATTTATTTGAGAACCTCTCAATCTGAACTAAACCTCCGTTATTGACACATATTAAATTGATCAAAAAACTTGATGAACTCAAGATTTTACATTGCAGTAGCCATATTTGGAACTAGAAAGAAGCATAAAATTGAGTTCAAACTGTACTAAAAATATAAAGCAGTTTTGATAAGATTCAAGAGCTTGAAGTAGACATTTTTTACTATATTTCAAGTAATAAAAAACTTAATTTTTACGCGTTGAATTACATTATAATTGAGTAGAACATGGATTCTTTATTCTTTCTTTACAATTGCGACTTGATTTACAAGTATTTTAAGCAAAGGATGAATGAGTGATGATGAGGATGTTTCGATTTATGAACATTTGTTCCAAATTATCTATATTATTGATTTATTGAGGTTTTAATGAAGTGTTAACTAAAAAACTAGTTACCTAACAACATTATAACTGTCGCCAAAAACTTAGACGGTTTCTAATATACTAACATCTGAAGTAAAGCACCTAGCCTATTGTCCCTTCTGATTTCAAAAACATAATCTTCTCATAGCTAAATTACAACTTTAATTGACAACATCAGCTTTTTCAGTACACAAGTAGCAAACAAAACAACCTAACTTTATGCCGACAGATAAAATATTGTTGAACAGCTATCAATAAAATGGAAGAACCTTAAAACAATCCAATACATTGTATGTCAGTCACATTCACAAGATCATATTTTTCATCAAGAATTTTGTCCATCAAGGGATCAACCATAGGTCGGTATTACACGATAATAGTTCTATGATCATATCTGATCATATTGAAGGAGATGAAAATAGGATTTCATATTTTCATCTCTTTCCATATCTGATGAACTATTATAATAGAACTATTATCGTGTAAAACCGGCCATAGATAGAAAAGTGATGTCACTGGATTGAATGTTAAGTATATTCATCAATATTATCATGCATCAAATGAATGAAATCAATTGATTAGTGGAATCAAATCAATCAAACAAACTCCTAATCTCATAGGGAATTTCAAAACCATCTATTTCTCAATTTTAAACAATTTACATAAACTCTGCTATCAATTTACATCATAAGGTAACACAGAAGAATGATCTACATTTCAAAACTATTAACCAACACTAAGCAATCACGTTACTTCATAATGTAAGTACATGCACCTAATGCACTTATAACGCAATTAATAATCACATTACAATGCATGCACTGAGTAGGCCTACTTATTATCATTCATGTACGGTATACTGTAGGCCTACTTCTTATTATCTATGTATATCGTAAGCCTATTTCTTATTATCCATGTATATTGTAAGCCTACTTTTCATTATCCATGTATACTGTAGGCCTACCACTTATTATCCATGTATATTGCAGGTCTAATTCTCATTTTCCCTGTATATTGTAGGCCTTTTTCTTATTAGTATCCTATAAATGGGATTAACAAACCGTTCACCATTCTTTCCGTTCCGGTTTTAAATAATTTCTCGACTATTCCGCCGTCGAGCGTTGCAGAAACAAGAATACTCCGTCCAAGCAAAGAAGACATTCTGGCAAGATGGGGAAATGATTCCAGCTCAGTCAATATGCATTCAAAAATTATCAATTTGGTCTCAAATTGTAGAGAAGAATGTTTTCTACAATTTGAGACCAATTTGATAATTTTTGAACCAATATTGACCGAGCCGGAGTAAGTTTCCCATCTTGTCAGAGGGTCTTCTTCGCTTGGACAGACTTTACTTTCAGTCATGCTTCAAGTATCAGGAAACGCGGCGTTGATTAATAATCGGACATAAGTTTGCTTCAAATGCAACTACGTTCGAGTCGATCTAATAATTGCTTTCTAAATATTGCAACAACACGAGTGATGACGAAAGTTTGCTAAGCACACTCAGTTGGCAATTTAAAAAGTACAGTATTAGTAATAATGATATTAACTAATCTTTTCTATGGTCTACCTGGATTATCATTTTAGTCTATATTTATTTATTTATCAACAAGATTGAAATACAGTAGGATTGAAACTAAGACAATGTCCAAAACGTCTCTTCTTCCCAATTTTGGTTAAAATATTCAAAATAGAGGTTATGTCCACACTTAAAACTTAAATTATACACAAATTTCAACTTCTAAAGGTAAAAAAAACTATGAAACCGTAATTTAGAATTTGGAAGGTTGTTGAATAAATTAAAAGAACCAAAACACGGATAATATCATTTAAAATATTAATTTTCACTTCAAATTTTGAAAACTAAAATAGATAGACTTTCATGAAAGTTGATACATGCTTATATGATTGATAAGTCTATGCCAACGATGAGCAACAAGTCTAATTGAACTAAAGGCCTCTTTACACTACGGATTTTTGATACACAGTAATGATTCAGAGTCCAAAATTGATACAGGAAGGAAGCTCGCTAAAACAAGTCATTTGCAACGCTCATGGATTGCCGCCATATTGGAAATAAGCTGATTCTATTTCTCAATTATTGAACATTTCGAGAGCATTCAAACTTTGTTTAAATTTCCTTTATCTTAGTGCTACTTTTATCGCTTATTATATAATTTTTCACTAATGACATGGAGAACCATGTGGGTTATAGTTCTTTTAAAATAGTCATTTTAAAACGTTCCAATTATGTTACCGTACTCAAGACCTTTGAATTGTCTTGTAAATCTTATCGAATGCCTTTCACAATTGAACCATTAATACCCAACTTTATTCCAATCTTAGACCAAATTTTCCACAGGATATGATAGAGATTATTTGAAATTACTTCAAGGTATTGTAGAAATTGAAAAATATTTTCATCAGGCATAATGTTCAAGTTGAAGGAATAACGGTGAATTCTACAGAAATACTTCGCACTAATCATTATAGTATAGTAAATTACTGTATACTGAAAGTTCAAGTTTCTATTAACGATCAATCGTTTCAAATTGAATTCATCTTATCAAATCACCCCATGCTAAAAAAGCCAGAGTCATAAAAATTTGGAAGACTCCATAATTCTGTCAATAATATTGTCGGGCGACATTCTAATATAGGCTCCGCCTACCTCGTTCCTGATTGGTTCGACACGTTTTCAATTCATTTTTTTCTGCCAGTAGTAGATTGCAGCACTTTTGGGAAATCCCAAAATTTCAACTAATTGAAAAGAGATTTCTGTTTTTGATAGATGACTTAACTAATTTTGAAAACAATAATATTAAGGATAATGGTAAGTTAGCACTGCTAACCTCAATATTATTTCAACTATTATCAGTAAAAGTATAACCTCTAACTACTATTAAATACACAGTATAGGCTGTAAACCAATGGGCATAACAAATACTGATGAGAATTTTATCATTTTTAACAAGAACCGTTTTCTCACTTACAGCAGAAGCAATTATCACATAAATAGGCATGTCGAACGGATATTGATATAACTTTCAAAATTGAATTGAACCAGTATTGTGGAATGCTATCATTGTCTATACATTAATCACAATACCAAAAGGTGAAACAACTGTCCTTAATAAGAGGTGTCAATTTTTACAATTTTCAGGCAAAATTCCATTGTTTCAAAATTGATCAGCTGATCTATTGTTCGATACAATCATTTTTAATATGTTCCTCCGATTCTTTTTCATATTCTCCTCTAATTACATTTTCACAACCAAATTTCTTGTTCTTCTCATTCATATCTTTACCTTCATCTTCTTTTCTTCCTTCTTATCCTATTTCTTCTTTACCTACTTCTCCTCCTCCTTCTTCTACTACCTCTCCTCCTAATCATCCATCTCCACTTCAGCCTCTTCTTTTCTAATCATTTCCTCTTTCTTCTTCTTCTTCTTCTTCCAAGTCTTCTTCACTTCTCCACCTCGTTCTTCTTTATCTTGCTCTGCTTCTGTTTCTTCCGCTTCATCATCTTGTTCTTCTAATTCCTGAACTTCTTCTACCACTTTGATTCTACTCATTTTCTCCTTCTTCTCTTCGTCCTCTCCTCCTCCTTCTGTTTCTTCTTTTCCTCATTCATGTCCTTTTCTCCCTCTTCCTCATCCTCCTTTTTCTTCTTCTTCTTCTTCTTCTTCTTCCTCTTCTTCTTCTTCTCTTCCTTCTTATCCTATTTCTTCTTTACCTACTTCTCTTCCTACTTCTCCTCCTCGACATTCATCTCCTCTTCAGCCTCTTCTCGCATTCCCCTTCTTCTTTTTCACAACCAAATTTCTTGTTACTTTTAAATTGTTCAATGAAACCAATTCACTCTGTCATCATTCTGATTCTGCAGGCTACAAACCTAGATGATCCACTATGTTTGAATTAACAATGATAATTTGAAGGAATAGAATACACTTAGCCAGTAAAACCCAGCCAAATTTGTGGTTTGCGATTGCGTTAATTAATTAACTGATTAATGATTATTCTAGGAACAGATTTAACCAACAATTGAAATTTGAAAGGAAGTTTTTGTATAATAAGGAGCTTATATAGTATTTCAATGAATTGCAGCCAAATTTGTAAGTAGCGATTGCAATGTAAGATTAAAGTTAATTTTTGAAATAATGAATGAATATTCCTGGAACAGTTTCAACTAGCAATTAATACTCTTGTACTATATTTGAACCAACAATTACAATTTAAAAGGAAGGTTTAAACTTATATAATTTCACTGAACTGCAGCCAAATTTGGCATGTTATAGCCATGAAAGATTACAGTTAATTTTTGACTGAATGAATGACTATTCCAAGTATAAATTCAAATACATGTAAAAATTATGACTACTTCTATATTATGAATTAGAATTACGACTAATTCTATTTGAATCAACAATGACCATTTGAAATACAATGTTTGAATTTATACAGTATTTCACGGAAATCCAGCTGAATTTTCAAGTAGCAATTGCACTAAATGATTACAGTTAACTTTTGACTGAATGACTATTCGAAGAATAGATTCAAAGGAATATTTTGACTAATATGCTCAATTATTGTGTAAAACTTTTACACTTAACAACAAAGAATATTCTACAAGGAAAATGCATACAAAAGTATTGCAAATTATAAACAACTTTTAATTACAAATCAAAATTTGATCATACTTTTCCTCATTCCTACTTTTACGTTCAACACTACTTTTTCTCCTCACTTATTCTTTAGATTTCTTCTTCTTCATCGTCTTTTTCTTCTCCTTCTTCATCTTGTACTCCTACTTTTTCTTCTTCTAATTCTACTCCTTATTTTTCGTCTTATTCCTCTTCTTCACTACCTCCTTCTTTTTTATTCTCCTTTTTCTTCAACTTTTTTCTCTTCATCTTCTTTATATTCCTCTTTTTCTTGTTCACTTCTTCTTCCAAGCCTTCTTCACTTCTCCACCTCGTTCTTCTTTATCTTGCTCTGCTTCTATTTCTTCCTCTTCATCATCTTGTTCTTGTTCTTCTACTATTACTTCCTTAACTTCTTCTAACTCTTCTACTTGATTCTACTTTCTCCTCTTCCTCTACTTCCTCTCCTCCTCCTTCTTCTCTTACTTCTTCTTCGTCCTCTCCTCCTCCTCCTTCTTCTCTTAATTCTTTTCATCCTCCTCATTCATCTCCTTTTCTCCCTCTTCTCTTTTCCTCCTCGTCCTCCTCCTCCTTCTTCCTCTTCTTCTCCTATTTCTTCTTCACCTACTTCTCCTCCTTCTTCTTCTTCTACTACTTCTCCTCCTTATCATTCATCTCCTCTTCAGCCTCTTCCTTTCTACTCATGTCCCTCAGGAGAGATGAGAATTTACTCATTCAAGTGGAAGAGGGGGCTTGCATGCCTCAACTACGCCCAAAAAACTTTTGTAAAATATTTACAAAGTGTAAATAAAGGCATTTATCTATCTATCTTTCCCTCCATCATCTTCTTCTTCTTCTCCTCTCATCCTCCTCCTCCTCCTCTTCCTTCTCCTCCTTCTCATCTCCATGATCTCCCACTTTAATCCAGTTTTCGGCCAGCCATTCGATTTTATTTGAATTTTGTCGTTCGTTGAAAGGTTAGGCTCCAACTACCTAAATACACAGGCGGCACAGCTCAAAGCCGCGTCGCTTGTTTATGGCTAGACTGACAGACAGACCAGCTCTTCGCTCTGGCATCCTGACCAATTAAAACAGGTCGCATTTTTCTAACCTAACATTTTTCCACAAAGAAATGTCGGATTGTGAGTAATTTCATAGATTGTATCTCAACGCCGCGATACATAGACATTTAGGAATAGAATATCCTACACATGAAGCCATATAGTAATATATATTTATTTATACATATATATATATATATATATATATATATATATATATATATTTGAAAATCTCACAAAATAGTTATATCAACAACTGTATTTACGTCTACAAGCCTTGCTATAGATATGTATATCTCTAGAAATCATACAATGTAGTTATATCGTCTAAAAACTGAACTTTAAAACTTAGGGCTGTTTAAAATAATTGAAAAATAAATGAAAATCAAACACCCTTTTAAAAAACTTTAAAATTATTAAAACACAGACATGTGCCGTAACATGTCTGTGTTTTAATAATTTTAAAGTTTTTAAAAGGTGTTTGATTTTCATTTATTTTTCAATTATATCGTCTACTTTATTCACATCTATAGTTGTGCCAAGCACAGAAGAGCCTCTTGCAAGATGGCGGAGGAAGAGAGAGTTTAACTAATCATGCGCAGAACTGAAGTTTTTAGGTTGAAATCACTTCAGTCAACCTACCATTTTTACACTAATCATAATCATATTGATTTCAGGAATGAAAGTATTTTTTTATTCATTTAATCATTGACACATGATAGCTCAAATCATAACATAATTAGAATGAGCCATACGAAATAATAAAAAAATAACATAATTATGAACTAGGACAACGAAGATGAATGGAAAATGAAGACATGAAGCTAACAATATACACAACCATACTTTTAAAAATCACCAACGTTTCGTCAAAATACATCAACAAGCAATGATGTTGAACATCACCCCCTATATTATCCCGAAAAGTGTAGCCTATAGTCTGGTCCAGCAAAGAAGACATTCTTGCAAGATGGGAAAACAACTGCACCTCAGTCAATATCAACTCAAAAATTATAAATTTGATCTCAAATTGTATGAAACATCCTGCTCTATAATTTGAGACCAAATTTATAATTTTTGAACCAATATTGTGCGAGCTGCAGTCATTTTCTAATCTTGCCAGAATGTCTTCTTTGCTCCAACAAATTATACAATGACATCACTCCCCTACTCTATTCCAAAAAGTACACACCGCATGGCTCCACGTTTACAACCATAGTAACACAACATACATATTCAGTATACATAGTAATAAACGGCCATACTTCTCTGGCTTCAACACAGAAACGCGCGTGTGGTTTTTAAACGGTTTTAGCTCTGTTATCAAACGATTCCCCCCCTTCCCCCCACAACCCTTCAACCCTTTTCACCCTTATTATACCCATTTCCCACCCCTAAATCATCCCCTGGGATAAATCAACCCCTGCGATGACATCAATGTCAAAATACTTATTGAGACCACTGGCGGCTCGTGCCCACCAAACAGGTGAAGTGCTGTACAGTAAAAGATACGGGAACTTCACCTGTTTCGTGGGTACAAGCCGCCAGTGATTGAGCCTGAACAGTCCGTGGTATGTGAGCGGAAGTTGTGATCATACTCATCAGTATTCATTGTACATGATTACATTGAACTTTTATTGTTCAGAATTTATCATGGACTCACTTCGCTCGCTTCACCCGCCTAGCCTAGGGACTCCGCCCCTGGACAAACGGCAGTGGCAGTAATATTTTGTTGAAAATTTTAGATAGCTGATAATTTTAAATGAAAAGTAAAAAGATGTTAATAATGTTAATTTTTGAGAAATATCAACACTTTTTAAAATACACTAAAGAAGAGATAATAATTCTTTTGAATTATTGTTATATTATTTTTTAATATATTAAAATTTGAATAAATAATATATAAATTATTATAAATCGTTATCATATATAAAATAATTTTAATTAGATAATATATAAAATTTTAATATATTTTTTTATTATTAATTATTTTTATATATATAAAATTTTAGCACATCACAGAGTCACTTTAAAATAATGGTAATAATACATACAGAAGACACTTTTAGAATTGGAAAAAACATTTAGAAAGTAGACTCAACTTACATTTTTGAGCCAGGCTCAAACGATAAAAAGTGAGGCTTGAAACTAGAATTTTAAAAGTATTTCCAATGGCGGCTCGTGCCCAAGAAACTGGTGAAGTGCTGTACAATGAAAGATACGGGCACTTCACCTGTTTCGTGGGTACGAGTCGCCAGTGTGCTTCTCGAACAATATTTTTACTTTCAACTCGATCAATATTTTAGCTTTATAAATCATAAAACTTGATTCAGTTTTGAGCCACACGTTTTATCGTTTGAGTTTTACTTGAATACTTTATTCAGTGATATAGCCTAAGAGAAAGAAGTTCTAGTAATCAATAGTGTGCTCGAAAAATTCATTTTCTCCTTTTCAGTGAATTTTAAAATGTTTTGATATTAAATTAATGTTATTAAACTCTGGTTTTAGCATTTTCAGATTTCATCGAAGATGGTGGCAGTGTGTCACCGCAAACAATTATTATTGTAGTTGTAATTGGTTTGAAACAATCTCCAACAAACCATGACACTGAAAAATGAACGTGTTCTGCAGTAATTTATCAGGTGCCTAATGAAGAACTCAAAGGAAAAGAGTGTGGAAATTGTAGTGATGGAAAGCTCTCGAACCTAATTGAGAACCGGTAGTCAATGGGAGACTACACGATCAGACAGAATGCATTGTCATGGAAATAAAATACTCTTTCCCCATCAAAATCGTTCCAATAATTGGAGATTGAACCTAAAGAATCAAGGCCTAAAGAATCAAGTTTCAATCAATTAATTGTGGATTCTCATACTGAGCATAGAGATTATAAAACCAACAAAGATTTAGTTTCCAGATGCATAAAAAAAGAAAAATACAAGAATTCCACAGATGAACGGACAGAATACAACAGAAATTAAAATACCGGAATAAAATACGATACAGGAATTAGACACCCCAAATCCGTAATACTCATAGGAATTTGAATTGAATGAAAATATCAAATAACAAAAGTATTCAAGTGTTCCAAAATTGATGCAAAAGAAATACATATAAGTTAGTAGTCTACAATAAAAGAAAGACACATCGAGAGCTGAATAACAATAGGAAATCACTCAATTTTAAAAAGAACCTCCAAGTCCTAACTTAAATTTGTATTGGAGACAATAAATGAATAAAGTTTTCATTCAATTAAAATTAGGCAAAATATTACAACTTTGAAATTGTGGAATCCTCGATTCCATCACCTCATCTACATTGAGAGAAATATAGAAAAACAGAAACTTTATCAGAAACAGTTGACAGAAGTTTATAATTTCATCACAATACTATTTTGTATTGAAGACAATAAATTAATAAATTGTTTACTCAACAGAAAAGTAGAAAAGTTTATGACTTGAAGTTTGTGGAATCCTTAATTCCATCAACTCACCTGCTCCAAGAAAAAACCCAAAGTCTGGCAAGTGACTGCTGAAGGGCATATGAAGGCCTCCAAATGCAATCATCAGCAACCGTCACCCAAGTGAGCAACTACGAAACTAGTCAGCAAGTACCAAAATCAAGTCAGCAACTACCTAACTTCAGTCAACAAGTAGCAAACTTCAGTAAGCAACTACTGAATTCCAGTCAGCAACTCCCAATGTCCGCTTGAAGAACCGTCCAAAGTCCACTCAGTAGAACAACTACCACTGGCTGAAGGATTGCAATCAGCAGCGCATGTGAATCAAGAATATCACGTGACAGAGGTCAATCACGTGATTCCCAGGTCCAGACAGACAGAAGGGGAAGGGCTTCAGTTAAGGTGTCTGGCCCAGACAGGATGGGATGTGACAGAAAGAGAGAGTCACCGCCGTTAATGTCAGCCAAACAGAAATGGTGTCAGAGGTGGGATAGTTACAGGGAAATGAGATGACATGACAAAATCAGCGTCAAACTGGACAAAATCAGCAGCGGTCTGATTTATACACTGTTAACCCATTACACACCATTTGGGCTAAAACATTTTTGAGGGGGTTGGATAATGGGGAGTGGTGTCTGGTGCCTTCATACAGTCTGTCCAAGCAAAGAAGACATTCTGGCACGATGGGAAGATGACTCCAGCTCGGTTGATATTGATTAAAAAATTGTGAATATAGTTTCAAATTGTAGGAAACAGTTTGTTCTACAAGTTGGAACCAAATTTATCATCTTTGAACCAATATTAATCAAGCTGGAGTCATTTTCCCATCTTGCCAGAATGTCTTCTTTGCTTGGACAGACTATACTACATGACACACATCAGACATCATCTCTTCCACACATCAGACAATGTCAACACAGGAGTTTCTGTCTAAAAGTGTCTCCATCCCTACCTCACACCATCCGTCTGGTGATTCAACGCGGTTGATTTGATCTGTCCCTGATTCTGAACTTCTGATTTGATCTGTCGGCTGATTCCAGGCTTTTGATTTGATCTGATCATCCCTTCCAGAATTTTGCATAAAACTGTACATGTTACAGACGCCAACACAGATACAAATTAATTGCAACATCAGCACTGTCTAGACAGTAGTTGTCATCTAGGCATCAGCTATTCATATCTGGCAATAATGCAATGCACGGCGTAATGTGCCAGACCAAAAGGAAATCAGTAGTTGTAGTGATGGAGGGATGCTCACCTGATAATAGCATGTCTGGTGATGACATTAGCAGGGAACATTGCACACCAAATGAACTATGTTCAGAATCTTGAACAGAAGTGTAGTACATTTTCTTGTTATGGAAGTGTTGATGGGTGTGATTGCAAAGATGATAGGATATAAAGAGATAAAGATGTAATGTATTTCATTGAATTATGCAATTTTGACTAGGCAATTTAGGGAAACACTGTATTGAGTCAATTTATTGCAATAAAGGGTTAAAACACAGACAACAAAGTCCAAAACGTCTTTTCCCTAATTTTGATACATAATCATTTAAAAGACGTTATGTTTACAAGATCATCAACACTATCAGCACAATTCACAAATTTCCATTGTCAAAAATTGAAAACTCTAATTTAGAATTTTTGAGGTTGATTTAAAAGTCAGAATAAGACCAAAAAATACATAAAACTATTTTAAAATATCAAATTACACTTTACATTTTGTAGCCAAACATTTCAGTTGATTATTTTCCCAGCCTTAGCTGATATATTCTTGACAATAACTTGATGATAGTATAGTTTGGGGATGTTTTCCCGAGTAACAGTCTAAATTTAGTACTACAATTAAATAATTATTCTCAAAAAATGGATATAATATTTAAAACGTAAAAACCAATACAATTGACAACTACAAAAAATTCCTCCAATGAACTTTATCACAAAGACTTTTTACTTATCACTTTTCCAACACTAATTGAATCTACATGCAGATTATTACTATAATTGACATAATGAATACGGTTCTAGGAAAACGCATTGTCTGAATGCTACAGCATTATTATAATAATTACTGACGGTGTATACTGATAATAGAGGAATGTCTGCCTATGTCTGCTAGGCTTCTATAGACAAAGGCTATAGCGGAGATACCGAATTAAATGGTAATATGGACATGGACATATGAGAAAGGAATAGAGAGAGAGAGAGAGAGAGAGAGAGATTTGATACGATTGGAGATAGAAGGATACTTTAAAAGCAAAATAGCTAGAGAAAGGTAGCTAGTGAGAGTTAAGAACTTAGGTTAGAGCAAGATAGGAAGCGATTGTTTGAACTAGACAGAGGTAGAGGGAGGCAGATAGATAGAGAAAGAGATAAACATACATATTCCAGGACAAGGAGCAGTCAGTTAATTGAGCAAATGCACTACATTCTTCCTGCTAACATGCAATTTCCAACTGCCTAATGAATCTAATGCGAAAGTCGCGTTTGTCTCTAAATGCACGCCTGCTATTGATTTCTAGGCCTCTTCACTGTTTGGAATATTATATTATGTTCAACTATGAGTGTTTATGTGACTGTGTTAGTGTTTATGTATAGTCTGGATGAGCAAAGAAAACATTCTGGCAAAAGAGGAAAATGAATCCAGCTCGCTCAATATTGGTTCAAAAATTATCAATTTGGTCTCAGTGTAGAGCAGTATGTTTTCTACAATTTGAGACCAAATTTATAATTTCTGAACCAATATTGGCTGAGCCAGAGACATTTTCCAATCTTGTCAGAATGTATTCTTTGCTCCACCAGACTATACGTGAGTGAGTGTTTAATGTGATTGTGTGAGAGTTTTATGAGATTGTGGGAGTGTTTTATGAGATTGAATGAGAGTTTTGTGAGATTGTACGAGTGTTTAATGTGATTGTATGAGAGTTTTGTGAGATTGTACGAGTCTTTAATGTGATTGTATGAGAGTTTTGTGAGATTGTACGAGTGTTTTATGTGATTGTGTGAGAGTTTTATGAGATTGTGTGAATGTTTTATGTGATTATCTGTTTCATGTACGTATGTGAGTATTAAATGTGATTGTGTGTATTTTGTGAGAATTGTATATGATTTTGTAGGCGTTTTATGTTATTGTGTGAGTGTTTTGTGTGATTGTATGAGTTTTTAAATCATTGTGTGAGTGTTTGATGTGAATGTGTGGGTGATTCATGTGATTATGTGAGTATTTTATGTCATTGTGTGAGTGTTTTGTATGTGCTAGTGGGTGCGTGTGATGACAAGTTTCAATTTCCAGGAAGCGGCCAACACTTTCCAGAACTGTATGAGACACGAGAGGGTGGCTTGCATATAGTCAGGCTGACCAGAGAAGACATTCTGGCAAGATAGGAAAATGACTCCATCTCAATCAATATTGGTTTAAACCCTATAAATTCTGTCTCAAATTGTAGAAAACACTCTTCTCTACAACTTGAGACCAGATTTATAGTTTTAGAACCAATATTGACTGAGCTAGATTCACTTTCCCATCTTGCCAGAATGTCTTCTTTGCTCGACCAGACTGCACTCAGCAACTTTGTCGAGCGACTGTTATCCTGTTGGCAACATTTTTGTGGAAAGTCTCCCTTCACACTGACTATTTGCTCCCTTTTCCCGTTGTATAAGGCACTTCACACTGGCAAAAGTTACTACACGATTTGGGTCAAAAGACATAACATAACCAGTGAATTTAGAGAGATAATATCTCTCTAAATATTATTCTCTTCATATTCACTGACCTAACGCTTGGAGTAGTTGGAACTATCAATTATTCTCAGAAACTACTAATTTTATATTGTATCTTTATATTTATTATATCATATTTATATCTTATCATTCATCTTTTAAGGCTGTTTGTAGCCTATATCTATACACGGTTCAGTTCCTTCTCAAGATAATTATGACTTTTCCCTGTTCTATGTTTTCTGTATACCGTACACTGTATAAATTTAATGAATTAGGGCCGGTTTCTCCAGGAAAGTTAATCTGAATTTTGGATTAAACCATCAGCTGGCTCAATTGAAACACAAGTTAATAAAAGTGACCATACACTGACAACTAATAGTTTAAACTAAAATTTCAGTTAAACGTATTTGGAGAAACCGGCCCTAAGAAAGAAAGAAAGTAATTCTGTTAATACGTCATAGGTGGGTATTACACGATAATAGTTCTATGACATATTTCTATTAACGAACATCTGTGATGATAAAATATTATCGTGTAATTGACCAACTATTATCAATGATCATATTCTATGCCATATGTTCTCCTATGGAGAACATATCATGCATTTTATAATAGATGTATGACATAGAACTATTATCGTGTAATAACAGCCATAGAAGAGTTTTCAAATATATAACAAAGTTTCCTCAACCTCCTATTTCGAACTGTATTTTGAATAAACGACAACCACACAGGAAAGATAAAGCAACAAATATCCATGTGAATACAACAACCAATGCCAAAATTGCAACAAAGAAATCGCTCAGAAAAAACGCACCGAAAAATCGCATAGAAAAAAGCATCTAGCGTGAGCTTTGTCCGTCCTAACCACTGAGAATTCCCGGAACACATCACACTAGAATTTCCGCGTAAAGCACTGTGCAAATTGAACACGAATTGGTCAAAGTAAATGCACCTGATAGAAGGGATACTCCATTTCATGCATTAATTGAGGAAATCCAGCTGTTTCACGAGAGCGAATATTGTTTTTGAATTAACAAGCTCGAAAATCGAGAATTCAATGGGAATCTATGTACATCAGATTGATTCAATAATAGTGCTTCTATGAATGTGCTTCAATTTGAATTTAAGCATAACGTAATGATTATGTTTAATGAGGGATAGAATATGGTTTTTGAATTGACTAGCTTGAAAATCAAGGATTCAATTGATCAAAATGGGATTTAGGCTACATCAGATTGATTCAATAGAAGTTGTGCTTCAATTGAAATGTGAGCATAACGTAATTATTATGATAAAAAATAAAATAATAATTATTTATCATTATTATGATTATTAAGGGATATAATATTGTTTTTGAATTAACTAGATAATTAAGATCGAAAATTGAGAATTCATTTGATCAAAATGGGATTTACATTGGATTGGTTCAATAATAATTGTGCTTCAATTGAAAAATAACGTACTAAAATTATTATCATTCAAATTATTACAATCATCAATCGTATTTGAATCTATTTCCGGATAATGAAGACCAGATGAAGTGATGGTAGACTGATATTCCAACGCTACTAAATTCAATGCAAGGTATTTGAGAAGACATATTTAGGTCTATTATTTGAAGCAGAACTTCAAATTGAGCAACTTTTTTACTACCTTTTCAAAGATTGAGTTTTCAATAGTTTTCTTAGATTTAGATTTTTTTCATTTGATTAGTAAGTATTGCAATCTAATTTGAGATTGAATATTTATTGTTGGGGTGAGCGGGCAAGACTTTGAATTTGAAAATATAACATGTTGTTAGTTGTTTCAATAAATTGCTCTGGCAATATTGGTTCAAAAATTATAAATTCGGTCTCACATCGTAGAGGAGAATATTTTCTACAACTTAAGATCAAATTAAAAATTTTTCAACCAATATTAACCGAGCTGGAGTCATTTTCCCATCTTGCCAGAATGTCTTCTTTGATCGTCCGGACTATAATTTACCAGAGGAAACCAGAAATCAAAAATCAATACCTAAACTGTAATAATCTGATAAAAAATAAATTTGTAAATTTATAAATTAATTAATTAATTTGAAAATCGGGTATTGTATTTGTTAATACCCAACCAAATTCACTACTACAATTTCAACATATTATCTCAACTCAGTTAAAAAGCATACACGCGGGCCATCACTCCAAAATTGTTAGATAATACGATTATAGAGCCATCAATCATAATAACAGTCCAAACCCATGGTCTGTCCAAGCAAAGAAGACATTCTGGCAAGATGGAAAAATGACTCGAGCTCGGTCAATATTGGTTCAACAATTATAAATTTTGTCTCAAATTGTAGGGAACATTATAATCTACAATTTAAGACGAAATTAATCATTTTTGAAGAAATATTGAATGAGTTGGAGTCATTTTGCCTTATTGCCAGAATGTCTTCTTTGCTTGGACAGAATGCTAGTGACAGTGACAGCTACAAAAAAGACTCCACCACACAACAATCAACACTTAAGAGTCAAGTCAAATCAGTTCTACCACATTTACTTTCCAAAAACACACCCCAAAAACATGCTGACTACTGCAAAATGCATTAACTTGCATAAATATTCAGTTTATGGTAGTTAATATTATTTATTTATGGATGTGTTACAAGTCTACACTTTTAAACACAACCCCAAAAACACGCAAAATACAAGAAACCGCTTTTAAAATCACACATGACAATATACAGAAAATAATGGGACTTGTACATTTCATGGATAAAGACATTTTCAATTCAATGTGAAATTTGAGTAGAATTCGTTGAACATTTCACATTATAATAGGATTTTGTTATGCAATTATTATTTATGTCAGCGCTTGTGATATGCCTTTTCAAATGTTTTCAAATACTGTAACAAGTTATGTGATCTGAACTTTGCATTAAGCTGTGCGTTCAAGATTCAATTATTTTGAATAAGATACTCCATAAAATTAATAATAAAATTAAAGAGAGATTAAACATAGATTAAATAAGAAAATCCATCTAATATAAAATTTGATAGATGATATAATAAGAGTCGATACGGTACAAGAGATTTAAATTTGTTTGATTCCATTACAGTATATTGTATCATATTATTTTGCTCATCTATTTTAATATTCAAAAATGTTTGACTGCAGAGTCGTGTAAATTAGTTCAGAGAGAAATATTATTTTGATTGTCTGGTGATTTTTTCATGTTTTTGATACGCAATAGTGATACAAAAGTCAAAAATTGATACAGGAAGGAAGCTCGTTGATACGAGACATTTGCAATCACCGCCATATTGAAAATAAGCTGATTCTGTTCCTCAATGATTGAACATTTTGAGAACAATTTAACTAAGTTTAGGTATTCTTCAAGTTGAATTAATAAAATATAATGATTAAACACAAAGTTTCACAGATCCAATAGTGATATTTCCCAGATTTGTGGCATTTTCAAATGAACTAACCTCACTTTGGAACCAAAGTTGCAAATCATTTGTGTCAATGAGCTTCCTTCCAGTAGGATTGCGTATCAATTTTGGACTTTCGTATCACTAATGCGTACCAGAAATCCACCGTCGTGTAAAGAAGACTCTAGGTTAAGTCAAAGTTGAGGATAAAGTATAGGCTGTCCAAGCAAAGAAGACCCTCTGGGAAGATGAGAGAATGACTCATGCTCGGTCAATATCAGTTCAAAAATTATCTATTTGATCTCAAATTGCAGGAAACAATTGAGAAAACAATACCAAATTTATAACTCGTGAACAAATATTGACCAAGCTAAAAAAATATTTAAATTTGGTCTCAAATATAAAATTATAAAATTGGTCTCAAATTGTAGATCAGAATGTTTACTACAATTTGAGACCAAATTTATAACTCTTGAACAAATATTAACCAAGCTGGAGTCATTTTCCAGTCTTGCCAAGGGTCTTCTTTGCTTGGACAGACTTTAGTGAATAATCAATGTTTTAAACCTAGTTCCCAGTTTTTACGATCTACAGTATCAAGATTCACATAATTATTTATTACGAAACAAAAACCTCACCATCGAAAAGAAACAGGGAAATTCCAATCCTTCGAAATCAACTTTACATTCCTACCCAGAGCTCTTCTTACCTCTGAACCTCTTCCTCGACCCGAAATTAACCAAAATGACAGATGACAATTCAATATAAACCCTTGATCCCTTCTCAACCATCAGAACGCAGCAGAGATTAAAAAGAAAATTCTTCAAAAAGAAGAGGAATTCGAAAAATTCAAAACGTCGTAGGGTGAGGGAGAAGTTACCTTACCGTAACACCAAAGGAAAGAGGAGAGAGGAGAATTTTGGGGGGGGGAGAAGGAAAGTAAGGGTTGATGCTGCTAAAGTCTGTCCAAGCGAAGAAGACATTCTGGCAAGATGGGAAAATGACTATAGCTCAGTCAATATTGATTCAAAAATCATAAATTTGGTCTCAAATTGTAGGAAACATTCTGATCTACAATTTGAGATCAAATTTAAATATTTTGAACCAATATTGACTGAGCTTAAGACATTTTCCCATCTTGCCAGAATGTCTTCTTTGCTTGGAAAGACTATACTACTGTAGAAGAGATGACAGAGAACAAGAATAATAGGAATAATAATGAATAAAGAGAGAAGGAGTCAAGAAGAAGTAGGGGAAATTGCAAATGGAAAGTGAATAAGGGTGCTGGAAGAGAAGAAAGAAGAAAAGTGAAAGTAAGTGAAAAAGATAAGGACGAGGACGAAAATAAAATAAAATGTTGATCATATTGATAATGTAATAAGTTTTGACGATGATGGAGATGATTATTGAAGTTTTATAGAATATAAAACTTGTTTATTTTTGAAACTTGAAAGTGGACTCCTTCAAATGCCAAATTTGTTTGTGGTAAAATTTTTTAGGAAGTGAGAAATTGTAATGTTAAGTTTGATGATCATGATTTATTTATTTATCATCCTTACTTTGGACTGTTGTAAAAATTGGTGGAGTAGCAGTTTTGGGCTTAGACTGTTGCACTCACCCAAGTTTATAATTATTCTTGAATAAATAAATGAATGATGATGTGATTATGTATTGATGATAATGTTAATAACAACCAGTAGGTGATATTGAAGAAAAATTGATAACGAATGGAGAAGGCTGAACCGATGAAGGCATGCTAATAGTAGCAAAATTGAAGAGATATGAAATTAGCAAAAAATAGAATAATATAAAAAATAAGATGGAGTTGAAGAAAAACTAAGAGAAAAATAAGGAAATCAAGATAAAAACATAAATAATCAGAAGATCATGATGAGAAATAGAAGGAGAAAAATATGAATATGATGCAGATGAAGAAGAAGAAGAAGAAGAAAAAAGAGGAAGAAGAATAAGAAGAAAAAGGAAAATGAAAAAGAAGAATATAAGAAGAAGAAGAAGAAAAAATAATAAGAAGGAAGATGAAAACGGAAAAAGTGGAAATGAGAAAATATGAGTAACAGGAACAAGTTCACGACTACCACGAATGCAAACGAATGTGAAGAAAATTTTCAAAGAATTCAGAAGAGAAAAAGAATTCTTGAGGAGATCGTACGAAGGCAAAAGAAGTTGGGTAGAGGAAGAAAATAGTGAAAGTGCAAGTATATTAATAAACTACCAAGAGAAGTGAAGAAGAAATCAGAACTATCTAATTGTTATTTAGGATACGCTAAATAATTTTGATTTGGAGAAGAACAATGAATGAAAGATAGGTACACAAGTAATAACAGAAAACTACAGAGATGAAGATCAGAAATAAACAGAAAAGAAACAGGAAAAACCGATACCTACTACTCAGAAAACTCCATTCAACTTCCGCCCCGCACACTCACTCGTTGTTTCATGATTATTATTTTATTATCTAATAAAGGGTAGCTTTTCGTTGCCGTGTTTTGCAAAGGGGGGTGGGGAGAAGAGCAAGGGGATGCTCAACACTGATACTTGAGATGGGGTTGAAATTAATTACAATCTCCTGTGCAGAGCGGTGCCTGTGAGATGAGAAACAGGGAAACAGGGGGGGGGGTTGTTACCCACCTCGAAACCCCCCTTCCTACTACAAAGGCAAGGAAGGCACACAAACTCAGGAGAGAAGGCACAAACCTTGGAATTCAACATCATCACTGTAAAGTTATCATCATCAACGTCATCATCATCATCATCATCATCAATATCAATAACGTTAATCATCATCATCATCAACGTTATCAGCATCATCAACGTCATCATCTTCCTCATCATCTTCCTCATCTTTATCATTATCATCATCATCATCATTATCTTATCATCACCGAAATCATCATCGATATCAACATCATATTTCTGGCCTAGCAAAGAAGACATTCTGGCAAGATGGGAAAATTACTCCAGCTCGTTAAATATTTGTTCAAAAATTAAAAATCTGGTCTCAAATTGTAGATCAGAATGTTATCTACAATTTGAGATTAAATTCATAGTTTTTGAACCAATATTGACCGAGTTGGAGTCATTTTCCCATCTTGCCAGCATGTCTTCTATGCTTGGACTGACTATATGATGGTGATATTGATGATGATGCTGAGGAAGATGATTTTGAAGATGATGGTGATGATGATTACGACTATAATAATGGTGATAATCATAATAATAATCATCACCTAACTCTCAGCTTTGCCAATATAGCGGTATGATGTGTCTGAAGTCAGAGTCTGAACCTTCCTCAAGTTAGAGGCAAAGCTGAGAGATAATTTCTGCGTCCTTCCCATCACTGTATCATCCCTTTCAGCCAACAGCTCAACGGTTATTTGCTGCCTGTAGCTGTTGGTAATCGATTGTTCATTGTCTATCTTATTCTCTCTCTCTCTCTCTCTCTCTCTCACTCACTATCACACTTTCTCTCACTCTCATCCTCTCTTGCTCAAACCAATTCTCTAACTACCTTTTTCACCCATTCTTCTTCTTCTCTAGGACACTCTTTTTCTCTTTTCATTGGTATCTCAATCACTTTGTCTCACTCTCCCACATATGGACATATTTATGTCCAAACTTCGCCTATTCATTTAGATAGTCCATTGTCTCTTACAGGATGAAGAGTTATGAAGGGTATTTATCAAATTCTTTCTACATGGTTTTGAAATGTTATGTATATAAGAACATGAATAAAGAAATCTAATCTAATCTCATTATCACTCTCTCTCTCTCTCTCGTTTTTTCGTATTTTTACTAAAAGTTTCTATTTTGTGAAAAAAGATAATTTAGTTTTACTCATTTATATTACAATGTAGAATCTAAGCCAAATTGTGTTATCTATTTGAATAAAATAATCTAATCTAATCTCTCACTCTCTCAAGGCCAAGTCTTAATGGAAAGGATATCCTTGATATCCTTCCCCAACAATGGACATATATATATCTTAACTTCGCCTTTTCATCTAGATAACTTAAACTTCTTATTAATTCTGCAGAACCTCGAATTGATATTTTGTATAAATTTTGCGATCATTACATCACCGTTTTTTCGTATTTTTACTAGAAGTTTCTTCTTTGTGAAATTTATAGAATAATTTGTTTCACTCATTTATATTGTAATGCAAAATCGAAGTTTAATTTTGTTATCTATTTGAATAAAGTAATCTTATCTAAAAATCTCTCTCTAAGGGTTGTGTGGTAGAGAGGACCAAGAGCCCTAACTCCGCCATTAATAAATGCATTCAATCAATCAATCTCTCCCTCTCCAAGATTGGACATCTATGTCCAAACACCGCCATTTAATGTAGATATTATTATCACAGTAAGAATTTTTTATCCTATACATTAATTGTATTAAGCAAATTCATTCTTCACATATTTTTCTTTATTCAATTCAATCGTGTAATTAATTATATTTTAAATTGCAATCTAGGATTTTTGTTTATTGCTATCTAAGTTCATATTTTGTTTTATTCCATTCAAATGTAAATTTAATTTAATTTTAAATTTCTGTATAGTATATAAGATTAAATTTGCTGTAATCTGCTTGAATAAAGTGAATAATCTAATCTAATCTAATATCTTTCTCTCTCTTTTTATCTTTATATCAATTTTCTTCTTTCTCTCTTCATTCGATTTTCTCAATCACTTCTCACTCTCTCTCAACATTTTTCTCACTCTTTCCTCCTCTTCCTCTCACTCACTCTTTCTTCATCAGTATCTCACTCTTTCTCTCACTATTTCTCTCTCTCTCTCTCTCTCTCTCTCTCACACACACCTTAGCTGATTCTCATCTTGCAAACAGCTTTTGATTTGTGTGTTAAAGTGCACCTCTGCTCTGCTTTGAGCCACTCACGCTGTGTAGTGGTGAAGACGAAACATCAAGAAGCTCTGCCAAGCTAATTTATAACTTGAAGTGGTGGGGTTGTTGAGTTGTTTGATTGAAATCAAGACAGTGAACGTTTCCCAGATTTATTAAGTTTAAAATTATTTAATTAGAAACAAATTATAATTTGAACTTTTCGAGAGCCATGTCATTTGAGCTTTAGGCATATACTTACTTAGGTAAGAGAGGTTCTATAATAAGTACTGAATTTCAATGACTGATTTTTGGGTTGCCGGTACACTATGATACTAGAGTAGAATGCATAAAAGTGGTTAAATGGAAACTGGAACAGCAGAGTCCTCCCTCACCTCCCCGCATCCAATTCGTCAAGTGTATTACCGTATGAAAAAATAAAATATGTTTTATTCATAATCAGCTGGTTCGGCAACATTGCATCAAGTCTCACTGCACTATTTTCGTGTATTCTACTCTATTTTAATTAATCTCTATCTGTAGGAGAGAACACGAAAGTAGTCCTATGAAACTTGAAACATAGTTACCAAATCAGATGTTTTTGAATAATCATTAATTTATATTTTCATAATAAAACGGACAAATTGGTGCTGGGGAGGGGGGTGAGTTTTGTACTCTGCTGTACAATCATATTCCTATCTTAGGGCCGGTTTCTCCAAATACGTTTAACTGAAATTTTAGTTTAAACTATCAGCTGTCAATGTATGGTCACTTTTCTTAACTTGTGTTTCAATTGAGCCAGCTGATGGTTTAATCCAAAATTCAGATTAACTTTATTGGAGAAACCGGCCCTTAATCATATTAAATAACTTCAATTTGATTCCTATGTTTCAATGAATAAATGAAATGGAATATTTTACACACAATATCCAATTACCCCTGATCTTTCGACCCTAAATCAACTGTCTCAGACTATCCAATAAGACGCGTGGGTCACTCAGTTCTCAAAGGAGTGACAGGATGTGCAATGCAATACATTGTGCACCCCAACCCAAAGCCAGTACAATACAAGCCACACTTCTCCTACTACCAACTCTCTAACCACCATCTCACACTCTCTCTTACCCTTCATCCTTTAACTCTCTCTCCTCTCTGACACTCTCTCTTAACCTCCACCATTTTATTCTCTCTCAACTCTCATTTTTTAATCTATCAACACCCCCTCACACCTTCTTCTAACTCTCTCTTACCCTCCACCCTATTACCTACCCACTCACTCTGTCTCTCTCTCTCTATCTCTATTAAGGCCAAGTGTTAATGGAAAGGACATCTCTGTTGTCCTTTCCCAAGAATGGACATCCTTATGTCCAAACTTCGCCTTTTCATCTAGACAATTATTCAATCGTAATTTAAAAGATTGCCAATTAAAAATATTTTAATAAAATTTTTATAATTTCGCGTTCATGTGTATCCGTGTTTGTTGAATAATGTTACTATGTTTTCAGCTCGTGACGTTCATATAGAAGTAATAGCTACTGTACATTCATTTCTGTAAAATAGAAGTACACTTACTCCTTTATGTTATTACGTACTTTATTTAAGCAATCTAGAATTGAAGCGCGAATGTATTGTTATTGTCTATATGAATAAAGAAATCTAATCTAATCTCTCTCTCTCTCTCTCTCTCTATATATATATATATATATCTCGCTCTCATCTTTTACTCCCCTTCCTTCTCCCAGTCCTTTCAACCTCAGAGAGAGCTTTAATCAATATCGCAAAGACGGGAAGACCATTTTCACACAATACAGCAGACACCAAACAACACAAAAGAGAAACAGATGACGAAGAAGAAGAAATAAAAGAAGAAGAAGAAGAAGAAGAAGAAGAAGATATTAAGTCAATTAAATCAACTGAACGAAATTAATTGAAGATCAAATTTAGGAGTGGTGGCAGAAAAAGTTTACAACAGTCAAACATTGATGAGACGATACACGTTGAAACAATAGAAGAAAGAGGAAAAGAGGAAGTAAAGGAGGAAAAAACAAGAGATGGCAAAAAAGTAGGGGAAGAGAAAAAAGACAATAATAGGGACACAACAAGTGGGTGGAAGAGAAAGCAAAAGCGTAAAGAAGATGAGAGAGGGAGAGTGAGAAGAGAATATGAAATGAGAAACAAAATATTGCGAGATGGAGAAGAAGAAGGAGGAGGAGAAGGAGAAGTGGAAAAAGGAGAAGTAGGAGGAGAAGAAGAAGAATAGCGACGCATAGAGAGTGATAGGGAATGGGCGGAGACAGAGCACAACACACCAAGAGATAGAAGTCAACAAAGCAGATATCGCGAAACATCTCCTAGGAGCTTCTCGAGATCAACTGCCCCCCATCCACCACCAGAATGCCACCTCCTCTCCTTCTTCTGCCTCCGGGGGTGGGTGCGGCAAAGTCCGAGTCCTTTCACAGTCGTCACGCGTCGCCTAGCCATCCGTCCCTTTGGTCACTTTATTGCGTTTTCTGCCGCCCCCGACCAACCTCACCGCCCCTCCACCACCCCCAAGAACCGCCTCCGACTATACTGACGGAATACGCCCTTCAATTCTACAGAGTCTCGTCACCTGCGAACCTACATGTGAGAGAGGAGGAATAAAAGAGAGAGACAGATGAAGAGAAAGAGTAAAGTAGCCGCCAAAAAGTTAGGCGGTTTCGTCTCATCTGTAAAGTCTGTCCAAGCAAAGAAGACCCTCTGGCAAGATGAGTAAATGAATCCAGCTCGGTCAATATTGGTTCAAAAATTATTCATTTAGTCTTAATCGTAGAAAACATTCTGATCTACAATTTGAAACCAAACATATATTTTTTGAAGCACTATTGACCGAGCTGGAGTCATTTCATCATCTTGCCAGAGGGTTTTCTCTGCTTGGACAGACTATACTAATGCCAGGTTTATACGATGCCAATTGGCGAGACAATTGTCGTAAGACAACTGAAGCCGGGTTCAAACAGCTGATTTTGTCGATGAGAGTTTTCATTCAGCCATGCCTAGGTAATGGTTTTAAAATCAAAAGATTCATTGGAAACTTCACATCAGCTGTAAATTTCAAAAGACAATTGTCAGGGGACAATTGTCTCGCCAATTGGCATCGTATGAATTCGGCATAACAGATGTCAGCTGACATAAAGCATCTATCTGAAGATATTGTATCTTTTGATTTTAAAACATAATCTAGACAACGCTGAACGACAACTTCAGCTGTTGGAGCGCACAAAAAGTAGACGAAACTATATCTTTTTATCTTCAGCTATCACTGGCGGCTGGTGCCCACAAAACAGGTGAAGTGCTATACAGTGAAATATACGGGCACTTCACCTGTTTTGTGGGTACGAGCCGCCAGTGTCAGCTATATTGCTTTGCTTTTTGTTAGTTTACAAAAAGTTGATCATCATCGGTCCTTTTGGGCATCATAACCAATTGAAATTGAAAGAGAAATAGTACAGGCTAAGCCTAGTTTTTCTCTTTCAGATTATAATATCTATCATTATAGATCATTGTAATAGTTTATTAATGAATAAATAATTGATTTATCGAAATTTATAAAAAAAAAAACTTCGCTCTGGCAGCTGGCGGTCGGAAAGAGTGCATTTCAAATGCAATTCTATGATGGCTCAAATCATATGACTTATAATGAGCTATTCAGGGTATGAATTCAAAGGTGTCGTTTTCGAAAACCCCATAAAAACACAATTTTTTGCATATTATTCCCCATTTTCTCAGCCATTTTTATTGGATTTTTTTCGTTGATGGCTCAAATTGTAGGGCATAATAAGGGTATTATACACACCAATTTTCAAAACCATCAAGTTATTGGTCGATTTGTAGTGATTTTTCAAAACTTTCATCCCTTAATTTCAACCCCTACCCTTGAACCAATATGGCTGGTTAACGAACTTGACCGAGGTATTAACAATCATGATTTTTGTGCAGAATTTGGTCGCTCTCCGACAAGCCTTTTGGGAGTTATCGTGTTCACAAGAATCTGAACATATATAAATATATATGAATTTGAACGGACATCAAATTCGTGTTCTAGGGGCTCGAAAACGTGTAAAAAATGTATCACATCATAAATTTTCGATTGTCAGGGCAAGACCAAAAGTGCATTTTTTCGAATGAAATGCACTAAAAGAGTGGGAGTGTATGTGTGTTTGTGCGAGAAAGAAGAAAAGAGGAAAACGAGAGAGAAGAGAGAAATGTTTCCGTTTCCATGGTAACAGAGACACGCCACACGTTTCCAAGAAAACTCCAGCCCACATTGCATTGATATTGGTGCGAGGGACTCCATTTTGTGTGACTGTATATTATTATGCTGTGTGAATTCAATAATCCACCAGCATTGTATAGTCTGTCCAAGCAAAGAAGATATTCTGGCAAGATGAGGAAATGACTCCAGCTCGGTCAATATTGGCTCAAAAATAAAAAATTTGATCTCAAATTGTAGAGCAGAATGTTCCCTACAATTTGAAACCAAATTTATTATTTTTTAACCAATATTGACCGAGCTGGAGTCATTTTCCCATCTTGCCAGGATGTCGTCTGTGCTTAGACGGACTATACTTAATAAGCATTGCTGAGCGGAAGCTAGGTTCGTATTGAAAGACCTTCTTCTATAATGATTCGACTTGCTTGTTATACAGTAGAAGACCCTTAAAATTCTGAGCCACAAATCACAATATAAGAAACTTGGCAAATAAGGTACATACTATAAAAGTTTAGGTGGGTTCCTTGGATATTTATTTTAAAAAAAATGATTCATTGATATAAATGTTAATAATTATGATTTCGACTTATAATTTTTAATCTATATCGATATTCATTATATTCATTCGAATCAATTCTATGAGACTAATATAGTATGTCCAAGCAAAGAAGAGCCTCTGGCAAGATGAGAAAATGACTCCATCTCGGTTAATATTGGTTCAAAAATTATTGATTTGGTCTCACATTGTAGATCAGAATGTTTCCTACAATTGAGACCAAATCTGTAATTCTTGAAGCAATATTGATCGAGATGGAGTCATTTTCTCATCTTGCCAGAAAGTCTTCTTTGCTTGGACAGACTATAAGATTAAATGAAAAGACGACGATGTCTTTAAACCACTGATTTAATCATATAATGAATCATTTAAACCACTTTTGTCTTTTCATTTATGGATAATTACCTTCACCTTATATTATAATATCACCTTCACAACTACTCAAAAAGAGAACAATATGAGATTATTCTCATACTTTTATTGACATGACTTGTTACTTGATGAAAATTCAATTGATAATTATAATAATAATTTATTCAATGATTATTGATGTACTCCTTGTACGGATTGAATAAAATTAAATAAATCAAATACCCGTTTTTAGAACTTTAAAAGTATTATTTTTACACAGACATGTTTCAAGCTTTATAATCAAATCAAATATTTTTTCGTAAATAAGCATCATTAATACAGTAGAAAAACATTCTTGTCATTCAAATGTTAAATAAACAATAATACATCCTAGAGATTATCAAGTGATTAATATGATTAATTGACATAATATCTTTTGTGGATAATAAATTTGAATTTGAATATTGTGTGAAAATAGAGAATTGTGCTATATTGTAATAAATAACAACTGTATTTGAAGATTTTCTTCATAATACATGAATATCATCATTCAAGATGTCTAGTGCAACAATAATATCACGGAGACGATTCTAAAACATTGAATCAATAATATTATGATTGTAACCAGTACACCATTATACGAATGTACAGCCTAATTTTAAAAATAGCGTAGAATTACAGATAGCTAAATTGTGATAAAAGTGATGATATTTTGAAACGACAGTATTACACTGGTGGTCGTAGATACAACTCAACGTCAACTCACCTAAAACAAATTGAAAACAAAATTAATTGTCATATTTTTAAAGGAAAAAATACACAAAAACTAAAATTAATTGACATAGAATTAATGAATGAATATATCATAGAAACTAAAAACATAGAATTATGAAGTTGCACAACCCCACAAAAATGGCATAGTGACGTGTATAACTGATTCACATATACTATTAATCATTAGCTGACAATCAGCTTCTAGATTTTTAAAAATTGATGCTTTTTGTAGGTTGATGTTATTGTCTTTGTAGGTTTTAAAGTTCAGCGTTACAACTAGCATTTCTTCAACTAAAATAATGGCTCCCTAGTGATCCCTATTCCAGAATAGTCTGAACGAGCAAACAACACATTCTGGCAAGATGGGAAAATGACTCCAGATCGGTCAATATTGGTTGACAAATACTAAATGTGGTCTCAAATTGTAGAAAGCATTCTGATCTACAATTTAAACGCTCGGTCAATATTGGCTCAAAAATTGAAAATTTGACTAAAATTATCAACTGAAAATTAATGGTTTGTCTATTGAGACAAGTTTTAATAGGAAAAAATGGTCAAAAATTATAATTTTAATCACAAATCAGAATGTTTCCTACGAGCTGGAGTCATTTTCCTATCTAGCCAGTATGATGTCTTCTTTGCTTGGTTAGACTATATACGTGGTGCTATACAAGATAGGCCCAAAAGCAACCTTCCATTTCTCTACAGTAATTGAAATCTCAAAATTCTCAGTTTGCTGTCTGGCGTAGTAACCAAACTGACTGAAACAAGTGAGAAGCTGGTGCTGTTTTAACAGCGTTCTGAGTGAGAAGTGAGAGAGTTTAACAGCAGTCTGTTTTATTTTTGGCCGTGGTGAGCAGTGCATGCATCCATTGGCCGTGTTATGAGATGGGCGTCATTAGGATTTAAATGCGGCGCACCGGTACTTGTCTGAAAATTTTAAAATGTTGGTCGGTCAAGTTTATGACTTGCTTATTATGATATAAATCATAAATAAATTCATTAATCACAATATTTATTTTATTTATTTTTCGAATGACTAACACACATAGTGAAAGAATGAACAGGCCCTTAGTATTTCTAACATAATTTCTATATTTTTATATTCTAATTCTAATTTATTAGAATTAACTTTTTTTTCTAATTTAATATATTTGCACTCCAATAGGACATTTGCCCATCTTTGTTTCGCTTGTAACATGTTATTTTGTCTTCTAAATCAAAACAAGAAATGTTGATTTATTTTTTATTTTCAAGTGGATTTTGATATGAAATTACTTTGTATTGAGATAACTATCAATGTTTTGTAATAATGTATTATGTTTTGCGAAATCAATTAAGTTTTGAATTGGTAAAAAATTTTCAAAATTTTCAGGTTAAGTCAAAATTTCTATTTCTATAGTTTTGTCAAGGAAAGAAGACATGCCTTCACAATGGCCGATTGAAGTGTAACTAAGCATGCGCAGGTCTGAAAATTTTATTGTAAAATCACATCTGTCAACATACCGCTGGTGAGATGTGATGAGGCACAGATGGTAAGAGTGGGGCAATTTACATTTCGACTGCTGGCAGCATTGAACAGCTGCCATTTTGAAGGAATGTCTTCTTTGCTCGACAATACTATACCAACAGTTTTTCACTTCAAGAAATGATAATCAGGAAGTAATAGATTCAAATCTGGATTTAAGGGTTGATATGAGGTCAATCATAACCTAATCATTATCAGCGTTCATTGAAATAGGTTAAAAAATTTAGAGCTGAAAACTTAACATTTATTGTGAATTTATTTAGCAATATTATTTTCATCATAATATTATTAGCAAGGCATAAACCGGAATAAATACGTGGGTGGTTCAAAAATAAACGGTAATTTTCCTATTGCTGTATTCACGTGGTTCCATTGGTGTTTAGTTTTTTAGCCATCAAGAGGTTAACATTACAGGTAAAGGTTAATCCTGCAAAAAATTGTTCAAATTAGTTAAACAGTTTGAAAAATCTTTCAGACCACCCCTCAAACGAATCAAAGAGATTCTGACCACGCATATAAGGCGTACATTAAATTAATGAAGACAAAGGCAAATCTTTACTAGACCCTAGACAGTCACCACCATGGGAATGTATAGTCTGTCCAAGCAAAGAAGACATTCTGGGAAGATGGGAAAATGACTCCAGATCGGTCAATATTGGTTGACAAATACTAAATGTGGTCTCAAATTGTAGAAAACATTCTGATCTACAATTTAAGACCAAATTTATAATTTTTGAACCAATATGGACCGAGCTGGAGTCATTTTCCCATCTTGCCAGAATGGCTTCTTTGCTTGGACAGACTATACCGAGGATTCTTCTTCACGTCTGTGCTTTTTGTTTTTTTCTCTATTCACCTATTCTTCTAGTCACCACCTCAATAAATTATTCACCTAGGACGTCACCACCAAAGCCTTCTTGGGTATCAGCATTTAATTCACTGATTGAATGCAGCAGCAATTCCTTCACCTTTTCCAATTCTTTCTTTATCTTCGCTATTTTCCTCCTCTCCTTCTTCTTCTTTCTTCTTCTTTTCTCTTCACACTCTTTCTTACCGTCCAATTAACATTCCCTTTGAACTAAGGGCTCAATGATCTTCCAACATACGTCGTCGCATTCTCTCTCGTTTCTTAATTTCATTCTACTTTTCTGTGATTATAAGTTTCAGTGAACCAATAGTTTCCTCCCCCTGATTTTCGGTATTTTAAAATGAGTTAACATCACCTTGCAATTATTTGTTGTCAAATATTTTGACATTGTAACACTTTTATATTTGACGTTGAAAATAATTTGTGTCAATGAGCTTCCTACCTGTACAATTGTGTATCAATTTTCAACTTCTTCTATCACCATTGCGTATCACAAAATAACCGTGTAAAGACGCTTTGATCCATTTTTTTATGTTTTTTCTCATCTCATTATCACCTGTTCACAAATTTCCTCGTTTTCCTTACACCCTTCTTCATCACCTCTTTCTCCATTCTCTCACTTATTACCTATCTCATATCTCTTTTCTCTACCACCTGTCATATCACTCATTCTTATTTTATCTTCCTTTCCCACACATTCTCACCTCTTCATTGCATTTCTCCCTCTCCTTCAACATTCAATTCTCGTATTTCTCTCTCTCTCTCTCTCTCTTCCTCCTTTTTTCTCAACATCAGCCTCTTACATAAATCTTTTTCTTTTCTTTTCCAACTCTTCCCTCTCTTTCATTTCTTCCTTCTTCTCTCTTCCCCTAACTCTTTTTTCCTCCTCATTTCAAACTTTTCTCTCTCTTCTTCTCTCTCCTCCTTCTTTCTTTTTCTCCTCCTCCTCCTCTCTCTCTCTCTCCACTCTCTCCCTCCCAGAACCATTTATCCGATTATTTTTCCCATCGGCATGCAGGTTGAAAGAATTCAAAATCAAAGAAAGAATTCAAAAGGAATGCAGGAGACATTTAGCCGTCTGCTGAGGACCGCTAAGCGGCACTTGTTTGAAGTTTCGCCGACTTTAAATCAAGCCAAAGTTGTCACTGAAGGTCTGCTGCAAGCTTCTGTAATTATTGTCCTTTAGTAGAAGAAATAAATGATAAAAACAGAACAGAATAAGGAGCGAGGATGTAGAAAAAAGTATTTGAAAGGAAAAGTGGGAGTATGGAAAAATAAAAAAACGAAGAAGAAGGAGCGAGGATATCATAGAAGAAAAGATTGAATAGGAAAAGTATGAGTAAGGAGAAAATATAAATTAATTGAATAAATAACAAGTAATAGACAGAAATGAGAATGCGAAGAGATAAAAGAAACAAGCAAGAAAGAAAAAAATGAGAATAAGAATAGAAATAAGAAGCAAGATAGGAACAAAAAATTAGTAAAAGAGGAAGAAGAAGAGAGTGTAGAGGAGGAGTAGATGGCACGGTATAAAGTTCAAGAATGAAGAAGAGAAGAATATGTAGAATTTGAAGAAAAAGAGGAAATAGAATAAGAAGACGACGAAGGTGATGGAGGAGGAGAAAAATATTAAGATGAGAGAAAAGATTCATAAGAAGGTAAATGAATGAAATTTAGGATGATTAAGGAAAAGATGAAGGAGTAGAAGTAAGAGATAGGAAAATATGAAAAGGGAAAATAAGAAGGGAAGTAGAAGGTGATAAAGAAGAAGACTCATAAAAAATAATCTGAAGAATAGAAGGAGAAAGATAACTTAGCAGCTCCAATTTCAATCTCTATTGTAACAGAAACAGACAATAATGAACTTCTAAAACAGCTAATTGAATAAAGAGATAATAAGTATAGATGAAAATATATACTTCATCTATACAAACATAGAATAGGTACTTCAAAAACAACATTTATATTAGAAAAAAATTAAAAGAAATTTTCAAATCTTCACCAATTTCCCACTTCTCCAAAACTCCTATAGTAATTCTCAACTCCAATTTCAAACTCCATTCCAATTCCAACAGAGAAAACGTATGTGAGATTAGGACAATGATACACTCATCATCCAGCCCCACATACCAACTGGGGCTCCTTTCCCATCCAATCCTTGACACTCTCTACTCTTCATAACACATACATTATACGCCACACATGCATGCATACTTCATAGCACAGGCTATTGCACAAACATTCACACAATACGGGGGGCAAACACATCACACAAACATATCCAAGAGATATGTGGATATGATGCAGTTGATCAACGCTCGGTCTGTAAATGATGATGATGATGAATATGATGTTGGGGGTGATGATGTAGAAATGTAGATGATGACTATAAAATGATGATTTAGATGATAATGATGAAGATTAGCCTATTGTAAAATGATAATGATGATGATAAGCCTATTGTAATATGATGATGATGAATATTGTAATATGATGATATGATAATGATTGTAGTGCTCGTAAAATGATGATTATGTTAAGGGTGATGGTTTATATGATAATTATATTGAGCGTGAAGATTTAGATGATGATGATGATGACTGAAAAAAATAATGGTGTTTGTAAAATGATGGTGATGATGGTGATTATCAACATTGAGGGTGATGACGTTGATTGAATTTTCCAGCTAATTTTAAAGAGTAAATTATTATTCTTGTACCAGGAAGGCTCCAAAAAATTAGAAAATAACACTTTTCTTCGGAAAAATATCACTTTTCAGACATTGTTATTACAGTAACTACGCGTTTTTTGGAATATGTCCTAACCCTATGGAACTTTTTCTCAACTTGGTATAAGGAATCAGCCTAAGAAGTATTGCACATGCATCCTGCGAACCCTATAAATATAAAGGCCTAATATAGTGTTTCCTCCATCTCAGGGCTACTTTTATCACTGTGTTTTTATTTTAAATCATTATCAAAGTACCCTTTTTCAATTATTTTTTCAATGCATTACATGTTTCAACATGTGCATTCGCATTTGAAAATGACTATAATTAGTCGAAACATGTAATGCATTAATAAAATAATTGAAAAAGGGTACTTTGATGATTATTTAAAATAAAAAACAGGCCTAATATATTATGATACTGATGATTATAATAATAATTTATGATTTGGATGATTATGATGATGATAGTAACAAGATAAAGTTGACCAGCACACATCTATCAGATGACTGTAAAATCATAATAATAATGTTGATGATGATGATGATAATAACTTCATCATTGATGATTCAGAGTACGATGGTTCTGATGATGTGTAGCTTCCTCATCATAAAGGGGTACAGTTATACACAGTACACATTCATATGGCAGATGGAAAATAGGTGGTGGGGGACATGAACTAAACACAGTACCGCGTATTTCGTGGATGAATACCAAACGTGTAATTGCCGGGTCACGCAAATTCCGGGTTTTTAAGGGTGAGGGGGGGAGGGCAAGCGTGCCCGCGGGTTTGGCATACCCTCTAAATATTCCCCTCCCATCTTCCAACAGAATCTGCGTGAGAATTATTCCCCCGCGCCGAGGATTCCACAAATATTCGCAACGGACTACCGCTGCTGACCATTCACGGGTATAGTCTGTCCAAGCAAAGAAGACATTCTGGCAAGATAGGAAAATGACTCCAACTCGGCCAATATTGATTTAAAATATATAAATTTGATCTCAAATTGTAGATCAGAAGGTTTTCCTACAATTTGAGACCAAATTAATGAGTTTTAAACCAATATTGACCGATCTGGAGTAAATTTCCCATCTTGCCAGAATGTCTTCTTTGCTTGGACGGATTATACGTTTTCGGATCGCGATTTCGGGGGGAAAGGGGAAGATAAAGATGAAGGGGGTGAGTAAGGGGTGAAGGGGTAGGAAATAAGGGTGAAGGGGGATAGTGAATAAGGGGGAGGGAACATTTTCGGTTGAGGGAGGGGGCTGTAAATAGGGGGAAGGGGGGTAACAATGACGGGTTACATTGCAACGCTTTTGGAATCTGTCGGAGTATCGATGATATGCACGGTCCGTAGATAGTTTTCGTCGGGACTTGTTGTGCTACCCAACAACAGGGATATAGTGTTGTTGGTCATCCCCGAGATGGTATTGCTGTTGGAATGTATGGATAAATTATGTGATTGCTGGAATGGAGTGGAAGAGATTATGTGAACTTAGAGCGGTTTCAACTGACTTACTATATTTTCTTGATGATTTTGTCACTTGGAGTTATTCAATAATTATTTTACTTGAAACATTTTTAGTTCAATTTTCAATAAAATGCTTATTTGCTTTTAGTGCTACTGAATTTTTTTGAAACTATGAATAATTACAATCAGAGTAGGCTACCTTTTTAAAAAAATATTTTTTTAAAAGGGGACTATGATTGTAATTATTCATTGTTTCAATAAAATGATATTTTATTTTTTTGAAGAATACAAAAAATACTTATTGTATAAAAAAACAGCCAAAACGTCTCTTTTCAGAATTTTGATAAATAATCAAAATTACCAGAAGGTGATGATATGATTACAATGATCCACATTCACGTCTCAGAAATTTTCCATTCACAATGGTTGAAAACTATATTTGTGATTTTAATATAGTTTGTACAAAGACTTGGAGCTCGAAAGCAATATGACGTAATATAATTCATATAATAGATTGCTATGGATGTTGTGTCGTATATTATAGATGAACCATACATTCTACACGTACACACCCTGCAAGGGGAAAGTGGCTATTGACTCTCTTATACTCTAATACATTATTATTTTTAAAGATTCAACTTGGAAAATACCTAAACTCAGTTGAAATTCTTTAAAATCCTAATTTTCAATCATCGAGAAATAGAATCAGTTCATTTCCAATATGTAGCTGATTTATGAGCATTACAAATGTATCGTATCAACTTCCTTTATTTCTGTATCAATTTTAGAATTTTGTATCGCTTGGTCTAAGCACTAAGTATTAACTAATTATCGCATTAACAGATTTTTCCATTTTCCTGGCTATCTAGGTTCACTATATCTACGGTATCCGAAAGCCGCCGAGAAAAGAGGCCTTCACAATACACTTTACATGAAGAATATTGACTGAAACGACAAGATATCGAAGAAGACACTTCGTCACAATGTAAAGTCTATTGTAACCGTGTATCTTCTCAGCTTACGCCCGCTATATACATTTAAAAAAAATCGCAGAAGGCACTCGATCACAATATGAAGTCTATTGTAACCGTGTATCTTCTAAGGTTACGCGAGCTATATACATGAAAAAGGTCGGGAGGCTGGGGAGAAGATAATGTCCAGAGAAAACGCTTCAAAGGAAAACTTCGCCAACTTTTTCCAATACCCGTTTTTCGTTTCTAGCTAACCTCTAACAATCGCTCCCGCTCGCTTGCCGAAATATTGAAACGCACATTCGACTGAATGAAAGACCGAACAAGCGAGCGTCCCTACCAAAGTTTCCTTTTAAAAAAACTAAAACGTCCAGTCGCTGTTGCTCAATAGAATCAGGAAAGCTTTATTCAAAAAGAGGGGGCCTCGAGTGAAGTCGGAAAAGCCAGAGGTATAGTCTGTCTAAGCATAGAAGACATTCTGGCAAGATGGGAGAACGCCTACAGCTCGATCAATAATGGTTCAAAATCTATCAATTTGGTTTCAAATTGTAGATCAGAATGTTTTCTACAATTTGAGATCAAATTGATAATTTTTGAACAAATATTAACCGAGCTGGGGTCATTTTCACATCTTGCCAGAATGTCTTCTTTGCTTGGACAGACTATACGATGATTCTACTCTTCCTTCTTCTCCTCCTCCTTCTTCTCCTCCACCTCATCCTCCTACTCCTACCCCTCCTCCTCCTCAAACCCTACATCAGGAAGCTCTCGAGATCAACGGGGAAGCGTTCCGTTCCGTTCGTTTCGAGAGCAGAATATAATTATTGTTTTTTGTTTTTTATTTACCGCGCTACAAAAGCCGATGAGAGTGATGATATTTTCCGCTGTTGTTTTCTGCAAGTGAGCTTTTCTCGTCAGTTTTCAATCCTCAGTGGTAGCGAGCTGATTCCTGTGATTCCCCTGTGAGTCAAGGGAGGACCTTCTGTTCATAGGAAACTCCCTTCAATTCCAAAGCTAACTGTTGTATAGTCTGACAAAACGAAGAAGACATTCTGGCAAGATGGAAAAATGACTCCAGCTCTGTCAATATTGGTTCAAATATAAAATTTTTGTCTAAAATTGTAGATCAGAATATTTTCTACAATTTTAGACCTAATTTATAATTTTTGAACCAAAATTGACCGAGCTAGAGTCATTTTCTCATCTTGCCAGAACGTCTTCTTTACTTCGACCGACTGTAATATATTGGAGAAGACACGCTGTAACAATGTAAAATCTATTGTAACAAAGTATCTTCTCAGCTTGCACTTGTGTGTGAAATTATCGAGTACGTCTGATTCCTGTGATTCCCTTGTGAGTCAAGAGAGTCATAGGAGACTCCCTTTAATTTTCTAAATCTTACTATAATATAGTTGAGAAGACACGCAGTAACAATGTAAAATCTATTGTCACCACGTGTCTTCCCAGCTTACACTTGCACTTGTGAGTGAAATTATCGGGGTTTGATTGTTAAAAAAATAATAATAATTTTGGATAGGTGTGATTTATTGACAATATTATTCTATTCTACATGATAAAGTATAAGAATAAACAATACCTATTGCCCAAAATTACTCCAATTTGAAAAAAAAGTCTATATTACTGTTCTGAATAATTTGTTTCCAAATTGATTGTTGAAGTAGTTATTATGTAACTGTATATCGCTATGAACTCTGTGACACAGGTTTTCCAGACCCAATTTTTTCTTCAATTTTATAGTTGAATTTGACAAAATTTAGTGTGAATTTTATGTTGAATTCAAGTGTGAATTTGACAGAAATATCTGATTTCTCAATTCCAATTTATACACGGTACTAAAACATAAATTTCGTTGATTACTGTGACTGACTTTGAACGATAAAACAAATTAATGACCATACTGTTTCAGCAACGTAATAAAATCTGAAATTGCCAAAGAAAACTTACAATGGAAAAATGAATCAGCTAAAAAAAACGTTATTGTAATTTAGTTAGACCTCACACTCGATGGCAACCCACAATCACTAATGACTCATTTCATTGATTTATTGGTTGACGTAACGTTTATCAACTGTTAGTATAGTCGGTCCAAGAGAAGAAGACATTCTGGTCAGATGAGAAAATGACTCCAGTTCGGCCAATATTAGCTCAAAATTATAATCTTGGTCTCAAATCGTAGATCAGAGTATTAGCTACAATTTAAGACCAAAATCATAATTTTTGAAACAATATTTACTAAACTGGAGTCATTTTCACATCTTGCCAGAATGTCTTCTTTGCTTGGAAAGACTATACAAGTGTGATAGCAAACATAGATTACTATAATTCAACTCAATTGAACACTAATGTGTGATAATTTAAAATACATACAGTATGCATTAGTGTTTTTGAGCAACGTCTTGAAAACTGTTAATAGAACAAACATTCGAATTTTCCGTGTCACACTTAGATTAGACTATCATTATTGACAAATAGTTCCGCTTTATCATTCGTCTGAACTTGAAGAGATTTGGTAAAAACTTAAATTACGATTTTCAGTTTTGAGTAAATATTGATTGCGACATATTGTTAGAAAAGTTACTGTACTATGAAAAAGTTCATCAACATTCCTCTTTTCATAAATGAATCGCCTTTCAAATAACATAAAAATACAGTACTTCAAAACCTCTATAGAGAATTTTTATTTTGTATAATGATTCAATTTATTTCTTTCAAGAGATTTTTAGATCTTCATTTATTTCTAGTTTTTAAACACGCACAGTCACGATGCATCCATCATTGCTGAAGATTATGTGAAACCATATAAATCAGCATTTATTAATTTGCTTCATATTGCTAGATATTTACGGTATTTATTCTTCTCTATAAGACTTGATTTTTTACACAAACTATGGTCAATATTGAGCAGAAATGAACATAAACAATATTAAAAAAACTGCTTTCATTTGAATTTGAGATAGTAGAAAGGTATAGAAGTATATTATGAAAAAGTACGATATGAGAAGTGTAGCAAAAATTAAGAAAATCGTTGTTTGGTAAAACTAAAATATATTACAACTGATTTTAATTTCATAAACGTTTGTAGATTATTGTGAATATACAGTACTGTATATTTCCTGAATTTATTAAAATTGTAGCCTATTATCATTACAGAAGAATCTTCACCTATCAGCCGCTAGGAGCACTAGTTATCGACTCACGAAATGGAATTTTCTGAGCCATGGCGACAAGGATAATAGAGCTCTGTGATTGGCTGTTGTCTGCCACCAGAACACACCTACAAGGAGGGGAAACATGCCTACTCCGTGAGTGGGAGGAGCTACTCGAAGAGGAAAGGGATACAGATTACAGAAGAAGCTTCGCCTGTCAGCCGCTAGGAGCGCCAGTTATCGACTAACGAAATGGATTTCTCTGAGCCATGGCGTCAACGATAGTAGAGCTCTGTGATTGGCTGTTGACTGCCACCACGACACGCCTAAAATGGAGGAGTGGGAGGACCTACTCCGTGAGTAGGAGGAGCTACTCGAAGAGGGAAGGGATATAGATCGGTCATTTAAAAGAGACCATTTTGTACAAAAACCGATTCGAAGTTGCAGAACAATTCTTATGACATTTGCTGCCTATACAATAACTGTTTTACGTTTCAGTGTTTAGTTGCGTTATTCAGAGGAATGAATTGAAATAGCATTCTAATATTGAATCTATATTTTATTTCTTTTCATACGAAACTGAGATGTTGTAATTACTCAATTACTAACAATCTATTTTAAATGCTTCAGTCTAAGATAATATAATTGATAGCTAATAGAAGAAAAAAATTTTCAATTCCGTACATTTACTTAGTTTTATTTGAACTCAGAAACATGTAAATGTTGCGGACAATATAAACTCAATTTTATACATAAAAATAATGAATATTCGAATTCAGAATTAACATCACAGTAATTTGTTTTTAATTCATTCTAATTCTATACTATTTTGAAAAAGATTCTAATTCTATTCAGTTCGAACGTGACAGTGATGGTGGTATCCAATAAAAGTATTTCATTCCATTTTCAAATTTTAACAAAACGGATTCTTGAAAATTGCAAGACGACAACTAATAGCTTTTTATAAATTGTTCATTGACTAACGAAAATATTCTATTCTTTACTCTCATCATCAAACTGAACCTCACCAAATAGCAATCACCCATGTATCATAAACATCCACCCTAATTTAATGGTCAATTGAGAATTTCGCCTAGACGTCTAAATAGTGAAAGAGAGCGCAAGTGTTGTAAAAAAGAAAGAAAAATAGCGTAAATAAGTCTTGGAACTAAACCACCGCTTAGTACATCAGACACAAAAATTATTGGCGGTTAGTGAATCTCTCTTATTGATGCTCAACTCTGTCAGGACAGTCTGAAAGCGTTCAAATACAGCGAAACTGTTTAGCTCAGGTCTCTCTCAACTTGATAAACTCTTGCAGACCGCTAGTCGACTGTCCTGACAGAGCTGATATTTAAAACTAGTAATTTCTTAACCGCCAATTTCTTTGGAAACTGCTTTACACAAATAGACACTGGTGACAACGTAATCTGTAGTCTGTCCACGCAAAGAAGACCCTCTGGTAAGATGAGAAAATGACTCCAGCTCGGTCAATATTAACACAAATATTATAAATTTAGTCATAAAGTGTAGGAAACATTCGGATCTACAATTTGAGACCACATTTATAATTCTTGAACAAATATTGACCAAGCTGGAGTCATTTTCCCATCTTGTCAGAGGGTCTTGGACAGTCTACAGTTGGCTGTGGCTTGGCTGAGAGTTGAAGAACTAAAAAAAGCAGGGAAAAAACCCACGGTGTACAGAGCCAATAATTGATTCTAATTTAAAGGCCTACATGCACGTGCAACTGTAATTGATAGGCTTACTGCCCCTTTGTTAAACAACCACTATAGAGATCTAATCATGGTGTTTACAGTATAGTTGATGACAAAACGTAAGGCGGTTTCGTCTGCTCTTCGAACACCTCAACAGCTGATTTGTGAAAAACAGTTGAGATTTATCTAGACTTATATTATGTTTAAAAAGAAGATGAGCAGTTTTGTATGCTCCAACAGCTGATTTTGTCAATTAGAGTTGTTATTTAGCTATGTCTAGATCATGTTTTTGAAATTAAAAGAGACAATAGATTGATTTTGTCAATTAGAGAAGTCATGCCTAGATGTTTTGAAAAAAATAGACGCTTTAAAAAAGCTTGTAGGTCACATCACGTACAAGAGACAGACGAAACCGCCTAACCTTTTTGCTATTTACTCCTTGTGCGCTCCAACAGCTGATGTTGTCAATTGAAGTTGTCATGCTTAGTTGATGTTTTTGGGATGAATAGAGACCAATAGATGCTTTACATCAGATGTCAAGTACTGGGTAATGGTCTCTCGGTGAGGGTGATCTATCGGTGAACGTGATGTTAAGTAACGAACACTGTGGACGTCTCTTGTATGGGTGACTGGTATTTGTACACAATGTGTACAATTAAGTACACATATGTGTACATTCTACCAGGTACGCAAAGTACACATGGGCCTAGTACTCAGGTACACGGTGGAACTACCCGTAAGGGTCTCCACACCATTAAAAAGCCATAAGAATATTTTTTCATTTTATTTATCAGATGTTAGTAGGTTATATCAAGTACATCACGTAATTTTTTGCATCAGCTATACACATTATAGTCGGTTTAACAACATATTATCTTTTCATTCAACATGTAGCCCTTCATAAGTAGCTGGATTGTTAATCAGCTATACATTATAGTCTGTCGAAGCAAAGAAGACCCTCTGGCAAGATGGGAAAATGACTCAACCTCAGTCAATATTGGTTCAAAAATTATCAATTTGATCTCAAATCGTAGGAAACAATTTGATCTACTATTAAGACTACATTTATTATTATTAAACAAATATTGAACGAGCTGGAGTCATTTTCCCATCTTGCCAGAGGGTCTTCTTTGCTTGGACAGACTATACCAAATAACGCAAGTTGATGAAGGGAAGAAGATGGTTCTGCTCCTAATCTTGACTTGATGAGTGCACCTATGCAATTACTTGTCTGTGACAACGCACTTTTGAACTTAGAATGATGCAACGACATTTGAGTGCATCAATTCTAAATTAGGCGCATGCCAACTATAGGCACATTCTCAGACTGCGACTACTTGGTTTCAAATCATTCGTTACAATAGTCTGTCCAAGCAAAGAAGACATTCTGGCAAGATGGGAAAATGACTCCAGCACGGTCAATAGTGGTTCAAAAATTATAAATTTGGTCTTAAATTGTAGGAAAAAATCTAATCTACAATTTGAGCCTAAATTTGTGATTTTTGAACCAATATTGAACGAGCTGGAGTCATTTCCCATCTTGCCAGAATGTCTTCTTTGCTTGGACAGACTAAACTTGGAGATCGGGAGAAGAAATTTTCGGTCGAGTCAAATGTCTGGTTCAGCTGTCGATCAAGAGAGAGGAAAAGACAGAAAGACAGTGATAGAGTGAGAGAGTGATAGAGAGAAAGAGTGAGTGAGAAAGAGAGAGAGATAGAGAGTGAGATAGAGGGTGAGAGAGAGCGTGGGTAGAAAGGGAGAGAAAGGAAGAGAAAGAGGGAGAGAGAGAGTGTGAGCAAGACAGAAAAAAATAGAGTGAGCAGAAGAGATGGAATAGAGAAAGAGGAGAAGAGAGAGGATATAAAGGAGGGAGAAAAAGGAGAGAGAAAATCAGTTTGGTCCATACAAGATTGGATAGAAGAGATAGTAAATGAGAGAGAGCGTGAGGATGAGGTAAGAGAGTGTAATTGAAAGAGAGAGAGAGTGAGAGAGGAAGTTTATTCGACTGCTAGAAATAGTCTTGACCTTGGGTAACGAGCGGTGATTTTGACTCGAGGCGGGATTTAACTTTGAAAAGTTATTATTTACAACTTTCATGTATAATTCAGTTCATTTCCCAGTTATTATTCTATTCCAGTAGTTTGTTTTGGCGAGCAATCAACCAAATTAATAAAGTAAATAATTTCATTTGCCAATGAATGAAGATGATGTACAAACAATATTTTCAATACTAATACATAAATTAATACGTGTAATACTAATTACGAGTGTTTGAGTAGCGTGAACCTACAAAATACATTTATCTTGAATAATGAGTTGGGTATTATCTGTCCAAGCAAAGACGAAATTCTGGCAAGATGGGAAAATGACTCCAGCTTTGTCAATATTGGTTCGAAAATTGTAATAATAATTCATTCGAATCTCCATTTATCGCTATATGAATAGACAAAGGACTTCTGCATTGTACATCAGAATATCTCCCACAATTTGATACCAAATTCACAATTTTTGAACCAATATTGACCGTGCTGGAATGATTACCCCATCTTGTCAGAATGTCTTACTTGCGCTTGGAAACACTATACCCTATATTAATTGATTAGCGAGATCAATTTAAACACCGTAAAATAACGTCATGTAAAACAGAGCCCACAGAAACTGGAGTTGTTTGTCTGTTATTACTGCTAAGCTCTGTAAGGACAGTCAGTGAGCAGTCTACGAATGTATATCGTTCACCCTAAATATAGCTGACCCAAAAAATTGTGGCGGTTGGCGATTGACTGTTATTAATTCTCAGTCAGGACAGACGGCGAGAGTACATAGAAACGAGAGTGATCCCAGGTATAATAATTCGCTCTCTTATACAGCTTCAGACTGTCCTGAAAGAGCTGAGTAATAATAACAAACATTTGCCAACCGCAAATTTATTTGTAATCAGCTATAAATAATTGAATTCAAAATCCTGGCTCTGGCTCTCACCTTTGTATAACTGATACTATGAAAGTAGGAGGTTGGCGAATGACTTCAATCAATTTTCAGCTCTGTCAGGATAGTCTGAAGCAGTCTTCGTGAGCGAATAAGTTTGCATTCTGTCCAAGCAAAGAAGACCCTCTGGCAAGATGAGAAAATGACTCCAGCTCGGTCAATATTGGTTCAAAAATTGTTGATTTGGTTTCTATGGTAGAAAACATTCTGATCTACCATTTGAGACCAAATTTGTAACTTTTGAACCAATATTGACCGAGCTGGAGACATTTTCTCATCTTGCCAGAGGCTCTTCTTTGTTTGGACAGACTATAATAGCTGAGGATGCTCTCGTTCCGATGTACCCTAGTAAACAGCTGGCCGACTGTCCTAACAGAGCTGCAAATTGTTGAGTCATTCACCAACCGCCTAACTTCATGGAGCGTCATCTATACCCTTCAATCCTACTCTTCCTTCTCTTCTACCTCCTCCTCCTCCGACTCTTAAATACCCTCAAATTGTGGAGCAGAATATTTCCTACTATAAATCAAACTAATATTATTAGAACCAATATTCATACTCTCATCTTGTCAGAATGTCTTCTTTGCTTGGACAGACAATAAGGAGTATTCCTCCACATGTTGGAACACTGCGTCCTCCTCCACTCTTCTTCTTCTACTACTCCTTCTTCCTTCTTCTTCTTTTTCTTCTTCTTCTTCTCCTTCTTCTCAGTTCTTCTTCTTTTTCTTCTTCTTCTTCTTCTTCTCCGTCACTTCTTGTTCGTCTACCCCTTGTTTTTCTTGTTCTTCTTCTTCATGTTTTTTCGTCTTCTCCTTCTTCTTCTTCTCCTCCTCCTCCTCCTCCTCCTCCTCCTTCTTCTTCTTCTCTTCTCCGTTCTTCTTCTTCTACTACTTCTTCTTCTTCTTCTCTTTCTTCTTTTTCTTCTTCTTCTTCTTCTTCTTCTTCTTCTTCTTCTTCTTCTTCTTTTCAATACCCTCTACACCTCCATTCAAACCCACTAATCCCTCTCACACTCCCAACACATCAATTCCAAAAATTAAACATTCAATCTAAATCTGATTCAAGCGTCAGACTGGTCTGACAACGTGATGTCCAGTTAAAATTAACTGATAGAAACAAACATTAGAGCTATAGTCTGTCCAAGCAAAGAAGACCCTCTGGCAAGATGGGAAAATGACTCAAGCTTTGTCAATATTTGTTCAAAAATTATAGATGTGGTCTTCATAGTAGACCAAATCGTTTCCTACTATTTGAGAACAAATTGATGATTTTTCAAACAATATTGACCGAGCTTAAGTCATTTTCCCATCGTGCCAGAGTGTCTTCTTTGCTTGAACAGACTATAACATGAATATGACGAGTGTGACATTGTCCGACATGTTAATGTTTTGATCACTTATAGACTATAGTCTGGCCAAGCAAAGATGGGCCTCTGGCAAGATGATAAAATGACTCCAGCTCGGTCAATATTTGTTCAAAAATTATTGATTTGGTCTCAAATTGTAGATGGAAATTTTTCTAAAAATTGAGACCAAATCAATAATTTTTGAACCAATATTGACCGAGCTGGAGTCATTTTTTCATCTTGTCAGAGGCTCTTCTTTGCTTGGCCAGAGTATACCTAGACAGATAGAGAGCAATGTCTGAGAGAGTCGGACAGAGAGAAAATGAGATAGAAATAGAGAGAGATTCAGATTCAATCACTTTATTCATGTAGTTACATATTACAATAATTCGAATCCTATGCTATAAGAATAGAAATAAATGAAAATTACACTAATTACATTATGGTTCGCTTGAGTTGGCTAATTATAAACTATGAAAACTTGCAAAATGAGACAGATGTAGGATTCAATAAGCTAACGGTAATATAAATTTGTGCTGTATCTACATTAAATGGCGGAGTTTGGACATATAAATGTCCATTCTTGGAGAAAGATGTTCAAAGACATTTACACTCAACCATGATAGAGAGATAAATGTAGATAAGGAGATAGATATACACTCATAGAGATAGAGATAGAAAAATTGCCTTTATTAAGGGCGGAGTTAGGACACTTGGTTCTCTCTACTACAAAAACCTTAAAAGAGATAGAGTGTGATTAGATTAGATTAAATTACTTTATTCAAATAGATAACATTACACTGCGTAGATTCTACATTAGAATACAAACGAGTAAAACAAATTTTGCAATAAATTTGACAAGATAGAAACTTTTGGAAAAAATTCAAGAAAACACGGTAATGTAACGGGAGCAAAATTTATACAAATATTAGTTGGAGGTCTGCGAAATGGATTAGGAATGTAAGTTATCTAATGAAGAGGCGAAGTTTGGACATGTATATGTCCATTCTTGTGAAACGATGTACGAAAAGTGGGAGATAGTGAGAGAAAGAGAAAGAAGCAAAATTTTGCGAGCAAGTTCGCAGACACCAGACTGTATGGCCTGAGATTCTGTCCAATCAAAGAAGACATTCTGGCAAGTTGGAAAAATGACTCCAGCTCGCTCAATATTGGTTCAAAAACTGTTAATTTGGTCTCAAATTGTAAATCAGAGTGTGTCCTACAATTTGAGACCAAATTGATAATTTTCCAACAAAAATTGATCGAGCTAGAGTCATTTTACCATCTAGCCAATATGTCTTCTCTGCTTGGACAGACTATATGAAACCCAGACCCAGACAGAAATGGTTATGCAAACCATGACACTACAGTTTACCTATTATGTTTTACAACGTTACAACCTCCGGACAAATGCAAATTTGTGATAAATATAACTTGAAACTCGTGTATGTACTATGCGTTACCGTTCTAACATGTCTACGATCATGTCAACTCTGCGGGATTGTTTTCTGAGTGCTATGGTATAGTGAATTGCCTGCCCAAGCAAAGAAGACATTCTGTCAAGATGGGAAAATTACTCCAGCTCGGTCTAATTCTGTTCAAAAATAACATATTTGGTCTCATATTGAAGAAAACAATCTGGTCTACAATTTGAGACAAAATTTATCATTTTTGAACCAACATTGACCGAGCTGGAGTCATTTTTACATCTTGCCAGAATGTCTTCTTTGCTTGGACAGACTATACGTTTTCGGATCGCGATATTGGGGGAGGAAAGGGTAAATAAGGCTAAAGGGTTGGTAGAAAAGGGTAAAGGGGTACGATGTCTTTTTAGGTCTTGTCAGAAATTACATATCTCAAAGTTTACAATGGTAGAACCTCAGAAACTCTCGGTATAGAGCTGTCTCTGTGAACCATAGTAAAGCAGTTCCAGGGATAGTAAAATACAGCTGACCCAATACTAAATTAGCTGGTTTCGTCTGCTCCTTGTGCGCCCCAACTGCTGATGTTATCAATGATATTCATCGTTAAGCTATGCCTAGACCGGGTTTTTGAAATGAAAAAAGACGTTAGATGTTTGGTATCAGCTGTTATAGTCTGTCCAAGCAAAGAAGACCCTCTGGCAAGATGAGAAAATGACTCTAGTTCGATCAATATTTGCTCAAAAAATATTGAATTGGTCTCAAATTGTTGATTAGAATGTTTCCTACAATGTGAGACCAAATTTATAATTTTTGAATCAATATTGACCGAGCTGGAGTCATATTCTCATCTTGCCAGAGGGTCTTCTTTGCTTGGACAGACATCTAGGTTACATCTTGCATAAGAGACAAACGAAACCGCCTAACGTTTTAGTGTCAGCTTTTCACAGACGTACATTGATTGACGTTTCAAGCAGATTGTTCCATTTGAAACATGTATCATGCATGATATTTTATGTTGAATCATAAGAATATTAGCATAGCTTCCTTTAATAGAAGGCCCTGCCCTAATAATATGGCAACGTCGAACCGTAGTCACATGCCGGGTTTTTCCAAGAACACTCAAAGTTGAGAGACCCTCAAATTTTGATGAACAGCTGACATTTCCTATGATAAGTATAGGAAATGTAGTAAAGTGTAGTAAACTTGAGGGTCCCTCAAATTTGAGTGTGCTTGGAAAACCAGGCATCAGTCTTTTCATATGAAAGCATTAAGTACAGATACAAGTCATGCATGTTGACTTGGTTTTTCTCTCTTTGAGCCTAATTACCATGAAGAACGTTCATGAAACTCTTTGTATAGAATTCCTTTTTTGTTTTTTTGTAATAGGTTGTGATAGAGATTAGCAAGAAAGAATAAGAATAGACAGTTATTTATTAAAATAGCTTATGATTTGTAGCAAGTCAAATGTGAGAACGCACACAAGAAACGCATCCATTGGAACAGCTGATTGGAAAATGATTTCAATGCTTTTTAATGGACCCAATTTCCTACTCTACATAGTTGTCAATTTTTAGACCATGGCCTTCAATTAAAGGAAACTATGATATTAGTCAAGAATAATTTTAGCTCAATGTTTACAAGACTCATTGATTTGAAAAAAATATCACAATCCTGTTACACAAATTATAAATTTTCCCACGATTTCTATCTCTGGAGGATTTAAATTCAGAAACAAACAAATGAAAAGAGAAGATCTTCAACTTATTAGGCTACTTTTCGCAGAAAAATATAATCCCAATTCATTTTAGTTTGACATGAGGTTAGGCTATGTTAACTAGCGCCACCGTATTTAGATTTTATAGCGCCTCAGGTTAACCTAATTTATACGCGGAACTCAACCTTTACGTGTTTTTGCGTGGAATAAATAGAATAATAAAACTCATCCACTCTCTCTTATCCACATTTTATCTCTCTCACTCTCTCTCTCACCCTCGACAATATATCTTTCGCTCTCTCTCTCTCTTTCTCTCTGCTGTCGAATATATATATTGACTATAGTCTGTCCAAGCAAAGAAGAGCCTCTGGCAAGATGGGAAAATGACTCCCGCTTGGTCAATATTTGTTCAAGAATTATAAATGTAGTCTTAATAGTAGATCAAATTATTTCCAACAATTTGATATCAAATTGATAATTTCTGATCCAATATTAACCGAGCTCCAGTCATTCTCCCATCTTGCCAGAGGGTCTTCTTTGCTTGGACAGACTATATCTCTGCAAATCACCTAATTATATTCACCGATCTAGTTTACCTAATCTGGCTCACAATTAAATAATGACAGTACGAAAATAGTTGTTCTCATCAACTATATTCTGCTGTAACTGCAGGTTAAACCATTTAATTGACCGCTAAATTGGAGAACATTCTCCATAATTAAAGTTATTAGTGACAGTAATATTGTTTGGATGTAATTAGTAAAGGGGCAGGTTTCATTGAAATTTAGAAGAGCCCTTCGGAAAACAAAAAGAATCTACGTATACCAATAAACCACTGGCGGCTCGTGCCCACGGAACAGGTGAAGTTCTGTACAGTTAAAGATACGAGCACTTCACCTTTTTCGTGGCGCACGAGCCGCCAGTGCAATAAAAGTTGCTAAATCGACAGGTGTATTGAGAAAATATAAAGTAATTTTTATCAATGGCGGCTCGTGCCCATGAAACAGGTGAAGTGCTGTATAATAAAAGATACGGGCATTTCACCTTTTTCATGGGCACGAGCAGATAGTGATTTTTATTAACAATCAGCGGGTTAGGCAACGTTCCATCAATTCTCATTGTACTATTTTCGTGCATTCAACTCTAATGACTAAGTTACTGAATTGTTCGATTATAAAGCATGTCCCCAGTTAGTGGAACAATATGAAGGATGTAACAAACATTTTTTTTTTAAAACGTTGAATTTTTATACTCCATGAAACTGAGAGAAACAATATAAAAAATATACAAGTTCATCACTAAACAATTAATATTGGAGAGAAAGCCACTCAACAATTAAAATGGCCGATTTTCCGTACCAAACTCATCTCGTGGTATAGTTCGTACAAGCAAAGAAGACATTCCGGCAAGATGGAAAATTACTCCAGCTCGGTCAATATTGGTTCAAAAATTATAAATATAGTCTAAAATTGTAGAAAACATTCTAATCTAAAATTTAAAACCAAATTCATAATTTATGAACTAGTATCGACCGAACTGGATTCACTTTTCCATCTTGCCAGAATGTCTTCTTTGCTTGGACAGACTATAGAGTTCTCGAATTTTTTAAAGCCCGAAAACCTATACTTTATTGACTCAATTGATGGTTTCTTATTATTCCTGAGTTATTTTTATCATTTCATAACAAAAGGGTTTAATTCCGCTATGAAAATCTGGCATGAATTGATCAAGACTACATTGACTGTTGAGAAAACCACCCCAACAGGAAAAATTGCTACAAATGTCTGAAAATCAGTTTTCCGATTTCCCCGACAAAAAAAACATCGTCGGCCAGAGTTTTGAACTCGGAACATCACAAGGAAAATGATGCTTCAAACAAAGCTCATTAAATCTGAGAGGCAGAGATGTTCTCATCTAATAAATATGAATAATGAATTTTTATTTTCATCGTAAAAAATTACATATTTTCGATTTAAAAAACTATGAAATTAACTGGCCACTATATCCAGTAAATGTGGCCAGTGTTCAACAAAAGTTACAGAAAAAATAAGGTTACAAATTGTGAGTCTAGTCTATCCAATTTACAAAGTTAGAAGACTGCCTGCAGCGCATCGTAATAAAATTATACAAAAATAAAAAACAAATTTTCAATCACTCATGATAATAGTCGTGACTTTAGCCCCTGCACGTTAAACTATAAGTGGTTGATACCAACAACATATTACAAGGATTTACTTAGAAGAGAAAAAAACAATTAGCCATAAACTATAAGATTTAGAACCAAGGAAATATTACAAAGATTTATTTAGAAATAAAAAAATACTGTACATTGTATAAAATTCTCCGGGGAGAATTATTGAGGATGAAAACTGATAACATTCACAGTATTAACTTTAATTTCATCAATTACTCCTTTAAAACAGTTTCCATCGCCCAACGCCTTAAGGCTGAGGCCGCACTGCCGGTGGGTAGAGCCTGGAGGGTGGAAGGTAGTTGGTAAATCTATAGAACATACACACCATCCACAGTAATACATCGCATGAATGGTATGTGTTCAGCCGCCATCTTGAAATTCTTAAATATGGACAACATAACCTCAAATAACAGAATGACGTCATACCATTCATACAATGTATTAGTGTGGATGGTGTGTATGTTCTATAAATTTACCAACTACCATCCACCCTCCAGGCTCTATCCACCGCACTTTCGCACTTTCGCTGTCAGGAATTTATTTATTTTGTGATCTAATCTCTGAAAATGAAGTGTATTGAGATTATTCTGAATGTATTAATAACTTTCCACAAATATTTAAAACACAGATTTTTGAATTTACTATTGTATAAGAAATAAAAAGTAAAAGTAGAAGTAAAGTAAGTAATAGTAATAAAATAGTAACTAATATATAATATAGTGCCGTGCCGGGGTGTCTTCTTATCTTGGACGGGCTGTATAGTAGAGTGAATTTGAAACTGGCAACCAGCTGGAAGGCCTAGGCCCTTCATGGGCTGTTGAACCAGACATACATACATAATAATATAGTGATAATAATAGTAGAAGTAATAGTCAAGTAAAAGTATGAGAAGTAGATTGGATAATAATGATAGTGATGATGAGGAATGACTACATATTTAGATCCAAAGTTTTCTGATTTGCTGTTTAGAAAGCTTACACGAAAATTCTGATAATTTACATATTTTGCAATGAGTCAAAGAAAATTCCACCCATACTACTATGGGCACTTTTGGAGGAAACACATTCGACAAATGAAAATTTCCACACATCAAATAGCTGAAATACCATCAGTCATAATATGATTACCATACATCAAAATTCTACCATCAAATACCTATCAAAATACCTACAACAAGTAAACGAGGTGAGCTATTTTCCCCACTGATAAATAACCCAAATTCATTCATACAGTATTTTGAGAATGGGTCCAATTTTTCAAGAGAATGCAGCAGCATAACAGCTACCATACATTACAAAGCATGTTAGATTTTCGGATCAAAATCAAAATTTAAAAAAGAACAGTGAGAGGAATTTTGGCATGTTTTGGCGGGAAAATGATTGAAGAGATAGTAAATTTGGCGGAAAGGGATGCAAAGAGAGAGAGCATGAGAGTACTTTTGGTGGGAAAAGGGATAAAGAGAGACAGAAAGAGTAGTTTTGGCGGGAAAAGGAAAGGAGAAAGAGAGTAGTTTTGGCGGGAAGATAAGGACGAAAAGAAAGAGACAATGTGTGAGACAATATTTTTGATGGAAAAAAGGAATGAAGAGAAAGTCGTTTTGGCGCGAAAATGGATGAAGACAAAGAGAGAGTAGTTTTGGCGGGAAAATTGATAGAGAGGAAGAGAGAGAGAGTAGTTTTGGCGGGAAAATGGATAAAAGAGAGGAGAGTAGTTTTTGGCGGGAAAAAGGATGAAAAGAGAAGAGACAAGTTTTGGGAAAGAGATGAACAGAGAGAGATTCGATTTGGCGGGGAAAAAGATAGAGATTCGACGAGGTATAAGTGAGAAGCACGAAAATTTAGCAACAGAAATTCGCTGAATACATTCCCATACGAATTTACACATCACATACGTTAACCGATTGGAGTTTTAACAATGCTCTAAAGGAGGGGGAGGGGGACTGGTATGGTTGATGGGGGGGGGGGGGTTGAAACAATCCCGATTAGGTAGATAAAATATAGTGGGAATAAGAGTCGCACAGCATCATTGGAATTCGAAAATTGTTAACATAAATATTTCTGTCGGTATCTGCACGTTTGAAAAGAACTCCTATTTGAAGAGAATGTATACTGTTTATAGAGTCTATACCTGTTTATATAGGAAATAAATACCCGTTTATAAATAACGTATACCTGTTTATAGAGAATATATACTACACTAACCGCCTATGATAATAATATGTGCACGTAACTAAATAAGGTAATCTGTTCCCATTTGAAATGGCGGAAATTCCACGCGTTTTTTGCCTGGATTTTTCGTGGAAGGTTTACGGGTGACTTTTTTACGGAGCTTGCTCAAGAGAATCGCACTATTTTTTCCAACGCTTTCGAGCTCTCTTTATTCGCATGTACAGCTGATACCAAAAATTTAGGCAGTTTCGTCTGTGTCTTGAACCAAATATAAAATACAAACAGCGGATGTAAAGCAGCTATTATTATCTCTTTTTCTTTCAAAAACATCTTTTAGGCATAGCAAAATGAAAACTTCAATTGACAAAATTAACTGTTGAAGTAGGCTACACAAACAATACATTGAAGACTCAACATATACGAATAAAATCCAAATCGTTATAATAAATATAGCATCTCTTTTTCGGTCTGGATATAGAGTGTTTGAACAAACCATGTGACTATTCATTAAAAATTTTCAAATTCAGAAAAATGAATTTAATATTGATAAATACTTCTTGACAGTTCGTGATCAATATTGTTTTAATTCATGTTTGTAGTTGACGCCAAAAAGTTGGGCGGTTTCGTCTGCTTTTTGTGCACTCCAACAGCTGATCTAGTCAATTAGAGTTGTAATTCAGCTAGATCTGTATTATGTTTTTAAATCAAATAAAATATATGTATGACAATATATGCTTTGAATCGGCTGTTAGCAGCTTACATAACGTACAAGAGACAGACGAAACCGCCCAACTTTTTGGCCTCAGCTATATCGCACTGGCGGCTCGTGCCCACGAAACAGGTGAAGTGCCCGTATATCTTACTGTACAGCACTTCACCTGTTTCGTGGGCACGAGCCGAAACAGTTCCTGCCCGTATATTTTACTGTACAGCACTTCACCTGTTACGTGGGCACGAGCCGCCAGTGCTATATCGCTAGCGAGAGCCAAATGAAAAAGCAACCGAAACCAGTAACTCGATTTTCAATAAATCCGTCGATTGTCGTTTAACAACATATTATCTTTTCATTCAACATGTAGCCCCTTCATAAGTAGCTGGATTATTAATCAGTGACTCCTTACACACAGCAAATACTCGTATAGTCTGTCCAAGCAAAGAAGACCCTCTGGCAAGATGGAAGAATGACTCCAGCTTGGTCAATATTGGTTCGAAAATTATTGATCTGGTCTCAATCGTAGGAAACATTCTGATCTTTGATTTGAGGCTAAATCAATATTTTTTGAACCAATATTGACCAAGCTGGAATCATTTTCCCATCCTGCCAGAATGTCTTCTTTGCTTGGACAGACTATAGCTGGATTGTTAATCAGAAACTCCTCACACACAGCTAATACTTGAAGACTCGAACCATTCTACATTTCACAAAATTCCATTACAATTAAATCTTGCAAGTAGGTGTAGACAACACAGAGCAAGAAGTGGTAGAGAAGAAAATTCGATTCCATCCCAACACAAAATTACACAATAATTGCTACAAACATCAAAGCTTTGAAACTGTATTCTCCTCCTCTTCTTTTTCTCCTCCTTCACCTCCTCCTCCTCCTTTTTCGTTTCTTCTCTCCCTCCTCTTCAACCCCTCTCGCCATCCACTTGGTCCTACAGAAGGTTTTCTTCGCCTCGTTCTTTATTTTTTATTCATTTGGGGCCACTTCAACAGCCCACTTCATATAAGCGAGAGCCAAGTTGTAATCACTTTAGTACGACCGACTTCATAGCTTTTACTTCCTTTCTTTCTTCTTCTTCTTCTCCTTCCTCTTTTTTCTTCTTCAACTCCTTCTTCCCCTTTCATGCTACTCTTTTAATCACTCTTCTCATTTTTCTTGGTTTCTAATTTCTTCTTCTTCTTCTTCTTCGTTTTTCTTTTTCTTCTTCGTCTTCTCCTTTGCCTTTCATGGTACACTTTTAATCACTCTTCTCAGTTTCCTTGGTTTTAAATTTGTTCTCTTTTTTCTTCTTCATATCTTTCCAGGTCTAACATTCCCTTCATTCTTGCATTATTTCTTCTTCTTTTTCTCATTCTTCACCTTTCATGCTAGTCTTTCAATCACTCTCCTCAGTTTTCTTGGTTTCTAATTTAGTTTTTCTTCTTCTCCTTCTTCTTCTTCACAACTTTCATCACTCTCATCTTTATCCTTCTTATCTCTTTATATCCTTCTTTTTCTTCTTCGTCTTCTTCTTCACCACAATTCTCTTCTTCATCCACACAATATTAATTCTTTCACTTTGTACTTTCAATACTTTTTCCCAGTTTTCTTATTTCTCACTTTGCTTCTTTCACTCATCTTAACATCACTTTGATAAAGGTATAGATGACGCCGAAAAGTTAGGCGGTTTCGTCTGTTCCTTGTGCGCTCCAACAGCTGATGTTGTAAATTCGAGTAGATTAGTGACTACGACCTATTGTACGCTAGTATAAGACAAACTTGTACCATAGATAATGGCGAATAAAAATCTTGAATCGAGTTGATTTTCAGAATAGTCATTTATTTTGTTTTTAGAATAGGCCTACATTTAGCTAGTCCTAGAAGATGTTTTTGAATCACACAATAAATACTTTAAATCAGCTTTTAATAGGTTACCTAACGTACAAGAGATGGACCAAACCACCTTTTGGGGTCAGATATAGTATCAATTGCATTCTAAAAACAATAAATTCTTCCTCAGTCTCCTACACCCGAATCTAAAGATTAAAGTTTTCATTTATAGATGATTATTTTGAAATCAAATGAGACAATAGATGCTTTACATCAGCTGTTGATAGGTTACATCACGTACAAGAGACAGACGAAACCGCCCAACTTTTTGGCATCAGCTGTCCAAGCAAAGAAGACCCTCTGGCAAGATGAGAAAATGACTCCAGCTCGGTCAATATCAGTTCAAAAATTATTGATTTGGTCTCAAATTGTAGGATAAATTCAGATCTACAATTTGAGACCGAATCGACATTTTTTGAACCAATATTGACCGAGCTGTAGTCATTTTCTCATCTTGCCAGAGGGTCTTCTTTGCTTGGACAGACTATATCAAGCTCCTCACTTGTTGGCACTCTTGTTTTAATTTATCGTTCTCTGGCACATCTTGCAAGAAGTCTTTCTGCACGCCTATTTATGTTGCCATGACAACGCCGCTTCTTGGATTAATTACACAACCCTGTGTGTTAACCGAGTGAAGAGTCGCTCTGTGAGCCAGGAGTGAGGAGGTGACTGCCTCCTCAACAACAACTCATACTCATTTTCCTCCTCCTCCTCCTCCTCTTCTTATGTCCTCCCCTTCCGTTCTTCTTCTACTTCTTCATTTCTTTTACTGCTTCTTAATTATCGAGTTCTTCTTCTTCTTCCTCTTCTTCTTCTTCTTCTTCCTCCTCCTCCTCTTCTTCTTCTTCTTCTTCTTCTTCCTCCTCCTCTTCTTCTTCTTCCTCTTCTTCCTCTTCTTCTTCTTCATCTTGATCTGCTGCTGTTTCGTCCTCTTTATCATCATCAACATCAACTTGTTATTCTTCTTTCCCTTCTACTTCTAGTTCTTGTACTTCTTAAACCACTTCTACTCAAGTCTACATTCTCTACTTCTTCCTCTCCTCCTTTTCCATCTCCTTCTCCTCCTTTAACCTCTTCTTCTTCTTCTTCTTCTTCTTCTTTTGTTTCTACTACAACTTCTTCTCTTAGTTCTATTTCTTCGTCGTCTTCTTCTTTTTCTTCTTCCATCCTACCTTCACTCCTTTTCCTCGAACTATAGTCTGTACAAGCAAAGAAGACACTCTGGCAAGATGGGAAAATGACTCCAGTTCGGCCAATATTGGTGAAAAAATTATACATTTTGTTTGTAATTAAATACATTCTGATCTACAATTTGATACCAAATTTATAATTTTTTAAGTAATATTGGTTGAGCTGGAGTCATTTTCCCATCTTGCCAGAATGTCTTCTTTGTCTTAATATACTATACCTCTTCTCCTTTTCCTCCTATACTTGCTGTAACACCACCACCTCCTAATATAACACACCCATTCTTCTCTATCTAATCATCCTTTTTCTTCTTGTTCTCATTCTCTTCTCTTCACCTTATTTTTCTCCTTTATGTCCTTCTTCTCTCCCTCTACCTTATTCTTCTTTTTCTTCTTCTTCTTCTTTTCTTCTTCTTCTTCTTCTTCTTCTTCTTCTTCTTCTTCTTCTTCTTCTAGTAGTCTTCCTCCTCATTCTCATTCGACATCTCAGTGAGATGTATTTCTCCAATTAAGGTATTCCTCCTTCTTTTCCTGCAGCCTTTCCTTCTCTCCTTCGTTCTTTTCTAGCTTCTACTTTTTTTACTTTTTTCAAAAATGTACTTCCAATCTAGCCAGCCACAATAGGCAATATAACATCTTATACCAACACAATTGGTATTCAAAATTATTTTCAAAACTCCGTAGCATCATGCTCAAGATAAATAAGACACTATTGCATTATGGCAATTACATTTATGAGAAATATAATCTTGTCCACAACTATTAACTTGATTAGAAGTATGATTTTCTTTTTATTTGTGAATAGGTGTGACAGTAGAACATTTCCAAAAATTGAGACAATAGACTTGAAATAAGAATATGAAAACAATAGGTGTGAAATTTTAATACTGAATAGCAACTCGACCTGTGAGACGAATCAGATTCAAGATACGGTAGCAAGTTCTAAAATGTTACCAAATATAGAGCTTTGAGCTACCAAATCAATCAGAGCCCATCAATTTCTATGTTGATATTGTTAGAAAGAAAGAAATCATTAGTGGTATAGTCAGTCCAAGCGAAAAAGACATTCTGGCCAGATGGGGAAAATGACTCCAGCTCGGTCAATGTTGGTGCAAAAATTATAAATTTGGACTCTAATTGTAGAGCAGTATGTTTTCTACATTTTTAAACCATCATTTTTGAACCAATATTGACCAAGCTGGAGTCATTCCTCATCTTTCCAGAATGTCTTCTTTGCTCGACCAGACTATATCAGCTATAAATGAGTTTATCATAAAAATGACGATTTACAAGTGGAAAATTTTCAATTCTACTAAACATTTATATATAGCAAGTTAATATAATGGCACATCATAATGAATTGATTTCTTTCTATCATTCAGTCATTCTATATCTTTGTTATGACTCTCATGCAGACAATGCAGTTTACAACTTGAAAACAATGAATCTAATGAATTTTCAATAAAACTTGTAATAAATGATCTTCAGAAAGACCAAAGAAAATGTCATTCTTTCAACATAGATTATTATCTTTTTTTATCTTTTGTTTTGAGTTTTAAAGTACAGGAAACTTCAAGTTAAACTTTAAGGGCCGGTTTCTCCAAAAAAGTTAATCTGAATTTTGGATTAAACCATCAGCTGGCTCAATTGAAACACAAGTTAATAAAAGTGACCATACACTGACAACTGATAGTTTAAACTAAAATTTCAGTTAAACGTATTTGGAGAAACCGGCCCTAAGAAGATTCCGAGTTTCCAAACTCGGGAAACAAATAAAAATCTATAACAAAAATAACCAAACATTATCTAAAGTTTTGTTACCCTACAAAACAATGCACAACCAATATTTCACTAATATCATCTCCAACCATAGCTAACGACCTACGAATCCGGACAAATGGAAAGAGACAAAGTGATAGAAAAGAGACAAAGTGATAGAACGAAGATTATTAAAAATAGAGGACTTGAAGGAAAACAGAATAGAGAATAAAGCAGAGAGAAAAGCAGAGAGAGAGAGAGTTACGAAGTAAGGCATGACAGATACACATTGAAACCTTATTAATTGTCAGAATCGTATGATTTAAGGTGCAAGGATTGTGTTATTGAGTGTGTAGGAGCTCAAAGAGACAAACGTGTGTAACAAAGACAGAAGGATAATAAGAGAGAGAGAGAGAGAGAGAGGGAGAGTGAGAGAGAATTAAGGGGAACCCCTCACGCAACCCTTGCCCAATACCGTAAAGCAATTGTCCAAGCGCAACAAAATTTACTGTCTCCCCCTCTACCCAATTTCCCCAAAATCTCCCCCCCCCACGCCCACGGGTTCCGCCTAGAATGGTGTCCTATTGATATTTTGTGTACGTATTAATGAACGTACCATTATTAATGGCATTTTCAGCCTCTCTGCCTACCACCCGCCAAAACAAGGCTATCGTCCCGCCATTTCACGACACCCTTTGTATAATATGTGTCGAGTTACACCGCACTGTATAGTCGGTGCAAGCAGAGAAGACATTCTGGCAAGATGGGAAAATGACTCCACCTCAATCAGTATTTGTTCAAAAATTATAAATTAAATCTCAAACTGTAGATCAGAATGTTTCCTACAATTTGAGACCAAATTTATAATTTTTGAGCCAATATTGAACGAGCTGGAGTCATTTTACCATCTTGCCAAAATGTCTTCTCTGCTTGGACAGACTATACAACACTGAATACTTGAAAAATAAATGAAAATCAAACACCCTTTTAAGAAACTTTAAGATTATTAAAACACAGACACGTTTCGGCAGTTTTAAAGTTCAGTTTTCAACACTGAATACATATCTTCACTGTAAGAAAAAACTTATACAGCTGACGCCAAAAAGCAAGGCGGCTTCGTCTGTCTCTTGTACGTTATGTAACTTGAGAGCTAAACATTCGTCCAAAATTACCCTTACAAAATTCAAATCAATTATCCAGATATTATCTCATGCTGGTGATAATATTCTACTGAAACTTCATGTCGAGAAAATCTCTACAATAGTCTAGTACTAAATTAAGAAATTAATTAAATAAATTTTAATTGGATTATTCATTCATTTGAGAAATTATACATTAAAGAGAGAAAACACAGACATCAAAGTCCAATACGTCTTTTTCCCAAATTTTGATAGAAATATTTAAAAAAGAGGTTATGTTCAAAAGATTTTCAAACACTTATCACAATATTCACAAATTTTTATACTCCGAGATATTAAAAAGAGATATTGAATATTTAATTACAAAGAGATACCAAAATCAAAGACTTATACTCTGACTAAATTGTCTTGTTTTGTAAACTTATTGCTAATTTCTCGTGAGTTTGATGTAGCCTACTGATTTAGTGCAGCCTCTGTTTTGCCAACTTTACTAGAATGGATGTAAATTCCACATCGGATTGCGTTGTATACCCCATCTTAAAGTTATTTTCCAAGTTGAAAGTTACATCAAATAAACAAGTTACAACAAAACCGTCTCAAAATGTTCACAAGAATAACCTCCCCAATTCCAGCTTTCCTGATTTATTAATCAAATCAATTTTTTTATTAGCAATTTCAAAACAATTGAGGGTTCTGCCAAACCTGTAGGTTTTTCGGCGAGTGCCTATCTCAAAAACAATATAGTTAGAAAAATGAGTTCACTATAGATTTTTATGAAATTTCAGAGGAGAGAAAGATAATTCATAATATAACAAAAAACCGTATAACTTTTCGTAATATAAGTATGAAATATAAATGTGATGTATGATGTACTAGTATGATGTATTATTCTGTAACATTATTTTTGTATTTGTTTTCTTATCTACACAAGTTTAATGTATTTGATTGATCGATTGTTTTATTTGTTTTTTCTACAGAAATAAAAATTATAATATAATACGAATATTGAATATAATGAGTAGTAAACGAGTATATAATATAAATAACTATAAGTTCAATGTGTTCACTTACAGTGAATTGATTAAAAATTTTAAAAAATTGATTAAAATTTAATTAATTAATAAAAAAAGATACGTGGTTATGACATTCTTAGTATAATCACGAATATTTTGGGGATAGATTATTAATTTGTATAGATTCAAAAGATTGCATAGTATTTTCAAAATCCAAACTCTATGCTACTTGCTTTCAATTATACGTGAAACTACAGAGACTCTCGTTACTATATGTACACTGTATGTGTACGGAGTACTCTCTGTACAGTCTGTATAATCTCTGTACATTCCCTGTACGTGAACCCGCCTCAGATGTCTACAAGAATTACCGTCCTTATCACAGCAATCTTATTACTCGAATTATTACCGATTTATAAAAAAAAATATCTTGAGAAACGATCTGTTTTATAGGCTACTCTCGTCATAGTCGCTCAGTTCCTATGAATAAAATGAATAATTCATCAGCTTTCTTTATTATTCTTTCCGAGTTGAATAAAATGCTCGGCCCGGCGTTCTTTCTCACAATCACTAGTCACCGTTTACAGTCTGTCCAAGCAGAGAAGACATTCTGACAAAACGGGAAAATGACTCCAGCTCGGTCAATATTAATTCAAAAATTATAAATTTGGTCTTAAATTGTAGAGTAGAATGTTTTCTATAATTTGAGAACAAATCTATAATTTTTGTACCAATATTGAGCATGCTGTAGTAATTTTCCCATCTTGTCAGAATGTCTTCTTTGCTTGAACAGACTATATAAAGCGCCACTAAAATAATGTAGTCTACATGTTAATGAAAAAGCAACTGCTTTCATTACAATTTTATTGGGCTGTTATCTTCGGGAGATCAGTTTTTATGTTGTGATGCTGGTTTTATGCTGTGAATTTATTGTTTGTTGGCTTTGTGGATGTGATGTGACTCTTTTTTCATTGAATGTCATTTTTCATACCAGATTCGATAATTATTTTTCGCCATACTCGTATGTAATACACAACTTTCCAAGCTATATTTGCGTTTGGAAAATTGCCGTTTACAGGAGAATCAAAGATTAGCTGTTCTGAATGCGGGAATAATCATTTTGATGATTATTACAGCACTAGTCATCGTCACGATGATAATTACAGCACTGAAAATCTATCCCAGCTGTTTTTTCCAAACTCTGACATATGAATAAACGAGTTGAACGAGCCGCCATGACAGTTCACTGCGTGCGTTTGTTCACTAGTGTTGTGTTGAGGTTATGTTGGCTTCAGTTGATGTTTTCAGTTGTTTGAGGTTTTAATAAATCCTTTCTCAGTCTAGTATGACGAAAAAAATGTACATAATTCGCGTGGAAAAGTTTACAAACTCATAATTATTTTCCAAACTCGCGTACCGCTCGTTTGGAGAACATAATTATTCGTTTGTAAAAACGCCTTTTCCAAACTCATTATGTAATATACTATTCGTAAGCAAATGCCGTTTTGAAATGATCTTAGTGTTTTGGAAAGAAACTAATTTCGATCGGTTTGAAGTAGGTACAGTAGTTAATTTTCAATATGAGCCAGTTATAAGTATAGTCTGGTCGAGCAAAGAAGACATTCTGGCAAGATGGGAAAATGACTACAGCTCAGTCAATATTGGTTAAAACTGGTTACAAATTGTAGAAAACATTTTGATCAATTCAAGAACAAATTTATAATTCTAAAACAAATATTGACCGAACTGGAGTCATTTCCCCATCTTGCCAGAATGTCTTCTTTGCTTGGACTGACTATACAATATGAGCATTGAGCAAACAATATGTTATTGAAACTGTAAGAATTTGTTCAATTCGTATTAAACTAGACTTTTGCTTTGTTCTGGTAATTTCCTTATAATGAAAATACATTATCCGAACTAATTGGGACAGGGATCAAACAAAAATTCGGATAATTGGACATGTGTTAAACTTGGAATAAACGTTATTACATTTGAAAAGTACAGTGTAGTAATGTTGAATTAATATGGAAAGCAAAACAAAAACTGTACTAAAACTACAGTACAATAAGCATAATTCGAAAAAGTTAGAAAAGCTACGATCACGTCGTAAACGCTGGTTTTCAATTTATTTCTACGCTTAAGACCGATTCGGATAATTGGCAATGCGGTTAATCGGCGATAGGATAAACGGCGTTCTACTGTACTCATGTTTTTAATTTGCGGATTTCCCTTTCGAGTAGATTCCGAAAAACTTATTTTTTCTCTCTATATTTTTCAATAGCTAGAAGTCCTGGGTTTGTTTTCCCGAGGGTGAAGCCCACATGAGCTCATCTAGGCTGGTCGCCTAGAATAGTTTATCTAAGCCAAATAATTTGTGATACAAATTTGTTGTTGGAATGGTACAGTTTGAATGCAAATTTTCTAAAGCCTTCCTTACAACCTTTTCCTGCCATGTACAGGATTGTTTTAAAATACTGAATCTTACGTTTAAGATACTCCTAGTATAAGTACAGTGAGTATTGAGTAGATTAGACTAAGAAATACTTAGTCCATGCTATATAATCTGTCCAAGCGAAGAAGACATTCTGACAAGATGGGAAATTTACGCCAGCTCGATCAATATTGATTCAAAAATTTGGTCTTAAATTGTAGATAAGAATTTTTCCTACAATTGTAGACCAAATTGATTATTTTTGAACCAATATTGACCGATCTGGAGTAATTTTCCCATCTTGCGAGACTGTCTTCTTTGCTTGAACAAAGAATAGTAACAGCATAACAGGTGCGCAAAACGGTGACTGATATAGATGCATACAAAGTGAAAGGAAGGTTACAGCAAAGAGATTGGCAATGACAGTTAGGAGAATGGCGAAGAAGAAACAAAAGTAGAAGAAATAGAAGTAGAAGAAATACAGGTAGGAGAAGATGGAGAAGAAGAAACAAGACTTGAAGAAAAAAATGATGAGAAACAGATGAGGAAGAAATAGAACAAGGAGAAGAAGTAGTAGAAGAAATAGAACTTGAAAAAATAGAACTAGAAGAAGAAGAAGAGGAGGAAGAAAAAGAAGAAGAAAAAGTATGAGGAGGAGGAAGAAGGAAAAGGAGAAGAAGTAGAAGAAAATTAAAATGAAGTAGAAGAAGAAGAAGAAGAAGAAGTAGGAAGAGGAAGAAGAAGAAGAAGATGAAGAAGGAAACAATAAGAAGAATAAAATGAAGTAGGAGAAGAATAAGAAGAAAAAGAAGAAGGAAAAGAAGAAGAAATAAGAAGAATAAAATTAAGTAGGAGGAGAAGAAGCAGAAGAAAAAGAAGAAGATGGAGAAAAAGAAGAAGAAGATGAAGAAAAAAGAATAAAATTAAGTAGGAGGAGAAGAAGAAATAAGAAGAATAAAATGAAGTAAGAGGAGAAGAAGCAGAAGAAAAAGAAGAAGAAGATGAAGAAAAAAGACGAATAAAATGGAGTGGGAGGAGAAGCAGAAAAAGAAGAAGTAGAAAATGAAGAAGTAGGAAAAGAAGAAAATGAAGTAGGAGAGAATACACCAGTTGCGAAGTGAGAAGAAAGGTGGAATACGCAATAAAGCAATATTTACGATTGAAAGAACAATGCGTAATAAAAGAAATCGATCAGGTGGAACGAATGGTGGAAATTGAAGAAACGGTGACGCACTCAAGTTGCAAGCATCACTGGACATCACTGTCACTCTCTCTCTCTCTCTTCTCTTTCTATTCTCTTTTACTCTCTTCTCTTTCTGTATCAGTGTCTGCACTTCTCTCTGTACGTATTTCTGTCTTTGTGTCTCGTTACTTTTATTTTTCTAGCGGTGTTTATTTTTGTTTCGGTGAAGTCTCCTTCTCTTTCCCCGCCACCTGAATCTGAACGATAACTGAACTGAATCTGACTTTATCAGAAATAATGTATGGATCGATCACATTATTTCAATTATACAGAGTGTTTCAGAAGTAGTGTCGAGCATTTTAGGGTATTGTTCCTTGATGAAAAACATACCTAAATATCATTTTCAAAATGTCTGTAAGTCCTCAATTACTCACACAGCGCCATTTTTGTTTTCTCATTTTCATCTAATCTTTCAAATTTATTATTTTGTAGCGGCCTTGAGAGGGTAACTCAAGTGGTCAATTATTATGTAAAATCAGCTGAGAAATCGAATTAAACCAGTTAGAAGTTTGTAACTTGGTTACACTCAACAATGGTTATTGAGATAATTGACAAAATAAGCTAAAAACCCAAATTTTTAAACATTAAAGGGATATTTAATCGTTGAAATCTTATTTTACATTATAATTGACCACTATATAGTACCCTCTCAAGGCCGCTACAAAATCATAAAATTGAAAAGTTACCTGAAAATAAGAAGACAACAATGGCGGCTGTGTGAGTAATTGAGGACTTTCGGACATTTTGGAAATGGTATTTAGGTATGTTTTCTACCAAGGAACAACACCCTAAAATGCTCGACACTACTTCTGAAACACCCTGTATATTAGGATCTAGGGGGTCGAGATCGAAAACACGAGTCAAGTCGACTTGTCTTCACTGTTCAATGTATTTTCTTACTTTAAAAAAACTTCAAAGTCAGTGTAGGCTAAATACTATTTAGCCTAATTGTAAATTGTAAATTCTTTCTCAAAGAATCACTACTGTTGGTAGACTTGAATAAAAAAAATTGAAGTCACTGAACTTATGTAAAGATTGTCAATAAGGCGACCAATAAATAATCATTAAACAATAAGTTCGTTGACAGTGCTGGTGAATTCGCATCTCCCATTATCAGAAACTATTCTCTAATAATATGACGTCATATCACGTCTTTAAAAAATCTGTGGAAATCTTATTTAGCTTTTCTCTAATAACGTCATATCATGTTTAAAAAATCTTCTATTAGAATCTGATTTCGGGAGAGTTGCAGAGGAAATATGATTGAAAACATTTTATAACTTACAAATATAAAAATGATGGGACTAAGTCATTTTTCAATGAGTAGTAATGAGAAATTGAATTGTAAAGTTTTGAATAGTAAGTTCATCCACTTTATTAACTGAATTTTAATGAATATATTGGACGTAAGAAATTTGAATTTACTTCGAAGTTAATTTGATTAAGTTATGGAAAGAACTTCAATAGTATCGCTTACTGTAAAAGATGAAACATTTTACTGTAATTTAAAATATAAAGGTGATTTAACTTTATTAAAGATAACCAGACTATGAAATGAACACGAAAAGTATTGAATGATTTGATTTAAAATTAAAAAATAGTGGGTTCAAAAAAAGAAGAGTAACTTACCTACACATTTCAGTTTCTTACAAAAAAATTTTGTACATAGGCGAATTCCGATTGTTCAAATAGAGATTAATCCAAATAGGCACTAAACTTCAACAGGATAAATCAAATTCATTCTGTTAAATACATTTGGTGAAATTGGCTATCGCCTACTTGATTAAACTACTTAGAATATTAGAATATAAGATTTTTTTTTTGAGGGTGATGCCGTATATAGTTTTAAATATTAACGGTATAAGATACCGTATATAAGTTTTTTCCTCCAACATCTAGAATTATTTCTTCTCAAAAAGCTCTTTATAATGAGTTTGTAGATCGCATATACTTTTAAAATTATTGAAAATAATAGATCAAGGTGATGGAAATACAAAATTGATCAAAAATAAATTAGGCTACTCAATTATAATGATAATGTGGAAGTATTATCATCATTCTAAATGTTACTAGTTTTTACTTCCTTTTAGAATACACGGAACTGTATAGTGATACAATAATCTGATATTGGACCTAAATGAACATTAATTCTAAATAAAAATTGTAAGGTCAATTTTTCCATAATTGGTCACTAAATATTCTATCAAATCACTTTAATTGTTTCAAACGACTAACGGTCATAACAGGTGATTTTGTTCAATGACAATAATCAGAAAATGTAATTAGATAAAATAGGATAGGCATAGTCTGTCCATGCAAAGAAGACATTTTGGCAAGCTGTGAAAATAACTCCAGCTCAGTCAATCTTGGTTCAAAAACTATACATTTGATTCCAAATTGTAGATCAGAATGTTTCCTACAATTAGAAACCAATTTTATAATTTTTGAATCAATATTGATCAATTTGGAGTCATTTTCTCATCTTGCCAGAATGTCTTCTTCGCTTGGATAAACTATAGTATAGACTGAATATGGATTTATAACAATCAAGTCATGAAACTTGTAATTCGTAATTGTTCATAGAATTATTGTCAAACAATTTATTGGAAAGGAAATTAATGTAATTCAATGCTGATTAATAGAACAGTAATAAAGTAGCCTAGGAGAAATTAAATTTAATGGAAGCGTAAATTATAAAATTGAATGTGCTCAAGAAATATAATAGGTAGCCTCAAATAAACAATAATAGGTAACAGATTATATTGTAACCTAATAAGGTTCAATTAAAATACTGTAACTTAATACAAAGAAAACAGCTTGATAATTTGATTAGGCAGGATAGATTCAGACAGTTAGAAATAATTAGGCCTACCTACACAAGTTTGCAGGTAATTTAATAACAATAATCTACTTATCAATTAATTGATTAAGGTGCGGTAATACGAATAATAATTAATTTTGATTGAATGCCGGTAATATGCTTAATGTCTTATTGCTTTTGTTATTTTCAACATAATTATTTATTGAAAAATCACTTATAAGTTAACTCAATTAATCGTCTACATTTTTCAAATTAAATGGAATTAATGTTATTAAATGATCATGAATGGAGATTGGAGAATCACTATTAAATAACGTATCTACAATTAACTTTAGAATAAATTTTTGAAATTCATAATAAGCCTACGATTTATCATTAAAATATTACGGTACGTTTCATGAGTGGCGATTAGATTATAGCTCAGTTTCATTACAAAACTGTTTAGTCAATCCTATCACGACTAGGGTAATAATTGAATAGCTTGGAGGTAATTCAGGTAATCGATAGGTTTCAAAGACATTACGGCGTCATTAGTGAATCTAGGACTTGGAATTATAGTTATAACTTAGTAGCCCAATAAATTATTAATTAATCCATAGCCGAAAGATATTCCAATAATTTAGATGATTCAGTACTCACGTTCAATCCGCAAATGATCATAGTAATTAATTTCCCATTAGGAAAAATCTAAATGTTGACATAACACCAAAACAAAGCACAAATAACTTCACAAAGTTTGACGCACTGTAGAAATTTATTCGAATTTTGTTATCAAAACAAAATTATCAATTTTTAGGTTATTTGTCGTTCGTAGATTTTTGACAGAGTACACAACAGGTAGATTTGACATTATGGATTTGAATTTGAGTAGTTTGTTGAACGGCCGAAGTCGGAATCTAACCAAAGACGCTAACACAGTAATGCCAAGATGACTACTCTTGTCGTTGGAATAGCATTACACAACAGCAGAGCCTAAACACACCCTCACTTACAACTAATCACAAAATTAATAGCCAGAAAACATTTAAATAAACACAACACTTTGTACAAAATAACCTATCACTTCCTTGACAGATTCACGGAGACGAACTAAGTTTCCCACCAGACCCTCGCCGGAAGTTAGAAGAGGCAAACATGTCAAATATGTGAGGTATTGGAAGCTCGCGTACAAACAACTTGGCGTTATCTGCCCTCAAACACAACAAACACCCAATAATACTCATTGCAAATCATAATCTAGATGAAAAGTACTTACCAGAGAGATATTTGGACGCCTTCTCGGCGAAATTGTAGAAATTAAGAACGGTATTTGGTCCGTAAACACAAGGACCGAGTCTGTTTTTGGTATGCCAAGAATGACACAAAGAATCCAGACAACGCACCGAGCTACTGCGCATCTGCCCTCGCGCAGCCACCTATGTGGTAACGGACTCGCAGACCCGATACTCACAGTGGAGAACTGCTACTCCAGTACCTGTTATCTGGAACTGCTCCATTCTTGAGAACTTGAAAGTTGTGGCTGTGGCGCGAAAATTTGAACTTTGATTAAACACTACGCACTTTAGAAATGAACACTGAGCAATTGTTGGCGATTATTTTCACATACCAAATATAATGATTTGTTATTATACCAATATGTATGATTTAAATCACGAAGATTACAACAATATAAGAGAAAAATACAAGATTTGGTGTGATATTGGAAAAGCTGTCCATATGTTCCAGGTAAGTTTCAGTTTACTTTAATAGGCAGCAGTTATTAGGCACCTTACTAGTAGGTTATATCATAAATCAGGATATTATTATTGTATTATAGTTAATTTCAGTATCTCTTCTACCCTACTATCGAAACTTTAGGTTGGTTAGGTTAAATACTAGTCCAAATTCAAGCACACTCAAATTTGAGGGACCCTCAAGTTTACTACACTTTACTACATTCCCTATACTTATCATAGAAGGCATAAGCAGAGAACTTGCTGCGCTAAAATATGAACTTTGATTACCGCAATGATTTTTTCTGAGCTATCGAAGTGAACCAGCATGCTACTAAGCTACAGAAGAAAGCTTTGTCATGAGTGAAGACAATCAAGTACCCTACCGGTAGTTAGTGATTTTAAAAACTCTACCATACCGATACCGGTAATTATTGAAGCCGCAATTCTTTTGAAGGATTGAAGAACTCTGTTATTAAACTTTGATTATAGAACTTCTATCAATGCGTTTAACATAGTAAATAGTTTTTTATTTATTTTAAGTACCGGTAACTTAATTCTACTTCTATTTTGATGATTAAAAAATCTATAAATAATTCTAAGTTTGCCTTCTTTCATATCTTGCAACAGTGAAATTGCATGGTGCATATTTTTATATACTGATTCATATTTTATGCATTCAAGAAAGTAATGCTCAATGATAACAATAATATTCAGTAGACTTTTTCTCTTCTAGAAACTTTCATCCCAGCCCAAGAACTTGAATCGTTTGAAAAGGTTCCTATTGTACTCGTAATTATATAATCAAGTATGCTTTTTACTGTCTTGCTATGCAGTTCACTACTGTTTTGAGTCTTGGAGTCATATCATCATGCTTTTCTGGTTTGTCCCTGAAAGACATCCTTTGATCGTGGAAGTGACTTTTCCAATTTTAATCGGATCATGATAATATGAGATGAGATTGATGCTACCGTTTTCTAATTGGCATAATTAATTTATTAATGTGCAAAAATTCTAATTTGATTTTGATTCTCCATCTCTCAAATTTTTTATTCCATGAGGTACTTAAGTTATAGTTAGAACGATTTTTGTACAGAATATGTAAAGCTGACCACAGGGCAATACTATACTGTATTTCAATTTGATATACCGTATTTTTTATTGCACTAAGATGAGTCAAAACGCCATGAGATTTGATTCATGGTATGATACAGTATTATTTTCGATGTTGAAGTATCAAATTGACTGTGATTTGTACTTTGATTAGTAACTTATTTTGTTGAAGGTACGAGATATGTATGTATGTCTGGCTCAACAGCCATGAAGGGCCTAGGCCTACCAGCTGGTTGCCAGTTTCAAATTCACTCTACTATACAGCCCGTCCAAGCCAAGAAGACACCCCGGCACGACGGGAAAACGGCCCCAGCCCGGCCAATACCGTCCCAAAAGCCATAAACTCTCAATCAGAACTCACAGTCCCCGAACCAACACTGGCCGACCCGAAGCCGCCCCTTCCGCCCCGCCAGAATTGCCCCCGGCCGGACAGACCATACAGCAAGCAAATAATCATCAACCAGGATAGAGATAACGTGTGGTTAGCACGTTGATCCTCTCAACCATAAGCCAGTCTCCGCAACCAATTGGCGGCGCAGAACACCTCTGAATAACATGCAGTTAATCAGTTAGAGTGTAATGCAACAATTACTATTCCTCCAGAGACGGGAAACAACTGACTTTCTTTACTAACGACAGCCAATCTCCCAAAGGAGGGTATGAAGGTACGAGGTACCGTATTAAATTTTTAATTTTTAGTATATCTTCTATTCTGTGGATGAGAACCTTTATCAATTGACAATTCAGAATCGGCGATGTTAAATTCAAGTCTAGATTAATAATTATCAACCGAATCATTACAAATACTCCAAATTGAAATCCAAATACTTTTTTATAAAATTTTTAACACTGCTTCAAATGTATCAACTTTTTAAATACGAATTCATAAAGTGGTCGCCATATTCATCAGTACAGTATCCAGTCCCTAACATAGTCTAGGACTCAACTCTACATATTCATTTCATCTGGAGCTGAACTTCATACTTGCAAATAACGTAACACTTCATTTAGCAATGCAATGACAAGTGGTAGGTAACAATATTTCTATTTTTGCACCAGTGGCAATATGATTTCAAGCACGTGTATTATTAGGGGAAGGGATCGAAATAAAGTAAGAGATACTTTGGAATGCACACTGTCAGCGTAGGAGGGTGAAATGCTTCAATTGAGATGGAAGATTTACCTGGCTAGAAATTTATTAATCTGTCCAAGCAGAAAGGACATTTGAGCAAGATGGCAAATGACTCCAGCTAGGTCAATATTCGTTCAAAAGTTATAAATTTGGTCTCAGATTGTAGATCAGAATGTTTGCTACAATTTGAGACCAAATTGATGATTTTTGAAGTAATATTGATTGAACTGTAGTATTTTTCCCATCTTGCCAGAATGTCTTCTTTGCTTGGACAGACTGTACCTACGATTTCCTCAAGCAGAATCCAGTTCCAAATCCACCCCATCCATCCACGATATGAAATTGTAAGATTTGCTGGCATTCGGTGTATTCTCCTCTCATATTACGAATATTCCTGGTATTTGACTGTATCTTTATTCCATCTTATTCTCTCTCACTCTCTGCTTTTCTCTCATACACTTTCTTTCTTTTTCCAATCTCTATCTCTTTTTCTTCTTCGTTTTCCCCCTTTCTTCCTTCACGTTTATCTCTTCCTCCCATTCTCTCTGATTTCCTCTCATACTTACTCTTTCTTTTTCGAATATCTCTTTTCTCTTTCACTTTCTTCATTCACCCTTACTCTCTTCTTTATCTCTCTCTCTCTCACTCTCTGTTTTTTGACAATACCTTACTGAATGTTTCTAGCATCAGGCCACTGTTTTAATATCCAAGATGTTTGAATGTCTGGGATGTTATTTAAAAATTTCTGAAACATTCCATTCAAATATACCGGGTCTTGAATGCTGAGGGTTTATCTGTTTATGGTGAAGAGATGAATACTGTATTATGATTTTACAAAGTATGTATTAAGCTAATGAAATTATGTCTAACAGTGTAACACATACCGCTGAGATTGAATATTTCTTTCGACTGTTAAACAATACACGTTAAGAATAAATGTGATATCTTTATAAATATGAGATATTTGATTGTGGAGCAGAGATCTTCTAGCTTTTGCGTTGAGGAGATTTGAATTTTTCAAATAATATAAGGCGATAAGACTTCCATTATTCCATCATCTCTATGTTTCTCAAAATCTATATAAGTAGATACATAAGTTATTGCATACATTATAGGTATGAATTCCAAGTTTAAGGTGAAATTCTGTTCTTTTTTGTCACTCCTTTCTTCTTTTAAATAAATAAATATGAAATTCTTTCAGATAAAATAAATGTCTGAGCATAAACTAGGTACCTTTCCTATAAGACAACACTGTTTTTCACTTAAAACTCCTTTAAATGACTGGTTTTCGACTGTTTAATTGAGGGAATAGATTGTAATTAAGGTGAATTAGCCTTAAATTGATTGTATTTGATGAGATAATTTGTTACTATTGTGATATTTATCCTTTTTTAATGATAAGGCCCAGATGTTATCATACCATTATAGGGTACCTACCTACTTCGTACTTGTATTATAAGATACTTTTTACAAAAAAGTACTTCTTTACGTAAGTACTTCTTACTTCTGGTATCTTCAACACGGTCCTAGGATCGGTGATTCGTCAATTTTTTTTCTGAAATAGTACCATGGTTTCAAGGTGAAAACTTGCCTTATTTAGACTGTGATATTTCATAAATAAAATGCATTTTCAAGATGATTAGATGATAAAGCATACAGTATTAGAAACCAATAGAACTCTTCCAAGCTTAGTGAGTATCTTACTCCACTAGTAATTAAATAATATAGACTAGAACTTCAGCACAGAAACATTTATGAATTTATTATATAGGCTACCGTACCCTAGTGATGATTCTTCATTCTCCATAAATGTTAGGCAAACATGATAACATAAATTTTTCAACTGTCGCAATTATCAATCTTCAATAATCAATTATTGTCTTTTATTACAATAAGGCGAAGTTAGGACTCGCAGGTCCTCTTCATGAGTCGTGAGTCGAGAGCCTGAATGAAGTTCAATGAAAAGCGTACGAAACGGTTATTTGAGTAATCGGAGCAGTTCCAAGTGATACTCCTTTCCACTTTTCAGATCTTCAAAGCTTTGAAACTTTGCAACGCATTCAAAAGGTCAACACATACGCTACCTATCGTCAAAAATGCCAACTAGTGCACTCATGGCGCTCAGTTCGAATGTTGAATGTTCTGACGAATGAATCTCTGAACTATGGTTCTTATAATTATCACCTATGAGAAGTTAATTCAACTAGTTCAATTTAAAATTCCTTATGACATTGGATGAGGTTTGATTATTTTACCAAGCCCTGCTTTTATCCTACCTGGATGAACAAATGAATTAACAGATGATTCTGATTTTCCTACCGTATTGAAACGCAGGGATAAAATTTGACATTATAACATTGATGAAACTAGCACTTCAATATAATACGGCATTGAAGATATCAAAATATTTAACAATCCAACTTATATCACATTTTAATGTAATTTATTTCAATAGTGTAGTGTAGAAGCACTATTCTATTACTATTACTGTATACCTAGTATAAGTGTTCTTATCTTGTAGTTATCTTATCTTATCTCGTAGTTGGTACTTCTAATCTAAGTTATACCTAATCTTGTTAATCTAAAACTTAACTTGATTCAAATATCAATCAACGGGTAGCCCTACTACCGTGCATAAACTGTTATCTCTGTTATCATATCAACTACCGGTATCACTGGTACCTACTACCAATATCATTCAGAAATAGGCTACATAATTACAATAACTGCTACAAACATTCTTCCAAATTGTAGATGCATAATGATGATATTGTATTGTATTGCGACCTACACTTTCCAAGTAAGCTCACAAATCAAATAATTTTTGTTCAACAAGATGCATGTTATTTACAATAGGCTAAGTCAACGCTCAAAGAAAATAACATTACACAAGGAACATGGTACAGAAAATACAGGAAGAATTAAATTACAGCATATTAGGTCTAATTGAGGTAAAATTTAAAGAATAAGAAGGATATTATTATTAAAGATGGAATAATTTTTGAACAGTCTTTGATGTCAGCTTGGGTCTACGCCGAATCCAAGTAATTTAACTCATTAAATCATTAACTCTCATCCAAGTAATTTAGTCCATTCACGATGGCTTGAGACGAGATAAACAAAAGCTCTGCATGTGTGTATGTGCGACTGGAGTGGCTTCGTTTTAGCCACGGCATTAACAAGTCACAGCAATGCCAAAATCCCGAATTTTGTTGTCTGGACTGTGACCAAAGCATTGACACAAAAACTTTTACTATAATTGTTTGTTCATTTTAGGTTCATGCAGTCGAGAGACAACCGAAACAAGCAATTTCCCAATGTTTATCTATAAAAAAGATTACTTGAAGATACTTATTCTGAATTGCCTACAACAAAATTCGGGATTTCGGCATTGATGTGACTTGTTTATGTCGTGGCTAAAACGAAGCCACTCCAGTCGCGCGCGCACACACACACACATACAGAGCTTTTGTTTATCTTATCTCAAGCCATCGTGAATGGACTATAAGCATGTAACTTGGGTACCGCCGGTACCGGTACTTATAGGACTATTTCTTTATTTGCCTTCAAGGATTAGTTTCTTGTCCTCATTCAACTGAAGCACATTTTTTCTGAGGGAGCCTTTAGGTAATAGCAAGGATGCTCTCATACTTCACTTCAACCTGTTCTATACATATTCTTCCACCATGCCAGCATAGGGTTGTGTCACCAGCATACAAAAAAAGACTGAGCTCCCATGTACAAGTCATTGGCAAGAATGGTGATATTCCTCCACTCCACATATGTTTAATGTAACTTTCATGTAACCTACTATTGCAATATTTTTTTAAAATGGTCTTGATAACTCTAATGCCGGGTTTTTCCAAGCACACTCAAAGTTGAGGGACCCTCAAATTTTGATGAACAGCTGACATTTTCTATGATAAGTATAGGAAATTTAGTAAAGTGTAGTAAACTTGAGGGTCCCTCAAATTTGAGTGTGCTTGGAAAAACCGGGCATAAGTCTTATTACTCTACTCAATCCATATTTTATAGTATAGTAGTCGCTAAAAAAAGTTAGGTTAGGCGGTTCCTCTACCTGATGTAACCTACTAACAGCTGATGTAATTGTTTCTTCTGATTTCAAAAACATCCTCGAGGCATAGCTGAATGACATCTCTACTAACAACATCAGCTGTTGGAGCGCACAAGGAACAGTCGAAACAGCCTAACTTTTTCACGACAGCTATAAACACATGGGAATCATACAAAAAATAATAGTCATCATTATTCAAAGATAAACACACAATTTAATAATTTGCTCATGGGTAATAAACAAAATACTAAAAACTAGTCAAATACACAATTTTCTTTGGTTAAATAAGAAATAATGATGTAAATTGAATGAATTAATTGTTTAATAAATGGTAAATGTGCTCACAAATATGATGAATCAACTACATGGCAATTGCAATTCGATTAAATAATAATTCAAATATAGAAATATCTATTCAGAGAAACCAAATTTTGAACATTGCCAACCACAACAGAGCCTGTACTATCACAATATAAAATGTATAATCTCTGTGTAAACCACTGGTCTTCCCTGTAAATCAAATAATAACATTTATTAATTTGAGTATACCTATACAGTGAATAATCAATTGAATTATCCATTCTGGAATAATAATATTTTATTAATAATCCATTTTCCACTTATATGACCTACTTATTTTAGGCCCACTATCGTGTAATATTCCATTTTTTAGACACTTCTTACAACAGTATAACATTTTCTCATATTTTCAACTTGGAATTGATTATTTTAGCCCCATGGAATTCGTTATATTTTTAAAATAAATGCAAAACTGGTAGAGAATTAATAGTTTAAAGAGCTTGAAGTAATTGAAAAGTATTTGAGGAAGTACAATGTGTAATAAGAATTACTAAAACCGAACTTAATGCTGAAAGCATTTTAAAAGCCATCATTTCAAATTATAATATTGTAACAATGACTAGACAGTGATAGTTTGATATCACTTACTATTCAAATAACAGTTTATATATTTGTTACAAATATGGCTACTAATGTGGTTTAAAATTCACTTGAAACTTGAGTTAGATTCTATCTGATGTATGATTTGTTTTCCCGTAGGCCTACAGGCTTTTACCTTGGGCTTTATTTGTTTCTATGATTTTTGTTATGGGATTGTTTATTCTATAATTTGTAAAAATGACGTAATTTTGCAATTTTCAATTCATAAACTTAGTAGTATTATGATTTCCCAAACTTTTCATTTCTGAAGTTGAAGAAGATTCTGAATCTGAAAAGAAACTTTTATTCAAGTTGAAGAACCGAAAGTAAAGCTACCCTTAATAAACTTACATGTTTTGTGAAAAATATATTTGATGAAAACTGAAGTGTTTAAGAAAAACTTATGGCACAATTTTCATTCATTTTATTAAAAAGAAGTGTTTGGCAAAAGAAATTGATTCAAAACAAAATCTGTGTAAAGTCTCGTTGCATAAGAATACTGTAGATAACCCATCAAACTTTAAACTTGAAACATTTAAAATGAGTGATAGTACTTGTTTATTCTTTTAAAAATCACCATAAACATTTAAATAACAACACTTTACTGGTAAAGACCGCACAAGCTGAGAAGAGACGCCGTGACAGTATAATTTTCATTGTAACTGCGTGTCTTCTCAGCTATCGCAAACTATAAGATTTTCCTGATTCAATAAACGTTTTTACATTGAATTAATTTGAACATTTATAACGTTTAAGTAAGTGTTACAGTATTGGTGTTTTACTTGGTCTCCATTTATATCATTCAATAATCTCATATTTCATTGAAGGAAAGATATGCATGTATTTTGGGTGTTAAAAAAGCAGCCCAATTTTTTTTATTTAAATAAAATTATAAATTTCTGATTTTCTAATTACTAAAAAAAGTAGGTGAATAAGAATACAGGGATACAAGGAGTGAAAAATAACGATGAAAAGGTCTACAAAAATCAAATTATAGTAGAATACTAAAAACTAGTTCACTCTTTCAAACTTTTTTTTTTAATTTTCTGATACAGAAGAATAGATCCGTAAGAAGAAGAGATTTTGCCAAGATGGCGGAAGTTCTTCTCCCGGCGACTTATCTATGTTAGGAATGGATTCCAACAAAATATTAAATATTTTGAACTAATAGATAAAAGCTGAATCAAGGATTACGGTACATACAAAAAGCTTAATACATTAGTTGTTTAAATTTATAAAAAAGTTACCCAAATTATGGAAGTATACTGATGAAATATTAGAGCAAAGAGAACAATAAAATTAAATAAAGCATAAAATTGGAATTCTAATCACTAACAAAGTTGTTGACATCTAAATTTATATAATTAGAAGACGTCTTACCAGAAGACTATTTGAAAAATCTATTGCCAAATATAATTTAAGAAAATGTAAAATAACTAATAATCCACTTAAAGCTACCTTTGATTCAGCACCAAATCACACATTTTTCGTTTAGTAGAATAAATCTTTTGATTTAAAAATGGAATGTTCAATAAATTGAAGACTACATACAAGGGTTATGATTGAAATTCATTTCTCAGTGTTTCTTCAATATGTAAGAAATTATTAAAAGCTGTTGGGAAAAAGGGATAAAAAATCTAAATTCCTTTGATACAAAAAGTGATACAAAGGAAGTCGTATAAAAGACCTCTTCAACTATTCTTAAACAGCTCGAATAACAAATTACTTCAATTTTAGTTGAATAAAATAAAAATCCAGGTACTTTTTCAAATTTAATAAAGGGTGTCTAGATTTTTAGAGTATGAACAGTGAGCCGTATTCAACAAATTTAGCCTAATACTTGAATTTTATATTTTGAAAGAATAAAATCCCTAAACAATCGTGATCTTCTAGATTTTAGAAAATTCTAGAAAGTGGTCTCAAGGATCTAGAAGGGTATAGTCTTGAGATACCTTTCTAGAATGAAATAAAAAACACTAATAATGTAAATTCTACCATTTATATAAATATAAACGATAGAATTTATATTATCAGTATTGTATTTCACTATGGAATGATTCTACAACATTGACAACAATAGTCTGTCCAAGCAAAGAAGATATTCTGGCAAGATGGGAAAACAACTCCAGCTCGGTCAATATTGGTCCAAAATCATAAGTCTGGTCTCAAATTGTAGAGAAGAATGTTTCCTACAATTTGAGACTAAATTTATAATGTTTGAAACAATATTGACCAAGCTGGAGTAATTTTCCCATCTTGCCAGAATGCCTTGACTATACTTAGTCGAACTTTCTGGAATGTGCTTACTGTAAAGTAATTCAAGTAATTAAGTAATTAAAAGTAGAGTCTTATGGAAACCCCTAATAAATATGTGTAAATAGATAAAAAAAAACTTCGTTAATAAATATGTCAAACATTGAAAAATGAAAACCAAAACCCAAGTGCATAGCCTTCAATAAATGTTTACTGGCCATTTTCTGGAGCTGTTTAACAGCCTTCCATAAATCTTTTTTAAAGCGTGACAAACATTGATTTTTTCTGAAGACAAAGATGCAATATCCTCATTAAATTCACTCTCACAGAGATCAATTACAACAAATAACAAGTTTTTTGGTAACTTTTATCATCATCTCTCTAGCTGCAGAGATAGGAATTCGTCGCGTCTGGCAAAGTATTCTTTTAGTCTGACGATTCCGTATCTGGAAATAAAGCAGACGAAATATTAATTTCGTTCAACAATGAAATTTTCAAAAATTGAAATTAATATAGTACTAAATACTATTACTCTTACTAGTTACTATTACTATACTAGTAATATATTACTATTATTACAACAGTGTGGTGTAGTGTAGTCATAGCGACGAATAACAAGTGTTTTTATTGTGGCATAAAATTTCAAATTTTTTTATACTTTCATAGATTTCGAAGAGATATTTTCAGTGAATCAATTCATTTGGTTTCTTATCCTTGTATTCCAAATTCAATTTTTTTTGTCACATTTTCCTGGACGAAAAATTCTAGAGTGAAGTAATGCGATTGTACATAACCTTTTTTTGGACATATTATCTATCAAAATTCAGGAAAGAAATAGACAAATTGTACAGGTTCTGCCTAGTTTTTCTTGCCTAGTTATAATAATATAATTTGTGTAATGATATGAATGAATGAATAAATGAATAAATGAATAAATGAATGAATGAATAAATGAATGAATGAATAAATGAATAAATGAATAAATGAATAAATGAATGAATGAATTGTTGGGGTACCTTCCACCTTGCCTTGTTTGATCATATTCCATTCACCCATCCAAAAGCATTCCAAATGTTCGTGTCTTGACTTCATAAACACTAACCAACTGCTCTCACCAAGCGACCATATATCACCCTGTTCGTTAGTTTGTTTCTGAGGGTGATGCCCACATGAGCTCTCATGCTTGTGCATGGGTAATGACCACACAGAATGCTTTCAAATAATAGAGAAATGCCACGAAAGATAACAAGTATAGAAAAATTAAAGAGAAACTTTCTAAGAAGAGAAATTGAAACTCAATCACTAGCAATAACCACAACACAACTTGATAATTGGTCATTCAATTTGCAAAGTTCAAAAATATACTGTAATAGTCTTTTTGACATTCATTCAAAATGGCAACTTTTCAATGCTGCCAGCAGTTGAAATGAAAATAGTTTCACTCTCACTATCTGCCTCTGATAACATCTTATCAGCGGTAGGCTGGCAGGAGTAATATCACACTAATATTTTCAGTTTTTCATTTTAAATGTTAATCTCAGTACCCATGTACTCTCATAACATGTTATCCATGAATACAAATAATTGAAAAAGGGTACTAAAATTAAGATTTAAGGTGTTGTATATCCATTCTTTTTTCCACTTTAAATCTTAAAACTAAATAAAAATCACTTATAAATGGAAATAAAGATGTTTGAGTAAGTTTACTTCCATTTATAAGTGATTTTTATTCAGTTTTAAGATTTAAAATAAAAAACAGTAATAAAGTAGCCCTAAGATAAAGGAAACATTAAAATTTTCAGATATACGCTAAACTCTAGCTTTAATCGGCCATTTTGAAGGAAGTCAACTATGTGCGATTAGACTATACATAATATTTATGATGGAAATAAAACCATTTATTTCTTATAAATGGATGAATAAACGATATATTTATTATAAATGGATAGATAACAGAAGAGTCTTTGGCAAAATGGCTGTCATTCACTGCTGCCAGTAGTCGAAATGAAAATTGTTCTAGTATAACCAAATTTAGGAAGAAATAGTACACGCTTAGACTATTTTTTCAGCCTCAGTTCAAAATTATGTTATGATTCATATGTCATACATCAATAATTGAATAAATAAATGAATTAAAAAATATTTTCATTCGTGAAATCAATATGATTACGATTAGTGTAAAAACGGTAGATTGGCTGAAGTGAATTTATCCTGGAATTCTAAGTTCTGCGCATGCGTGGTTACACTTTCACTTCCCTCCGCCATCTTGCAAGAGGCTCTTCTGTTCTTGGCACAACTATATTTACTGTATATTTACTGTCCCGCTCACGGATCAGTAGTCCATGCAGGGAAATAACTATTCCATATATATTGTCATTTATTATGTACCATGTTTTGCTTATTTGGAATAAATAAATTGAAATTAAATTGAGAATTATTTATTAGAAATGAATAAATAAATTAATTGAACGAAATTTCAGCACTTACTCTAGGAAATTAAAGTCGATAGTAGAATGCTGAGCTTGCACAAAAGCCCACACGCCCCACATAAAGTGAGCAGCCAATGCAAACTTATTCACTTGCACGTACAACCTCTCCACCTCCTCATCAGTCACTGTCGCCATCTCTTTCTCCTCCTCCTCCTCCTCCTCCTTCACTCCTCTTCCTTCTCCTCCTCCTTTCTCCCGTCTCCGTTCTATCCTCTTGTACTCCTCGAGGTAGACGCGAAGCCAGCTGAGCTGGAAAGACCTCTCTGGGTAACGGGAGAAGTCGGTGTCGGTAACTCCTGTGTGCATAGGTCAATTGATTATAATATGATTCAAAATTTCAGCGATAAGACTCTAATGAATTCCTAAAATAGATTTACTGCCTTCCAGAGTGATTGTAGTAGAGAATTGAATACTAAAGAAAAAGAGGTCCAGTCAAATTTCCGTCAAAAACGCACCCAAACCTCACGAATCGGGATTTAAAGGATTAAACAGCAATCTTTTCAAAAATGATTTTTTGTTTGTTTTGTAACCTTTAAATCCTGATTTGTGAGGATTGGGTTCGTTTCACAAACAGTTACTGAAAAGTTACTGAAAGCTACTGAAATGTTACACAATAAGTTACTGAACATCATTGCTTTAGAATTCAATTCTCTCCAATATCCCATAATTAAAAATATCTGTCAACAATAAGGTATCCTATTTCTATCCCTTTGAAGTTGAAAATTTGAGTTTTTGTAGCTTATTTTCCTCATTATCTCAATAACCACAAAGTTACGAACTCCTTACTAGTTTCATTCAATTTCTCAGCTATTTTGACATAAGAATTGGCCGCTAAAGTGCCCTCATAAGGCCGCCACAATATTATAAAATTTAAAAATTAGAGAAAAATTTGAAAACATAAATTTGGGAAAATACGTTTTTGGACTTTGTTGTCTGTGTTTTAACCCTATATTGTAATCCATCGATAGAATAAATGAGTAAATAAATAAATACAATGTTGATCATACAAAATGGCGGCTGTGTGAGTAATTGAAGATTTTATTACAGTTAAAAAATTATATATTTACATATTATGTTTCTTACTCAGGAAGAAGGCCCTAGAAAATTGGTAGGGAGTAATGAAACACTCTGTATACAATTCTTTTGACATGACACATAGGCTACTACAAAGCCAAGTTATTCATGACATGTAGTGGTAGTGTTCTCAAGATACAATAAATATAAATGGTTCGTATTATAAATCGATATTCTATTGTTGTGTATCCATAACGATATTCTAGCATCTCATTACGCCATATAGGAATCATAAATAGATATTTTAAAACTTCATTTACCAGCAAACTCGTCGAAGTGGTTTCCAATATCGAATGCCTGGTAATTGTAGGCGGCATACTCGTAGTCGATGAATGTGATCGATGTCTTTCGATGTATGACGTTTGCTAGCAGAAGGTCGTTGTGACAGAAGACGATCGGACTACCGAGTTGGCTCAGCTCGCCCTGAAGCACGTCTAGCTCCTGCCGCAGCTTATCTAGGCCGCCGGGGATGCCTTCTTCAAACCTGAAAAAGTTCAGAATAAACAAGAATTATTGTTTGTTTATGCTTAGGGTGCATTCATAGTTGGTTAAAAGATGAAGATAAAGAATAAGATGAAGATAAAGACTAAGATGAAGATAAAGACTAAGATGAAGATAAAGAGTAAGATGAAGATAAAGAGTAAGATGAAGATAAAGAGTAAGATGAAGATAAAGAGTAAGGTGGAGATAAAGAGTAAGATAAAAATGAAGATGTTCAACTGTGATTGGTGCGTTTCCCCTTCATAGAATTGGCGTGACTTTCAAATATAAGTAGGAAAAGTTAAATTTAATCAGTGAATATTCAGGTCTGATGAACTAAACAGGTCATACTCTAAACTCACATGTGTATGTTTAACTCATGTGTTGATAATAAGTGAATCAACAAACTGTATTAGAAATATTTACCAGTTCAATAAGTGAGCTCAATGAGTTAACTAACATGTATTAGAAAATAAACAAAAAGTTTATTGATGAGTGAATTAGGAAGATTTTTATTTTAGAGAATAAGACTTCCTAAATATAAAGAGAATAAGAGTATTGTATAATTCTATTGATTCGATCTATTCTAATTCTTATGATGGAAACAAATTACTAAAATCATTATCAATTTTGCATAATATTTCGTTAAATTTTATTTTCATTTCAAATTTCACATCACAATTTAAAACTTCCAACTGGTTCTATTGGATATCTCAGCTAATTTTACATAATAATTGATCTCGCAAGTACTCTCACGAGGCCGCCACAAAATTATCTTATCAAAGTGTTTTAGGACCCTTGCTTAATTTTGATGTAAGGAAATACTTCACAAAGTTTGTCGGTTTGTTTCAGAAACAACTTGTATGAATATAATATTTTCAAAGTTAAATCGTTTCAAGAGTTCCTACAAATAATATATCTGTTTCCTGTGAGTTCATCTTGATTTCACAGTAATTCTAGGCTTTTCAAGAAACAGGGCCTAGAATAAGTGGATGAGTAAATAAACGAATAAACGCATAAATCAATAAATGAAACACCAGCTCACCTCTTCTGCATATGCGTTAGCGCAAAGCGCTCCGGCACAAGCGCCAGAAAGCTGTTGACTTTATCCCACAGAGCAGGCGTGCGTGGCACGTCCGGGCCGCACTGCACGTGATGCATTCCGGCCATGACACGTGCCACTAGAGGCCACACGAGCTCGTGTCGCACGCTGGAGGAGGTCAACACGGAGCCCGGCACGAACTCGTAGACAAGGCCGTTGTCGAAGGTGGCATATAGGTGGGGTGCAAAGCCGAAGTCTTGTAGTAGCTGAATGTGAAAAGTTTGATTTTTATGTATTTAAACACACAACAACACACAACTTGTTACATCAATATAGGGATAACAATGAATTACGTAATTGAGAATAACAATAAAATATCTAATAAATACATTACATATTTGGGAATACTGAAGAAGGCTTTGCATACAGGCATACAGGTGGAGCGCGAAGCCTAAGTCTTGCAGTAGCTGAATGAGAAAATTCAGATTTCAATTTATTCATCTAGAGTCTGGACACACAACATGTTACATCAATAGTACTGGAGTAAAGTATTATTACAACCATTAACGGATCCACACCTGAAAACTGAGGGACAAGGACTCAGATCCAGGGGCGATATGTCTATGGAGCAGGAGAGGATTTCAATTAATTTTAAATTTAAGTATTATCTCTTAGTGCAAACTGTTTTTACTGAGTAATAAGTTATAGTCGGTCCAAGCAAAGAAGACATTCTGGCAAGATGGGAAAATGACTCCAGCTCGGTCAGTATGGGTTCAAAAATAATTATGTTGATCTCAAATTGTTTAAAACATTCTGCTCTACAATTTGAGACTAAATTTATAATCTTTGAACCAATATTGAGCAATCTGGAGTCATTTTTCCATCTTGCCAGAATGTCTTCTTTGCTTGAGAACAAACCAAGTTCAGGTTATTCTAGCCCACAAGAAACCAATACAAAACATCAATCATGTTAGAATTTGCCAGAAACAATTCATGACACAAATTATTTATAACCGTTTCAAACCCATGAAAATGAATGATAGAAGTAGAATTTGTAGAGCAGCCAATGAATATAGAAATATTCATTATTTTATTGAAAAGACAAAATAAAGAAAAGTAAATACAGGCAAATACCTCACTGATTGCTAAATTTCGTGAAGAATTTTTACAATATAAACAGCAACAAAAAAACTTTATTACTTTGTTGAACTATGTACTTGTAATTGAACACTTATTCAAAAGATTTATTACTTTGTATGCAATAAGTTATTTATTATAGGGGATTTATCCTAAACCACTCCAAAACACACACAAAATCACAATAAACATAAATTCAATCTGAGAGTACCTAGGCTATTCATTGTTTTTTTAAATGTTTTTTACTTTGTTAGTATAGTAATAATTCCTCTATTATAGATGATGAACACACACACACAATATAAGTAGAGATTAGATCAATCTGAGAGCACTTATTCATTGTTATTGTAAAAATGATTTTTATAACATAGGTACTTTACCCTCTAAGTGTCGTTTGTGAGAGTTTACAGTCATAATCCATCTATTATTACATACTTCATCTATTAATCCTTATGGATAAATGATAATTTATTGATCTATTGCCGACATGTAGTCATGTATTTTTCAGTAATAAAAATTGATTTTCTGTACCTACTAAGTCGAGCAATTTCAAGTTTTATAATGATGCCAATTTTCAACACACTCATAGAAGGAATTATAAATCATAAATTGAACAGAAATAACTGTCTGCGGAAATTAGAAGCAAACCCAACAAACCCAGCCAACTCGAGATCGTGCGCATGCGCGTGTTACACGATTACTATGCCATAATTATGATATTGTTGTGTATTCGATATGTATAGTCTGTCCAAGCAAAGAAGACATTATGGCAAGATTTAAAAGTGACTCCAGCTCGGTAAAATTGCTTAAAAAATCTATATTTTGTCTCAAATTATAGAAAACATTCTACTCTATAGAGAGATTCATTCAACTACTCTAATTATTTAGTAATTTTTCCATCTTGCCAGAATGTCTTCTTTGCTTGGACAGACTAGCCTATTTTATTAGTTTTCCTACTCACAGTTTTTACAGTTTAATTCATAATTTCTGTCTACGTTTATAATTATGTTGATAATGGGCTCATCATAAAGAAGAAATTCTGGCAAGATAGGAAAATAACTTCAGCTCCGTCAATATTGGTTAAAAAATTATAAATTTGGTCTCAAATGATAGAGTAGAATGTTTTCTACAATTTTTCATTTTTGAAGCAATATTGACCGAGCTGGAGTAATTTTTCGATCTAGCAAGAATGTCTTTTTTGCTTGAAAAAACTATAGTTAATTGGTTTTCCTACTCATTTTTTTCAATTTTTGAACCAGTAGCCTATTGACCGAGCTGGAGTCGTCATTTTCTGGCTGAAGCCAGAATGGAATGTCTTCTTTGCTTGGACAGACTATAGTAATAAAATTAGAGTAATAGAACGAAAAAATATTCGAATGTGACAACTTACAATGAAGTTTCTAGTTTCAGCCTTCCTATCAATTAGTAGGTCCGTGTTTTGTCCATAGACTCTAACCAGCACCACATCATCCGCGTCTTTGGAGTTGAAACAGCCCACAAGTTTATTTGTGATTCCATCAGTGAATAGCTGCAAACAAATCAAATCAAACTTTATTTTGGTGCTAAAAAGCAAAACATTTGAAAATAAAACACGTTTAGCTAGTATGCAAAAACCATTCACTAGCAAGGAATATCCTCATAATTCATTTATTTACAGCTAACAATACAATAAAATTAGTATAGTCTGTCCAAGCAAAGAAGGTATTCGCAAAAGAAGCTGGGAAATAGCAAAAAGGAAGATGGGAAAATGACTCCTGGTCAATATTGCTTCAAACATTATCAATTCGGTCCCAAATTGTAGATCAGAATGTTTCCTACAATATGAGACTAATATTTTATATTTATATTTTTATATACTTTTAAACCAATATTGACCGAGATCGAGTCATTTTCCCAGAATGTCTTCATTGCTTGGACAGACTATACAATATCAGCAGTCTGAAATATAAATAGGCAGTCAGAAAAATAGTTATAACACAGTTGCCTATGTATGCCAACAGTCAATTTACAGTCAATTCTAAAACAGTTGATAAAAAAAATAATAATACTTGACAACATTTACTCAATTGAATGAAAAGCTCTGTCCTTGAACAATTTGGTTACAGTCAACTAAAAGTCAATTTACAGTCAATTCTAATACAGATGATAAAAATTCTGTAATAATAAAATAATAAGTTACTTGACATTTCCTCAATTGAATAAAAAGCTCTATCCTTGAATAATTTAGTTACTGTATGCTTGAACGATTGGTAAGCAGGTTGCTAATTTAGTTATGTAGAGTTGGCAACTTTTATAGTATAGGTAAGATTTGCTAATATAGAATTGATAAAATTAATCTTACAAAGGGAATAATAATTAAACAAATAATATAATGTGAAGAAAAGAAGATGAAAGAGTGAAAACACCAGAAGGGTAAAAGAGAAAGAGAGAGAGAGAGAGAGAGAGAGAGTGATAGCAAACTATATTTTCTTAATTGTAAGCTTATATCTATATTTTTACATCACATCGATGTCTACTCTATTTCTATATTTATTTAACCACTTTTTTTCATTATATTTGACAACCAAGCAATTGAGTTATAATCAGACATGGTGTCTATGAATATACCGTTCATTGTCTAGCCTACTTAACATTGAATTATGATTTAAACATCATTAATTAGAATTGTTGAGTAGTTGTGAAGGTAATAATATTGTGGTAGTTATCCATATTAAATGGAAAGATATAGTGAAATGAAAGCGATATTTTTCTTACAATAATTAATTAATAAGTCGAAATTTGAATAATGGTGTAGAAACCGAAACCGGTATCTCAATTTTTTTTAAATCTGTGGTTTGACAATATCTTGCATTTCCATTTAATCATTAATATTATATTGTATGCTGCATACAATATAATATTAATGCATACAGTATGCATTAGTTATTTTCCAACACTTGTAAAACACAACAAATCAAGAGGTAAACAGGAAGAATAAATCCCCACTAATAAATATATATTTAACAGCATTATCAAGATATAGTCCGTCCTAGCAAAGAAGACACTCTGGCAAGATGGGAAAATGACTTCAGCTCGATCAATATTGATTCAAAAATTATAAATTCGGTCTCAAATTGTAGATCAGAATGTTTCCTACAATTTAAAACCAAATTAATAATTTTTGAACCAATATTGGCCGAGCTGGAGTCATTTTCCCATCTTGCCAGAATGTCTTCTTTGCTTGGACAGACTATACCATTTTGTTCATTCATTCGTTTGGCCTTGAAAGATCACTGCGACCTATTATTCTTTCAAAGTTGATAAACATATCACAACAAGGTCAACATAGTTTCATTTGAGAGACGGATGCTAACACTTTGATATCAGATAATAAAATAATGAAGAAATTCTGGATAAACGGTTTGCTATGGAGAGCCCCGACATTATCTTGCTAGTTGTTTGAGGGGATTTTATTCGCCCCTCATATAATATTGAGGATATTATAGATAAAAATTATACTAGTCCATAGTAGTCCTACCCTGTGATTTAAACACATAAAAAACAAGTGTTCAAATAAAAAATATTAAAAGGGTTCTAATTACATACATTGATATAGTCCGTGCAAGCTTTTTGCCTCAAATTGTAGATGAGAATGTTTCCTAAAATTTGAGACCAAATTCATAATTTTCTAACCAATAATGACCGAGCTAGAGCCATTTTCCCATCTCACCAGAATGTCTTCTTAGCTTGGACAGACTATATATAGTAGCACTAGACAAAAGGAAACCATATTGATATTGTATAATTGTAGGCTACATTGAATTTTAAACAAAATATCATAGATTATTGTGAATATTAACATAGAGTCAGGGAGTTCCATTAAAGTTTTATTCTCTCTGAGAATACTTGTATGAATTAATAAATAATAATACTGTAAACTTGATAATAAAAATTTTCATACTCTGAATAGTAGAAGAAATTTCACTTATATTTTCGACATCATGTTTGGTCTTCATCAGTCTGATGTAAGTGAAATGTATTTTACAATATAAAAGTTAATCAAGTTTAAATTACTAGGGGGAAAAATAATGAATAATCATCACAATAATAGACCTACTGTGCATGTAACTCAATTTATTGGAACTCTGTATTTGTATTTGTAAGTCTTGGCTATGAACAAATAAATTATCATCAATTTATTTCATTTATTTGTCCACTAAAATTATCATCTGCTAGTGGTCTGGGAGTTTTTATAATATGCTCCCTAGCAATACAATTTCTGACTTTTGTCAATTAGATTAGCAGTGACCGAGATATCTACTGACCCCCAGAAAAGATTAAGGAATTGAGAAGAGCACAAGACATTAAAGTTGAGGTTCATTGAAATGATAATAATTATATGTTAGGTCACTATCTTGTGCCAATGTAGTACTTACTTACAATGATTTATTTCTTCGAATTTAATTCATTCACAGATTCTCTTTCTCGAAAACCATCTTTCACCAACAGACATTATCTTTGTCATCAATTTTTATAATAATGACGCTTTCGAACATCTTTCATAAGAAAGAATAAATAAGAAATACATCAATGATATAGTCTGTCCAAGCAAAGAAGACCCTCTGGCAAGATGGGAAAATGAGACCAGCTTGGTCAATATTTGTTCAAGAATTATAAATGTGGTTTATTATTATTATAATTTCGTATGGCTCATTTTGTGGGGAGTTCTGAAGAAGTTCCACAGCCAACATAACCACAATTTCCCATGTAATTATTGTGGTAGTTAATGGTATTGAACAAAGTTATTGGAATTTTGGTGAATTTCTTCAAACTTCATAGAACCAAACACAAAAATAACACTTGAAGCACTAATCCACGATCGGAAATTATTGAATTTTGAAAGAATGTGGTCTTAATAGTAGATCAAATTTTTTCCTACAATTTGAGACCAAATTGATAATTTTTCAACCAAAATTGACCAAGCTTCAGTCATAACTCATATTCTCATCTTGCCAGAGGGTCTTCTTTGCTTGGACAGACTATAAGTATATCTTACGCCAAAAAGTTAGGCGGTTTCATCTGCTCCTTGTACACTCCAACAGCTGATGTTTTCATTAAGCTATGTCTAGATGATGTTTTAAAATCAAGAGAGACAATAGATGCTTTACACCAGCTGTTATAGTCTGGTCGAGCAATGAAAACATTTTGGCAACATGGAAAAATGACTCCAGCTCGGTCAATATTGGCTGAAAAATTATCAATTTGATCTCAAATTGTAGAGCAGAATGTTTACTACAATTCAAGACTAAATTTATATTTTTTTAGCCAATATTGACAGAGCTGGAGTCTTCTTTGCTCGACAAGACTATAACGATACATCACGTAGAAAAGACAGACAAAACCACCCAAGTTTTTACATCAGCTATATTTATAGTCTATCCAAGCAAAGAAGATCTGGCAAGATGAGAAAATGACTCTTGTCAATATTGGTTCAAAATTATTGATCTGGTCTCAATTGTAGGAAACATTCTGATCTACAATTTGAGCCCAAATCAATAATTTTTGAACCAATATTGATCATTCTCATCTTGCCAGAGGGTCTTCTTTGCTTGGACAGACCAAGACTATACTTACTAGTAAAAAATATCGAAAAATAATACAAAATGAAAGATTTGAATCTTTTTAATAAAATGCATCCAACTCATTGCATTATAAATAAAGAGGAAAATAATTTTAGTGAAAAAATGTAAAACTGTGTGAAATTAAGCCAGTAAGGCCGAACAAGCAATAACAATCAGCTCATAATTGCACAAACAGTAGGCCTAGCATTCAACCTTGCTGAGAAAATCCTTGAAAAGATTTCCTCTTATTCAAACTAATGTAACTTATTCCAAAAGCGCGCTGTTCTAAAAATAGATAAAAACTTAGAAGAGCTCATCAACAAGAAAAACATTGGCTTACTTTCCTGTTTAGCGAGAAGCCTATTTCTATTTTTCTGTGATAGAGCATTTAGTGGACATTATTGTCAGTCCAAACTTCGCCACTTCATTAGAATAAAGTCATACACTTTTTACATTTATTTATTACACTATTTATTTTTAATGTTGGGTAGGCAGTTTTAAATACATGCTAAAGAGTTTGAATACTAATGATTTCAATTAAGTTGAATGATGAGTCATCAAGTGAATTCATTAGAAAATGTTATTTTATTTCATATAACTATATTTATTCTGAAGGACGGTTCAATTTCCTTTCTATAAGATACACAAGAAGAATCAATATGATACATGTATCAAATAAACAACATGAATCTTATTTATGGTATCTTGTATCAAATTTAATAGTTTTGAAAATACATCTTTTTGAAATGATAGAATTGTGTTTACAAACATCAACACAGATTTATAAAGTACAACGAACTATCCACATTGAGAGTGTGTGAGGGAGGGGGGAGATTTTCCTGTAATACAGGAATCCAAATTATAATAAAACAAGACCAAGTGGCCTGTCCTAAAAGTCGAAAAAGAGGATCATACAAATAATTAGGTAAAAAACTAATTCATATTGATTTCTTGCTTACAAATAATCAGGTGAATGTAGCCTATATTTGAAAAAATGTATGAGTTGAATAGCTAGGTATTAATAGCTCATGTGGGCTAGAAAAATATAAAGGAAAGAGAAATGAAACAGGCTTCTATTCCAGTTTAGTTGAAAATTGAAATTTGAAAGTTCAATTAAATTGAACCAAAATAACTTAGTTATTTGATTGTGGCATTTGATTATCCAACTATTAACCATCCGAATTCAAAATTTCAAATATTATTTCTGGGCAGTAAACTAGTTGTTTGAAAAGTGATGTGATATCAGTTGTTTGGACCATAAAAACGTTCATCAAAATTTGGGAGCTAAATAGTAACTTAAGGGCAAAGCCTGTTTTTTATCTCACAAATCATTTCAATTTGATTATGTGAATGTATTTTTCACTTAATCAATGAATTTATTATTATCACTCACCTTAAACGTACTATGCTCCGAATTCCAATGCGGTCGTAATGTAGCGATTATTTCTGCGGCACCCTTTAACAGATCACTCTCATCCAGACTGATTGTCAACTCCAGGTGAGGAATTTTCGAGTCTGTCAAGCTCATTTCCCTCCACAAACTACCCCAAAAACACCCCGAAACACTCTTTTTCAAACAAAACACAGTGCCAAAAACGACCTAACACCAAGAGGGGTTCACGCAGAAAACGAACTATAGTTCAATAAAAAGAATCGTTCAATTAAAAGAGGGGTTCACCGTGTTACACCAGCGCATACCAGTTGATAACTGAGCCAAGTCTCAAGTTCAAGTGACCCATCGTTATCTCCCACTCCCGACCTACTAGCACGCGATAGCTCACTCCAACATAATCAAATCTAAGCTAAAACACACATAGTAAGCTGTCTTTACATGAGCGTTTTCTAGTACTAGTTTTATGGTAAGCTTGATCCACACAAGCGGTTTTGAATAGTTACTAGTTTTTCTGCGAGCTTGGTTCACATGAGGGTTTTTATGTACTTTAAGTTGAAGTGTTTTTAAATAGGCCTACTAGTTTAATGGCAATTTCTGTTCACATGAGATTTCTAGTACTAGTTTTATGGCAAGATCGGTTGACAGAGGTTTTTAGTACTGTAGTAATTCTGGTCCACAAGAGCGTTGCTTAGTGTTGGATGTGGGTACCTCAAATGTTCCTGGAAAATAAAGAAATCCTGGTTAATTAACTCATTCCAATCCAAAAAATAATCTCCAATATTGAGAAAAAAGTAACACAAATCACACTTCATGAATTTTAAACAGCAATAGCTATAAGAAGGCCGTCTGCTAGGAGTTGGTTGCTGTTAATAATTAGCCAACATATTTTTTTTTCTCTTAATGGAGAGAGTTCATAAAATCATCATCAACTCTACAAGCTCATTTGAATGAAAAATATTTAGTTTTATTAAATTGGAGAAGTATTGAACGAATGCTATTGTTTCTCTCACATTTATTCATTCATTTTTATTCGTACAGTTGTAATGAATTGAAAATTGAAAATATGACCTTGAAAATTGGAATAAATTCAACAAATACAACAGACCAGTGAGCGGATATTAAAAACAGTCGAGGAAATTGATCAATAGAATATTTCTGGATAAAGGCAAGAGTAACTTATTGTTGTTCATTTTTAATAATATTCTGAATTGTTTCCCAACTATTGAATACTGTTGAATGGTGAATATACTATTGTCTCTTTTCCATAATGCAAAAAGAATTAGATTGGAAAAATTGAAAAATGAAGATTCAATTTCCTGTCCTAAAAAGAAAAATTGTCAGTTTAAAATTAAGTCAAGTTTGATTTAATTATTAAATTCATTAGTTGTCAACGATAAGTAATATGAATGCAAAGAGATGCACTGAGCTGATCTCAGATAAATAAATATAGTCTGTCCAAGCAAAGAAGACCCTCTGGCAAGATGAGAAAATTACTCCAGCTCGGTCAATATTGGTTCAAAAATTATTGATTTGGTCTCAATGTTAGGAAACATTCTTATTTACAATTTGAGACCAAATCAATAATTTTTGAAGCAATATTCACCGAGCTGGAGTCATTTTCTCATCTTGCCAGAGGGTCTTCTTTGCTTGGACAGACTATACCAAAGATTTATTGTCATACATCGCACTGTATTTGCTAGTGGTAAACATTTCCAACGCAAACTTCAGTTATAAAAATATTGCTATTTTGGAGCATACAGCTTCAACTGAGCGCACAACTATGAAAGTATGAATAATTTAAATCAGTATTAATTATTTCATTATCCAGGATGCAAGTGGCAGAATGAAAAATAAGTATTCAAATTTCCCCATTTTTAAAACTAATCAACCAGCTTGTATCTAACATGTAGTTATGACATGAACAGGGACCTCCATTGAACTTGAATGTTAGCATAGGTAGCTATAACATTATTGAATTACCTATCAGTAACTTATGTGATGATTTGTTTTTTCTGTAATTTTCAATGTGTTAATATAGGACCCTTTATTCTTGTTGGTTTTTATTGATGTATTGTATTATATTTTATTGATGTATTGTGTAAAATAATGTACATGAACGTAAGACAGAAATGTAAATGAATAAATGAAATATAGAAGCTTTTACTAGTATTATAAACTTGAAGTACCTAACTTATTATACAGTATTATAATACTATAATCATGTACAGATACATTGCTGAGAACAGTGTCAATATTTATAGTTCTATAAATGAACAGAACATAAATAGTATTTGTCCACTCTTGTAGAGAGTACCGAAACAATGATATCAAAATATTTCTTGGGTTTTGTTTTTAATGAGGGAAACAAAACAAAACGTTTATGTTTTACTGAAGCATATGCCATGCATAGCTTAGGCCTAATTTATATACACGTGTAGTACAGAAAGTTCCTTATGGTTTCCTCTTGTAATTAGTAAATTTGCCCCACTGGCTCAATGAAAAATGAAACGCTTTGCTATGTTGCGTTCATTCTGGTGCGGAAGCACTCTTGGGGTGAAAATGCAACAAAACAAAACGTTTCATCCAAACCAGTAAGAGAGGTTCGTCAGTATTGAAATCGGTGAGACCAATACAGATGGTAACTTAACAGATGGAATAATTAATCTAGAGCTAGGAACATATTTTATGAATATATGCGCTGTGTATTGTGACTCTTCGGTCAAACGGAAACGTTTTACTGAGTAGTTTTATCTGGTGTGATCCCTAACGGAGCCAATGAACCAACTGCTAATGAACAAGACTGACGTCAATGCAATGGAGTTTAATTTTTGAGCAACTGAATGTACATTTTATAACTATCCAGACTTTTATGAGACCCAATAAAAATGAATGAGCCTACTGATCGATCTAGGGGAAGCAGCTGTCGTTAATAGATTCTATGTGGACAAGAAATTGTGATTAAATAATAGAGATTTCTTCAAAAGTGAGTAGTTCATGTTGATTACTGAACTTCATAAAAGTCATGTAGCCTACCGGCAATGGTTTTGTATTTGTAGTTCATGGCCTGAAGAGAATACTTGCATAGAGCTTCACTAGAAACCTATAAGGGTTGATTCTAAAATATCCACGTTTAAAAATTATTGATAAGTATAAAAGGAATTGAGCCAGAAAGTAGCCTACTAGGAAATCTAAAAGTTGGTGAGTCAACTGAAATGATAGAAAGTAGAAATAATTAGAATAGTAATCAAGATTCTTCTAAATTTTAGGTTAGCTGAGCACTTGAACAGCACCATTGCAATAGATTAGGGGTTGAAATTCTGGGCTGAGTTTTTAAACACACTCAAGTGAATAATTTTATTTATCCATAGATGATTTTCAAGATATATTATAAAATAACAAAACAAAATTCATAAGTAAACACAATACCTGAAACGTAGTCGTTCAAATAAAAACGGCGCAGGAGTTTTATAATGCAATAGACTACTAGGAAATCGTAATTGAAAAATTGAATTATCTACCCCAAATGATAGTACGTGTCAATTACTATTCCAATAAAAGTTTTACGTAATCTTTATTGAACTGTATTTATCACTATTTGATTTGAGACACCGGCGTAATCAATACAAAACCGAATTACATGAGCGTACGTCACATTTGATATTTGACATTATGAAGACGACGACATGAGCGGTGTCAGTGGGCTCATCAAGGTGGGTTTACACAAACTCCACACTAGCGCTACCAGCGCGGAAGAATAGAAATATTGGTTACTATTGACCGATTCTTGCGAAGTTTAACATTTGTTTTAGGATGATTCACACCAAGGAAACACGTTTCATGACCCCAGTTCCATGAAATGTGAACTTCTGTTTACATCCACATTACGAGAAAAAGAGTATTCAATTGAAGTTTGAAGTTTATAGAGATTAATTTCATAAAATGCATTTTCCATGTATCACCGTAGATACTAGAGAGCTTCCTCGCCAGACGAAACGGAATACGACTTTACGTTTGCTTTCAACATTTTATACATGCACCAACTTTTATAAATATTCAACCGTATTCAATTCAAAAAATTAAGTTATGTTGTGTTCCATCTGGTTACAAAAAAAAAACTACAAAAATTTCATTCTTTCGTCTGAAATTGTCCATGTACAACATAGAAACAGAAAAGGAAATACATGCACCTTTACAACATAGTATGCAGTATGCACCCTCTCAAGCTAACAATAATACACTTCCATCTCATAACACAAAATACCATGATGAATGTACAGAGTGTAGATTCCTCACAAATTATAGTCTGTCCAAGCAAAGAAGAGCCTCTGGCAAGATGGGAAAATGACTCCAGCTTGGTCAATATTTGTTCAAGAATTATAAATGTGCTCTAAATAGTAGATCAAATTGATAATTATTGAACCAATATTGACGGAGCTTGAGTCATTCTCAAATCTTGCCAGAGGCTCTTCTTTGCTCGTGAATACTATTATAACTTCTTTGGCTTAGACAGGCTATTAAATAGCAGCTCATTGAAATTTTCATTCCTTCAGAATTTGGATCAGATTTGGGTCTTATTTATTACAAAGGTTAATCACACACGCAAAAATTTTTTTGCCAGGAAAAGATTAAAAAATATATTTTGTTTAAAAAAAGTTACTAGTAAAGGCCCGTATCGACAGTGCGAGGCATGTGCCGAGAATGCCTCAAGGTATAGTCTGTTCAAGCAAAGAAGAATCTTACTCCAGTCTCCAGCTTGGTCAATATTGGTTTAAAAATTATTGATTTGGTCTTAAATTGAAGATCGAAATGTTTCCTATAATTGAGAACAGATCAGCAATAAAATGTATTGACCGAGCTGGAGACTGGAGTAAGACTCTTCTTTGCTTAAACAGACTATAACTTGAGGCATTCGCGGCACATGCCTCGCACCGTCGATAAGGGCCTCAATGTGATACAGGAACAAGCACTCAACACACTGTTAAACAGACAGTGTGAATTCAACGTTTTCCTGTCTTGCAACTCTATACTTTAGTGAAACAGGCCTCCCAGGAAAAAGATAGGAATACAAATAAAAAAACACATTTTGGAATGTATGAGATTATTAGTCATCAGATTTACATGTTTTACAAAATTAAACTCTCTCAGCATGTACTTATTATTGGAGTTGATTTACAGCATTGAGTCAATACAATCATTGTTCAATTCATATTTCCTTTTTGTCAACCTTTCCTTCAGTAGGCAACTATGAACACTATAATACTCAACCGGTTCTATTCTACGGAGTTTTCATAGCACGCGACTTATAGGTAGCTTAATTTTGCTAACAATTTAGGGGAATATTGGAGGGGAGGGAGCTATGGTCAACAATTGTCCTCGATACATTTATATAATTATTTACATTTTACAAATAACCTCACAATAAAAAATAATCGAAATTGCACACTAAATAATTTATTGATTGCAGTAATATACAGCTAATTTTCAACCACTAGGCGTGTGAGTGAGAGGGAGATGGAGAGAGCAAAATTAGAAAACAATTTTTTGACGAATTTATAGTGCCACTAAAGAGGAATTGGAAAGGATGATTGGAAGAAACAAATTTAAGGTAGGTCATGGAAATTGAGTTTTTAAATTTAGAGCATTACATTTTTAAAAAAATATTTAAAAAGTGGTAAATGGGATTTCCCAAGTTCCAACTGCACATATTTTTAAATATTAAAAATAGCATTTTTGCAAGGTTTTTAAAACGTAAATTAACATAAAATCAATATTTTTTTTAAATGGCAGGACTAATTTATTTTATAGTTTGAAACTTTTTACCAATACTCATGTCATGGATTTCACCATTGGAGTATGATAAAGAAATAATTTAATAACAATAGAAGAATTAAGAATTGTATAAAGTTTTGGTGTTTCTTCAAAAAGGATTAATTGAAATAACTACATATAATAAGTTTTATTCCTTAGAAAGCTTTGTTGAAGTGAGTTTTTTTACAATTATAATCTGCTAATGATAACTACCCATCAACTAATACTTTTTCCTCAGTGGTAAAGCACACGTTAGCTCTAGGCTTGTACGTGGGTGATGGGAAGGATAAAATTGAGATATGAATTTCTCAACTCTATATACAAACCGAATACTATTGGGAAAATAATTTTCAATTAATTGTTCATTAAATAGATGAAAGTTTTCATGTTAAGCCTGGATAAAAGTAATGTATATGAGTAGTACATACAGGATTATGGTTTTTGATGCTGGGGAACCACAAGATATGACATGAAAGGGAATCAAGATTTTAGAATTTAAGTCAAAATCGACTTTTTCATATTGCAGTAAGAATATTGCTAATAGAATTCTTATTTTTCGATTTCTAATTAAAACTACTTTAGCACTGAGAAGTTATTTTTCAAGAATTTCTAAAAGGATTTAAACTATAATGATTCAGCAGTTGTTTTGTAACAAAAATTTGCACTACATAAATAGCTAAACACTCAGTACAATATCATTTTCAACTATCTGCCAGCTAAGTAAAATAAATTATTAACCTATTGATTGCACAAGAAAATCAATAATTTATGAAAATATTGTGACCTAAAACATCTTAGATTATTTTCAGTTGTAAGTAGATATTGTCAAGGTTTGGAGCTAAGTTCCAATTTTAACTCTATAAATCAACAAGCGAACAATATTTGAAAAGTTTAATAAATTTTGTAAGAATTACAAATTTATAACTTGAATTGGAAATTTTTGGAGTTGAAACATGACCTACGAAATAAATCAATTTGACTAATATCAATTAATTTTAATAGAAATAATTTTCAACGGAACTAAACCGTCACTTTAGATAAAAACCATTTGGAAACTAGCAAATTTCAAAAACGTTTTCCATCTATACAATGCTTGAACGAATAAAAAATTATGAATAACCTAACTTTCAATAAATAATATCTTCAATAATAAACTCTAGTTACATTATGATTATTTCTATAACATATTGTAAAACCAACTTGATCATTTACAATGTATTTACTTTAGGATTTATGATGATGAATTCTTTAAAAATGGACCGATGGGATAAATTATTCATTGAAACAGAATAACCTTTTGATAAAATAATTTGGATATAATGATAAAATTATCAACAACAATATTAGATAGATTTGCCTGTATGGACCACAAGCGTTTCTCAATAGATTTCTCTCTATGATTATACTATTTATAGTTTATATTATATAACAATGACATGACAATATATTATACTGTTTACACTAGAGGTCTTTATTCCAGCACTCTTATAACAATGCATAATTTATCTATACTGTCTATTAATAAGGCATATGTAATGTAGATATAGTAACATAAGTTATACAATAATACAGTAGTATATATCCATTACATACACCAATCTTTTCAAATCTAAATGGAATTTCAAGACACTAGAAAAGTAGTTAAGATGATAATCAACTAAAAAAAAATATTGACATCACGAGAGTTTGAAAAAAAATTAGATTACGTATTGATTTTTTGAAAATTATATTCTATGGACTCGGTATGAAACTATTACATGAAGTGAAATATGAAGTTAATTGAATTTTAAATGGAGTAAAATATTAATGAAACCTTTTTGATAGATGATGGTTTTTACAGGTGTAAATTTTTAATGGAATAAATTGTACTAAACTATTCAAGCAACACTATACTTTTCTAGTGTCCTATACAAGCATTTTATTGAACATTTTTCAAACTAAATACATCATCATAATTCAATAATTTATTTATCCCGAGAACAATCAAATCCTAGATGATATTTTATCAGTTAACAATCGTTATACAATGAAACGACCTTATGATGGATGAGTATGGACCTCCTGATTCTTCAACTTATGATGTTTCAACCAATATCTGTCATAGAGTATACGATTTTGTTATGGGGTTTTCAAACATAAAGATTGTTAAGAAATTTTACTAAACACCACAGTAGATATGAATCTACTGGAGTGATTTTACCTAGTAGTAAATATCAAGTATTTTCATATAAAGTTGAAGGTAATTATTTTAGAAGATTCGCACTGGTATGGAGAAATAGATTCAGAAGGATTGAAAATTAATTCATTCCTTATATTTTATCCTTTTAACGGATTTTTTGTAACAAATCTAGAGTTCGATCAATTGTGTAACACATCATTGATTTTTAATCTCCCAAATTATGTTGTTTTGGAATTTAACATACAAATAAGTTCAATTCCAGCTCTCATTAAAAATCTTGTTTTAAATCAAGATACGCTGATTGATCAACATGAATCGACATTCATTTAAATAGATAATATGGACAGAAAAGCAACTTGTTCAACTTAAATTTATAAGTTACTCTGCAAAAAATAACTTCGTTAGCAAATTGATTTAAAAAATGACAATTTGGTTTCAAAATTTTGATCGATGAAGATAAATTAACAGAACAACACTCAAGATGACATAATTTCGATTAATGGAATCAAATATAATCATTAGTTATAAACTATTTAATGATAGTAATCGACTTGATGCTCAATATTTTTGAGTTGTGATTAGGGTGAATTCAAGTTGCTTTTCTAGCAATTCAATACATAACAGATAGCAACGAATTCGATTTTTCAATCGAAGTTAAATTTACACAAAAATAACATATATTAAACGGTTTGTGTCTAGTTGAAGTACCGTAGTTGATCCTTCAGGGTCGGTTTCTCCAAAAAAGTTGAAATTAATTTTTGTTTAAACCATCACCTGGCTCAATAATTGAAACACATCATAAGAAATATGACCATACACTGATAACTGATGGTTTAAACTAAAACTCTCATAAACTTTTTTGGGAAAAACTGTTTATTGGATTACACCCTCAGTAAATAATCAGATAAATTAATCCAAATCGATACACAATTTCCATACATAACCGACACTCCACCCAGACATTGGCGTTGAACTTGTTAGCTTCCAATCAGGAGGTAGTAGGCGTGGCTGGGGGCGGAGCTTCAGCCCTGCTTGGCAGTTGCTGTTGAGGAGGCCAGGCTGTTCGGGTTCTGTTTCAGCTGCAGGATGATACTGCGCATGCGCGAGACATCTTTGCTGGTGCGAGTCGACTTGGGGTTGAAATCGCACAGCTTGGCGATGCGCTCCCATTCGGTGCCTGGCTCTATTGCGCCCGCTTCAGCTACAAACTGCTTTTCCGCGTTTCTGTTGAAATTAACATACACGGTATTAGTGGAAACGTTTGTAAAATAACGGAACTTGTAGGGGGTTGGAATCAGGGATCATAATGTACTGCTCACGTCCAAGCTCCGAAGCCCTGAAGAGGAGAGATAAACCCACTAATTCAAACCAGCTCCAGTGTGAATAAGCCAATATAAAGAACACAGTCGTCAACAAACACAATTATTGCATTCCTCGCAGGGTTTTAAAGTTTGGACGCGAGCAGTACAGTGCTGTACAGAGACTGTCTACTTTCAGCGTGGCTATTGAGTGTAAGGCCAGGCGTATGCTGGGACGCATTCAGGCACACGCACGCAAGCCAGCCAATCACAGCTCTTGTCTTGTCCTCAGCAAGAGCTGTGATTGGCTGGCTTGCGTGCGTGTGCATGAATGCGTCCCAGCATACGTCTGGCCTTTAGGTACGATTCCCAAGCGGCAGCCCGAGCTGCCCGGCTCTGGATTCGCTGCTAGAACTGCCCAGCTCTAGCTGCGCTGCTCTAGCCATCACAACTCTATTCACATAACTATATTATAGATGTTTACTCTGTTATTAGGGCTACTAATGTATACTGAATCAATAAATAGGCAAGTGAGATTCACCCTTTTCAAGTAAATTTCACTATTATTCATTGATGCAGCATAAATTAGTAGCCCTAATAGCAGAGTAAACATCTATAATATAGTTATGTGAATACAGTTGTAATGGTTAGAGCAGCGCAGCTAGAGCTTGGCAGCTCTAGCAGCGAATTTAGGGCCGAGCAGTTCGAGCCGCACGGCTTGAGCTGCCGCTCGGAAATCGTAACTTAAAACTTGTGTTTGGCTATCTTGGTCAAATACACCATACTTCTGTTAATTCCAATGTTTCTTTTTTGTCTAGGGCTACTGTCAATATTTGTTAGTAAATAAAAATTGGAATATCAGCACCCTTTTTAGTAAAATACTGAAAAGGGTACAGCGATTTAAATTTTACCATCTCTAAGGCTGAGGCCGCACTGCCGGTGGGAAGAGCCTGGAAGGTGGAGGGTAGTTGGTAAATCTATAGAACATACACACCATCCACAGTAATACATCGTATGAATGGTATGACGTCATTCTGTTTTTTGAGGTTATGTTGTCCATATTTAAGAATTTCAAGATGGCGGCTGAACACATACCATTCATACGATGTATTACTGTGGATGGTGTGTATGTTCTATAGATTTACCAACTACCCTCCACCCTCCAGGCTCAACCCACCGGTAGTGCGGCCTCAACCTTAAGGTAGCATTCCCAAGCGGCAGCTCGAGTTGTCGCTTAATAATGGAGCAGTCACATTCAGCTAAATTCATTAGCAGTTCAGTAATTTGAATCATAATTTTAATAATTTGAAACGACAACAATTCAATGTCTTTTTCCACCAGTAAAATTGACAATATAGAATATTGATGCTTCAGCTCTTAAAAATTAGACTCAAGGAACTATCAACAATTCCTTCTGCTCTTACTTATTCACCTTATTAAGATAATATGTTACGTATTGCACATATAAAAAATATGAAAATGATACATAATTTCATGAATATGATATAATAGTGCGAATGAATGATAATATTAGTTTGAATGCATGAATGAATATATAATTTAGAAAGAATGCAATATACATTATCAACTACTGTAAAATGGAAATGAAATGAATTTGAAATTGAATGCTTATTGGTTAATTTCACACCAGTATATACATTGAAACTGATGGAATATGCAAGTTATTTGATTAATAAACAGCATTACGAGGGTGATTAAATTATTATCTACAATGTATATCTATATATGTATGTATATGTATATCTTTTTAAAAAAGAGCATAATTACACTCTAGCTTCAATCGGTCATTTTGAAGGAATGTCTTCTTTGCTCGACAAGACAATACCAGAAAATTCAAACAACAATGGACCAAGAGCGTTTGAAAGCTGAAATTCTAGGTATAATAACGATGTATTTCAGAGTTTTCTATTTTATCTTGATAAAATTTTATAACTACATTCCGGATAATAATTGACTTGCCCTCGTATTAAACTATATGATTATAATTATTAAAATGATTGAAAGATGAGTACTCACTTTGCAGATTCCCTTCAGAGTGAGAGAGAGCGCATGCAGAAAATATTAGTCATTAGAATAATGTAAATATTTACAGGCAAAACATTGAAAATTGTTAATTGAAACAATGAAAAATGTAATTTATGGTATAGTGTAGTCGAGCAAAGAAGACATTCTGGCAAGATGGGAAAATGACTCCAGCTCGTTCATTATTAGTTCAAATTATCAATCTGGTCTAAAATTGTAGAACAGAAAGTTTACTACAATTTGAGACCAAATGTATAATTTTTGAACCAATATTGAACGAGCTGGTGTCATTTTCCCATCTTGCCAGAATGTCTTCTTTGCTCGACCAGACTATAATGAGGAGATCGATGCACTGGAATAGATCAATGAAAAATAAAGCGGATGAAGTAAAAAGGATGAGAAAGGAGAAGGTGCAGTGAAAGGAGAGGAGGAGAATAAATGAAAGCAGAAATGGAAATAATGGAAGGTAGACTAAAATGGAAAAAATATAAGAGATAGCCTTTGAGTAAGATCCCACTGCCTCAGCATACAAGAAAGAATAGCTAAAAATAATTTTAAAATTACTTATTAGCAGATGAATATGAATATAATACGAAAATATGAAAAAAAATGTAAATTGGAGTCGCGAAATGAAGTTCAATTAACTGAACATAAATCACACAAATTTTTGAAAAGCAGAATAGGTTGAAAGTCAATAAATATACAATAAAAGATGAATGTAATATTAATGAATGAATAGAATGATAATAATAAAGGTATAGGCTAAACATTGCATAAATATTGATGGATTTGATATTAGGGAATTATATCCCAATGAATATTAGAATCGGTTAAAAAAGAAACAAACCAACAAAATAGAATATTATTATGATAAGTGGAATTATAACCCATGACATGTTTGCAATATTTGCAGCCTCACCAATGCATTGTACAGTATAGTAAATTAATTAATAAATATGAATGAATAAAGATGAAGAATAAATGAATGCATGAATCATACAGCACCCACAAACTTTTAATAAGCTTATTACTAATAACCAATGTTTATCAATTTTCATTATGACAAAATACCAGGAATACAATTCAGTATACCAATCAGTTCAAATTGTAGTTATTTTGAAAGTGAATAATTTAAAAAAGTTATTGTGAATAAAACAAGACAATGTTCGATAAACTGCTTTCATAATCTGCTTCTGTAATCTACGCTATTTGCAAGCGTTTTGTTAAAGAAACTGTAAAAATTACCAGCAATATTCTACAAAAAGGATTACAAAATTATCACGTGATAAGAATTAGTGAAAAGTATCAAGTATAGTCTGTCCAAGCAAAGAAGACCCTCTGGCAAGATGGGAAAATTACTCAAGCTCGGTCAATATTGGTTGAAAAATTATCAATTTGATCTCAAATTGTAGGGAACAATTTGATCTATTGTTAAGACCACATTTATAATTCTTCAACAAATATTGACCAAGCTGGAGTCATTTTCCCATCTTGCCAGAGGCTCTTCTTTGCTTGGACAGACTATAATAATAATGTCATCATTTCTTGTTATAGGATTAAATATTTGCTTTGAAATTCTCCAATAAGTTAAAACCCCATGCAAACTCTTGTTAATTTGATTCAAGAGGTGAGGAGGCCAAGATGCTGATATGCAAATATTTGAAAAATATATATTATCTTACCTATTCGCTGCTCTTGTTTTTGCTATTAATTCTTCGTGATGCCTATACCATTCATCTAATTCTGCCTTGGCTGCCATTCTTAATTCTTCTTTTTTCTTCTCTTCGTTCTTATCTGCAAAGAAATTAAAATTGTATGTATTACAACACATTCATAAATTCCTATTGATGAATCACTAAATATTTAATGAAATACATCAAAGAAATCGGGCCTGTAAAAAATTACTAGAAATAGCCTACTGGTTTTGTACAATTCATTTTTGTAACTAAAATAATTACTTAAATATTCAATGAAATAGTATGAAATACATCATTCAGGTCCATGAAAAATAACTAGACGTTTCAATTTTGAATCATTAATTTTTGTAACTGGAATAATATATTCAGGAAAAAAATTTTTGAAGCCGTGTTTTTTTTTAGACAAAAATAGGAATAATCTGTATAAGCGGTACGTGAAAGAGTTAAGTTATATTATCTTTAATACTAAAGACATTGCATTCAATTTTTGAGTATTAGTTTATGAAAATCTATTACTAAAGTGCAGGTTTTCAACAATGAGTATGTAATTAAAATGGATGTCATTATCCGAAAGCGCTCCACACCGAATAGTTCATCATAAATTAATATTAAAAATTGACTGCAATGTCGTAAGTAGTTAATTTATTCAAGAGATTACAGTAAAATGTGATTTAAATACCGATCAAGTATCCAAAACGCCTCTTTTTCACAATTTTGAGTACCCTAGTCCAAAAGTGAAATATTTACTAGCAGTTCGTTATGGAAAGTGAAATAAAAAGTATAATATCTGTTGAATTTCGGTCTTGATACCCTGGAGCTTGTATACGATAAGAATATAATTGGTATTAAGAGTGGGTGGTAGAGGACGGCAAACTGCCGAACGGCAAAATGAAGCCCCATAAGAACAATGTAATTTTTATCAATCTCTTGGAGCAGATATTGAAATTGAGATATTGCCTCAATTTATGGACAGAATTTCACGTTCTTTATGTCATTGGAAAGAGAATTTTATTCTCCAGGGGCGTTACTTTTTACTTTTTCGATTTTTAGTTCATTTAAATAATTACAGTTCAATACTTTTTTACTTAATTAATTATGCGATAATTATTAAAATAAACTAAAAATCAAAAAAGTAAAAAGTAACGCCCCTGGAGAATTAAATTCTCTTTCCAATGACATAAAGAACGTGAAATTCTGACCATAAATAGAGGCAATATCTGCTCCGATTGATAAAAATTACATTGTTCTTATGGGGCTTGATTTTGCCGTTCGGCAGTTTGCCGTCCACTACCACCCACTCTTAATATAATATTCAGCAAAAAACTACAACATTCCTTATTTTTCATACAAATATGTGTTGGTGTATCTTATTATAAGAATAAAACTTCAGTTTTAATAGTCAACAATGTTTTGAAATCAAAAATTATGTTTTCAACATGAACTTTTTTAAAAGAACTATAACTCATGTCTCCGTTTGTGGAAAATGAGGTTATCTGGCGAAGTGGAAAACCCCTTGGGTCTTCCCACTATTGAAAGCCATACGCTAAATAAATAAATTATAAGAAGGAATGTTAGAATGAAGGTATGAAGTATATTGGTTGGTTAGTTAATGCAACTCAAGTTTATGAAATATTTTCAAATCAATTTCAAGTTACCTTTTTCTTCTAAACTTTTCTTTTGATCTTCTCTCCACTTCTTTATTTTTTCAGGTTCCTCACGAACTGCGGGAGTTTTCAAAGGCGAAGAATTGACTTGAGGAGCTGCAAACATATTGAAAAATGAAAAATTATTTTTTTCAAGATAAAATAAATTGAAAAAAAGTTAAAATACCACTACTTTTCTATTTTGTCTACGGTGAACCTAATTCTGTTGAATCACTCAATAGAAACACTAATACCAAGGGCTATGCCTGTTCTTTCAACCGATGTGTGTTTTTCCAATAGATTAATAAATAAATAAATAAATAAATAATGGTAACCGTTTACAAGTTATGTAAAGATTAATACGGCTACTGTTATTCCAAGATCATTAACAGTTCTATAAAGTCTAACACGGTAAAGGTTCTTTCAATATCATCAATAGTCCTATAAGATTAATACGCTAACAGTTATTTCAAGTTTATCAACAGCTCTTTAAATATTAATACGGTAACAATTCTTATAAGATTAATAACTGTTACTCTAAGGTCGAATAGCATTGTAATAGTTCAATAATAGGAAAATAATACAAGATATTTGTTACTTCAAAGGTTTTTTATAGCTTTCAGTTATTTCAAGATTAATAACAGTTATTGAGAAATCTGAAATCTTTGCAACAGTTTACCAACTGAATAGATTAGTTTGAGGAAAATAACTCTTGAGAAATTCAACATGTATGTTTATTGAAGATAATGTAGTATCGGAGATTAGAGATATTTCTACTTAGGAAACGTGAGAAAAGTTTTCAATTTATGTGAACTATTATTTGTCGATTTCATAGCGTTTGAAGAACTAGTTTTGAATATTATTTGTTACAAAACTATCTTGAAATTCATTGCTATTGAACTGATAAAAGAAAGTTTCAGTTTAATTGGAGTTTATTAAACCAATGATAATATGATTGAGATGAAACTAAACTTGATGTTAACTAAAACTGAACTATCATCATTCAATAGTATGAATGATGATTATTAATACATTTTGTGTATCAACTCTTTGGACAGAATAACATTTCGAAACAAATGAAAGTTGCTCAATTTTTTTCTAGAAAAGATATAATGAATAAATAGTCAATTTTACTATCTAAATCTACACAATGAAACCACTGCATGATTATTTTCACAACTACTGGTTAGAATAGTTCAAAATGAGCTTCTTAGATTAAATAATTGGAAAAGGGGAAGTTGAGCCTGTTGTGTACATACATTATAAACTATAATGCACGATATTTAATCATTTTATAATATATAATTTGAATAAATTGAAAAAAATTATAACTACACTTGATTAGGCCATTTTAGTCATTTTTTTAGATAATCAATAGTCATTCAAGTCGAAAAAGTTCAGTTTTTGAAACCCTATATTGTCTAGAATCTAGATCAACAGTATAGTCTCTCCAAGCAAAGAAGACATTCTGGAAAGATGGGAAAATGACTCCAGCTCGAACAATACAGGTTCAAATATTTTTAATTGGTTTCAAATTGTAGATCAGAATGTTTCCTACAATTTGAGACTAAATTTATTATTCAAATTGTAGATCAGAATATTACTATCAAATATTACTACAAATACTATCAAATTGTAGATCAGAATGTTTCCTACAATTTGAGACTAAATTTATTATTTTTGAACAAATATTAACCGAGCTGGAGTCAAGTTCCCATCTCGCCAGAATGTCTTCTTTGCTTGGATAGATTATAACAATAACTAATTCGAGTAGTGAATGATAATAGAGCTCTGATAAGACAGTACACATGTTTCTCTTCAATATCAAGTTTCATAGAGTACTGGATTTGTAGAATAGCTCACGCCAAATAGTTAGGCGGTTTCGTCTGTCTCTTGTACGTGATGTAACCTACTAACAGCTAATGTAAAGCATATTTGTCTCTTTTGATTTCAAAACCATCATCTAGGCATAGCTTGATGACAACTCCCATTGACAACATCAGCTGTTGGAGCGCACAAGGAGCAAACGAAACCACTCAACTCTTTGGCGTCAACTATACCAAAGTTAACAACAATTAACTTGGTTATAGTCTGGTCGAGCAAAGAAGACATTCTGACAAGATGGGAAGATGACTACGGCTAATTTAATATTGGTTCGAAAATTGTAAATTTGTTTAAAATTGTAGAGCAGAATGTTTTCTTCTAAATATTTCATCTACTAATAATACCAATCTTATATTTAATATCAATCTTAATTTGTGTTTAATAACGATTGCAATCTTAAAAGTATACAGTACTAGATTAAATTGTTTTATAATCATGTAATAGGAATGAGCCTACATGGGCACTATGGTCTGTGCGTAATCTAAACTTTCCTTGGTTCACTTCTATAGTCTGTCCAAGCAAAGAAGACATTCTGGCAAGATTGGGACGTGACTCTAGACTCGGTCCTAATTCGTTCATAAATCTCCCAATTTTTAGATCAGAATGTTTCCTACAATTTAAGACCAAGTTTATAAATTTTGAGAATTGTACCGTCCAGCAAAGAAGATTTTTTCTGGCAAGATGAGAAAATGATGCCCAACATTGGTCAAAATTTTAAATGTCAGTCTTAAATTGTAGATCAGAATGTTTTCTACAATTTGAGACCAAATTTATAATTTTTGAACCAATATTGAACGAGCTGGAGTCATTATCCCATCTTGCCAGAATATCTTCTGTGCTCGACTATATATTTCATTCGTGTCAATAATGCGGATTTTGTTGATGAATAGGAATTTCAAATTTCAATCAACATAAAAGTTATTCAATGAATATGAATTCTATTTTATAAAAAATAAAATTATAATACAAATTAATAGTTTTTGAAGAAGTAGACCTTACTACAGTACTTGCAGCCCACTACACTAACGACAATATTCCTTACCTACAGTACATCCATTCACAGTGGCAACGTTATTATCGCTTATTTTCTGGTCTCCACTGTCATTCGGGCAAGAAGATAGAAGAGGAGGAGAAGAAGAAGAAGGAGGTGGAGAAGAAGAAGAAATGGCGACAACAGCTTCTGCAGAAATCATCATCAACAAAAGCAGAATGTACATAACCACCACCGAAAGCGAATGGAAAGAGAAACAGAAAGAGGATGAAAACAAAATAGAAAGAAAAGAAGAAGGGATAAGGATAAAGGTACGAAACAAAATACAAAGCAGGTAAAATTACAATGCCACAATACACACTCAAAGCTCATGTTTTCAAATACACACATCAAACATACACATTGCTTAATTGTTGTATTAAAGCATTTCTCAAACATTGAATGCAAAATTTCATTATTTTACTAAGATTATTTGGTGATGTTCAACTTTGAAAAATATAATTTTGTACATTGAAAAGTTGAATTGGAGATGAATGTAAAATGAATATAAAATTTTGAAAAATCACTCAAAAATTTATTGCCAACTTGAAAATTGAAATATAATATTAAGCTTGTAACATCAATTGAGACTTCTGAGATCTGTTCCACATTTATAATTATACTGCTGAATTCATAATAAAAGTTCAGTTACATCAAGTCCGATATCTTTTGCTCGTAACTTGTGTACAAATTGTAATAGAAAAATCTAAATATAATTATCAATTTAAATCTGAAAAGGTTGATAGAAAATCACAATTGAAAATACTTTTAAATATTGAATAGATTTTGAGAGCGTACTTTCATAAGAATTCAATGTGTCCTCGATTATAAATTTATCATAATTATAAAAACACTGTTTTATGAAATAAATAAATCAATCTCATACTCAAGGATTTATTTGAAGCACATTCAATTTAGTCAAACCAATAAATGAGATGTGCTCTAATAAATAACAATAAAAATATTATAGCAATGAAAAGCATTGAATCAAATAAAATTATTGAGCACAGTTTCAACATATTACAGTGACATGCATCACTATTTACAATATGTAACAAAACCTCGCTGAGTTGGCAGATGGCGAATGTCTATTATTAAGGATCAACTCTATCAGGACAGTTAGAAAGCATCTGCGAAAGCGTTGAGGTTTAGCTGAGGTCGCTCTTGACCCGATTTGCTCTTGCAGACCACTCTCCGACTGTCCTGACTAAGCTGAACATTGATAACAGCCATTCACCATCCGCCAACTCAGTTGGAATCTACTATAAGTACTTTACAATACACTAGTTTACAATACTAAGGGTCTACATCCACTGTCAGTTCTGACTGCAGTCCGAAGTGACAGTTAGAACTGTGGACTGTTGAAAATTTTCAACAGTTTGGATTGCCGTCTGTTACCACAGGCCGATCGTTGATATCCATATCAAGATGTACGCGGTTTTCTTCTTGCAATGCAAAGACATACAAGCATGACTGTTCTTCACTTTTTAATCACTTTCAAAATAATTATTATTATGAGAAAAGAAATTAAGAAATTATTATTAACAAATAATATTAAATTATTAAAAACAAAAGAAATTATTATGCCGGCATGGTTGGCGCAGTGGGCTGGGGCGTCACAACCTTCAGTCCACTAGCACTGTCTGGTCAGGGCTCGAGACCCAGATATTAAATATTGCAATGAAAACAAATCTAATCTAATGCTTTGCTTCTAATTATAATGAGAAAAATTAGCTCACGCGTGCGCATATCTTGGTACTAATTTTAAAGTCTGCCGTAAACAGTATCAACAAAGCAAAGAAGACATTCTGACAAGATGGGAAAATGACTCCAGCTCGGTCGATATTGATTTAAAAATTATAAATTTTTGAATCAAGATTGACCGAGCTACAATCATTTTCCCATCTTGCCAGAATGTCTTCTTTGCTTGGACAGACTATATCTATTCAATCTATCTATTTTTTCAGTCTACCTACCTATCAGTTAACTAATCTATCAGTATAACCATAGAGAAAGAATAAAAGAATATAAGTTTTATGAGAATATAACACTTATATTCTTACTCTATGGTGTAACCATCTGTCAGTTCCACCTTCAGTCCGTCAGATCGTTGAACCATTGAGTAACTTATGAATATAAGTATTATAATAATTCATGGTTGAACTGCAGCACTATTCGACAGTCCACAGTTCAAAGAAGGCCTGCCAGTTTCCGTCACTGGCGGCTCGTGCCTACGAAACAGGTGAAGTGCTGTACAGTAAAAGATATGAGCACTTCACCTGTTTCGTGGGCACGAGCCGCCAGTGGTTTCCGTTTCGACTTACAGTTATTCACAGTCAGATCTAACACTGGTTGTATACCCTTAAACATGCAGTTATTCTATTTTGAATGTAAGAAACAGCAGAATACGAGTGGATCAAGAAACCATCATTTATAAGATAAGTGCGTTACATGCTAAAAATAATTATCTGTAAGTGAGTTACATACTAAACCATCAATCAAATAAAATTAAATGTTTTATTACCTTGCCCATTGGTGACAGAGGCAGGGGTGGGGGTATCATTATTCGTAACTTCATTTTGACCAATGTTATTGATCATTTCGAAGCTTCCAGAAGATTCTGTAGCCGCTAGGTGTGTGCCACCTACAGTGCATAGCAAGCACAAAACAAAAGAGAAAATAAACAAAAAGAAGCCAACACATGCAACAAAATAAGATACATTGCAAATTAATACATGATTAATTGAAGAATTTGTATGAGATAGTTGAGAATTAAGCATGGGAAATAGAGGAACGACACGAGACCAATATAAATTAGGAGTTGACGTTCACACAATGAAAAATTGAAAATTAATGTAAGGGAAATAAATTGTATTGATACAAGAGAAAATGAAACAAGTAATTTGAAGCATGTTATTTACAAGGTATTTACAATTGCAGGTGAAATTTATAATTCAGTACTGTTATTCCATGACAAATATATTGCTAGCCTATATATTTTATGAATGTAATTAAAACTTATAAACCAGTAACTTATAGTTTACTTTCATAACTACAACAAGACTAAAAGACTTCCAGTTCTTCCAACGATGACTTAAGCAGTTCTGAGAGCTGAACACATTTAAAATATTGACATTTGAATAACTTACATGGAAATGAGTGGCCTAGTTAATTCTAGGAATTATTAAGGAGGAATAATTAATAATTTACAACTTAAAAATGAGCATAAGAATGTCCACACTTTAATTAGAGACCTATCTGGATGATGATTTCACGTTTGAGGAAGTATGTAATCTATGGTTTCTCTCCTATTAGCAAAAACAAACGAAATTCAGTTGTGTTTAGCTGTCATGCTTAGTCATAAAATAAATAATCCAGATAAACAGTTGCAATTGATTGTAGGCTACCATAGCAATGTTCCTTGTTTGCCAATATTTATGGCGTATCACAAAAAGAAAAATTACATGCAAACAAAGAAATACACTCAAAGCAATAAAGCCAGTAAATCTCTACGAATGCAGAAATTTAAACACTGGTTTCTCACAGTTCTGTTTTCAGCAATAGTAGGCATTACAGTAAAAGCTCAAAACGATTCATAATATTGTTACAAACGACGTGAACAGGTTTTTTAGAAACAATTTTTTACCATCAATCAAAAATTTTTGGGTCTTTCGCAGATGAATTACATATTTGTTTGAATAGTTTAAATGCTATTTGAAGAATAAATAATTTATTCGTAAAGCCTTTTTTTAAACCTCATAGGGCTAATGCACCACTTGGTCGGAGTTTTAAGTTTTTAAAGAACCACACAATTATATTGGAATAAAAATTTCTACACTTTTACTCCCATTGCACCCTCCACAATTTTGGAACGTCCAATTTTTTACCGTCCAAATTAATTCTACTAAATTGACCAATCTTGGCAAACACATAATGGTTGTCCACAACCTAAAAGAATCTATAAGGAAAAAAATCGGACGTCCAGAAATCGTGGTGTTTACAACTATGGTAACATGTAGCATGACAATTTTTTTCTTTTTTAATTTAAAAACAATACTTACCGTTAACAACAGGTGGTTGTACAGCTGGTTTCAATTCATCTTCGAGTCCGGCAAGGTCATCTTGTTCTCTCGCCAGAAATTCGGCCGCCGGGTCCACTTCAGTTTCATCGAAATTGTCGTTGAAACCGTCCATATTTATGAATATTCTGCGAAAAATTGACATGAATTATAATCTTAATCAAGGAAAAGTAGTCTACGGGATAGATAATGAAATTTGTTAACATTACTTATAAATTTAATCGAGAAGTGGGAGATAAAGAATGAATTTGTTACCGTAACTAGAGGGCGAAAATGATTGATCAAAAAATTTTTTTACGAGATGAATATTTTTCATACCTAACTTAAAGTATGAGCGATTAATAATTGAGTTTTACAATGAATATAATTTTTCCTTATTATGCACATAGGTATAGAATGACTTACTGAAAACGCTCAGTGAGTAAATAGGTTGGGGAACACTAGTTGAGTGTGAATCTGATTGTCATGATACATTGGTCTCCTCTAATTTTACGCGATGATTCAACTGAATGTTACCGGCAAGTCACAAATTCAATTACACATGAATGTTTTTAATGCATAAAAGAGTAGATTTAGGCTCTCACTGTAAAAATGGGCTGACCTATTACGAAATGCTTTTCCAACTTACACTACTTGTAAACAAAGAATGAGATTAGGATAGGCTACCTAGAAAAGAACAAAATAATGTAGGCTAGTCCAAGAGTAATGGGGAAGAGATGGAAGAGTAATAGATCTATTATTCAACCACTAAAAAGTAAAAATGGTATCTCCACAATGTTTCATGGTTACTTCCAAGAATTATTCTTGGAAAGAATGGATTTCCTATTTAAGTGACTAAGAAATGAAACCTAAATGAGTTCAAATAGGAAATGAAATGATACTAGAAGAGATTAAGCATCCTGAAATCTACGGATAGACACGTGAAATCCAGACAAACTACGGGCAAGATTCACTTAACCTAGATTCTACACGACCATTCAGGAATGAAAAATATTGCTTGATGGACTCATCCGCTGCACTGATAGGAACTTCAAAAGCTGATTATCTTATAAATCATAACGAGATTGATCGGAGTACCAGAGCAACGCCTACTCAACCTAAGATTAACATAAGCGATCGAAGCTAATTATTACAATACACAAGCTGCAAAAATACTATTATTAAAATTAAAATTACCAGTTTATGATGAACACTTATTGTAAACGTATAACAAATAGAAAAAGCCAACAAATTTGATAATTCAACAACACAGATTAGAAACTCAAGTCGTATGCGTATGGTATCAGCTGTACAACAGAACGATACGTCAGTGAGCTCCAGTGAACCGAAAAGCAGGAAGCCACCTGCATGAGAAATTGAAAAATGTCATGTATAATTGTAAATTTTCTAATAGATAAATATGTTATTAAAAATATTTTGGAAACGTATTTATTTTGAAATTGATAATTATTGTTTTGAAGTAAAGTAGACTGAATAAATCTGTTTTGACTATCGACGTTATCAAGTGGGTAGTCTGGCAACCCTGCAAGACAAAATTTTTGGCGCCATCATGAAATCGAACTGACACGCGTTTTGTTTGTTTATCGCTTATCTTGTTTCTCTTTTATGTTGCTTTATCATTAATTTTATTTACTTAATTATACCAATAGAATACGTACTACATTAGCTGGACATAATCACTAATAATATAGTTCAGTCCACGGATCAAACCGTTATAACGCAAATAAGTCATGGAAACCAACGGTTTTAAGGTTAGTTTTTGTATAATTTTTCAAATTTGATTCTTTTTAAATATCTTCTAGAAATATGAAACAATCCCAATATTTAAAATTCTCTGACCTGCCTTAAATTTTTCATTTTCTTTAATTATATCCATAAAGCTTCTATAGTAAATATAATGAAGAGAAAAATGTTACTCTCACATCACGGATTACCGGTTTACCGCTTAATGCTAGTTCCTCTAATCATCATTTATGAGCTTCAAAATTATTTCTCTGTGGCTCAAAACTCATCCACTACTTCCCACTTTAGCATTGTAAGCAATAAAGCAACTATTACCAGCAAGTATAAGCTAAGCACCTGTTGCGCACTTTAAAACATTTTTTACTTTCATCAGGAAGGTCAAGGTGATCAAACCAATACTGATGAACTGCAGTATTTGAACATGGTTGAGAAAGTTATCAACACTGGATACAAGAAATCGGATCGAACTGGTACTGGAACTCTTTCAATTTTTGGAACACAAATGCGTTACTCTCTTAGAAATGGTACGTAGGCCCTACTTGAATCTTTCAGTTGTATTATTTAATGAATTTGAATCTTTAATATTATTTAATATTTTGAAAATTATTGCTGAGAGCTTGGACAAGTTTCTACATCAGAAATTGCATGTAGGAAAACACTTACCAACACTTAATAATTTTTTTAATCTAAAGAATATTGAAATAAATGAATTTTATTCACTCAGGAATTCGGTTTACAAACATAGAGTAACGGTACTAATATTTTCAAAATTAATTACATCTTGTTGTATATATAGGGGAGTATCATAATCATTCTATCATTTAATTACAGTTTCAGTCCTTAATTGATTTATTTAATTAATTCAGTCTTTCAGTTTTAGAAACATCACAATATTTCTAGCTTGAAGCTCTAGTCAATAAGATCAAAAGTTGGGTGTTTCAAAACAAAGTAAACGGCTCAGATAGCTTATAAACAGATAATAAAGACAGAAATCGTATCTCAGCAAACAAGAAACACACACTCAGAACATCTACGAGGGTGATGTTCTGTCCATCTATGTTGAAGGTGATAATAAGTAATTTTGTTTAAAATGAAAATAACTTTTTTACAATATCAGTCCCGTTATTTAATAGACAAACCTCGTATATCACAGTTCAATGAAGAATCACAGCCTATACTATGTCAAGCTCGGTGTTTAATTCAGAAACTCAACAATAGAGTAGAATGGTTTCTTCTCAAGCCACCCTTGAAGTCTCATTATAAGAAGCAATTGTTACATTAATATGTAACCTATTATATAATTTTATACCACTCACAAGCAAAAATATAAAACAACATTTTGCTAAAAAATTCTGTATTTATTTGTCTAGTAAATTTTAATATATCTTTGGTGCATTGACCCCGTTCTCAACAATGTCTCTTAACAAAGGTTTCTCCAATGTATTTTATCCATCTACAATTTTTTTATAATATGCAAATAACTTGAATTAGCCTAAATTAAAATTTTCAGGAGTTTTCCCTCTTTTGACAACAAAGAGAGTTTACTGGAAAGGTATTGTGGAGGAACTGCTCTGGTTTATCAAGGGATCGACAAATGCAAAAGAACTATCAGATAAGGGAGTTCACATCTGGGATGGAAATAGTTCTAGAGAATATCTGGACAAGCTGGGATTCACTGATAGAGTCGAAGGTAAGTATTATTAATTCAATTGAATGATTTCTAAATAACGAGCTCAATGAAGCGCTGTGATATAAATAATTTCACGCTTTTTCAAATCAAATCAACTTGAACTATTTTTAACGACACTGAAGTATGCTATTTGAATATTAGTTTTATTTAAAATAACTACTCACAATGTGGAGCGCTTTCGGATTTGTCGTCCATTTTCAACACTCACTTGATATCAATAACATAATTATAGTCTACTAGACGTTCTTTAAACAGTAGACCTCACGCTGTCACCCATGTTCTATGCATCCTAATAGCCCTGTCTGTTCAGAGTATGCGCTGATTCCGAAAATCGGTGCGAGGAAGTCAGTTATTGCAGTGGCTACTTGACCTTGACAAAACGCGGAGACGCATTCATGTACATTTTCCATTTTCATGTATGTATTGAATTGATTAACACCTCTGAATAATATCCAGTTAATCAGTTAGAACTGTGGATTCTGTTTGTGAATTTATGGCTTTCGGGCAGGTATTGGAGTCGTTTTCCCGTTTTGCCGGGGTGTCTTCTCTGCTTGGACGGACTGTATAGTGGAGTGAATATGAAACTGGTAGGCCCAGGCCCTTCTTGGGCTGTTGAGCCATTGACAAACATATCAGTTGGAATAGTAATGCAACAATTATTTCTACTCCTCCAGAGACGGGAAACGACTGATTATTTTCACTAACGACAAGCCAATCTCCCAAAGGAGGGAATTCAAATTTACCAATATTTGATAGAAATTACAAAAAAATAATATAAATCCACTAAGATTTTATAGAACTTTTCTAAAACCCTTCAACTTTTCAGGCGACCTCGGCCCCGTTTACGGCTTCCAATGGCGTCACTTCGGCGCCGACTACACGAACATGTCAGCCGACTACAGCGCACAGGGCGTCGATCAGCTGTCTGACGTCATCGACAAAATACGCAACAATCCCGACGATCGTCGCATGATTATGTGCGCGTGGAACGCCAAAGACTTGAACAAAATGGCGTTGCCGCCCTGTCACTGCCTGGTGCAGTTCTATGTGGCCGGTGGAGAGCTCAGCTGCCAGATGTATCAGAGGTCGGCGGATATGGGGTTAGGTAGGCGTTGTTTTGTTTCCATCTTTAAACTTGATTTGATTTCAATTGAATTTTCTTATAAAATAATGTGCATCCATGGGTTTTATATGCGGGAAACCCCTTGACGGTAGGTTCCACCTCGCTTTTGGTTGAATCATACTCTAATAAACACACAGTTACGACAGTTTAAATGAGTGGTCACTATAACTCATTATTGATGCTCATTAGCAAGCAGCGATCCTGTCTGGTGCTCTGGGGGTATACTATTAAATTTACACTCTGACTGTAGTCTGTAAACTGTTGTATAGTTTGTCCAAGCAAAGAAGACATTCTGTCAAGATGGGAAAATGACTCCAGCTTGATCAATAATTGTTCAAGAATTATAAATGTGGTCTTAATAGTAGATCAAATTGTTTCCTACAATTTGAGATCAAAATGATAATTTTCGAACCAAAATTGACCGAGCTTGAGTCATTTAAGATACCCATCTTGCCAGAATGTCTTCTTTGCTTGGACAGACTATACAACACTGAATACATTATCTTCACTGTATAACAAACTTGTATAGCTGACGCCAAAAATCTATGCGGTTTCGTCTGTCTCTTGTACGTTATGTAACTTGAGTGCTAAACATATATCCAAAACTGCCCTTACAAAAATCAAATAAATTATCCAGATATTATCTCATACTGGTGATGTAATCTATACTGAAACTTCATGACGAGATAATCTTCAACTCACAATAGTATAGTACTAAATTAAGAAATTAATTTAATAAATTTTAATTGAATTATTCATTCATTCGAGAAATGAATTTTCACTTTTGTTTTCAAGAACATCATAGCTAAATGACAACCCCAGCTGTTGGAGCCCACAAGGATCAGACGAAACCAAAAATTCGTACCAATTATTAAATCTTCCTGCAGTATTTCTGAGACCCTTTCATCACTCATTCTTGCTAGGTGACCAAAGCTTTTCGGCGTCTACTATATCCTACTGTAAATACCATGATTAGATCCATGAATAGAATTATTCTATTCTAATTACCTTGATTAGATCTATAGTGGTTGCTTAACAAAGCGGCAGTATGCCTATCAATTACAGATACACGTGCTGCCGTGCATTTATGGCCTTCAAATTAGAATCAAGCTATATCTGTTAGTTATTCAATTATTTGCCCTTGAATAATATTCCAATAAGCTATCAGTTGATAACAATTTTTGTTTTCTAGGGGTGCCATTCAACATAGCCAGCTACTCCTTGCTCACCTACATGATAGCCCACGTGACCGGTCTCAAGCCGGGCGATTTCGTGCATTCAATCGGCGACTGTCACGTCTACCTGAATCACGTCGACGCGTTGAAAGAGCAGCTGAAGCGTGAGCCACGCCCCTTTCCGCGTTTAAACATCAAAAGAACAGTTACCGACATTGAGGATTTCAAGTTTGACGATTTCGAGTTGGTGGACTACAAACCCTATCCGAAGATTGAGATGCAGATGGCAGTTTAAACTGATGAATTTAAATCAAATGAAGGTGATTTTGGGGTTGATTAATGGACTGTGTTGATTAATATTGATGATTTTGAATTGGTGGACTATGAACCCTATCCGAAGATTGAGATGCAGATGGCAGTTTAAAGTGATGAATTTAAATCAAATGAAGGTGATTTTGGGGTTGATTGATGGACTGTGTTGATTAATATTGATTTTGACGATTTTGAATTGGTGGACTATAAACCCTATCCGAAGATTGAGGTGAAGATAGCAGTTTAAAGTTATGTGCTAAAATGGATGGAGGTGATTTTGGGAATAATTTATATCATAGCTTCCTATAATATAATACCATGTCCTTAATGCCGGGTTTATACGATGCCAATTGACGAGGCAATTGTCAGAAGACTATCTGCTTGTTGTGCGCTCCAACAGCTGATGTTTACAATTAGAGTTTTTATTTAGCCATGCCTATAGATGATAGTTTTAAATTCAAAAGATACCATAGATACTATACATCAGCTGTAGGTTTCAGAAGACAATTGGCATTGTATAAACCCGGCATTAAAGTGAAAACTATGTAGAGTAGAAAAGTGGGTTCATAGTAATATCTCTCAGACTCAAGTCTATTCTAATTACATAAAAATTAGTGATAGTGATTAGTGACTATTCTAATTACCAAATATTGTAAAAGATAGGTTGTGAAGAGGAGTACAGTATTTGTAAAGCAATCCTATTAGAATTATTAAAATACATTCAAAGTACTAATGAATTTATCTTGACAAAATAATGAATCATTAATAATTACTTCACCTGTGGTTATGTATACTTGGTATTATCAAGCTGTGATAAGTGCCTTATTTAAATATTTTTGTGCATTTTATCTGTAATTAAAATGATTTCTTGAGAATTCTCAGGGATCTCACAAAAAACCTGGTTCTTTATCTTCTTTGTTTTCACTACTGCGTATTACTAATGCTTATAAATATAGTCTGTACAAGCAAAGAAGACATTCTAGGAAAATGACTCCAGCTCGGTCAATATTGATTCAAAAATTATAAACTTGATCTCAAATTATAGATCAGAATGTTTCCAACAATTTGAAACCAAGTGTAAAATTGTTGAACCAATATTGACCGAGCTGGTGTAATTTTCTCATCTTGACAGAATGTCTTCTTTGCTTGGACAGACTATATATATATAGCCTAAGGAATCTGAAGCGGGCTAAACTATATTATTTTTATCAAACTGAAACTCAGAATATAGTATTCTGTATTAGTGAATTGAAAAACAAAACAGATATAAGTTTCAATAGAATTTATTATACATATAAAAAACAATGATTTATCATAGGAATATCAATAGAAATATTTTTATAGATTTTTTCCAGTCTTGGTGATATGAAATACCTTAAAATATCATTATCTACACGTTCTTTGAGAACTTGGTGAGACCATCAAGAACAACAATGATGAGTTATCAACATAGTTAGATAATTTCAAATTAGTATTTTACCATAATGTTCAAATATTCTTATAGAGCTCAGTGTCAATAATTTAAGAATTTTCCTATGAAATATCATGGTTTTCTTGTTCTTTGAGAACTTGAAAGACTAGCAAGAATAACCAACGTGATTGAAAAAAATCAAATTGGATTTGAAGCTTGAAGCGATCCTCAGCACATTATCAGCACTTTCTTAAACATCTCAACCATTTTTCAAAAGTGATTAATGTGACATCCCTTACTTCTAAATGCCAAATTCCTTATCAATTTCAATTTTTAGATTTGAAATAGTTTCAGTTGATAACCGTCATTCAGAACACAGTGTATGTTAGATGTTTAACATTTCGTTTTGAAAGAAGACAAGTAAGGATACGCTCGCATTTCTCTGGAAAATAAGAAAATTGAACAAAATAAATAAATGAAGCCCATTTTTGGAAAGCACTAGGTCATACAAAGCAATCATACTATACTCTTCCTAATACCGTATAGTCAGTCCAAGCAAAGAAGACATTCTGGCAAGATGGGAAATGAATCCAGCTCGGTCAATATTGGTTCAAGAATTATAAATTTAGTCTCAATTTGTAGTAAACATCCTATTCTACAATTTGAGACCAGATTGATAATACTTGAACAAATTTTGACGGAGCTGGGGTCATTTTCCCATTTTGCCAGAATGTCTTCTTTGTTTGGACAGACTATACCTGGTTGCAGTTCTTTGATTAAGTTTTCAACAACTTTCAAGTTCTAGCAAAACGAGATTGATTTCTGAAAATAATTATTAAAAAAGGGATTTTTAATAAGAATACTCTTAATTTTTGTTTGTTAGAGCAAGATGTTGAAATGTTTCTTGAAATCGTAAGTGAGCTGCAAAGCAAGTATAAGTACCGTACATTATTCATCAATAAAAAAACATTTTCTATTAGAAATTTTTTTGAATTTACCTGTTAATCGTGGACATCCATGACAGACTAGAATTTCAATGTTGGGACAGTTGTCAGCCAGATTGCGAATTGCATTATCAGTCACCAGCTGGCAATTGTTCATTTTAATCTCGGACAAACTACCACTGCACGCTCCATTCGAGATGGAAGAAATTCCCGCATCCGAGATCTGTAAATATTCAAAATAAACAAACAATACAACTTATATTTATTTATTTGACCAAAAATACAAAATCAGAAAAGAAAAATATAATTTGCTTCTACATGATTTAGGAAACTTTTGAGGAACTGTAACACCTTTTACAACCTAAAGCCTGTTTCATTAGTCCTTAATAAAGGAAAAAAGCAAATACATTTTACAATTTCAATTCAATAGTGAGTTTCATTAATTATGAATGAATGTTTTCTTGTTTCATTAATCTATTTGGCCATGATTCTTGTGATTTTGTTGGTAATCATGTTCTCTTGAATCTGGCTATGAATGATTCCACTGTTAAGTTAAGAAATCAGAAAGAATTATAAATTCCAGATTCCACAAACTAATGTGCCGTTGAGATATCGTATAGCAAAACCTGCAACAACCCCAGCTACAGTCTGTCCAAGCAAAGACATTCTGGCAAGATGGGAAAATGCCTCCAGCTCGGTCAATATTGGCTCAACAATAATTAATTTGATTTCAAATTGCAGAAAGCATTCTGATCTACAATATGAGTCCAAATTTATAATTTTTGAACCAATATTGACCGAGCTGGAGGCATTTTCCCATCTTGCCAGAATGTCTTCTCTACTTGGACAGACTATACAATAATGATTGCTTACATGAGAAACAGGGATAATTCAGGAGGTTGGAATTGTTCGCGCAAGCTGAGAAGACACGCCGTTACAATAAACCCAAATTTTAACGGCGTGTCTTCTCAGCTTGAACGAACTATGGTTCGTCTACAAAGAATTTCTATTGCTTAATTTACAATTAAAGTGAGGAAACTTCTTTCTCAATAAAGGGAACTTTTAATGAAGATTAACCTGATAAATCTGTGCTGTCTACATTGCTAACTTATTTATTATTTTACTTGAAATAATATTTATTAAATTAAAACAATCCAAATACCTTGGTGTTCGATAAGTTGAGAGACAATAGATGCTCGAGTTTGCCTATACTTTCAGCAGCTTTGTCTGTAAGTGGACAATTTCCAACATCAAGAGTCGTCAACTTATGGCAGCTAGTTGATAGCAAATTAATGACGTCATCATTTATACTTTCATTACCTTCGGTGAAAAATTGTATCAAGTTCGGCATTTTCGGTATTAGACGCATCAGTTCTGTGGAATGATAAATTATGATATTATTTGATGAACAATATTGAATTTTAATAATAATTGAAAAAAAACAAGTCTTTATTTATGTAATAGAAATTGATTCACTTGAAAACACAGACCAATGTCCAAAACGTCTTCTATAGTCTGTCCAAGCAAAGAAGACCCTCTGGCAAGATGGGAAAATGACTCCAGCTCTGTCAATATTGGTTCAAAAATTATTGATTTGGTCTCAATCGTAGAAAACATTCTGATCTACAATTCGAGACCAAATCAATATTTTTTTGAACCAATATGGACCGAGCTGGAGTCATTTTCTGATCTTGCCAGAGGGTCTTCTTTGCTTGGACAGACTATACCAAATTTTCATGAATAATATTTCCTTTTTCCATTATTTCAAATTATCAATCTATGCCCTGGTGTCCCGGAGAGATCACGTCAATTAAAAACTAAACTTGTTAGTAAACAACAAACAAAAAAGTATGTAAAAAGTCAATAATTATTATTGACTTTAGTAAATCGCTCCAGAATTATTCTAATTCACTTTGATTACGATTAGGATTCACTTACGATTCACTTTGATTATTCAAAATCAGCTATTTGTCAGGTATGCAATATATCAGCTATTTTCTAATATAAATTAATTATACAGTAGTTGATAATTTATTATTTTCACAGTAAATCTCCTACCTTCAGTGGTGAATAAATGGTTTTGGTACCGTCCTCTATTCATGTTCAGATTGCGAATTCGTTTACATCTGCCGATAAGCTTCAAGTGTTGATTTGTTACAACACATTCGCTCAGATTCAAATCCTGCACATCGTTTGTAAGAAGTGTTGACATGGCTTCTCCTGTTAGACAGCCTCGTTTGCAAAGCACTCTTAGAATTCTGTTCTTGATCGATGCAGGAAGAATGGACAATGATTCGTAATCCACCCATTTATCAGTTGCTATGGTTTGGATCGACCTGAAAATAATACTGTATCAAATCTAATTTTATTCTCATTCAATATTGAGTTCACTAATGTACCACACTGGCGGCTCGTACCCACGAAACAGGTGAAGTGCCCGTATCTTTTACTGTACAGCACTTCACTTCTTTCGTGAGCACAAGCCGCCAGTGATGTACATTCACTCTTCAGCAGTCAAGTCTAGTATGGCATCCTCCTTTGGCTGACATTATCCACACATAGTCTGTCCAAGCAAAGAAGACATTCTGGCAAGATGGGAAAATGACTCCAGCTAGGTCATTTATTCAAAAATTATAAATTTGGTCTCAAATTCTAGATCTGAATGTTTCCAACAATTTGAGACTAATTTGATTGTAGGAGACATTTTGCTCTACAATTTAATACTAGGTTAAATTTATCATTTTCGAACCAATATTGACCGAGCTGGAGTAATTTTCCCATCTTGCCAGAATGTCATCTTTGCTTGGACTATACAGCACTCTTCAGCAGTCATATCCATTATCCAGTATGACATCCTCCTCTGGGGACATTATTCCACAACGGGGTGGCTCGTTGGAGGAGTGATAAAGCGCCGGTCTGATAACCAGGTGGACCCTGGTTCAAATCCCAAGCGGGGAACAATTTTTGACCATAGCACAATCACATAGATACGGCCACCCCGTCTTTCGGAGGAGACGATAAGCCGTCGGTCCCGACTACCTCAAAATAGTCGTCATCTATCATCCATATCATTACCGACGCACAAGCCTATGAGCTCATGTGGGCTTCACCCTCATAACAAACAAACAAACCGCTTGCAGAAGAAGGTCATGAGAACCATGAAATTCAGAACATGTGAAAATGATGAAAAAAGGCCAATCTTCCAGCGCTTGTGTCTGCTTACGGTGTATGGGCAGTATATTCTGTCCTCTCTCCTATCCTGTATTTTAAGCAGCACAGCGAGTCCTTCACTACAAGTGGAGAAATCCATTAGCAATGCACAGGAAGGGGGAAACTTTGATCTGCTTCATCGCTGCAGGCTGTCTGGAGTCCGTGAAAATTTCCCAATCCTGGCGCTGAGGATGTGGGGTAGCTATCTGATTGCAGTTTGTGCGGTAACCGGAAGGAAGCAAAAAAGAGCGGCTCATTGACATTGCCCAACAATGAAACTAATAAGATAAGTTTACTTTACTTGTGGCATCTATTGCCCTGAAAGTGCCTTTTCAATTACTTGAATAGAGAAAGTCTTATTCCAGTTAGGACTACCTCGCTATATGCTATCTTCTCAATTCTACAATGCAGGAAAATTAAATGTCAAAGACTGGTGCGACCAAGACCAAGATGCAGACAGAGAAACAAATTCAAATAGTTGTAATGAGCAGTACACACTATAATAGTCAAAACTGAGCAAGAGCAAAACTGCTTTCAATGCTTCAGCCTAATACGGTAATGCTTTTAATTTCTATTGTGGGCCGTCTTGGTCGCAGTTCAGTCGTTCTTATTTCACAACCAAGAAAATACTATTTTACATTTACCTATATATATTTTACAAATACCATTTCAATGGTACCTACAAAGTGTATTTTCATTATAAAACTGTTGGAAAAACTGTCATTAATATGTAAAGAGGAAATTGGAACTTACAAAGTTAGAAGACTGTCGACAGTATTGAAACTATACAAACTCAAATTGTCAAGCTCAATCTTGCTCATATTTGTTTTAAATAAGTGGAAAAATAATAAATATTAAACTTTTGAAGTAATATGAACTTTTAAAAGCTACTTTTATTGAAACTGAAAAGTTATCAAAGTTTGAAAAAGGTTATGTTTTACTTCTGTCAAAACTAAAAACAGGCGTTCTGTTGCCAAGGTAACCAACTTGAGCTCAAGAATATAATTTTATATAAATCATAATTGATCGTTTTATGACCATCCTATACGAGTTTCAATGAAGTTTATTATTTTTATTGTAATTTTGTATTTTATCCATCTTTCTGGTAGTTATTATTGTACAGAAACTATTTTTCTCTACGTCATCACCCTTCTCGCTCAGGCTCTCACGATTCTATCTCGCTCTCTCTTCGTTCAGCATTCTGCAATCTGCCAAAATTGAGTTGAGTGTGTATTGAAGATGAACGCAACTTATATTTGGTTATAATTCGTGTTTAAAATAATGTATTTAATTTGTGAGAAATAGATTTGACTTTTTGTTAGCAATTTAATTCACCATGGAGTCGGGTATCTCTGAAAATAAAGTAAGTACAGTGTTATTCAACCGTGTGTAATGAGTATTGAGTCATGGTGTACATAACCTATAGAATAGACTTTTCTACTACAACTTCATTTATAATTAACTTACTACTTGTATTTGGGTCAAAATCCAACCTTTCTAATGTCAACTATCATACGATAATCAATAAATTCCACCCTGTTTACAATTACTATTTTAATGTTTCTTCTGCAGCAAAATAATAAACTTAGGCCTATGGGGTGGTGAATGTTCAATGATTGCACATTCTATATTGGAATAGAAAATTATCAATCCGAAATGAATTTACTTTGAAAAAAAATGGAACAATTTCAAATAATCCCTAGGAACCACCCTTGAACAAATAAGTTAATAGGAAATTGGAGACTTGTTAATTTACCATAGACCTACCGGTACCCTAACCAAAGTCCAGAAATGAAGATTTAAAATGAATACATTTCATTCAACTTTTCAATTTAGAAAAATGTGACTCTGAAATTCTCACTTCTTTAATATGCTAATTATTTTGAACTGTTCCTTTTTAACTTGAGAATCTATCACTCAACTTATCCATGTTCATGTATGCCTAAAGCAATTCAATTCCTCAAATTACTTAGTTACGTTAGCCGGTAGCCCACTTATTTTGTGTATATTTTCAATGGTTATAATATTTAGTAATTTGATTATTTGTTTTTATTATGATTTCATTCTTACAATATTATTAATTGTGATTTTATTTTCAGTCGGCAGAACCTCTAACTCCTGAGGAAATCAGACGCCTGGAACACATACGACTTCACGAGCAACATAGGGGTCATGACGCTATGCATCTTGAAATGATACTTATTCTAATAGTAACTCTCATCGTAGCGCAAGTAGTTTTAGTAGAATGGAAGCGTAGACACTATAAATCTTATCAGGTAATTTGATACACTTGAGTTGACTCATACAATTTCTCCTCTACCACCAATCAAGTTTATCAGTTTAAAATTGATTGCTCATTGTAGGTTCAAGCTGCAATATTCATGATTCATAAAAAGATGTACGAAATAATTAATTCCTTGAAATTGAAATGTAGACTACTGGTTCGTTTTTTAAGAACACAACAATCATGGTAACTTATTACTTGATTACGGTACGTCTGAATTTTCATTTCATTACTTTCTTGATACCTGTGGTCGTTGCCAACAAATTCGCCTTTCAATTTGTTTTGAAATTCTGTATAGAAATCATGTAAAACATGACCATCAGTCTCAAATTTGGTCCACCATCTTGGATTTGCAATATTTTAAAAATCATTTAAACATGTTTTCGATACTGAATTTCAAGACAAAATAAATAGCGAAAACGACACATCGATATTTTGAACATTTATGGAGCTATTCATGTGACATAATTCTCACCTATTCAAAATAATAAATTTGGATTCAATACGGCATACCAAAGAGTCAAAATCAAGTAGAAAACTCAATTTCAGTACGAACTCCTATGACCGTCACATTACCTTCTGCTTTTACAAAAAATATTGAGCCGCTTCTTTTTAGCCACTTTTCAACCCACTCTGTATTGTATTATTTGTTCATTTTTTCATATAATAACTTGAAAACTTTCAATTTTTTCAGCTTGTAACGTTAGCTGGTATGTGGATCATTCCTCTTGGCTGCTGTTTGAAAAATCAATGGTGGAGGTTTATTTTCCTCTGGTTATTATTCTCGTGTATAACTGCTCTAGTCGTAAGGAAAGCCTTAGAGAAACCTATACAGGGAACCACACCTAGGTAAGTTCGTCAAGTAATTTAATAAAATTCTAGTAATTTATTCATTCATCATCATAACGCCACATCAATACTTGGGAATGGTCCCATTTGATAGGAAATTTGTCACATTTTCATGTAATACTAATACTAGGCCTATATAATCAAAATTAAAACTTTTTCAAACCATGAATATAAAGTATATTCTTTATCATTCCGTATTCTTTGGTCAACACAGAATAAGTCTTCGTAAGCACATTTTAAAGCCACAATATCCAAATATTGAAGGCTCTCAGCAGTGTACTCTGCCATCGAGCAACATAATTTCTAATTTGATCGATTGAGAAACATTATAGTCAAATATAAAAATAATATGACTGGTTGAATTCGATACTGAACGGATAATAGAGCTTGACTTGGAACGGAAGGTCATTGAGCGTGTTCCAAACCGACGACTGAAACAAACAAAACGTTTTGCGTTTCTCCATGCAATTAAATGTTTCTATTGCATCTTGCGACCGACATGTACCCGCGACATTTTAATTTTAATTTATTTGCCAAAAAATACATTGTATACAAATACAAATGATAATAAAACATATAATAGAGCTTATCAAATGTGAATAATTCAAAATTATCATAAATTTATCATACTATCAGTCATTTCTGGCACTGCCAACATAAGAATATCTTGTGTGTTGGCAGTTAGTTGCTGAGGTTAACAGATTCTATATAATTATTCTGGCAATGAAATAACTTATAACTATAATTTAAAAAATGATAAAAAAACAAAATATTATAATTAGGCTATCGTGCTAAACACTACACGAATTTAATCAGAAAATAATATAATGATTATTAATCCGGCGATGTCTAGAGGCCATCATGACACTGTGGTATTCAAGAGAAAAAGAAAATGTACAAAAATCCATTTATTTAATTCTATTGAAATATGTTCAAGTGATGCTACCCTGTCAAGTGATGCGATACTTCTTCATATCTTGTTTACTGTTCAAAACTAAAAGAGAGGAATATATTGCTCGTTTTTATACTCTAATATTGCTATCTGTGTTCCTCCTGTTCTCTGATCGCATACCATTTAGCAATGGAAACCTACCTTGAGGTGGGCGTTTGCCTTGTGTTTGTGTTTGAACGTCCATGGTTCAATGGCGCTGAATGTTTTCAGGGTTTTTTTTCAAAACTATTATGTCTAGTTCTAGGTAGATAGGTATACTTCATTGAATGTGTTTATTTGTTTATTAACTACATAAATACAAATCAACTAATCAATTTCATATGTTTCATTTCAGACTAGTGTACAAATGGTTCTACTTCATCTACCGCCTAAGCTACGGCCTGGGCATTGTGGGCTATGTGATAATGATGGCCACTCTATTTGGACTGAATATTGTATTTGACGCCAAGCCGCAGACGTGGATGGATGTGGCTCTGCTCTTTCTATTCTATGGACTCTACTATGGGGTCTTGGGGCAGGATGTTGCTGAGATATCCAGCGATAAGATGGCGTCCCATATTGGGGTGAGTCGGAAATTCAGAAAATATGCCTTATTCAAGTTAGTCTTATAGCCTAGTTTATTACATTCAAGCTTACTTAAAATTTTTCGTAAATAAGATATTTTCATTTTGTTATTTAGCATATTTTTTGTAAGTTTATTACAGTATGTTTTGTTATTATGGGCAATAAAAATTATTATTTATTAAATTGAATGGAATCGTTTAGGCTATATTTGATGAAATATTGTGGTTGAAAGGAAAGAGAAGATACAGTATAGTCAAACTACTGATTTATTAAAAATCGATATACCGGTTTCGGTTGCTATACCATCAATTCATCAATCTATGGTAAACTCAGGTTTTTAAAATCTGAGGTTTGACTATATCTTGTATTTCTATTTAATATGGATAACTACCTCAATATCACCACAACTACTCCATCATCCATTGTATTCGATGAGATATTATGGTATTTCTGTATTTTATTTCATTATTTTTATTTACTAACATTCATTAATATAGTACCCATAGAAAAAAGAGATTACAGAGTCTTTATACTCACAGCGTGGCCATCAAATGTCAAACTTTTCATTGGCTAGCACTGGCGGCTCGTGCCCACGAAACAGGTGAAGTGCCCGTATCTTTTACTGTACAGCACTTCACCTGTCTCGTGGGTACGAGCCGCCAGTGTTGGCTAGCTTGGTCAAATTCACCATACTTGGTGAACTTTTATAAGTTGACCACTACTTATATTGTGTACTATTCACAATCGTACCATAGTTTGAAGGCAAAATCTGTCCCATCCTCAGATAGATTGATGTCTGTTGGTTACATAACAAACTAACTGGATGCTCAAACATGAACGTAAAGTATCTTGATGACTACTTAAATATGATGTATCGTATTAAAAGACTTGATAGATTTTCGCTCTGACATTTTTCTAGTTAATTCAAAATTTTCAACGTTTTTGAACATTTTTATCTGGTGTTTTTTATTAGATCTTTATTGTGAACATTGAACTTTTATCAAAATTCAATTTTTTTCAAAGTGAACATTTAACTGTAAACTTTCATCACCTTTTATTCACCATGTAAACATCATCATCACCTTTACTTAAAACACTTGCTATCAAGTCGCAATTATATCAATATTATCATCAATTATCAATTATAACAATATCATCACTCATTCATCCTTTGCTTAAAATACTTGGAAACCAAGTCGCAATTGTGAAGAAAGAATAAAGAAGAACAATAAATAATAATAATAATAACCAATGCCACCTTCACAATTACACAAACTGAATTTTAATTTTTATCAAATTCCTACTCTATTTCAATCTTCTCATCATCATAACACGCGTTTTTGCTATATGAAATAATAAATTCAATATTTCTGTTGCAGTACTACACAAGTCAAGGTATGCCGACCAGGTTCCTGGAGCCGGGGGTCTGCGCTGTGTGTGGCAACAAGTTGCTAGTCCATGAAAACGAAGAGGGAGTGCTCGAAAATACTTACAAACTAAGCTGTGATCATGTGTATCCTTTATCGGTTGTTATTTATTGAAGTCTTCCCCAGTATTCTATCAACAATTTAATACAATACAACAATTGAATACAATACGACAGTTCCATTAACAATTTGTAATACAGTGAAAAGTGTCGGCCTAATAGGAACAGGGCTTATAAACATTTTACAATCCACATTACTCATAATTCGTGGATTTTATGGGCGTTTCTGTCTCATAAACGTTTCCAATAAAAAGAAAATTCTACAGTTTCAGCTGATTAAAAAAATGACATAAAACGAATTTACCTCAAGTAAATAGAATATCACAATAGTCCAATGCTATTCCTTTAAAACCAAAACTTTGCTCCTAATTTAATGATTTTGATATATAAATTGATTTATTATTATGAATATATATTATAATAAATAGCAATCATTATTTTTATAGTGAGATTTAAACAGGAATCATTTTTGTTGCTATAATATTATCATAACCTACAAAGAAAATCGTAAACAAACCAAGTCAGAAGACCCTTGCCTTGTAATCTAAAATGGCCGCGATGATTCAAGTTTGAACAGCTGATATTTTGAATTTTTCGTCTGAAACAATTTACATAGACATATAACCTACATCTTAAACCCTTCATCATTCATCATTTGCTTAAAATACTTGGAAACCAAGTCGCAATTGTAAAGAAAGAATAAAGAATACATGGGATTTCCTATTCCACTCGAATCATCGCGGCCATTTTGGATTCGAATGTTATGGTCTTCTAGTGAGTTTTGGCTGATCGTTGATTCAACAGCTGATCCTTTCCAAAATTTGGAACATTGTAAATCGAGAGTTTTATTGGTGAATCTACAATCCCAATCACTTGTTTTTCATCAGAAAAACAAGCTGTAGATCTTTATAAGCCAGGGCCCTGGTTTATTAGGCCCGTTTCAGGTACTACGATTTTTGTTCGTGCGGTGTTTTGTTTACTTGAATAAATGTTATAAGATTGAACAGAACTCAACTTGTCAGAACATGAAGGCACCCTATCAAGAGTTACCAACTAAATCCTTGTTACTAACTACTGAGTTTTATGAAATAAAAACACATAGATTTTGTCAATTTTCTACACTGTTTATTTGGTACACGACCATGGTTTCATAACCACACAGGTCACATTTGACCAAACGTCATGAAACCATGGTCGTGTACCAAATAAACAGTAAGCTTAAAAACTTAGTAGATACTAGTGACTTTCACTTTGACAACAGAACTCATCAACTACTATCATCAACAGTTCAAGTAGGATGAAGACAAAAGAAGAAATCAAATAAACAGTGTAGAAAATTGACAAAGTCTATGTGTTTTTATTTCATCATGGAACGTTTCTACAATATAGACCACAACTCAGTTGAAATTCTACTAAGATTTAAATTGGATTATTGAAAAGTTCTATCTTCAAGAAATTGTCATCATTCAATTGGAGTTGAAATATTTCATTGACTAAATCTGAATGAGCATAGATTAATGAATCACTAATTATATTCTAGTCTACTATAGTCTGTCCAAGCAAAGAAGACCCTGAGGCAAGATGAGAAAATGACTCTAGCTAGGTCAATATTGGTTCAAAAATTATTGATTTGGTCTCAAATTGTAGATCAGAATGTTTCCTACGATTGAGACCAAATCAATAATTTTTGAAACCAATATTGACCGAGCTGGAGTAATTCTCTCATCTTGCCAGAGGGTCTTCTTTGCTTGGACAGACTATACTTTGCTTTGACTACCGTTGTTGAGTGTTTTCAATGTATTTATTCTGTTTTTCAAAATAATTTACTTCTTTCCTTGACAGAATCAATTTCAGATTTCATGAATTCTGCATTAGAGGCTGGTGCATTGTGGGTAAGAAAGCAGACGTGTCCTTATTGCAAGGAAAAAGTCGACCTGAAGAAGATGTTCTGCAATCCGTATCCTTTTAATTATATTAATACTTCCAATATTAATTTATTGATGTTTTTACATTTTGTTGGTTTTATAGGAAATTTATTTGAAGGAAAATATTCTCCAATAATAATAATATTCATTTAACCTGGCTGGCTCAGGTCAGGTGTCAGAGTTTTCAGGTCGCTCCTGATCAATTTCAGGGCATTTGACATGACTTAACAACTGTTTTTAGGCAGCCGGGACCGACGGCTTAACGTGTCCATCCGAAAATATTCTTTAATCGCCAGCTAATTTCATTATGTGAGCTTATAACAATAATTGGAATTGTTTTCAATTTTCTTTTAATGAAAGTTTTCAGACAAATAATTTGCTTTTCAATTAGAGTATTTAAATTATATTTTTCAAAAATCGATAATGTTTTAACCATTGCTGAATCCAAAAAGTTAAGTACTTCCTCTCACTCTCTCTCTCTTCTCCCACCTTTCATTCTTCTCTCTCTATCATTCCCATTTTTATTCTCCTCTTTATGTCTCCCTTTTTCTTCCCCACGATTCGTTCAAAATCATTCCTTCATTTCCTTTTTCACTTTCTCGTCTCTTATTTTTATCATGATGAGTATGCTTTAGAGTCCTCACATATGCACACAACATTGAAACAATTTTTTGAGTTCGTGTTATTTTAATACACTTATTCAATCTTGGGATGAAATTTCGAAAACATGGCATTTTTCTTGACACCTGAATTTCAGATGGGAGAAACCGCATGTGCTCTATGGACAACTTCTAGACTGGATTAGGTGGCTTGTAGCGTGGCAGCCTGTAATACTGGGACTTGTACAGGGCATCAACTATGTTTTGGGACTTGAGTGACAGGAATAGTAGTTTTTAGATCAAATCGTAATGCTGGTTACTCTTGGATTATTTATTTATACTGTAGCTTCAACAATGCGCAAAGATTTGTAATTGTACAATCTAAAGACATTTCATTTTAACTAGCCTTTCTTGAACTATAGATTAATAGTGAAAAACTACTAAATAGTATTTTCATAATAATGAAAAAGAATTCATCCCTTATTCAATTTGCAGTTGTTTTATCAATGTGTTATCTACTGTATAATATCACAATATAAATTGATCTATTTCACTTTCTTGAAACATAGAATAATGAACATAGAACCATTCATCCCTTTTTCAATTTACAATTTTTTTATCAATGTATCTACTGTATAATATCACAATATAAATTCATCCATTTTCACTTACATGAATCATAGAATAATAATGATCTTGGAATGAAAACTAATTCATCCAATATACAATTTGGGGCTGGACTATTAATATTTTTATCAATGTGTTATGTACTGTATAATATCACAATATGAATTCATCTAATTTCACTTTCTTGAACCATTAATAATAAATTCACAACCAGTTGCACAAAACTACATTTGAATCCAAAACGTAGTTTTTCACAATGAATTAATCACACTGATTATGTCAATTCTATAGTTACAATAAACGGTAGAATTGGCATAATCCGTGTGTTTTATTCTATCATGGAACGATTCCACAACATTAACAACGACTCAGCCGATATATTTTTTACTATTTTATTCTTAAAATTATTTAATTGAACTAATGAACGAATTTGACGTTATTTTGCTAATGTCAAATTCAATCGGATTTCTAGGCAACTGTCTGTTATTCTTTGAAAATCTTTTGAACTGATTTTCTCAAGACTATTGGACTACAGATAAGATTTCGTATAATTTTTTCGGGCTCAAGTCTTAATAATTATGACATTATAATTATTATAACAACCTTCGCAGTAATACTGGATTGTAAGGTGTATTTTTTATTTGAATTGTTTCTTTTCAATCAGGAAGAAACTGCGTTCGGATAATATTTTGTGATTTTAAAGTTCTAAAACTTCAAAAATTAAATAATAATTATTTTAATTAGTGAATTACAATGTATAATAATTGTTGAATCACTCATACATCTTTTTTGTTGCACACTGTATTCCTATTAATATTACTTGTCTTTGGGCTGAAATTAACTCTTTTGAACCATAATATAGGGAACATGGTAGACCTATTTATTTATTTAGGTGGGTTCCCACCCACAAGGTTATTAGTAATAGAATGGAATAGTATGATTATTAGAGTAATGATGGAAAGTTATTTGTTTGTACAATAGTATTGAACAGTAGACAACTAGTAAACCTAGGGTTCATCTAATTTTTAAAAACTAATAAATTCATTATAATCCTATTTTATAGGAACCTATGATTATTTATTGTAGTTTTTTAAACAATAATTTCAATCTAATCCACTTGTATATATTCTAGTAATATATAATATATTATTCTAGAATATATTCTAGTAACCGAATTAGTAGGCTATATCTATATTATTGCAACTATATTTGGCTATGAAACCTATGGAAGTAAAAATGTTCTGTAACTAATAAAATTATTTCAATATTTTTTAAAATATAATCTATCACATAGAATTTTGGCTTAGAAGTCAATTATAATAGTCTCAACTAAGCTTATTCAGGTTTGGTTCCAAGATTAATTAGTTTGCATCTGAAAAAATTGATAAACTATAAAAATTTTATGTTAGATTAATCTTAAATTCCTTTATTTCCGTGTCTAAATCCGACCACGATCTCTTTATAATAACTTACTTCTTGAATGATTTCAATGGTTTCATAATTCCTTTTTATTCTTCTATGATTTCACTTTAGCCCTTCAAGTTACCGTACCTTTCTTTATTAGACAAACAGAAACAACTATCCGTACTTATTTTATTAAATTTAAATTATACTTCGTATTTCGAAACAAATCTCACTCATTCTACTAATATTCTAGTTAGACTACTTATTCCAATTTACCAATTTTTTGTAAAGTTAGTGGTGGTTAATTTCTTTTACTCCCTGTTTCTAGTAAATGATATTTTTTTAGTAAAATTAGATTAAACTAGTAAAATTTAGTACTTATACTCACAGATACTACCCAAGGTTACTTACTTAAGAGCCTTGTAATACTTGAATACTAGTACCCTGTATAAATTCATTAAAATTCCACCAAGCTTTGAAAATCGTTCATTTAATAAAATAACAACTAAATTCTCTGAATGTACAGTAATCATTCGTTCAAAAAATTGAACTATTTCAAAAATAGTCCATCTTCTGTTAAAAAACCCACAATACGATATGTAGGGTATGCGTTATGCTACAGTGGGAAAACCTCAAATTCTATTCTTTTTGGTTCTCAAGGACAAAGACAATTTGACGTGCCTATCCATTTACCTACTTTTGCACGTGAAATAAATTTCCTCATCTATCATAATTATACACGTGTTCAAAACAATCCTACATACCTATAATAATCGTCTCACTTTTTCAATCTAAGATTACAAATTTCTATTAGTTATAAGACGTGTGATCAGCGTTGTTATATTAGAATTGACACAATCTGCCTTTTATCAATGAAATTATTAGTTGAAAATATATTGTTGATTTTTGAACTTGTAAGATTCAAGGGACAGTTCACCATTGTAATATATTTATTATAGGTTTATAGTAATTGTATAAGAAGTGTGTGTAGATGTTTTAATTTAATATAATTATGTGGTTTATTTGGTGTTTATTTGTCCAATATATTTGTTCCATTGAATGCTGTGAATAATGAACACAATCTATGAACATTTTACAAAAATTTGCGTATTTTTATTGCAAGCTGTAGACTTTGAGAAAATAAACATATTTCGTGATCTCATTTATTTGTATTTTATTCGAGATATTAACTTATATTGGCTCTTTAGCCCTGAATTGTTTTTAATTTTTTAAATTGGAGATTTTTGTTCTGGTTAAGTTTTTCAGCATTGTAAGCGTGTCTTTCCATGACGAGCAGGATCTGAAGGCAAAGAATATGGAGAGATACTTTATATTTAAATGGATATTATATTCACATGGATTACACTTTATATTCACTGGTGAGGGTATTTGAAAGATCATTTTGTCATGTGAAGCTTTTGTGAGTCTGCCAAACGACTCTACTCCTTACTTACTACTTAATCCAGTTGTCTTCGCCACAACCCCTGGTTGATGATTATTCACCTCTGCTGTATAGTGGAGCGAATATGAAACTGGCAACCAGCTGGTAGGCCTAGGCCCTTCATGAACTGTTGAGTCATTAATTAACAAACAACCAATTTGGCTATGATTCTTGTGATTTTGTTGGTAATCATGTTCTCTTTCTCTTTGGCTAAGAATGATTCCACTGTTAAGTTGAGAAATCAGAAAGAATTATACATTACAGATTCCACAGACTCATGTGCCGTTGATATACTATTCTACAGCAAAACCTGCAACAACCCCAGCTATAGTTTGTTCAAGCAAAGAAGACATTCTGGCAAGATGGGAAACTGACTCCATCATGATCAATATTGGTTCAAGAATTAACCAACATAGCAGCATTGTTACTAAAAAATGTAGCGCGCTACTCCCCAACACTGCTCGGTGCTATACTTGCTGAATATATTAGCAACAATACAATAATCTCCATCTCAGAGCATGATGACAACTTCCATAACTGATGATAACTCGATCCATGGACCGGTTAATAGTCTATAAATGGGATCACAAGTGACTCACCCAATGGGACACGTTAGGAAAATTCCAAACTCAAGGCAACAATATAAAACAAAAACACATGCTAAATGGCAAACAATCAAGTGAAGAAATAAAGGCTTACCACGCTGCTCTCCAACATGTAAAACTCACGGACCGTGTAGAGTAGGTGGTCCGGCAGCAAATTTGTCAGGGCCCTTCGAAATTTTCTGGCCGGCAGCGGCAGCTTGTTGAACAGGCTGGTGGACATATGAGCCAGGCCGGTTTGTGTTCTGCTCAGTCTCCGGTACGGCACATCAACCCTCAGTCTCCCCCTGGTCTCGTAATGGTGGCGAAGCTCTGTCGTGTCTGGAGCAACCCCACTCTTGCGTGTACTCAGCAAAGCACAAGAAGTACATAGAGAGAGAGGACAGTGAGAATTCTCTCCTTAATGAAGAGTGGGCGACAGTGGGCAATTCTACCTGCCCCACAGAGAATCCTCAGGGCTCTCTTCTGAATGAGAAGAACCCTGGTCACATCTGCAGCTCCACCCCAGAGCTCTGAAAAGACCTGGGGATTCCTCTGCCCTCTGGGGAGACCATAGGAGATCACGCTCTGAAAAAGCCAAAATAACACATTTTTAAATAATGTGGGGGCACACTGTTTCTCAGACCTCTGATCAGAAAAACCACTCTGCTCAACCTTGAACAAACCGCCTCAATGTGTTCGCTCCAGGATAGCTTCCTCCCGGTCTATTATTAACGATTCCTCGGTTTCCCGGTCGCTGACTGCGGAGAAGACTAAACAAGTAAGTATCCGTGGCGAATTATGTATGTACCGGTATGCATAGAAGACTCGTGTGATCTTATCATTTTTTGTATTCTAGTTCCAGAGTTGTCATGGAGCGTCGAAAGATGGAACACCGCGTTTTGCCGATGATTGTTTTTTGAGTCAGTTACCGTCGTACCGGTACTGCTTGAATTTCGACACTATTCATCAACATTCACTTTAACATTCATCGAGTACCTAGAGCTGTTCTCTCTCAATGTTTCAGTCAATCTAATAAAATAGGCCTATAGAAAGTGAATTTTACTTCATTAAGAACTCAAATTCGATTATGATTCTAGCAGAACAACCTTAAAAGAACTGATATAATCTTAATTCATTCTCATGTTTTACTAAATATTTACTGTAATTCGATTTCTTGTCTGATGAATTTATTCTTTTGTATCTCTCAACTTATGTGAATTTATAGTTCATTCTCAATTTTTATCAGGGATATCTCAATACTTTTCTAATGTTTATGAATAGACATCTCATTTCACTGTATCATTTTATCTTGAAAATGAATAATATCAATCTTCTATACCTATAGAAATTTAGCTGAAATATTAGAATTTGTAAATACAGTATACCGCATAATTTGAAAACTGGCGCCACATTGTAGAAGCACCTCTGTTGGTGAAGAAAGAAACTACACTGAGAAAAATAGTATAATTTTGGATTAAATAATTTTATAATTACAGAGAATGTATATTATTTATTATATTACCTTGAGTTATTGAAAAACCAATCTAATATCACACAAAAATTAATACAGATTTGAGTAGCCCTTCATGACGAGTTTGACAGTGAAATTCAGTAGGTTGCTTGAACTGCTTCAGTACCGAACGTCTATGTCGACTGTTGTGATCTGTGCGATAAGTGGTTACGTTTTTAGTGTGTAAAATTTCAATTTTTTCCAAAATTTGTGGTGTTTTGTGCTCTAGTTTAACTTATTTATACCTACATGCCTACTCCAGTGAATGAATACATCGGCTGAATGATATTGGAATAAACCCTTTCTATTTGTACTGGATACAGTCAACCACCCATTTCAAGGTACAGTAATTTATTTACCTTTAATTTTAATTTGTTTACTATTCCAAGGTAACTCAGGACGCACTTATCTGTTTTATAAATTTTTCAGCTTTTTCAAAATTTCTTTAAACATTCTTGCCTATTTATTTTTTTTTAGTAATGGGTTAGCCAAGTTCATTATTTTATCTCCAACCTAGCCTATCATTTTGCAAGTAGGCTAGTGTGTGTCAATTCATGTTGAGGTTTGTTCAATTCCTTCTAATAAACAAACTTCAATTTACCATATTCCTCGTTTTATTACAGTAATAGTTTTCTGTTAGTTTGTGATTATAAAGCTGTCATCTTATGCTTTTATTAGTATTTATTGGAAATTGAATTAATTTAACCTGAATCAACTTGTACACGTATAGTAAAACGTATTCCAACCTGAAAATTCTTATTTTTAGATAATTTTTCACTGTATCAGTGGAAGTTACTTGTGAATTGACAGTTGTAATAAGTAAGTTAATTGGTCAAGGATAAAGCTTTAGCGATGAGGGCTGGCATATTTACTGATCCAGCATTTTTAGTTTCAACATTATAAATAGTGTGGAATAATGGGTATGATCTGGAGGGCACTCTATCTATGTATTGAATTCCATCAAAATAATACCATCAGGTATTGGTAACTTATAAAAAAACCAGATATTGTATCCTAAATAATCCGAATACGGTAACTTACATACAATTTTAAGTGAATCACAGTTCACAGTAAATAATAATAGGATATAGATATACTTGACATAAATTATGTTGAAGAAATATTTAGACTGTATAGTATATTCCTATGGCTTTTATAGGTGAGGAAACCCTTACGAGTATGATTAGGTTCCACCTCGCCCATATGTTTTTGGTTAGATACTGGTCAGGTGGTCACCCATTCAAGAGCAATCTCAAGTGTTCCCAAGATCACCCATGATAACCAAGCAACCACTCATTGAGGGACCAAATTCACCAAATATCATTGATTAGGCATATTATACAGATAGGCCTATCTGACCACTCATCAGAATGGCCACATTATATTGATAGTAAATTAGTTGTAACTTATCTTTATATATTGATAGTAAATTCTAATTTTGTATGAGTAAGCTCATATTTGTTTCAATTTATAAAAATTGATGTCAAACATTTACTATATGGTACTTAAATCAATTTATTGATTGTAAGTTATGTTGGGCCGTTTCTATTTGAGATGTGTGAACATAAATGTTGAATATTTATGTCATTGGAAGCACCAAGTACCCTATCAAATAAGGCATGTCAGCAATTTTCCAAGATAGACAAATAGAAAATGCCACAATCAGCATTTAAACGTCCAAATCTTTTACCAATTTTGTAAGAATGATCATTTAGAGTGCAAATTGAAAATTATTTATAAGAGAGAGGTATAAATTGGTAGGCTATACATTTTTTTCATATTTTCCAAATGTGTTTACTGTATATACTGTGTAGCATTATAATATTGTTATCATCAGAGATGCAGGACCAAATATTTCAATACTTTTGGAAGAGTTTTTGAATTTGAATTGATAATTTGCTATTGTTATAGGCTACCTATTGAACGTGTCCAGACAGCATAAAATACAGCGTACCGCAATAATAGATAGTAGCTATAGGCCTAAAAATCTAAATAAAGTAGATTGCAATGAGATCAAGTCCATTTTAGTTGTTTAAATTAGGACGTGATCTGGAAACTGTGAATCAATCTTTGATCATCAATGATTTGTAAACAAATAGGTAATAAAAATGTCCAATACACTATCGATTAGAAAAATTATGGACGTGCATGTCAAAGATGTGTCATTACTGTACAGTTGAAAGTGTTCAAGCCAAATTGTTGAAACAATCTAATGAGGTTCTTTATTGTAATAACCAGAATAAGTTTTTATTGTATTCTAATGATGATTTTTAGTGGGGCAGAGAAAGTTAAATTTTTACATAAATTTAATCAATATCGAGACAATTTTTGTCATACAGTTCAGCTTTGAGCTAATTTTTTATGAATAATAATAATTCAATAATTAATTTATCTTGAATCAATGTAAGTTATATTTCCAAAAATAAATTGATCGAACAAAACTGAGGTAAGTTATCGTGATATAATGTCTGTTTTAATTCGTTGAAAATCAAGAAATTTTCTGAGTGAAAACTTCATGAAGCTATTAACTTGCAAATAGGTCATTCGAAGTTTTATCTCAATTTTAAGGCGTCATTACCATCTCACACTCAAGTGTTATGAGGCTTGCTTGATTCGAGTTCAAAATTAAGAAATAAGATCTTCTTTATGAAGTGAGTTACTTCTCAGGTATGTGTAGGCTTTGTGACTAGGTTATTGAAATAACTTAGCAAACTAATTAAATTTGGATACTTAACACATTTTGAATATAATCAGTTTTTTATATATTAAAATTGAAATTCAATTGAAAATGATATAGATGAATGAATTTAATATTAAAAGGCTATCAACTTCATCAACTTTCACTGTAAGAGTCTTCTTTGAAATTTTATGATTAACTTATCTTCATAATTTATCAGTAACAGTTTTAATGACAATTATCAAGTCAAGTTCATTACTGTAATTAAATGTTTTTTATTGGAATTTTTTTTCTCTAATGATATTTTTAGGATGAGAGAATTTTTAGTTGTGTTTTAGCGAGATTTACATTTATAATGAGTAACTCCTTGGAAAGAATTATTTGCAATAAAAGCCGATAAAATAATCTTATAGCCTAAATATTCTATAAAATTTAGAAAACAATTATACGATCCAAACGTTTCCAATTTCATGATTTGTCAAGGAAAATTTCAATCACACTCCACTTGAACCAATAATTTAAAAACATTAGACAGTTTCTTAGAGCGCTACTTTAGAACTGTTTACGTTCTTGAGTGTATTTCTTGAACGTTGCTTTAGATAAGATAAGAACTGAACGATGAAAAATATTGAATAGGCATAATGTGTTGAGGTATAGTCTATCCAAGCAAAGAAGACATTCTGGCAAGATGGAAAAATGACTCCAGCTCAGTCAATGTTAGTTAAACAATTATTAGATAGGTCTAAAATTGTAGAAAACATTCTGCTCTACAATTTGAAACCAAATTTATAATTTTTAACCAATATTAACTGAACTGTATTCATTTTTCCATCTTGCCAGAATGTTTTCTTTGCTTGACAGACTATAGCTTCACTTTCCTTGCACAATTTCATGGATGAAAATTTCTGGCTGTTCAATAAGTTAAAAAATAATTTTCTCTATAACCTATTGCCAAATTTATAGATATTCTTCACGTAAACTTAGCTCAATGGTCGATATTACTCAACTTAATCATAACGTTTCATTGCCAAATTTAAACATTGTTTTTTTTTTAGTTTATGATGTTATCAGAATTCATTAACTAATGTTTTCTATTAATCATTAATTTCATGAGTAATTCTTGTAATTTATATCAATACTGTGAAATAAACCAATTAATTCATTATAATGAAATGTCCAAACACAAATATTCTTGGACGGACTGTATAGTGGAGTGAATTTGAAACTGGCAACCAGCTGGTAGGCTGGGCCCTTCATGGGCTCTTGAGACATTGATAAACGAACAAATAAAGAAATCTTCAACCCAATCCTTTGAAATATTTCAACTAGCTGCTTCTACAGACCTATTGTAAGTTGAATAAATTAATATAAGTTATCTTGATGTTATTTTCCATGAAGAAAAACTAATAAACACTTTTAGACATGTAAACTTTATAAATTCACACCTTCTAAGTGGCATTATGACATAAAAGTAGGAATGCTTCATATTTTTTCAGTGAAATAGAGGTCTCTATTTATCTAAAATTAAATTCATATAGCCTATCCGAAAAAGTTGGGCGGTTCCATCTGCCTTTAGTACGAGATGAAATCAGAGAGAATAGAATATAGAAATATATTCTATTATCGCTGGATGTAATCTACTAACAGCTGATGTAAAGCATCCATTGTTTCTCCTGATTTCAAAAACATAATTTAGGCATAGCTAAATGATAACTCTAAGCAGCTTTTTGGCATCAGCTACAACTCCTGTCTGTCTTCTTCCATCTTTTATCCTTCTCTTTCCATCTTCATTTATTCTCCTCTTTGCTCATCATTATTCTCTTGTTTTCAATACTCCTTTCTCCCCTAATTCTCCCAGTTTTCTTCTCCCAGTGTACAATCTGAATCCTTTATTCTTCCCCAAAATTTGATCCAAAACATTTTTTCATTCCTTTTTTCGCTTCCTCGTCCTTTTATCATCATCATCTTTTCTATAATTCTTTCTTATCATCATCATCATTCTCTTCTGGTTTCTTTTATTCTTTTCCCCCTGTAACTTCCTGTTCTTCTTCCTTTCTATTAATTTGCTTTTCACCCTTCAATCATGTTATCATCTCAATTTTATGCGCATAATTCCCTTCAAGTCCCTTTCAGTCGGTTGACATAAATTGAAGACCAGTAGGGAATTGCATCACTCACTAATTGAACTAGCATAAATTAGAGTCTAGATAAAAGGGAGAGAGTTGACTTAGATGAGTCAGGTTTCCAATTCAGTTCATTTTATATTTAAATGTTATTTAGTAATGTAATATTAAGTTATTTTTAGAATCTAAATTTTGTTAAGTTTAGTAAAATTTAGTTCTGTACTACTGTATATTATATGAACTGTATATTGTGTTAGTCATTTCATTTTAATGAATGATATTTAATGACGTTTTTTAGTTAGTTTAAGTTTATAATTTGCCTCTGTACTATATTATGTACCTAATTTAGTTCATTCCATATCTAATTATTGAACAATTTGTCCGTTATGTAATATTGAGGGTTTAATCTACAAAAAACTTGTAGGTAGATTGAAGTTGTGGTTTGTGGGTTTGAAATTGTAATTCCTTTCACTTGATCAATCAAATTCTATTATTTGTAGCCTATTTGTGGCCCATCCACTCACTACATGTTTCAGTCCATTTTAATCTCTTATCCTACTTTTTCAGTAAGACTGAATCATTCAATCAATATGTTATTATCGTTAGGTCTATACCGTATATTCAATTAATTATTATATGTGAGTTAAAGTACATTATTATGTATTTCTATGCAATTCTAACTATACTTATTTTTACTTTTTAAATACCATAGGCTATATTTTTATTTAAACTTTCATAAGTAATTGAGACAAACCATTGGAAAAAATGATAGAATTGTTTTTAGAACTCATAGTATTTACACAAATGTTGAAATAAAAAGTAATTTTACTATTTTATAATAAAAAGAAATAAATTACTTATAATTTTTACTAATCGAATCATTGTAAATTTTGTGTGGTTCGGAACCCACCTAAAGCAGTAGGTCCATTCATCTCTCATCATCATCGTCTTATCTATCATTATAAATAGATAAATAAATTATAAACTTGATCATAAAATAAGCTTGCACTAGTAATATATTGGAATAAATTTCATAATAAGTTATGTTTGTATAAATTTAAGAGGAACAGTTTTGGTCTTAATACTTGGTTATACTCTGATGTAAAATGACTGAATGAAGATGAATAATAATTGAACGAAACCTTGAAATTAGGATTGCCATATTTCATAGTAATTTGTACATTACTGACTAAATAAATATCATAATAGTAGAATGAATCCTTGATACTGGAGTGCTATTATTACTTTTTTAGCAGAGAATGACCCCATCAAGGCAACCTACAGGAAACGTCATATACTTTGGACAATATACATATCCTGTTATGTAAAGTCTGTCCAAGCAAAGAAGAAATACTGGCAAGATGGAAAATGTCTTTAGATCAGTCAATGTTGATTCGAAAAATAATAAATTTTGTCACAAATTGTAGGAAACATTCTGGTCTACAATTTGAGACCAAATTTATATCTTTTGAACTAATATAGGCTGAGCTGGAGTCATTTTCCCATCTTACCAGAATGTCTCCTCTGCTTGGTCAGACTATACTACAATATACATATACTGTAAATGATATTTTTGTGAATAGGAGTTATTACATTGGCAGAATCAGTTTTTGCCGGTATGATGTATAGTGCAATGTATAGGTATAGAATAATGTTTCAGTTGATACTGTGAAGTACACCTCTAACAAGATAAACTGCATAGGATACCGTAGTATTGCGACCCTAGCTTGAATCTTGTCGCAGTTGTATGGTATCTTTTGAAAACTGTTTCATCCTATTGTAGTTGTAGAGCACACACACACACACACACACACACACACACACACACACACACACACACACACACACACACACACACACACACACACACACACACACACACACACACACACACACACACACACACACACACACTTACAAGTGCTTATCGGTATGATTAGTGAGGAATGCTATGGAACAGCACACACACAAGTGTGTAATTTTTGACAATTACTGAAAAACCTCCCGTTAGCTGCCTGTGGTGATGATTGTAGTATGATGGGAAGTGTAGGTTTGAGAGAAATTAATCGAGGTGAAAAGTATTGAAAATCAATTTTTCATTTTTTGAAACTAATTTTTTCTTATAACTCAACTTCTAATTTTTTAGGGTTTTCTATGTACAGAATATAAGTCAGTTGACGATAGTAATTTTCAACTCATGGCAAATATGCATATATTTGTCAATTGGGTCTCTCTGTATATTGAAAGGTGAAATTATGAGTTGCTGTTCTGTTACTAGAAAACGGTTTAGTAATAAAAATACTTTGGTAATCTTGCGTAAAGTATTTAAATGGGATAAAGAAGGATTGTGGTGGTTCAAATATAAGTGAATAAAAGAAAACTATAAATAAATATGGGAAAAATGAACCCTAATAAAAGTCCTCTAACTAAAAATCCCCTACTAAAAACCCTCCCTAATAAAAGGGAGGAGACGTTTTGTATTGCATTGAACATTAGTATTATACATTATATATTTATATCGCATGAGTATTAAATTCATCTTGATGGATTTACCTCTCTATTGTTGCAGTTGTATTTATACATTTATACAATCATTTATTTATTTATGTATTTATTGTTACAATTGCGACTTGATAGCAAGTATTATAAGCAAAGGTGATGTCAATGATGATGTTAACATGATGAAGGAAAAATTCACCACAACTAACTTTAAAGTGGTTGAAAAGTATTTAAAGTAGAAAAACGTAGAAAGTAAGTTTATTTCTACTTTGAATTTGATTCGATCTACTCTACTATTCCACTTTGAACCAATTTGTTAGAATCAGTGTAATTTTGGACTTGGAAATTTCCTAAAAAATTAAAAAATGATTAGCTTACAATTTATTATAGTTTGAGGTAATTAGAAGAAGAGCCTTTTGAAACGACAATAATCATCGTTGGGAATGAGTAATAACTAAAAATTATCGAAAAACATTTTCACTATGGGCATTTTTTCTCGTTTTTTAGGGAAGCATATTCTTATGCACGTTTATCTACCCTTCATTTTAATTATAGTAAATACCTTCTTGGTCTTCATCACCATTGATGAATGGTAAAAATGTGAAATTTATGACTGACGCCAATAAATTGAAAGACTTGAGTGGATCTGGATAGCAGATAAATTTGGAGCTTGCTAAAAAAATTAGTTCATGACAAAATATGTCTAATTGTGCTAATTCAGTAGCAATTTTCCATTTTTGGTTTCCAGTTCTCCTATTTTCGCTTGTGAGTGAACCACACAAGTTCTAACTAGCTATATGTTATAATGTGTTCAAGCGAAAAATACATTCTTGCAAGAGGGGAAAATGACTTCAGCTCTGTCAATATTGGTTCAATAATTATAAATTTTATCTAAAATTGTAGAAAACCTTCTCCTCTACAATTTGAGTCTAAACTTATAATTTTTCAACCATTATTTACCGAGCTGGAGTAGTTTTCCCATCTTTCCAGAATGCCTTCTTTGCTCGACCAGACCATTTAGACAGTTCAAGCTAAATCCAGACATCCACAATATATATCCTCCATTGTACACGATATATTTATGTTTGCCTGTCAAGTATGTCTATGTATATTCATGTAGTGATGTAGTTAGTGATGATGTACTAACATTTCAAGTACAATTCAGATTTCATGCTAAATTTCCACAGTGTTTCACAATACTAATGTTGCCACACATTTGTCCAGTGACCATTCCATAGTCTGTCCTAACGAAGAAGACATTCTGGCAAGTTGGGAAAATCACTTCAGATCGGCCAATATTGGTTCCAAGGTTATAAACTTGGTCTCAATTTGTAGATCAGAATGTTTCCTACAATTTGAAACCCAATTAATAATTTTTGAACTAATATTAACCGTGCTGGAGTCATATTCCCATCTTGCCAGAATGTCTTCTTTGCTTGGACAGACTGTAGCTTCCAAACTTGAATCAAATTTCAGCAGTTTGCGTCTATTGCAGAGTACTTGTGATGTGAGTTGGTGCCAAAAGTTAAGGCGGTTGGCGAATGACTGTTATTAACCCTCAGCTCTATCAGGACAGTCTGGAAGCGTGGTCAAAGTGCGGAACAGTTTAGCAGAGGACGTTGTCGTCTTGATAAGCTTACGAAGACCGCTCGTTGACTGTCCTGACAGAGCTGAGCATTGATGAAAGTCATTCGCCAACCGCCAACTTCGATGGAGTCTGTTGTACTTGATGTGATGTGATGCAAACTGTGGTGTGTTCAACTGAGGCTAAGTGGCTTTTAACTGCATGTTTCCGCTCATATGTGATGGTTTGCGAGAGTTAACGTTGTCCTAGTCCAATGTTTCAAGCGAAATTCTCTCTCTGGCTCTAGTTTTCAATATCTTGTTGTCTCTATTTTACAAGTTTTTTCCTTCAACAAAAGTCTCTTACAAGTTATCCAACAACTTTTAAAAATATTTCTTCTTAAAATTGAAGTTTTCTCTATTTTTAGTATATCTCTTACTTATCTCCTTAACAACTCCTTGTTTTTTATCTTTATAAGCTTATTTTATATTTGTCTATTTATGCTGTTGTTCATCCAATGTTTCAAAATATTTTTTTATAGTATTATTGTTTAAAATGTTTTATCAAGTTTGTTAAGAATGAGAAGTTGACGGAAAATTGTATTTATGGTATTGACTTAAATAATGTAATCTTGATCTTCTGACGAGGCCTGAAATTCACTATAATAATGTATTTATTGGTCAATAAAACATATTATTGAATATTTATTTACTATCTAAATCTTTAGGATTCTCCAACTCTTTTGGTTTCTTTCTGAGTGTACAAAATTCAATCTCCATTCAAGGCGATACCTAATTCCATCAAAATTTGGTTCATGACTATGGATACGATTTACTAATATAATTCTTAGTCAAAATTTGGTTCATGACTATGAATACGATTCACTTAAGATATTTCTTCTAGAAATTCAAGTTTTCTCTGTTTATTATAATATCACTTACTTCGTTTTCTCTCTCTTCAACTCTTCAACTCTCCATGTTACTCTCTCTAACTCTAGGTTTCTGTCAGTATACTCTTTGTTTACACTCTCTAAATCTCCATAATTCTCTCTTTCTCTTAAGGTTTTTTTCCAAGTGCCCACAGGCCAAATATCCGTTGAAGAAGATACTGAAGTTCATCAAAATTTGGTGCATGACAGATAAATAAGATTTAGTGAGATTCAAGTTTAAATAATTATACAAGACCTATAATCTCAATTGTTTCGTAATTGCAACATGTAGGCTATGCTATTATTAAATATTTTTGTGTGAAAGATCTTGTATTATATTGAATTCAGAATTTTGTATTGTATTGTATTCAGAAGGTTCATCTCATCCTATTTTGTATTAAATGAAACAATCGATTGAAAGATATTAATTTATTGTAACTGATTATAGTTACAAGTCATTTCACGAAACTTGTACTATCGTATCACTTATATAATTCAAAGCACCCAATTGGCATATCATTTTATTTTGTTATAGTATTTTCCCATGTTGTAAAAATTATATTTTTTTATTACATATTTCTAAGATTGTTGTGAATTTTTTATTTCTTCCAATGAAAAAAGTTCAATAACTTGAAAATTGAACCCTGGACACACATCAGCTTCTAAATCTCTCTTCATCGTCTTTATCTCTCTCAAAATCTTTGATTTTCTCTCTCAACCTAGTTTCTCTCTCTCTTTCTCTTCAAGTGGCCCAAATTAGGTCACATGTGTTCCAATCTTGAGTATAGCCACTTTATGATGCAAATGAAGGAAGCATTGAGTATTCCACCCTCACAACGATTAACAAAAACTACGTCCAAATCTCAATTGAAGCATTATGGGTCATGTAACTCCTTATTTCAGAGTTTTCCTTACTTCATATAGTATTTTCTATTTTAGGAACTGATTATTTAGATGATTCCATTCTCGTTCAGAGCTGATTCATATGTTGTACCTTGAGAAATTATAATACTATTTTTTAGGTAGTATTTGTTTTTTATCAAAAATGTATTGAAGATAAAAGTATGATAATAATTATTATAGGTGCCAGTTGCCATGCGATAATGATGATGTGATTACGATTCATCCACATAAAACTGTGGATATTGAAAAAAATTCTAAATTTATTTTAATTTTATACACATATTATTGATTATATTGTTGTAAGTTGATGATTCATGAAAATAATAATAGGAGAAAATGAAACACGGTTTGAAATTTTGTGGAATAGTTTTCAATATATTGCTTATCTTTCAATCACATGGCTTATCATGGAGTTCCACAACATCAATCTAGATTCTACAAAAATAAGTCAATGGTAGAAATTTACCTACATTCATACTCTCTTAATCTAAATTGTGGTCAAAAATTTTTGTTTCTAAATTTTGTTATCAATTGAAGCAATATAATGGTGCTGCTTCAAAAATTCTTGAAATTTTTCAATCATTTTACATAGTTTCCATATACTCTTGCAACAAAATCAAGGTTGATGTTCTTGAGTCTGATACGAAATCTAAGCTGCAATCGCATTATTCTTTATTAGATAATAAAATTTTCCCCCTACGTGTGAACTAATTTCAAGGTTAATGCCGACCAATTATCATGAAGTCTGACTAGGCTTGTATTGTATAGTCTGTCCAAGCAAAGAAGACCCTCTGGCAAGATGGGAAAATGATTCCAGCTTGGTCAATATTTGTTCAAGAATTTTAAATGTGGTCTTAATAGTAGATCAAATTGTTTCCTTCAATTTGAGATCAAATTGATAATTTTTAAACCAATATTGACTGAGCTGGAGTCATTTTCACATTTTGCCAGAGGGTCTTCTTTGCTTGGACAGACTATACAGTGTTTCATTGCCTTGATTAGTGGGTGATGCGCAAAGTAAAAATAGAAAAACTCTTGTCTAATTTTCTCACCAACACGTGCTTGATATAGGTTGGGATTACTCATATTCTTTTTATCTAAAGGAAATTAAAACTTAATTAAAATCAAAGCACTTTTTAAAATATTTTTATTAAAAAGGGTACTTTGATTTTAACTATTTTAAATTTTAACGAATACAGTAGCCCTAAGAGAAAATGAGTACAGTATTGTAAAGGAAATTCCATGTAGGAAGTTTAAACTGATAATTCTTGTACAGTAATTTGGTGAGAATGTATTCTTCTTTGATGCCGCTAATAGAAAGGATTTAAAAAAAGGACAAGAAAACTAATACAACGAAATAAGTGGAGTAATTTAATAATTTTAAGTGGAATTTTATAGTTCGCGCAAGCAAGCTGAGAAGACACGCTGTCACATACTCTTTAAATTGTGACGGCGTGTCTTCTCAGCTCCTACGAACAATATCTGTGTATCCACAACCAATATCAATAACTTTGTCATGAGCTGTATTTCATTAAGCAATATTGTACTAATATTGTCAGGTACCGTATGTCATAAACTATAATATTGGAATACTAATATTTTTATAATATTGTTAGCTATGTCATAAACTGTAATATTGGAATATGTATATTGTCTATTGAATTTTTATGTATATGTATATTTATATTGAAATATACATCATATTGAAATATTCAATATGAATATATAATATTGTCAGATGTATTATAAGCTGTCATATTGTGTCATAAGCAATATCATTGAGGTGTGTTCACGGCCCAAAGTCCTTCTCTGAAGATACTCATAAAGATATTAAGATACATTAATAAAGATATTCAAACCCATATAATATGATTTAGATAAAATTGAAAAATTGTTATTGAAAGGTTTTGTATCATTATTAAAACATCTTCTATAGTTCTATCTATGACATGGGCAAATTTGATGGATTTCTGTATCTTTTTGAATGTATATATTTTTGATAGGAAAGTGAAGCATGGAAACACAGATTTATCAATTATTCTCATTCGATTTGAGGAAATGGAAATACTCGTACATAATATCAAAATGGACTGCACTTAACTATGACCTATAAACTATATTACCTATTACCTGACCTATTAACTATAACCTGAGTGATATTTGTGATGTGATAAAGTAAATTATTTCATAATTTTTCGAAAGATAATTTCTTTTATCAGTTATATTCCATGTCGGAAGCAGGAATTGACAAGCCATATTTTTATCGTGTATGATTAATTATGAAATATTAGTCTGATGCTGTTATGTAATGTAAATATTTTTAATATCGTTTAAGGAAAATGTAAATAGTTCATTGTGGGAATAAAATTTGAATTGATTGAGTTATCTTTCTTCCTTAAAAAGTGGAAGAGAATTCAAATAAAATTCAATATTATATTTTTATTATTCTCAAGCTAGTCAACTTACTGCCTCCAAGAGATTATTTATTCATAATTTCCTGTCAATGTATGATGTCATCGAGAAATAAACAATCAAAGCACACATTTTTTACTAAAAAAACGCGAAACTACCTTTCATAAATTTGACAAATTTCATTGACAGCCGCATTTTTGTCAAAACAAAACGACTGGAAGCCGAATGAGTGGGAACGGAAAATGTGGAGAAAAACAAGAAGATGGGAGAGAATATAGTTCGTCCAAGCAAAGAAGACATTCTGGCAAGATGGGAAAATTACTCCAGCTCGGTTAATATTCGTTTAAAAGTTATAAATTTCGTCTCATATTGTAGGAAACATCCTGATCTGCAATTTGAAACTGTATGTATAACTTTTGAACCAATATTGATATGGAACTGGAGTCGATTTCCTATCTTGCCAGAATGTCTTCTCTGCTTGGACAGACTATAACTAGTTAAAATTCTGACACACATGGAAAACATAGGGGGATAACCGGTTTCTCTTCCTTCCACATTCTTATTATTTAGCTGTAGTATAGTCTGTCCAAGCAAAGAAGACATTCTGGCCAGATGGGAAAATTACTACAACTCTGTCAATATTTGTTAAAATATTAAAAATTAGGTCTCAAATTGTTGAGCAGAATGTTTTCTACAATTTTAGACCAAATTTATTATTTTTGAACAAATATTGATTGAGCTGGAGTCGTTTTCCCATCTTGCCAGAATGTCTTCTTTGCTTGGATAGACTATAGTTTTACATGAGAAGAGGTGGGCTGCGATGGTTAGTGACCCCAAAGAGAATCTCAATGAGAGAGAGAGAGAGAGTGCGAGAGAGAGATAGAGTAAGAGAGATAATCTAATGGAATCCGGTACTAGCATAGCATTATTATACAGTCCACAAAGGTAGAGGGCCGCACCTGTTAATTGGGTTCTGCCTCTTTGAATAAGATCCTTTAGGATGAATATCCTTAAGGATGAAGGTATCCTTGTGGATTAGCCATCGGCTAGCTTGTAGGATCACTGACACAATACAGGCAGGAGTGGACTAAGCTAAAGTGTGAACACAATTAGGCATGGTGATGATACAATTATGTAGAGAATCAATGGAGCTGATTTAGGAGAGTTGATTAAAGGGAGAGAGCCGGGATGACAAGGTATTTTTAGGTAGAGTTTGAAGTTTTGTAAAATTGTTAAGAAAAGGGAACTTCTTGAGTAGTTGTGAAGGTGATACTGTGGTAGTTATTCATATCAAATGTAAATACAAGATATTGTCAAACCACAGATTTATTAAACTCGAGATAGCAACCGATACTGGTATCTTGATTTTCAATAAATCTGTCGTTTGATAATATCTTGTCTTTTCATTTAAAAGAAAACTGTTGGAACATTTTGTCCCTGTTTCATAAAGCTGTGTTGATTTTGACCTCTAATTTACAATGTTATCTCTTATCGAAGTTTAACGTCTTTAATCCACTATTCTGCAATTAGCCCTTTACTTGATGAAAAATGTGATGTGATTTTCAATTGTTATTATAAAAGATTAATAATAGTACCCCTAAAAAACATAGTGAACGTGTTGTAGTTAACTCCAAAAAGTTGAGCGGTTTCGTCTGTCTCTTGTACGTGATGTAACCTACAACAGCTGATGAAAAGCATCTATTGTTTTTTTTCAAAATCATCATGCAGTCAAGACTGAATGACAACTTTGACAACATCAGCGGTTGGAGAGCACAAGGGTCAGACGAAACCGCCTAATTTTTTAGCGACAGTTATACTATAAAAAAAAAAATTACAGGTAGAAATTATTTAATGGTATGAGGTATGAGTAGTATTTGTTGACGTTATGTAAAATTGTAAAGAAAAGAGAACTGCTTTTTAAAATTGTAAAGATCACCTCACTTTGCTAATAATTGTGTCAATGAGCTTCCTTCCTGTACGATTGCGTATCAAATTTGAACTTTTGTATCACTACTGCTTATCCGTCGTAAAAAGAGGCCTTGAAGAAAGTACAGCTAAATTTCAATCGGTTTTTTCTATAAAAAATAATTTGCTATAATGCCTATACATGTATAATCCTCTATTTGCTACGGTTAGTCATAATTCATTCATTCGTTTATTTAAGAAAATGCAATACCTTATGGATAAAACACAGACAGAACGGCCAAAACGTCTTATTTCCAAAATTTAATAAAAAATATTCTGAACTAAGGTTATGTCCATTAAATTCACTTTCATTGATATCTTTGCTCCCTGAAGAAAGTACCGTAAAATTTCATCATTTTCCTCAGCGGTAGAAAAAATGGTTCTTCTTCAAATAGCATTTCAAGGCCGGATTAGCATCAAGGTCGTACAGAAGGTGAAGAAAAAATGAGGCCGTAGTCTAGTATAGTCTTATCAGTCCAAGCAAAGAAGACATTCTGGCAAGACGGGAAATTGACGCCAGCTCGGCCAATATTGGTTCAAAAATTATAAATCTAATCTTAAACTGTAGAGCAGATAGCTTCCTACAAGTTGAGATCAAAATTTATTTTTTTGAATCAATATTGGCCGAGCTGGAGTCATTTTCCCATCTTGCACAAATGTCTTCTTAGCTTGGACAGACGATAATGCCAGTCATTGTTTTCACGTAACAAATGAGCTCGTCTTGAGTTTTGCTGCATTTACGTGTAAGTTTGCCCTGGTAAAGAACCTGTTAGAAAAAAAATGGTACAGTCTGTCCAAGCAAAGAAGACATTCTGGAAAGATAGGAAAATGGCTCCAGCTAGGTCAATTTTGGTTGAAAAATTTTCAATTTGGTCTCAAATTGTAGTAAACTTTCTGATCTACAATTTGAAAACGAATGTTCAATTTTTGAACCAATATTGATCGAGCTGGAGTCATTTTCCCATCTTGCCAGAATGTCTTCTTTGCTTGGATAGACTAAACAAAATACTATAGGAGACACATTCTTTCCTCTGCCTACGGGGAAGCTAGATTTGTTAAGTGATTTTCCAATCTCTTTTATTATCACTCTCTCTCTCTCTCTCTCTCTATCACTCTCTCTCTCTATTTATCTTGTTCTCTCTGCCACTTCCCATTTTCTCGCTTCCTCTTCGGAAATATTCTTGGGAAGAAGCTACTCGAAGATAACAGGAGTTTAGGGCGTTGGTTGCAGTCTGACGAAACTATCGTTATCTAGTGGGATGTAACTTTGGAATTCGTTTCTATCTTCCTCGTTATTTATATGTTTCTCTGTTTTTTTCTCCTGGTGTGTTATTTTCTCTCGAGTCTTCCTCTTTTCCGTATGTTGTTGGTTGGATAGTATTGATTAATTTGTTTTATTGATCAAATTTATAATTCTATTTTTGTTATTTAATACAAGAAACTCTAAAATGAAAGACTGATAACTGCTCTACTCGCATTCATTCAATCAAAAATTTGTGATGAATTTAGCATAGCCTATTTGTTACTTGATAAGACTATAGACTTAAATTCATTATGTCAATGGCTCAAACAGCCCATAAAGGGCTTAGGCCTGCCAGCTGGTTGCCAGTTTCATATTCACTCCAATATACAGCAAAGGTTAATAAAATAATCAACCAGGTTAGAGGTAACGTGTGTCTAGATTCCTTACTGGAATTACAGTAATTTCAGTTTTGGCGTGGTTCATTTAAGAGAGATAATACATACAATGTATCCGATACTGTAGTTACATTTATATTCAAGTAAGGTGTAGGGCAGTGACCAAATAATGCAGTTATATTATGTAGTCGCTGGTTAACCCTAGAAATATGACTGAGAAACTGAAAATGTTGAAACTATTTATACTTGAAAACTTTAAAAATCTCAAGAAAATTCACTTTAAAACACAAGAAAATTTTAAAATTCTTAATCAACTTGTCTAGTATTCTATTTCCTTGTTCTCCTCTTCCTTTTTATGCAAATGTTTTCTCTCTTTCTTATCTTTTTATCTTTCTTATCACTGCTTCTTGCTCTCTTTAATTTCTCCTCTCCCTCCTATCTGTGTGAGTTAACCTCTCAACAATTTTCAGTATCTTAAATATTTCCTGTGACCTAAAGCTGTAATACCAATAGGGTTTGTCGTGGAACTATTTGAAGCCGAAGTCGAACACTTTCTTATTATCAGTGTCACTTGAGGTCTGTAATTGCATTTCACATTCCATTCAAATTGCCATATAGGAATGTGTCATGAGTTGTTGGACTGAGTTGAAAGCAGTGTGCGTGCCATAGATAAATTTGAAATACTTGAACCATTAAATAATTTCTACTAGTTATCTTGACTGCAGTACTTCTTTATTAACTTAATTTCTATTGAAATTTTGTAGTACTTCATATATTATCAACTTACCTCCTTATCAATGGTAAAAGGTTGTACTCCATCCCTATGTTGAAGTCACGCCACTTATAATAGCTTTAGTTTTAGGATACAACCTATAGTCCATTCACGATGGCTTCTGGCTTGAGACGAGATAAACAAAAGTTCTGCATGTGTTTGTGTGCGACTGGAGTGGCTTCGTTTTAGGCACGACATAAACAAGTTACAGCAATGCCAAAATCCCGAATTTTGTTGTCGGGACTGTAACCAAAGCATTGACACAAAAACTTCTACTATATAATTGTTTGTTCATTTCAGGTTCATGCAGTCGAGAGACAACCGAAACAATTAATTTCCCAATGTGTATCTATAAAAAATATTAGTTGAAGATACTTATTCTGAATTACCTACAACAAAATTCGGGATCTCAGCATTGCTGTGACTTGTTTATGTCGTGGCTAAAACGAAGCCACTCCAGTCGAACACACACACATGCAGAGCTTTTGTTTATCTCGCCTCAAGCCATCGTGAATGGACTATAGTGTTAAACCAGTAACTATGATTCATTGATACTGTTTTAAATATTACATAAGTAATAACTTATTATGTATTCTTATGTATTTTTCTCATGATAATGTATTGTGTATATTGTAGGCTATTTTAATTATAACTTTTAAGACGTTATTGTATTTCGGCTGTATCAATGATTAAATAAATTAATATACTGTACTTGGATCAATCTGGATGTATACAATTGTGCATCCACTATTCAATTTCCTCTCAAGATGATACAGAAGTCTTTCCAAATAATTGATACATGATACGATACAAGGTGTTTCAATAATGATACAAGTCCTTTCAATTCATGTCATATTACAGTCTTGTCAAGAAGCGAAAAGACTTTACTTTGAAATAGCAGGTGCGCTATGTTACCAGAAGTCTAAATGAGAGTAGTCCCTTTCTGACATTTTCAGATCTGCCCATACGCAGTTACACTTGCTTCAAGTGATCATTTTTAAGGAATAAATAGAGTTACACGATGTTTCGTAGCAAAATTCCTCTGAGTTCAATTTATGAGCCTCAAAAATCGCTTCCCGGTAGTTCGGAACCCACCTAAAGCAGTAGGTCCATTCATCTCTCGTCATCATCCTTCCCATTACTCACGCACAGGCCAAAGCGCCCATGTGGGCATCACCCTTAAAAAAAATTGGTAATTTGCTAGTACAATTCTCAATAATTTCCCATTTGTTATCAATAGTTTATACTCTAAAAGTCAAGTCACGTCAACGAGAGTATGCGTTGAAATTTGCGCAGAGCTTTGAGCACGTGATCACGAAATTATTGTCTGGTCGAGCAAATAAGACATTCAGGCAAGATGTGAAAATAACTTCAGCTCGTTCAATATTGGTTCAAAAATCATAAATTTGGTCTTGAATTGTAGGAAACATTCTGCTCTACAATTTGAAACCAGATTTATAATTTTTGATCCAATTTTGAACGAGGTGGAGTCATTTTGCCATCTTGCCAGAATGTCTTCTTTGCTCGACCAGACTATAATTAAAACAACAATAATATAAAAAAGAGGTGAACGTTCTCGTGGAAACAGGAATCATTTTTCGACAACACATGACTTGAGGTTAGCCTTAACTTTGACCTCGGGGCAAGTTTAGCCGGGTTTGACCGGAGGGTCAGACTTCTTCGCGCTAGCTGAGACGACACGCCGTTGTTATGTAAAGTGTGTTGTGAAGCGGGTCTTCTCAGCTTGTACGAACTATCTATGGCACTATACTAGTATATCTGTAGTTCTAGCTTTCAGATACTATAGCACTTGTTAGCTTGCGAGGTGAGCTTGAAGGAATTTAACCAATTAAAATTAAATAAAGTTAAGACAAACTAATATGCTTTGTTTATATAGTCTGTCCAAGCAAAGAAGATTCTCTGGCAAGATGGGAGAATGACTCTAGCTCGGTCAATATTAGTTGAAAAATTACAAATTTGGTCTCAATAGTAGATCAAATTGTTTCTTACAATTTGAGATCAAATTGATATTTTTTGAACCAATATTGACCGAGCAGGAGTCATTCTCCTAGCTTGCCAGAGGGGTTTCTTTCCTTCGACAGACTATACATACATTGGCATTGTTGTATGCAGTCAAAAATGCTTAACTGTTATTAAATTATTTTTACTTATTATTACTCAATTATTATATTTTCTTCCTTTTCTATACTTTACCTAATAATATTAAATTATTGCTTTTTAATTGTTGATTAGTTGTGAGTAGCGTGCTTTTTAATTATAATGCACAATTATTCGACTTGCATGATTTCACTGCATAGCTTTCCATTTATGGGATCGCTTATTTATCATCCTTGAAAACTTTGTGTACTGGTTTACATTCGTTTGAAGAAGTACACAAACACATACATTATTTTCACTGGCGGCTCGTGCCCACGAAACAGGTGAAGTGCTGTACAATAAAATATATGGGCACTTCACCTGCTTCGTGGGATCGAGCCGCCAGTGATTATTTTATAACTGACGCCAATAAGTAATTTGTACCTTTTGTAACCTACTAACAGGTGATGTAAAGCATCTATTGTCTCTTTTGATTTCAAAAAACATCATCTAGGCATATATATATATATATATATATATATATATATATATAGCGTATGGCATTTTATACGCTAGGCATTTATCATCTAGGCATAGCTAAATGACTACTCTTATTGACAACATCAGCTGTTGGAGCGCACAAGGAGCAGTCGAATCGAAAGATATTTGAAACATGTTTACTTAAAAGGTATTGCATCATTTTTGGAACTTTGCTGTAGACGAAGATTGATTATTAATTAATCATTTTATTTGGTTTTTATAGTGGTTTACTAATACATGATTCTCATGCTTGCAGGTATGTGGATTATATCAATTCATAAATGGATAAACCGTACTTCTATGATATTTTCTGGTGAGTTTTGATCTTCAAAAGAATTTAATCTATAAATTTATTTGATTGTACTTTGATGATTTTTTCTACCATTAAATCAGTTACAAAAGTAAAGTGAGATATCAAAAAATTTCCCAGTTAATTCAAAATTTACAATGTTTTTGAACAATTTTATTTGTATTTTTATTTGATATTTATTGTGAACAGTGAACTTTCATCAAAATTCAGATTTTTTTAAATTTAAAATTTTAATGTAAACATTCATCATCTTTAATTAACATGTAAACATCATCATTCACTCACTCATTATCACCTTTGCTTAAAATACTTGCTATCAAGTCGCAATTGTAACAATAAATAAATAATAAATAAAATTATTGCTTTTTCTAACACACATAAATTCGCTACAAAATAAGTTTTTTTAATTATTTTCTTTTCAATTCTGCAGTACCAGTACCTTATTTTCCAAATGAATAAATACTGATATGTATATCTTTAAACAATGTGTCATTCCCAACTTTCCGGTAGGTTAAGCGACGTGAAAAACGTCTGGTCTCGGGATTGGTGACGTTCGGTTGGATTTTTTCATCAAGCCGCCGACAATGTATAGGCTGGTCGGCAAAAGAAGACATTCTGACAAAATGGTAAAATGACTCCAGCTCGGTCAATACTGGTTCAAAAGTTATAAATTTGTCTCAAATTGTAGAGCAGAATGTTTTCTACAATTTGAGACTAAATTTGTAATTTTTGAAACAATATTGAACGAGCTGGAGTTATTTTCCAATCTTGCCAGAATGTCTTCTTTGTTCGAGCAGACTATAAATATTGGTTTAAAAGAATAATCATGAATCATACATTCCAGTATGGGAATAACTCGGAGGATTAGAAGGGCTGAAGAAACGAAATGACAGTTTTTAAAAGAAACAGACCGAAGTCTGGGTGTGCTAGGCAACAGTGAAATGGTTGAGGTATCAGGTTTCTTAGTATGCTATTCTTCTTTTCGGATTTCATTAATTTTATTCTGATGTCGTCTTATGTCATATTCTGGGTTTCAGACAACTGTGTTACTTTTTTGTTGCAATCCTATGGTTCTTATTCTTCACATCCTTCTTTCCCTTTTCATTATTCCATTCTCCTTTTTTCGTACTCCTCCTTCCCACTTAGAATCCTTCTAAACTCTTACCTGCTCTCTTAAAATCCTCCCTCCTCCCTGAGAATCCTTACCTCCTCCCATCCTCAATCACTTATAGTCTTTCCAGTCAAAGAAGACATTCTGGCAAGATGAGATAATGACTAAACTTGGTCTCAAATTGTAGGAAACATTTTGCTCTACAATTTGAGATCGAATTTATAATGTTTGAACCAATACTGACCGAGCTGAAGTCATTTTCCCCATCTTGCTAGAATGTCTTCTTTGCTTGGACAGACTTTACTACTAGCTTTCTTAATAAATACTATTATCAAATGGTGACCAATGAATCTTTTAATTATTCATCTTTATTTATGAAAGGTTGACTCCATACTAAGAAGGTAGATCCTCCATACTAAACCTTACTATAATCCCAAGAGATTAGCATTAAAATGTTACTTGAATCATTATCATGTTTAGAATGATACAATTAGTCGATGGCGGTATTATTTTTCATTATTTAAAGCTTTCAAATCAATATGAGAGATATGAGAGGGAGAGGCCATTTTTGTGATAAGAAGTAAGGAACTATAAAGCCTATTTATAGTGCCCTAGTTAGAAGTGATTTTTGTTGTGATATCATACATAACATGTGATTGCTATTAGGTGATGATTAGAAGCTTGTGTATGATAACATTTAATTTAAAACTTTGATAGGTTAATTGGTTTTGTTACTTTTAAAAGAAGTGTAAAAATGAGTATATGGATCCAAGTATGCTCGATTCATAATTCAAATTATTGGGAAAAATATGTCGGTGGCGTGAAAAAAGGGTCCAATACTCTGTTATGGAACCTTTCACACCAACAACCAGTCTGCCATGATTACACACTAGTTCACTTTAGCTAAGACTTGTAAATTGAACAACTTTTACTCAGAATGGTTGATAAAATGGCTCAAGTTTTCAGATGCAACATCTTAATGAACCGCATTTAGCAACTTTCAATGCGTTTTAGAACTTGACAAATTGATTCATTATTAGGTGATTCTTGAAAGCTTGCATTGATAATGTATGATATTAGTTACGTAATCAGAGAGTGGCGCTATTCTGATTGAAATTTATGGCGAAATTATAACTTTTGGCCTCATTCATGCATGATTTACTCATTGATTAAAGTAAAGTTCAGTATTTGATTCAATCTTCTGGATTCATTTCCCTTTTTTGACCATGATTTCAATTATTCAATAAATTGATTCTATTCACTTTCATCGTAAACTTTGAACTTAATATCAACTTTTTTCTTTTTTAAATGAAAATAACCATCAATGAAATGAAATAAGCATATGAAATCATTGATAAATTACTTGCCAGACATCATGTAACACCTAATTTCTATTGTAAGTTCAAACTTTGAAACTTTATGTATTGAAACAAATGCTTGTGAATTGTTTCATAGGCAGGTATTACACAATAATAGTTCTATGATCATAGTTGATCATATGGAAATATGATTTCGTATTTATATCTCTTTTTATATGATTAACTATGATAATAGAACTATTATCGTGTAATACCGGCCTTACGGTAAGAATATGTCAAAATGGTGAGTCCTAGGGTTAGGCTTAGGCTTGAAGTTTATAATAAATACAAATCATATGATATTGATGTAGAACTATGTATATACTATGTAGCACCCGCAGCCTAATCTTAAACCTCACCTTATTTGACATGTTCTTACATGCACTTATTAGTAAACTAAATCTTTAGAAGCTTGCTAGTCAACTTGATCAATAGTAAAGCTATTTACTAAAAATGTAAACCACAAATATTACCTATTGTATTGAAGTGCCTTGTATTTTATACAAACATATTATGTTGTATTATAAATTTAATTGAATGCATAAAAATTGAAAGGTTATTGAACCATGGACTCACAGCTTAGTCATTGACAATGCCAATCTTGACCTATGAAAGTTTACATCATCCTGTTTAGTTCGGACATAGCTAGTGCTGTTGACGAAATGCAACGGTAATCATCATTATCATCATCATCATCATCATCATCATCATCAGCAGCATCATCATTAATCATCATCATCATCATCATTCTAGAATTTTCGTTCTTCATCGATGTCTCTATACTCTTGTCGATGTCTTCTATACTCTCTATACTTATGTCGCTCCTCCACCTTCCTCCAATGCTTTTATCTTGTTCTCTGTTTCCCTCTGCTTTTTCTTTATCTTTTCTAGTCTTCTGTTGCTTCTTCTTACTGTCTCTCTTCTTCATCCTTTACATCCTCCTTTTCTGAATATCATCTTTCTGATCAGTTTTCTCTTTTGAGTTCAGTTTTGTACTTGTGAGTTCGCTTCTCATTCTCTCAATTTCTACCACTTCTACTTGTTCGTAAACTCCTCTCTTTTGCCTCTTCTCCCACTACTTCTACTTCCCACTTTTATTTTTTTCAATCGAGAATCGAAATCTAAAGGGTGGAGTACATCGCAACCGTCGATGACGTGATGCTGTTCACTCCCTTCTCCCATTATCCCCTTTTTCTCTTTCTCTTTTACATTCTCACTCTTCTCTTTAACTCACTCTCTCTCTCTTCTGTTCTCTTTTGCTCTTCCTTCTCTCTCTATCCCTCTTCATCTTCTACTCTATCATTTTCTGGCATGTAAGTAAAAATATCAATCAATCTTTCTCTCCTCTCGTTCAGTTATTTCTCATGCTGTACACGGGGACAGTACTGTCGGCCAGTTAAATATCTGTAGCCAATCACAGCCTTTGTCTTGTCATTGAGTCAAACAAAAACGGCCAGTTGAATATCTGTAGCAAATCATAGCTGTTGTTGTTTGACTCAATGACAAGACAAAGGCTGTGATTGGCTACAGATATTCAACTGGCCGACAGTACTGTCCCCGTGTACAGCATGCTTTAGTTGCCGATGATGTCATCCTTTATCTTAGGGCACTATGATTAAGTCACTATAGTTTCTTTGGGCATCCGATGTTTCTGTTGATGAAATTCTAGTGTATCATATGAAACTTCTGCTGCTGCTTTAGTTTGCGCAACGCGATAGAAGACACGGCGTTTCAATGTAAAGTGTATAGTAACGACGTGTCTTCCTTGACCACAGCACAATCATATAGATAAAGCCTACGGCCATCCCGTCTTTCGGAGACGATAAGCCGTCGGTCTCGACTTCCTAAAAAGTAGTAATCTCTCATCATCCCTCTCATTACTCGCACACAAGCCTAAGATCAGATGTGGGCATCACTCTCGGAAACAAACAATATTATTATGGTTCGTGTAAGATTCGTATGTATCAATGAATTCGTGTGTTTCGGCAATGAATAAAATACAAACAATATTGTAAACAAAATAGATTGAGACAATACTCACATGTTGATTCTCGTGTTTCAAATAATGCTGCTGCTGCTTCTGCAGCTATTTCGTGTGCTTTTCTGATGTTCTGAAGACTCTTTCATAGTGATCTTTTTATCTGGCACTATCATGTGAATGGATGATGGCGCTCATCATAATGATTCTATTTCTCCCGTTTCTTGAGGCGATGGTGCTGCTGCTGAAGCTGGTTATGATGATGCTGATGATTATGATTGTTATGATGCTTAAAATTTGTATGTTTGATGATGATGATGATGACTATGATGGTGGTAGTGGTTGTGATGTTGGGGATGATGATGATGGTGATGGTAATTATGCTTGAAATTATGAAGATCATGATAATGGTGATGATGATGATGATGATGATGATGGCGATGACTATAAAGATTAGGCTATGCTTCTTGTAGTGTTTCTATTTGCGATTTTGCAGCTGAAAATGATGATAATGTTGGTAATGATGTTGATGATGATGATTATTATTTAAGAATATTATGCTTCTTCTAGTTGCGATTTTGCTGCTGAGAACAATTATGATGATGATGATGATTATGATGAATATTGTGCTTCTTCCAGTGTTTCTACTTGCTGCTGAGAATGATGATGATTATGCTAATTTTAAGTGTTTTGGTAATGCTGCTGCTGATAATGATGATGATGATGATGATGATGATGATAATGTTGCTTACGATCATGCTATTTTTAGTTTTTTGGAGATGATGCTGCTGCTGCTGCTGATGATGATGATGATGTTGATGATGATGATAATGATCTATGGAGGAGAGATGATAATTTTTATTGTTATAACAAAGGCGGACCGACCGGAAATCGGCCACTACAGAAGAAGAAGAAGAAGAAGAAGAAGAAGAAGAAGAAGAAGAAGAAGAAGAAGAAGAGGATGAGAAGGAAGTGAAATGAGCTCTTTTAAAATTTGTACAGTGTGAATGTGTGTTTGGAAGACAGGCGAGAGAGAAATAAAGAAGAAAACCATATTTAGGAGGGGAGAGGGTGTGAGTGAGAGAAAGGTGAACAGGAGAACAAGAAAAAGAAGGATAAGGCGAGGAAGGAGAAGAAAAAGAAGGAGAAGAAAGATTGAAAAAGAAGAGATGAAGAAAAATAGAGAAGAAAAATAAGGATTAGATGAGGAAGAAGAAGGAGGAAATGGTTAGGAAGTAGAAGAAAGAGAAAGACATCGTTCGACTTACGATGGTGCGATTATGGTTGAGAGGAAATGGAGGAGCAGTAGGTAAAGGAAAGAGAGAATAAATACATGTTGAAGTGAGATAGGAGAATAATTGCATGAAGCCAATCGTAGGTTATGGCTATTGTTCACGGCAATCTTCTCTTTATTCCAAAGGTGATAGCGGATGAGGAAGACACACGAAGAAGAGATGAAGTTGGCGCAAGATGAGAAGACACACCACTCGACATTGTTTCATTCAATTTAACTTTAGGCGGTTTCGTCTGTCTCTTTTACGTGATGTTGCTCTCTAACAGTTGATGCAATGTCTAATTGTCTATTAACTCTATTGATTTCAATAACATCACTTAGGCCTAGTGATGTAACTTTGGCCTAGGCCTAAATGAAAATTTTGATTGACACTTCACCTGTTGTAGCGCCATCTATAGTACTAGTTGGGGTCATCTATAGTCTGTCCAAGCAAAGAAGACATTCTGTCAAGATGGGAAACTGACTTAGTTCAGTCAATATTGATTAAAATTATAAATTTGGTCTAAAATTGTAGGAAACATTTCAATCTACAAAATTAGAACAAATTTATAATTTTTGACTTAGCTTAAGTCATTTCTCCATTTTGCCAGAATGTCTTCTTTGCTTGGATAGACTATAGAATAAGAATGGTCCCTGTACAGATGTGTGGTAACATTACATTAGTAATGTGAAGCACTGGGGAATTTAGCATGAGTTATTTTACTTGAAATGTAAGTACATCATCACTAAAATAAATTCGATTTGATTTGAAAAAAAAACTAACTACATCACTACATGAATATGCATAGACATACTTGACAAGCATACATAAATATATCGTATACAATGGAGGATAAACATTTTGGATGTCTGGATTTAGCTTGAACTGTTATTATATGGTCTGGTCGAGCTAAGAAGACATTCTGGCAAGATGGGAAACAGACAACCATGAAAACAAAATAAAAGAACTAAAACAACATTTGCTAGACGCTATTTGCAATAACTCTTTTTATTTTTTGCTATATAGGCTAAAACAATATACGTTTTGAAGTGTATAGTAGTAGCATACAGTTCCCAATAATGAAAATGGCGAATGAATCAGCTGACTGGACGATTTTTCATAACTATCTTTCTCTTTCTCGAACAATATCAATCCACTCCTTGAGCTTAGTATAAACTTTTTTTAAAATACCAGTATTCGCCAGGCGCCGTTTTTCTTGCTGGGAACTTCAGTAGATAGGGCCTGTACAAAAATTAAGGCGTTTCGTCTGTCCCTTGTACGTTTCAACAGCTGATGTTATAGTTAGCATACAGCAGCGGCGTATTCTCCGGGCTAGCTAGGCTAGCTGCGAAGCCCAACTAGTTTCATAAAAATAATTTTTCGCCATCACTGCACAGAAAGCAGCTGTTTTCTGTGCACTAAAGAGATTCGAAAGACGCCATTTACAGGCGGTTTTGGTTCAAGAGCCCTCTTTCGGAGCTAGTGCACAGAAAGAGACTGGTAGTTACCTATCCGGCCGCTAGATCGGGCGACAATGCACGCTTTCTGCCTACTTTATTGCTTAGCCTACTTGGGTTTGAATCAGCGATCGCCTGCAAACATTCTTATACAATACTTATTATTCTTATTCTCGCAGTGCCTGGCGAAAAGTATCGTACTCAACTCACACGAAATTTATTGAGCCCAGCATTTCTACACCTAATCGGATCTGTTTACCTAATTTCAACATTTTCATTCCCGGGCTCGGCAAGCCTCGCCCGGGAAACTATCCTCATACTGTAAACAACCTTAGGAAGTGTGTCGGACATAGTTTGCTTGAGTGTCAATGTACTTTTATTCATATATACATTAGAGAGAAGGTTTTAATATTTCAAAAAAGTAGTAGCGATAAAGTATTACATCAAATTCAGCGCATGAGCTGCAGCGTGATAAGTTCAAGTGCCGTACACAAAGCAAGTTCGCCAATCAGTGTATGCCATACAGTCTGAAAAACTGTATCGAACTAGCTGACTAGAGTATAAGTTTGAGTTATAGAAAGGGCTTCCTAGTCCTAACTCCGCCCAATAATGAATATTTTTTAAATTATATTTGTTACTATTCTCTAATCAGCTGGTCCGGTGATATAAGGTTGAGTTGTAGGAAGGCCTCCTAGTCCTAACGCCGCCCAATAATGAATATTTTATTTTATTATATTTGTAACTCTATTCTCAAATCAGCTGGTCTGGTGAAGTTTCTCAGACTACTTGCATACATCATCAGCTGTAGGAACGTACGAAAAACAGACGAAATCGCCTTATTTTTACACCAGCTCCACAGATGGATGCCACATCAAGTTGCATCTCATCTTTCTATCGATGAGATAGAGTTTGTTCCTTCGATAGTATGGACTCTGACAAGCGGATATTTTCAATAACAAGTTCAAACCAGTTTTTATTCAATCTTCGGCGCTTCATTCATCGTCAGATCTGGGCTTCGTCACATGTTTTGGTTCTAGAAAAAGAAGGAACTACGTAAAAAACAAGTGAACCAACATCTGACTAATACACTGTAACTGGTTCCTTGTAACTTTACATGGGGTAAATGACTTTTTCATGAAGAAAGAGGAAGAAAGTGAAAAATTTGAGATGTTAAAACAGAAAGTAAGAGATTATGAATGGATGAGAGAGATTCAGATTCATTCACGCTATGTAGATTGCAATATATACAGGGTGTTTCAGGAGGAATGTGCAATACTTCTCAGGCTGATTCCTTACACCAAGTAAACAAAAAAGTTCCATGGGACCAACCCCCAAAAACGCTTTGTTACCGAGATAACAATGGCGGAAAATTGAGATTTTTCAAAACATATTAATTTTTCTAATTTTTAGAGGCTTCACTCAGGTTCTAAAATTATCAATTCATTGAGATAAAAATTTTTCAACAATAAGGGCTATAACTGGATAAGGAATTATAAAATTGTACTTTTTATGAATGGAAGTTGAAGAGAGTTGGATTCTAAAGAAAAAGTTAAATGGCGGCGATTGTGTAAATCTTACCCAAATCTCAGAAATAGCGATAAAAAATCGCAAAATCGCTACTATACACAATTTCATCACTTGTGCTATGTTTTGTCATTACAGCCTCTAAAAAATTATAAAAATTAATATATTTTGAAAAATCTCAATTTTCCGCCATTGTTATCTTGGTAACAAAGCGTTTTGGGGGGTTGGTCCCATGGATCTTTTTTGTCTACTTGGTGTAAGGAATCAGCCTGAGAAGTATTGCACATTCCTCCTGAAACACCCTTTATATAGTTTTGAATCCTATGTTATCTAAATCAAAAGAGTACTGATGAATTTCAATTAAGAGAGTAAATGATGAAAAAGTGAGTAAGAATAAAAGTGATGTGAATAAGGATGTGTTGGAATAACAGTAGATTTGACGAAGATTGAGTGGTTACGTCCACTCCACAACTTAATAATTAATTTATTTATTTATTGTTACAATAGCGACTTGATACCGAGTATTTTAAGCAAAGAATGATGATGTTTACATGGTAAATGAAACGATATTGAGAGACAAAGTAAATGACGAATACAAATATAATGAGTGTGAAATGAGAGATTGATATAAAAAAATGAGAGAATAATAGAGAATGATTAAAAAGTGAGAGAATGAGATGAGGTAATGAAAAGTAGTGAAATTATTCGAGTGTTTTAGATTTTGAGTGGAATTAGAGATTAAGAAAGTAAAATGAGTATAGTGAGAGATTGGCGAAGTATAGTTAGTAAAGTAAAAAGTAAGAAATTGAGAGAATTAAGTGAGAGGGAATGTATGAGAGAATAGTGAGAAAACGTGAGAACATTATGAGCAAACCTTGTGGTGGTATAATGTCCAGTTTCAAACGGGAATCGAACTTGTAGCTTGTGGTCTATAGGTAGCACTGGCGGCTCGTGCCCACGAAACAGGTGAAGTGCTGTACAGTAAAAGATGCAGGCACTTCACCTGTTTCGTAGGTACGAGCCGCCAATGATAGGTAGTACTGTATAAAATGTAGTGGAGCCAACTAGCAGACCACAAGTATGAATGAAATTCTACCTAAGAAAGGGATCAACTTCGAAAAAACTTGTAGGCATGAAACGGTAGTCATCATCTGAAGATTGGTGTAGTTCGCTCAAGTTAAGAAGACACCCGTTACAATACATTGCACAATTGTACGGCGTGTCTTCTCACCTAACGCGAAATGTATCTATAAGAAGACAAATGTAAGATTTTTCGCCTACTATAAAAAATTGAATTGAATGAAAAGACAAGATTTCATATTGCTCATTTCATAATGCCAAAAATAACTATTGGCTCTCTGAAACGTAAGCTCCAATTAAATATTATACCTACTCGAGTACTGCTAATTTTAACTGCAGTTAAATATTGGTCTCTTTTTTGCCAACTTAATCTTCAATCCTATTTTGCAAAGTGCAATCTAGTTCTACTCTAGTTATTCGATTTACTACTGTATTTGTAAAACTGCCTTAGTTATTGTGAGAAAGTAGTATTTTTAAAAAGACAGGTAGCGATTTAGTTGCATCTTAATAGGAAAAATACAATAGCAGAATGCCAGAATACCAGGTCAAATCAAGTCTTATCAACCATTATGCAACCCACTGCTAGTGAAGACTGTCCAAACATAGAATACATTCTGTTAAGATGGGAGAATGATTCCAGCTGGGTCAATATTGATTCAAAAATTATCGATCCAGTTTCAAATGGTAGGAAACATTATGGTCTACAATTTGAGACCAAATTTACAATTTTTGAACGAATATTGACCGAGCTGGAGTCATTCTCCAATCTTGCCAGAATGTCTCCTTTGCTCGAACAGACTGTAGTATAAGACTCATTGTTATTTTCGAACTGTTTCTTTAATTGACTTCAATCAGAGTTTCATAAGTGAGATGCGTCCTTGCAATGGAATTGTTTGTGAAAGATGTATCAATCGATTTAGAATTTAGGCCATGCTTTATTGGGTCGCACTCTATCTTCTAAGTGAGTTATTGACGATGCAAATTGATTGGAAATTTGTTCATGTGTTGGTAGGTTCATCTTCAACATTTCAAAACAAATCACGAACACCGAAGTTGTGTTGGCTGATTGAACACTCAGCTCTGTAGGTTGATTGCGATATTGTAATATCGTTGATATAGTTTGTCTAACAAAGAAGACATTCTGGCAAGATTGGAATATGACTCCAGCTCGGTAAATAATTGTTCAAAAATTTTAAATCGGGTTTCAAATTGTAGATCAGAATGTTCCCTACAATTTTATTTAAAACCAAATTTATAGTTTTTCAACCAACATTGACCGAGCTGGAGTCATTTTCCTATCTAGCCAGAATGTCTTCTTTGCTTGTACATACTATAACGGTAACAAACTCTCAAATATTTGTATTCATATTTTGTTTTGCTGTTGATTAATAAATAAGAATAGGATATAGTTGGCAAAAAATGAAGGCGATTGGCAAATGACATTCTGGAGCTGTCTTCGAGAGCGAATTGGTATTTCTAGGGTTGCTCTCCTTCCGATGTACTCTTGTACGCGTTGTTGTCTGTCCTGAAAGAGCTGAGAATCAATAAAAGTCGTTCGCCAACCTCCCTGATTTTTGGCGCCAGCTAAACACGTTGCAAAGTATAGTTTGCGCAAGCTGAGTAGACACGCCGTCACGATACACTTTACATTGTGTTGGCGTGTATTCACTGTTTGTGCGAACTTCATGCATGTAATCTGCATATTATGCTGAATCGCTAAATGAAACTCCCATTTAATTTGAAAATAATAATTATTGTGGGTCCTTTTGTTCTATAGTCGATTGTGCAACATGTACTCATTTCATATTCAATTCAACTTAATGTATCAATTTAGTTGACAAATTGTCACTATATGAAATAATTGATAGCCTTTAGGTTTAGATCCTCGAAGTGAAGCTGATTCACTAAAATAGGAAATAAGTGTTAATTTATAATAATAATAAATTATTTATTTATTTATCTGTATTAATAGTAATTAATGAAATTCAAATAATGATACAAAGAAGTTGAAAAACTCCATTTTCACTTTCTTTCGCTCTCTTCCTTCGATTCTTGAGAAAAATACTGCAAGATAATAATTCAAGACAAGAAGACATTCAGTGGAAACAGCTAAACAATAGAACTAAGAAGGGGGTGCGGAACATTTTCTCTACAAAATATGAGGGCAATAATATTGTCAACAACTGCCACCCTTTCTGGGTCGCTGGAATTGCATCCCCTGGAAATATCTCACTCCCCCCCAGTCCTCCACTCCCTTCACATCCTCTAAATTCTCCAGTCTCTGACGTCAGAGTGACGTAGATTCCCCTGATGGAGAGCCAGACTTGCCAGATTAAAAAGCTCAAAGTACATTTCTTTGATTGTTGTGTTGTTTTTTAAACACTGCGTTGGAATATGTGACATGTTCTGTTGTTTATTTACGAAATTTTTATTTATCATTATCGTTTATGTTTTATGGTTATTGCTGTCTCGAGTTATTCAACCGCTTCAATAGTATTATATTATGTGCAATCAAATAGTTCATGTTACCATGGTACTTAATTTTTAAAAAAGCATTCGAATGATTTGTTCAATCTTTGATTATCCAATTCAAGCTTGAAATATCGTATTGCAAACTGTGAATCGTAACTGAGAATCGAATAATGAGGCTAAACACAAAAGAACTTAATTTTGATTTAAAAAACATTTAAAAACTTTTCCAGTTACATAATTCTTGTAGATAATTAAATTATTTGTTTATTTCTAAGACATGGCGAAGTCTGATCTTTGAAATAATTTCAACCTCGGGAATAGAGTCAGTTGTATTAGTTTTCTTCGGAAAATTAAAATAAGTTATGACCCTTCTCTACCAAAATTGAATCTTTGAATTTTTTGAAGTTTCTGAAGATGTAAAAAACTAGTTGCCCTTTTTGTTACTGATATTTACTTGTAAGAAGCACAATAATGAGTTGTAGGCTAAATCGCTAAGTAGCTACTCCCGAATGAATTTTAAACAGTCATCCCAAAATAGAAACTGTCCAAAGTGACCCTGTAACTACTGTCACCTTGCGGCAGAACTTGGAACTACTCATCTTGACCAATCAGCGAAGAGAAGGAGGAGCTTGTAGGTGTGTCTTACCCAGCTTGTGGCTGTTCATCACCCAGTAGTGTCTGCCGCGTACCGGCCGAGTGAGGAACTACAGCCATTTTGTACTGTTGGCCAATCAGGAGAGACTAATGTGGAGGGGGCTAGAGGCGTGTCTATGGGCGTATTCATAAACTGGCTCTTTTGTGATTGGTCGGTTGTTGTCGTTCCTGTGTTTCATTGTAGTAAGAGCTCGTCTATTCAGTTCATCGATCCAGTTTTGGTTGTATGATGATGAACAAGTATTAATTTGACATTGAATGAATGTTTAAACTTTCTCATCATTGCAATTGAGGCATTTTTTTCATATGCATTATGTTTCATTATGTTACATATTCATATTTTCTTGTCATTCTCTCGTTTTTGCCATAGTCAAGTCTAGTTTTTACCATGCAAATTATAGTGAGGAGTGGATGAAATGATTGTGAGAATGATATTGTTTCAAATAACTGTTTTGGACTAGATCCTTCATTTTTTCCCCAATTTCAAGACTATTATTCCATCTATAAGATTCAGAATTCATTTTTTTCATGTATAATTTATTCATTTTTCAGTTTATCATGCATATTCATAAAATAATTAAAATTATAAAGGTTTTAGATTGAAAACCTTGCAAGTAAGAATTTTTTATGTGTATTGAAAACAAACCACTGTTTGACAAGTACAAGGAATATTGATGTACATGAATTGAAATTATTACAATTATTTTGTAGTCTGTCCAAGCAATCCAAGCAAAGAAGACAATATTATAAATCTGTTCTCAGATCGTAGAAAACATTCTGCTCTACTATTTGAGACCATATTTATAATTCTTGAACCAATTCTTGACCGAACTGGAGTCATTTTCCCATCTTGCTAGAATGTATTGTTTCTTGACCAGATCATTTTTTATCTGAATTGCTCAACTTCCTTGGATCTTGGATCTTCAAAACAGCAAAATGCTAAACTGATAACTTGTTGAATATGTTATGAAGATGAGTATTGGTGCTCTGTATTATTTGTATTATCTGTATTAAAATAATATGCTGCTCTGTATCATTGATGCATTCGCATACAATCATTAGCTGTACAATGAACAGCAAATTAAACTTGAATGAAGAGTGATTGAAACGTGTCACGTGATAAAATACGTCAGGCGTTCATACCTGACTTCCGTCGGAGTCTCGTGACGCGCGTGTCTAGAGTAAAGGAAGGTGTCTGCATTGCTAATCACTTGACGCACTTGTCAACAATTTCTACTTTTTCCTCGCACTCACTCTCTTTCACACAAATACACTCCCTCTCTCTTTCTCTCTCTATCATTCTGTCCCTCTCTCTTATCATTTTTTTAAATTCTAATGTCATTGTAGGTCTCCTCCTAAGACCTGGCAAAAGAGATTATAATCAATCAATCAAATCTACATCACACTCTCTCTTTTTCTCTCTCAGTCTCTCGCCCTTTCTCACAACATTCCACATTTATTTAAATGATTATTATCATAATTTGATATTGTGAAACTATTAATTTAATTCTTGATCGAAACTATCAGTACTCTATCTCTCTTATCACATCTTTACATATTTTAATTCAATGTAAGAGTATGAGTAAATTCAAAATTTCTGTGTTCTTTACTTCCTGTTCTGCTATTACATTTTTCAGAAATTATTTCTCAAGATAATGAGCGAAAGCTCCCGTTTAAGAAAGGAAATTGAACCGTTTTGTTCTGCTTCGTTTCTGAGGTGATACCTACATGAGCTCTGAGGCTTGTGCGTAGATAATGTTGACTACTTTTTATGTAGTCGGGACCGTCGGCTCATCATCTTCTCCGAAAGACGCGTGTTGTCCGTTTCTATGTGATTGTGCTGGGGTGAAAGAATTGTTCCCCTGTCAAGATTCGAAATTGGGTACCCTTGGTTATCAGACAGGTACGTTATCACATACTTCAAAGAGTTGAGTGTGTTGATAATAATTATATATATTTGGAGTAACTTGATATATTTGATCATGCTAATAAAATAGTTAAATAATGTCATATTGAGTAGATTATGACAATGAAAGATTCCAAAGCAGTTTCTCAATATTGATCTACCTATGGTGCACTCACTCTTTCACTCATGAGTACTCTATATCCAAATCTATCTCTCTACTTTACATTCGTTTGAGTTCAGCACGATTATTTCCTTAGGCTCATCTTTTTATTTTTGTTATAAATTAATTTTTGTTAATTATTCAGGTTTTAATTCTTTATACCTTGAATTGACTTTCTGGTCACATCACTCAGTTTCTTTGATATTTTTTATTTTGATTTTTTTCTAAGTTAATTAGTTGAAATCTTGCAATATATTTCTATGAATATGAAATCAATAATCGATATAATTATTTTATTTTGCTTTCTAAATAGCTTTTCCAGCTCATTTTCTCAAACAACTTTTTCAATAACATTTTCTCTTAATTATTTAATCTAATTCTTATTTCATTCATCTTCAATTCACATTTCACTCTTATCTATTCTACATTCATATATACAGTATATATTTTCACATTACATTTCTCAGTTTGTGCTATTATTAAGCTATTAAGTTTATTTAATTTTATAATTATGTTTACATTTTATTTTGCATGGTATTACTTTTTTTCAATTCAATATAAGTTGAAATTTTGTAATTTGTGTTAAGGAGGCAATATTTGGGTTTTTACCTGTTTGCCTCCACATGTCATTTGTGAATAAATAAATAAATTATGGTGGTGGCGTTTAAAATTATTATATTTTTATTTTATTTATTTATTCCATTTAGCACAAGAATAATGATGGTTTTATTCTTAATGCCAATAGTGGCGATGTTGACGAAGAAAGGTGAAAGTATAGTGTTGCTATTTATCAAACTCTTGACTAATTAGTGTTGAGAACTTCAACAATGTTTCCAGTGTGTGTTTTCTTTCCCAGACTGAGCTCATGTTCTTTATTATGGGAAAAGGAGATCTTGTGTGAAAGAGTAATACTTTGATTTGATTCAATTAGCTTTATTCGTGTGGAATTTGCATTTCAGATGGGATTTTTGTTCCTGACAATCAAGATGTAGTCTTGGTTGTTACTTTTCATTTCTTTCAAGAGTGTTTTCTTAGTAATAATCTTGATTGGAGTAGGTACACATATACACAAGCTAGTTCAAATAAAAATTATCTATAGTGTCTACAGTATTCATCTATGCTTATTGTATGTTTAAGATGTTAGGGAGCTTGACTATAAAATACCAATAGTAATAAGTTTGAAATTTGCTTTTCTATTCCATTTTTCCTGAGTTTAAAGTTTTTAACCCTTTCAAATCATGTAATTTCCATTACATCATTACAAGCAAATCTAATGTCCAAGTAGTTGAATGGTACAGTATTTTATGCAATTCATGCTGTTGAATAAATTTATATCAGAATATGATCTTCTATATAAACTGAGAACTCTCATAAGAGATAAAACTCTGATTAATGTTTCTGCAACTGGTCGTTGGGTAACTTGAAATGTAGTTGAATACAGTTCAAATTGGATTCGAGAGTATTTAAATTTGTCTATGCCCTGAATTATGTACTTATCGCCCGTCTTATTTATTCGGAGAGAGTTACTCACAAGATTTGCATTGTTTGATATTGGAGAGGTTGATGTGTTGATGAGGATTTCATTCAAGAAAAAAAGTTTGTTTTTTATGCTAAAAGTGGTGTCCATTATATAGTCTCGAGCAGCTTGTGTGTAGGTGATAAGAATGAATAGTGAAGAAAGATGAATGAACTTTATTTACAGTTGGATTCCACCCACCTTATCATTCGACAGATCTTGAAATCTAACAATAATAATTTGATTAAAAGGAATAGAAATTGTCGAATCACAAATTTTAAAAATCGAAGCTAGGAAAAGCAAAAATCATAATTATTTTCTATTGCCAATGTACGTTCTATGGGGTTTGATATTGAATACTTTCCAACTCTGCTCGGTAGGTGACTACTTTAAACTAGTCTGAACAAGCAAAGAAGAGCCTCTGGCAAGATGAGAAAATGACTCCAGCACGGTCAATATTGGTTCAAAAATTATTGATTTGGTCTCAATTGTAGGAAACATTCTGATCTACAATTTGAGACCAAATCAATAATTTTTAAACCAATATTGACCGAGCTGGAGTCATTTTCTCATCTTGTCAGAGGCTCTTCTTTGCTTGGTCAGACTATAAGTGAAGTTTAGGGAACTTTGCTGGCTTCCTCAGTAAGAAATAATGCAGGGAATGGATGACAAGTTTATTTGACTCACTCAGTTTGGAATGTGAAGTTTGAGTTTTTACTATAGATTTCCTGATTGTCTGATAGGAACACCTTTCATTGACTGACTTTTGCTAGTCTGACATTTTTCCTAAAACGTGTAGTTTTTAGTGTGATATATCGTAAATTTGGATTTTTATTTTCGGTATTGATATGAGTCAATGCATTGGGAATCCAATGTGAAGTTTGTGGTTTTACCAGAGATTTCCTGTCTGATTCGAATAGGTACTTTTCATCGACCTGATTTTTGCATAAAACTTGTTTCTGTGGGTTATGAATCATTGCATATTGTGAGTCATGAAGTAAAGAAGAAGACTGACGATACACTGCAGCCGTTTTTACTTGAAATCAAAATCCCGCAGCCTAAAATCAAATGCAATAATTGATTTATTCTCTTTACGGCCTCTTGACGGCCTACACGGCAGCTTTGTGGTACGCATTAATGATACAGAATCCAAAATCGATATAGGAAGGAAGCTAATATTAGCCATATTGATTACTAGCCGGCAGGCTAGTTTCGCTCGCCTTCTCTGCCTAGCCAGGGGCCTCCGCCCCCTGGACCCCCGACAGTATCGGTAGTGTAAGTGAGTCAAACAGGCTCGCTTGGCTCGCTTGCAAAACCTCTGTCAGTATAAGCTGAGACAAACAGGCTCGCTTCGCTCGCCTGCAAATTCCGTTCAGAAGATACTGTATTCGGAATTTATTGAACACAACATTTCTAGACCTAATCTGGGCCTGTTTACCAAATATCAACATTTCCGCCAATTTGTTCTACACAAATCCAAGAAAAACTCCGCAAATTGCGAAAAATAGTAAAACGCTAATATTGAGCGTAACCTAGTTGGGAAGTATATCGGACATAGTTTGAAACTTGATTCAATATCTTCTAAATTAGTTCATCTATAATCTCGCTGAACCATTGAATTTACTGTAAGGATTGGTCGTATCAAGGTGGAAGATATGCAACCCGCAATACATTTACAATTTTTAAAACGTGATTGCTGGCGTACTCTTGAACGGATTTCAAAAATATTTTAACAACATTTCTAGACCTTATCTGAACCTGCCCACCAAATATCAACATTTTCTACCGTTTGGTTCACGAAAAAAGGAGAAAAACTGAAAAAAACTATAGAAAAACTCAAATATTTGGCGTATCCTTATGAAGTTTTTAAAAAATCCTTTCTTAGCGCGCGTCTAAACGTCCAACTGAACATGCCTGCCTAATTTGAACGCATTCGGTTCAGTGGATTTTTAGTTCTTGTGATGAATGAATGAATCAGTCAGTCAGTGCCATTTCGCTTTTATATATAGAGATAAGCTGGATCTATCCAATTTTTATTGAAATTTAGTCTGAACTTTAGTTCCTGCTGAAAAGTTTTTCCTATTTTTATAAGGAATTGATATGAATATGAATCTTTTGAAATACTAAGAACTCCGTTCCTAGTTCCTAATGATTAACCCCAGGTTTCTCACGGTACAACCACATTAACCCACATAAAAATAGCTGAATGCTAGTCTATTGAATTCAATGGCGACATAATTATTGTCGTTATCTGAAAGCAGCAGCTTTTTATTCGTCCATTGTCATGAATATGAGATGAGTGGAGGAGATTCTCAAGTGGTTCTTGTAGGGCTCAGTTGGAGAGAAATGGGTAATGTGGAAGAAAGAGAGGATAATGGAGAGAGAAAGAGAGAGAGAGAGAGTGAGAGAAAGAGGAAGAAAAATAGTGAGAGTGAAAAGAAAGATGCAAGTACTTGATGTTCTAGGTCGAACCTGAGTTGTTCGTCAAAGAACTTGGCAGATCTCGAGCCTCTCAGCCTTCTCTTCTTCTTCTTCTTCTTCTTCTTCTTCTTCTTCTTCTTCTTCTTCTTTCTTCTTCTTCTTCTTCTTCTTTTTCTTCTTCTTCTTCTTCTTCTTCTTCTTCTTCTTCTTCTTCTCATTCTTCTCCTATTTTCCCCTATATTCTTCTTCCTTTTAATCCCATCATCCTCTCTGAGATTGTGACTGAAGGACTTCTTGCATGCATATTCATATCGTACGTTACTTTATCCAACCCTTTTATTCAACCCTTGTTGGAAAACTGGCGTTTTATACAAATTTCCATAAAAAGTGTGTTGGAGTTAGTTTAATATAATTTAATCATCCTTATCTAGTAAAAAATCCAAACTGGACATTTTTTATATTTTTCTAGGTATAGTATAAAATTATGTATACATTTTCAAAGCCCAGTTGGAAGGATACCCTTATCCTTTCTCATGAATCAAAAATCACATTAAGTAGGATCAAAAGCAAGCATCATTGTTAGAATTACATTTCTACAAATTGAAAGTTCACGTGTAACCCTTTTAGTGAATATTGTACGGGGGTGGCGTAGCTGAGTGGGTTAAGTGCTGGCGTCGCAACCAAAAGGTCCCGGTTTCAATCCCAGGTCAGACCAGAAATTTTTCTCTGGCCACTTCCCGTGTTTCGTAGGGACACGTTAAGACGTCGGTCCCGGCTGCCTAAAAACAGTCGTTTAGTCATGTCAGAGGCCCTGAAATTGATCAGGAGCGACCTGAAAACTCTGACACCAGACCTGAGCCAGCCAGGTTACACGAATATTGGATATTTATTAAGTTTTTAAGCAGGGTGGTATCGGCTCGGTCGGTGTCGGTTCGGGCACTGAATGTGGGTTCTGTTTGAGAATTCATGTCTTTTGGGCCGGTATTGGTCGGGCTGGAGTCGTTTTCCCGTTTTGTCAGTCTTATTTGCTTGTGTGGATATTCAGTGGAGTGAATATGAAACTGGCAACCAGCTGGTAGGCCCTTCGTGGGCTGATAAGCTGTGGACGAACAAAAAATCTAAATTGATAAATCTAATCTAATCTTTCTCATACAATTTCTGTCTTCCTCTCTGAACGACTCTAACGGTTTGTACTTTCTTGTAATAATGTGTGTCGTATCCTGCCTTAACTTTAGCATTCAGTGACACAGAGTGCAAGGCTTAGAGGAAAGTGAAATGCCTGAAGGCAGGCAGTGTCATCAGACAGGCCCGTTGCTCTCTCGGTACACGTAGGAATGCAGTCTTGCCGCTACTATAGTCTGTCCAAGCAAAGAAGACATTCTGGCGAGATGGGGAAATGACTCCAGCTCTGCCAATATGAGTTCAAAAATTATCATTTCAATTGTAGAGCAGAATGTTTTCTACAATTTGAGACCGAATTGATCATTTTTGAACCAATATTGACCGAGCTGGAGTCATTTGTCCATCTTGCCGGAATGTCTTCTTTGCTTGGACCGACTTATTCATTTCAATTTCGCCACCAAATATTCCGATAGCCGTTATAGCCGGATGGATGATCGTCCTTTCCTTCTGTTTTAGCACAGAGAAGGTGAATCCTTTCCTTGTCTGTGGTTTTAGTCTTCTTCTTCTTCTTCTTCTTCTTCTTCTTCTTCTTCTTCTTCTTCTTCTTCTTCTTCTTCTTCTTCTTCTTCTTCTTCTTCTTCTTCTTCTTCTTTTTTTCTTCTTTTTTTTTCCTCTTCTTCTTCTTTTCTTTTTCTTTTCTTTTCTTCTTCTTCTTTCTTCTTCTCTTCTTTTTATTCTTCGTCTTCTTCTTTTATATTTCCCTTCCACTCATCTTCCTCTTCTTTTTCATCTCATTTTTCTGTTTCTTCTTCGTCTCGTCTTCTTTTATGTCATGACCCTTGCCCTCCCTGGATATTGATTAATTGATAACAATCAATAACCCTGTTGATGGTTCGATTCAAGAACTGATTGGATATAATTCATCTTCACATTTTTATTTACTTCAAGTATCATTTTCTATCATTAAGTACCTTGATAGTATTTCAGTATTCAGTATCAATTGTATGTTAGTATCATTGAAAATAGAATCAGCTTGTTCCAATAAGGCGGCATCCATGAGCATTGCAAATGTCTCGTATCAACAAGCTTCCTTTCTGTATCAATTTTGGACTTCTGTATCACTACCGCGTATCACAAAGCCACCGTGTTTAGAGGCTTTTAGATTGTGATGGGCGATTTTATAGTTATTAGTATTATCCATTGCTACGTTATTAAACTGTACAAAATTTTTGTACCGTATAGGAGTTTCAGTATTCTCATTATTTCCTTCTATCCTCTGTCCTAATTATTCATCTGTAAATTTTCCTTACTCTTTTCCTTCTCTTTATCCTCAACCTGTCTCCTCCTTTTTCTTCGTCCTACTTCTCATTCCTTTTAACTAATCAATTCCGTCCTTTTGATATTATGAATCACTGGAGCGAGTCTAGTCTGATCTCCCACAGAAATTCCCAGTCCTTCCTACACATATTCTTCTCTCTCTGCTTCTTTCTCTTACTCTCTCTTTCTTTATTTTTCTATATTTCTCTCTGCCTCTTTCTATATTCATCTCTCACTTACTCTCTCACCTCTCTCTCACTCTCTCTTGGCCTTAAGGCCAAGTGTTAATGGAAAGGATAACCTTATTATCCTTTCTCAAGAATGGACACATATATGTCTAAACTTCGCCTTTTCACTTAGATAACTTACACTCCTTATTCATTTTGCAGAAAATTTAAATTTTGTATAAATTTTGCATTCATTACATCACCGTTTTTCGTATTTTTACTAGAAGTCTCTATTTTGTGAAATTTATATAGGATAATAATTATTTTTGTTTTACTCATTTATATTACAATGTATAATCTAAGCCGAATTTTGTTATCTAATTGAATAAAGTAATCTAATCTAATCTAATCTCTCACACACACTCTTTCTCTCTCTCTCTCTCTCCTTCTCTCTCTCATCAAGGGTTGTGTGGTAGAGAGGACCGATAGTTCTAATTCCGCCCTAAATAAAGGCAATTTTTCCATCTATTTCTCCGCTTTCAATATTTCTTTCTCTCTCACTCACTCTCTTTTTCTCTCTCTCCCCCTGTCACACTCTTTCTGCTTCTTCCCCCACTCATTCTCTCTCTCTCACTCTCTCTCTCCCCCTCTCTCTCTCCTCTCTCTCCACACTCTCACACTCACTTTCTCTCTCTACCTCTTTCTATTTATCTCTCTCACATATCGCTTATTCATTCTAAAGATGATATCAATGATGCTGATTATAGTTATAATTACGATTTTGATGTTGATTACAATCATGATGATTATAAAGTTAATGAAAGTTATCATTAGCTGCTTTGCTTCTTCACCATCTATAGTCTGTCCAAGCAAAGAAGACATTCTGACAAGATGGGAATATGACTCCAGCTCAATTAATATTGGTTCAAAAATTATTAATTTGGTGTCAAATTGTAGATCAGAACGTTTCCTACATTTTGAGACCAAATTTATGTTTTTCGAACCAATATCGACCGAGATGGAGTCATTTTTCAATCTTGCCAGAATGTCTTCTTGCTTGGACAAACTATATTATAGCAGTAGAACAGTCTGATCCTTCCTCTATGTATGTTTGTGTATACTGTAATAGGGGAATATGTAGGTATAGTTCGCGCTAGTTGAGAAGACACTCCATTGCGATACAATTCACATTGAAACGGCGTGTCTACTCAGCTTTCTCGAACATGTATGTGGTTAGAATAGGTAGTATTAGTAGATATATATTGTATATATGGTGTTATTAGTATATGGGTATTAGTATTATTATGGTGTGCAGTGACCCGATGCCTTAATAAGAGTAACATCATCATCGTCGTCATCATTCACAAATGCACATATGTGTGGCTTAGTTCTTTGATGATTTTCTCACGATGTTCTGTCTCAAGGTCTTCCTTATGATTGATAGAAGTATTAAAGATTCAGAAGCAGAAAAGTAAAGAATGAAAAGCACTATTTACTCCACCCAAATAGGCAAATTGAGTTCCTTTATCGTATGTTTTAACCTTCAATTGATCCGTTATTTCGTATTTTTTTTTCTTGAAAACTTTGGATGAAACAAAAACTTATACCCAACCTATAATTTGGACTATTTATAATGTAACTAAATCAGGAATAGAAGAAGTTTTGGGCGATGGCCTGTTTTTTCTTTCCTTATTTTGTTTTGTATATTTCGTATATTTTTACTGAATGAATGAAAGACTGTATCATATTATGAAACAACCATTTCAATATTGATTAGCATAGTATCTCAACTACCATAAAGATAGGACCCAGTTGTACAAAATCAAAATTTTTAACTACCGTAAAATTATGTCATGTAACGGAACAATGAACTACAAAGAAATATCGTCATTTAACGGTGGTTAAATTCAAATGAATTTCCTGTCAACAGGTTGATCGTTTTGTAACAATCGTTTAGAATTATATTTTATGCATCATAATAAATTTGTGACTGTTAGTTGAAACAAAGCCCGCAGTTTTGATTTTCATTGTTAGGCATCTATTAATACTGTAATAGTTATGCTGTTTACTTGAAATTTGAAATAAGCGTTTTGTATTGCTTTCAATATTCTTTTGTTTTTTATTACTCTTGTATAATGGATATATGTGGCACACCAAGGTATTATGCAATCAGAGGGAGTCGAGCTGTCGCCAATTATTATGCATCTTAATAATAGTTTCACTGTTTACTTGAAAGAAGCTTCTAGTATTGCATTTGCAGTCAGTCAATAATGCATGTACAATGTGGTAATAGTATATTACATAATGAGTGTGGAAAAGGCGTTTTTACAAACGAATAATTATGTTCTCCAAATGAGCGGTACGCGAGTTTGGAAAATAATTATGAGTTTGTAAACTTTTCCACACGAATTATGTACATTTTTTCGTCATACTAGACTGAGAAGGATTTATTGAAACCTCAAACAACTGAAAACATTAACTGAAGCCAACATAACCTCAACACAACACTAGTGAACAAACACACACAGTGAACTGTCATGGCGGCTCGTTCGACTCGTTTATTCATACGTCGGCGTTCGGAAAAAAACAGCTGTGCTAGATTTTGAGTGATGTAATTATCATCGTGATGATGACTAGTGCTGTAATAATCATCAAAATGATTATTCCCGCATTCAGAACAGCTGATCTTTGATTCTCCTGTAAACGGCAATTTTCCAAACGCAAATCTAGCTTGGAAAATTGTGTATTACATACGAGTATGGCAAAAAAGAACTTTCAATTCGATTGTTCCAATTTTACCATGTATCATATTGAATTGTCTTGAGTTTGTGTATCCTATTGAATCGTCTTGAGTTTGTGTATCCTGTGGAATCGTCTTGAGTTTGTGTATCCTATTGAATGTATCAAATTGAAAGTATTTGGTAAAGCTTTAAACGTAGGATGAAAACTTAATTCATTCCCACTCAAAATAAAAGAATTTTGAATATTTAAAATTGCCAACGATACTCGAATTGCCATCACACTACTCCGCAGCATTACCTAGTTATAGTCTGTCCAAGCAAAGAAGACATTCTGGCAAGATGGGAAAATGACTCCAGCTTTGTCAATATTGGTTCAAAAATTTATAAATTTGGTGTCAAATTGTAGTTGTGGATCAGAATATTTCCTACAATTTGAGACAAAATTTATAATTTTTGATCTAACATTGAGCTTTAGTCATTTTCCCATCTTGCCAGAATGACTTCTTGCTGACTATACCTACCTGTCAAATGTGACATAAATACTGTTGAGAGGATTGCAACAATTTGCTTATCAATGTACCTGACACAGAAACGCGTGCGTTCGTTCTTATCTAACGTATTGTATATTGTAACCAGTCACAAGTTTGAATAATTTATTGGAGGCTCTCGGAAAAGTAGACACAGAAAAGCTGTGACCTTGAAATGTCACGTGAATCACTAATTATTGATGACATTGTCACTCACTCCTCACTCTCTTACTCCTTTTTCTCTCACCTCTCTCATTCTCTAACACTCTCCCACTCTCCTCTTACTATTTCTCTTTCACTCTCTCATTCTTTCTCTCTCTCTCTCTTTCTTTCTTTTACCTCTCTCATTCACGATCACTCTTTCCCACTCTCTTTCTCTCGCTACTTCTCTTTCACTTTCTCTTTCTATTTTTCTCATTCTCTCTCTCACTCTCTTCATCACTCTCTCTCACTCTCTCTCTCTCTCTCACACACTGTCTCTCTTCGCATTCTTCCCAACACCTTCCGCGTACAAATGCACATGACAATATTTGTGAAATCTTTTAACTTGTCTTCTAAGGAGCTGCTACAAAATATATTCAGAATTGAGAATTTTACCTTCAATTATCTACATGATTGGAAATTATTAAAATTAAAAGTGTGGCATATATTCTTTATTTTGTCATATTTTTGGAAATTAGATTTAAAACGCTCTGAACTGGATAAGGAGTGAATGTATCTGAGTTTGATAATCAGTGATTTGGTAAGCAAAAGGTTCGATTTCAAATGACTGTAAATTTGTCTCTGTATATTTAAGAAATTTATCTTCGTCTGAATTCTGCTGAGCAGACGTTATTTGTTATAATTAGGATAAATAGAATTCCATCGATTAATTATTGTAATAATAGAAAAAATCTATATAATTAATCTATTAGCACTCCTCTCTTTATCTAAGTAGAATGTTGAAAATCTTGTAGATATCATATCGAAAGAAAATGTTTCATTTATTATGTTGATAGTGAACGAGAAAAGGATTAAAAAAATATTAAAATTCAAGTAATTTTTGTTAATATTTTATCTTGACCCTCTTATTTAATATGGTTGAATTGTATTTACGGAACTTGTTTAAGCATCTCTACAATAAATTTATGAATTATCTTACCTATATAATCTGAACAGATTAACATTTTCCAACATTCAAGTGTCCCCATGTTACAATAATTGAAGATCTGTGAAAATGTCTGTAGAGATAGACGAATATATATTGTACAGTATTTATGGAGATATCTTTAAACCTATAAACAGTTCGTCAATCTTTCTAAAGCTTTCATCGTAGTAATAATAGTCTTACCGAGCTAAGAAGAAATTCTGGCAAGATGGGAAAATCACTGCAGCTCGTTCAATATTGGTTTAAAAATTATAAATTTGGTCTCAAATTGTAGAGAACATTCTGCTCTACAATTTGAGACTTGATTGATGATTTTTGAACTAATATTAAACGAGCTGGAGTCATTTCACTAGAATGTCTTCTTTCCTCGACACGACTATAATACCAAGGTTAAATGCCAGATGAGAGTTTTTAAAGTTTACACTAGAGGCTAGACTTATGCCACATGCAGCTCTATTTTCGATAACCACTGCCAGAACACTGGCCTATTTCACTGATGAACACTTTGGTAGCCTAGATTTTTTTTTAAGTTGCGTTTGTATTCATTTTAATGGATAGTGCATTTTTTGCACTGAAAACTTTCGCAACCATTACATGGTTGGCTGGAACTCAATTAGGATTCTAAGAAATAATTGGTAAGGATGCATTCATTTTGGTTAAAAAATTAAGATGAAGATGACAATAGAGTTGATATTCATGAATCAGCTGTAGTAATAAAACACAATGAAATAAATGGAAGTGAGCGTATGATTCAATGAATTTTATCTTCATCTTTCCATCCATAATGAATGTACCCTGAGGCAAAATGCTATGATATGAACATTATCACTCAATTTGATTGAAATGAAATGAAAGATCTATTTTGGTGGGTTATGAGATTGTTGTTTCTTATACCAACCACATTGCTATAAGGTTGAATGTTAGAAAGGACTTCCTAGTCCTAACTCCGCCGAATATTTTCATTTCATTGCTAAAAGTCGTGACTAACAATATCATTGTAAAATTGAAATGATTGTTAATAAAATGATATCTCTTAATTTGATTTAAAGTCTAGTTTGCTAGGTTATTAAATTGTTTTTTTTACCAACCACTATTTTTTGCGGACAGTATTTAATTTTACTTGTGCGTGGGTAATGGAGTGTGCGAGGATGATTTATGAGGTGCATAAACGACCATGCCTCTGGTGGGATTCGAACCCACGACCGGGTAGCGCTATCAAACTGAAGGTTGTAACGCCCTAGTCCACTCGGCCAACCCGGCCGGCCGACCAATTGTAAAAAGTCGTCACTAACAACATCATTGAAAAATTGAATTTATTATTAATGAATAAAAAATGTATTAGAACAACAAAAAATTGGATTTCTAATAAAATGTACGGTGTGAATGTTGGTTGGTTTCTCAGTTTTCCAATCTAATTTATTTCTATCAGTAAATTCTTACTGGTCTAAATAAATAAATAAATTTAGTTCGGATTCAACTTGAAAACATAATTATTGTAGCATAATTTCTCACAGTATTTATTTAATAAAAAAATCATTATTGTTGGAATCTGTAAAGACTTTTCTGAATCTTTTAAGACTTTTCCCCAACAAACAACTAACAAGCATATTACCATACATGGAACATACCTGTATTATCAATTCAAACAACTATTGATTGTGATTTATAAATAACTCAATATATCCTGCTCGTATGTGATCCAACAATAAGCATGATGATACACACCCTACCACTAACTTGTCGACTATATTGTAATTGATGTAACATGGATCATCCAACCTTGCTTAACTGTACAAGATAGGGAATACAATGTAATCGAAGTAAGAGGTTACATTAAATACAGTATATTGATTAGTTCAAGGTTAGGTTTGTCGTGTTAAGGATGACCCTTTGAAAGAAGATTCTTCAATTATTCACCTGCTGGAGGCTAAGCCTAGTGATAGGTATTCTTGAAAAAAGAAGAATAAACCTGTAGTATTGTCATTGTGAACATGATAAGATTGTGATGGAATATTTTTGTATCCATAGGAATAATTATTTGAGTAGATTATTACTTGCGTCGTATTGACGTACCTCGTTTGATAAGGAAATACTAAGGAACTAAAAAGATGAGGAAACGTTTCATGAGGGAGTACTAAGGAACTAAAAAGAGGCAAACTATAAAAAGAAATCCTGATACAATGGAATTCGATACTGAGGTTACATCTATACTCTTCAAGTACAACCGTGCAAAGAGAGAATTGGTTATTTAATACTCTCTGAGAGTATATTCAATCATGTTTATTATTGGATATGAGTACTGTACATGGAATTTGAATTCCTCTTATGGTTCATTTGAGATGCGGCTCTTGAGTCATCGTTGTTTACGTTTGTCCAAAGATATGTGTTAAATTAGTTACTGCCTACTCTTCTGTATTCAAACAACATACTAAAATATCAGATCTACAATACATTTCAACCATTTTTTATTTTAAATAATTATCAAAGTACCATTTTTGAATTTTTCAGGAAAGTGAATTTTCATTTTCCTGTATGTAATTCTTTCGGAATAATAAAGATTATTTGATTTCATTTATTATTATTATTTTTTTTAATCAAGAAAGGGTACTTTGATAATTATTTTAAATAAGAAAGAGTGATAAGAGTAGCCTTGAGATTAAGGAAACATTTCAACATTTGTATAAAGTGACTGGACTACCTGCAATAGGCTACTTGAATTTCTTTAATTTGGAAAATTCGTTTAAATCATGAAATCTACTTATTGTATTACTCAATTATAATGTCCTACTAATCTGATTGTATGACGGTAATAATTAAGTTTTGTCTATTGATTCTAATCTTTTTTCGAGATTATAATATACAGTAAGATTATTAATTTTATTTCTTTGTTTTCTTTAAATTTTTAATTTGAATTTTGAACCTGTATTGTTTAAGATTGACTCGTATTCTATTGTTTTCTGATTGCGAGTTGACATCCTTGAAGAATAACTGAATTAATTTTAAATGCTCTCAAAATGTTCAATCATTGAGAACGAATCAGCTCATTTCCAATATGGTGGCGATTCTTGAGTTGAAAATGTCTCGTATCAACGAGCTTCCTTCCTGTATCAATTTTAGACTCTGTATCAGTACTGCGTATCAGAAAGTCGTCTTCATGATCATTTTTCGTAACTGGTGTATCCAGTGTTTAATTTGTACAATTGAAGGTTCTGGTACGGGGGAAACCTGAGGAAGGGGGGAAGTGTGGGGGATATTTTAACTTCTCAAAACTCTTTTTTGGAGTGATTTTGAAGCTTATAGTTGTGTTTTCTACTACTGTATCATTTTCCCATATACTCGATAAAAGATCAAAATTATTCACTACTAACGCTAATATTGTGAAAGTAAACGTAACTTTGGGAAGTATATCGGACATAGTTTAAAATTTGATTCAATATCTTCCAAATTAGTTCATCGAGTAATCTCGCTGAACCATTGAATTCACAGTAAGGATTGGTCGTTTCAAGGTGGAAGATATGCAACCCGCAATACGTCTCCAACTTTGAAAAACATAATTACTGGCGTAATTTTGAACGGATTCCAAAACTATTTTAACACAACATTTCTAAACTTTATCTGAACCTGTCCACCAAATTTTAACATTTTATACCGATTGGTTGTCGAAAAATTTGAGAAAACGCTGAAAAACTCAAATATTTGGCGTATCCTTGAAAAGTTTTTAAAATCCGTTCTAATGCCACGTTTACACCGGAGTGTTATTAACATTTGTTAATAACTTTTGTATAATAAGTTATATAATATATTAGTCTATATAATAATACGTTATTCACAAAAGTTATTAACATTCCGGTGTAAACGTGGCATTAGCGCGCGTCTAAACGTTCAACTGAACATGCCTGCCAAATTTCAACGCATTCGGTTAAGTGGAATTTTAGTTCTGGTAGTGAATAAATGAATCAGTGCCATTTCGCTTTTATAGATATAGATAGGAGTAGCGAGTATTCAGAGGTGAGGTACGGCGTACCTATTTGTAATAATAAGCTTAAAAACTTAGTAGATACTAGTGACTTTCACTTTTACAACAGTACTCACGATTTTTATGCTTGTTGGACGCGTTTCGTGGCACTGAGCCACATCTTCAGCATACAAGGAGTAACTAGATACTATTAACTATTTGTAATAATTTTGTTATATAGTCTTCTTCCAATATTCAGTGATGATATTTTTCTATATGCTTCTTATGATGTTATGATGATTTCACGAAACCGGTAGCTTTATTTAAATAAATTTGTGTTGTATTTGTAGTATTTTCAAGATGATTCCACTAATTCCTTGGTGTTTTGTGTGTGCAGGCTGAGGTAGCGGGTGCAGCAGAGGCAGCTATGTCCCACCACAGCGACGACATGATGCTGATCGCGTCATCCGACTCGTTCTGGGAGCCGGGCAACTATAAGCGCACCACCAAACGCATCGAAGATGGCTACAAGCTGTGCAACGACCTCATCACGCTCATACAGGAGCGGGCTGATATTGAGAAGGCGTATGCGAAGAGTCTGAAGGGTTGGTCGAAGAAGTGGACGGATCTTATTGAGAAAGGTAGGGTTGATTTGGGAATGGAAATTTTTCGAAAAAGAACACAACATGATTCAGAATACCAAATGTTTGATAAGTCAGTTTAACGATTAGGCCGACTTGAGTGAACGCACATTGGTGCGACCAAGACCAATTCGATTGATAGATATATTTTATTTGTTATTTATTAGCAGTAGTGGTTTCAGACCTGGGCTGGTTGGGCAACTGCACAGTTTTAATGGAAATTGAAAAAATATTTATTTATTGTTTATAGCTTTATAGAATACATCTATTGAATTTCCATATTGATTTCCTAAGCCCAAGCAAGTGTCCTCACCCATCATTTGACACTTTAACAAAAGAAGCTGCCCGATTTGTATCATAAGTAGGGTCCAAAACTTCTCGAAAATAAAGGTAGAAACCCACATCTTTTCATACCTGATGAAATTTTCATAATTCTTCAGTCTACAATAAAGTGGAATATGATGATAAATGTAGTATGAAACTATTGAAGTCAATCCAATTGTGAGTTATTATATGGGTCCTTGTACCCCTAGATTTTCGAGTCTGAAAACGCTACTGATGCATTGAGTTGGTGGTTAAGATGCATTTTAATCCCAGAACCAGCATTCAAAAGAAACTGATTAATCCTTTCTCCTTGGCCTTCAATTATCTAAATAATTGCCTGTGTGTATCTCTTTTTCCTCCTCAATAATTGTAAACGATTCCTTGATTAGTCAGAAGAAAGTCGCGTGACTTCAATATTGAAGAAAGCTGGCCTATTAAACTATGGATGAGTCAAAGTATGACAGGTTATTATAATGTCATATACTGCTGTATAGTGACAAAGAAGACATTATGATATGACAAGATGTTGAAATGACTCCAGACTGATCAATATTAGTTCAAAAATTATAAATTTGGTTTCAAATTGTAGATCAAAATGTTTCCTACAATTTGAGACCAAATTGATAATTTTTGAACTAATATTGGCCGAGCTGGAGTCATTTCACCATTTTGTCAGAATGTCTTCTTTGTTTGGACAGACTATAGTAATTCAAGTTTGCATCATTATTCGAAAGTTGGATTTGAAAAATTGCAATTTTATAATTGTACCAAGTGACTTGTGAATAGCGTTTCATTCTAGTTTGTTTTTCTAGTAAATGCTGTTTCAAAGTACACAGATTTCTAGTTTCTCAAGCAAAAGATTCATATATTATTTATCAAAATTCAGGAAAGAAATAGTACAGGTTGACAGGTTCTGGCTAGTTTTTCTTGCCTGGTTATAATAATATTATGATTTGTGTAATGATATCAATGAATACATGAATAAAAATATAGAGTAACTAGATCTAATAAATCTAATCCTCTTATTGATTTTATTTACATCGAAATATTTCATAGTTTGAAGATAATTCGAAACACATACACGTTTTGACCGCTATCAAGTTCTGATGAGAGAAGTGATAGGTAATTAGAAAGTGATTCCTTATTCCTTGCCTATATAGTCTGTCCAAGCAAATAAGATCCTCTGGCAAGATGAGAAAATGACTCCAGCTCGGTCAATATTGGTTCAAAAATTATTGATTTGTATTCAAATTGTAGATCAGAATGTTTCCTACGATTGAGACCTCATCAATATTTTTTGAACCAATGTTGACCGAGCTGGAGTAATTTTCTCACCTTGCCAGAGGGTCTTCTTTGCTTGGACAGACTATATCTCATACTGTTCCACCTTTTCAATTCTTGGATTTAGTTCAAATAAGTCTAGAAACTAACAATGAAATTTTAATCTTGAATAGATGTTAGATTGTGAAAATTGTTGAGAAATTCAATGTTTTCAATTTTTCTTGTTCAATGTGTTTTAGGGCAAATCTTTCATGAATAATTTCATTTGAAATGAAAACTGAACATTAAGTAACACGAACGTATTATTGAGACAAATACTTCAAGGGTACCTACTTTGATTTTTCAATTTACATTTCAAATAGAGTTATTTATGTAACTTTAATATTGGAATTCGTAGAATCTTGTAAGGGCCAATAGCCTACTTTTATTGGCTTTATGGTCAATAAGTTATATCTAATAAAAACTAAGCTATAACTTCTATTTTTTTCAGTGTAACACCCTATTAACATGTGATTCGAATGATGAAATGCCAGCAATCATTACATACAAAACAATTATGCTTTTATTTGTAGCCATCAAATTGATGGGTCCTTGTATGAACTCTGCTCTGGAATGTTCTAGAATCTGTCTAATAATGTTCTAGAATGCTTTTTTATTGAACGGATCGTCTGGCATCCAAATATAGATCAATTCAAGGCAGACGTTTTTAATTATTGTGTTTATTACAGTCAATGTCCGCGTAACTGTTTAACAGCTCTTCGCATTCAGTTTATACAAAAAATTAATTCTTCATTTGTAAGAAGGAAGAATGCAATAGGCCTATAGTTGAAGGTTTAATTCCGTTATGATGATTTTTTCACTTATGTATTTTCAAGTTTTCTCCAAGTTTCATATTTAGATTAATTTATCAATAACTTATGTCATTTGTGTGATAAATCATAATATTTGATATTTCAATAATATGTATTGTGATTTTTCTAGCCTTACATCTGATGCTAATCTGTAATTTAAAAAAATGTTATTTTACTTGTCAAATCATGAAATTGAATCAAGTTGTATCCTGATAGAGGACTGAAAATCGACCTAAAAAACATTGTACAAAAACATCTTCCTCTATTATAAGTTGGAAATACTATGAAACAAACATGCATTTTATTATTAATACAACACTTATTAATCAATTTATTGTTTGATGAATTCGATCGTCTCAAGTATCTTCTAAAATGAAATTTAACCTAGCTCACGCGACTTTACAATAATTGATACAAGTTTTTGTAACACAGTCCAATATATAGATTATCCAACAAACAGTAATAAAAGTTTTAATTTGCCGGCTGTGTCAAAACGTAAAAATTATTATAATTGTAATTTCTCTTGTATTTCATATTTTTGGCGAATTAAATATTCTTATTCTTATATCTCGTGTGGTGTGTCTGGTTGTTCAGTGAAACGGTTGCTAGTGATGTTAAGTCACAAACACTATGAACTGATTTCGGATGGGTGACCAGATTGTGACCAAGGCGAGTGGAACCTACCCTAATGGTTAGCTCCCCACAAAAAAACCATATGCATATTTTTATTTGAATCTTATATCTTCTTCCAGCAAAGATGCATCTTTTGAAATTCCACTAGAATATGTAAAATTTTTCAAAATTTGGAACACAATCCTATATGCATGCCCAACATATTATTTATTTACAACAAATGTATTGTTTCACAAGTATTTTAAAACAATACATTTTTGTAACCACGTTTCTTTTCTTCAATTGTTTGTTTACGTTTTGTCGAATGTTTTGCAGGACCAGAATACGGAACATCGGAAGCCGCCTGTAAGGGAGTGCTCATCGAATCGGATCGACTCTGCGATCTACACGTGAAGGTCAGGGACAATCTCACCAATGACGTCATACAGAAAGTGAAGAACTGGCAAAAGGACACCTACCACAAGGTAAATTTAATGAAAATCAAATTTTTACAACCAATAATTGACTATTGTCAAGTGTGATATGTGTTGGGGTCAAATCCACTGTCAGATCGTACTGACAGTTCGATCATTCACAGCTGATCGTTCATCGATCGGCCTGCTGTTTTGGACTGCCGGTTTCCTCATTCAATGACAGTTTTTGACTGTCACAGTTCGAACTGACAGTTGATGTGGACCCTTAAGTGAAGAGATAATAGTTGGGAATGAAGTATATTATTACATCAACAAATATTAGAAATGATGTGGTTAACGTCACTTATGGAACTAATTTATAAAATGTTTACCCAAAAGCCTTGGAAATGCAAACTCATTATATTATTAGCATCATTCATTAATAGGGTCGATAATATTAATTGATACTGATGCCCGGTTTTTCCAAGCACACTCAAATTTGAGGGACCCTCAAGTTTACTACACTTTTCTACATTTCCTATACTTATCATAGAAAATGTCAGCTGTTCATCAAAATTTGAGGGTCCCTCAACTTTGAGTGTGCTTGGAAAAACCGGGCATTAATGTTGATTATTGATACCCAACCTTATGATATTATTATCATGTGTGATATTATTATCATATCTATTAATTATTGATAAACAACAGTATTATATTATACTGTGTGTTGATAATATTCTTGTTATAAAGGCGAAGTTGAGATTCACAGCTCCTCTCTTACACTTTAACTTACTATGAAACTAAATAAGGTGAGGTGGAATCTATCCTTTAGAGGTTAATGCCGGGTTTTCCCAAGCACACTCAAAGTTGAGGGACCCTCAAATTTTGATGAACAGCTGACATTTTCTATGATAAGTATAGGAAATGTAGTAAAGTGTAGTAAACTTGAGGGTCCCTCAAATTTAAGTGTGCTTGGAAAAACCGGGCGTTAGAGTGTACCCACCAATAGAAGTCATACAAATCTTTTAAATATTTATGAAAGATTTAGCTGGTAATTGAGAACCAATCAACCAAATGCAATTTTTCCCAAAAATTATTTTTAGCAATCGATTTATACGTTAAGTGTTCCTTTATTTGTCGAATAGTTTTCTTAAATTATTTATTAAATGTTGTTATAAATAATGAAAATCTCCCACAATATCTAGTATTGATATTGATTGATTCAAGAATATCTATGAGTACTTTCACAATTGGTTAACAAATTATCATCGAAGATGGCTGAAGGTATGCATACCAAATAGAGAAAGGATCTCATCACTTATTTATTATGGCAAAGCAGTCTGTATTATTCAATTTATTTTGTATGCATCAGCTATCGTCCCTGTCACGTATGCTTTCTTTCTTCTCTCTATTCTCTTTCTTTTCTCCATTTCTCTTTCTCCTTATCTTTCTTCCTTCACCTTTCTCATCTTCGTTCCTCTTTTTCCTTCTCTTTCTTTCACGCCTATCTCACCTTCATCTATCATCTCTTTCTCGTTTTCCTTAGTCTTTCTTACATTATTTAATCTTCTTCCTACTTGTTTATCCTCCTTTATCCTCTTTATTTCCATTCGTCCTTCCTTTTCTATTGTCGTGCGTCCTTGTGCGATTAAGGTGTTCATGTTTGCCAACTTGAAAAATTAGGTATTCAATACAGAACTGACAACTTGCAAGTGACAGCTGATATTGGTTTTCTAATGAAGGTTGACTGAAACTTTCGATTGGTTGCCGTTATTCTCCAACTGTAATGTCTTCAAAAATGTGAAGATGGATGTTCAGAAACTCTGGATTTTTTAAATGTATTTTGTTCCATGTAATAATGTACAATTTATTTGTAGAATCTAGATTGATGTTGTGGAACTCTATGATGAAATAAAACACAGTTTGAAACTATATATTCCACTTGTGTGATTATTTTTAATACTGTGACCAGTTTTGAGACCTAAGGCTGAGGCCGCACTGCCGGTGGGTTGAGCGTGGAGGGTGGAGGGTAGTTGGTAAATCTATAGAACATACACACCAACCACAGTAATACATCGTATGAATAGTATGTGTTCAGCCGCCATCTTGAAATTCTTAAATATGGACAACATAACCTCAAAAAACAGTATGACGTCATACCATTCATACGATGTATTACTGTGGATGGTGTGTATGTTCTATAGATTGACCAACTACCCTCCACCCTCCAGGCTCTACCCACCGGCAGTGCGGCCTCAGCCTTACTCCTCTCATTTTCAACTGTAGGTAGGCCTACTTAATTATTACCAAATGTAGACAATTTCGAACTGTGTTTTATTGTAAAATTTATTGTCAAATTTTTGTAATTTCTTCATGAGTGTAAACATGTAAGATGTAAAATGCTCTGGATTTTTTTGAAGCCAATTTCGATTGGAGTAATAATGTACAATAATTTATTCTAAAATTACGAAACGAACATTTCTCTTCCCATTTCTACCTTAATAATAATTTTTCCTTGGTATTAAAACAGAAAATTTACTTCAGTGAATATTTGAAGTGTATCAGATATCTTGAAATGTTTTTTTATTGAGGCCCAATTGCACAAAAATAGAAGTTGGGCTGAGGCCGCACTGCCGGTGGGAAGAGGGTGGAGGGTAGTTGGTAAATCTATAGAACATACACACAATCCACAGTAATACATCGTATGAATTGTATGACGTCATTCTGTTTTTTGAGGTTATGTTGTCCATATTTAAGAATTTCAAGATGGCGGCTGAACACATACTATTCATACAATGTATTACTGTGGTTGGTGTGTATGTTCTATAGATTTACCAACTACCCTCCACCCTCCAGGCTCGACCCACCGGCAGTGCGGCCTCAGCCCAAAAGTTGATAACTCACGTAAACTATTATTGTTAATGGAAGATTAACGGCTTCTATGCAACAGAGAGTGAAATTTTTGGCTAAAAGTAACTTATTTCTATTTGTACGATTACCCAAGGCTTTCTATCCATGTAATACTCCTCATACCATATCAAACTATTAAATAGCTACAATTTTGGTTGTGTAAGAACTTGTAGGCTATTTAAAAATCATAATCATAACTTAAAAATACATATCTTAACTGCTTACAACTTATCTTCATATCATAAATCACAGAACGCATTCATATTCATTTTCACTTTCATATTTCATACTTCATGGAGGATATTTTATAGTAAACTTATAACTGATAAGTTAACTTAGTAACTTATAAACTTAAACTTATTTGACTTTGATATCATTCATCCATCATTCACGTATGATATTGATTTCAACTCATGATTCCATGAATTCGAATAGGTTACTGCACGGATACTAGAATACTTTATTATTATAACCGTGGGTTACTGTAGGATAAATTTCATTGAAAAAATTATCTACAAAAATTCGAGATTATTTCACATTTGTTGATTGTTGAAAATTGCTGCTTTATTACCCCACAAGTATTTTATGAGCTATAAATTCAAATTTTACCACTTATAATGCTTCAAAGCAGTTATATTTGAAATTGAATTTGAAGTAAAATTGTTGTTTCTTTTTTATAGATTTTGAGAAACTTTGTCTTTGATCGGGTAAAAGTATAGTTTTAATAATTATTTCATTTGGCATTAAATCAAGCTTTTAGCATATTTTACACAGTAAGAAAAGCTTGAATATTTTCCTAAATAAACTAAAATATCTATGCAATTTGAAAAAAGTTGATTACTTAGCTGTATTTAGCGAATACTTACATTGAACTGTATTGTAGTTTCAGGTTTTTATTTTGTATCACCGAATTCATTATGATCACTTTTTTTGTTAGAATAAGCATCATTCTTTTCAAAACGTTTCTAGTAGTATTTTCATAAAATAATATCTCACTGCATATCATATTAGCTTAGCGCAATAGGCTTTTCACAAACATGAATAGATTTTAATGTAAAAATTTCAATTACATTGCATGCTGAATATTATACAATACTTACACTTTTAATACACAAAAAACATTGTTCATACTAATATATTGTTATTAATAATACATTTAGTAATGATAATCATCAGAAGTTGCTGAGAATTTCTTTGGTTGCATCACTTTGCAATTAAAATTATTGTAGTGTAACAAAAACATGGAAAAATTATGCAGTTATTTCATCAAATCTGAAGAAAGTTATTAGTATAAGCATGACAGTAATTGTTTTCTGTAGAAAAATAGATTTTATTTTCAATCATTTTTCGAGTAAGTTACTGAGTAGCTGAATGATTATTACATTTCTTTAGCTCACAAATCACTTGATTTATCAATTATTTTAATTGAATTCTAGTATTTGTAATGTACTCCATGAAAGAACTTTGTAAGATTAACTGATTCCTAATTTTGCTATCACTCTCAAAATTGAATTACTACCACAGTATTCTATACAAACAAAATTGATTCACTCATCAATTTGCAAGCTCAAGAGTGCCATCTCTCTTGGATATTCTTTCACGAAATTACATTTTTTATGATATGCTCCAACTCCACAGTTTCATGTAAATCCATTGCTCATCTCTATTATCATATCATTTCGCATTATCATATCACAAGTTGATTCTCAATTTTTGCACCTGAAAATTTTAGAAATTAATCACTAAAAATCATTGGAAGATTGTCGACAATTTTAACAATGCCTATTTCTTGCATTTCTTTTCACACTATTTCTGAATTCTCAAATAAGTCGTTCATTGTTATAGTCTGTACAAGTAAAGAAGACCCTCTGGCAAGATGGGAAAATTACTCTAGCTCGGTCAATATTGCTTCAAAAATTATCAATTTGATCTCAAATTGTAGGAAACAATTCGATCTACTGAGAAGACCGCATTTATATTTCGTGAACAAATATTGACCGAGCTTGGAACATTTTCTCATCTTGACAGAGGGTGTTCTTTGCTTGGACAGACTATACAAATAAGAATATCATTTTTCAAATTATTACAATAAATATATTGTTTACAATCAAGTATGGAACCAATTAAACGGACATGCATCGTTCCTTCCAAAGAGGCCGTGAAAATATTAAAAATCAGAAGTTACACTTGGAAATGCATAGTTCTCAGCGGAACCTTCTTCATATTTAAAAATTAATTTTCGTTTCGTTTTCTTTTTCCAGTCAATGATCCAGATCAAGGAAAGGAAGGAGATGGAAGATACATTTAAAAAGGCGCAAAAACCCTGGGCGAAACTACTACAGAAAGTGAACAAAGCTAAGAGCGACTACCACGCAGCTTGCAAAACGGAAAAATCGGCTTCAAATCAAGAGAGAAACGCCACTGGAGATAGTTCTTTGTCTATGGATCAGGTTAGTTTTTTGTTGTTCTACTTGTTTTTATAAGTCTATAAGTTCATTATTATACAGTATAAGTATAAGCTTATTCTTACTTTGATCATTATTGTTATTAATCATTCATTCACGAAATTAAGAAGCACTAAAAGGATGGAATAGTTATTTGTGCATCTAGGGACTAATGTTTAACTTTTCCTCCCTGAGGGGAACTGTTGGTGCCCGAGGCATAGCCGTGGGCGACAATTTCCCGAGGGAGAAAACGTAATTTAGTCCCGAGATGCACACAACACTTTTCCTCCATCTACACCAATACTATAAGAATGTCATAAATAAGTGTAATCTACCATACTGTCGTAGAGATGACATAACCTCACAATAGAAATGCCGCAGCTATTTCCTGTACCTAAACATGTCGAAAAAGCGCTATTTCTTTTTACTGTCCGTAAGAGATGATCAGCTGTTTTGATCAATGTTTCATATGCTGCATTGATGGATGACGTCACCCAGGTTATTCTTATGGGTTTGCTTTACTCCCTAGCGAAAAATGATCAACCTTTTCTTCCTAGAGAGAAAATGTGAAGTTTTAGCATTCGATTCCGGGGAGTAAAATGCGACCTTACATAGTAGGTGTAGGAAAACACAATTGTATTACTCCATAGTTTCTTCAAATTTCTCAACATTTTTCGAATATTACTCCTCAATCTTCTTCAAAGTTTTCAGTATTTAATATTTTTCGATTCTCCTTATAGAGAAGTTGAACACATATTGAATGTAACAAATCCTTGTTTCGATTAGAATTGTTCACATCAAACCATTTGGCTAGATTCAGCATTGAACTGGGTGAGACCAATGCACACAAAACAAAACGTTTTGTTTGAGTCGGTTTGGTATACACTATGCCGTTCCGCTATCAAAACAAAAATTGAATGTTTTTCATTTATTCTATGTTTACACTTTTATGTTTTCCACTTATGATGATGTCCTGAGTATTGAAACTTGAGTATGGTATTTGAAATAAACTTTGTGGATCTGACAACCTTTGTTTTCACTTACCTAAAATATTCTATGTTTAAAAACAATTTCACTTACCTCAAATATTCTATATTTGTTCGATTTTCACTGTAGATTAAGGTCATGAAGTCCTTTGCTGTGATGAAAAATTCGTATAGGTTGCTTTTATAAATTTGGCAAAATAACATTGCTGGGGAAATACATTTTCTCTCATTTCTTCATTTATCTTTCTTTATTTCTTCATTTACTCCCCCTTTTCAAATTGTCTCAATTTGAATGGCTATCGATTTATGTTGGGAAGAAACTGCAAAATTGGTTGAAGGTAATCCGGAGTATAATATTCTCTGAATGTATACGATTTATTATATAAGTTTATTCTTACTTTGAAAAAACATCGATCACGTCCACTGTATCTTGAAAATTCAGAATTGCTGATTTGTTTTAACTTGAATACTTTCTTTTCTTTTGTATAATCTCTACTCTTTTCTCCTTTCTTCTTTCAGAGGGCTGCCCTGGTGAGATAAGTTTTAGAATTTTTCAATTAAAATGCCTTATTAACTCATGATTCACCTGCCATTAATCTCATTTTGTATTGTTTTTACCAATTTTTTAGAATTCTCAACACCCTTTTTGTGTAATTTTCCAAAATTTACAGTTTGTCGTGTCAGTAACGTTGTATAGTCTATCCAAGCAAAGAAGACATTCTGGCAAGATGGTAAAATGACTCTAGCTCAGTCATTATTGGTTAAAAAATTATTAATCTGGTCTCAAACTGTAGGGAACATTCAGATCTACAATTTTATAATTTTTTTAGCCAATATCGACTGAGCTGAAGTCATTTTGTCATCTTGCAAGAATGTCTTCTTCGCTTGGACAGACTATACCTGTTGAGCGTTTTTGTCCCTGTTTAAAAAATTATACCTTGGCTTTTTTGTTGTTGAAAATTTCGACTCTCGAGTTGGTTTTTTGAAATTCCACAATCACTGGTTGATGATTTGTTGTGACAATCCTACCCAACAGTCATAGCTGAACACAGCTTTTGCATTGTAATGGACTAATAGTTCATCCCCTTTATAATAATAAAATAAATAAAAGCACATACTTGTCAAGCTTCCATATTTTGCTAATCTCCAATTTGAATTCTACCTTCAATTTGAATTTGAACCCTTCGATTGTCAGTAAACTACTAATTCACAGTATGTCAATACTGTGAGATTAATTTATTAAATATTTACTGTTATGAAACCCCCCAAAAGTTTTGTTCTGTTTTTGTCTGCATAACGCTTTAATCCACCTCTATGTATATATTTATGATAAATAAATAAATGTAATAATCTATAATAATAAATTATTATACCTCTAATAAATTCATCCTAGAATAATCTGCTTACCAGTAAACTTTTAATAAAATATTTAAGAAATAATTAGATAGAATTCAGTGTTCATTAATTTGGTGCCATGAAAATCCATGTAGAAAAAAGAAGTGTGATATCTTCCTCGAAGTGATAAGCTGTTAACCTTAAGTTCCCTAGGTTACCTCTTAGGCTGAGGCCGCACTGCCGGTGGGTAGAGCCTGGACGACGTTGAATGATGCCTGAATGACGTCATTCTGTTTATTGAGGTTATGTTGTCCATATTTAAGAATTTCAAGATGGCGGCTGAACACATACCATTCTTACGATGTATTACTGTGGATGGTGTGTATGTTCTATAGATTTACCAACTACCCTCCACCCTCCAGGCTCTACCCACCGGCAGTGCGGCCTCAGCCTTAGGCCTAGGCCCTTCATAGGATGTTGAGCCTTTGAGACAGATTACCTCTAAACATTTATGATTACTTATAAAATGATAATATTTTAGTTAAAGTTGTAAATTTACTTACTAATTCTCATTGTGTACCTACCTTAATTAGAGATGTTCAAGTTGTATATTGACTCACTAATTCTCATTGAGTACTTTAATTAGAGATGTTGAAAATAAAACACAGTTTCAAGTTGTCTATTCTACATGGAGTACCACATCAATCTAGATTCTACAAATAAGGTCAAGATGTAAATCGTGTTACAGTAAAACAGTATTCAGTATCGATAGAACATAATAGTGGTTACAATGAAACATATTATTCTATTCTATTCATATTTCCATATTTGGACCAACTTTGCCTTTGTAGTTAGATGATTAGTTATTAGTTATTTTGTTCTTCTAAAAATTGCAGGGAGAGTGCCATTCCTAAGCTATAGCTTAGTTATTTTGTAGTAATTTGATTAGATATTTTGGTTAAATGAAAAGACAAGATGTTCTCAAACCACAGATTTACTTGAAATCCAGATACCGGATTAGCTTACTACACCATTTTCAATCTCCAGTAAACGCTAGTTTACCAGTAAACTACAGTTTACATGTGAACTACAGTTCACCAGTAACTCCAGTTAATCAGTAAACTCAGTTTAGTAAACTTCAGTTAACCAGTAACTTCAGTTTTAACTCCAGTTAACCAGTAAACTCCAGTTTATCATTATACAGTACTGGTGTAGTAACCAAAACCGGAATCTCGACTTTTAATAAATCTGTGGTTTGACAACATCTTGTCTTCTCATTTAATATGGATTAACTACCACAATATCATATTCAATACTAGTCAACAAATTTTCAAGTATATCTGACGCCTGAAAGTTTTCAATTTTTCGTCTTTTTGAAAGTATTCAACTATTTAACCAATTCTCAAGTATATCTAATGCCTGAAAGTTTTCAATTTTCTGTCATTTTGAAAGTTTTCACCTACCACAATATCACCTTCAAAACTACTCAACACATTCCCAAGTATATCTGACCCCTAGAAGTTTTCAATTTTTCGTCATTTTGAAAGTATTCAACTATTTAACAAACTTTCAAGTAGATCTGGCCCCTAAAAGTTTTCAATTTTTCGTCATTTTGAAAATATTCAACTACTCAACAAACTCTCAAGTATAGCTAATGCCTGAAAGTTTCCAATTTTCTGTCATTTTGTAAGTTTTCAACAAATTTTCTGTTTGCCTCAGGTGAAAAAAATGCAGGACCGTGTACAGAAAACGAAAGAAGACGTTCAACGCGCCAAAGAGAAATACGAGCTGGCTCTGCAAGAACTCAACAGCTACAACCCGAAATACATGGAAGACATGACGGTCGTATTCAACAAGTGCCAAGAAATGGAAACGCAGAGGTTGTTGTTCTTCAAAGAAGTGCTCTTCAGTATACACAAGTGTCTAAATATCTCGCAAGATCCACTGTGAGTAGTACTGGTTCTAACTCGAGAAAATCAAGATTTGAATTTGATAATGTTGAGTTATGAATGAATTTTGAGAATTCATTTTTGGATTAGATTTTCGTTTTCAATAATAATAATAATAATAATAATAATAATAATAATAATAATAGTAATAATATTCGTGTAACCTGGCTGGCTCAGGTCTGGTGTCAGAGTTTTCAGGTCGCTCCTGATCAATTTCAGGGCCTCTGACATGACTTAACGACTGTTTTTAGGCAGCCGGGACCGACGGCTTAACGTGTCCATCCGAAACATGGGAAAGTGGCCTGAGAAAAATTCCTGGTCTGACCTGGGTTTTCAATAAAAATTATGATTTAATACATAAAAGTCACGATTCTAATATATATAGTCTAACCAAGCAAAGAAGAAATTTTGGTTGAAATTTGGCTGTTTTTGTTTTTGCATAGGTTTATAAAAAATAATTATATTCATTTCGCCAATCTTTGTTTACTTGGTCGATTGTTGTGTATTACATAGCATACTACGAAGAAGGATGTGTGGCTCATAAAATTAACCAAATGTGGACATAGTCTAGTCGAGCAAAGAAGACATTCTGACAAGATGGAAAGATGACTCCAGCTGGGTTAATATTGTTTCAAAAATTATAAATTTGGTCTCAAGTTGTAGATCAGAATGTTTCCTTCAAATTTATCATTTTTGAACCAGTATTGACTTAGCTGGAGTCGTCCCCTGTGGGTTGACTTACATAATTGGACTTGGAAATGAAAGTCAGATGTGTAGGCTTTGCAGTCAGTTTGATTGAAGAGACTGCCAAGCATATCATAATGAATTGCGAGAGCTCTGTTTGGTTGTAAGCAACCAGGTGATGAATGGGATGCTAGTATAGGGGGAAAAATCATGGATCTTGTAAAGGACACAAACACACAAGTATTGGTTTGCCCAACTAACTTACTTGGGACACACAATAAGCTTCGGTTGACGTGTGAGGATCTTCCAATCCTTGAATCCGTCCCTTTTGAAACATCACATAGCATAAAGTCAACCAACCCTCTCATATCGAAGTCTATCATTCCATTGTTTGATTTATTTCGGGATTTTTTGTGAAATTCTTGATATTTTTCTTGAGGCTTTTTTTTATTTTTAAAATGCTTGATATTTTGTTTCAGGCTTCCACAAATCTACGAAGAATTCTACCATACAGTGAACAACGCCGATCACGAAAAAGATCTAAAATGGTGGTCAAACAACCATGGAGTAAATATGGCCATGAATTGGCCACAATTCGAGGTATTCTATCTTTTTATCATCTATAGTTGCCTTCTCCAATTGTTTGCTACTTATCATTCATGTTATTAGAGTTCAGTAGTTTGTAACATTACTTGCTAGTCTTTTGTGACAAAACTTTAATTTTCTGCGCAAGTTATGACGAGTTTTCACTTATTTTTTCAAGCTATGATGGATGATTCAATTATTGATATCGTTTATTTATTGGTTATAATCCTAGAAACTGGAACTAGATTCTACAGTATTGATGATATTGAGACCAAAAAATAAAACGACTTCCAAACTATCCATTTTCACTCTTGTTCACCCTTTATGCTCTTCTATGCAAAGTCTATGCTAGACTCTTCTGTGCAACTCCTTATGTCACCTAATATAATTATATAAGATGGAATGATCTAGTTTTTGAATATGCATATTTGCATTTGTATACTTTATTCACATATTATCCCATTGGCAAGTGAAAACAAGGAATAAATTATACTCTATCTTCTACTAGCCGGCAGGCTCGCTTCGCTGCCTTCTCCTAGCCAGGGGCTCCGCCCCTGGACCCCGACAGTATCAGCAGTATCAGTGAGTCAAACAGGCTCGCTTCGCTCGCCTGCATAACCTTTGTCAGTGTAAGCTGAGACAAACAGGCTCGCTTCGCTCGCCTGGAATTTCCGTTCAGAAGGGAATCAAAACTCATTGAACACAGCACTTCTAGACCTAATCTGGACCTGTTCACCCGAACATTCTTCTCGAAAAATCCAAGAAAAACTCTGAAAAATAGTAAAACGCTAATATTGAGTTACGCTTGGGAACTATATCGGACATAGTTTGAAACTTGATTCAATATCTTCCAAATTAGTTTATCTATAATCTCGCTGAACCATTGAATTTACAGTAAGGATTGGTCGTATCAAGGCGAAAGATATGCAACCCGCAATACATCTACAATTTTGAAAAACCTGATTACTGGCATAATCTTGGAACGGAATTCAAAAATATCTTAACACAACATTTCTAGACCTTATCTGAACATACCTACCAAATATCAACATTTTCTACCGATTGGTTCTCGAAAAAATTGAGAAGACGCCGAAAAACTATAGAAAAACTCAAATATTTGGCGTATCCATGAAAATTTCCTAAAATCCGTTCTTAGCGCGCGTCTAAACGTCCAACTGAACATGCCTGCCAAATTTGAACGCATTCGATTCAGTGGATTTTTAGTTCTGGTGATGAATGAATGAATGAATGAATGAATGAATCAGTCAGTCAGTGCCATTTCGCTTTTATAGATATAGATTATCAAAACTTATGCTGATGGAGTGCTATGGCGATTTGTAACTTACAGCTAAAGGAACATGTTTATTTAATCCCTTCGTTATGATGTCAGAAGTTCATCCATTCCTAATAGATTCAATCAAGAAAGACAAACATTTATTTTTAGCATTTTGAATTGTTAGCATGCTTTATTAAACAGTGTGTGCTAAATTGCTTGCTGTGTTGTTTTTCTCATTTATATTGTTTAACAGTTCGCTTTAATATGTTTTTGTGTGCTTCAATATTCAATTTTAATTTCAAGTCTTGAGTCCATTCTCAAATAATAGTATACTCGAGTAAATTGTTAGGAGTTGATAAATTTCACATTCAAGTCAAGTGAGTTGAGTTTTCTCCATAAGTATTCTGAAACCACGAAATTCCTTGCAAAATTTCTGCTATCCATTTCCAAAATCCTAATTACTAGTTCATTTTTATTTTTTTATCGTGAAATACTTTTATTTCAGCTATGCTGATTAATCTAGATTGATAATGTTTTAAAAATAGGAGCTAACAAGTAAAAGAAATGAGTAAATCCTAATTTTTGAATAAAAATAAATTGAGTAAACCTCGATTTCTGAATGTATAATTCTTTGCCATCCTTTTGAATTTCAATAGATCTAACAGAACTTGGCAAACACATGATGAGTATCTGCAAACATCATGTGTTTGCCAAGTTTTGTTCATTCTAGTACAATCTATAAGTACGGAAAAGAATCGGACATCCTCAAATCGTCGTCTGTGCAACAGTGCGAGCCAATGATAAGTGTTTGTCTTGTCAGCTGATTCATTCGCCAGTTTTGTTGTTGACAATTACAAGGGTCTCAGTCAAAAACTTAAAGTGGATGGGGAAACCGACAGTCCAAAATTGCTGTAAACCGGCAGGCCGATCGTTGACCGATTAGTCAGTACGATCGACTGCGGGTGTGGACCATAAGGGTCCGGTCTCACTGTTCAATCGTTCTCAGTCCATTGAATAATTTCAATTTTAATAATAATTATTAATTAGAATCTCCATATATTGATCGAAATGCAGGTTACAGCTGTTAAATAAATAATAAATGAATGAATATTGTTAATAGACAAAGGACTACTTCAACTTTTTATAGTCCTTTGTCTATTTATATAACAATATATGGTGATTCTAATTAATTATTATCCAGCAGTTGGTGTACTGCAGTATCTCATAATATAATTCTTCCAAAAATCCAATATAATTGAGGTTACAGCTGGTGTAGACTGCCGGTTTCCGTATCCACTAATAATTATCGACTATTATTGGCTGCTTCTACCTGGGCCCCAATTCTCGAATTTCACTATTTCGCATTTGGTATTTAAAGAAGCGCCCTATGTAACTATAGTAGATAATTTTTTCCAATTTCCACTCTTTTCTGTCTTGTTTTGTTGCGTTTTTGTTGTGTTTGCTACCATTTATTTGATGTGCATGCATGATTGCCTGTATTCAGGACTACACAGAAGAGTTTCGCGACATAGCCAAGGGCAAATCCAAGGACTCGATCCCGGCTGGCAGCATCACCCTCATCAATCAACGGCCTGTTGGCGAGGACTTGCATGTAAATAAGTTGTTTTTCATTTTTTGTTTCGAGCATGATACAGATTTTTCTAGTAGATCTTATTCTTTTTAACGTGCGATGAAAGTTGATGGATATAAAAATGTTTTAGTAGATTTTATTAATTTCCAAGTGTAAATTATGTTGAAGAACAATGTTAGATAAGTATTCCCGAAACCCGAAAATCAAGACTGCCAGTTGCCGAACAGCAAATATATGTCCCATAAGATCAATGTAATTTTTTATGACCCTGTTGTTGCCAATAGCGCTGTTATTTATGGAAATATATTCATGTTCTACATTTCTTTGGAAAGGCAATTTAATTCTCTAGGAACTGTCTTCTGAACTTTTCACTTTTTTGATTGTACAATTATTTCAATAATGAAATGATACTTTATTTTCAATTAATGATACTTTTATTTCTGAAATAATATAATCAAACTTTTAGCAGCTAGAGATTTGAATTCTCTTCGCAATGGCATGTAAAACATGAATTTCTGTCTATCTGCGGTATCTGCTCAAAGAGATTGATTATAATTACATTGTTCTTATGAGACATGATTCTGAGCTTCGGCAATTGACTGACTCACTGCTACTGCACACTCTCAAGTAGATTGATTTGAATGAAGTTATTTTGATGAAGTAGGTATCAAATATTATTAATATAAAGAAGTAAATTCATGATAATAAATCAAAGATTTATGATGAAGTGTTTATTAAATATAAGGAGTAGGTATAAAATATTATCCATTCTATGTTTCAAATTTATCATTATCTCCAAACATAAAAGTAATATTTGTAAATATTAAAAGTTTCAACGTGTGATATGTATTCTTGCCTTATCACTATTATAGTTGAAAAGTGTTGACTATTTCAAGATCCAGTTATAAAAATAGGAAATAGGGCTGGATCTTTGTGATATTCCATTTGGAATAATTTTTTACTGCCTATAGTGGAGCCCCATGGGAACAAGCAGAATTGACAATTTTATACCATTTTACAAAAAAACTTTGTCCTGTTTCATGGTACTGTACTTTATATGTTGCTCTGGTATTGGTTTGGATAGTATTAAAATTTGCTTACAATTGTAACACCCAATAATAGCCTAAGTATCGATTTAATAAATCAGAACTTCCTCCGGGTATTTTCATGTTTATTTAAATAATCTTTATAATTTGGCTTGATCCTTGTAGCTTATATTATCCTACATTTCTAAAAGATGTTTTAGAATAAATGTTGAGCCCTCTACAAGTTTTTCTGCCTACGAATTACACTTGAGCGGTTGTATTATGGGCTTAAGTTAAGCGGTTCAGGGAGAAGCTTTAGCGTAAATGCTTTTGTGGTCAGGAGCTTAATGTAGCTGCAAACTCGATTTCATTATGAACTCATCATTCAATTTTTCAAAAGCTGCCCAGCATTTTCAAAATTAAGGTCAACTCTTCTAGTTTCAAGTCTCTTTTTGTCCAAGCTTCAAGGCAAGTTAGACAATATTAGTCTGGTAGAGCAAAGAAGACATTCTGGCAAGCTTGGTAAATGTCTCCAGCTCGGTAAATATTTGTTCATAAATTAGAAGTTTGTTCACAAATTGTAGGAAACATAATCTTCAATTTGAAAACAAATTTATAATTTTTGTCCCAACATTGACCGAAGTGGAGTCATTTGTAGGAAAGATTCTGATGAATGTCCATGAAGTGATGGTGTACTAAAATTTTAAGTTCAGTATATCCAAGCAAAGAAGACTTTCTGGCAAGATGGGAAATCCCGGAAATGACTTCAGCTATGTCAATATTGGTTTTAAAATTAATAAATTTGGGTTAAAATTGTAGGAAACATTCTGCTCTACAATTTAAGTCTCGAATTGTAGAGGAGAATGTTTTCTACAATTTTAGACCAAATTTATAATTCTTGAACCTATATTGACCGAGCTTGAGTCATTTTCCCATCTTGCCAGAATGTCTTCTTTGCTTGGACAGACTATAATCAGGTTATTAAGTATTATAATTTATGACTTATATCTAGCATAAATTGACAAGTTAATTGAGTAATTTTTAATTTCCATTTTTTTCCAAAGGAATTTCCTCCGACCAATAACAAGACTGCATCGAAGAAGCCAATGGCGTCGCAGATAGGGAATGCGCGCGTAATCTCGACGAATGGTGTGGATGGAGCCGAAACACAAAAACAGACGAATTCTGTCAACAACAAATCATCGCCCGAAAACGGACCCAATGGACCGTCGGCCACAATCACGTGAGTTTTAGTTGATAAAATTTAGTTTTGGACTTTAATTTCTACCAGATTATAGGTTAATAAAGTACTTCCAATTGATAACATGTTACTATACACTCTCTTATTTACACAGTCTAATTTATACAGTCTCTAAAGTTTTCGTTATTTTTTCGTGATATATGTTGTTACAAGACTATCAAACTCTATTGAATCCAAGATTCAATTTATTCACAGCCAACAATACAGTAGTACATCAAGGCAGAGTCTTGCCGGCCTCGGTGGCGCAGTGGGCTAGGGCGTCACAACCTTCAGTCCGCTAGCACTGCCGCAGGTCTGGGTTCGAATCCCAGTAGCATGGCTGTTTTTCACCTCTTCAATCACCTTCGCACTCATGATCCATTACCCACGCACAAGCTAAAATGCTCATGTGGGCATCATCCGCAATAAAAAAAAAAAAAAAAGAGTCAGAAAAGGTATCCGTAACTTTATACAACACTACATTTATATAAAAAGACAGAAAATTAGAAATGAGAAATTAAAACATAGTAGAAATTAAATCCAGCTTCTACAAGTTCAAGCCTTTTCATTCAATATATTTCGGTAGTTTAATGGGTTTTTTTAATTCAATATGTATTAGAACACAAAAAGACCAAAAAAAGCATTAAAAGAGACATATTAAACAAAGAAAACAGGCTTCATGGTTGGTGTGCTTACTTTTCATAGATTATTCATATATTTCTAGTGTTGGCTGAAGTCTGTTGAAGCAAAAAAGACCCTCTGGCAAGATGGGAAATGACTCCAACTCATTCAATATTGTTGAAAAAATTATTGATCTGGTCTCAACTGTAGGAAACATTTTGATCTACAATTTGAGACCAAATCAATAGTTTTTGAACCAATATTTATTTATTAAAGATTGAAATACAGTAGGATTGAAACACAGACAAAGTCCAAAACGTCTCTTCTTCCCAATTTTGGTTAAAATATTCAAAATAGAGGTTATGTCCACACTTTAAACTTGAATTATACACAAATTTCAACTTCTGAAGGTAAAAAAAAAACTATGAAACCGTAATTTAGAATTTGGAAGGTTGTATATTGACCGAGCTGGAGTCATTTTCTCACCTTGCCAGAGGGTCTTCTTTGTTTGGACAGACTTTAATACATGCATGGAATGAAACAGTTTATAGCAGGTGTCAACAATTAAGGCGGTTGGCGAATGTGTGTTATTCTCAGGTTATCTAATGTATCAACATAATTTGTTATTTTTAGGAATGGTAGCAGTCCGCGAGGCGAGGTGAACCCGTTTGAGGAGGAGGAGTGGGACGAGGAGGGCAATGACCCACTGGTGGACAACGGGGAGCCCGGGGTGCCGGTCAGGGCGCTCTACGACTACGAGGGTGCCGAATCGGATGAGCTCAGCTTCAAACAAGGTCAGTTCAAGGTCAACTTATCTTAAATAGTCTGTTCAATCTTAGAATTCTTTCTGGCAGATGGGAAAATGACTCCAGCTTGGTCCACACTCGTTCAATTATAAATTTTGTTATTGACACCAGCTAGGCCTTTACCAACAAGAATATAATCTGTCCAAGCAAAGAAGACATTCTGTCAAGATGGAAAAATGACTCCAGCTCGATCAATATATTGCTTCAAATATTATAAGTTTGGTCTTTAATTGTAGGAAACATTTTGATCTACAATTTGAGACCGAATTTATAATTTTGTAACATATATTGACTGAGCTGGAGTCATTTTCCCCATCTTGTCAGATGTCTGTCTTCTCAGCTTGGACATATACTATACCTTGGTCACGACAAACCATAACCAATAAACTAAGTAGTAGTATCGACACATCATAGCATTGCCAATACTTTCTATTTAAAATATAAATGTTTAAACTTATATTAAACGTGTATAAACTTATATTAATATAAGTTTAAATATAAATGTGCCTTTTTGAAATGATTTTTATTGCAAAAACCATCATTGTAAACATGATTATTGGAAACATTGGCAATACATATCTTTGTGTATGTGTCTGCAATCAAATTCTATGTTTGTTATACAACTTTCCGAGTTAATCAAATGTATGCATTACTTATTTAGGCTCTTTTGTTGTAGGTGAAGAATTCGAGAAGCTCGAAGACGAAGACGAACAAGGATGGTGCAAAGGTAGAAAAGGAGGGCGAGTGGGTCTCTACCCGGCCAACTACGTTGAACCGGTTGCTTGAGACCAGTTGACCGCCGTTAGTTAAACAGCCGTTAACTCAATTATTCTCCTCAACACATAGAAAGAAACAGAATTCATCTATACAGAGATCGATAGTGTATTGTATACATAGATATATAGTGATACGAAAACAGCGAACTGGGATCACTAGATCGGTGATTGGTGCGTAAAATTAGAAAAAATTGAAAAAATCAGCGGACATTTTGCGATTTTAGACCAACACCAGCTCAATAATACATTTATTTAGTCTGTCCAAGCAAAGAAGACATTCTGGCAAGATGGGAATCTGACTCCAGAACAGTCAATATTGGTTGAAAAATTGTAGATTTGGTCTCAAATTGTAGGAAACATTCGGATCTACGATTTGGGACCAAATTTATAAGTTTTAAACCGATATTGACTGAGCTAAAGTTAGTTTCCCATCCTGCAAGAATGTCTTCATTGCTTGGACGGACTACCAAACTTTTTATACCAAACGCCAACAAAACTGATGGTTGATGAGTATAGTCTGTCCAAGCAAAGAAGACCCTCTGGCAAGATGAGAAATGACTCCAGCTCGGTCAATATTGGTTCAAGAAATATAGATTTGGTTTGAAATTGTAGATCAGAATGTTCCCTTCGATTGAGACCAAATCAATAATTTTCGAACCAATATTGACCGAGCTGGAGTCATTCTCTCATCTTGCCAGAGGGTCTTCTTTGCTTGGACAAACATCTGTTCTTCTAACTCAGCTCACTCAGGAGATTCTGAAAGCTGTCTACGAGCGCTATCCAGGTTCCCTGAGGTAGCACTTGTTTCGATGTGCTCTCGCCGACCGCTCAAAGACGTTCCTGACAGAGCTGAGATTTGTTAACAGTAGTTTTCCAACCCCTTGTTTCGTTGGCGTCTGTTATACTATATACTGTAATTAATATTGTTTGTAAATTGGTTATTAAGTATTTAAATAATATAAGCGAGGTTGTAATAATTTTAGGTCTATGAAAAAGGCTTAGAGAAAATTTATGTTGGTGTATTATGAGACATTAGAACAATAAATATTATTGTTGAGGGAAGAAAAAATACACAAAATTTTATCTTCGTAAACAAACAAAACATGAAAACAGTTCTTCCTTTGTTGAAATATTTATTATATTAATTTGCATCACATTTGTTATTTTATTGTGTGGTTGTCGATTTGTTTTGGAAGGAAAATAAAAATAAAACTGAGTTTGATTTTTCCTGGGGGAAGTTGTTTTTCTTGTTTATTTTATTTCTTGTTGATAGAATTATTATTCTGTTTATTCATATACAAATAATCGATTTTGGATTACAATATTGTACTTATATGGAATTGTACATGTTAAAGTGTGTATTTTATTATTTGATTTATTGAAGAGGAATCTAACATTGATATATTTTCTTTTCATTCCCTACATTTATGTTGAATAGTGTACCATATGCATTGTATTGTGCTGTGTAATTTTGAATTAATGTGGCTACTATGAAATAGGAACTGCGTTTGTGCTATAGATCTGTCCAAGCAAAGAAGACATTCTGTCAAGATGGGAAAATGACTCCTGCTCGGTCAATATTGGCTCATCAATCATCAATTTGGTCTTAAATTGTAGAATAATTTCTGATCTACAGTTTGAGACCAAATTTATAATTTTTGAACCAATATTGACCGAGGTAGGGTCATTTCCCCATCTTGCCAGAATGTCTTCTTTGCTTGGACAGAATGTAGCAATCTAAATAAATTGAAATTGCTGTATGGAGTCAACCACACGAGTCAAGTCGACTTGAGAAGATCCTCTGGCGAGATGGGAAAATGACTCCAGCTTGGTCAATATTTGTTCAAGAAATATTGATTTGGTCTCAAATTGTAGATCGGAATGTTCCCTACGTTTGAGACTAAATCAATAATTTTCGAACCAATATTGACCGAGCTAGAGTCATTTTCCCATCTTGCCAGAGGGTCTTCTTTGCTTGGACAGACTATACTTGATCAACTCGGCTTGACTCGTGTGGACGACCCCTAATTGTATCTAAGTTAGTATCTAGTGCCAAAAAGTAAACAATATTCAACAATCTGTGTATTATATTTGAAACAGAATTTATTTATTTATATTGAATAATTGGAATTGAAACTGAACAAAGTAATGTAGTTTTTAATTGATGAATACTGCGGCATTTTCAATTTATTACTAACCGTTAGGAAGCATATTATTTTTGTGAAAGCTTAAAGTTTAAATTTGTAGTATTAATGAAATTAAAATGATACGAAACTGTATTGAAATCAAATAATGTCATATTATGAAACGATAAGGTTTTCTTATTGTAATTATTATTATTTATCAATTACAGCTTTATTTTTGTTTTTGTTATTGTTTTTATTCAAGACACTTGAACTGTTCATTATTTTTCCTCAATGTATTATCAATCTTATATCTTAATGCTTAATGAATTATTATTGTCAATATTCTGGTAATCAAATTTCAAATTTAATACATTTTGAGATTATAATGTGGAATTATATCGAATCTGGTTGTACCATACATTCTCCTATTAAAGTGACTTTTCACAATGTTATTCAACAATGTTTATTGTTATCATTCTTCTTATTACTTTGTAGCATCTACTTGGAAAACCATCTTGTAGAATAGTCTGGGTTTCATGTAAATTAACATTCAATTCAGACACTTATCAGATTAATAAATTGAGGTGATATTGCACGCATCATAATCCAAATCTATTTGAGTGAATGCATCATACTAAGGGAAAAGTACCAGTTATGTCCACCGTACTGGAAGTGGCAAATTGAATGATTTTTTTAAAACACGGATTTGATGTCTTCAAATGTGTTCTAAACCTGCTTTAGGCTTAGTTCATTTATGCTATTTAGCAGCTGTAGTAAGAGGAATCGAAGTTGGAGCTCGCAGAGCATCGTGAGAGATTTCTATGAGAAATTCATTATTACTGTTTCATGTGACCACGTGGATTCAGTAATGCCAGTTTTATATGATGCCAATTGGCGAGACATTTGTCAGAAGACTGCTTCTTGTGCGCTCCAACAGCTGATGTTGTCAATTACAGTTTTCATTCAGCCAAACCTAGATAATGGTTTTAAAATTGAAAGATACAAGATACAATAGATACGCGTACTTTACATCAGCTGTAGGTTACAGAAGACAATTCGCATTGTATGAACCACCTTAAGGCTTAGGCCGCACTGCCGGTGGGTAGAGCCTGGAGGGTGGAGGGTAGTTGGTAAATCTATAGAACATACACACCATCCACAGTAATACATCGTATGAATGGTATGACGTTATTCTGTTTTTTGAGGTTATGTTGTCCATATTTGAGAATTTCAAGATGGCAGCTGAACACATACCATTCATACGATGTATTACTGTGGTTGGTGTGTATGTTCTATAGATTTACCAACTTTTCCAAGCTCTTACCCACCGGCAGTGCGACCAGCCTAGAGCAAGAAATAATGGATAATAAAAATTATTGGTAAAGATAAGAGTGATATCATAGCCTTAATAATATGATAGTATACCTTTATTTTAAGGTGCTATCCGAAATGAGACAAACTCTATCCTGAAGATTTCCCCACATCAACCCCTTTGCTCATCACCATAGGTGGAGAATGAACTATCCTCTCTTAAAAGTCAGTTGTTGCCAGGAGGCAGACCCGAATGTTTCCGCCCAGAACCCCAGACCCGTGAAGCCACTGCTTGGTCTTGGCGAGCAAAGAAAACATTCCTTCAAAATGTCCGATTGAAGCGAGTACAACTACGCATATGTGCAGATCCGAAAATTTTAGTGTTAAATCACTTCTGCAAACATATCGCTGGTGAGATGTGATGAGAGAGATGGTAAGAGAGGGACTATTTTCATTTCGATTACTGCCATTGAACAGCCAATGTCTTCTTGCTCGACAAGACTATAGCAGTCCAAAGACAGATCCGTGTTCAAGTTTCTTCCTGGAATGTCTTCTTTGCTTGGACAGACCAACTCATTCAGAATAATTCTTTGCCTGAATCACCGTGAGAAACTAATCCTGTATAATACAACGAAAAGAAGGTGGACACCCAAGCATCTAGATACTACAGTACTTACCTAGATAACAAGATAAGCTAGGTATGTAAGTTATAGTAGCTAACAGGTAACTTAATCTATGAGTCTAGGGTCTCTTTCTTACTTGTTTAGGCCTACAGTTGGGTTTCTTATTTTTATGAAGCTTTCTTTGGAGCTTAAGATATTTGAATAGGTACCGGTACCTTTCACGTACCTACCTACCATTATTTCATAAATAGAAATGCAAAAATCCAGTTTAAAAATATAATTCCAATAAGCTGAAATTGTAATTTCTAAATGATTAATAATAGCTGAGAATTCTCAAAAATACCTAGCTTCTACATCAGAGTTGATAATAATAATGAGAAAAGCTCACCTTCCCTAAGGTGTTATCATTGTAACAGGTAAGTTACAATGTTACCGGTACCTAAAAATATGATTGAAATCTACTTTAGTTAGTTATAGAATTTGTGATTGAGAAGGAGAAAATAATATGATCAAGAACCGTTAAAACTTAAAATCCAAATAATTCTTATTCTGAATTTCACATTAATGGCATTATTGTCTTAAAGAATTGCAAATGAGTTAATAAAGTTTAATTTATTATTGTTTATGATACGGTATTAAATTTTACTATAACTTATAAGTATATCGGTATACCGAACTCAAATGAATGCACATTCCGTCATAGTCTTGAATCATATTTCAATTAATAATCTTAATTGGGTCTGTATTTGATTGAATAAAACATTTATCAACTATAATTAAGGGTATTTGTTAAATTGTCGAATCCCTCCCAATAATTATTATTGCTGCTTGCTGCATCTGAATAACGCATTTTTCCATTTCTGCCTCCGGAGATTTACCACTTTTAAATTTGGCGGCTAAATACTACCAACATTATAAAATAAAAACATCTATCTTGATTTTTTATATTTATCATTAACTTCAGAGGTTTAATTGTTGAGATATGTTATCCCGGATAGATATCTACTTATTGAGCTTAAAATACTGATAATTAACTTTTTTATTTTGATAACCACAGCCTTTTTTTTAACATCGGTAATGCGCGCGCATTCACACTGTGTCTGTGTGCCTCCGACGCACTGACCGTCAACGGCGTGGTTTTGCGTGATTTCTTGATTTATTTACATTACCAAAAGATCTTTAAATCGTGATTTTCTGCTCAAGGTAATTATGCTTAAACATATTTTCTATATTCTTGATCATATTACAGTTTCAAAGCGAAAAATCAACATTTCTTCTGTGAATTAGCCTACAAGTGTTGGACTAACAACTTACAAGGTGGTTTTTTCATTGTATCATTATAGCAATCTTTCAAGTTACTATTATTATTTTGTTGTTATTGATTACTTCAAGTAATTTTCCTTTCAATTTTATTCTTGAATTTTGCTTTGTACATTTGAAAACACTTCTTTACTATCTCAAAAGACTTGTGCATCCTCAACCTCAAAGTTTTTCTCATAAATATCGCATCACACGCAACTCTGTTACATGAGCCAAGGAAATTAGAACAATTCTGTTATTTTAACCTTGACCTCAGTATGATTTTTTAAAAATATTGATGAGTAGTGTCTGGAAAGTGGATGGGCAGATGAGGCATGTAAATAGGAGTAGGCTATGCTTCCGATACCCGGTTTTTCCAAGCACACTCAAACTTTAGGGACCCTCAAGTTTACATTTTCTATACTTAGCATAGGAAATGCAAGCTGTTCAATCAAAATTTCAGGGTCCCTCAAGTTTGAGTGTGCTTGCAAAAACCCGGCATAAGCGTGCTTCGGACTTCAACTCCTGACAAACCACTTCCAGTTGAATGAAAACAAGACCCAGCATAGTAGGTATTATTTATCATCATCTGCAGCCTGTTTCAGAGCCTTCCCGGTGATCAATACCCTGTTAAGCCATGTTCAGTATGTGGGGAGACTGATGGTAGTATAAGCATTTAAAAGGCATACCAATAATGTTCTGAGTCGGGCTTCAGACAATAAACAAACTTAAGTTTTAACCAAAATACTGTCCAGAATTTGTTTCTGCTGCTAAAGCTGAGGGGACATGTGACTGAAGCCTATTTATACGTACCTATTCACGATCACATGAGACGGAATAATTAAACCTTTTACGTGTAGTGTGTTCGATTAAAGGTAGGTTTCATCCCTTCATGCAAAACGGTCCGACTGTTGGCCACAGCTCTTGTTGTTTAAGCTCAAGTACAAGACAAGAGGTGAGCTTGGCTATACAGCAGTTCGACTTCGGCCGACCTTTTTGCATAAAAGAAACTCTAATTAAACACGCAGAAATATGTAAAAAGTTTGTTTATTTCGGTCCCACGTTATCATGAATAGGGTGTAGTCATGCGCGATGTGTCAACCGCTCTTTCTCTGTATAACGTTTCCTATGGCCTGCTTATGTAGGGCCATTCAGCCAAGTTTCTGGACTTACTAAAAACTACATACTGTAAAACTACAAAAACGGGCTGTCGGGATCATCACTAGAAGCAAATAGCGTGAGCCCCATTTTGGCAGATTTTGGCCACTTCCGATTTCGTCTCCGAATGATGAAAGTCTTTTTTAAGTTGTACTTAATATAAGATTCAACAAATTCTTTATCTTCTTAAACTTTTTGACGTACATCAAGAACAACCAGCAGAATCTGTTGACTTCGACTGAGGTGCATCAATATAATATCAGACATCGAGAGCTGATTGACATGTCCAGGGAAGGTCTCCAGAGATCACAGGAGTGCTTCAGGAGTTCAGCACTGCGATACTTCAACAGGCTGCCTGCAGGAGTTGAACAGTTGGATCCAAGAGGAAGAGCTGTGTCCGATCACTAGAAGCAAATGCTTTTTACAGTGATATGGAATATAATACATATATATGATTGCTTCTGATTAATCTGAAATGTCATCTTGCTAAACATGCCTTTCGTAAGTTTTATGTGTAGCCTACTTATGTAAAGCTTGAAAAACTAAAAACTTGTACTTATGTATTTGACACCATCGATCAAGTATTCCCTGTAAAGGATTCAGTATTACATTAGGTATAAAGTTTTTATACTACTATCAATCTTATACTTATACTTGAGGTTTATGTCTTATCACAAAACTTGACTGAAGTATATATTACTAAAGCTATGATCTTGATTATGATGCAATGGTGTTTTGGTATTTTCCCTATATCCAAGGTAAATGTAGAAATTTTAAATAATAATCACAGTACCCTTTTCAATTAGGCCTATTTTATTAATGCATTATTAAGGGTACTGTGATTATTATTTAAAATAAAAAAACAGTGATAAACGTAGCCCTGAGATAAAGTAAAAATATTACTGTAGAAACTATTCAATTTTAAGCATAGAAATGATCTTTTTCAGCATGACTGATGAAATAAATGGAGGAGGAGGTGGTGGTGGAGGAGGAGGAGAAAGAAGAGGAGACGAAGGAGTAGGAGAAGAAAGAAGAGGAGAAGGAGGGGACCAAGGAGAGAGATATGGAATGCCATCCAATGAAGGTAACTCATCTTATACGAAATGTAAATCTATAATTTTCCAGGTCTTTACTTAATTCTTGTTATTTTGTGAGATACGTTGTCTCTTACATGAATTTTCATTAGCTGCAGATTATCTAGGTTACAAATTGAAACACTTGATTTCGTTTAAGTTATTAACTTGAAACGTACGGTACCTACTTCATTAACTTTAAGCTTAATTAAGTTAAATTCATTAACTTGAAAATCACTTCTTGGATTGTTCATTTTTTGATAATTCATTAATAGTTACTTGGATATAATTCAAGCTATCAACTTGAAACCTACCTGCTTCATTAACTTGAATTGTTAAAATTTATTAACTTTTAATGAATTTCTCTTTTTTTCTAGCGGTGAAGCCCATTATTCATCAATTGTTGCTGAAACGACTCAGCAGTGATGGGATCAAGGTGAGTCCTACTACTGTATTTTCTTAATAATAATATAGTCTGTCCAAGTAAAGAAGACTTTCTGGCAAGATGGGGAAATGACTCCAGATCGGTCAATATTGGTTCAAAAATTATAATTAGGTCTTGAATTGTAGATCAGAATGTTTCCTACAATTTGAGACCAAATTTCCAATTTTTTAACCAATATTGACCGACCTAGAGTAATTTTTCAATCTTGCCATGGAATGTCTTATTCCCTTGGACATACTATAACAATGGTAATTGCCCTGCCCTGAGTGAGAAACTCATTCATCTATCCTTTAATTTACATTCAATAATTTCACTTTCCCTTTCAAATTTGATCAAACCTAATTCAAACAAGGATCCAATAAGCTGGTTTCATGCTGGTTATTGGATTGCTTTCTGTATAGAGTCTATCCAAGCAGAGAATTTGGTTCTAGTTTAAAATTAGGTTATGGTATTTAAATCTACTTTGAAATTTTTTGTTTAGTTGAGATTCATTTTTTTATATTTTGATTTTATTTTTATTACTTTGTATTCAAATTTTTCTTTATCGTTCAATTTCTCTTGAAAAATTGCTCATTTCAAGGCATATTATGTATCAAGGAGACACATAAGGGGAAACCTGTTAGTCTCTATTTCCTCTCCATTCATGTAAATAAATAAATAAATAAATTCTTGTACTCTCAGTAATTGAACATTGTGAATACAGTACATTTATACATGGTTTTATAAATGGAAAATAAAAAAATCAAGAAACTTCAAAAGAAGACATTCTAGCAAGATGGGAAAATGACTCCAGCTCGGTCAATATTGGTTCAAAAATTATGAATTTGGTCTGAAGTTGTAGATCAGAATGCTTCTTACAATTTGAACCAATATTGAACGAGCTGTAGTCAATTCTCTATCTTGCCAGAATTTCTTCTTTTCTTGGACAGACTATGTCAGACGCCACAAAGTCAGGCAGTTTCGTCTGCTCCTTGTGAGCTCCAACAGCTCATTCAATTGGAGTTGTCATTCAGCTATGCCTAGATTATGCTTTCTCAAATCAAAAGAGACAATAGATGCTTTACATCAGCTGTTAGTGGGTTACATCACTTACATTACAAGAGACGGACGAAACCGCCTAACTTTTTGGCGTTAGCTACTCAACTTTGATAAAAAAAACCCCATTAATATTGGAACTTGAGATTAAACGGTGATTTTCGGCAGATCTAAGTTATTTTACTTTTAAGGGCCGGTTTCTCCAAATACGTTTAACTGAAATTTTAGTTTAAACTATCAGCTGTCAGTGTATGGTCACTTTTATTAACTTGTGTTTCAATTGAGCCAGCTGATGGTTTAATCCAAAATTCAGATTAACTTTTTTGGAGAAAACCGGCCCTAATGCCGGGTTTTTCCAAGCACACTCAAAGTTGAGGGACCCTCAAATTTTGATGAACAGCTGACATTTTCTATGATAAGTATAGGAAATTTAATAAAGTGTAGTAAACTTGAGGGTCCCTCAAATTTGAGCGTGCTTGGAAAAACCGGGCATAAGTATCTTATCTCGTTTTCATGAATTTTATTAATTTTTCAGGATGTTCTAGAAGATTTCTTGGATTCTTGTGGCGGTGATAGTGCAAAAATGATTATCAATTTTTTAAAAATATATCTGGCAACAATCCCAGAAGACGCATTGAGGGACATACTGATCGTTGCAGACGTTTCTGACACATTGGGCTTCAATGTTGAAGTAATGCTGGAAAATTTGAAGGTAAGAACACTCTTTCATTTAATCAATCAATCAATTGATTACTAAGTACATCAGAGGATTCCTCTATTATAAAGAACATTAATTAGTTAATTTACTTATTTAGTTATATTACAATTTTCTAGTGCTACAATAGGCATGTTCAATTGCCTTGAATTGAACATAATTGTCAAAAAACAAAGTTGAGCATAAACGCCTGAATTAGAGAAAATATAACTTATATATTAAAGCATTAACTACCAAATAGTGTTTGTAACTTACGGTAAATACACACTATAAAACAAAGTGCTTATAATTATATTTGTTGAAATATTGAATATAGTTGAAATATTAAAATTAATCTTCAAACTTGAAGCTAAATAATTGATAAATAAAATGAAAAAATCAAATACCCTTTTTAAAAAACTTGAAAAGTATTATTCTTCACATAATTTTTCAAGTAATTTGTGAAAAATAATACTTATAAAGTTTTTTTAAAAAAGGTATTTGATTTTTTCATTTTATTTATCAATTATTTGAGATATTAAATACAGTTGGAATAATTTTATTCCATAAAATTCGATGATTGGCTGAGAATTTAGTAGAAAATTCTCCCACATCCTAGGAGAAAATTTAAATCTGATGAATGTTTGTTATTTGTTTGTGCTGCTGTTAAATGTTCTAAAAGTTTGGAGAAAGGTAAGCTTCTATTCAAATGCATTATTTTCTTTCAATTTCAAGTGGATTAAATTTAGAGAGCATAGGCTACTTACTTCATATTGATGAAAATTAAAATATTTGCATTCATCCTAAAATAATTTCATGTGTTCAATAACAAGACAAGTTATTGTCAAACCACAGATTTATCAAAAATCGAGTTGCTACACCATTATTATATCTCTTACCATTATATATATTATATTATCTTGTCAATACATACATAAATACTTAACAGCCAATGAAGGGCTTAGGCTCTTATAATTTATCTCTGATAGAAAATATTATCTTAGGGCAATCCACTAAGGGTCCTCATCTACCGTTTTTTTCGGACTTCAACAGTCATGAACTGTAAGTGGATGGGGAAACTGACAGTCCAAAACAGCTGTTAACCAGCAGTCCGATCGTTGAGCGATCAAACTGTCAATGGATGGAGACCCAACTGTTCGGTCTTTCACATTCCACAGTCCAACAATCGCCAGCTGGTTTACAGCTGTTTTGAACTGCCACTTTCCTCGTCCACTTACAGTTCTTGACTGTCACAGTCCAAACTGATCGTAAAGGGGAGCCCTAATAAATATTGTATGAAAATATTACATATTGTATAAGTTTTATTATATATAAGTTTTATATATATAAATATTATATATAACTCTTTGGTAAAGAGTTACTGTTAACAAAAGATTGATGATAATTCATAAAGATTCATAATTCACTGTTAATAACTGTTGTTCTAAGCTGTAAGGTAAGTAAGTTACGCTGTGTGTAAGTTGTTCTACAACTTATTCTATTTAATTTTGTAAATAGTTTTTTTATTGCCATTAAATTCATTGATTTTTTGAAATTTGTCTCAATTTTCCCATTCAAAATTTGTCAAATTTTATTAATTTGTGAAATTTTCCAAACAGGATCTACAAAGAATGTATCGAGAAGAAGAAAATGCACCAAAGAAACTCAAAAAGTACTTGAATAATTTCAAAATGTTGCTGAGAGAAATGTTGAAGTGTGAAGCTTTTAATACGATTTTGAAAGATAATCAAGAAGTATTTTCCGCACTAAATACTATGATTAGACTCATGTGCGCTTCTGCATATGTTAGAGTGAAAAGTTTTGGACTTGTGTCTAGTAAGTACATCCATCATAAATCATTTCACAACAATCCATTTCCTCTTTACGTCAAATTATGATCTTTGATCTTATGATCTTTACGTCTTATTGAGACTAATAAAGATGCTCTATTCTATCAATTCTAAAGTTTATTTTGGTACAGGACCTTGGCTTTGGATTTAAAGTTTGACCTGTGTGGCCTGTAACCATGGTCCTGTACGGTACTGAAATAAACGTACAATAATAATAAATAATTATAAAATATAAATATAATAATAAATAATTATTTTGTTTTTTATTGTAACTTATATCTATATTGCTTTGTTAATAATTTTGTTACAATTTTACGTGTTTTAGATTGTACATAGTACTAGTTTTAAAGAAAACTATTGATAATATACTTGATGTTACAGTTTTGGAAATGTTTGGTTGGATTTTGAAGAATGAGACACAGCAACCTGAAAATGATGGTAAGTCACACAAAACCTAATTAAATAATAAACTTGACTTTTTCTGTATATAACTTTCTGTTGATAATTCATACCATCAGGTTTGAGGTGCTTTCCTAATGTTTTTCTGTATAAATCTTAGTTAACTAGTCTGCCATAGGTAAAATTGTTTAGTCTGTAAATTCCTTGGTCATATGACAAAACCACTTAAGTCCAAAACTGCAGTTTTGAGAAAATGGAGCCCAAAGTTTTCTAGTATGTTCAAACACTATTTTTAATAATATTTTTGATCCTATCACAATGAAACTTACAAAGTAGGTTCAAAATGGGAAGCGGTTTGTCCCAGTGGTAGAGAGCGTCTAATCGGTGAGATTAGATAAGCGACGTGCCTCTACCACCACTGTAGTAACGGTGACCGGTTCCTCTGAATTCAATTCATGAGCCTCAAAAATCGCTTCCCGGTGGTTCGGAACCCACCTAAAGCAGTAGGTCCATTCATCTCTCATCATCATCCTTCTCATTACCCACGCACAGGCCCAAGAGCCCATGTGGGCATCACCCTCAAAAAAAAAAATACACTTATTCATGATTCTATCGTTTCAAAGTTATGTGAAAATGTAAAATCACTGATTTAGTTATGACTTGAGTTGTTTGGACCATGTAAAAACATGACATAAGTGGAGTCATTTTACCCGAATGAAATGAAAGACTTGAGTTATTTTACACATGCTCAAAACAATAGAAAGTTAAGTGGTTTTACCAAACCATAGATTCCCATAATTCATCTGCAATACCTGACTTAAGATGTTATAACAGTCTTAATAAAGGAAGTAGGACTTAGTTGTTTTACCAAAATGTAGATCTTAAAATTCTACACCCGGATGTGTAATTATCTCATTTCCTCAAAAAGTGGACTTAAGTGCTTGTGTCAAATGACCAAGGAATTGGTATATTGGAAACTTTACTTGTAAATTTGAAACTTGTCTATTGCTTCTTCTACATTTCTCTCGAATTATAATTTGGAAAACATGGAAGTAATATCTATTTGAATGCCTTTTTGAATATTTTTTCTATTTATGCCTTATTCAATAATTTCAAATTGAAATGCCTTATTATGCTAAGTAGAATGTTGTAATGTCGACATCAATTTCATTGGTAATGGAGTATAATAGAAATGGTAAATGAATAATTTGTTTTAACATTTGAGCATGTTAGAATTTCTTGTAATAATCGAACTGGTTCCAAAAATTAAGGCGCTTTCGTCTGTTCCTTGTGCGTTCCAAATGTTGGCTAGTAATTAGCCAGTAATTGGTCTAGCCGCTGATTGGATTATATTATTAGAAATTCTTTTATCTATAATTTGATTGATAGATCCATTTTGAATAATATGTCTGATGATACAAGACTTTAGGTTTTGAGCTTTGTTTATGAATTTCATTCATTCCTACATAAATGTCAAATGACATAAAAATATCAAATAACAAAAATATTAAATGACATAATTGTTGACTGAAACTCTGACAACACTGACCAATGTGTACTATCTCCATCCAAGTCTAGTAGAGAGCGTCTAATCGGTGAGATTAGATAAGTGACGTGCCTCTACCACCACCGTTGTAATGGTGACCGGTTCCTCTGAATTCAATTTATGAGCCTCAAAAATCGCTTCCCGGTGGTTCGGAACCCACCTAAAGCAGTAGGTCCATTCATCCCTCATCATCATCCTTCCCATTACCCACGCACAGGCCCAAAAGCCCATGTGGGCATCACCCTCACAAAAAAAAAGTCTGACCACTACTTTTCTGTGGTCTAACTAATAAACTGTGGTTCAAACTACCCTTTCACATTATTGATTCAAAAGAAGTTTGAACTGTGGATCTACAGTAAAACCTTGCTAAAACCAAGGTTTCGGTGCAAACTACCCTTTCACATTTGATTCAAAAGAAGTTTGAACTGTGGATCTACAGTAAAACCTTGCTAAAACCAAGGTTTCGGTGCAAACTACCCTTTCACATTTGATTCAAAAGAAGTTTGAACTGTGGATCTACAGTAAAACCTTGCTAAAACCAAGGTTTCGGTGCAAACTACCCTTTCACATTTGATGCAAAAGAAGTTTGAACTGTGGATCTACAGTAAAACCTTTCTAAAACCAAGTTACAGTGCAAACTACCATTTCACATTTGATTCAAAAGAAGTTTGAACCGTTGATGTATATTAAAACCTTGCTAAAACCACGGTTAGTAGATTTAGATTAACTGCCTCCAAATAACTTACCTCAGTTTAAACCAAGTCTTGTTAGATTTGGAAATTTGACTGAGTCACTGATGATATTATAGAAACGTTCCGTAATGAAATGAAATCAAATTTTATGTCAATTCTACACGTTATTTGTTGTTCAGGACCATGGTTTCGTGACCAACTATTGGAGTTGTCAGTCAGTTTGAATATGTTGCCTGTGTGGCCACAGGTATGAAACTGGCAACCAGCTGGTAGGCCTAGGCCCTTCATAGGGCTGTTGCGCCATTGACAAACAAACCTGTGTGGCCACAAAACCATGGTTCTGTACCACAAATAAAGTGTAGAATTGACAAAATCTGTGTGATTTGATTTCATATTTGAACTTATAATATTTCTAACTGAGATTGAACATAAAAATCATAACGAACCGGTCTCCTCACATTCACATTTCCATATTCAATTTAGCTGATTCATATTTTCTTTTTATTAATATAATCCTGCATGGAGACAGTAATTATAGCATTATGTATTTCATTTTAATATTTTATTATATCTAGATCCAGATGCTATGGAGGTAGATGGTACATTTAGTAATTGTTTGGCAACTAATAAAGAACGAATTTTGGATTGTATCTCAGAAGCTATAATGTAAGTAGTGTATTTTGTTTCTGTGTATTTATAATTTCGTAATGTATTTACTAGTCTTTGGTGTAGGTTTGCATTATTTCAAACTTGATTTAATAATTTGTTAATGTTAACTAATATTTGCTTGAATCTATTGAAGGTTGCAGAATAGTGTATCATTCTTGATTTGAGTGAATTCTATATATAAAAATCTTTTATAAATTTGGGGAAACGCCCATTTATAGTCTGTTCAAGCAAAGGAGACATTCTGACAAGATGCATTGGTAAAATGTGAAACCCGGTACTGTATGCTTTCATAATGAAAATTTTTTGTGAAATTTGACAACATCTTAGTATTCTTATTACTGACAAGATGTCTCAAACTGTAGACAATATTCTGCTCTAAATACCAATTATAAAATTTTTGAACCAATATTGACTTGAGTTGAAGTCATTTTCGCATTCTGTCAAATCTTCTTGCTTGGACAGACTATCAATGTGAGAAATGCATTTTTAGGTGCTGTAATGAATGCTAATTAAGTTCGATATGCCTGGATTTATTCACTTTTTCACTCAACACTCTTATTTATAACACTTAACAATGGTTTTATCTTCCTTATCACCACTTTTCGTATGTGTTAACAATAGTAATAAATTGATATTTATTCAGATAATGGGTACCGGCTATACAGGGTGTTTCAGATTCAGATTCAATCACTTTATTCATGTAGATTACATAATACAATAATTCGAATCCTATGCTATAAGAATAAAAATAAATGAAAGTTACACTAATTACATTATGGTTTGCATAAGTTGGCTAATTATAAACTATGAAATCTTGCAAAATTGCAAGAGACAGATGTAGGATTCAATAAGCTAACGGTAATATAAATTTGTGCTGTATCTACATAAAATGGCGGAGTTTAGACATATAAATGTCCATTCTTGGAGAGGGATGTTCAAAGACATCTCTCCCATTAACACTCAACCATGAGGAATGTGCAATAACACTTTCAGGAGGAATGTGCAATACTTCTCAGGCTGATTCCTTACACAAGTAGGCAAAAAAGTTCCATGGGACAAACCCCCAAAAACGCTTTGTTACCGAGATAATAATGGCGGAAAACTGAGATTTTTCAAACAATATTAATTTTTCTAATATTTTAGAGGCTTCACTCAGGCTCTAGAATAATCAATTCCTATGTAAAATTAGCTGAGAAATTCAATGGAACCAGTTTGAAGGATGTAACTTCAACGGTAATCGAGATAATGGGAAACATAAGCTAAAGAACGCCATTTTTCAACAATAAGGGCTATAACTCGATAAGGAATAATAAATTTGTATTTTTTATTAATGGAAGTTGAAGAGAGTCGGATTCTAAATAAATAGTTGAATGGCGGCGATTGTGTAAATCTTACCCAAATCTCGTAAATAACGATCAAAAATTGCAAAATCGCTACCAAACACAAATTTTTCACTTGTGCTATGTTTTGTCTATTTTTATTAATAATTTAATTATGATGGATGAAATAGTTGTTAATAATGTAATTGAAATTTTTTAAACCTACAGGCGTGATACAAACTCCACCAATAGACTTGCAGTACTAAATAGCATTCGGGCGAATTACCTGAATAATTTGGATATTGTGAAGCATGCCGGTATCCTTAAAGGTCTGGCTTTTTGCATTATGGACACTTCGTATGCTGTTCAGCTCACTTGCGTTAAGGTAAGTGTTTTCTGAGGGTGATGCCCAAATAAACTGTAGGCTTGTGTATGATCATTGGATAGTAATGTGTGATAGAAAAAATTGATTTAAAAATGTAAAGGAAACAGTTGAAAAATCGTTTGAAAATTTAAGGACCAGTTATAGTCTGTCCAAGCAAAGAAGACCCTCTGGATAGATGGGAGAATGACTTAAAAGCTCGGTAAATATTGGTTCAAAAATTATCAATTCGATCTCTAATTGTAGGAAACTATTCGATCCACTGTTAAGACCACATTTATAATATTCCTGAACAAATATTGACCAAGCTGGAGTAATTTTCCCATCTTGCCAGAGGGTCTTCTTTGCTTGGACAGACATTCAAATTAATAGTTTAGTTTCAATGAATACAATATTTAGCATGTCAAATTCTTTATTCTTTATTTTTTCTTTACAATTGCGACTTTGTTTCCAAGTATTTTAAGCAAAGGATGAATGAGTGATGATGATGAAGTTTTAAGATGTAGGTTATATGTCTATCCACAATGTCCACTTTCACTTGATATTATAATTTCTATTTCAAAAATATTTTACCACAAACAATTTTGAATTTCGATAGGCTAAAAGTCCACTTTCCAAATATAAATATGTTGTTTATCCTGTATGTTATAAAATAATATTTGTATGGCTTTCAATGGTGGGGAGACCCTTATGGGTAGTTCCACCTCGCCAATGTGTACTTGGTCAAATACTGGTCACCCAAAAGAAATCCACAGTGTATATGCTGTAATTTGGGAAGCGGTTTGTCCCAGTGGTAGAGAGCGTCTAATCGGTGAGATTAGATAAGCGACGTGCCTCTACCACCACTGTTGTAACGGTGACCGGCTCCTCTGAATTCAATTCATGAGCCTCAAAAATCGCTTCCCGGTGGTTCGGAACCCACCTAAAGCAGTAGGTCCATTCATCTCTCATCATCATCCTTCCCATTACCCACGCACAGGCCCAAGAGCCCATGTGGGCATCACCCTAAAAAAAAAAATAAAAATAAATAAATAAAAATTTTGTACTGTATGTTGTGTTCTGATAATGATTGATGTTGATTATTGTTATTGTTGATGTTGATTGCAACAATTTTTTTTAGTTTTTATTGGAGCTGTTTGAAAATTTCGATGACCCGGAACTACTCGATTGGTTCTGCAATGAATGCCGTATATCACCTAATTGTAAGGTGTCCCCCGTGATTAATGTGGTTAATAATGTGAAACCGACTGCTACTGCTGAAATGGGTCTAACCTGTTTGAAGATTTTGCTTCTTTTGAGTAAAAAGTGAGTTATATTTTTATTGTGTATTGTATTTTTGTCGGATATGTTCGTGTATTGATCACTGGCGGCTCGTGCCGTGGGAAAAGGGAAACGTTGTACTGTAAATAAGATACGATCACTCCACCTGACGAGTCGCCAGTGGTGTTGATTGACTTTTAAGTATTCAGTATTCAAGTATTTAAGATTAAGTATTTATTTTTTAAATATTGACTTTCAAGTATTTAAGATTGAATATAACATATTACACAAATACTACCTTTAATTGAAGGCCTAATAAAATGGCAACATTACACCGTAGGTATAGTCTGTCCAAGCAAAGAAGACCCTCTGGCAAGATGAGAAAATGACTCCAGCTTAGTCAGTATTGGTTCAAAAATTATTGATTTGGTCTCAATCGTAGAAAACATTTTAATCTACAATTTGAGACCTAATCTATATTGTTTGAACCAATATTGACCGAGCTGGAGTAATTTCCTCATGTTGCCAGAGGGTCTTCTTTGCTTGAAAAAACTATAGCTATATGGAGCATCCTTTTCTATAATAACCTTGAGGTTTATTTACCTTTCCACTTATAACACTTGACAATGATTCATATCAAGTTAAAATTCCGTATGTGATAACAATAATAAAATATTTAAATATATTATTTCATGTTGCCCATTATGAGGCAGTCAGGCCTATGGAGCAGCATCTCTCTAATAACCTTGACTGTTAATTATTTTCCAGGTTCTCAAGGCTCATTTTCGTATCATCGGTGTGGAATTTATTCCTAAGTGTCAGCCATATAAATGATAGAAGATGTATTCAGTATTTTGGTCAATTGGTGCATTCCGTACTGTGTCACCCGTTGGGAACCCAACAAATTACTACCTATGATCAGTTCAAAATATATATTGAAGGCTTTTTCAAAATCCATCAGCTTTTCAAAGTGAGTACATTTGAGAATTAATTTTATTATGAGCATTCTATTTTTTTGACATAGTACTATGTAATCAATATCTTATCAAGCTAGATTTGCTTTGTGAAGTTTTTTGCATTTTTATTGAATGAGAGACTAGATAAATTTTCTGGGAAGATGTTTACATATTATTTTCACCCTAGTTTTCAACTCCGGCTGAAACAATGTAACTCGTTTGTAAACATAATAAAACCAGCACTATCTACATAATTTACTATTATCTCCTAGAAGTTTTCATTTAGATCTGTTTAGTGTTTAATAAACTTTTTGTATGTGCGGTACAATAATATATATATAAAAGTTGAAAAACATTCAATAAAAAAGTTTCCAGTAAGTATAGCAGGTCTAATAAATTAAAAAAAAAGTTTTCATCAGTTATAGAGGAAAAATTAATTTGTCAACAAATTATAAACTTCCATATTTTCAAGATAATATTCAATGATTTAAACTGTATTATTTTTCATGATCAATTATAGATATAGATAGGATAGATAAGATTATATTGTGGTAGTTATCCATAATAAGAATATGAAGTAGAATAATAACTTGAATGAGAAGACGACTAAGAAGACTTGATATTGTCAAATCACAGATTTGATTATAAATCGGAATATTGGTTGTTTGTTGCAACATTTTCAACCCCCGGTATTACAATCTCAAGAGTTCACTAGACATTAATAATGTTGTCAACAACTTGAACCGGTATCTCGATTTTCAATTAATCCTTGGTTTGACAATATCTTGTCCTCTTATTCCAATATGGATAACTACCACAATATCACCTTCACAACTGCACAGAAGTGTATTTATTAGGAAACAGTATAGTCTGTCCAAGCAAAGAAGACATTTTGGCAAAATGGGAAAATTACTCCAGCTCGGTCAATGTTGTTCAAAAATTACGAATTTGGTCTCAAATTGTATATCAGAATGTTTCCTACAATTTGAGATCAAATAAATAATTTTTGAACCAATATTGGCCGAGCTGGAGTCATTTTCCCACCTTGCCAGAGGATCTTCTTTGCTTGAACAGACTTACAGCATTAAAAAAAGCGTGTTGGAGTTGGGTGTTGATATTTTTAAGCTGTGATTAGTTACAAAATTTGTGTATGAAAAAAATATTATTTTCTTCCAGAAACTTCCAAATTGCCTGATCATCAATCCATGGATGGGAATCCCCGAGAGCCCCCTGTTCAATTTCGAATACTTCGTCAAGTATTTATTGGAAAATGAATTAAATGATGATGCAAGATGCACTATGTTGAAAGTTTTGCTTGTAATTTTCACCTCAGTCCAATTGAAGAATCAACCCAGTCTGGACGGAGTAACAAAAGTGGTGAGTTATTCTTTATCTTTCTAAAGTAAAAAGAGTTTTTATTTCTAGTGAACTATTCATCTTCATTGATTCACGTAATAAGGACTGATAATCCTTGATGATGTGTTACAACCGAAATCGGTTTATTGATGTGTCAATTAATTTGTTCCGGAGACAGCTTGTATTACTTTTGCTCAAAACTATAATTCAGTACTTTTTGAGTAGTTGTGAATGTGATATTGTGGTAGTTATACATATTAAATGAAAAGACAAGACGTCTTTAGACAAAGACAAAACGTCTTAGACGCCAAAGACAAAACTCCAGAGTTTACCAGAGATTGATAATGGTGTAACAACCGAAACAGGTATCTCGATTTTTTTAAATAAATCAGTGGTTTGACAACGTCTTGCCTTTTCATTTAATATAATTCAGTACTTTTACTCCAAAGACAATAAAGTTGAAATTTACACTTAGAGCTTCTTCAAATCAATAAATAAAAATCAGTTACCCTTTTAAAAACTTTGAAAATATTATTATATCACAGACATGTTTCGAGGCATAAACTCTTTCCGATGTGAATGAAATACTAAACTCTCATTGAAAATGAGCGTATGCCTCGAAACATATCTGTGATTTAATGATATTTTCAGAGTTTTTAAAAAGGGTACTTGGTTTTTATTTTATTTATCAATGAAGTTGTTTTGAAAATATTTCTAAATGAGAAGTATTAAATTGCAGTTGTAGTATTTTGAAGATAAAAGTATTTTCGATATTAATTTTGTTGAAGGTTTTCAGACATTAATATAACTTAATTTATTTATTCGTCTTCTTCAATTTGACGATCGGTGGGTTAAAAACAAAAATAATTGGAAGAATTATTAGATATTGTAGTTTACCAACTGCTGGAACTATTTATGTCGATAGCTCAACAGCTATTGAAGGGCTTTGGTCTACCAGATGGTTGCCAGTTTCATATTCACTCCACTATACAGTCCGTCCAACCAAAGAAGACACCCTGGCAAGAATGAATAATCGACTCATAGCCCGGCCTTTAATAGAAGGCCCATGCCCATAAAATTTGGCAACGTCGAACCGTAGTCACAGTCTTTTCTTATGAAAGCAACACCGTACCGAACCGATGCAAATCATGCATGTTGACCCTTGGTTTTTCTCTTTTGAGCCAGAATAGGTTCATGAAACTCTTCGTATAGACCATTTTTTTGTAAATTTTTGTGATTATTGCGAGATGATGCCCAATAGACAGTTTTAGCTTGTGCGTGGGTAATGGATCTTGAGTGCAAGGTGATTGATGAGGTGAAAAACAGCCATGCCACTGATTGGATTCGAACCCAGACCTGCGGCAGTGCTAGCGGACTGAAGGTTGTGACGCCATACATACAGCAAGTGAATAATCATCAACCACGATAGAGTTTACGTGTGGTCAGCACGTTGACTTTCTCAACCATAAGCTATCTTCCGTAACCAAGCGACGGCGCAGAACACCTCTGAATAACATTCAGTTAATCAGTTGAAGTGAATCCATCAATTACTATTCCTTCAAACGACTAACTATCTTTACTAACGACAATCCAATCTCCCAACAGAGGGTAACTATGTTACATAGTTAGAAGATTATCATGGTACCATGAATGCACTTTTTTAGTTGTTTATAGTTGGATATTGGTACTGTTATTGTACTGTTGAAAGTTCAAATTCAACCATTCACTGTTTCGCAGTAAATTCTTCCAAGTTACATTGCAAACCTTTGTTTGATTTTATTGAATGGAAAATCAATCTTGCTCTTTCTCCTTTTTTCAGACTATGCTTGCCAATGACTTGTCTAAAAACGATAGACGTCACATACTGGTCAAATTTATCCGAAATCTACCGGAATTAATCGATGGACTGTTGAAAATTGAGAATGTGGACCCAAACCGTTTACTCATCTGCCTGAGTATGATTACTCAAATTCCTGCTGGATTTTTCTACAAAGTGAGTAGTAGCCTATTCATCATAGAATAACTATGCATAAAGCATGCTGTACACGGGGACAGTATTGTCGGCCAGTTGAATATCTGTAGCAAATCACAGCTGTTGTTGTTTGACTCAATGACAAGACAAAGGCTATGATTGGCTACAGATATTCAACTGGCCGACAGTACTGTCCCCGTGTACAGCATGCTTTATAATAAATTTGAAAAAAAATTATTAGTAAAATAACTTTGTAAGTTATAATAATAAGTTTGGAAAATTTAGTAGGCTACCAAAATTTTTAGTAGTAGCCCTTCCATGGCTGTGGTAAGTATTGCCATAATGAACCGATACAATATTTTTTAAAAATTACAGTAATATAATAATAATTTGTATTATTACAAAAAATTATTGTTAATATTATTAATTTGAATTATTGTTATAAAAACATCCCTGAGCTTCTCAACTCACTACCTGTCAATATTTGGGATGCCTTGAAGGAGGATACCAGGATACGGTATCTTAAATCTTTTTGAAATAAATAATTTTCAAATGTGATATGATTGAATAATGTTTCCAGATTCACAATGTACCTGTATGATATTTAACTATCTTATAAGCAAATCATATATATTATTTGTTAATTTTATTTTATATTTAATGTTGAAATTGTCACCATTCAGCCTACTCTCTATTATCTTTCTTTATCTATTCTTTACCTACTCAAATATCTGTTTCTTTGTCTGGCTTCTTTATAATATCTTCTTTTTCTTCCTTAATTTTATATTAATCTTCCATCTTTTTTAATATTTATTAATAAATACAATAAAAATTATCTTAAATTAGTGGTTTGGCACTATTACTATTACCATTTTACCACAAACTATACTATAGAATAGTATATCTACGCTATTACCATTAAGTATAATATAGTGTGAAACCCGCTTGATAATGAGCAATACCAACACTAAACAAGTGTCGCGCCAAAAACGTGAATAATTCCACTACAAAGTTTCTATATTCTTTTAATTAATTTATAAGTCAAAAGAGATGTGTGAACAACAAAAAAACAAAGTATATTGTATTCTTTCAAATAGACGAATAAATGTATGTCAATGGCTCAACAGCCCATGAAGGGCCTCGGCCTACCAGGTGGTTGCCAGTTTCATATTCTCTACAACCTCTGAATAACATCTAGTTAATCAGTTAGTGTAATGTAACAGTTATTGGGGTTACTATTGCTATACCCTATTCACGATCACTTGAGACGAAATGAACAAATTTTTTGCGCGTGTGTGCGGGTAAAGGGAGGTATTACTTCATACGACGGTCGGCCGCAGTCGAACAGCTGTAGTCAATCACAGTTCTTGGCTTTTCCTCAAGCTCAAACAAAAATAGCTACCTGTACATGCAAAAAGTTTCTTTATTTCGTCTCAAGTGATCGTGAATAGGGTATAGTTATATTTACTCGTTACTATTCCTCCAGAGAGGGGAAATGACTGACGATCTATCTTTACCAACGACAAGCTAATCTCCCAAAGGATTAGATTAGATTAGATTAGATTACTTTATTCAAATAGATAACAAAATTCGGCTTAGATTATACATTGTAATATGAATGAGTAAAACAAAATTATCCTATAAATTTCACAAAATAGAGACTTCTAGTAAAAATACGGAAACGGTGATGTAATGAATGCAAAATTTATACAGATTTTAAATTGGAGGTTCTGCAAAATGAATAAGGAGTGTAAGTTATCTAATTGAAAAGGCGAAGTTTAGACATATATATGTCCATTCTTGGGAAAGGATAATAAGGATATCCTTTCCATTAACACTTGGCCTTGGGTTGAAAATCAATATCGAGCTATTAAGATTACTAAAGATAGTAAGAAAAATTATTATACAATACAAAATTATTATACAAGGAGAGAGATGAATAAATAAATATTTTTTTCCTTTTTCAGGAACTCACACAAAATGTAAAGATATTGATTGCTAGCGTACTAAACAACAATCTTTGCATTTACGACAGCCGTCTTAGTGCAATTGAAGCTTTGGCTTACTTGGACAAAACTGGAAATGCATTTTGCAAGAAAATAGTCAAGGACATTGTTGGTGATCTTATTCTATCACTCAACGAGCGCATTTTCAAATTGAATGATAACAATTGCAATGATTGCGATCTGCAGAATGTCAGCACCTCATGCCAGAATATTTTGGCTTTGGATGATAAATTCGATGTTCGACCTATTCTTACGGGACTGAATCGACGTCACATTATAATGTTGCTCTCCAAGTATTTGCTGACCATTCATCGTGATCAAAAGGTAAGTGTAATGTTGAGTAGAATTATATGAAATAAGAACAACAAGCTTCAAGCAAATGCATTAGTCAAGTGACTGTTTATTTCTATCTAAATAACAAACTCCAATCACAGCTGATAATATTAATGATAAATGTTACATCTGTGCCTAACACTACAGTAAGATCGATATTTTTATTTAGATTTTTTATTATTTATCTAAAGTTTACGAGATTTTACTTGCGAGATGGGCGTAGGGGAACCGATATCCGCTTCCACAGTGGGAAGAATAAGTCTGTCTAAGCAGACAAGTCCCTCTGGCAAGATGGGACAATGACTCAAGCTCGGTCAATATTGGATAAAAAATGATCAATTTAATCTACTATTAAGAGTGGATGGTAGTGGACGGCAAACTGCCGAACGGCAAAATCAAGCCCCATAAGAACAATGCAATTTTTATCAATCTCTTGGAACAGAGCCTCTATTTATGGTTAGAATTTCACGTTCTTTATTATATCATTAGAAAGAGAATTCAATTCTCCAAGTTTACGAGAATAAAAGTAAACTTTTTACTTTTTCGATTTCAAGTTTAGTTCAATAATTAGAGCTCAATACTTTTTAGTTGATAAATTATACAATAATTATTAAAATAAACTTGAAATCGAAAAAGTAAAAAGTTCGCCCCTGGAGAATTGAATTCTCTTTCCAATGAGGTAAAGAACGTGAAATTCTGTCCATAAATAGAGGCTCCATCTGTTCCAAGAGATTGATAAAAATTACAATGTTATTATGGGATATAATTCTGCAGTTTGCCGACTACTACTGCCCACTCTTGAAACCAAATGTGTAATTTTTTAATTTCTCTGTGTAATTTCTCCACCAGACTAGTTTGGTTCTTCCATCCAGTAATACTCCATAGTTGTCTGTCCAAGCAAAGAAGACATTCTGGCAAGATGGGAAAATGACTCCATCTCGGTCAATATTGGTCCAAAAATTAAAAATTTCGCCTCAAATTGTAGAGCAGAATGTTTCCTACAATTCAAGATCAAATATATAATTTTAAAACAAATATTGATCGAGCTGGAGTCATTCTTCCATCTTGCCAGAATGTCTTCTTTGCTTGGACAGACTATATCATGGGTCAAGACTTATTATCTTGAATAATGATTTCGAATATCTATCTAACATATACATATATTTAACTATTTCTATCTAATATATACATATATTTTAACCAATACGTTTAATTGTTTCTGTAAAATGAATAAATAAATAAATAACATATGTTAGATATGATATCAATCATTTATAGTTACATATGTTAGATAGATATTCAAGATCATAATCATAATCATCTTTATTGAGTACATACATAGAAGAGTACAACAGGCAAAGCCCAGAACTATCCCTCTTACAATTTATACAAACATATTAAAGATTGGTTATATGATATTTTTCACACATATATCCACTTATTTTCACACTGATATCCAAATTTTGAATTTTGAAATAGATTCAAGATCATATGATATGATAATATATCAAAACAAATATAAACAAATCTTAACATAACAAATCTCTATGATAACATATGTTATCATAGAGATAAATTTCGAAACATGAGGCTCGATACATAATACAATACACCTATGTAAAGTCCGGCTTAAGATTTTCTACTCATTTAAATGTTAATTGGAATAGAAGATGTTTTGGGCGAATGCCTGTATTCTCGTTCCTTTTATTGTATAATTGTAATCAAATAAATAAAATAAATTACTTTGGTTGGTTTCAGAATGATACGCACGTGATGACATTTTATCATACGTTGCTGAAAGTTGACTGGTATGAAAATGTGTCACTCCTGAAAGGGCTAGCAAAACCACTTGACTACACAACGCATCATCAAAGCAAATTATTCGCTGAAAGAGTTGCCAACTACCCTAAGATCATTACTCAAATGGTTCCTGTTCTGGTCTATTTGCTAGAAAAACTGGAGGATCGTGAACACGAGCAGGTATCTTTTACAAAAATGTTTCCAACGTTATATATGATACTAGCCGGCAGGCTCGCTTCGCTCGCCTTCTCCACCTAGTCAGGGGGCTCCGCCCCCTGGACCCCCGCCAGTATCAGCAGTGTAAGTGGGTCAAACAGGCTCGCTTCTCTCGCCTGCAAAACCTCTGCCAGTGTCAGCTGAGACATACAGGCTCGCTTCGCTCGCCTGCAAATTCCGTTCAAAAGGGGGTTCAAAATTTATTGAACACAGCATTTATTGACCTAATCTAGACCTGTTTACCAAATTTCAACATTTTATGCCAATTTGTTCTAGAAAAATAAAAGAAAAATTCCGAAAATTCCAAAAAATAGTAAAACGCTAATATTAAGCGTACCTTGGGAAGTATATCGGACATAGTTTGAAACTTGATTCAATATCTTCCAAATTAGTTCATCTATAATCTCGCTGAACCATTGAATTTACAGTAAGGATTGGTCGTATCAAGGCGCAAGATATGCAACCCGCAATACATCTACAATTTTGAAAACCTGATTACTGGCGTAATCTTGAACGGATTGTAAAAATAACACAACATTTCTAGGCCTTATCTGAACCTGCCCACCAAATATCAACATGTTCTACCGATTGGTTCTCGAAAAAATGAAGAAAACGTTGAAAAACTCTAGAAAAACTAAAATATTTGGCGTATCCTTGAAAAGTTTTTAAATTCCGTTCTTAGCGCGCGTCTAAACGTCCAACTGAACATGCCTGCCAAATTTGAACGCATTCGGTTCAGTGGATTTCTAGTTCTGGTGATGAATGAATGAATCAGTCAGTGCAATTTCGCTTTTATATATAGAGATTAATAATTTCTCTAGACAACATATCCAGAGGTGTTTATTAGTAAATCAAATCATTACATAATATACCTTTCAATAGAAACTTTTATGAACGCAATATTATATCTATAAAAAAGTTATTCCCCACTATAATGATATATGTGACAGGGTAATCATTGGTATGCTATATCCTGTCCAAGCAAAGTCCAGGACTTAAAAATGTCCATTCTTGGGAAAGGTGAGACCAATAAACAAAAGAACAAAACAGATCATTTTGTATATTCGCTGTGAATTATGAAATGATTTAACCGTTGAACAAAAATGTTCTGTTTTGATCGATCCTGTTTTGTTCTTTTCGATCGTGTTTTGTTCTGTTCGATCCTGTTCTGTTCTGTTCAATCTGTTGATCCTTCAGTCTGTCCAAGCAAAGAAGACATTCTGGCAAGATGGAAAAATGACTCCAGCTCGATCAATATTGGTTCAAAAATTATAAATTTGGTCTCAAATTGTAGATAAAAAAATAATTTTTTTTTCTTTCCTTCTACTATTGCAATCTAGTCTCATAAGAGGCTAATAAGCAATTCATTTCTAATTGGAATTTTGGACTAAGTTAGGAGTCCTCACCAGGACTACTACTTCTACATACTAATTAAATTATTTCAATATGACATACATAAAATAATAAATAATATTCAACTATGTAAATTTCACACTATTATCACTGCTCTGCTTTTTCTCACTAATACCACTGCTCTGCTTTTCACAACACATCACCACACAACTCGAACACTATAAAAAAATAATAAAATTGAAAACCAAATTTATAATTTTTGAACAAATATTGACCAAGCTGCAGTCATTTTATCATCTTCCCAGAATGTCTTCTCTGCTTGAACCAACAAGTTATTAAACTTGGGACTTCAAAATGTTTTATAATTATTCTTTTTTAGGTGTTCAAAATACTGAAAGAACAACTCACTATTCTGTATCAAGTTGGATTATTGGATTTTAAAAATGAGAAATTATCGAATGAAACTTTTGAACAACGTGTGATTATTCCAGTGAAGAATTGGATGAAGGAAAGGGTTCCAGTCAATGATGTAATGACGGGTAATTAGCTTTGTAATTTCTTACTAAACAATTTAAACTATTCTGTATATAATTATCATGTATAATCTTTCCAAGGACATCTGGCAAGATAGGGAAATTACTACAGCTCAGCAATTTTTCAGCCCATGACAAAATTTTAACGTGTTGTATTTTAGTGTGCTAAATTTCAAGTCAAAATTTAATCTTTTCGGCCATAGACAGTTATTTTGTGCAGTATTTCGGTTTTATTAGTTAATATAATGTTTTGAATTGAAAAAATCGTTATTTTAAATGACTGAAAGAACTATAATAACCTACATGGTTTTCCATTTAGTGAAAATTTGGTTAAATGCTGGCGAAGTGGAACAACCTTGGGTCTCCCCACTACTGAAAGCCATTCGCTAAATAAAAAAAATAATAGGCTACAGCTCAGTCGATATTGGTTAAAAAATTTAATATTTGGTCTCAAGTTGTAGGAAACACTCTGATCTAAGATCCAAATTTATAATTTTTGAACCAATATAGACCGAGCTGGAGTAATTTTCCCCATCTTGCCAGGATGTCTTATTTGCTTGGACAGACTATACATCTGGTATTTTGAAACAAATCAATTATAATTCAATTATTTACAGTATTATTATTTTATAAATCACTTATTTTCTTATTTGAAGCTTTTCATAATTTATTTGTAAATTTTATTGCCTACTTTATAAGACAAACGTAATTTGCGAAAATTTTACATATTTTATGTTGAATTGGACGTTTTCTATCGGCATTTATTCTATTTTTCAGTAAACATGCCAGAGACCGCTAAAGTTGCAGTTGAAGAAATGATGCAACTTTTGGAAGAGAAATGTGTGCCTCTTCCTTATTTTGTCGACTTTTTGGTGTTCTATCTGAAAAAGGTTTGTTGAATTTGATGATATTCAACTGTATATATTTGTGTTCATATACTGGGTTGAATTTAATTCAATTCAATTAATTGAATAAATCATAATCTTATCATTGAAATGTCATGTCCTACTATTTCAATGTATTAAATACTATTCCAATATCCAATGTATCAATTTCTATTTTGTGAAGAATATTCAAATAATTTTTCCTGACTCAACAATTATTTTTCGGATGCTGTACAACACATCCAGAGGAGTTTATTAGTAAATCAAACCATAATACATAATATACATAATACATAATATACATAATACATCATATACATAATATACATAATACATAAAATACATAATATTCCATAATACATAGGTAATACTTTTCAGTAGAAACTTTTTACAATGCTTTTTGAGTAGTTGTGAAGGTGATATTGTGGTATTTATCCATATTACACATCTTGTCTTCTCATTTAATTTTTACAATGCAATATTATTGATAAAAAACGATTCTCCACTATAATAATGTATGTGTGACTGTGTGAGTGTTGGAGTAATCATCGGTACCTGATTAGAATAAAGAATAGAATTAGAATTAGAATAAACAGAAACCTTATTCATATCATCATTATAACTAGATACTATAAAACTATTCTTATTGCACATAATTATAACCAGTGAATACAAAGGGAATATAAATCTAATAATAATTCTCGTAAAAAAGAAACATTACAATTTTCAATGAAATTATATAACAATATAAAGAAACATTACAATATTTTCAATGTAATTATATAATAATACAATCAATCAACTAATCTATAGCTTCTTTATCTGAGAAGCTTCTTTATTTCTCTATATTGATTGCCATCACCTTCTAGAGTAAAAATAAAATTAAAACTAATGATTATTAGAAATTCACGAAGAGAAGCTACTTTCATATATTCTATTTACTATTAGTTCCTCACTGTATGATGTATGATAAATTCCAATACTACATAAACAATGTTTCGTTTTTCTTTTGAGCCTTTTCATAGTTTCTTCTTCTTTGCCTCATATCAAAATTAAATGCTTTTTACATATTGTGTACATACATAGCTTCCTTTAATAGAAGGCCCTGCCCTGATAATATGGCAACGTCGCACCGTAGACACAGTCTTTTCATATGAAAGCATCAAGTACAGATACAAATCATGCATGTTGACTTGGTTTTCCTCTCTTTTGAGCATAATTCATGAAACTCTTCGTATAGAATTCCTTTTGTGTTTTATGTACTAGGTTGTGATAGAGATTAGCAAGAAAGATTGAGAATAGACAATTATTAATTAAAATAGCTTATGATTTGTAGCGAGTCAAATGTGAGAACGCACACAAGAAACGCATCCGTTGGAACAGCTGATTGAAAAATGATTTCAATGCTTTTAAATGGACCCAATTCCCTACTCTATATAGTTGCCAGTTTTAAGACCATGGCCTTCTATTAAAGGAAGCTATGGTACATGTGACTTGAGTAAGTTTTGCGTTTTTATTTCAGGATGATGCCCGGGCCACTAATATATTAACCAGAGGAAACCAAATTTTAGGTGAAATATGTACTGTTCTCTTCGAACTGACGTTAAGTTATATTGAAGATGTCTCAAAAATTCGCCAGAAGAGGGCAGCTCGGAAGACAGCTGATAAGTGTATGGTATGTTATACAATTTTCCATTATTTAACTGACCGAACATACCAGTTGGGCCAAAATTTCTTGGCGTCAGCCAGAACCAGCTGACCCAGCATAGTGCGGGAACCGTCCTTTGAACAATAGGCAACTAATGTCACATTAGACAGTGTATTAGAGCAGCAGTCAATGTTTTTAATGAAGTTAATAACACTCAGCTGTCTGGCGCCAAGAAATTTTGGCCCAACTGTACAAGTGAGGTCCAAGATTCAAGTCGACGATTTTGCATTCCTCTTCAAGTTTGTATGTTTGTTCCGCATTTACGACGAAACGCGGCAATACATTCTAATGATATTTGACAGGAATGTATCTCAGGAACACAGGAATGTTGCGCGTCGATGCATGTGAGGTTTTTTGAAATTTTTCATATTAAGGACGAAAACATTCTGCTCGTAAGCAAGCATCAGCCTGGTGTTGTCTAATTACACTATGCGTCATATTCTCCATGGGTAACTTCACTTGCATCAATGTAAGAATGATTTGTTCAAGAACTCACTAAACGAGACTGGCAGCCACAAATGTAGACATGTTAAATCACTGACTTTCCTCACGATGCTCTATCGAACATCGTGACGTTTTGTTTAGTGACGAGGCGAACTTTCACATTTCTGGAGCGGTAAATAAGCAAAATATGCGTTTCTTACCCACAACAAAATGAATTTGCGGTCTGGAACAGCTTTATGAGGAGGTATTTGACCGATAGCGAGATCGCTTCGCAAGCTGCACTTCAATAACAGACTAATTTTGGCAAAAATACGCCTCTAAGGCAAAAGCGCGTTGTTCAGTCAATCAAGCTATGTCTCCGATCTATAGGGCTATCAAATGAAACCTTTAAATTTTATACGTCATTTGAGCCTATTTTCACTCTTCCAGCATGCCCCCACTACTCACAATATCATCTCAAAACTAGGGATACTTCCCTACCCCAACCTGAACATAGTTATACATATCTTTAAAAACTAATAAAATCAGAGTACCCTTTAAAAAATATTTGGAGGTGCCTTTGAAAATGGCAAATTAGCCGAAACATGTTGTGAAATAAAAAATATTTTTAAAGGGTACTCTGATTTTATTCGTTTTTAAAGTTTCAAATACAGTAGCCCTAGAAGAAAAGAAGTATTATACATATCTATATCATATCTTTATCATATATCATAGTATATAGTATCAACCAATTTATTTTTACCCTTACTGGTTTTACTCTTATACTGGGTACTTTCAGTGTTGGGGAGTAGCGCGCTAGTTTTTTTTAGTTTGTAGTGTAACGACCCTACTTTCTAAAAGTAGCATAAATACTGTAGCGTCGCTACATTTCAAGACTAGTATGTAGCGAAAATCACGCTACTTTTGGTATACATCAACTCATATAATCGATAGTACAATGATCGATAAATCGATGCCACCAGCCCACCACGGCCACCAGTGGGCTATAGGAATAAGCTAGAATATCGTTATTTGCCAAATATTCCATCAATTTAATATTTTACCTCCAAAATAACACACTTTTCAATAATTTAAGAAACAGAAGCTGAGAGGGAAATAGGTCTGTAATTTTTAAGTGAGTTTTCTGTTTGTTCCTGATTTGTGAATTGGTATGATTACTTTGTAACTGGTATGATATGAAAACATTGAAATAGAATGAGTTAATAGTGAGTTTTTAAACAAAACTTCATTTTGTGCCATTGCATTAGCTAGCTACTTTTTTGTAGTTGTAGTTAGCTACCTTTTTAAAAAAGTAGTTGTAGTTTAGTTTAGCTACTTTTTTAATAAATTAGTTGTAGTTGTAGCTAACTACTTTTAAAAAGTAGTTTACCCAACACTGGCGTACTTTGATGTCTACCATATAACATTCATTAATTGGTCAATTGAATTTTTCAATTTTTACAGTTGAAGATCGGAGCCGTAGTTACAGAAATCCTGAAAATGAGTTATGATGTTGGTAGACTTATGATACAGATAAGTCTGAGGAAATTGGTGGATTACGTATTGCAGACTGAACCGTTTGTACTTACTAAGGAGGTTGTTTCACCTTTCATACTTCAATGGTTTTGCATGATATTCCAATTTTGTATACCGCCTCTGTAAGTATTCTTATTTATTATTTATATCTAAAATACAGTGTGAATTTTTAGTCCTCTTATAGTCTGGTCGAGCAAAGAAGACATCCTGGCAAGATGGGAACATGACTCCAGCTCGGTCAATTTCGGTCAAAAATAATAAATTTGGTCTCAAATTGTATAGCAGTTTTCTTCTTCTATAATTTACAAAATCTTACCTCTCATTTTTCTACTCCTTTACTGCTGGATTACATTGTATTGAAAGGTTCTAAAAATTGAACTTTTCTGCTTAGAATGTGATAAATTTCATTAACAAACAAATTTGCTTACATAACATGATGTGTATTACTTTTTCTCCCTCGGGAAATTGTCGCCCTCGGCTATGCCTCGGGCACCAACAGTTTCCTTCAGGGAGAAAAAGTTTATTATTAGTCCCTAGATGCACAAATATATGAATAGATAGATATAGATGATATTATAAATAGATGCACAAACATATTGTGTGATTTCAACCGAATAAGTATTGATAGTTGACATAAGCTGCACATTCTCTCAAGCGTTTTGTAAAAATATTTATATTATATACGACCTTCCCCACACACAGACTAGTTTCTAGGTGGGGAGTATTATTCTATGAAATTATTGTATATATATTTTCAAGTGATAGTAACATGTTGCTTTTTTTGAGAATAAACACTTCCATTTTATTTTATTTCAAATTATGTTTTCTACAATTTGAGATTGAATTTATATTTTTATAATCAATATTGACCGAGATGGAGTCATTTTCCCATCTTGCCAGGATGGAAAGACCAGAATAAAGAATATAGCTTGATTGACATCTTCCTCGTCTTGTTATCAAGCTATATTAATAATTTTCATTGATGGATGATTGCATGTTCTTTATATGGTAGATGATTTTGATGACAGCATTTTTAATAAATCATTTATTAATTAACTGCTTGACTAATAGTATGGAATTTACATTTTTCCAGCTGTTATTCGTCTGAGGACTTCCTGCATTTGGAAACTATGCTCACAAAATACCCAAGCATTCCGTTTGTACTGGATCACTTGATCAAAAGAGACAATGGTAAACACAGGAAAATGAATACATATTGAGCTATTAGTGCTAGTAAATGAAATTAGCTTGAACTGAAATTTTATTTCGTACAAATAATAAGCGTTAATTATCAATCTTATATGAATAACTAGCCGGCAGGATCGCTTCGCTCGCCTTCTCCGCCTAACCTGGACCCCCGACAGTATAGGCAGTGTAAGTGAGTCAAACAGGCTCGCTTCGCTCGCCTGCAAAACCTCTGTCAGTGTCAGCTGAGACAAACAGGCTCGCTTCGCTTCGTTCAGTAGGGGTTTGAAATTTATTGAGCACAGCATTTCTACACCTAATCTGGACATGTTTACCTAATTGCAACATTTTCTGCCAATTTGTTCTAGAAAAATCTAAGAAAACTCCGAAAATTCAAAAAAACAGTAAAACGCTAATATTAAGCATAACCTTGGGAAGTATATCGGACATAGTTTGAAACTTGATTCAATATCTTCCAAATTAATTCATCTATAATCTCGCTGAACCATTCAATTTACAGTTAGGATTGGTCGTATCAAGGCGGAAGATATGCAACCCGCAACACATCTACAATTTTCAAACCTGATTACTGGCGTAATCTTGAACGGATTGTAAAAATATTTCAACACAAAATTTCTAAACCTCATTTGAACCTGCCCACCAAATATCAACATTTTCTACCGATTGGTTCTCGAAAAAATCAGGAAAACGCCGAAAAACTCTAAAAAAAACTGAAATATTTGGCGTATCCTTGAAAAGTTTTTAAAATCCGTTCTTAGCGCGCGTCTAAACGTCCAACTGAACATGCCTGCCAAATTTGAACGCATTCGCTTCAGTGGATTTTTAGTTCTGGTGATGAATGAATTAGTGAATGAATCAGTCAGTCAGTGCCATTTCGCTTATATAGATATAGATTATTATTCAAAATTATTGTTCAGGGTGGATGGTAATAGACGGCCAACTACCGAACAGCACAATAGTAAATAGTCCTCAGTATTAATATGGTATTTATAAAATTTTATAGGTTATATAATTACTGTTCATCTAATATACAGAAATTCTATAACATAACAATGCAATATAATTACATTTAGAGTGGGCAGTAGTATTCGGCCATTTGCCGTACAGCAGAATCATGCCCCATAAAACAATGTAATTTTTATCAATCTCTTGGAGCAGATACCGCCATTATAATTATAATAACCGCCACTGTATTTCAATCTTGTTAATAAATGAATAAATAAATTATTGAAGGACAGAATTTTACGTTCGCTTTATATGTCTGCTTGAAAAGAAAATTCAATTCTCCAGGTGCTGGACTTTTTACTTTTTTATTTTAAGTTTATTTTATTAATTGGAGTTCAATACGTATATTGTCGATTAATAATACAATAATTATTATTGAAATAAACTTGGAATCAAATAAGTGAAAATTCCAGCCTCTGGAGAATTGGATGAATTCTCTATCCAATGACATAAAGAACTATTATTCTGAAACAAGTTATCGATTCGATTGGATTTAATTGCTGTAGAAATAATACGTTATATCTAACGGTTCGTCCTGATTTTCCGATTTTCTATCAATGCACTCTATCTGTCATCACTAACACCCTCGTAATTGATATAGTCTGTCCAAGCAAAGAAGACATTCTGGCAAGATGGGAAAATGACTCCAGCTCGGTCAATATTAGTTCAAAAATCATAAATTCAGACTCAAATTGTAGGAAACATTCTGATCTACAATTTGAAACCAAATATATAATTTTTTAAACAGACATTTTCCTAGCTAGAGTCATTCTCCCGTCTTGCCAGAATGTCTTCTTTGCTTGTACAGAAACTTCAGATTTGGAATCGGCTTGCACTTTGAACTTATGATTACGCAGCTAATGCAACGAATATGACCTCAATGCAATGTTTTTGTTTTATTTATTCCATTTATGTACAAATATAATAGGAAAGAAAGTATTCAAGGTGGTATTCAATTGTATTTTCATGAAGCTAGTCGGATAAATTTGGAATTCTATTGGAATTTTTTCAGATAAACCTGCCAACCTGGAAGAAATGGTGATGGAAATGATTTATGAGCCTGAAAAGTACATTATTGGATAAGATAAGCATTCTCCAAAACAATATTACGTTTTATTATATTCTTACTACCTTATTATTAAGCGATAATAATATTATGTTTTGAATATTATTATTTTTTCAATACCGCCCTTGCATTAAGCAATAATAATATTGGCTTGAATATTTATAATTATTATTACTTATAAATTATTATTGAGCATATTACACTTAACGGTATGTTATGTAAGCACTTGGTGCCATACTAGTTGTATTTTGATACAACCAGACTTTGATAAATATATTGTAATAAGAAATAATGCAAAAAAATATATAATAGTTTACTGTTAGTGTTAAGTAAGTTTTTTTATTTACATATATGCTAGATATAGCATATTAATAATTATTACTAAGTTTCTTCTAATATGTTACGGGCAATCTTATTATAAATCTTGGAAATTGAGAGAAATTTCCTTTGTCTTATTTGATGTTGTGATATCCATATGAAATACCATTTCAATTTAATTCTTTAGTACAAATATCGTGATGAGATACAATGCAAAATACTTATAGGCCTACATGATTATAATAATTAAGTTTAAAATAAGATGTATATTGATTTGAATTACATATCTTCTTAGATAGATATTGCAGATTATACTATGTTGGGCCCATATTATGACGAATTCAGAAATTTAGTACGGTACCTTCATACGGCATATCTAATTCTGCATCCATTGCCCGTAATACGGGTTCGATGGAATTGAGAACATACATTTATCTTTTTATTTTTATATTGCGATATGAAATACCATTTTGATTTTTTTTATTCTTAAGTACAAATTTTGTGATGAGATACATGGTATATTAGTTGATAAATATGTGATAATGAGCAAATTCCGAGTGAGTAAAATATTAATTAATACAAAAGCATATAATGTGAGATACATAAAAAAGTAAGTAAGTTAGTTATTCAATGTTTCATTATTGAATTTGTCATTTACTTGATGAAATTACATAGATTTTCTGATAAGTCTTGTTTTTCCTTGTTCCTAATTTCTGAGTTTTTTTACATGTTGAATGAGGTTTTTTACAAGTATTGAATGACCAATCTTATATACCTCCAAAATAAGATTTGCTGCGAGATCCAGATGGACGATAAAATTGTTCTAGAGTCGAACGTCACTTAAATATATTTCGACTCACTTGAAAAATATCGCTTGTCAACAAATTATCTTTTCAAAATTAATTCAATGTCATTGTCGCCTCTACCCAAGTCAATCATTATTTAAACTGTTCATGTAGAACAGTACTAACTTTTCATGCAGCTTGGGATCCATACATTTTCACTCATAGACTAATAATTATCATGTATTAAAGCTGAAATGAATTCCAATAATATACAAGCAAAAATTATCAGTTATTTATATCTGCAGAGACTGAAGTATCAGTCTGTATATTACAGAGACTTAACAATACGTTTCGTTCAAATATAAAACCGCGCCATCATATCTCTAGTACAAAAGCTGTCAATAGAAGGCGTAAGCTATTCAAAAATTATCCAACTCTTTGTTTTAATGGCAGGGCAGTGTAGTGGCAGCACTGTTGAGTTGAGCGTGACTGAGCGTTTGGAAGTTGTTCGTTTGGCAGGTGTAATTTGGAGAATTCTTTTCCTTGAAAAAATATATTTAAACCATGGTAAGTAAACTATTTTGTTATTTTGACAAGGTAAATCAATGAAATTTCCATCTTTGCCGCCCAATTTCTAAACGAACAAGATATTGCTTTGTTTTTCCTGGTTTTATGTTCATAACCTAAAAACGTAGTGAGTCGGCAACATGAAGCATAATTATTTTTCTTCACTGTTTGTTGATGAATTTGTGAAATTGAAGCCTCTACTGTCTACTTTATAATAATATATCCAAAATTACTTCAAACTCTTTAATCCATGCTTATTAGGTGATCTCACAAAACCGTAGACCTCATTTGAGGGTGAAATTGAGAGGTCTATTGGTCAGAAATTACATCAAATTGCTGGTTTTCATTCTTCGAAATAAGTTGATTTTATTTCTCAATGTTGAGCTCGAAGTAAATTCTAAAAATTGTTACATTTTGGGTAAATCAGTTTCAACTCAATTTAGTTCTGATTTTGATTAAAACCGTTTTATTTAGTTCTGATTTCAAATGAATTTGTTTAATTGCAGTTCAGAAACCAGTACGACAGCGACGTCACGGTATGGAGTCCACAGGGTCGTCTGCACCAGGTGGAATACGCCATGGAAGCCGTAAAGTTGGGCTCCGCCACTGTGGCCCTGAAAAGCAAAACTCATGCCTTGATTTTAGCCCTGAAACGAGCCACCTCAGAGCTGTCCGCTCATCAGAAGAAAATGATCCTCATCGATACTCACATGGGGGTCACTATCTCCGGACTCACTGCTGATGCTAGAGTGCTCAGGTGAGTTTTCAATTTTGACTTTATTCTTCCTTTTTCAATTTTAGATCTGGTTACTTTGTTTTTGAACTAATAATATAAATGAAAATGAATTAATAATCATATAACAAGAAGTTTCTAATGGATTTTTTAATAATAATTTTTTTGGAGAGAAACAGAAGCCTACAGGGTCAACCTAGTTTTTCCTCCCAATTTTCGTGTAGCCTATTGCACAATAAATGCCACAGAATTATGTAGTAGAAATGTTCGAAACACACTTTATTATTCATTAATTTACTGTATTTATACATACAGTAATTCATAGTCAAATCAATGTGAAACTTTGACTGAGTCGTTTTAGAATCGTTCTGTAATAAAATAAAACATAATGCTTTTGTCAATTCTACTCTTCAATTTTGGTACACGATCATAGTATCGTGGCCACACAGGTCACATTTCCAAGCTGACTCTGCTTGAAAATGTGACCTATTTGGCCAATAAAGCATGGTTCTGTTCCAAAATAAACGGTTGAATTGACAATATCAGTATGTTTTATCTTCTTTTAATATTAAAATGATGTAAGCTTAGTAGATATCAAAAGGATTTGCCCTTACTATTCATCTCCTGTATTTTAATGAAGTTCCAATGTAGTTCGAATCTTATTCTTTTGGAGTTAACAATAAGCCGTCGGTCCTTTCGGAAGAGGAAGCCATCGGTCCTGACTACCCAAAACGTAGTTTTCTCATCATCATCATCATCATCATCATCGCATTAGCTGGGTTCATGGGATGCCAATTGGCGAGACAATAATTGTCTTCTGAACCCATCAGCGGATGTTTTTAATTAGAGTTTTCATTTAGCCATTCCTAACTTAGATGATGGTTTTAAAATAAAAAAATACAATAGATACTATTTTTCATTTTAAATAATTTCACAGTAACCCTTTCAATTACTTTTTATTAATGCATCACATGTTCCGACTATTAATAGTCATTTTCAAATGCGAAAAGTTATTGAAAGGGGTGTTTTGATATTATAAAAAAACAGTGATAAAAATAGCCTTGAGATGAAGAAAACAATAGATACTATACATCAGCTGTACATTTCATGAGATAATTATTGTCAGGCCAATTGGCATCGTATAAACCCGGCAGAAGAGCTGATGTGGGCATCACCCTCAGAAAAAAGAATGATGTTATGACTATGGTTTGAACCAAATTAGTGATATTCTTGAGATTTTATTGTATTTCTTTATAATTTTTCGCTTTAATTTCAGTCGCTGGATGCGCTCAGAGTGCCTTAACCACAAGTACGCCTACAACGACTGTTTGCCGGTGTCAAGGCTGATCTCCATGCTGGGTAATAAGATGCAGCTCTGTACTCAGCGCTACAACAGGCGTCCCTATGGTGTGGGACTGCTTATTGCTGGATATGATGTAAGTATTGTTTATATTTTCAAAATCTCGTATCTCATACAATCTTATTATGATATACAATTGTATCTCATTGTATCTTACGTAGTCTTCATATTAAGGGTGGCTGGTAGTGGACGGCCAACTGCCGAACGGCAAAATTGTCTCCCATAAGAACAATGTAATTTTCATCAATCTCTTGGAGAAGAGATAGCGCCGTTATTTATGAACAGAATTTCACGTTCTTTATGTCATTGGGAAGAGAATTAAATTCTCCAGGGGCGTGACTTTCTACTTGTTCGATTTTTAGTTTATGTCAATAATTTATCAACTATAAAAGTATTGAACTCTAATTATTGAAATAAACTAAGAATCGAAAAAAGTAAAAAGTCACGCCCCTGGAGAATTTAATTCTTTTTTAAATGGCATAAAGAACGTGAAATTCTGTCCATAAATAACGGCGCTATCCTGCTCTAAGAGATTGATAAAAATTACATTGTTCTTATGGGACATAATTTTGCCGTTCGGCAGTTGGCTGTCCACTAGACCAGTACCACCCACTCTTGAATAGAAATAAAATCGACTTATGAATTACTGGGTTCTAATTGGTTAGAAAAAAGAAGAGGGAGAGGATATTGGGAAAGGAGAAGTGAAATTGTACTATAAGTTGTTGACTAAAAATGATTACTAGATCAATTTAGTTGGTCAATTTCCACAAAAAACACATGTAGTAACTTATATTAATATTATTATATTTATTTTGGAGAGAAGTTACGGAACTAAACACTGTATGTATATAGTAGATTTTTTTGTAATAAAGCATTTATTTAATCAAGATGATGCCCTGAGCATTGAAACTTAAGTATGGTATTTTGAATAAACTTTGTGGATCTGACAACCCTTGTTTTCACTTACCTAAATTATGGATAAGTTCCACAACATCTCTGATAAAAGTGTAAATTTCATTTATTTAATGTTGTGGTTGTAGGACCAAGGTCCGCACATCTTCCAGACCTGTCCTTCGGCCAACTACCACGACTGTCGCGCTATGGCGGTGGGTGCGCGGTCTCAGAGCGCTCGAACCTATCTGGAGCGACATCTGGAGGAGTTTGGCGACTGCTCGGCCGAGGAACTGCTCAAGCATGGTCTTAGGGCGCTCAGGGATACTCTGCCCAACGAGCTGGAGCTTAATACTAAGGTGAGGTGAAATGGTGGTTGAAGGGTACTTAGGTGATACACCCTTAATTCTAAGGTGAACGGTGATGTGGTTGGAATGTTTCGAGAACTATGTTTATGATCTAATCATACTTGTTTCATTATTCTCATTTTGACATTGAAAGTCCTAAGGCTTGAGGAATTGCTCAAAGCATGGACTGAGGGAGCTCAGGGATATACTGTCCAACGAGTTGATTTGGATAATAGTTGAAAGGAGTAATGTATCCCCAGAATTCTGCCTTTCTCAAATTTAAGTGGGGCTACAAATGTTTATAATGATAAATTATACCTCACCTCACCTCATTATAATGATATTTTTCCAAGATTCAATAGCTTTGTTGTGAAATTTTCTTTTTTATTCAAGAAGGCTTTGCTTTCTATTCCTTCTCATTGTAAAAACTTTGATAAATGCCTCAATCCAATAATATTATTGAATCATACATGCTACAATGACCATAAGTTACTACTCTCTTTTGTATTCATTTTGATTATAGGTTGAAAAGAAGTTGAAACTTTGAATAACTAAAATCAAAGTACCATTTTAAAAAAATATTTTGTAATTTTATTTAAAATAATGTTTTTTTTTTAAATATTTATTTTAATTATTCAAAGTTTTAACTAATACAGTAGCCCTAGGAGAAAATAAGTATTGAAAAGAAGAATAATTATAAGAACTTCTATCAAAGCACAGCAACTCACTCAAACTGGCATTGTTTAAAAAAGTTTTTGTCAACTAATAGAACTAATTAATAGTAATCAGAAAGTACGTTAGTTAGAGTAGAAAGCACGAAAATGTTCCAGTAAGACTTGACGTAACGTTGCCAATTATGCTGATTGTAGATAAAAATTGATTGATATTTTCATAGTACACCTGATGAAATGTCTATGGGTGCCATGACATGGGGACTGCTGTTCCAGTTTCCATTGGACCATTTTCATGCATTCAACTCTAATTTGCTTACTACACTAATTCCAAGCCTTGTCTACAAAACCACATTAAAAAATGTATCATTTCTATGTGAAGGATATTAATTTTGATTGTATTTGTTCTACAGAACGTAGCCATTGGTCTGGTGGGCAAAGACACTCCGTTCCGTGTGTTTGATGAGGTCGAGACCGGTCTCTATCTGGCGATGATCGAGGGCGAGGAACGGCGCGGGGGCGGAGCACCCGGGGGCGGCGCTGTGGAGCAGGACGACGCGCCTCCTGCCCCCGGACCTGATGGGGGGGACGACCGTCCCGACCCCCAGGTGGCCGTTGCCATGGAAACAGAGTAGAGCAACAAAATCTCACCCAACGTGGGGCAGAAGATCACTTTGTGTGGCTTGCCCCCTCTCACTGCAAAAAAAATGGAGCCGTGGTTGTGGGTCAGGGGCTGACTTGCAACCACGGCTCATGAAGAATTGTGAAAAATCATCAATTTTCAAAGTTATTAATATTTTCTAATTAACAGAATTGCTAATGTTGTTTCTATTGGTTTCTAATCCAATAAATATTTACTTTCTAAAATGTTTTGTTATATTGAAATATCCTCCCAAACTGTACATATATATATATATATATATATATGTAGATATATTTTTACTAAACTTTTAAATAAAGAAGGCGAGATCTAGTTGAACCACAGATGACCAGAGATTAATAATATTGTAGCAACCAAAATCGGTATCTCGATTTTATAATAAATCTGGGATTTGACAAGATCTTGACTTTTTATTTAATATGGATAACTACCACATCACCTTTGAAACTTCTCAACAAGTGTTTAGTATCTTATTGAATTCAATCCTGTGTAGGACATTGGAAGCATTTTTCTAATAAATTACATTTATAATTTTGAATACCGTAAGTTTATCCCATAAATCAATTTGTCCAAACATGGTTCAATTCACATCAAATATGATACATGGGATAAAACAATGAGAGAGATTTTGGGTTCGATATAAATAATCGAATTGAAATGTTTCATCCAATTATTGATATAATTATCAGGTATACATTTATTTAAAAAATTAAGAACTTCCACAGAAGACAGAATCTTCTCTGTAGAACTTCTGACTTTTGGATAAATCATACTGTAACTTAAACTTGCATAGTTTACCACTAGCAGCGCGACAGTCGTCAAATTTTAAGTCTACGCTTTTCATGACCAGCTGATGAACGCAAGAAAGAACGTTCGTTCGTACAGCTGATTGACAACAAACAACCTTGCTGTCTGGACGGCTAAGTTTTGGATCATTTTTGGAAGAATTCTATTAATATTATTAAACCAAATTAATTTATGAATCGTTTTAGAAGTTGTCTTACAAAAATAACTGGATTTGTATCATGTTTAGTCCAAGCAAGCTGTGTAGCTCATTGCGCCTTAGAGTATGGAGGAGACTTTGTTGTGGTAAGTGACATTGAGGTTATTCCACTCACTTTTCTTGTCAAATTTATGTATTTTATCAATTAAAAAATTATTTTATTGATTACTATTGATTGTAAGAACAATGTCTAATTCTTGCATTACCAAGCAAAATTTGGGAAAGGAATTGTGATGGATAAAACCTGAGCCTTTTTTTCAAATCATGGCCCGGTTTATGAGTTTTTATTAAGGAATAACAAGCTGCAATGATACTATTTTGTTCGTTATATGATGTACTACATCTTCATAGTCATATTGATCTTATCTTGATCCGCATCAGGTCTTATCACTAACTTACATCATCTTTCCTACACTAGAACACTATAAAATGTATTGTACTTTTGCCTTTACCCAAAAATTGTCCTACGGTTTGTTTCATGGATGTTCAATCACTTTCTACATGCTCCAAGCTTTGCTAGACGGTAAAAGAATATACGTTTCATTTACAAAGATGTGGCGTTTGTAGACTTTATCTCATATGAAATAGCTTGTTTTTGACCATATGAAAGTAGTCAGATCAGTGTACTGATTAGTGTACACTAAGTTGGATGTAACACAACCTTAACTTTAGCTGAAACTATGTTCAACTGTCAATTGTAATTTTATGATAATGCTGTGTTGCTGTTGAATAAATTGATATCTATGGGAAGACTTTAGTGGACGAAATTATATAAGTGTTTCGAAAATGGGTGATAAAAATTGAAAAACTTTTTATTGTTACAGTGCAGTGGACCTTCAATGGAACCTACAATACTTACAGATAATGTTATTCTGTCGGAACATGTGAGCCCTAGACTGCGGAAAATCAAACAAGGGGACATAGTTATAGCCAAGTCTCCCGTGAATCCAACTCAGTTCATCTGTAAGAGAGTTACCGGATTACCTGGAGATAAAGTGAGATCTACGTTCTCCTATAATGTGGTTAGTACACTTATTATCAATACATCGTAATTGGTATTTAATCTTTGACAATTATATTACTTCATAAAAATTGTACCATTTTTTAAGTAGGTCGTTGGTCGGACGGTCAGCTTAGTATAGTCTGTCCAGCAGAGAAGACATTCTGGCAAGATGGGAAAATGACTCCAGCTCAGTCAATATTGGTTCAAAAGTTATACATTTATTCTCAAATTGTAAATGAGAAAATAACTCTAGATTGGTCAATATTGGTTCACAAATTATACATTTGGTCTCAAATTTTAGGAAACATTTTTCTCTAAAATTTGAGACAAAACTTATAGTTTTTGAGCCAATATTGACCGAGCTGGGGTTACTTTCTCCACCTTGCCAGAATGCCTTCTTTGCTTGGACAGATTATACGGTACCTAACCTAATGGTACTTTCACACAAATAAATTTTGAAATGAATATTGATTGAGTTGTTGGCCAGAAATGCAACTTTTTTAAATTGACTAAATCTATCCAGTACAACACTGCTGGTCGAGGTTTGATTGAATTGGATTGAACTTTTGTCATAGGTTTTAGACAAATTCAAATTCTTTTTATTGTTGAAACATTCATAATAATGCATAACAAAATTCGAAAATACAATTTTCAATAAAAATATGAAAATACAAAATATCATTCATAACACAAAGGATACAGTACATTACATATCGAACAATAATTCATTACGTTTATAAGGACATTTTTCAACAAGATACAGTTTAACATTCTATTTAAATCACTCAATATCATCAGTATTCATCAGTCTTAAGGCTATTAGGAAGACAGTTATAAAGCCTTGTACCATACTCAATAAAACTATTTAAAGTACAAGAATAATTACATTGATTCAGTCTAAGTGAAGGACATTCCTTGTATAATGGTCATGGACAGAGTTATTCAGTGGCAAACTAGCCAAGTTTTTCTTAATGTAAACTAAACATTCAAATGCATAAATGGCATGAATTGTCTAAATTTTTAAAAAAGAGGTTTGCAATGAGAGCGACTAGGTACACTAGAAATAATTCTTACAGCTCGCTTTTGCAGAACAAACAGTTTACCAACATTAGTATCATTTCCCCAAGCAGTAATACCATAAGACAAAATAATGACTAATAATGTATATGTGCAAAATAAACAGTAGTTAAAACAGAAGAGTTTACAATAAATTTCAAACGGTTCAGCAGAAAAATACCTCTGGATAGCCTGCCATGCAGCAAATTAATATGGGATTCCCACTTGAGATTATTTTGGACTAAAAGGCCATCGTGCATTTAGTTTTGATCAAATACTCTGTGGCCAGTTTAATCCACTGGTTTAGATCATATTGCAGAATTCTGAGCATTTATATAGTGTATTGCATATTGCAGAGCGTTTTCTGATGGAAATAAAAATACATTATTCAACCTTATAAAAGTGTTCAAATACAAAAACTGTATGCGCATGTGTGAAACACACAAAATTGACTTAGAGATAAGGAAAGTGATTGTCTTCCTATTATTTTTCTTCTTCGGCTCCTTATTCTTCTCGCCTGTCTTATTTATTTCTTTCTTGCTTGTCTTCTTTACTTCCATACTGCTCGCCTTTTTACTTCTTGCCCTTCTTTCTTACATTTTGTTAATCCCTTTTAATGATTGAAAAATAAACGAAAATCAAACACCCTTTTTAAAAACTTTAAAATTATTAAAACACAGACATGTTTCGGCACATTAGCCCATCATCAATGTGGATAAAATAATAATGTTCCGAAACATGTCTGTGTTTTAATAATTTTAAAGTTTTTAAAAAGGGTATTAGATTTTCAGTTATTTTTCAATTATTTCAAATAGCCCTAAGTTTTAAAGTTCAGTTTCCCTTTTAATGTTATATCATAGTATAGCTGGTGTCAAACATAGACGGTAGGCGAAACAGTGTTATTAATGCTCAGCTCTGTTAGGACAGTCTGATAGCTGTCTGCAAGAGTGAAACAGTTTGCTGAGGTAAACATTGACCTGATATGCTCCCGCAGACCGCTTGCCGACTGCCCTAACAGAACTGAGCATTGTTAATAGTTAACCGCCTTGGATCCAGCTCCATAAAGCAGATTTCATTAAATTTGGCGGGTGGCGAATGATTGTTTTCATGCACAACTCTGTCAGAACAGTCTGAGAGCGTTCTCGGAGAGCGTATGTAGTTCAGAAAAACCTCAGCTGGATTAATTCAAAGTCGCAGACCACTTGTCGACTGTCCTGACTGTGCTGAGTGTGTTTAAAAATAATTCACCATCGGCCAAGTTGGAAGAAATTTGCTGTAAGGTAGAAGGTTTCCATTAAGGTTAGTTTCCATTACTACAAGTCGTTTGTATAGTCTATCCAAGCAAAGAAGACATTCTGGCCAGATGGGGGAATGATTCCAGATGGGGCAATTTATAAATTTGGTCTCGAATTGTAGGAAACATTCTGATCTACAATTTGAGACAAAATTTATAGTTTTTGAACCAATGTTGACTGAGCTGGAGTCATTTCCCCATCTTACCAGAATGTCTTCTTTTCTTGGACAGACTATTACGTTTTGCATGTCAGTCACAAGATGTAGCTTAGTAGAAACACGGACTTGTATAGGGGAACGAAAATAAAAAATCAGCTGACCAGTGAGTGTTGCTCTTCAAAACTCCGTGTTTCTATTGCATCAGACACATGTATAATCTCCAAGCAAAGAAGACCCTCTGGCAAGATGAGAAAATGACTCCAGCTCGGTCAATATTGGTTCAAAAATCATAAATTTCATATCAAATTGTAGGAAACATTCTAAACTACAATTTGAGACCAAATTTGTTGTTTTCGAACCAATATTGACTGAGCTAGAGTAATTTCCCCATTTTACTTGTATGCCTTCTTTGCTTGGACAGACTGTAGTGATGGAAACCCAAGGTGTATAGAATAGTAGAGGTGGGTCAGAGTGAAGCAGCTGACTATGATACTGACATCACGGAGTTCCTCTAGTCAAAAATTTAGCATTGATTTCCCTATCCTTGACGAAAAATCGTAAGCTTTTTTTCAATTTACAATATACAGAATTGTTTTATGGTTAAATTTCTCATGTGAGCTTGTAGAGAATTTCAAGACCTACATTTTGAGTGATTTAAATCTATATTTTACTCAAATTTAACATGAGAAAAAGTCTGTTAACGTGTCTTGGGAATACTCTGCAGCTGGGTTAATGCAATTATGGATAGCAATGCTATCGAATACAATGATATTATAAATGTTTCTTATAATAGCATTGCTACTCATAATTGCATTAGCCCAGCTGTAGAGCATTCCCGAGACACGTTAACGGACTTTTTCTCATGTTAAATTTGAGTAAAATATAGATGTAAATCACTCAAAATGTAGGTCTTGAAATTCTCTACAAGCTCATATAAGTAATTTATCCATAAAACAATTCTTTATTTCGTAAATTGGAAAAAAGCGTACGATTTTTCGTCAATGATAGTGAAATCAATACCAAATTTTTGACTAGAGGAACTCCGTGACGTCAGTATCATAGCTTTCCCAGCCAGCTGCTTCACTCCGCCCCACCTCTACTATTCTATACATCTTGATGGAAACCTACCTCAAGTTGATGTTTTCATTGTTCAGGTGCCAGTAGGACATGTCTGGTTGGAGGGAGATAACAGGGACAATTCGTCAGATTCTCGAACTTTCGGACCCGTTCCGGCCGCTCTGATAAGAGGTAGAGTGCTCTGTCGTGTGTGGCCCGTTAGTGACATACAAATGATGACATCTGGTCAAATAGATAAAGTCAAATGATGATATTTGGTCAAATGGACAATGTTTAGTGATGATATCTGGTCAAATGGACAAAGTCAAGTGATAATGTCTTATACAATCGACAAAGTTGAGTGATACCTGGTTAAATGGACAAATTTGAGTGATGATATATCGTCAAATGGACTAAGTCAAATGATGATATCAGATCAAAAGACAATTGAAAATAATGGGTGGCATCTGGTTAAATAGACATTCGAATGATTATGACATCTTGGCATTGTTTCATGAAAAGTGACATGCTTGTTTTTTCTGAAGAAATAAAGAATAATCAATAAAACACCTGACTTACAAGTTACAAATTTGAATGGAGAAGGTTCAAGAAGGTTCAAACAAACCATAAACGAAGTCAGTTTAGCTCATTTGATCAGGACGAATACTTTTATTATTCATTTTTACTTTTATTTATTTATTCAAAATCGGGAAAAGATAACTATTTGCCCTCTTATATTTTATTTTCAACCATGCTAAAAAGTAGCAAATCACAATGAAACAATTTTTTTAATACAAATAAATAGTTTCAATAAAAATTTTCAATTTCTCTCGTAATTAATGATCTCTACTCAGAGAAAGTCATAAACTATTTTTTATTTTAAATGAGAATCGCAGTTTCAATTATTTTTTAAAAGCAATTTTCATGAAAATAATTGAAAAGGATACTGCGATTCTAATTTAAGATAAAAACAGTGATGAAGTAATTACAAAGTAGTTAATATTGTTCAAATCGTTCAAATATACAAAATCAAGTGATCAAATAAGTTCTGTTATTTGTAGTGAAATATACTGTTCTAATTATTAAAAATTAGATGTTTTTGTCACCCACCCTTCATTGAATTATTATTTTAATTCGATTATGTGAATTTATCGTCGAATGAATAAATTATGCTGATGGTGAATTAAAAAATGTACTATTTAAAACTCTGATAATATTTTATGTACAAAAAATTTATGTACATATAACTCTGGCGGTTCGTGCCCTCGAAACAGGTGAAGTGCTGTACAGTAAAAGATACGGACACTTCACCTGTTTCGTGGGTACGAGCCGCCAGCCCGCCAGTGGTACATAATCATTATACAGGGTGTTTCAGGAGGAATGTGCAATACTTCTAAAGCTGATTCCTTACACCAAGGAGACAAAAACGTTCCATGGGACCAACCCCCAAAAACGCTTTGTTGCCGAGATGTTGGAAGTGATCGAAAGTCGCAAAATCGCTACTATACACAAATATTATCACTTGTGCTTAGTTTTGTCAATTTTTCGATTTTCGATAGCTATTTCTGAGATTTGGGTAAGATTTACACAACCGCTGCCATTCAACTTTTTCTTCAGAATCCGACTCTCTTCAACTTCCATTAATAAAAAATACAAATTTGTGATTCCTTTTTTAATTATAACCCTTATTGTTGAAAAATGGCTATTTTCGCATATTTTTCCAATTATCTCAATAACCGTTGAAATTACACACTTGAAACTGGTTTCATTGAACTCCTCAGCTAATTTTACATGGGAATTGATTATTTTAGAACCTGAGTGAAGCCTCTAAAAAATTAGAAAAATTAATATTTTTTGAAAAATCTCAATTTTCCGCCATTGTTATCTCGGTAACAATGCGTTTTTTGGGGTTGGTCCAATGGAACTTTTTTTTCTTCTTGGTGTAAGGAATCATCCTGAGAAGTATTGCACATTCCTCCTGAAACACTCTGTATACAACAAAGAGTTGATGAAGCTCCAAGCGTATTGCCTCATTCAAAGTTTTAACTAGTTTACTGAATGTAATTACAAGTTTTCATAATGTTCCAACATCCGTTGAAGTTGACAGACGGTGTTGATTTGACAATGGAACATGTGTGCTATGACCTACTTCAAGTATTTGTATTGAAATTATGATTCAAATCCATCTCATTTATCGTAAACTAGATTTCAGGATTAGGTTCCAAGGTTGCGCTACAAATTTTTTCGTAATGAATGTCATTGAAACTTGTCTTGGAGACAATCCATTAATTTTCAGTTCATTTTTAAACTATATAACATTTATAAATAATATTATATTCATTTATTAACTATATAACTATAATAACAAGACTAAAAACTTCAGTCCATCCAACGACGACTAAAGCAGTTCTGAGAGCAGCACTGAGACTGTATGCACACACTATCACCAGTTAATTTTAAAGATATCACCTCTAATTCAAAATGCTCTTATGCACTAAATGCACTGCAATAATAGTAATCAGAATAAGGAGACGATAAGCCGTCGATACCGATTGCCTGAAAAGTAGTCTTCATCTCTCATCATCATCGTCATCATCATCATCATCGTCATCATCATCATCATCATCATCATCATCATCATCCCTCTCATCACCCACGCACAGGCCTAGGAGCTTATAATATGTGTAACACCTTTTTTTGAGGGTGGTGCCCACATGGGCTTTTGGGCCTGTGCGTGGGTAATGGGAAGGATGATGATGAGAGATGAATGGACCTACTGCTTTAGGTGGGTTCCGAACCACCGGGAAGCGATTTTTGAGGCTCGTAAATTGAATTCAGAGGAACCGGTCACCAGTACAACAGTGGTGGCAGAGGCAAGTCTCTTATCTAATCTCACTGATTAGACGCTCTCTACCACTGGGTCAAACCCTCAGAGAAAAGAAAAATAATCTGGTCTTTTATAAATGTGTGTAATATTCTTGTATTCAATTTTATTAATTAGGTAGCATTTATGTCGACTGACCATAATGTTTTAGGCAAAAACTCGTACCTTTACTGTATGTATAGTCTGTCCAAGCAAAGAAGACCCTCTGGCAAGATGGGAGAATGACACAAGGTCGCTCAATATTGGTTTAAAAATTATAAATAAGGTCTTAAATTGTAGGCAATATTTTTCTCTACAATTTGAGACCAAATTGATAATTTTTGAACTAATATTGATCAAGCTGGAGTCATTCTCCCATCTTGCCAGAGGGTCTTCTTTGCTTCTATTATAATTTCAATTTTATTGTATTACACAAAAATATGTTATTATTTACGTCACAGAAGGTTGAGGTTGAAGTATGCCTTTTACTGTCTTATATATAGCTGACTCCAGAAGTTAGGGCGATTTCGTCTTGTACGTGATGTAACCTACTAACAGCTGATGTAAAGCATCTATTGTCTCTTTTGATCTCAAAAGCATAATCTATTCATAGCAATGAGGTTCATAGGTTCATAGCTTCACTTCCTTGATTCATAGCTATACGACAGCTCTATCTAGGCTAATTGGAAATATCAGCTGTTGGAGCGCACAAGGAGCAGACGAAACCGCCTAACTTTTTGTCGTCATCTTCACTCATTGATTCATTTCACTAAAGAATACGTAATAGTATATTACATAATGAGTTTGGAAAAGGCGTTTTTACAAACGAATAATTATGTTCTCCAAACGAGCGGTACGCGAGTTTGGAAAATAATTATGAGTTTGTAAACTTTTCCACACGAATTATGTACATTTTTTTCGTCATACTAGACTGAGAAGGATTTATTAAAACCTCAAACAACTGAAAACATTAACTGAAGCCTCAACACAACACTAGAACAAACGCACACAGTGAACTGTCATGGTGGCTCGTTTGACTCGTTATTCATATATCGGAAAAAACAGCTGGGCTAGATTTTCAGTGCTGTAATTATCATCGTGATGATGACTAGTGCTGTAATAATCATCAAAATGATTATTCCCGCATTCAGAACAGCTGATCTTTGATTCTCCTGTAAACGGCAATTATCCAAACGCAAATCTAGCTTGGAAAGTTGTATATTACATACGAGTATGGCGAAAAGTACATATTGGGCTAAGTCCTTAATAGTAATATAATAAATAGGCATTATATTATTGAACCAATTATAATTATAACCAATACAGTTAGATAGAAGATACTTGCACATTTTGAATTTATTATTTAATTATCACAGATGCAGTTATAGTCTGTCCAAGCAGAGTAGACCCTCTAGCAAGATGGGAAAATGACTCCAGCTCAGTCAATATTGATTCAAGAATTATAAATTTGGACATAAATTGTAGATCAGAATTTTTCCTTCAATTTGAGACTAAATGTATAATTTTTGAACCAATATTGACCAAGCTGGAGTCATTCTCCCATCTTGCCAGAGGGTCTTCGTTGCTTGGACAGACTATAGGATCTACAGATTGTACAGAACAGAACAGAGATCAGAATGTTCCCTACAATTTGAGACCAAATGTATAATTTCTGAACCAATATTGACCAGCTGGAGTCATTCTCCCATCTTGCCAGAGGGTCTTTGTTGCTTGGGCATACTATAGTAGATAAAATAATTGTCATAATATGAAGGAACCTGTCAAAACTATTGGAAAAATGAGAAGAAAGTAAGTAGGAACGTCATAAAGGTGTACGGAAGTGAGTTTCTTGAGTCAAAATAATTGGAGGAAAAGGAGAGAAGAAAGTAAAAATTGGTGGAAAATCGGAGAGAGTTGAGGTCAGTTGACAGGAAACGCCACCAGATGTCGCAATGATCGCTGACCCGTGAATTTAGAATTCGGAATGAGGTTAGGATGTCCAGTGAAAATGGTAAATAATTGAGGAACCTTGGACACCCCGTGAAGGAGAAGAAAAAGAAGGAAGTGAAACAAAGAGAAATGCTGTTGATACTTTATAGTCTGCCCAAGCAAAGAAGACATTTTGGCAAGATGGTAAAATTACTCAAGCTCGGTCAATATTGGTTCAAAAATGATAAATTTGGTCTCAAATTGTAGGAAACATTCTAATCTACAATTTGAAACTAAATTCATTATTTTTGAACCAATATTGACCGAGCTGGAGTCATTTTCTCATCTTTCCAGAATGTCTTCTTTGCTTGAACAGACTATAGGCCGTGGTAGGATGGAAGGAGAGGGAATAGAAAGATGAACAAAGAGAAATGATGATTCAGTGACACCCCGTTGTGATATTCATTGATATCTTTTAACAAACTGCAATTTGCTGAAAAATTTTAAAGTGAATCCATAATATTGAAATCCTATGGTTTATCTAGTTCATTTCTAGAACTTAAAAGTGGACTTTTATCGAAATTCAAAATTGTTTGTGATAAAATATTTTTGGAAGTGAGAAATTATAATATTAAGTGAAAGTGGACATTGTGGATAGACATATGACCTACATCTTAAACCTTCATCATCATCATTCATCATCACTCATTAACTCATGTCTCCATTTGTGTAAAATGAGGTTATCTGGCGAAGTGGAACAAGCCTTGGGTCTCCCCACTATTAAAAGCCATACGCTAAATAACTTAAATAAATAATATAACTCATTCATCCTTTTCTTATAATACTTGGAAACAAAGTCGCAATTGTAAAGAAAGAATAAATAAAGAATGGAAGAAGAGAAGGAATAAAAGAAAGAAAGAAAGAGGAAGAAAGTTGAAGAGAAATTATAAGATAGATGGGTGACAAAGATGGAGCTCTGCATTTTTCATTTTTAATTATTATATTGTATTTCGATTATAACATTACATTGTGTTTCATTACCAATTCACCATGCAAGCATTCACCTAATGAACATCAAGTAGGCTCAAAATATTTTTTATTTCTTCGAGTAACCTCTGTAATAATGAATAAAGTACTGTAATTAATTAATTCATCAATACTCCTTAATGAAATGAGAGAAGGAAATATGTGAAAGGAGAAGAATAAACAGGAATTATAAAGCACAAATTAAACAAATTTGTACAGCTGACGCCAAAAAATTGGGCGGATTCGTCTGTATCTTGTCGGCTACGTAATGTTGCCTACTAACAGCTGATGTGAAGCATCTATTGTCTTTTGATATTAAAAACATCACCTAGGGATAGTTAAATGACAACATCAGCTGTTGGAGCGCACAAAGACAAGTAGCAAATGAAATAAGAATCAGCCTGAGAAGTTTGGCAGATTGCTCCTGAAGCCCCCTGTGTGAGCTCAAATTGCGAGATATTATATCAGAGGTATAGTCTGTCCAAGCAAAGAAGACCCTCTAGCAAGATGAGAAAATGACTCCAGCTCGGTCAATATTGGTTCAAAAAATATTGATCTGGTCTTAATCGTAGGACACATTCTGATCTACAATTTGAGACCAAATCAATATTTTTTGAACCAATATTGACCTAGCTGGAGTCATTTTCTCATCTTGCTAGAGGGTCTTCTTTGCTTGGACAGACTATAAGAAACAGCGAATTAAAAAATGGGGTTCCTCCCTATTAAAAATATCTCTACAATACAAACACTCATTATTGCATGATCATTGCAGAGAAATCATCTCAACTCATGTCTCATCTCATTTAATTATTATTTTTTAATAAGAGGAAAAAAATGCCAACTTTTTTTTCTATTATGGCGGCATATGAAAGTGATGATGTTCTGACATCACACCAGAATCACATGAATGCCAGGACGCAAAGCATATGAAACGAATGGTATCTTGGGAAGAAAAAGGAACAAGAAGATGAAGGAGGAGGAGACGACGACGAAGAAGAAGAAGAAGAAGAAGAATAAAAGAAGAAGTAGAAGAAGAATATTAATATTAATAAAAGTAAAAGAATAAAAAATAATCAAAGCCAGAAGAAAAATAAAAATAATAAGAAAATAAAGAAGGAGGAAGAGAAGATGAAGAAAAATGAAACAGATAAAGTAGAAGAAGAAGAAGGCTGAAGAATGAAAACAATTCCATCTGACCCGGTCACATCTTTGCCGTAAAAAATAATCTTGTTCCGACTACTTGACATAAAAAATTGACGCAAATCACGGGCCACTCAGTGGTAACCTACTGTAGTCGGGTCGAGCCAAGAAGACCTTCTGGCCAAATGGGAGAATGCCCTCAGCTCGGTCAATATTGGTTCAAAAATTATAAATTTGGTCTCAAATTGTAGGAAACATTCTGATCTACAATTAGAGACCAAATTTGTCATTTTTGAATTGATATTGACCGAGTTGGAGTCATTTTCCCAACCGGCCAGAATGGTTTCTCTGCTCTACCAGAGCAGTACCAAAGGCCAGTAGGCTTTTTTCTAGTTGAGTTCTTCAGCTGAAGACCATGTTGGCTTCATTCTCTAAAGCTGTGTGTCCATGGTTCAATTGCCTTCCAACAAGAGACACAAGGCAAGTACATTTGAATTTTATATAATTATAAAACATTTCTTATCTTGATGATAAGAAACATATCGAATGAGAATCTTACAAGAATAGAGAGAAAAAAGTCGATAGTCCATCAAAGTTTAATTTATGATTATAATAGCCCACAATTTAATACTCTTTTCAAGACGTTTCAACAATGGCTCAAAACGTTTCGATGTGTAACGTAACAATACGTGATACATGATGGATTTGACAATCGAATTGAAATGTCAACGTCATTTGACACATGTTATAGTCTGTCCAAGCAAAGAATACCCTCTAGCAAGATGGGAAAATGACTCCAGCTCGGTCAATATTGGTTCAAAAATTATAAATTTGGTCTCAATCGTAGGAAATATTCTGATCTACAATTTGAGATCAAATTAATACTTTTGAACCAATATTGACCGAGCTGGAGTCATTTTCTCATCTTGCCAGAGGGTCTTCTTTGCTTGGACAGACTATACAAGTACGATTTACGATCGATTCAATACTAGGATTTGAGATGCTTCAACAATGATGTGAAACATTATTTACAGGGCCCTCGCGTAGGGTGTGCGGAGGGGGCGCCGCGGCGGCTGATGCAAAACGGGAATTTTTAAAATTTCAATTGGGCTATTAGAATAATTTTTTTACTATTTGATAGAAAACTTATTTTATCAACAACTTGAATCCACAAGAATTTATTTCCTCTGCATAAACTCATCCATCATAAATCAATAACTCATGAATTGATCAATTGAAAAACCACGATTAATGTATGAAGCAAGCCAAGAAACGCCCCTCTTAAATTTAATTCTATTGTTGGCTGACAATCACCTTACACTCTGTCGACGTCGACCATTCACAAGCCAGTTTCCAATAAAAACTTCTCCCTAATATTTTGACCGAATTGTAGTAGTCAATAGTAAACCAGCGTAATTTTTTGTGTATGATACACCATCCATCATTTTCTTGATAGCAGCCATTTTCTAAGATAGAACTCACGAAACACTGTCAACCAATAAGAAAAGAGCAGTCGGGGAATGAAGGCGTGTCCAAGTCAAAACTGAAACATCACCCGTCAACTGCTTCCATCTACTGGTTGAATTTGAAAACTATTCTAAGCGATGTTCTCGGCCATTTTGATGGTAGGTGGAGCTTGTAGGCGTGTGTAAAGGAAGTCGAAGCAAGTCTCCCTATTGCTACTGCCATCTGCTGGCTGAATTCGGAACTATTTCAAATGTTATTCAAGAAAGTTGGGTAGAGCAGTGAAAATGGCTGAAATCTAGCTTCAATTTGCTTGTTATTGAGACTCCAATTTTTTGTTAAAACATCTTTATTTCCAGTAAAATGAAATATTTATGATGATATTCAATATTTTTCATTGAAAAATTTATTATTCCCTCCTTATGTGCTTTCAAACAAACTAATAAAATAAATTTATCAATAATTATTGAAAATTAAATATTTTAATGATAAACTATGGTACAATGTGACAGTTTTGCTCAATGTAGATAGCCTTTAGTAATTTTTTATTAATTCCTGTAGGCTTCTGCTTATCACGTATCCAATACATGAAAATACAAAACAATACGTTGGGATACATTAGAATAAGTAAGTCCCTATAATTCTTTTTGCCAAACCAAATGCAACATTGTGATTGCTTATAAGAAAAATGAGAACATGCAAGGCAGCTAGAATCATGTTTGGCTTTGAATATATTATAATATGTTGGATTGCATTTGTCTGGTAATGGGGGGAGGCGCCTGCCAAAATCTTGAACAGGGCGCCAAAAAACCACGGGAGGGCCCTGATTATTTAATAAGATGCTTGACTTTTGATTAAAACTTACAAGATGATTTTATTATATACCTATAAACATATTATGATACGTGAGTCGTGATACAATTAGAACAATACCGAACGAACTGAAAGCTCGTGTACCATTATTGAATCATCTTTTAAACAGTATCTCTTGCCATACTCTTGTGAAACGCTTGTTAAGTCGATGAAAATGTCTGCATCCGGAAGCAAAATGGTGGGACCTACGATGAAGCTCTGTTATTGGTCGAGACATTCCACTCCCTCTTTCAACAGCAACCGGCCAATGGGAGTCGAGCTCGAGAGTTGGAGACAGTATAGTCTGTCCAAGCAAAGAAGACATTATGAAAAGATGGGAAAACTACTCTAGCTCGGACAATATCGATTCAAAAACTATAAATTTGGTAGATCAGATTGTTTCCAACAATTGGAGATGAAATTTATAATTTTTTTACCAATATTGATCGAGTTGGAGTCATTTTCCCATCTTGTCAGAATGTCTTCTTTGCTTGGACAGACTATATCAACCCAACATTTTTGACGTATCTTCTTAGTTGATATGCATGTTCACGGTTCATTTCCCTTTTATTCACTTAAAGGAATTCTATTTATTCACTTATAGGAATTCGCTTATTAGGAATTTAATTTGAATTTGGAAAAATATTGAAAAAATTACAAGACCATTTACGACATAGTTCACAAAAACGAAACTGTCGGTTGACAACATAAATGATTGGCAAGTGGCAACATATATGATTGAAAACATGATTGACAACATTATCAATAATAATGATTTTTCAATAAACCGGAGATAGTGTTTAAGAAAGAGAAATAACAAGAATGAGTTGGTGAGTTATAAAAAGTACTTGAAGTCTTTATTACTTCTAGTTTTAGTTTACCAGAAATTGATAATGATAGCAACCGAAATCGGTATCTCGATTTTTAATAAATCAGTGGTTTGTCACCACACTTGTCTTTTATTAAATATCTTGTCTTTTCATTAAACAAAGAAGTATTCGTCTATACCCTATTCACGATCACTTGAGACGAAATAAAGATACTTTTTGCATGTACAGGTAGCTATTTTTGTTTGAGATTGAGGATAAGCCAAGAACTGTGATTGACTACAGCTGTTCGACTGCCGCCAACCGTCGTATGAAGTAATACCTTCCTTTATCCGCACACACGCGCAAAAAATTTGTTAATTTCGTCTCAAGTGATCGTGAATAGGGTATAGTAAGCTGATTAATTACATTGTTGTAAACTACACAATTGAAAAAATCTATTTGGTATATATTTTCTAATTTGATATTTTAGTTGAATTTTGAACTTTGCTATTTGAGTTTCGATTTTTTAGTTGAATTTCAAATTTTGATATTTACATGACGAGAAAATAATTTGGTTCCAATTTTCTCATGCTTGAAAAGCAGTGCACTCCAATGTCTTTGAAGGGACCATTAATCAATAGAGAACTACTCCTTTTTCTCTTCTTCTTCTTCTTCTTCTTCCTCCTCATTTTCTTCTTATTTTTTCTTCCTCTCCTTCTTCTTATATCTCATGAAAAGTCTGATAAAGAGCTCCTTCAATCGTCTGGGGAGCCAGACTATGAAGAACACTTGAAAGATCTCAAGCTTGATGTGGCACTAATAGGATGCTTTCAAGAGATAGCGAGTTTGGTGCTTCTTTGTAAGTTTTCTAACGTCTTTTAATTTTTGAAAAGTTCAAGACAAGAGCCTTCCAAGAAGACAGGATATTAAATAAATTGCATTAATGATAGATTGATCGATACCCTACTCCATTTTTCTATTCACGGGGGATTTTTTCCTGAAATTTTCCCTAACAAATGGAGGCAGTTTCTTCACTTTCTTAACTCAAGTTTAAGACAAGTTTCCTAACTCAATTTACGATTGAAATTGAGGGACAGTTTTCACTACCTAGTTCAGTTTTTAAAAATCTTTTTCCGGTGATAAACTAGTCGGACCACATTTTAATCATATCGAGTTTGTTATGAGGGTGAAGCCCACATGAGCTCATAGGCTTGTGCGTGGGTAATGATGTGGGTGATAGATGACGACTACTTTGAGGTAGTATGTGATCTACTTTGGCCGTATTTATGTGATTGTGCTGTGGTCAAAAATTGTTCCCCGCTTGGGATTTGAACCAGGGTCCACCTGGTTATCAGACCGGCGCTTTATCACTCCTCCAACGAGCCACCCTAATGATTTTGAGTATCAAGATCATTACAAATACAGGGTGTTTCAGAACAACTTATCAATATTTTGGGGCATTGATCCACGCACCCAAACCTCACAAATCAGGATTGAAAGGAGAAAAAACCTTAAAAACGTTATGAAAAAATTGCTTTTTTGTCTCCTTTATTAAATCCTGATTTGTGAGTTTTTCGTACGTTTAAGACGAGAAAGTTACTGAACATTATTTCTTCATAATTTAATTCTCTACAACATTTACATGTAATTCAAAACAACTTCTTTGAAATCTAAAATTGAGTTTCAGCTCGTTTTGCTTATAATCGTGTTAACCATAAAAGTTACTTGCTTCTCACTGGTTTCATTGAATTCTCAGCTAATTCTATATAAGTACCCACTTGAAAGTATTCACGTAAGTACCCACTTAAAACTTAAAAGTACGATTACCAAGCGGCAGCTCGAGTATTAAATGTTACTCAAGTATTGCTCAAGTATTCTCTTAAGATACATTAAAAGTACGATTCCCAAGCGGCAGCTTGAAACTTGATTACAAATTTCATTGAATGATGGCAAATTTTTCCACTCGGTCAAAGTGCATCCGGAAAAGGAAGTCAGTTAAAAAGTGAAACCAAGTAAGAAAATCGATTCGAATCGGAATATCGGATAATGCAATTTAGAAAAGTGTCAAGTAGCTCCACTATTATTGTCACAACAGTAATAGTACATTACACGGTTCTCAATAAAATCGGTGAGCTTTCTAGTTTACTATCTATGCAGTTTCAAATAATTTGTTCTCAATAGCCATTAGAAATAAATAAAATATATATTTCAGATTAATGAAATCTAATCGCGAATAAGATTAAAAATTATGATTGAAGCATTTCAAGTTCGCAAATAAAAACTGTTGAAAGTTTTTACTTTATCGCGGTTCAATTTACTTTTACAAATTCACTGAAGATGATACATGTTTCAAATGGATTAATCGAATTGAAAGATCGTGTATCATTATTATAAGTCTTGTATTAACGTAGGCTAAGTATTGCATCTTGTGTATCTTCTTGAATCATGTGTCATCTTAAAAGTAAATTGAACCATGAATTCACAGCTCAACAAGAGTGTGTGTTAAGGAAATTATGACGAGTTATGGAAATTTGTTGTTGATTTTTGAGCTTTATCGCATATCTCTTATGAATTCTAGTTCAGTTTTTTAAACCACTATTTTCTTTATTCACCGCTAATCTTGGTGCTAAAACTTACTGCTTTAAACTTACTTAAAGATGAAATCAAAGGAGTATATTATGCATTTCTCCAGTCTGTCCTACAATATGGTATATTGGCCTGGGGTTGCACTTATAAAACTCACATCAGACCGCTGGAAGTAGTACAAAAACTAATTATTAAAGAACCATTTAAAAACCCAATGAGATACCCTTCCTCTCAATTATTTTTAGAAAAAAACTATTATCAGTAAGGCAGCTATTTATTAGGGAAACACTGGTTTTTTTGTTTTCTAATAAAGACCTAGTCATAAACCCAGTAGCACATGACCATCTTACCAGAGGTTCAGTGAATCTGAGCCTACAGGTTTCAAAAGTCGTTAAATCTATTCTATACACAAATTCTTGGTATGTTGCAAATTTTATCTACCGTAATATCCCACCAGATATTAGAAATCTAAATTGCTCAAAACAAAGATATAAGTTAGATGCTAACTCTTGGTTGGTCGATATAGGTATAGAAAATGCTGAAACACTTTTCCATGCAGAATACAACAGGTAGGTTTTAATACAATTTTTAATGCTAAGCTATTACAATAAAAATTAATTTAGCATTGTATCAAATGACATCATCATTCCGCTTCGAGCATATTTCTATTCATTAATTCAATAAACAGTAAATAAACAAGTTACTGTCAATTTCAACTCTAACTAAACTGTTCATTTTTTATAATATCACATAGCAGATTTTTGTATTCTTCAACTGCAGTTATTATACTTGAATATTTTTATTTTGTTACTAAGTCTCATTATTCATGAATAGCTACAACAAAGTTTATTTACAATGATATCATTAGTTACTGTCCTTCAGCAATTGAGGTATTTCTAAGAAGTAATATAGCGTAAGTTATGTCTAAATGTATTTATTCTATAATGATGAGAACTCGGTGTCACGCACAGGTTTTTGCAAATCCATGTGACACCAAATCCAATTTTATTGTAATTTTTGTTCTATGTAATTTTACAAATAAAAATCTGATTTCTTCTGATTTCTACTCAAGCTTATAATGCTTGCTTTATCCGTGTTCAAGAACTTCGTTTAAAATGTTCATTATTTTATTTTTTGACCCTACACTATTACTGTCCTGTTTCCTCTAAACATTTTGTTCTACTTTTATTAGTGAATCCTAGAATCCTACAAGCCCGGTTTCTGTTAATCTTAAGAAAAACAAGCTTATAAAGCTTTATGGAACAAAGCCCTATGTAATCTAATATGAGATTCCAATCTCATTCAACTGATAAACATTAATGAAAACATAACAGAATGTTTCAAAAGAGAAACGAAAATTAATTCATTAGTGAAGGAATCAGATAAGATGAGATATTTAGAAGGGGTTGAACGTTGAAGAGATAGGACTTTCTGATGAGCAATGAGATCCCTCTGTCTGAAGAACCAAGTAGGATGCGCTGCGTATCATGATACGCATGGAAATTAATGTTGAAAACTACTGTAGCAAATGAACCCCATATGCACCGTATTCATATTATTACTGTATTCGTGTTATCCACTATTCCCGTTTAATTTAAGAACAATAAACTTGGTTTCAACTAATTTGTCGCAGTTAAAGATGAACTCTTAGTTCAATACAGTAGCCTAGTTGAAATTATGTTGGTTTGACTTGGTTAAACCATAGAATAATAGAGCCTTGGATTCTCTTTGGTTATTCCAAAGGAATTTGGAAAATTCCTAGTATTCTCTTTGGTTAAACGGAGTAGGCCTACTAAATACGATATCAGTCACATTTCTTCGTGGTTCAAATGCCTCATCAATTTTATCGTAATTTATTGTATTTTTCAAATTTTATACATCACAGATTTTTACCTCAGATTCCGTACAGGGATCATTGCAGGAAACTCTGGAATAATTTATTGGAAAAAACTTGAATGTTCTACTCAGAATTTATGTTTCCAATCGTTGTTTGCTGAAAAATCACAAAATAATTATCAAGTAAAAATACAATAACAATGACGTCACTCATTTTTATTTGTCTCTCAATGTGAAAAATTTATGAATTTCTCATTTTCTCCATTCTATCGATGATTTATCGATAATTATGTGTTGATCAAGGGACAATATGATTCTGTAATCTCCCTCAATAAGGGTTAAGTGTAAGAGAGGGCCGGCTGCGCCCTAACTTCGCCCTCCCAGGATGTTAAATAAAGGCGGCGATTCTATTCTATTCTATTCAATAATCCTTTTCTTTGTTTTTATTCTTGTTTGTTTGTCAATGGTTCAACAGCCCAAGAAGGGCCTAGGCCCTTTTATTTATTCTTGTACTTTGTACTACATATTACTAAATTACGATATTTTATACTGTATAAATGCTTCCTTAAATTTCTCCTTGCATTTTGATTTTAAATCACATTAAAAATTGTTTGTACCTATAAGATTTGTCTCATAAATTTCGAAAATCATGAAGGCTACCGTATAGTTTTCCCTAAAGTCTTTAGTCTACCGTAGTAGACTACCTTTTTCAGAGGAGAATTAAAGCCGTCGGTCCTAACTGCCTGATCTGATAATCATCTCTTATCATCATTCCCAAGCAAGTATCATTACCCACGTATATTCTTAGAACACATGTGAGCACCACCCTCAGAAAAACTAATATTTTTTTGTGAAAAACTCATATTTTCAACAATATTTCAATTTGTAATTCACATTATTTTAAATTTTACGAATAAAATGTTTGATATTTTGACTGAATGCTTCATCTACTATATTTGTATTCATCTACTTGTGTATCAAATTTCTGTTCCGTATCAGTGAGCATTCCTCTCCATAACTGCTTGACCATTTCAGCCGGCGAAGTGGACTGGATTTCAAGATCAGTTGCGATCACGCTGTGCTTGGAGATGTTGGTGGTCAGTGCTCTGGTTTGTCTGTTGGTTTTTGACTTGAACTTTTCGAGAACTTTCGTATCGGCCCAAGATGACTGTGGATATGTGGTGAGTACAATTTACAATTTTTTTATTTATTGAAAAAAATTATCGTAACATTTCAACAGTTTTGCCTGAATTGCGTGCCATACCAATGATTATTCTGGGTTTTTATTGATTTTTAATGGAATTTGTTTCATTTATTCAATATGTTGTGTCAAATTTTTCATTCATCAAAAATATCTGTACTTCAACATGTTAAGTCTGAATCGCGTTTCCAATAAATAAGTATTTTGGTCATTTATTGATCTATGACGGGATTTGTTTCAATTATTTTTCAATTAGAGGAATATTAAAATGCAATTTTCCATTTATTAAAAAGAGTGGTAACTTATAATATTAATACTTCAACAAGTTTAGTCTAAATATTACGTGCTGAACAAAAATGTTTTTCCATCCTTTATTGCTGATCTGTGATGGCATTTGTTTCAATAATTCAATTAGAAAAATGTGTTTAAATAGTTAAATTCACAATTTTTCATTTTTTAAAATGGTTGGTATAATACTTGAACAAGTTCAGTCTAAATTGCGTTTTGAAACGTAAAATAAAACGCATTTTGGTCCTTTATTGATCTCTAATGGGATTTGTTTCAATAATTCAATTAGAAGAAGGTGTTGGTGCTATGTTACAGATGATATAATATCCCCATTCACTCTTATCTGTCAGTTCTACTTGGAAATATTCAAGTTTTACTGAGCAAAAGTTGTCTAAATCTTGTATTGTGTTTGGAACTCAATACCAATGGATAGAGGGTAGGAATATTATTATTGAATAATAATCCTGCTCAATTTTATTATTTCGTAGAAAAGTAATTAATGAAGTTACCAATTCACAGTGAGATTAAGGATAATCTTTCAAACGTCAAACCTGAACCTCGAATAATTTTTATTTTTTAACCTCGAATAATCTTTTTAGGGTAGTAATTGGGATGAAATTCGAAAATGCAATTAAATTTGAAATATTCATTTGCTTTTTGATCTCAATCATGATCTGTAAAAATAATTTAGATTAGATGAATCTAGTAAATTCGTGAATCACAAGAAGAATGAGTAATATACAAGGGTAATTTTTTAATTAACTTCCGATCACTCGTAACTAAAATTAAATAAACAGTAGGCAGGTAATGATCACATTATTGACAGCTTGATTCCCCTACTAAACGGTCTGTGATTGGTGGGTCCAGATCATTAATTGTAGCCGAGATGTCTAATAATTGTTGGAAGTATTAACTTAGGCTTTAGACTATAGAAAAATCTTTTGATTAAAAGAAGGATAACAAATTATTTCTAATCTAATAGAATGAGGTTTAGGCTAAAAAGAATAATTGTCAATGAATGTTTATCTTTGATAAGTAGTATACAATATAAAAATAAAATGGATTTATTGACGCTAGAAACATAGGCTCACCAAATAATGGAATTATTACAATGTATTATCGATAATAATGTATTATCGATAATAATGTATTATCGATAATAATGAATTATCGGTTGTAATGAATGTATTGTCGGTAGTAATCTATGTATTACCGGTAATTATTATAATAGAATATATTATCGGTGCTGGAATTAAGAAATGCAAAAGACCTCGAAAAAGTCGAATTCAGGCAATGGAGGCATCCTTGAGGAATTTGTCTCTCGTTGCTCCTAAAAACTAATATTTCACCTAAAAAATCTTTTCGCCGTGAATTGGCAAGATTGTATCAATACGTAATTTATTTGAAGGTTATTAAACCTTGTGGTTTTTTCTTATTAGTTAGTTTGATTATCTGGATATATGTTATGTAGGTCAGGGTGAAGTTTCCATTATCACTGACTTTATCCTCATATTAATCTCTTTCCTCTCGTAATACTATTTGATTCAGATTTTGAATTTCTCCAAAACATGATGATATGAAATCTTTCATTCTTCTCCTACGTCTCTGCATATTCCTATTTGATGTGGGGCCCAAAATTCTGTCTCTCATTGAATTGAATTGAATTTATCTATTGATTCAATACGGTATAATATGATCACAATTTCAAAATTCTTTCCTCTGTCTTCCACTGTCTCCCATTGAATTGGATCATTGGATGAATTATTGGAGAATACTGTATCTCTTATAGGCCTACATAATGATAATTATAGAATATGTTATTGAATTCGATGTAATTATTTATGTAGTTCATTCGATTATGATTAGAAAATTGATTATGATTTATAAAGAAAGTTTGTGTATAGTTTTATATTGAATGTTATTACCATCAAGGACCAACTAATAATTAATTTACTTGACCGATATTCACAGAACAATTTCATGCAAGATTAAGCTATCAAATGATCGGAGATTAAGAGATAGATAATGAAAATTCAATTGTGAAGAGAGAAAACGCAAAGAAGAAAGAGAGAAGAGAGTAACTACTATTAAAAAAAGGATATGAGAAAATAGACGAAGGACGAATAAAGGATTGAGAAAATGTAGAGAAAAGAGTAAAAGAGCGAAGGTTAGAGAAACGTAATATATTTTGGTTTTCTCAAATAGATGAAATCAAAGTGATGAATTTAATAGGTCTGAACCACGAATATGATGTGAACGTTTTAAACCAGCTTATGATCAAAGATCAGCAGAAGCAAGCAAGAGAAATATATCGAGAGAGAGAGAGAGAGAGAGAGAGAGAGCTCTTGGGAAACGACAGATGAAAAAGATAGAAAAATTGAATCAAAATGCAATTTTTTATAAGCGGTTCCTGAAAGGATGAGACCTCAACATTGGTGATACCCGAAGAAAGATTCAAGACCCTAAATCATATAAATTGTAAAGAGTATTGTTCAGTTTTGTATAGATGATCCTTTTCTGAAGAAAGAGGATTTTGGAGTTCCCAGAAGAGAGACTCCTTTTTTGCACCATTTGTATTGTATGGGGGTGAGATCAAACACCTTTCATGTTTTTCGATGGAGATTTTTCTCTCTCAGGCTAATTCTTTCTCAGCTCCTCTCTCAGGGAGCTTACTCAATTCTATCAAACATTGAATGATTCTAAACTTTGAAAGTACTATTATGCTTGGAAATTTCGATCTATAATATTTATTGTTAGGGGTAGAAGTTCAGTTCAAAATCAAAACTCGGGATCCTTCATCCATTTATCATAATTGATGATTGAGACACAAAACTCACTATAATATGTTATTATTTTATCTATTCGTGTAGGTCACAAGACATAATATTTTTAAATAGCTTCATATCATGACATAGAAAAAAAATAGGAGAAAACGTATACAAACTTTTAATTTATAGGCCTACTGAAACCAAAGAGATCGAGTTGAGAAAGATAAATTTATTCTATAATTAAAGAGTAAATTGATAAAATGTACTATTGATCAACATTTATGGAGAGCCTTGATTTCCAGCTGTTTCTGTCTGTATATTGGCTTAGTAGGTAGATATTGGTATAAATAAATGGTAAATTAAATGAAAAATCAAATACACTTTAGAATTATTACTTTAGCTTTAGAATTAAACTTTAAAAAACTTAAGAATTATTATTCAACAGTGTAAAGTTTAATTTTCAAATATTGGTATAAATAATATTAGTACACCAAAATATTGGTAGGAATACAGAAGATACAATATTGACTGTTTGTACTGATAACCTACCATTTGCATTAGTGGAACAGCTCAACCATTACCAAGCCTATATTCCATAGTAATCGATGTAAATATGCTAATCGTTGATGCAAAGTTGTTGGCCTACAAAAGTTAACTTGCAAGGTGGAATATTATTAAAGCCTGTCCAAGCGAAGAAGACATTCTGTCAAGATGGGAAAATGACTCCAGCTCGGTCAATATTGGTTCTAAAATTATACATTTGATCGCAAATTGTAGATCAGAATGTTTGCTACAATTTGAGACCTAATTGGTAATTTTTGAAACAATAGTGACAGAGTTGGAGTCATTTTCCCATCTTGCCAGAATGTCTTCTTTGCTTGTATAGAGTGTAGCAGCTATTTCCGGACCTGTCCGTCTGCTTCTATTGAACGAGTCGAAATTCATTCATTAAAAATTACTGGCGAGAACTTTGACCCGGCGATAATCGAGTGTTACTTCGATAGTATCGTTAAATCGATATGAGGCGATGTAGTCGATAGTTCGATATACGATTTATTTACATGAAAAATTCTGAGAAAAATCAAATGCTACCCATAAAGAAGTATTTCCAAAACCAATAGAATATTTCTATTAGAAATGGGAATGGCAATATATATGATATAGTACCCCTACAAAAATTCAAATTCCGTCTGTAAAATTGAGCTCAACAGCAGCCATTTTGCAATTTTAACCAATCGTGATCTAGCAGGTCGTAAATGTCACATGGGCTGTAAGGTGTCACGTGACCATTCTGTAAAGCAGACTCCCGATTGGTCAGAATAATTGTGAGGTGGGGACTGTTCAGCCATTGGCCAATCAGACGACTTGTTGAATATGAAGGCGTGGCTTACCACAGCAACATTGCCACTCCCTCTTTAATATCAGCTTTAGCTCTTACATCCAGACTACATTAACTTTAATTTGAAATATAGATAATTATCTTGTGATTCTATTTGAAAATCCACATCTTTGCTTAACATTGATTGAATCGAATTCTAGTCGATAGTGGATTTCTAATCAATAAGATATTAAAATGTTAAAAATAAATCACTTCTAATAATGCGCTATTTTCTATTCAACAAGTCTTTGAATTGTTTAAAAATAGTACCTGAATGTTCAGCTTTTTCTCAACACCTACATAATTTAACATCTTTTTAACTCAACTGGTTTGTGATTAACTGGTTTTGATACATTTTTAAATACAGTTTGAATGTTCAGCTTTAGTCTCAACACTTTCATAATTCAACAGCAGTTAAACTCAACTGATTTTTGGTTAACGGATTTCAGACGTTTTGACTGCCATGTCTGGCATTGAGTACACGGACCCAAATTTAAATTTTAGTTTCAAAATTCAGAGCCTCTTGATGAAGACTGACGGATGTGCAATGCATTGCAAGTTCACCGATTCTATTTTAAGATGTCTATTAAATTTTAAAAAGCTCTCTTGCTCTCTCTCTTGTATTCAATTGTTTTATACATTTTCAATAGCTCTTTCTCTTGTATTCAGTTCTTTGATGCATTTTGAAACGGCCTCTCTTTGGCCCACTCTCTCTTATTTTGGCCCTCTCTTTGGCCCACTCTCTTACTTTGACACACACACTCCTCTCTCTCTCAGTCTCTCTCTCACCCCTCGCTCTCTCAATCTTTGTTTCTCTCTGAGTTGAGAACAGAATGAAATATGAGTTGAAAGATGGTTGAGTGTTAATGGGAGGGATAACTTTTAACATCCCTCTCCTAGAATGGACATTGGTATGTCCAAACTTCGCCTAGTAATATAATACAGGACCAGTTATATCAACATAAAATCTAAAAGTTTAATCAATTTTCATAAGTTTTCACAGTCTGTCCCTAGTTTCTTCAGGCGAACAGTGTAATTAGTCTAATTTTTAATTTACATAATATAGGATTCAAGCCGATATATTTTGTAATCTATACATAAATAAAGTGAATGAATCTGAATATCTCTCTCTATCGCCCTCTCTTTTCAACGGTCGAGTGTTAATGGGAGGGATATTCTTGGATATTCTTCTAAAAGAATGGACATCTATGTCCAAACTCTTCCATTTCATGTAGATTCATACCAATCAAATTACAGTCAGCTTATTGAATCCTATGCCTGTGTAATTTAATAAGTTTACATACTATATTTTCTATTCAATCCAATAGTTCAATCAATTTTATCCCCAATTATCGTAATCTAGGATTTAAGCCTATCCATTCTAATCTAATATCTCTCTATTTAATCTGTTGTATTCAGTTGTTTTATGAATTTTTAAATGTTATACCTATAACATTTTTTTAAGTTAAATTTTGAAACGCTCTCTCTCTTTCTCTATCTCTCACTATATCTCTCTTGCTCTCTCTCTCACACTCTCTCACTCTCTCTCCCTCTCTCTGTTCTCTGACATTGCATTGTTGTCGGCTCTCGGATAAATTTCGAAAAGCTCCATTCTCTCCCATATACTGACTTGTGGCGATAATGGACTTACAGTGTACTAGCGGAGGTCATGCTGCTTATAGATATTGATTTACTGTCCTTGTCACTCGAGTAGAATACAGTCAGTGGTCCTATCCATCCATCATAATATAAGTTCTGTTTAGTAACTCAAAATTTTAGTTCTATAGTCTTTCCGCTTCTCTGTCTCCGGAAAAATCGTGCGAAAAATTCGTAAAGATGACACATAAAATGTCAAGAAACTTCGGGAAAATAACACCAAAAATGGCGAAAGAATTTCGGTAAGTGACAAAAAAAACTTTAAAGAAATTTCAGAAAAATGACACAAAAAATGTCAAAAAATTTCGTGAAAATGACACAAAAGTTACAATTTTTTCGGATTGTCCTTGATGGTTGAATCTCAAAGTCTCAGAACTTTCTTTTCTACTTGAACCAGAAAGTGATAGAATAGAATGGCTGTCTTAATACATTTGCCTTTATATTTGCCTTTTGTATGATTAGCCATGATGGTAGCTGATGTATTTTAAATTATTTCAAATGTTTTGAAAATATTATTAAGGACTCTATAAGGTCTTATTGCTTTCATATTGCACTGGTTAAATGGAAGAGGGGGGGGGAGCTCTTGTGCCTCAACTTCGCCCAATTCACTTATGTAATATACTAAGTGACCTTACTTTCACACATTTCAAAAACTATTTTTAGTTATTGTTTATTCTTGAATTGTGATATAAAAGGATGAAATGACTCCTAACAGTCCTAATATAAAGGAGTTGAAAACTGAGAAATTCTATTGGAAATATAGTAATTTAAACAGATACCATAGGCTACAAGAGTACGTAAAATTAGTTACTGAAAACAAAACAATGTTCGACAGAAAATAAGTCACAATAACATGATATATCACCAAGGAGCCTACTGTTTAGTTTTCGTTTAGTATCAACTGATTAATAACAAATAAATATTCGATCCAGGAAAATAGTTTGAAAATCAAACAGGGTCGAGTATCCTATCAATATTCCTAGAAGGGTCTGTCACAAAAATGACAAAGCTTACAACAGAAAATAAATTTGAAACGTATATTAAACTGATGGTCAAGAGAAAATAAATGGACATTAGATAATTTGTTGGACTTTGAATGTGAGAATAACGTAAAACGCGTAATGAATATTGTTATAGTCTGCCCAAGCAAAGAAGACATCCATGGGAAAATGACTCCAACTCGGTCAAAATTGGTTCAAAAGTTATAAATTTTGTCTCAAAACGTAGGAAACATTCTGATCTACAATTTGAGACCAAAGTTAAAATTTTTGAACCAATATTGTCCGAGCTGGAGACATTTTCCCATCTTGCCAGAATGTCTTCTTTGCTTGGACGGACTTTATTAGAAAGAGAAAGAGATATTATAAACATTACGATGGTTCCCACGCTTACAATAATATTGAAGCCTTTGATCGATATTATTTTATCAGTATAAGTAAATAAATAATAATAAAGCCATCTCAGATAGAACGCATATGATTCAGCTTAGCTGCCTCAATGTTATTTGTTGTTGTGTTTCCTCTCTATGTTATGTTTACGTCCAGTTATCAATATTTTTGTATGAAAATTATTGTAATAGAAGGTTCATTTTGCCAGAGCACCTGGGGACTTTCTCATAGAAGTAAAGCTCCCTTTACACTTTGTATTTCTGATACAAAAGTCCAAAATTGATACACAATCGTACAGGAAGGAAGCTCATTGACTCAAAATATTTGCAACGTTGGGTTACAAAGTGAGATTAACTAATTTGAGTTACACTCTGGCTCTTAGCCACTTAGTTGGCTCTCTGAAACTTGGTGTTTTTTATGATTTTTTGTTTATTCAACTTGAAAAGTGCCTCAACTACTATCAAATGCTTTCAATAATGGCGGCTCGTACCTACGAAACAGGTGAAGTGCTGTACAGTAAAAGATACGGGCACTTCGCCTGTTTCGTGGGTACGAGCCGCCAGTGGCTCTCAAAATATTTAATCATTGTGAAATAGAATCAGCTTATTTCCAATATCGCGGATTGCAAATGTCGCGTATGAACGAGTTACCCCCCTGCATCATTTTTGGGCTCAACTTTGGATAGTATTTGGATTATTTTCGTACGAAATTGAAAAAAGAGTGATTGAGTAATTTAAAGTCGTTAAGAGGGTTTCAGATATAGGAAGTAATATGTCTGTGATAAAGTAAAATTTTATTTCATATTCAATTTTTAATTTGTCACCATTTAGCATACTCTCTAATTATTCTTCATCTTCAATCTGCACTTTAGTTTAATTTTATAGTGAACATTTAAACTCATTAATTTGTGTTCTAGAATCTAGACTATTGTATAATTAGACACCTGCTGAGAAACCTCTAGGTTTAGCGGGACCATTTTTATAATGTGTTATTAAATATCATTTAATAATGTTATCTATATCTATAAAAGCGAAATGGCACTGACTGACTGACTCACTGACTGATTCATTCATCACCAGAACTAAAAATCCACCGAACCGAATGCGTTCAAATTTGGCAGGCATGTTCGGTTAGACGTTTAGACGCGCGCTAAGAACGGATTTTGGAAACTTCCCAACGATACGCCAAATATTTAAGTTTTTCTATAGTTTTCCGGCGTTTCCTCGATTTTTTCGAGAACCAATCGGTAGAAAATGTTGATATTTGGTAGGCAGATTCAGATAAGGTCAAGAATTGTTGTGTTGAAATATTTTTGAATTCCGTTCAAGATTACGCCAGTTATCAGTTTTTTCAAACTGTAGATGTATTGCGGGTTGCATAATCTTCCGCCTTAATACGACCATAAATTTAATGATTCAGCGAGATTATAGAAGAACTTTTTTGAAAACATTGATCAACTTTCTAACTATGTTCGATATACTTCCCAAGGTTACGCTCAATATTAGCGTTTCATTACTTTTCTGAGTTTTTCTTGGATTTTTCGAGAACGAATTGGCAGAAAGTGTTGAAATTTGGTAAATAGGTCCAGATTAGGTCTAGAAATGCTGTGTTCAATAAATTTCAAATTCCTTCTGAACGGAATTTGCAGGCTAGCGATGCGAGCCTGTTTGTCTCAGCTGACACTGACAGGGGTTTTGCAGGCGAGCGAAGCGAGTTTGACTCACACTGCCGATACTGTCGGGAGTCCAGGCTAGGCGGAGAAGGCGAGCGTAGCGAGCCTGCCGGCTAGTTAAATATATTTAATATTATTCGATAATACATTATAAAAATGGTACCGCTAAACCTGAAGATTTTTCAGCAGGTGCCTAACTTTATACAATACCCTAAAACACAAATTGATGAATTTAAATGTTGACTATAAAATTAAACCAAATTACAGATATTAATAATGAATATTATTATTGAATTAAACAATTTTTTATGTTTGTTGTGTTGAATAAATAAAATTGAATGAAATTAAAAATGAAATGTATGTGATAATAGCAGGGTTGGAGACATACTATAGGAAGGGTGGAGAGGGGAACTCACTAACTATCTCATTCTATTTATAATGCATGTGGAGCGTTGCACTCATCAGACTGTAGGCTATTTAAAAAGAATCTAGACTATTGCCTTTTTCAACTTACCAACAGTGCACAGTGAGGCACGCACAAGAGCAGTCTGGTCGAGCACAGAAGACATTCTGGCAAGATGAGAAAATGACTCCAGCTCGGTTAATAATGGTTCAAAAATTATGAATTTAGTCTCAAATTGTAGAGAAAACTGTTTTTTATAATTTGAGATAAAATTAAAAATGTTTGAACCAATATTGACTTGGCTAGAGTAATTTTCCCATGTTGTCAGAATGTCTTCTCTGCTTGAACAGACTATACCTACCTTCAAGTCTATTGTTCATAAGATGGCTTGAAAAACGTTTCATTGTTTTGAAATGAAGAAAAAGTTGGCTACCTGATCGTTTTCCTTGTAGGCTTACGTGGAATTTGAAGAAGTAGATTGTGGAAAAGGGGGAGGAGGAGGAGGAAAGAAGAAGAAGAAGAAGAAGAAGAGGAAAGAGTTGTGCAAAAGGATGAGGAATGGTGTGATTCAGTAGAGAATGAATTTGGAACGAAAAGGAATTTATAAGATAAAAAAGAAGAATAAAAAGAAGAAGAAAAGGAATAAGAAGAAGTAAAAGTAGAAATAGGAGAATGAAAAGAAGATGAAGGAGAGGAGGAGGAAGGAGATAAGGAAGGATAAGAAGTAGAATAAAATATGTAAAACAGGGACAAAAGAAAAAAAACATTAGGGACAAAAGAAGAATTAGAAGAGGAAAAAGGAGGATAGGAAGATGAAAAGACAAGAGAAAAGAGGGAGAGTAAGGATAAGGATGAACAGAAGAAGAAGCAATAACATAAAGAAGAAGCTAGAACAAGGGGAAGGAGGAGGATTCAGATTCAAGAAGACATGGAAGAAGAATAAGAAGAAGAAGAAGAAGAAGAAGAAGAAGAAGAAGAAGAAGAAGAAGATGATGAAGAAGAAGAAGAAGAAACCCCAGAAGGAGAAGACGAAAAAGAAAACAATGAAGGAGAAGACGAAACAAACGTAACAAAAACAAAAAGAAGAGTTTGAAAAGGTGGAAGAAAGGTGTGATACATTACAAAATGTAGATACAACAAAGAGAACATGTTTCAACGAAGAGTTAGGAATTCGAAGAATTTTGTACACACTTGAAAGAAAAATTAAGAATAATGTCGAATGAGATTAATGGAAACAGAAGAACTTCTCAGAAGTCGTCTCATTATGATTCCTCCAGTTCGCCGGAGGAGAATAGAATAGCTGCCTCTATTTTTACCTGGAAGGGCAAAGTTCCAGTTAGGTCTAATAATGGGCGAAGATCCAGTGACAATGTCCAGAGACAATAATAGGAACTTATCTTTAAAATTAGGTAAAAATAGATGTTTTATGTGCAAATGTACTAGAAAAAAAGGGGAACATCTCTTCTAATTTTACCATTTTAGAACGTTTTTGTAAAAAAACGGACTTGTTTTAGCTGAATGAGAGGACTGGGAAGAGAGACAACAACAAGGAGAGAACTGGATATTAGGAAATGAAAGAGTATCGGTCGGTATTATGATATACAGAATGTTCTAGGAGGAATGTATGATACTTCACAGGCTGATTCCTTACACCAAGTAGAGAAAAAATTCCCATTTGACGTACCTCCAAAGAATCTTTGTTACCGAGATTACAATAGCAGAAAATTGACATTTCTTAAAAATACTCAATTTTCTATTATTAAAAATGCAAGTTCATGATTTCATATCTAGTTATAACCCTTTATTGTTAATTATTTTTGTTGTATTTTAAGAGTTGAATGGTTGTAATATTTTCTAGACTTAATAACAGCTGATGTTACAAACTTCAAACTACTTTCATTGAATTGCTGATCTCAGCTAATGTTACACAATAATGGTTATTTTATTTGCATAAAGCCTCTGAAAAGTAAGAAAATTGATTTTTTTAAAATGTCAATATTATCCGCCATTGATATCTCGGTAACAAAGCGTTTATAAGGGTATGTCAAATGGAACTCTTCTCCCTAATTGGTGTAAGGTCTTCTCAGTCCTAATAATGATTAATTATTAAGCCTCTGAAAAGTAAGAAAATTGATTTACTGTTGAAAATATTATGTCAAATTAATCCAGTAATAATGATATCTCAGTAACAAAGCGTTTATTTATAAGGGTATGTCAAATGGAACTCTTCTCCCTAATTGGTGTAAGGTCTTCTCAGTCATAATAATGATTAATTATTAAGCCTCTGAAAAGTAAGAAAATTGATTTTTTAAAAATGTCAATATTATCCGCCATTGATATCTCAGTAACAAAGCGTTTATAAGGGTATGTCAAATGGAACTCTTCTCCCTAATTGGTGTAAGGTCTTCTCAGTCCTAATAATGATTAATTATTAAGCCTCTGAAAAGTAAGAAAATTGATTTTTTTAAAATGTCAATACTATCCGCCATTGATATCTCGGTAACAAAGCGTTTATAAGGGTATGTCAAATGGAACTCTTCTCCCTAATTGGTGTAAGGTCTTCTCAGTCCTAATAATGATTAATTTGAATCTCCATTTATTGCTACATAATTAATTATTATTATTACAATTAACAGTTGGTATACTACTGCAATATTTTTTTTTTTTGAGGGTGATGCCCACATGGGCTTTTGGGTCTGTGCGTGGGTAATGGGAAGGATGATGATGAGAGATGAATGGACCTACTGCTTTAGGTGGGTTCCGAACCACCGGGAAGCGATTTTTGAGGCTCATAAATTGAATTCAGAGGAACCGGTCACCAGTACAACGGTGCTTCTTCCATCTTCCATCTTCTCAGTCCTCTCATTCAGTGGTGCCAATAACACATCCATTTTCTTCGCAAAAAAGTGCTAAAATTGTGAAATGATTGCATATACCTCATGAAACACTCTGTACAGGAAAACAGAGTGTTTGTGTTTGAGAGAGGGAAAAATAGTGATTGTGGCACTGGCGGCTCGTACCTACGAAATAGGTGAAGTGTCCGTATCTCTTACTGTACAGCACTTCACCTATTTTGTGGGCACGAGCCGCCAGTGAGAGAGAAAGAGTTAGTGAGAGGGGGAAGTTAGATGGTAAAATGCTGTGAAAAATCTAGAGGATGTCCCGGTAAATAAAAAAAGTGATAATGGGGAAAACTCAGTGAAACGGAAGGAGCATTATTCTCTTCAGCTTTTATAGTTTGCGTGAGCTGAGAAGATACGCTCTTACAATACATTTTACATTGGAACGGCGTGTCTTCTTACCTTGCACCAACTATAGTAGACAAGAGTTTCAAGACCCTTGAAATAATTGTGAATCTCTCTCACATCACGCTCACTTCAATATCACAAAACATTGAAATAATAGTCAAAACTGAATTGGAATGCACAACAATGATTGAGTTCATAGCGATGAAGCTCTCATGAATATGAGAAGCGAGAATTCCAGTGAGGAGAAATTATTTTAGTATAGTCTGTTCAAGCAAAGAAGACATTCTGGCGAGATGGGAAATGATTCCTGTTCGTTAAATATTGGTTGAAAAATTACAAATTTAGCCTCAAATTTTAGATCTGAATGTTTCCTACAATTTGAGACCAAATTTATAATATTTGAACCAATATTGAAGGAGCTGGAGTCATTTTTCCATCTTGGAAGAATGTCTTCTTTGCTTGGACAGACTATACGAGTCCATTGATGTGTAAATCGTGGTAAGATAACTTACGTATTTTTCTACAGGAATAATGGAACTATAATCTCCATTTCTCTTACACCGTGGATGTAGTTCTGTTTGAAGGAATTGAAATGAAATTCATGAAAATAAGTCTTTAATGTAATAATGACAGTTGCAATTAACGCATCAGAATAGCTAAGGCTTGTCCTGTACTTGGATCGATTTAGCTTCCGTCTTGCAATATATTATTGTACAGTATTTCCTATTAATATCTTTTTAACCATAATACGCTATAACTGATTAGTCAATAACTGTTCAGTTATCTGCTAAGTTAACTGTTTAGTTAGTTAACAATAACTGTTTAGTTATAGTCTGGTCGAGCAAAGAAGTCATTCTGGCAATGACTCCAGCTCGGTCAATATCTGTTCTAAAATTATAAATTTGGTCTCAAATTGTAGAGCAGAATTTTTTCTACAATTTGAAACAAATATTGACCGAGCTGGAGTCATTTTCCCAACTTGCCAGAATATCTTCTTTGCTCGACCAGACAATTACAGTTGATAGCGTATTGGCGGCGGCTCGTACCCACGAAACAGGTGAAGTGCCCGTATCTTTTACAGTACAGCATTTCACCTATTTCGTAGGCACAAGCCGCCAATGGGTTAAACAGATAGGAAATACAATACTTTGCAATACAGAAGCTAAATTTATTCAAGTATAGCACTATTCTGATGCGTTAATTAAAATTTTTATGATGCATTTTCATGAATTTGAATTCAACTCTGGGCACGTCATAACGTGTTTCTATACCTTTTCCAGATTTTGTTTCTACCTTTAGAAATTGACACTCAAGTGCAAGCTTGCATCCATAGTTACCATAAGGCTCTCAACTATATTAACTACAGATCAACCGACAATAATTTCCATGTATTCATGGTTTATTGTAGTTATCAATTGTTTAATAGAATTTATTAACATTTATAATGTCCAACTTCAAATAAATTCGTGTCTCCTCGTTAATATGAAAAACTCAACGATATAAGTGTCAAAACAAATAAAAAATTATAGTATTACTTCATAAAGGGTTAAACTCCATTCAATACGTAGGTTTAAACTAAACTTTGAAATTTCTACGTTATATTGTGTGCCACAGTCAGCATAACCCAGTTATGTGAGTGTACTATGACATTAAACGCAGCCAATTTTTATCAAATTGTAATAAATAAAAAGTTGAACAAACGTCAGACAAAACACACTGCTATCATTTGACAACAATAATAATTACTGTTAAGTTGATTTTTGTGAACTGTCACATTAATTTAATTAGACGAAACTATCACGTTATGAGTGAATGGGTCTTTTCCTAAATCTTACTGACCTTTAAAATTATGAAAAGAATGATATTTCGCCGCCTAGATGAATAGTACTGTTTGTTTTCGAGCAATTAGAGAGGTCAGTGTTGTTTGACTGATTTGTGTTTATCGGAATAAAAATGTCGTCGATATCTTTAACCTCACGTTTTCTATTTGTTGTGTAGTGAGTAGACACGTTAAATAAATAAGTAACTGGTATAGCTGACGTCTAAAAGTTAGGCGGTTTCGTCTGTCTCTTGTTCGTCAATTAAACTACTAACAGCTGATGTAAATAATCTTTAGTCTCTTTTGATTTCAAAAACATCATCTAGGCATTGCTACATGAGAACTCTCATTGACAACATCAGCTGTTGGAGCGCACAAGGAGCAGATGATTATACATAAACTTTTGAGCCTATTGGTTCAAAAAAATATTCACGTTCAAAAAATATTGATTTGGTCTCAAATTGTAGATTAGAATGTTTCTTACGCTTAATACCAAATCAATAATTTTGAACCTATTATTGACCGAACTGGAGTCAGTTTCTCATCTTGCCAGAGGGTCTTCTTTGCTTGGAAAGATTATAATAATTATTATGAAACCTTTTTCTAATAAGGAAAGATGAGAAGAATGTTCAGAAAGTATTTCATCTATTAGATTATCGTATCTAATTGTCGTGTACTGTATAATAGCCTAATAAATGAAATTTTCATCGTGTAAAAGATGTCCATACAAAAAAGACTTATGGCTTTTAATAGTGAGGAGACCCTTACGGGTAGGTCCCACCTCGCCAATATGAACTTGCCCAAATACTGGTCAGTGGTCACCCATCCGAGAGTAGTCCACAGTCTTCGTGACTTGACTCTCGATCAAATACGAAATGACATGTATGTATTATATCTGGCTCAACAGCCCATGAAGGGCCTAGGCCTACCAGCTGGTTGCCAGTTTCAAATTTACTCTACTATACGGCCCATCCAAGCCAAGAAGACACCCCGGCACGACAGGAAAACGGCCCCAGCCCGGCCAATACCGGCCCAAAAGCAATAAATTCTTAATCAGAACTCACAGTCCCCGAACCAACACTGGCCGAGCCGAAGCCGCCCCCTCCACCCCGCCAGAATTCCCCTCCGGCCGGACAGACCATACAGCAAGCAAATAATCATCAACCAGGATAGAGGTAACGTGTGGTTAGCACGTTGATCCTCTCAACCATAAGCCAGTCTCCGCAACCAATTGGCGGTGCAGAACACCTCTGAATAACATGCAGTTAATCAGTTAGAGTGTAATGCAACAATTACTATTCCTCCAGAGACGGGAAACGACTGACTGTCTTTACCAACGACAGCCAATCTCCCAAAGGAGAAATGACATGTCCATTAGATTTTAAAAAACATAGAATTTCATCGACTTTTATATTTTATTGAAAATGAATTTAAAAAACACACTTTTTGTAGAGTAAAAAGTATCTCGAATTGTCTCATTCTCACGTCTCCTTGCAAGGCGTTAGACTAATTACGTCATCAGTGAAGAGACAAGCTGACTGTTTCAAGAAAGTCGCCATCATCAATATTCATAGATCTTGATTTCTCAACTTCAGCTGAAAACCGTCTCTCCCATTGTTCTTTCGGCTTTATTCCTCTAAACCTTGAGAGTGACGTATTGTCTTTCCCTTTTCACCGAGAAAACGTCTTTCTTGAGAAAATGAAGAGGAAGGGGCGAAGGAGTTATTTGTGTCTGGAGCATAATGTGACTGATGATAAGAGACTTACGTCGAGGACGTTGGGATTTTGTCACTGCTTGAATAAATTATTGATGTTGAAAGTTAGGTATAGTCTGATGGAGTGGAGAAGATATTCTGGGAAGATGGAGGAATGACTCCAGCCCGGTCAATATAAGTTTAAAATTTGAAAATTTGGTCTCAAATTATAGAAAACATTTTACTCTACAATTTGAAACCATATTTTATAATTTTTGAATGATTATTGACCGGGCTAGAGGCTGGAGTCTCGAGTATAGCATAGTCTATAATCGTCATAGTCATAATCGAGTGAGGAAGATATTCTGGGAAGATGGAGAAATGACTCATGGTCCGTCAATATTGGTTTAAAAATTGAAAATTTTGTTTCAAACGGTAGGAAACATTCTAATCCAAAATTTGAGACCAAATTTATAATTTTAAACTCAATATTGACCGACCTGGAGTCATTCCATCTTGCCTGAATGGCTTCTTTGCTCGACCAGCCTATGTGATGAGCACTGGCGGCTCGTGCCCACGAAACAGGTGAAGTGCTGTTCAGTAGAAGATACGGGCACTTCACCTGTTTCGTGGGTACGAGCCGCCAGTGGTGATGAGTTTCGAGTTGAAGTAGGCCTATTTCAAATCCAAATAATTTTCTTCTCCTAGCCTCTTGCAATTGTTATTCTACAATTTGAGTAAGAATAACTAAGAATAATCTTTACCGTTTCAACTTATAAAAACAAAGTTTTGTTGTCCATGACTCATCAGCCCACGAAGGGCCTAGGTCTACCAGCTGGTTGCCAGTTTCATATTCACTCCACTGTACAGTCCGTCCAAGCAGACACCCCGATCGTTTCAGCAATTCAGCGTTCTATATCATAACCCTCTAACCTGTTAGAAGTGGCTATGTCTATTATATTCTACACGTTCTAATTCTACTATTGAAGTAGAGTTAGCGTTCCACCTACTTTCAAGACCTTTTTCACATCACTGTCAAAAATCATGCACAGAATCACCCTCACTTTCGCTTCTCTAAAATGTCTCAGGCCCAATTTTTCAGACATCAAATTAGCCAAAATTATGCCTTACATAAATTGGCCCACAATTACATAGAGCGATAACAATGTAAGTTAACGATTTCATGTCTGTGTAGCAAGTTTTTACCACATTAGCTGGTTCAAAATCTCATGAACCGGGCCTAAAAGATTTGGAACTACGCACATTCTGGATCAAATTCCGAGATCGTATCACACTGAAAGTTGGTGGTGGAATTTTCCCTTACCATCAATGACAGTGACACTATAGTGAATTAGTGATAAGAGCAGTGTCATAGCCAGTATCCAGTGACGTCACTTATTAGATTACTTATTCAAGCAAAGCTGCTGTAGTCACTCCAAGCAAAGAAGACATCCTAGTAAGATGGGAAAATAAATCCAGCTCGGTCAATTTTTGTTGAAAAATTATTAATTTGTTTACAAATTGTAGATCAGGATGTTTTCTACAATTTGAAACCAAATTCATGATTTTTGAATTAATATTGACCAAGCTAGAGTTATTTTCCCATCTTGCCAGAATGTCTTCTTTGGTTGAACGGACTATATCAGTGAATGACGCTGCCCCGGTGACATTTCACACTGACACAATGTCAACAAGTGTGCGACAAAATGAGGCATGCGACATTTCATGCGATGGAGAGGCAAGTGTGGCATGCCACAAATAGTACGGTGCAATTAGACTCGAACCTCAACATCCAAAGAGAAAGGACGATTCCTACGCCAACTTGTTCTATACTACCCCTTTATTGTTTGGTAAAAAGTTACACCCTTATGAGCGTCGGGTTTTTGTGGGAGGGGGGAGTGTTGAAAGGTGCAAAATTTCAGTTTTTCGTGAATTGTAGCCGAACCAAGCGTTGGACGAAAAAATTCCATGCATGCTTTTTCTAGAGAACAAAATTTGGAAGAGATTGAGACCAATCACAACTCTGTATCATCAACCGTTTCCAAGTTACAATTTTTTTAAAACTCCATATTTTTTCACAGGAATTATTCCGTTACTTGAAAAGTTTGTAACTTTGAATTGTAAACACTTGCATCCGTATTTTAAAATTCCTCTCGTCGAAATTAATTTCTCTTCAATTTGAGACCAAATTCACACTTCTATTTTCAGTGTTTCATGTGCTACAGCGATTTTAAAAAACCCTCACATCCCCAAAATCCCCTTAAAGGGGAGATTCTTCCTAAATAAGATCATAAATGCATTTTCAATAAAATCTGAACAACAAATTTATGAATTGAGATGTAAAACTTCGTAACACCTTGAATTTCTACCTTGAAATTCTGACAAATTTGGCCGTTTATAGTTTACTTTTGTCCATAAGAACATTTTGTTCTTTGTTAGGTTTACGAATTCCAGATTTATTCTATCAAGTGAAAACGTATTTGCGCGCCGTGAATATAGGTTACCACCAATAAAATAATTATTGCGCAATTATTGGTATAGTTATTGAACCGCGGTTGGTATAGTTCAAATTCAAATTCAAATTTATTTATCCTTAATAATATTTACAAAGATTATATCCATATTTACAAAGTTATATAGTTATATCCAATATATATCGGTATAGTTTTTCTTAATCTCAGGGCTTCTTTTATCACTGTTTTTCTTTTAAATAATTATCAAAGTACCCTTTTTTGAATTATTATTTTTTTCATAACATCGGTATAGTTATAGTTACTATCCAATTGGTATAGAGAAGCAATTAAACCGCGTACAAACACAACTTCAGACATTGGATAAAACGGTTGGTTTATCAAAACCTCTGTACCCATTTGAAAATAAAAATCAACGAGTAGAAAATCGGTTCTTGTTTCTATCGTTGCTGGCTTCATACAAGTGGAATCGACTCGACAGCCAAAGCTCTGAGTCTGCCAACATTTGAAACAGTTTCTGTGTCAATTTCCGATCGACAAATTTCACATCACATGTTCAAACGAGCATCTCTGCACGACTCAGATGGGACAGAAAATTATTTTTGGAGCGTCATATAAAACCAGACACACTACACTCTGTATAAGTGGAGAAGACATTCTGGCAAGATGGGAAAATGTCTCCAGCTCGGCCAATATTGGTCCAAAAATTATGAATTTGGTCTCAAATTGTAGAGCAGAATGTTTCCTATAACTTTGGACCAATATTGATAGAGCTGAAGCCATTTTTCCATCTTGTCAGAATGTCTTCTTTTCTCGACCAGACTATAGCTGGTTTTATGTGTAGGTCTATAGTCTGGTCGAGAAAAGAAGACATTCTGGCAAGATGGAAAAATGGCTCCAGCTCGGTCAATATTGGTTTGAAAGTTATCAATTTGGCATTAAATTGTAAAGAACATTCTGCTCTACAATTTGAGACCAAATTCATAAGTCATGAACCTATATGGACCGAGCTGGAGACATTTTCCCGTCTTGCCAGAATGTCTTCTTATCTCGACCAGACTATAGTTGGGTTTATGTGTATAGTCTGGTCGAGATAAGAAGACCTTCTGTCAAGATGGAAAAATTGTTCCAGACCGGTCAATATTGGTTCAACAATCATGAATTTGATCTCAAATAGTAGAGCAGAATATTTCCTATGATTTGAGATGAAAATCATAATTTCTTTACCAATATTGATCGAGATGTAGTCATTTTCTCGTCTTGCCAGAATGTCTTATTTTCTCGACCAGACTATACACATAAACCCAACTATAGTCTGGTCGAGATAAGAAGACATTCTGGCAAGAAGGGAAAATGTCTCCAGCTCGGTCAATATAGGTTCATGAATTATGAATTTGGTCTCAAATTGTAGAGCAGAATGTTCTTTACAATTTAATGCCAAATTGATAACTTTCAAACCAATATTGACCGAGCTGAAGCCATTTTTCCATCTTGCCAGAATGTCTTCTTTTCTCGACCAGACTATAGTTGGGTTTATGTGTATAGTCTGGTCGAGACTATACAAACTTTATCGGTCTCATGTCTGGTTTATGTAGGCCTACTGCTGAACAATTGTTCTTTCACATTTCTCACTTAAAAGAGTGGCTGGTCTCCTCGTGGTCCATTTCAAAGCAAGAATGTATTTAATAATAATAATAATAATAATAATAATAATAATATTATTTTTAAGATGTAATCAAGAAGTTAGTATAACTTACGCCAAAAAGGTAGGCGGTTTCGTCTGTCTTTTGTACGTGATGTGACCCACTAACAGCTGATGTGAAGCATCTATTGTCTCTTTTGATTTCCATAACATCACCTAGGCATAGCTAAATTACAACTATATTGACAACATCAGATGTTGGAGCTCTTTAGGAGCGGACGAAACCGCCGAACATTTTGGCCATCATTTCTCTAGGCAAAGAAGACCCTCTGGCATGATGGGAAAATGAATCCAGCTTGGTCAATATTTGTTCAATAATATTATAAATGAGATCTTAATAGTAGATCAAATTGTTTCCTACAATATGAGATAAAATTGATAATTTTTGAACCAATATTGGCCGAGATGCAGTCATTTTTCTATCTTACCAGAGGGTCTTCTTTGCTTGGACAGACTATACCAGGGAGAGAATACTGCTAAAATTCTTCTTCCACACTCTGTGATCATCACTGAGCATTTTAGAGCTTAATAAAACTCAGTTTACAGCAAAATAAAACTCCGTTTATAACGCAAATGATATCGGCGCGGCAGTAGTTAAAAAGACTGTCCATTTTATTGCTAGCGTAAAAGCGGGCTATGACTCAAACCCCCTCCCCACTACTATAACTATACATCTTCACTATAAACCACATATATATAACTCTAGACATCCCCATTTTAAACATTATAAATAACTATATATCCCCACTATAAACCATATAATATTGTATAGCCTACATAATTATATGGGAATCTTGTCAACTATAAGTTCATGTCTGTTATAGTCTGTCCAAGCAAAGAAGACATTTTGGCAAGATGGGAAAATGACTCCAGCTCGGTCATTTTTGTTTCAAAACGCATAAATTTGGTTTCAAATTATATAGAACATCCTGTTCTACAATTTGAGACCAAATGTATAATTTTTGAACCATTATTGACTGAGGTGTAGTCATTTTCTATCTTGCCAGAATGTCTTCTTTGCTTGACCAGACTATAAGCATATATCGGAGTATTATCAACTGCAAGTCTCTGTAACTGTATGTTACCTACAAGTACATCCATGTATTTTATCAGTTATACGTAATTGGCCACTATCAGTCAATGGTTAATAGTTATGGTGTCTCCAATGACAGATTTGCTCGTATCTAATCCTGTTAATGAGTGGTTAAATCTTTATAGGCCTTAATACATAGTTTTTATCAATGAGTAAATGGTTGATGATTGGGATGGGTAATTGTGATTCTTCTTCTTCTTCTTCTTTTCTTCTTCTTCTTCTTCTTCTTCTTCTTCTTCTTCTTCTTCTTCTTTCTTCTTCTTCTTCTTCTTCTTCTTCTTCTTCTTCTTCTTCTTCTTCTTCTTCTTCTTCTTCTTCTTCTTCTTCTTCTTCTTCTTCTTTCTTCTTCTTCTTCTTCTTCTTCTTCTTCTTTTGTCTTTTCTTCTTGATATTCTTCTTGCGAATTTAAAATTCTTCTTCTTATAATTTGAAATGACTGAAAGAACTTCCATGGTTTTCCATCTTCTGATTCTTCTTAGGTTATATCTTATATCTTCTTCTTCTTCTATTCTTCTTCTTCTTCTTCTTCTTCTTCTTCTTCTTCTTCTTCTTCTTCTTCTTCTTCTTCTTCTTCTTCTTCTTCTTCTTCTTCTTCTTCTTCTTCTTCTTCTTCTTCTTCTTCTTCTTCTTCTTCTTCTTCTTCTTCTTCTTCTTCTTCTTCTTCTACGGTATTTTATCTATGTCATTATCTCAAACGATTCAAATTTTAAGAAAAATCACACAAACCAACCTTCTACTATATTAAATTTCATCTTACCATCAGTATGCTATACAAGTCATCAGTATGCTATTATATCATTTCAAACTTTTTAAAATTTCGGAAAAATCGTTAACTAGACCACAATCCCCAATCACAGTAATTCACTGAACTTAAGATTCTTACTTGTATAAAGAGCTACTTACAAATTTGTCCGCAACTTTGCTGCATCAAAACTGCTAGTATAGTCTCTCCAAGCAAAGAAGACATTCTGGCAAGCTGGGAAAACTTCAGCTCAGTCAATATTGGTTCAAACGTTATAAATTTGGTCTCAAATTGTAGATGAGAATGATTTCCTACAATTTGAGGTAAAATTTATGACTTTTGAATCAATATTGAACGGGCTGGAGTCATTTTACCGGCTTGCCAGAATCTCTTCTTTGCTTGGAGAGACTATACGAACGAACAAGTTACGAGCTTTGAAACTTACATGGCTTAGAAGTAGAATTTTCAGTAATATATGTACTAAATCAGTGTAAATATATATGTAGAAGATGAGGTAGTGTCCCAAAACAGAAATTTCCCCATTTACTCACAGTATATACTTTTATACTATATATAGTACATAGATATAGTAATAGAGAACTTGATAAGGATGGGGCTCTGAAGTTGAGCCGCAGAGATCCAATTCATTAGTAGTATAGTCTGTCCAAGCAAAGAAGACCCTCTGGCAAGATGAGAAAATTACTCCAGCTCGGTCAATATTGATTCGAAAAATATGTATTGATTTGGTCTCAAATTGTAGATCAAAATGTTTCCTACGATTGAGATCAAATCAATAATTTTTGAACCAATATTGACCGAGCTGGAGTAATTTCTCATCTTGCCAGAGGGTCTTCTTTGCTTGGACAGACTATAAGTGTCTACTGCGTTCAGACTCCGGTAAAGCTTCAACTTCAAGACTTCAACTAGAAACTTCATCTTCAGCATCCAAACACGGCTTCAATGCCTTTGCAATAATTGTTATCTCAAGGATTTTCAAGTGTTTACCTTCAGGGAGACGTTTCCAGGAATTAATTAACTTAGTTGTGCAAATTGATATTGTGGAATCGATTCTGTGAATTTGTGTTGATTGATGTTGGATTTTCCATTGGAGATTTTGTGTTGACTCGTTTGGTTCTGTTTTCTGAGGGTTAATGCCTACTTGAGCTCTTAGGCTTGTGCGTGGGTAATGAGAGGGATGATGATGAGAAATGTCTAAAACTTTTTAGTTAGTCGGGTCGACGTCATCCAAAAGGGGAGGACATACCTGTTGTCTTTCGTATCTATCTGTAGTGATTGTCTTGTGATCAAAGAATTGGTCAACGATTGAAATTGGCCATTTTATGTATTCGAGTAGTTGTGAAGTTGATATTGTGGTAGTTATCCATAATAAATGAAAAGACAAGATGTTGTCAAACCACTGATCTATTAGAAAATCGAGATACCGGTTTCGGTTGTTACACAATTATCAATCTCTGGTAAACTTTAATGGTGTAACAATGGAAACCCGTTTCTCGATTTTCTAATAAATCAGTGGTTTGACAACATCTTGTCTTTTCATTTATGATTGAAATTGGGTCCTCCTGGTTATCAGACCGGCGCGTTATCACTTCCTCCAACGAGACACCTAATAAGTAAAATTAACTTGTCTTTTCTTTCAAACATACCGTATTAATAATAATTTTTGCTATTATATTTTTATTTACATTATCACAAACATTTCAATAACAATTTTCGACTCAAATTGAAACTGGCAGCCTAGTCAATTATTGAAATTTTCCTCTTCATCAAACAGATAATGAATTTGACACCTCAAGAGATAGGAAGAACGTATACCCAATTTGATTATAATCCAAAAACCAACGGCCATAGTATAGTATAGCTGACGCTAAAACGTTAGGCGGTTTCGTCTGCTCTTGTGCGTCATGTAACCTACTAACAGCTGATCTAAAGCATGTATTGTCTCTTTTGATTTCGAAAGCATCATCTAAGAATAGCCAAATGACATCAGCTGTTGGAGTTCACAAGGAACAGACGAAATCGTTCAACTTTTTGGCAACAGTTTTACCAAGATACTTTCTTGTTCGTCACCAGAAATTATCCAAACATCAACATAAACATAGTAATTTCTAGAATTTTAGTATTCTCTAATCACTCACTATCTTATTGATAAGCAACATTCGAAAAATCCGAATATCAAATTTCTTAACCTATTAATATCAAATATTAATTGATAAATCAATTTCAAAACCTAAAATTCTTATACATATCACATAATTTCTAAACCTTAGTGCCACGTTTTCACTGGAATGTTAATAACATTTTTTATAGTACATTTCGCCACAAGCCCGGAAAGGAAAAGTTTACGGTATGAGGATAGTTTCCCGGGCGAGGCTTGCCGAGCCTGGGAATAATTCCGAATACCGTTAAAAACTTCCTGGGCGAGTTGTGTATAATTTTTTCGCTACACTTCAAATAAATATTATCAATCTAATTTCATGAATGAACAAAACAAATAGGATTAATGAAATCTAAGAACAGCTAAGACCAGATAACTTACTATACTAGCTTCGGCTGAGCTGAATCTGGAGTAAGCTGAACTGCTAAGTATTGAAAGTTTGCATCACAATTTTTTTGATTTAATCAAATGGATATTACTTAATAACTATCAGAATACTCGATTTTCTTAGTCCAGAAATGTTTAAGCTCATGATAGTTTTTGTATGATCATCCTAAATTGTACAATAGCAATACAAAGTTTTTTGTTTTTGACAAATTTCTGGCAGTTTCAAAGAAAGTGATGGTCCATTGTAGTTGCATTTTCTCTTGCTAGATGGCGCCAGCTGTCCACGCTTGGAAAGAGATGGTCCTTGTATGGAAAGGACTTCTTTCCGCTCGAGGACAACAGATTATGTATGTAAATGACGACTTCCTAGTCTACATAGGGACTGCTAAGCAGCTTTCTGTGAAGTGTAGCGAAAAAGTTATAATAAATATTATTAACATTTCGGTGTAAACGTGGCTTTAGTATCCTCTTGCTAAGCAGAATTTAAAAAATTCTACAAACTCATTCTACATTCAATTCCTAATCCTTTTTGCTAAGCAGCATTCTGAAAATTCATTCTACACTTAATTTCTAAGCCTTTTGTATTCACAATCCTATTGTTGAATGCCATTCTACGGTAATAATTATTTAGACATGGGAAATCCCTGTATTTACGGTCGCACTTGTCAACTTACAACTATAACCATAGGTTTCGAACCATATAACTATAAATATACGGTTATAGTTTAGTTCTATGTTTGTCAACTGTATAATGCATTGTCAAATTGTGAATGCATCATCATATAACTATAACTATATAGTGTTATATGTTTGTCAACAGTACTGTATTGTGAATGTGAATGCATCATCATCTCTGTATTCACCGTGCGCTTGCCTAATTTTGTGATAGACAATCAATGGACATTGTCCCTCGATTGTAGATGCCTCAGTCTGTTATTTGCTCTCAAATTCAATGAAATTGACGCATTTCAGGCTTTTGTTCTCGGGAGAAAGTTCAATAGTTGGAGTTATCCTTGTCTGTCATAATCACAATTGATAACTGCAGTAATTGTTGCAGGTGACAATTATTGTAATTGCAATGATAATTATTATTGATGACAGTGCATTGATAATGGAGAGTCTGTTTTATAGAAGTTTAGGAGTCCCTCAGTACAGGAAAAGACGGAAACAAGATTGCTTCATATAGTCCGCCGTATTATTATGAATGTGTGTAGACAACTTACTTTCTTCTGATTAACAGGTCTGTAGAAATTTCATGTAACAAGTATCTACTTATTATGCTAATTTGAATAAATATCAAAACATGTTCTGTTGGAATAAAATATTCATACATTGATAGTAAATAATAACCCTCGTTTTGATGTGAATTTTAAACCAATTGCAATTGAAATTAAATGGAAATATTCTTTATTAGGCGGAGTTAGGACTAGGAAGTCCTTTCTACCACTCAACCTTATATTGCATTTGCAATATTTGATGAATTTTATTGTTGAAGCTGAGAGAACACAACTTCATTTCATTCATTGTGTCTGCGTATTTTTCTTAGAGGTTTTCAAAACCCCTTGTAGTATATTTTAGCTTATAACTAACTTTGTGACTTTATATCACAAATTTAGTTGTAAGGGTATGGTGTTAAACTTGAAATTAAAACGTAGAAAATAACAAAAATAAGAACAGTAATAAAAAATAATATTTTGAAAATAATGAACAAGTGAAAAGAAAGAAAATCAACTTTGAAAGGAGTAGGAAGAACTGGAGGCTCGTGCACATGAAACAGGTGAAGTGCTGTACAGTAAAAGATACGAGCACTTCACCTGTTTCGTGGGCACGAGCCGCCAGTGGGAAGCTAATAAGAATAAGTAGGAAAGAAAAAGAATAAGAAGGACGTGGAGGAGGAAAAAATAGAAGAAAATGGAGTGAAGGGGTGGCCTACAGGCCTAATTGGAGGAGAAGAAAATAAAATGGAAAAGGGGACGTTAGGCCCAAAGAACTAGAGAAATGAAGAGAAAGATTATGAAAAATAAGATGGAGAAGGCGAATGGGAGAAGTAGAAGGAGGAGGAGAAGATGAAGAACTGCATTGTTCAATAGTAAATTACAGTTTTATATTGATTATATTTTCTAATTATTTCAACTGAATCATTGATAGAATTCCGTATTTTCAAAACTGAATGCATTACATGATTTTTTTGTCAGTTGGATCTCAATATCAAATAATAAATTTGAAAAAAATATTATAAACAATTTCACTCTTGCCAAGCATAAAAATGACGAAACGATTTTCAAGACGAAGAAAATGTCAGCCTTTGAAAATGAAGAGGCGGAATCCAATGACACTAGACTCCATTGTAGCTCTGTGATTGGACGAGACCTCCCACTCCCATTTTCAACACCGGGAGCTAGCCAATAGGAGTCGAGCACTAAAGACAGTACCAGCTCAACTGTTTACTTTTCTCTTCGATAGATAGCGTTAGTAATCCTTTTCCTTTACAAGTAAATTTGTTAACTGTTGATTGTTGAATGATTATATTTGCTACTACAAATTTTTTAGATGAATAAGGATTAATTACCTTGTTTATATGGTACGTATAATATTGTTTATATTGTATTCATTACAATTTTAAAAATTGTGGAATTCTGGAAGCAAACATCCATCTTCAAGATTTTTCTTCTAAATGAATTAATTTCATTTATCACTGGTAGTGATAATGTTGATTAATACTTCACTTTTCAACTTTAACTTCCTACTTTTTGATTCTTTGCTCTAGTCTTAATTTGTGTTACTTGTGATCCCATTTCTTGAATTCTATAAAGTTTGAGGGAACTTTCAACCGAAATTGGATTTGAACAAGCTATTCTCATAATAATTCATATAAAATTTCCGTAATAAATGGTGAGTCTAGTAAAACTTTGTAATTAGATCAACTAGTATAAAACTGTACTTCTACCTTAATATTTTACCAAGGAAATATTCATAGATTCCACTGGCTCGTATCCACGAAACAGGTGAAGTGCCCGTATCTTTTACTGTACAGCACTTCACCTGTTTCGTGGGCGCGAGCCGCCAGTGATAGATTCAATGAAAAGTACGAATTTTCCTTGTTTCTTGGATCATAATTCGACTTGTAGACTATCAATAGACCAATTTGCTCAATAATTAGATAAATTGAATTGCTATTTTTAGAAAATACAACACATGTCTAAGATAGAAGATAACTCTATTTGTATTTACTCAGCCACCGTATCAATTATTCACACAAGGCTCGGAATTTCTTTCATTTTTTACACAAGAAAAAAATTATACTAATTGCTTGACCTCTCGTTAAATATACCAATTTTCAATAATCTCTAATTACTATTTTTATTTCATCATCTCGAAAATAACTCGGACGCTTATCAGATATGCTGATATAACTGACTGTAGGATAAAAAAAAGTTGTATAACATCTTATCTTTCATTCATTGAAAGCTGCTGTGATTCTGTGATATTGAATAGTTGAAAAAAGAATTAATTCTAAAAATAGTTCGTGATAACCCAATCACCGGAAATGTCTAAATTTAGAAAATATAATTACAAAAAGTTTCATAACGGGTTTTGAGATGATTAAAATTATGGGAATTATGTGCGGATTTCAAAGTTGTAAAGCTGAGGCAAAATTTTGAGGCGGTCAATTTTGAGCGAATATATATTTTGTCACTAAATTGTTCTATCACAGTATAAGGATATAATTGTACAGGATATAATCGTGTCCACGAAACAGGTGAAGTGCCCGTATATTTTACTGTAGGCCTACAGCACTTCACCTATTTCGTGGTTACGTGTCGCCAGTGGTAACTTATAAAAAATATGTATTAGACCTCAGGAACTTTGTATCTTTTCGAGTAAAGTGTATAAAATGCGATATTATTCCGATAATACTGTAGGCCTATCTCAATATATTACAATAGGAGGATCTACCTATAAGTAAATTCTATACAGAATCGTATTCTATGCTTTCCAGTGTCTCCACTATTTTATTCATTATTTGATGTAATTTCCGACTTGGAATACATTGTATTCCCTATTTTACACGTGTTAAACCAAGTCCGAAGTTACATTAATTCGAGCATAGTCGCGTGATTTCTTCCAGTTAATCTTAGCTAGCGAAGCGACTACGACGAAATGACAAGTTTTCGTTCGTACAAAATAATGTAATGCTGATTTGTCTTTAGTGGAAATTTCTAGAGTTTTCATCGCCAGTAATTTTTCTTTCAAGCCGCGTGGGAATTTTCGTGAGGAGTATAGTCTGTCCAAGCAAAGAAGACATTCTAGCAAGATTTGTAAATGACTTCAGCTCGGTCAATATTGGTTCAAGAATTAAAAATTTGGTCTCAAATTGTAGATCAGAGTGTTTCCTACAATTTGAGACCCAGTTTATGATTGTTGAACCAATATTGATCGAGCTGGAGTCATTTTCCCATCTTGCTAGAATGTCTTCTTTGCTTGGACAGATTATAGCTGGAATGGTTGAATTTTCCTCAGGCGGTGGGATAAGTTTTACTCCAGGATTATAAATTACTTGTAGCTCCTCTCTTGATTAGTTTCTGATTGCTTCTTTTGAGGAGCAAATTCAGTTCTTAGTTCGACTCTACATAGGAGAAATTTCCCTTCTTATAATTTTCTTACAGAAATCATATTTTCTTATAAATGGTATATTCTCTAATTTTCTTGTACAAATTTAATAATGTTTTCTTATTATCTTATCAAAATAATATTTCCCAATCTTTTTATAAAAATAATAATTGTTAATTTTCTTATAAAATGTCATTTCGCCTGATATCAATACCTAAATGAATCAAAACTATCATATCATAAGCTGCATTTATGTCTAAATGTTTCCTAGGCTTACCAGTATTCGGTATAATGTGTAATTGAGTATGCTTGGGTTTTGAAGAAGATGTTGACAGATGAATCATTTTGGCAGCTTTAGGTGGGTTCCAATACACCAAGATTAATCTACTTGTGTTTTTGGATCAATCGTAATACAGTAATTCCTGTATTCCATAATCATCTTAATAACATGTTCAATTGGGGAGCTCTCCAAGACTAAATTGATAAAAAATGTTATAAGAGAATGACGACTGAAATCTCTGATAAACAACTTGATCATTGGAAAAATTTTCCAATTTACAATGCAAGAACAACCCTTATTTAGAATAACGGAGACGAATTATCGTTGGCTTTTTTAATGAAAAATTATGATTCAGAATGAAGTTTGATTGGTTTAGAGGAGTTTTCCAATTTTCAAAGAAACAATCTATATCGAATCATTATTCGTGTTTGAATAACATTAAGATTGATTCGATAATCAAATTCGATTGGTTCGCAGTAGTTAGTGATAAAATTAAATAATGACAATATTATCATTACCCAATAATATTATTGTTGATGTCATATTATCATCCAACCAATGAATAATGACGTATCCTTCTGCGATTACAAGCAAATTATCAGTAATTAGACTTCTCACAATCATTGATCATCACTCATCATTCATCATGAATGATTACTGCAATATGAACTTCGTTCATGCTTGTTAGTATATTAGAGCTTGAAAGTATATTTAATTTCTACATTGATTATTTTGCAACTACAGTAGCAGTTCAACTACCTAACCTTGGTTTATCCTATTCAATTTCCAACTGATTTTGTAAGCAAATTTTCAAGTTTCTTCAAATAAACTCTTATTTGTCTCATTTCTGAATCCTACTTAATACGATTTTTGAACTTGAACAAGAAGAAAATCATTACAAATATTCTAGTTGAACGAAAGTCCGATTGAATTCTCCCCAAGTGAACTACATCATTGGACAGAATGGAATAAGTCCGTACTGTAACATCCCTAAAATTGCGTCATCTTGAGGTGTTTGAACTCAATGGCCTTTTATCAAATGAACATGGATTTTTGATGTATGGTGTTAAATTTTGGTTGTGATAAAATCTTGGTTTGAATTTGATTACATTCCATTAAAAACTTGGTTTGAATTTAATTACATCTGATTGAAAACTTGGGTTGAATTTAATCACAACTCATTAAAAACTTGGTTTGAATCTAATCAACCTACATCTCATTAAAAACTTGGTTTGAATTTAATTACATCTTATTTCCGTCAACCGAGCTAAACATTTCAGTATTTCAGTATTTTTATTGCCATTAATATAAAATGTTACAGTACATATTACAAAATCTTCATAATTACATAAATAGAGTTAAAGAATATAAATACAATAAGATTATGTAAATGTAAGAAATATTGAAGAAATGAATAAAAAGTCTAGGCTTCACCAGCAAAAAGAATATCTTTGCCCGCTGGTGAGTGTTGCAAGAAAAAAAATTATATAAACTTAAAACATAACATTATTTAAACATAATTGAAGTCAATCATAATATTTGAAAGTATTACAATAACAAATCATTTGTAGCTCAATTTTAGTAGAAAATTATAGTATAATTTTAGAACAATTACCTTAGACACTTTTTTATCAATAAATTAATTACAGCATGACAACCCACACTATAGTGCCACCAAAGGAAGTGCCATAAAATAAAATAATAGGAATAGAATGTAAAAGTAAAAACATCAAATTGCTATATTTAGGGTGTGAAAATATTCTCTTTTTATCCATTCTTTTATGCTTTTTTTGGAAATTTTGCGATCCAGATCAAAAGGAATTGTATTAATCAATTTGCTACTTGTGTAAATTAGTTGTCTTCTGATCAATGAAAGTCTAGTAATATAAATTTGAAATTGTTCTGTTACATTTGGTCTAAAATTATAAATGTTTTTGTTTAGTTTTGGAAATTTACTTTTATTTTTCACTATGTATTTCAGTAGCACCCCGATATAAAGCTGTCTCACTGTAAAAACATTAAAATCTTGGAAAATTAAGTTTGTTGGGTATAACCTTGATCTATTTAGTATTGTTTTTATTATATTTTTTTGAATTATGAAAAGATTCTCTATGTGTACGTCATATGCAGCACCCCATATTACTAATCCATATTGTAAAACTGATTGAACCAAAGCATGATAAACTGTTTTTTAAGTTATTTATATTCAATATTTTGTTCAGTTTATAGAATTTATAGGATATATATTTCAATTTTTTACAAAGAAATGATATATGTTGTTGCCACTTCAAGTTTTCATCAATTATTACCCCAAGATATTTGGTATTATTCACTTTTTCTATTTCTGGGCAGTTACATATCAATTGGTTTGAGCAATGTGAATGCAGTCTCAATTTGAAATGATTTTCAGGAGTTCCAGTTGAGTTAGGAGAAAATGTTATATATTTGGTTTTATTTACATTTAAGCTCATGGTATTCAAGTCTAACCATTTTTTGATTGTTATTATATCACTTTCTGCATCATTGAACAAGTTTAACCAAGTAGCACTGGAGAAAATTATTGCTGTATCATCAGCAAATGACACAATCTTCCCATTTTTCAATTTCAATTTTAAGAGGTCATTCACGTAAATTAGGAATAAAACAGGTGATAAAACAGTACCTTGTGGTAGACCATAAGTAGTTAGATTTAAGTTGCTCTTTTGTGAATTCAAGGTCAAAATTTGCGATCTTTCCTGTAAATAGCTTTTGAATAAATCTAAAGTAATTCCTCTTATTCCAATTTTATGTAATTTTTAAAGAGTGTTTCATGTGGTATAGTGTCAAAAGCTTTTGATAAGTCCAAAAATATTGACATAGTTTTATTTCTTTTATTTAAATTATTGCTAATTTGGTTAACAAAACTACACAGTGCGTCTTCTGTGCTTTTATTTCTTTGAAAGCCAAACTGTTGTTCTTCTATTATATTGTTTTTGTCTAAAAAATTAATTAATCTAACTTTAATCAGTTTTTCAGCTATTTTGGCTAGATTGCTTAGAAGGCTTATTGGCCTGTAATTACTTGGTTTAGTTTTGTCACCCCCTTTGAATATAGGTTTGAGTTTAGCAATTTTAAAATGATTGGGGAAAGTCCCAGTTACAAAGATTTTATTAATAATATCTGCTAGAGGCTCCGCAATATACTGCGCAATTTGTTTCAAGGTATAGTTGGAAATGTTATCTGTCCCAGGACTGGCGTTATTTTTTAATTTATGTATAATTTTTTCTACATCTGATGCTTCAACGGGCGTTAGATACCATGAGTTTTGAAGGGTATCATAGTTTTTGAATTGTAGATTGTCTAAATAACCACTTTTTGGTATGGCTTCCGCATGTTTCTTACCCACTTCAGCAAAGTAACTGTTTAATTCAGATGCTTCTATTTTAATGTCTGCATTTTTGTTGTTGGTTTCGTCTATGATATCGTTTATGCATTTCCATAGATTTCTAGGATTTTTACTATTTCTATTTATTTCATTTGTATAATAGTTATTTTTTGTTGAGATTATCAATTTATTCAATGTGTTTTTATATACTCTCAAATCTTCTCTCAATTTATTATTAAATGGTTCTTTTTTTAGTTTTTTGTACATTTTATCTTTTTTATTGATTGCATTTATCAGCCCTGGGACCATCCATGGCTTCAAGGGTTTCTTTTTGTGTGGTATAGTTATTTCCCTAGATGATATTTCAATGAACCGATTCAGTGTATTAACAAAAGTAGATACCATCTGGTTTACCTCGGAATTTATTTCCTTCAAGTTGGAGAACAAATTGTCCTGTGACAGTAAATCTTTAAGTTTATTGTAGTCTATTTTTTTGTAAGTAATTCTATGACTTATGTTTTTGTTTATGTTACCTTTGTATCCTAAATTGAGCGAAACTGAGAAGTGGTCTGTTATATTGGTTTTTAATATATTCCCTGATTTATACTTAATCATTTTATCTGAGATTTTAAGAAAAATATGATCTAAGCATGTTTCAGACTTTTCTGTTACCCTTGTGTAACTGGTAATATAAGGTTTATATCCCTTCCCGTTCATTAAATCTAAATATTCATTAGTTATTTTGTTGTTTGAGCATAAGTTTAAATTTATATCTCCCACAAAACAAACATCAACATTATTTGGAATGCTACTTATATACTCATCTACACTTTCTAAAAAGTTTGATACATCCCCATTTGGAGATCTATATACTCCTATAATTTTCAAGCTTTTGCCACTAGGGGTTACAACGTCTATACAAATAGAATTACATCCTCTTAAATTACAATCCACAACATCAAAACTTAAAGAGTCTTTTATATACATGCACAAGCCATCACATTTATTCATATAAGCGTTTTTATCCACAACTCTATAACCTGGTATACTATACATAAAAGGAATGTTCACTTTACACCAAGTCTCAGTAAGTATTAAAATGTCGTACTTAGTTCTGTAGTTTTCAAGAATGTATAAGAATTCATCAAAGTTTTTTGATAAGCTACGGATATTCATTGAATATATGTTAAAAAAATCTAATTCTTCTTCTTCACATTGTGGTAAATGATTTATATCATAAAAACATTATGGAACTAAACATTAAAGGAACTTATCCAGGAACAAATGTATTTCTAACTTTTCTACTGTTTTGAAGTCCTACACTTTTAAACAATAGACAAATCTATTGACGGATGATTGTAAACGGTGATTTTGGAAAAATATATGATACTGTTTTTGGCGAATCTAAAATTTTTGGTTTTTTATGGTGGTTGATGTTCTTCAACACGATTTGTAAGCTTACTCAACCTCGCTGTTTCTCTATAGTTTTTCATCTTTATTCTGTATCACCGTATTTTCTATAATAAATTTAGTAATTCTGTATTCATACAGAATCGTAATTTTGTATAAATGAATAATTCTGTGTGATTTGTGTCATCAAATGGAATAAAATCATCAGTTTGTACTTACAGTAAATTATTAAAAATTGCTGTTTTACAAGAAATATTTATTTCTATTTTGTGTTTGTTCACAGGGCTGTCATCCCACAAGAGAGAACAAACTGAACGTCCATCTAGTGGCTCACACTCATGACGATGTGGGTTGGCTGAAGACTGTTGATCAGTATTATTATGGAAGTAAGTTTTATTTTAATAATTTCTACCCAATCAATTGATAAATAATGTTTAAAAGACAATCAGTGAATTATAAGTTATGTTGATGATGATGAAGTTAAAAATAATAGAGGAAATCTACTTACTCCTTAAAACTATGAAATCTTATAAACTAGGTTTAGAAAATGTATTCATTTATTTGGACTTCAGAGTGAAATAACTTACCTTGTCTGCACTGGCGGCTCGTGCCCACGAAACAGGTGAGTGCTGTACAGTAAAAGATACGGGAACTTCACCTGTTTCGTGGGTACGAGCCGCCAGTGCTTGTCTGTATTGCGTTTTTAAACTTTCGTGAAATGTTGTAAAACGCTATATACGTTGTTATCTCCGTATTTTAATGGATCTTGTATTATTCAATTTCATAGGCTAATATATTAGATATTTGAATCATAGGTCATAATTGAATGATCATTGCATATCCAATGCCAAGTGAATTTTTAAAAGGTCCGTAGACTCATAGTTTGAGTCCCTATAGTTTAAGACTCACTATAAGCTTAAACTGCAGATTATAATATTCTGACTTTAAATTTTCAAATGAAATGACTTTAAACTTGACCTTAGCTGGCAGTAAAACGAAATTGGATAACACGGGTATGAATTATTTTTAAGTAAATCAAGTCAAGTAACTTATATTATCATATCACAATTCATTTATTGTTTGAAAAGTTACATTAATTAAATGAGAAAAAGTTGAAGATTTTCTAATCAACTTCATGTTGAAGAAAAACCTAGATGAAGTTATTTTGCAATACTAAACTAAGAAACGTCTCTATTATTCCAGTTTTAATCAGTGGAAGTGAATTTCCAGTTCAAAGTTGTTGACAGTGTATAAGTAGTATCCTATAGTATGTCCAAGAAAATAAGACATTCTGGCAAGATGGGAAAATGACTCCAGCTCGATCAATATTGGTTTGAAAATTACAAATTTGGTCTCAAATTGTTTGAAACATTATTCTCTACAATTTGGAAACAGATTTATAATTGTTGTACCAATATTTAGCGAGCTGGAGTCATTTTCCCATCTTGCCAGAATGTCTTCTTCGCTTGGACAGTGTATAGTATTCTACTAGCGAAATGCAATTTGATCATTTCCTGAAGGGTGGGACCCTTTCCTCTTTTTATAGTCTTTCCAAGCAACAAAGACCCTCTGGCAAGATGAGAAAATTACTCCAGCTCGATCAATATTGGTTCAAAAATTTTTGATTTGGTCTCAAATTGTAGATCAGAATGTTTCGTACTATTGAGACTAGACTAATAATTTTTGAACCAATATTGGCCGAGCTGGAGCCATTTTCTCATCTTGCCAGAGGGTCTTCTTTGATTGTACAGCCTCTACCAACCCTTAACTTGATTGAATCTCATTTTCTTCACTCGCCAATTATATGTTTTCTTTCTCTGTCTCTTACACTCATTCTCTCTTCTCTCTCTCTCTCTTTACATTCCTTCGTTTTTCTCCATTCTTTTCCCTTACTTTCCCTTCTTCTCTATTACTCTTCCTCTTTCGTTCTTTCCTCTCTTCTCTGTTTTTTTATTCTTTATGTCTCTCTTTCTCCCTCCCTCTCTCTCTATCTCTCTCTCTCTCTCTCTATCTCTCTCTTCATCCATCAACAAATTAACTTTCCAATCAATCCCTTTCACTGAAGCACGTGGCTCTGCTTTTCCATTGGTTGTTTGTGAGATAGGATCTTGAGTCCCTTTCATTTCAAACATTTCAGTTGTTTCAACACGTCTTCATCTCTATCATTGCCGGACAGCATTGTTTTTAATCCTCATTATTGCCAAACAATTATTAAAATTATATCGCCTTCACCATTATTAATCTACGTGGTTAAGTGTTAGAGTGGACATTACTGTCCAAACTTCGCCACGTCATAAAAATAAAGAAGTCATTCTATTCTTCTCTTCACTTACAAATCATTTCTGCTCCTACAGCCGATTGTGCGAAAGATATTTAAATTTAAACCGATGTAAAATGGAATTATCATTATCATCGGAAAATGAAAATTAGGAGAAAATATATTCTTCTTACAGGTTACCATTTCAAATTGGTTGAATCTCAATCTGATCTCTTGGCATAATTTAAATACATTTCTAGTCAATATTAAATATTGTAAAAATCTTCAGTGTTTTTTAAAGTTAAAATTGTAATGTAAACATTCATCATCCATCATCATTCATTCACTATGTAGCCTAAACATCATCATCCACTTATCACCTTTGCTTAAAATACTTTATATAAGTCGCAATTGTAACAACAAATAATAAAAAAAGATAATAAATCGTATTTATCACTTCCCATCTTTCCTTTAATATTCAATGCTAGAAATTCATGAAATTAATAACCGTTGTAGGATGCAACCTGTTGTCTCCAAAGAGAAATTGTAAATTAATAAAATTATGATTAGAAAGTAACAAACGAAGATAAACTTCTAAATGAATGTAATGATTCACTGCAATAACTCATTTGTTTTATGAATTCCTTGTACATTAATTTCTCACTTACATCATTATTGTATTTGAATTTTACCTTCTTGAAACCAAACTCCCCAACATATGGCACCACAACCGTGACTTTCCTTATGTCAAGTCATAATTATCAAGAGAATCAATAATTCAGTAAAGTATACTTACATGAATCACTTGTTATCAAGGATTCAATTCTTATTGAAATCATCCTGTTTTAATACCTGTTATTAATACTGTTTTAATACCAAGTATTGATTAATACTGTATTAATACCAAGTTTTAATACTGTTAATTGTTCTAGAATAAAATTTTTACCCCTCTACCATATTCAATCACTCCTGCTATTTAATTACTAGTTATTTGCACGAGCCAATACTTTGAAATTTTTATTGAGATGAAATCATTTCATTGTGATTTTGAAGTAAAATTGATTATTAGTGTAATACTTGAGCTATGCTTCTACATTTGTATTTTCATTATGATTGAATGTATTTGCTTTGTCTTAAAACAATGTTCAAAACTTTGAACAAATGTTCTAGACTTTTGTTTTTGATTGTGATTGCATGTAATCATATATCTTCACAAGCTGAAAAATTATTTACAAAATTTATGATTTTTTTTAGGCAACAAGGTGCATTCCCCGTTCGGAGTGCAATATATTCTGGATTCTGTGATATCTGAACTTCTAAAAAAGAAGGATAGAAGGTAACTCAATAAAAATATTCAATAAATTATATTTTGCGAAATACTATTCGATAATCTGATTAATTTTCTTTATAACTAGCCGGCAGGCTCGCTTCGCTCGCCTTCTCCGCCTAGCCCCTACGCCTGACCCCCGACAGTATCAGCAGTGTCAGTGAGTCAAACAGGCTCGCTTCGCTCGCTTGCATAACCTCTGTCAGTGTGAGCTTCGCTCGCCTGCAAATTCCGTTCAGAAGGGATTCAAAACTTATTGAACACAGCATTTCTAGAACTAATCTGGACCTGTTCACCAAATTTCGACATTCTCTACCAATTTATTCTCGAAAAATCAAAGAAAAACTCTGAAAATTCCGGGAAATATACCTTGGGAACTATATCGGACATAGTTTGAAACTTGATTCAATATCTTCCAAATTAGTTTATCTAATCTCGCTGAACCATTGAATTTACAGTAAGGATTAGTCGTATCAAGGCGGAAGGTATGCAACCCGCAATACATCTACAATTTTGAAAAATCTGATTACTGGCGTAATATGGAACGGAATTCAAAAATATCTTAACACAACATTTCTAGACCTTAGCTGAACCTACTTACCAAATATCAACATTTTCTACCGATTGGTTCTCGAAAAAATTGAGAAAACGCCGAAAAACTATAGAAAAACTTAAATATTTGGCGTATCCGTGAAAAGTTCCTGAAACCCGTTCTTAGCGCGCGTCTAAACGTCCAACTGAACATGCCTGCCAAATTTGAACGCATTCGGTTCAGTGGATTTTTAGTTCTGGTGATGAATGAATGAATCAGTCAGTCAGTCAGTGCCATTTCGCTTTTATAGATATAGATAAAATAGTTCAAGAGCTTCTTTTTCTTTGAAGCGCTACAGCCTATCATAGTAACAATAGAATAAAAATTTATTCATCGGAGAGAACGTAATAAAACAATACTAAAACTGACGGGATGAAGAGATTTGTCTCTACCCATATCAAAAAATGAAGAAAGACTTAACTCCTTCAAACATTCTAATTTCCAAGTTCTCATCCTCTGCAAATCTATGCAAATAATATTCGCAAAAACCAACAATTGACAATGATCCTTTCTAATGCAAAACTGTAAGTAAGGTCATCTTGTTTGTACAATCCGCCTTGGTTTGTTAACTCTGTTTACTTTCGAGATCTTTTCAACTCGAACTGTTTTAGAATAGAATTTCTGAAAACAAGAGATTTGAATGTGAATGGATTCCATTTTTGAAGAAGAAATGAACGCAGAGAAAATGTGGAAAAACTAAAAGTCCTTCTTGAATATTTATAAAGCAATTGAATTATGTAAGAGCAAAAATCTAACCACATCGGAATACCTCAATTTTTGCACGAATCTTCACACTCATTTGGATAATCTTTACTGATACTTAGTACAACGAAAGATAATAATAATTATTATTCTTGTTCTTTGTTAAATTTTCTTGTTTTCTGTTAAATAAAGCTTTTCTTAATGCATCATTATCATAAAACACTCCTTGTATTATAGAAACTGTATAATGTATGAGTATAATGGCTTTGTACCTTTTATGTATTATGTATAGTTTGTATAAATTTGTATAAATCATTCCTTCTTTGTAAAATTGTATTGTCGTTTGTAATTCATTTCCCGTCTCTGAAGGAATAGTAATTGTTGCATTACACTACTCTAACTCATCAACTTGATGTTATTTAGAGGTGTTCCGCGGCGTTACTTGGTTACGGAAGCTAGCTTATGGTTAAGAAAATTACATTCTAACCACACGTTATCTCTATCCTGGTTGATGATTATTCACCTCTGCTATAAAGTGGAGTGAATATGGAACTGGCAGCCAGCTGGTGGGCCTAAGCCCTTCATGGGATGTTGAGCCATATTGACATCCCATGAAGGGCTTAGGCCCACCAGCTGGTTGCCAGTTTCATATTCACTACACTATAGAGGACAGGTGAATACCAGGATGGAGGTAACGTGTGGTCAGCACGTTGATACTCTCAACCATAAGCTAGCTTCCGTATAACCAAGTGACGGCGCGGAACAGCTCTAAATAAAATCCAGTTGATGAGTTAGAATGTAATATTGAATACATGAATACATAGTTTGTAAAAAAAAAGTTTATACTTGAGCCATCAGTTGAAGTGATCGACGCAATGACAGTTTGTAAGAAATTGCAAATTTATCAATTGAAACATAAAAAATATGTACGATATCATCCTCTGTCATACTACATTACAGTAGTGTTGAAAACGGTGTTTTGTTAATTTTATTGTTTTTTCCAAGATGAGAAAATGACTCCAGCTCGGTCAATATTGTTTAAAAAATTATTGGTTTGGTCTCAATCGCAGGAAACATTCTAATCCACAATTTGAGACCAGATCAATAATTTTTGAACCAATATTGACCGAGCTGGAGTTATTTTCTCATCTTGCCAGAGGGTCTTCTTTGCTTGGACAAACTATAACTTGATGGGTTTTCTGATATAAAATAATTCAATAAAAGTGAGCCATTTTCAATATTTACTTTTTGTTAGGGGTACTTGAAAAATTTTTCAATAAAATGTAAATCTCAGTACCCCTTTTTGATAAAAATATTTTTCATAAAAATTATTTGAAAAAAAATATTTAGGCTACATTTATTGAAAATAAAAGTGAGCTGTAGGCTATTCACTTAGATGAATATTCATCTATTTTGTTTCAAAATTTAAAGTAAAGTCTAATAGGTACTATTTTAGATTTTATTACTTATATTTTTGGTTATTTCTTAGTCTCACAAATTTTGAAATTCTAAATTGATTTTTCATAGATTTACTTTTAGAAGTCAAAATTTGTGTATAGTCATAGCTTCATTTAACATCTAAAGGGTATAGTTCAAGTTCCATGTGCTAACATAACCTCTATTTTCAATATTTACTCCTCTAAATTGTGAAGAAGAGACGTTTTGGACTTGGTCTTTGTTTCAATCACATTGTGATTGACAACTTCGCCCTCCCAGGAAATTAAATAAAGGCAGCCATTCTATTCTTTTCTATTCTATTGTATTGTATTCTTATAATAAATAAATAAATTAATAATTTATGTTTTCTTCATAGGTTTGTGTACGTGGAGAGCTCGTTCCTGTGGAGATGGTGGACCGAACAGGATGAGGATTTGAAAGAAGAGGTGCAGAATCTGGTGAGAGAGGGAAGACTGCAGCTGTTGCACGGAGGATGGTGCATGAGTGATGAGGCCACTCCACACTATTCAGCACTCATTGATCAAATGACGCTTGGTCTCAAGTTAGTATCTCTTATTTCTTGATTTTAACTCATTGAACATTCTTATCATATCAATATTATCATGTACCAAACCTTAAGACAGCTCGTGTGAAATTTTATGTTTGGGCGATATTACTTGATAATAGTTATTTGTGCATCTAGAGACTAAACTTTTCTCCCTGAGGGAAACTGCTGTAAAGTTTTCCTACGTGCGTTGATATTATAGGTGAAAGAGAAGATACTCTCCATAAAATTTCACATGAATCTACCGTGTATACAAAAAATGTTATGTCTTCATACACTTTTCTCCAAAGAATCAAATCAAATAGAATTAAATTACAAATATAAACAATTAAATTAATTAAAAAATCCTCTTCAGTACCATGGCAGAAATTGTGTTTAAATCTTCCAATAAAATGAAGCGCCAGTAGGCTAATCTTCGATCCATCAAATTTGATTATTTTGGATTTTTCAATGTACCGTATTATATTGAATTTTTGTAGGCTTTTTTCCATCTGGAACGCACTGGAACGGCGTTCCGGCGAACGGCGGAACAGTTTTCCGGTGACTCTTTGCTTAGCATATGTAAATATATAACGCCTGCTGGGTTATGTTTTATTACATGTTCTGCATGTTCTTACAGGTTATGTTCTGCTGGGCTTATATGTTTTATTATAATATCATATTCTATGAGTTATGAGTATTTCCAGATTAAAGAGCTCCGGAAGATCATTTTCTACAAAAAATCCCTGATTTTTTGTGTAATTATACTACCGTAATTGGTGTGTAGCTGTGCAAACCTATGTTGATTGACATGAATCTTGTTAAATTAATAATGAAAATTTCATGAATGAAACACATATATTATTGAAATAAATAGTAGGCTAATGAATGGAACTGTTTCAGATTCTTGAACGACACCTTTGGCGAATGTGCACTGCCCAGGGTCGCCTGGCAAATAGATCCGTTCGGTCATTCCAGCGAGGTGGCACTACAGTTTGCTCAGATGGGATACGATGGACTGTTCTTCGGAAGACTGGATTATCAGGACTACTCACAGCGCAAGTATACCAAGAACATGGAAATGGTGTGGAGGCCTGATACCAAGCTAGGTGAGTCAAGTTTAGCAATTTTACCCTTTTTCATATAATGTGTCATAGAATTTGTATTGTTCACAATAAGGTACGGTACCTAGTTATAGTCTGTCCAAGCAGAGAAGACCCTCAGGCAAGATGGGAAAATGACTCAAGCTCGGTCAATATTAGTTCAAAAATTATCAATTTGATCTCAAATTGTAGGAAACAATTTGATCTACTATTAAGACCACATTTATAATTCTTGAACAAATATTGACCAAGTTGGAGTCAGTTTCCCATCTTGCCAGAGGATCTTCTTTGCTCTTCTGCAGATAATTTTGTAAGAGCAAAAATGTTGTCAATTCATCAAAAATCAGTTTATCTTCAACAAACATTTAGTTATTCTATTTAATCCCAATTTTGATGGAAAATACTGTCCAGAAAAGGTTATGCTTCGTGAAATCTGTTTAACACACCTATATTTTTGATGCAACGTTGCAATGTAGGTATAGTCTGCTCAAGCAAAGAAGAGCCTCTAGCAAGATGAGAAAATGACTCAAACTAGTTCAATATTGATTCAAAAGTAATTGATTTGGTCTCAAATTGTAGATCAGCATGTTGCCTACAATTAAGACAAATTCATTAATTCTTAAACTAATATTGACCGAGCTGGAGTCATTTTCCCATCTTGCCAGAGGCTCTTCTTTGCTTGGTCAGACTATACCGTATATATTATGTAATAATTATATATTATATATCCAAATTTCCCCTAAATGGGAGAATGGGGAACCTTGTAGGTTATAGTTATTTTTTACTTAAAAACAGTCATTTTAAGTTGGTACCCTATGTAGGCCTACCGATCTTATTAAATTTATTAATTCCACACTAAATAATAATAATAATTATTATTATTATAATTCCACACTAAAACTGGAATTTCACTTTTCGAACAGTTATACTGATTCCATGGTGTGTATCGTGACTTGGAATTTTTAATAGAAGTTTTAAACAACTAATAACTTCAGATAATTTTATTGTTTAATCGAATGTACCGATATAATTCCCTTAAATGTATGCCGATATAACAATGGGATGAATGTATTATGTTGTGATTAAATAATTGAAATAGGCCTAAGTCGTCCTGAAAAAGGCCTATTAAGTGATTTGATAATACTGAAAAAGATATAAATCCATCATGATAGGAGGAGAGGTTCAAGTGGCATCAGAAACATATACCTGTAGCTTTTGAGAAAGAATATTTTAAAAAGTACCTTTCACCTTTCACCAGATTAAAAGGGTTTGACGTAGGCTAGATTTAGAAAAAAATTAACTCCTACAGAATTCCAAATAAACTTAGATGAACTCTATCTTATTATCTTGCATTCTAATTTACTACCTAATGTTCTAATTTTCTGATTCACTTGTATTATGATTTACAGGAGAAATGGGAGACCTTTTTACTGGAGTTCTGTACAACCTCTACATGCCACCTGATGGATTCTGTTTCGACACTTACTGTAGTGATGAACCACTCATGGATAATCCCAAATTACATGGCTACAATGTCAATGGTCGTGTATGTGAATACTGATATTTTTTCAAAGTTTATTGAAAACTTGATTCAATTTTACAAATTTTTACTTGATTCTAATTGAGTATGAGATCTAAAGGGGGTCTTAGACGAGACGTGTACATATCGCTTTTACTAGTCACTTGTACAGTTGGGCTAAAATTTCTTGGTACCAGCCAGAACCAGCTGAGCCAGGCGAGGGACCGTGTTCTTAAATCGTTCTTAAAACATCAGGCAACTATAATGTCACATAAGACAGTGGAATCATAACCATCTATCAATTCTCAGACCTTAATGTACCTATCGATTGTATGGAAAATGGCGGACGTAATTGCCCTACTCCAAATTCATGATTTCATAGCGTTTTGGTTATGTTGACAAAAAATCACATGTTTTATTATAAAAATAATTTTTGGAACATTTCATAAGTAGGCCTACTGAATATTTACTAAGTTGACAATGGATTACACTTTCGATTTGTCTTGTTTTATGTTAAATAATATGGCATAATTTCTTGAGTATTTGATAATTTATTACAAATGGGTCGTCTGTGTTGTGTTTATGATTGTGAATATCCAAGTATGGTAATTCAGTTCACATTTCTATTCTCACGTTTCCTGAAAACAAACTCTCAATGGACATATTGGTTAGAAAAGTTTTCATCAAAATTTTGTAGTGAAAGACAGTTCGATAGTTTGTATTAATCATTTTGAAGACCTTTTTATTATCAAGGAAGGCGTTTTTCTTGTCATAGACGGCAAACTAATTGCAGAGCTAAGAGAAAAACATTGGAGTGCCAAGAGAAGTGATGCATTTCCTACAATTCCAACAAATTAGCCTATGTGCTTTTTATAAAAGTGAAAGACAATAATTAATGAAATCAGTGATCTGCCTTGTGTACCAGTTAGCTTCAAAATATCAAATGATTAGGTTACAAACAGTGCGTAATTTGTGACTGTAGCCTAAAATACGGTAGGCCTATAACGCCGAACCGGTAGGCCACTTCTGAGAGGGTGAGGGAGAGTAAATAAATTTATTCTTTCTCAAAGTTTAGATCTAAGATATGTAAAGCAATGGTAAAAATACACAACTGAATGCTTAAATAACACTCTAAAAACAAGTTTTGAGGAGTTGAAATTAAATTTTTTGGATGGATACTGGAGTCTGAAGAAGACAATAAGATGTCTCAAACTTGCAAGCCAAAGGAAAAAAATAACTGGAAATATTGGGGGAAAGGTTCAGACACGGAAGAAAGTTAAAATGAGCAACAAGTGAAGTACAAACATGTTGGAAAAAACTGATTGGAATTTGAATGTCTTGAATTTCTATTTTTCACATAGAATAATAAATCAGATTCTAGTTTGAAGTTCATCATAATGATTATTAATTTTGTATTGGATATTAATTATATTGTAAAATCGTAATGTCTAACAATAAAAAATATGCTATTTCTGTCTTATTTCTTCTAAAGAATAGCAACTTGAACTATTGCTATTACGCTTGGCTAGGCCCATATTGCCGCCATCGTGTTTTGTACATTAAGGTCTGAGAATTGATAGATGGTTGTGGTAGAATAGAGCAGCAGTCAATGTTTTAATGGACTTGAAACACTCACACACAAATTTTGAGGAACAGCTGACATTTTCTATTATAAGTATAGGAAATGTAGTAAAGTGTAGTGAACTTGAGGGTCCCTCAAATTTGAGTGTGCTTGGAAAAACCGGGCATCAGCTGTCAGGTGCCAAGAAATTTTGGCCCAACTGTACAAGCGACTAGTAAAAGCGACGTGTACAACGAATTAGAAAGGGACACTTGAATTGATAAACTTATTAGACGTACACGTCTCGTCCATGTTTCCCTTTACAAATTCAATTGTATGAATTACATTCTCACTCATTTCAATGATTGAAAATTATCACTCAGAGATAAACTAACTAGAATATATATAATAATTTCTAAGCAAGTAGAGATTCATGTGAGTTTGTTGCTTGATTTACAGCTGATATTTCACTCTGAACCTTTTTCCACGACAATGCAGTCATAAATGATCAGAAAATAGTTCAGAGTGAACTAAATTTATAATTTTTAAACCGAGCGGTAGTAGTCCTTTCTCATTTTGTCTAAATATCTTCTTTGCTCGACCAGACTATAGCCTATAAGGTATCATTCAGTGCACAGGTGCATCTTATTTCCTATGAAATCTCCTTTCATAATGAGCTATAATTTCAATTAAAAAAAAATAGTTATTAGGTGGGGCAATAATTATATTAGCCTAGCCAGGCTACTTGTAAGTTATAATTTGCCTTTTGTTACAGATAGCCCAGTTTGTAAAGGCAGCTGAACAATGGGCTGAGGCCTATAAGACACACCATGTCATGATCACCATGGGAGGAGATTTCAACTACATTGTAGCCTCTTCGTGGTTCAAGAACATGGACAAACTTATCAAGTAAAGTAATCATTCATCAATTTTGGTTTTCATCATGAACTGTTGTTATTAGTATGAAATTCCTCAACAGGGAAATCTTTTATTAAACTCGTTTTATAAGTTCTTACTGTTTTTCTGTACAGAAACAATAAATCTTGCTTTTGGGATTCATCAATAAAATATACATGTTCCCAAATTTGGAAAGAATCAGCTGTCGTGAGCAATCAGTATGCTTTGAAGCTCGTAAAAACCACGTTTCTCAAGAAACGTTCATGAACAGAACTATTGTAAATTACGTGTATAGTTCCATAAGTTCTAATCGTAGTTTGTAATTGTTTATGAAACAGTCCTCAGGTAGGCCTATGATTTAAATTATTTTTAAAAACTTAGTAGATACTAATGACTTTCACATTTACAACAGTACTCACGATTTTGATGCTTGTCGGACGCGTTTCGTGGCACTGAGCCACATCTTCAACGTACAAGGAGTAACTAGATACTCATTGATACTCCCCTTCATGGGGTACGGACCCCCAGAATATTTTCTGTTTAGTGAATTTTGTTCAGAATCCCAAAAAACATGGGTTTATGTAGAAAAATTCCAACCGGATATTAGGGGGGGCCCAGTAGGGGGGGATTTTCGATTTTTCAACATATTTTCGAATTCACAGCAAAAACGGCTAATTTAAGAGTGTTATGAAGGTCACCAATGAATTCAGAGCCTCAAAACGGTACAAGAAAAACCTATTGACCCCAAAATATTCCCACCCAGAGTATCTAGTTACTCCTTGTACGCTGAAGATGTGGCTCAGTGTCGCGAAACGCGTCCGACAAGCATCAAAATCGTGAGTACTGTTGTAAATGTGAAAGTCATTAGTATCTACTAAGTTTTTAACTTTACTATCATCAACAGTTCAAGTAGGATGAAGACAAAAGAAGAAATTATTTTTCTCTAAAATAGAGTGATATGGCAGCTATTTCGCTGATAAAAGTTATTTTCCTACTTATTGATAAATTCTGAATTTATTCAATCATTGGAAAACCCACGAATAACTTGAAATCACCTCACTTTGAGAAATAAATAGGTTTCCTTTCTTACAAAACATTTTTTGGACGATTTTTTTTCATCCCCATAAAATCTAGTACATTGAACAGAACTTTACAGACAAACACATTATGACATTATGTGTATCATTATGCTAGTCAAAAGTTACATATTTTTTCTTTTTTTTTAAGTATCACGTATGGTCACTTTTATTAAAATAAATAACTATTCTTGACTTTATTTCATAGTTTTTTTATAGTGTGATCTGACACAAGCACTGTGGACTGATTTTGTATGGGTGACTAGTATTTATTTATTCATTTATTATACCCTTGGTATTTCAAAACACAATTTTCTTTAAAATATAGTCCAAAATTGTAGGTTACAAGTCCAAATCTCTTTTCCAGTCGAAGGTTTCTCACTCATCTGAAAGTGATAATAATTGAAAAATTTTGAATTTTGAAGGATTGATCCGAAAAACACAGAATATAATTCCAAACTTTCATTAAAATAGAAAAATTAATTAAAAAATTTAGAGCCAAAAATCATGACACACTAATGCCCGGTTTTTCCAAGCACACTCAAAGTTGAGGGACCCTCAAATTTTGATGAACAGCTGACATTCTCTATGATAAGTATAGGAAATGTAGTAAAGTGTAGCAAACTTGAGGGTCCCTCAAATTTGAGTGTGCTTGGAAAAACCGGGCATAACACTTCCTGTAACCCTTATACATATTCCTTCCAGTATTCATCACCCAAATACATATTGGTGAGGTGGAACCTGCCCATTAGGGAGTCCCCACCAATAAAAGTCACAAACATATTTTTTTAAATAATTTATTGTATTCTTTATTGTTTTTAGATATATAAACCAGAAATACAAAGACGTCAATGTGTTGTACTCAACTCCGGCTTGTTACTTGAAAGCGGTGCATGCTGAAAATATCACGTGGCCTGTGAAGGATGACGACGACTTCTTTCCTTATGGAAGCGATGAGCATTCCTATTGGACAGGCTACTTCACATCCAGACCCAATCTCAAGTACCTTGTTTCCAAGGGCAATAACTTTTTGCAGGTAAAGTAAACGAATTCCCTTTTGTTTGCAGGTCCGAATTTATATCTAAATTCATTGTGTATTCCTAACAATTCCATGCTTACAAAAGTACAAAGTTGTGTGTACATGGTTTTATTTACTTTCAAGATTATGAATCGAAAGTTACAATCGGATTCAAAAGTCTTATATCATTATTTTTTCTGGAGTGATGTATGTTATTGATACGTTTCTAAAATAAAATAACACAAAACTTTTGAATACAATGTTTCAGTTGATCTTCTTGAATCGTCTTGAAAGCTAAAGATCCTTCCCAAAATCTTGTTCAATAAAATTTGTAGGTATTATTAATTTTTAAATATTTTCACCAATAAAATTTGTAGGTATTATTAATTTTTTAATATTTTCACTTAATCATTTTCAATATTACCCTTTTATGATTAGAATTCTCACTTCTTATCCTGGCTTTTATGCAACTATTGAGGCTCTAACTGACACTAAAACGTTAGGCGGCTTCGTTTGTCTCTCGTACGATATAGATATCCTAGTAACAGTTGATGTAAAGCATCTATTATCTCTTTTGATTTAAATAGTATCATCTGGGCATAGCCAAATGGAAACTATTATTGACAACATCAGCTGTTGGAGCGCACAAGGAGTAGAAGAAACTTACTAGCGTTTTAGTGTCAGCTATGTCCCGACCTTGTTCTGGAAGAAGAGTTCAAACAGAATAATTATTGATATAATTTCAATATAATTAACAATATTTAAATTCGTCTCAAGTCATCGTGAATGAGGTAGGTAGGTATAGTCTGTCCAAGCAAAGAAAACATTCTAGTAAGATGGGAACGTGACTCCAGCTCGGTCAATATTGATATCAACTTAAATAATATTGGTTGAAAAAAATGGTCTCAAATTGTAGATCACAATGTTTCCCACAATTTGAGACCAAATTTATGATTACTGAACCAATATTGATCAAGCTGGAGTCATTTTTCCCATCTTGCCAGAATGTCTTCTTTGCCTGAACATACTGTATATACTGTAGTTGTATTCTTTTCATAAGGTATGTATGTATGCCAATAGTTCAACAACCCACAAAGGGCTAAGGCCTACCAGCTTTTTACCAGTTTCAAATTCTTTCCACAATACAGCAGAGATGGATAATCATCGCAGAACACATCTGAATAACGTACCATCTCATGATAATTGTTGTAAATCAGATTTTTGACTTGTGATCACAGGTCTGCAGACAGCTGAGGGTGGCGTTGGGAGGTGGACTCGAGATGGAAGAAGAGGAGTTGACAATGGCCAGAGCGATGGCGGACGCGCAACACCACGACGCCGTATCAGGCACTGAGAAGCAACACGTTGCGGATGACTACACTCTGTATCTCAGCGAGGGATTTCAGTCTTGCAACAAAGTGTTGACGGCTGCTTACAGGTGATGCTCTAATTGCTCTTCCACATAAATTCGATTTTATGTTCACTTGGGGTAGGTTTCCATTACCATACAGTCTGTCCAAGCAAAGAAGTCATTCTGACCAGATGGGAAAATGATTATAGCTCGGTCAATATTGGTTAAAAATTATAAATTTGGTCTCATATTGAAGATCAAAATATCTCATACAATTGAGTAATGGAGTCATTCCCCATCTTGCCAGAATGTCTTTTTTGCCTGGACAGATTATTAGCCTAATACTGGTCACCCATCCAAGACCAGTCTATTAAAAAAGTAAATTATTTCTTTAAATTATTATTTATTAAGTCTATTAGATCAATAAGTAACCACAGTACCCTTGAAACAAGTTCTTGAGTAGGCTTATTTCATATATGAACATCAACATTTATATGAACATTCAATTTCATCAACAGTTTTCCTCAGAATTGTCCATTGTGGATGTGGATTACAATATGTCGATAACTTTCCATTTCACAGGAAACTGTTGGGATCCAGCCTGAAAGAGCAGCATTTCTGTTTGTGGACCAATACCAGTGCCTGCAGTATCAGTGAGGGTGCATCCAAGTTTGCCGTGAATGTGTTCAATCCTCTGGGACAGGTGGCGTCAACCTTCGTACGAGTTCCTGTGTTTCTCGGAGAGTACAAGGTCACCGGACCTACGGGTTAGTAGACATATTGAAGTAAACTTATCTTATTTATCTTTAAATCAATAACAAAACAATATTGAAGAAAAATATCTTATTGCTCTGATAATATGATTCTGTACAAATTTGGACTACCTATATGAATTGTGTTGGAAATACGAAGTCTGTTCTTCCTTTCCTGTGTATTTTTGTCATTAGATAAATAATAATAAAAGCAATAAACTGGGGTTGATACATAGATTTCGGCTAAAGGCGAAGTGGCTTTTGTAGGCTACCTGAATATTAGCAATTTATGAAGATTCTGATTATTATAATAACTGATTATACTACAGCAAAGAGGTAACTTTATCATGGTATACTCTACCTAACTTCCTACCAAGTACGTTTATACATTCCTGAAGTGGCATAGTCTGGTCGAGCAAAGAAGACATTCTGGCAAGGTGGAAAAATTGCTCCAGCTCGTTCCATTTTGGTTCAAAGATTACAATGAATTTGGTCTCAAATTGTAGAAGACATTCTTCTCTATACTTGACCGAGCTGGAATTGATTATTTCTTCATATTGCCAGAATGTCTTCTCTGCTTGGCCAGACTATATCTAATTAAATAAATAGATATTCTATTTCATCAATCATTGCCGGCCTCGTTGGCGCAGTGGGCTAGGGCGTCACAACCTTCAGTCCGCTAGCACTGCCGCAGGTCTGGGTTTGAATCCCAGTGGCATGGCTGTTTTTCACCTCATCATTCACCTTAGCACTCAACATCCATTACCCACGCACAAGCTAAAATGCTCATGTGGGCATCATCTGCAATAAGAAAAAAACTCCTCTCAAGCTATAAATCAAATAAACTATAATATTCAACTAAACTTCAAATGGTTTAATTTCTCATCAAACTAATCAATTCTTCTACAGGATCAGAAGTACCCAGTGAAATAGTGCCCATACCAAAGTCAGTGCAATTGATCCCCGGTAGACAGAGTAATGCTACGGTGGAGCTGCTATTTGAAGCGGACAACATTTCTCAGCTTGGCTTGAAATCCTACCACATCGAGAAATTGGGCAATGGAGATACATCGAGGGTCGAACTGCAGGAGTTCAACATCACTCAGAATGCCACTGAGGATGTGGTGGTAGATAATGGGGTGAGTGATGAACATTTTGGGGGATTTCATCGAAATTCCTACTTTCTGAATTCACATGTGGTTGAACTTCTTAGTTGTAGAGTTATTCACTAAGTTATGACTCTTAGTTCATCAGAGTTATTCGTAGTGTTTTTTCGTCTTTAGTGAGATTTTTAAATTTTAATTCAATTCATGACTTCATTTTTTGATCAATTAGAATATTCCACCACAGAGAAGGGATTAAGGGTTTTCCGTCCTCAGTGATTCCACTGTAGGCTACATGAATATAAATGCATTTTTGGTGCAAAAATGCTCATTTTTTAAAAGCTTCAAGTTGGAGATTATTCTCCAAAACCACAGTAATTTTATTGTAAATACCAATGCAATTAATTATCTTTTCGCCACACTGCACAGAAAGCAGCTGTTTTCTGTGCACTAAAGAGATTCGAAAGACGCCATTTACAGGCGGTTTTGCTACTAGCTCCGAAAGAGGGCTCTTTCGGAGCTAGTGCACAGAAAGAGACTGGTAGTTACCTATCCGGCCGCTAGATCGGGCGACAATGCACTGCTTTTCTGCTTTAGCCTACTTCAGTTCAAATCAGCGATCGCCGCAAACATTCTTATACAAAATTTATTATTCTTATTCTCGCAGTGTGGCGAAAAGTATCGTACTCAACTCACACAGAAAGGTGTTTACGGTATTCGGATAACATATTCCCGGGCTCGGCAAGCCTCGCCCGGGAAACTATCCTCATACCGTAAACACCTACTTTCTGTGCTTGTAGTGTAATGTACTATTCTAATCATTTTATTTTAATCGATAGTTAATTTTATGGAATCAGTTCGGGTAGTCAACCGTTATGGAACATTTTTGAAAAAGAAATTAATCAAAATTCATATTGTTGTTGAAGGCAAGAATGGGTTGGATTGTTCCAAACCTATATAGTTTTGGACTTATTAATCAAAATTTGGTATAAAGACGTTTTGGACAATAGTCTGTGTTTTTAACCAAAAGGTTTTCTTGTTTCTGTAAAATAAATAAATAAATAAATGACATAAACAATACTATAAGTTACGGTAATATTAAGGTAATAATACTGCATCTTTATAATTAGACCTATGATATTCTTATCAGAATAACCCAAATATACCTTTTTTTAAATAGCCACTGATATTTTTGGAATTCTTCTAATTTCAGATCTTGCAGCTAATATTCAATGGCTCGACGGGACACCTGCAATACGTCACCAAGGACAATGAGACCTGGCTGTTCAAACAAAACTTTTACTACTATGAGGCGTCAAAAGGCTACAACTATAATTCGGACAACCGCGCGTCTGGAGCTTACATTTTCAGGCCGGCCAAAGAGACCACCTACCTGATCAGTGATCAAGTGCAGATTTCAGTTTTTAAAGGTAATTAATTGGAATTGAATTTATCTGATTGGTCCTTTAAATCAATCAGTGGATTGCATGAAAACCGATCAAAATATAAAATTATATTAGCCGAATAGGAAGAATTCGGCTATATTTGACGAAGTAAGACGACCCTTTGGATCTCCCCACTATTGAAAGCCATAGGGTACACTTAATAATAATAGTAGATAGAAAATAATAACGGTACCTACAATCAACCAGCTCTGATCTTTTTAGGATGGGCGGTAGTGGACGGCAAACTGCCGAACGGCAAAATCAAGCCCCATAAGAACAATGTCATTTTTATCAATATCTTGGAGCAGATATTGCCTCTATTTATGGACAGAATTTCACGTTCTTTATGTCATTGGAAAGAGAATTTAATTCTCCAGGGGCGTTACTTTCTACTTTTTCGATTTTTAGTTCATTTCAATAATTATTACAGTTCAATACTTTTTTAGTTGATTAATTATGCGATAATTATTAAAATAAACTAAAAATCGAAAAAGTAACGCCCCTGGAGAATTAAATTCTCTTTCCAATGACATAAAGAACGTGAAATTCTGTCCATATAGAGGCAATATCTGCTCCAAGAGATTGATAGAAACTACATTGTTCTTATGGGGCTTGATTTTTCCGTTCGGCAGTTTGCCGTCCACTACCATCCACTCTTAAGGAGAATGGTTTATTCCAGAGTTGTGTAGTCTACTATTTATTCTTTCTCCCTTGTAGTAGTGATTAAACACTGATTTATATTATGTATAGTCGCGGTTGATTGAAAAAACTTTCTATTGTTCATAGGCAAGGAAGTGACAGAGGTTCATCAAGTGTTTGATACGTGGCTGAGTCAAATAGTGCGTATCTACAAGAACCAGGATCAAATTGAATTCCAGTGGCTTGTTGGCCCCATTCCTGTTGAGTGAGTACCCATCAACAATAATGAAATAAAATATAATAAATAAATAGATCACTAATATTCTACTATTCAATAATATCACTACTTATAATATTCCTGTCAGTCGATTCATGTTCTGAAATGTCTCCAAGATGATAAGACATAACTTACTTTCAAGTCAATATAATAGATGAATATAATATGAATTATTTGATACAGATACACTGTATTACAATATTATGATACAATTCCAAGATACTTAAATTGTATTATGTATTGAGCCTCATGTGTTGTCCCTATAGTAACATATGTTGTCTATAAGTTAATCTTGGATATTCAACATGTATGTTATAGGGATAAATTTCATATCATGAGGCTCAATACATGATATTAATAAGTTACACCAATTTGAAAGCCGGCTAGTAGGTTTCATCACGTTCAAGAGACAGATGAAACCGCCTTATTTCTAGGCGTCACCTATACCTAAAAAACACACATACATCGGTGCTCGGCCGCTAATAAATTTGTGGTTTTTTACAATAATTATCAGGCTATAGTCTTTCCAACCAGCAATCTTAAGGTAAATTCAATTATTTCCAAGTTATCGAGTATTCTATTCACTACTATTATTGTATTCTATTATTCATTTTCGATCAACTGCAATCAATTTCATTTGTTTTCTTCAAGGAAATGGACGGGCAAAGAAATTATCACCAAGTACCAAACTTCACTGCAGACCAACGGCGAACTGTGGACTGATAGCAACGGCCGTCGTATGATCAAACGCAAGCGAAACTATAGATCCAGTTGGAATATTACGCTCACTGAGCCAGTGGCCAGCAATTACTATCCGATCACATCAGCTGTGGCTATCACGGATGACCAGAGGAGGGTCACGGTGCTGGTGGATAGGGCGCAGGGTGCGGCTAGCTTGCAGGATGGAGAGATTGAGATTATGGTCAGTGGAGATAGAATACTTTTCATGGTATAAACGTATTTTGTTAGAAACTATAAATGAATTATACAATTTTGTAGTTAAAGGTATAAATGAAGGTGAACAGTTCATTCGCAAGTCCACACAGGGCTGTATAATAGTGCCCTGTGTAAGTGCAAGTGTAAAATGGACTATTATAAGAGCGTTTCACGAGAAATGTGCATAATATTTGCAATACTCTTCAGGTTCCATAAGACACACCCCCAAAAAAGCTTTGTTACCGAGATAACAATGACAAAAAATTGGAATTTTTGAAAAAATGTATAGGAAATTTTCTAATTTTAAGAGGTTTTAAAAAAGAGTAGGTAAGAAAACTATCATTTCCTGTGTAAAATTAACTAAAGAAAATTCAATGGAACCAGTTGGAAGTTTGAAACTTGAACAGTTATTGGAATAATAGAAAGGATATATAAGAACATCGCCCTTTTAAGGCCTATATACCTGGATATGAAATCATAAGCTTGTATTTTCAATTGATGGAAATTTCACAGAATCAAATTCTGAACAAAAAATCAAATATCCATGATTCTTTAAAAGTAACTAAAATCTCAGTAGTCGCGATAAAAAATCAAAATCGCGACATAACACTGATTTTTCACACTGTGCTTTTCTTCTACTCAAGGCGGGTTTATACGATGCCGATTGTCCTCTGAAATGCACAACTGATGTAAAGTACCTATTGAATCTTTTGATTGTAACTCATCATCTAGACATGGCTAAATAAAAACTCTAATTGACAACATCAGGTGTCACTTTCAGAGAACAATTGTCTTGCCAATATGATTAGCATTGGCATTAGTCTCCTCCTTCTAATTTGACACAAAACTCACTAGTCAGCCAAAATTTATTGAACATTTTTTTCAAAACTATCATATCGGTTTCTTAAATAGGCTACATCGTGTTATCAGCTTAGAAAATCTATAGAAAATACCGTGAAAAATAAAATTCATTTCTACAAGTTGGCTTTACCCCACAGGTCCACCGCCGCCTTCTCTACGACGACAACAAGGGCGTCAGCGAGCCGCTCGACGAGCTTCAGTTCGGCGAGGGACTCGTGACTCGTGGTACGCACATCGTGCAACTGACTCGCAGCGAGTCTCCGCCCACCGTCAAGCAGCGCACTCCTTTGACCAATGAGAACGCAGCCGCCCAGCCGGAGCAACAGCCAATGGCAGAGCAGATGTTTTCGGAGGGGGCGGAGAAACATCGGGCGACAGCCAATCGCATTGTGAATAGTCCGTGGTTGTCGTTTTACCGCACGCATAAGACGGCTGGAGAGTGGATGGGTGGTCATAAGACTCAGGTGAGAAAAACAATTCTTTATTATGATTTCTCAATCAATCCAGTAATAGTTTAGTTCTACTAGTAACAGTTCTCGCCAAACCCCGTCCAATAAAATTGTTGCATTTTTTCAATTCAATTTATTCATTCAAACACAAAGAAAATCACAATACAAACAGTTTCTGTTTTTTTAATAAAAAACGACAATCGTCTCCAGGCGTAAGTTGAGCCTATTGAGAGAAAACTCATTGAATGATAAGAGCAGTAGGTACAAGTAATTTTATATCTACAGTTAGAATAAGAATCATGTAAAAAGTAATCATATAGACAATAAGCAAGACATTAACAAAACCGATTGGTCACATGGCGGGCTGTATCGAGAGAATGCTATACTGAACCACAGATCATTGAAATAACCAAGGTCACTGGGATTGCTGAGCCCTGTTGCCACTGTTGTCCCCCCTCATTCTTCTCACCCTAACGGGGGGGGGTTAAATAATGAGTGGAAGGAGGTGGAAAAGGAAAAAAACAAAGAGAGAAAAGAGAAAAGTAAGAAAACCAGTTCACTCCAAGACTCTTGGATAGAATAGTCTACTACTTTGATTCTTCAAAAAATTTATTAAACTTCGTATTTTTACCTTCCTAATTTCAGTATTGTTTGAAAAATACTACTGTTGGAAATATTAAGCTTTATCAGATTCCCTATTTGAGAGAAGTGTCTGCTGTCTTATTTTGATTCATAATCTATCTAAAGTAGCCTATAGTAGATAGCCTTTGGTGATGTAGACATTGACTTCATCACTATTTAGAAACAAACCTTGAGGATCACAGTAAAGATGCTTTAACCCAGGTAGGTAACAGTGATGCTTACCGCAAGCATACACGCAAATATATTTGATAATAACTTATCAGTGTATCACTCATTGTTTATGCGTTGTAATCTATTGTAAATTTATATTCCGAAGGTTTATTGAAAACCGATGAAATTCAATTCAAATAACTCTCATCAATTGGAGTAAGTTACACAAGAATAATTATATAGCCTACACTGAATCATTATAAATTCCTAACTGACTGAAAAAGTTACACAATCACAGTTGAATGTAGCCTATGTGATTGTATTTCAATTGTTTCCTTAATCTCATGAGTACTCTTATCACTGTTTTTTATTTTTAATAATTATCAAAGTACCCTTTTTAAATTATTTTTTCAATGCATTATATGTAACTTATCAACTAATTATAGCCATTTCCAAATGCAAAACTGTATTTTTATAATTATATGAATATAATTTTATACGGGAATTCATGCTAATATCCCAGATAGCACACAAACGTTATAATCACGTGAAAATCACGTTTTCACTTTAACATTTTCAGGTTATTTTCACGAAAAATAATGGTATAAATACCGAGAAAAACACGTGAATTACGCGTATAAATGGCACTTTTTTTCACGTTATTGAAACGTGAAAAAAATACGTGAATATAACGTTTTTTCATTACCAAATTATAACATTTTATACCATTTTATCACTTAATTTTCACCAAATTATAACATTTTATACCATTTAATCACTTAATTTTCATCAAATTATAACATTTTATACCATTTAATCACTTGATTTTCATCAAATTATAACGTTTTATTACTAAAATTTCACGTGAAGAAGACCAGAAATTCACTTGAAAAACCCCTATTTTTCTAGTACAAATGGCACAATTTTTCACTTTTATCATTTTTTTTTTTGGAAAAAATTGTCCAAAATTTTATTCCACACAAATAGCCACTATTCAGTTATACTGGAGAAAAGTTGAAAGAATAAAAAATAAGAGATGATGAATAGAAATATTGATCTTTATTTATCTAATTACTTCAAATACACATTGTATGACATTCACAGCTTTATTTTGTGATTTCATTATAATTTAAGAAATGTATTAATACACAATCTGGGGTGGTGCTTTTGATTGCAATTTAAATAACTCATTTATCACTTAAAAGTGTATTATTTGCACCCAAAAGTGTTGTTGCACCCAACAAATCTGTTTTTGAGGAATTTAATGTGATGACTGTAAGACAACTGTACTTGAAAAATTTATCAAAATACATTATTAAGTATAAAAACAAATTTTTGTTAAATGATATAGTTTTAAACCAATGATTTTAAACCAAATACAACATGTTAATACAAAATTTACAAAACTAAACCAATAGTAGTTAGGAGACAGCTTATAATTATATATGTACAAGATTCACCAATAAATTGCTCTATTTGCTTGCTCTACTAGCAAGCTGTGTTTCTTCAAGATTTCAGCCAGTCTTTGATGACTCCTTCAATATATTTCTCTTTGGCATCTGCGAATTGAATCAGCATAGCTCCTATAAAAAATGGAAACAAAAGTTGACTTATAAATAAGTTGTATTTCAGACTTTTTCTTGTATGGAGAATTGGGAAGAATTATTTGAGTGTATTTCTCCAGAAACTCCCACTCAATAAAATTCAAAACTTGAAAGTCTAGACTAGAAGACAAAGACTTGACATAGCAGTTTTAATGACAATCCCTCTCAATTCATTAAAATATTTACTATAGAGTGATTCAAAAAGAGCGTCGGTTTCAATGTATCAAATTAGGAGGTTTATTTAAACAAAAAACATAAAGTGATAATTAAACTTTAAACTTAGGGCTATTTAAAATAAATTATAAATAAAATGAAAAAATCAAATACCTTTTAAAACTTTTAAAGTATTACTTAAAGTGAATAATACATGAACATATTCATCTGACTTTCTTATTTGATGCATGAGACATGATATCATGCATGTGTCCTCCTCTACTGCGCTGGCACGCATCAAAACTGTCCATGTAATTCACTATTACAGTCTGGTCGAGCAAAGAAGACATCTGGGAAGACCGGACTCCAGCCCAGTCAATATCAGTTCAAAAATTATGAATTTTGTCCGAAATTGTATAAAATAAACATTCTGCTCTAAAGTTAGAGACCAGATTTGGAACTTTTGAACCATTATTGAGTCATTTTCCCATCTTTCCAGTCTGCACTACCATACTATGGTAGTGAATGTCATGGACAGAGTTAATGCATGCCAGTGCAGTAGATGAGGACATGTGCATGATATAATTTTTCATGCATTATATCAGAAAATCAAATGAACATACGTTCATGTATTGATTTTATGTTTTTGGTTTAAATAAACCTCCTAATTTGATATATTAAAACCAACACTCTTTTTTAATCACCCTGTACATTCTATTATGATTGACTTGGGCTACTGTTGAATGTTTATAAAAGAATTGTATCAATTTAAAGAGCTTAATTATAAGAATCTCCCAGGTGTATGTTGATTAAAATAATAACAGGTACCCAAATAATGTATGTACTACACGGGGTCTCAAAATTTGAAAGCTAATTGAAATTATTGCAATGTTCATGTACTTCCAGCATCAATTTCGAGAAATCTAGAAATTAAATTGAAATTTGAACTTGAAAAATATCAATATTATCTGAAGCTATACAAAATTTGTATATTGAGAATATTAGGTACTTTCTTTCAGATGCCTGGCAAAATCCAAGCTTGCATTTTGCACAAACACCACCTCTCTATCATATAAAAGATAAATAGTTCAAATTAGAGGACTAAATTGGAATGAGGAATTGAGCAATCGATGCCATGAGCACCGTTTTTCAGTTTTTCATGAGCCATGATCAGTTTCTTTCAAATGATAATCTTATTAATTCAGTAATTAAGTTTATTGGGCCCATTTCACCCAGAATGGGAAGCAGACATGAGACGGTGAAATATAATAAATAAGATATTATTTTCATTTATTAGTAGAAAAGTTTCCTGCTGTTCAGAAGAGAATTTAACAAGATTTTTGCTGTTCAGAAGGCAAGAAATAGATTTCTGTCCCTTCTGATTGTCTTTTGTTTTCTGTCATCCTAATTCTGTCATAAGGTATCTGTTAATTACTTCTTTTATTCTGGTCCGTTTCCGAGGCATTTCTAGTTTTTATAACAATTGAGTTTTTACAGGGCAGGGTGGTTAGCCATGCGCTCAACCCTCAATTTTTAGGACCTAACTCTTGAATTTGCAGTGGACGGAGCTGGGTGAGAAATGTTTTTCTCAGCACGCATGGACCATATCAATAATGCATAAAAAATTATTTGAATAGTTTGAATTATCCAAAAAAAATCTGCATAGGCAATTTCTAGACTTGTCAAGAGTGAAAAAAACAGTTTCAGACCTAGTAATAGGTGCAAAATATACTAATACATACCTTGCTTTATCCCTGCTCAGCTGTCTATTCTTGGATAGCCTCAACCAATCTTTTGTGACTTGCTCTAACTCTTTCTCTGTTCCATTAAGATGAAAATTTATAACAGCTCCTAATTGGGAAAAGACAATAAAAGTCAATAAAAAGATAGTTACTAAAAAGCAAACAATTTTAAATAGTAATTGATCCTGATACTTTTTGGTAACTCGGTTGTAAATTCACTGCAATAACAGATACTTCAAGGATAAATTGCTCAAAATCAAATAGTTCATCATTATATTAATATGGGAAACAATACTCAGTCTTCTTGATGTTTGATGATCAGTGGACAATCAACAGAAATTTCCTTCAGAATAAAATACATCAGTTTAAATGAAGTAAAATAACGAGAATAATATTACTTCATCACTGCTACTATAAGGTTGGTTTTGATTGAAGCTGATTAACAATCTTGGTTGTGTTCAATAATATGGCTGACTGCTCCCATACATTATTGGAGCATAGGATTACCAGCCATTTTGCTATCAAATGCAACCCAAAATCCAGCAATAATTGCTTTCACCAAAACGCACCTTTATTGATAAAATTTGATATATAATAGGTTATACAGACATGATAATTTATACAGGAATTATTTTGGAATAATCATTGGATATTGAAAGGCTGTAATTGAAAAAATAGTATACACACAGTTATTTAATGATACATGAAAATAATCAGAAAATGTCCAATAGCAACTTGAAATGTTAGAATTTCAATATGGAGTGGTGTTAAGCAAGTAAAATATAGGTCTGGTCAAAAATAATTATAAAATAAAAATATTAGGCCTAAGAGTGGAAAAATTATGTAACAGGCCATGTCCATTTGTTTTATTTAATGGAAGAGAAACTAAATTACTAGGTTTGTTTATCAATGGCTCAACAGCCCATGAAGGGCCTAGTTCTATCAGCTGGTTGCCAGTTTCATATTCACTCCACTGTACAGTTCATCCAAGCAATGAAGACACCCCGGCATATGGGAAAATGACTCCAGACTGGGCAATACCGGCCCAAAAGCCATAAATTCTCAAACAGAACCCACAGTCCCCAAACCAACACTGTCTGAGCCAAAGGCACCTACCACACCACTTGAATATCCTCCCCGCCCGGACAGACCATACAGCAGGCGAAAAATCATCAACCAGGATAGAGGTGAGTTAGCACGTTGATTCTCTCAACCATAAGCCAGTTTTTGTAACCATATGACGGCACAGAACACCTCTGAATAACATGCAGTTAATCAGTTAGAATGTAATGCAACAGTCGATATTCCTCCAGAGATGGGAAACGACTGACTATCTTTACTAACGACAGCCAATCTCCCAAAGAAGGGAAAAATTACAAGGTATAGCAATGATTCATTCTATGCTTGTGCAGATCTTGAATTAACATTTTGCAAGTTGATGATGACAATAAATTTTTACTCTTCCAAGAGATATAATAATAGTAAAGCAGTTCATGTACTTGAAAAAAAGAAAATGTGAAGAATCACAAAATCAATTTGAAAGCTATCACAGGAAACTTCCAATTTTTAGAACAAATATTATTGAGAATTTGAATTGAAGGTACTTACTGAAAATTACGAATTTTATTCCCAGACAACTGAGGGCACGTTTTCCATTCTGGTCAACCCAACAGAATTTACTGGCAATCTCATAAACCATAAAGTGATGCAGAACTCTTCTTCATGTCAGCCCCACCAAGGCGCAAGAGAAAGTTGATCTGAAATGAAATTACAAGCCATTACTTCATTTCTCAAAATCTAATGCAAAATAGTATTAATAAATTCACCTGATAGTATGAAAATTGACCATAACAGTTGATATAACTTATAGAAAAAAATCAGCTATATGTTTTGGATTACAAATTAATTAATCCATCCATTCTACTATTCAAGTTGTTTGAATAATTATTGATGACACTGCACTCCATATACTTTCTAAATACTAGTTTTTATGACTAATATTAAAAGAATTGAAACTGCAGTGTAGTCAATAATAGTTCAAAAGTGAATTATCAACAATTCATCAATTACATGTACATCATTGATTGAGTTCATCAATTACATTTGAAAAAATGTCATGCATCATTACACACACTTCATTACATGAAATATTCCACAATATTTCAAGAATGCATTTCTTAAAAAATCTCCTCTATTCCTTTGTGAGTTGAAAATTGAATTGAGTAATCTACAACTACAACCCTTTGAAAAAAACACTGGAAGAGTACCTAATTGATGCATTACACTCTAACTGATTAATTGGATTTATTCAGAGGTGTTCTGCACCGTCACTTGGTTACGGAAACTGGCTTATGGTTGAGGATCGAAGTGCTAAACAAAAATTACCTACATCCTGATTGATGAATATTTGTTTGCTGTATGGCCTGTCCGGGTGGGGAGGGCATCCTGGTGGGTGGCTTCGGCTCGGTCAGTATTGGTTTGGGGACTGACGGTTCTATTTGAGAATTTATGGCTCTTGGGCCTGTATTGGTCTTGCTGGGATTGTTTTCCCGTCTTACCAGAGTGTCTTCTTTGCTTGGACGGACTGTAGGCTATAGTGGATTAAATATGAAACTGGCAACCAGTTGGTAGGCCAGGCCCTTCATAGAGCTGTTGAGCCATTGAAAAAACAAAAAAATCTACAACGCATATAAGTTAAGCTGCATATGGAATGCCAGAAAATAATGCATAGCACTTCGCTTTGTTTCTACTTTCTACTCTCTTCCGATTGCAGTTTTGACGTCCAGTGTGATCGGATTCACAATGGAAACTGGCTGTATTTTATGGGGTTCAAATATTTGCAAACATATTTTGTAGAACATGCCTTCCTTACCAACTCTGTGTATTTATAATTTGCAACATGTAATAATTATAAAACAGATGGGCAAATATATGAATTATTAAGGCCTTGGTCATAAGAGGATAAGACAGTCATTTAATTCCTTGGATGGATACATGGATTATGTTACTTCTAAATTGAGAAGCCCACTCTCAGAAAATGACCACCGTCATAAAAATGAATTTTACAGTGAATTGAATTTATCAATTAAAATTCAAATTCAGTGCAGTAGGCCTAAACTAAATTTCAGTTACATAACCTATACATTAATCTTGGACAGAAAGTAGAATTAATCAAATCAAATGTAAACATGTCTTGAATAATTAATTATAGGATTTTATCAATGGTTATTATTACTACAATAAATGTACCTACTTGTACTTACCAAACTTATTGAGATAAATCCACTGTATTGTTTCAGTTTCAACACTAATGAAAACCGCGAAAATGAACTAAGAAAAGAAATCGATAATCGATCATTAGTATCGACTGCGTATCAAAAAAGGCCGGGCATGCTGGACGCATTCTGGCAAACAAAGCCAGCCAATCACAGTTCTTATCTTGTCCTCAACAAGAGCTGTGATTGGCTGGCTTGCGTGCGTGTTCATGTATGCGTCTCAGCATACGCCCGGCCTTATAGTTGGGCGCGAATTTTGAAAACTTGCGCACTTCTCAATTTAATAGTTAATAGTAGAATAAAATAATACATTCTTCAAAATAACAACAACATGGAACTGCTAAAGCACAAGAAGACATCTTGATGAAGTTTGTTAATAATTTTATATAATGTAGTTGCATATTGCATAAGATAGTGTCCATTACAGACAAACTGTACCATGGAGAAATCCTAATGGTTTTTGCAGACAACTTCAAAAAGATTATCTCGAGTACAGAAAAGCCAAAATATGGATGAATAAGTTTTATAAAAAATAAAATGAGGAGTAGAAAATAATTTCATTCATTGTCTAGGTGGGTGATACAAAAATTCGTCTCTCATGATGGCTTACCCACATTTAATTTGAAAAATTTCTATAATTTTATTGGTTACGGACTGATCGATTTCAAAATTTAGGGGAAAGATACTTGTGTAAAGAGAAGGTTCCTGAATTTTTGTAAAACTCCCCCACCTCTCCTTCTCCATCCAGGGCCAAAATTATTGCTGGCGTTTTTTAAGGAGGCCAGTAAAAATTTAAATTAGAATTTTTTTCTCGAAATATAACTTTTTGAGCACTGAACCAGACGAAGAATCAAATTCTAAGCATTTTTCTTCTCATGAAAAAATTATGTCAGATGCACCGTTTTCGAGCTATTAGCGTTTTGCGCTGATTATAAATGACAGAAAAATTTTCAATCAAATTTTTTCGCGAAATATCACTTTTTGAACAATGAACCAGATATAGAATTAAATTCTAAGCATTTTTCTTTCTATGAAAAATCAATGTCACACACACCGTTTTCGAGCTATTTAGCGTTTCGCGCTGATTCAATAACTTTGAAAAATTTTCAAGTAAAAATTTTTTTCGCGAAATATCACTTTTTGAACAATGAACCAGATGTAGAATTAAATTCTAAGCATTTTTCTTTCTATGAAAAATCAATGTCACTCACACCGTTTTCGAGCTATTTAGCGTTTCGCGCTGATTCAATAACTTTGAAAAATTTTCAAGTAAAAATTTTTTTCGCGAAATATCACTTTTTGAACAATGAACCAGATGTAGAATTAAATTCTAAGCATTTTTCTTTCTATGGAAAATCAATGTTACACGCACTGTTTTCGAGCTATTAGCGTTTTCTGCTTGTTATAAATGACTTGGTAAAATTTTTCAAGACAACATTTTAGGATGATGAATTTTTGATAGTTTACCAAATAAAAATATTATTATCTCTTCTAAGTATCAAGATTATTCTTCAAACCTTTATTATTAGTGTTTAATTTGATGTTGAGCTTAGATTTTATTGATATAAATTGATATGTACTGTAAAATTACGAAATAAGGGGTCGTTTCATATATTGCATTGAAAAATGAAACAAATAACTATGATCAAATATTAATCATTGTGATATAAATGTATATATGTAGTATGTATTTCATAAAAATCACGTATAATACATAGGCTATGATATTTCATATGAAAAAAGGTGAAAATCATTATTCAGATTTCATCATTTTTTCACAATAATTTCACGTTATCAATTTCACTATTTTTCCACTTTCACCTTTTCTACGTGAATATCACGTTATTAATTTCACTAGTTTTCCACTTTCACTTTTTTCACGTGAATTATACGTGAAAAAGACCATTCAATTTTAACTTTTCACCTTTTCACTTCTTTTGCACGTGAAAAAAACGTGATTTTCACTTTGTGTGCTATCTGGGATATATTTTTCTGTAATTTCAGTACAATGGTATACTGAAGAATCCTCTACCATCGAATGTCCACCTCCTGACTTTGCAATGGTGGTCTGCCAATTCGTTCCTAGTACGCTTTGAACACATGTTCGATGTCAATGAACACCAAACCTTATCTCAACCAGTTACCTTCAACTGTTCTGTAAGTATTTTTCTCATACAATTACTGCTTTTATTCAACTTATTCATTTATTTACGAGATCAAAATTCAATTGGATTGGAACACATAAAAAGTAGAAACCTCAATTTATCTATTTATATATTTTTGTATTGTTGCATTTGATTGAACATAAATAAGCTCTATTTGAATAGAAACACAATGATCGAATCAAATGGTAATTGATCGTGTCAATTCTACCATTTTACAAAGTTGAGAATTGAAAAAATCTGTGTATGCTTATTTTTCTGGTCAGCAGGACTTTTTACTCATTTTTAGAATAAAGCCACACAAATTGTGCCAAATTGTATAGCCTACTTATTGTTTGAATGAAATCACAAAAAATGTGTCAATTCAACTTTTTAAAAAGTTTAGAATTGACAAAATTTGTACCGTTATGTCTATTTTTCTGGTCAGCAGGACGTTTTACTCATTTTTAGAATATAAATTCACACAGATTGTGCCAAATTTACACTCCATAGACTTAATAAAGTGTAGAATTATCAAAATCTGTACCTATGTTGTGTTTCCTATCAGCAGGAATTTTTATTTATGGTTTGAATAAAACCACACAGATATTTTGTCAATTCCAAACTTTACAAAAATGCAGAATATCACACAGTCTGTCTGCTTTATAAAATATGTACAGTAACTTATCCTATTACGCATAAACAGTAGTAGATTGTATAAATTCTACACTCTACACTCTAAATTCACATTATAAAGTGTTGAATTGACAAAATCTGTGTTTTTATTCCATTGTGGAACGGTTCGACAATGTCAACAGTAGTGTCTCTTTAGAAAATAAATTTGATAAAAATTACTTTCTTTCTGTCCCACCAGGACTTCTTCTCCGACTTCACCATCACCAAAGCAGTGGAACTGAACCTCTCGGCCAGCAAGGAGAAACAGAACGTATCAAGGCTGCGCTGGAGACACGAGGGTCCCATTTCCAAAACCAAACAGCCTGATAACAAACCCCTGGACGACTCTCTCACCATCACCCTCAACCCCATGGAAATCAGAACGTTCAGGTTATACGTCACAAGGAAAACTACATGATAACTTACAACAACTCAATGGACTAATTATGTGTAACTTATTAATAGGTGTCACTCAAATTTTGTGTTATCTTCCCTTGGGATTACCATTATTTGTGTAAGGGTAACTTAGTCTATGTTACTTGTCATCATGAAAGTCAAGCCTGATTTCACACCATATTATGTTACTCCATTAGCTAAATTATTCCTTAACAATGAATACCTTGTTTAAAAGGTCTATTTTCATGGTAGGAAAAAAATGATGGAAAATAGCAAGTGTTACAAAGCAATTACATGATGGTAGCATATTGGACTTGAGTATTCCGTATTCGGCATCTGCCGAACAGCAGAATCATGTTTCATAAGAAAAATATGTAATTTCTATCAATCACTTAGAGCAGATAGCGTTGTAATTCATGAACAGAAATTTATGTCCCATATGTCATTTGATAGACAATCAAATTCTCCATGCGCTCGTCTTTCCACTTATTTCATTATAATATTATTTAAATAGTTGAAAATTGATGCATTATATCAGAATAAAAATACTTATGTGTTAGAAATAATATTATAATAAAACATAAAATTGGAGATTAATAAAAATTACATTGTTCTTGTGTGACATGCTTCTGCTTTTCGGCAAATGCCGACTAGGCCTACCACTGTCCACTCATAAGTATAGTCTGTACAAGCGAAGAAGAGCCTCTGGCAAGATGGGAAAATGTCTCAAGCTCGAACAATATTGGTTCAAGAATTATAAATGTGGTCTTAATAGTAGATCAAATTGTTCCCTACAATTTGATATCGAATTGATAATTTTGAACCAATATTGACCGAGCTGGAGTCATTTTCCCATCTTGCCAGAGGGTCTTCTTTGCTTGGACAGACCATAGTATGGAATACTGTCTTATCTGCTATATTATACTTTCTAGTAATTCTACTTCCTGTGTTATCTATTCCTCTCTAAATGCATATTATCTATGTACTTTAATTCACTCACTTAGGCTACTACTATAAAATCAATATAAGGATATCGTAGCCAATAATCAGAATAATTTAGACTGCAATTTATCTTATTTTATCCATGTAACGGTATTTTTGCGTTGATATGTTCCCTAAAGAATTACCATTACGTTGTAGAGGTACTTAATAATATTCTGTGTTATATTATTTAGACTTGAAATTTCTTTGAAATGTTAGTACATAATTATATTGAATTATAAATTGTTTCTTTTCAGATCACCAATCAAATCTATATTCTATTTTCAATTTTTAGACTGGTAAAATTATTCAATTGTTTCTTCTCAGATCAACAATGAAATCTATATTCTATTTTTATTTTTTTTCCAACTGGTACCACATTTTTGTTATAATAATCTGTTATGTTCATAGGTATTTTTTCTCATGAGTTGAAACCTTCAAAGTTATATTTAAATCATACTTATTCAATAATTATAATTTTAGAACAATCTGCATGGATCAAACACTGAGCGTTTATCCAAAGAACAAGATAACATTTTCGTGAGTATAGAACAATAATTATTAGCTATCAAGAGTTAGCAAACCTTAGACCAAGAATAAGATTGATCTTCAATGATTGAAGACTTGATTTATCAAACTGTATTTATCTATTACTGCTATTAATAAAAAGTTGACATCCTTTTACAAAATGATAATCTTTTTTGAATACCTAATAATTTATGTCAACCTATATTCATTATGAAGTTGTAAGTTGGACGAATTTTAATTAAGTATTGTGCGAGTTCATAAAGTTTGATGGAAAATCAAATTTTTATGGGGGATTCGTCCATTGGCCCACAATCAATTTATATTGTATTCTCATGTAAATTTGAATGTTTTTCCAATAATTATTTCAAAATAGGTCATTCTCTTATTATAAGTGAAAAGCTTAAATAATAGTTTTAATCAAGGTTATTAGATTGGAAGAGGTTATATAGTCACGCGCACCCAGACTGGAAAAAACTGTGGGTTCTGACGTCGGCGACACCACAGCTGTTATCAATCTAATTACCTATTCAAACCGGAGTGTATGGTGTGGTGTGAGTGACGTCAGAAATAGTATTTTTTCATTCTTGCTAACGCGCAGATGAACGATGACTGATACCTCTCCAATCTAATTACCTTGATTTTAATTTTTGTATTCTCATGTAAATTTGAATGTTTTCCCCAATAATGATTTCTAAATAATTCATTCTCTTATTATTAGTCAAAATACATTCGCTATTATTAGTGAAAAGCTTTAAGCTGATTTTTAGATTTTTATTTCTAAATGTTATTTTATTAAAAGACCAAATACTATACAAAGTAATCATTGAATTGAGTAGACAATAGGATAGAAAGACTCTTATTTTAATCCGGAGAGCGTTGACTATTTTAATATTACTGAGTAGGTAAAATACTTCTGTATTCATACCATATAGCCTAAACTATACAGTGTATAAACATACACCTATAACTAAAGTGCATAGAATGGTATACCAAAGTTTTCAAAAATATTCCAAGTTCTTTATTGAAATCCTCCCAACATTTTATTTAGAGCTTGAAAGTAATAAAACTGTGAAAGACTATGAGGTTACTGTAACTTAATTGCTTAAGTAGCCTAAGGATAGTTATTTAGAAATTGAACTTATATATTTTGGACATATTCTGTTATCAATATTCTTTTGATAAACTTTAATTCACCGTCTTTCCCAAATAATTTAGAAACTTTAGAGAGAAATATTCATTATTCTGTAAGTATTTATTGTTTAATTTAGATTTAAATGATTAGTTCTAGCATTGTATGGTTTCTATGCACAATTGAAAATTTGTAATTATTGTATTTTGTGATTAAAGTCTTGTGTGAAATGTATATGCTCATTCATAGACCACTATTATCTTCTCTTCGCTCTTTATTTCCATTGACCGGAGTAATCAGACGCAAAGATCTGACTGAAATATAAGAATGTAATTTTCTTCAAGCACTACAAAATAGAATAATGATCATTTTTGACACTACTTGGAAAAACATTATGTTCCCAAATAAAATCTTGTACTATTGTCGCTTGAGAAATTGAGAATGGCTGGGTAAAAAATAGCTCAATTTATAAATCAAGTTTACTTTATCAGATAATGAAATACTCGCTTTCTATAGCCGTATACCAATAAAAGAAAATAATTAATGATTTTACAAGCCTACGCATGACTTTTTACAAAATCAAATCTTAAATTTTCCAACTGAGCAAGATTAATAAAATAAAGCAATTTTTTTGGAAATGGATGATAATTGTATCATAAGTACTTGTGGATTACAAAACACAAAATTTGAATTTCAAACTCATAACAGATTCATGTAAACAATGTAAAGCGCTTTTTTAAACGGAGTGTTCCAAGAAGTAAACATTTTTGAAAAGACCCGCCTCAAATATGTACTGTTGGTACAGTGCATAGTAGATTCATGTCATTTCGTATTATTTTAGAAAATCATATGAACAGTTGGAAATTAAAGTGATTTAATCTTATTAAGATTGTAATGTATTTAAAAAATTGTTTCGAATTATTCTCAATATGTTTCGTATTATATTTTTCGAGTGCAAGATGTTGTGATTTGGAGGGAAATTCTTAAAACGGTCGTTGATCGAAGCACACCTGTTTTGTTCAGTTCTTGCTCAGTCGGGGATGGGAAATGTTTGCTGGTGCAATCTCTGTGATTTCGCGTTATTTGTTTTTGTGTCAACGAACTTTTAAGTAAAAGATGACTTCGATAAACATGCGGCAGCAGAAATTAGAACAACAGGTTAGTTTTAATTTTCAAAATCTCCATAAGTTCTAAAAATTTGGTCTTTTCAGATCAATGTATTTTACCTAACCTCCATGACCTAGTAACATTTTGTGTACCGTTGCTATAATAACAATCTAATTGATCTGCATTCTAGAAAGCAATTTGCATTCTTCCGTTCATTAATATTTTATAGAATTTTATGACTTACATGTCGCTTGGATGATGAGTTAGTGGTTATGGCCTTAGACGTTCCAAATATGATATATTGTAATGGTTCAAGTATTTTGAGCTTAACTTACTTGGAACGTAAAATCCAGTTTTACTTCCATTTGTTTTTGCTCTACTCTCCAAGAAAATATCCATTTCGGAACCAATTCTTATCAGTATCTTCAATTTAACTTTCATTACGACTTGGGGTATCCAATTTATTCCTACTTGGCTAACATCAACTCATTTGTTATATTTATGGCAATTATAATTAAGTGAGTTTTGCCTTCTTATCAACCGTGTAATCTCGATTCATCAAATTGTTTTTAAAATGTATCATTAAATGTCATAATGTTGATAAATGATGAACAAGTTTATAAAGTAAATCTTGATTTCTAATCAATATTATACTGAGCCAGTCATCAAGAGAATCAATAGAATTTCAATTAAGTTATTTCAGTATTTCTCATGTCATCCAGCGCCATATCGTCCACTTTGCTCAGGAATTTCTTGTAATTTCTATCATGGAACTATCTATGTGCTATAATGTATTTTATGTACCTTCTTATTCAGGCTCATGCCCGGTTCGTGAAACATTAAATTTGCTATAATGCCTTACTAAAATTTCTATGAAACCTCTATACCGGTATTATTTATGATTTCATACCAATGAAGTATGTTTTAATAGGTACCACATTAGCTAATTTAATGCCTTACGAAACGGACCTAAATAAAAAAATGACCCTCCATCAAATCATTGAGTTGAGAATGCTTATAAACAAGCCATTTCTGCCTTTTTTTACTTGTGGACATGCCCAAGTGGTATGAACAGAAACTTATTAGTAATATTAGTCATTAGGATCAATAAAAAAAACATTATTACTAATCACCAGTGACATATCTCCATTCAACCATTATATTAATTTGTATTTATATAAATAAATGATTTTTTTCATTATTATCTAAGTTATGTGCAACTTAAATAGTTCTTTCCCTTTTCCACTAAAACAATACTAATGCAGCGTTAAGTTTCTGGATGATTCGGTTTTTTGTTCTAATGTGAAACCAGAAAATGTCACTGATAATAGACTATTGTTTTAGATAGCGCGCTTCTACTTTCAAAAAGCTTTTTACTGGCCAATAAGTTATCTTTCAAAATAATAATTTATTGACAATTCTCCACCTTGAAACTTTTTGAGTGCAAAACATTGCGATAAATTGTCGTTGGGTGCCAAAAAATTTGAATGCAGTCAAATATATTAATAAAGCAATTGATTTAGCATTTTCCCCTGAAGACGAAATCAGAAAAGTTTTAAATCAGAAAGTTTGTCTTCGAAATAATAATATTAATCTTGTCGAAATTCATGACATGGACTGATGGACATTCCACGAGTGAACAGGAAAGATATATTTTCAAAAGGCAAGTTTTTCTAAGTAAGGATACACAAACAAAGCATACAAATAGAAAATACCAAATAGAAACAGCTATAGTAAAGATAAGTTCTCTTTTTGTTTGTCAATGGCTCAACTAATTGAAAATTAGTTTTTAACTAGGTCTATTATCCTACTTTTGTAGAAATATTTCTGTTACTTTTTGCTTGGTATAGCAATCTTCTAAAATCAAACAATTACCAAATCGTGATTGCATTTCTTGGATATTTTTCTATTGCAGCCTATTCCAGTGATAGAAATAAACGAAACATTTTCAAAATCAGTCTACTACTTGACTTACGTTAGACGGTTATATTCTATTTATTGATGAGTTATAAAAATATTGGGTTTGATTCTAAAATTGCTTTAGTCTCAATTTTTAACAGGATTCCAAAGTCCATTATTTTGCTCTACTCTTAGAACCTGACCCCGAAACCTAAACTCCTGATAAATAGACCTTCTACACACTTTCAACTAGACAGAACTCTGAATAAAAAAATTAAAATTGGAAGATTTATTGCAGTTTATTCAACATAAATCCTATTCATCCATTCCTTGTTTAGGCCTACTTATTGCGTGGCTATGTCCTGTTGAGTTCCACTAAATAGTCTATTCATAAAGTACTATTCTTTTTATTGGTCCAGTACAATTCAATATGAATTGAAAGAAACGTTTTCCCCCCTGAATTTGGTTTTCCCTATTCTAATGGATTTACCGTTGAAACTAAGTTAATCAAAACTTTGAAAAATTGATGTTACAACATATAGATTACAGAATTAAAATGATGACGACCAAAAATAATAATGACAATTTATTATTTGTAGCTTCAGTAATTGGGTTTCAGTCAATTTGGTTTCCCTAATTCTCCGGAAATACCGAATTTACCGTTGAAACTGAGTTAGGCCTAATCAAAATTTTGAAGTATTAAAGTTACAGACTGTAGATTACAGAATTAAAATAATGACGACAAGACAATTATGACATCTTATTAGTAGAAACTCTAGTCATTATCTACGTTCTTGAAAATACCAGTATAACTTACCAATATTGGTTTTGACACAAAAATAAACAAGTGATATAGTGTGTTGAATTATAATTATTCTCATTGATGTTGAAGCCTGTAACAGAATTAAAATAATGACGACCAGACATGATAACAACTTATTAATAATTGTATTTCAGTAATTTACTTCCTTCTGAAAATACTTATTTACCAGTAAGTTGAGTTATTTTCATTTTGACACGAAAATGAACGAGTAATTTAGATAGATAGTCTTCATTTTCCACTTGATACATTACAATATGTGTTGGGTGAAGTTCAGGCACAAGAGTTCTCTCTTCCATTTGACCCAATATTCCATTAAATGGGTGAAATAAATTTTATTGTGTTGTATGATCATTCCAAGCAAATAAGACGTTCTGGTAAGATGAAAAAATGATTTCCAGATCGGTCAATATTGGCTCAAAAATTATAAATTTGGTCCCAATTTGTAAATTATTCAATTCCCTACAAAGAAGACATTTTGGTAAAATGGGAAAATGACTCCAACTTGGTCAATATTGGTTCAAAAATAATAAATTTGGTCTCAAATTGTAGATCAGAATATTTCCCACAATTTGAGACCAAATTTATAATTTGTGAACCAATATTGACTGATCAGGATTCGTTTCCCTATGTTGCCAGAATGTCTTCTTTGCTTGGACAGACTATACTATGCTCTAAATTCCCATAGAGACTGTTTAATTATGCCATAATATAGAATGAACAAGTGATTTAGATGAATAGATAAATGTCTTTTCGCCATACTCGTATGTAATACACAACTTTCCAAGGTAGATTTGCGTTTGGAAAATTGCCGTTTACAGGAGAATCAAAGATCAGCTGTTCTGAATGCGGGAATAATCATTTTGATGATTATTACGGCACTAGTCATCATCACGATGATAATTACAGCACTGAAAATCTAGCACAGCTGTTTTTTCCGAACTCCGACGTATGAATAAACGAGTCGAACGTGCCGCCATGACAGTTCACTGTGTGTGTTTGTTTTGTGCTACTGCTAGGGTTGTGTTGAGGTTATGTTGGCTTCAGTTAATGTTTTCAGTTGTTTGAGGTTTTAATAAATCCTTCTCAGTCTAGTATGACGAAAAAAATGTACATAATTCGTGTGGAAAAGTTTACAAACTCATAAGTATTTTCCAAACTCGCGTACCGCTCGTTTGCAGAACATAATTATTCGTTTGTAAAAACGCCTTTTCCAAACTCATTTTGTAATATACTATTATTTTTCTACATGGTTAGTTGCAAAAAGTGTTGTGGGAGAAGTTGAGGCACAAGAGATCCGTTTTCAACTGCACCCACTATTCCATTTGTTGTTTATTTGTGTTTAATTTATTATTTGTGTTTAATTTATTATTTGCGTTTAATTTATTATTTGCGTTTAATTTCAGCGTCAGTTGATGGAGCAGAAGATGCGTCAAAAACGCCAAACGCCCGGTATGATCCAGGCTTCAGACGTGACAAGTGCAGCGTTGGTAAAAAACAGAGCGATGCGAGCCACGTCCGCCAGTAGGTCTGGCAGGGAGTTGTATGGTGAGTAACTTATTTCCGGTTGTATAGTCTTTTCAATCAAAGAAGACATTCTGGCAAGTTGGGAAAATAACTCCAGTTCGGTCAATGCTGCTAGAAAAAAAATTATAAATTTGGTCTCAAATTGTAGGAAAAATTCTGATCTACAATTTGAGACAAATTTATAATTTTTGAACTAATATTGAAATGACTAATATTGAACGACTAATATTGAATGACTAATATTGAAAATGACTCCAGTTCGGTCAATGCTGCTAGAAAAAAAATTATAAATTTGGTCTCAAATTGTAGGAAAAATTCTGATCTACAATTTGAGACAAATTTATAATTTTTGAACCAATATTGACCGAGCTGGAGTCATTTTTCCAACTTGCCAGAATGTCTTCTTTACTGATTAGATTATTCTACTATTAGCAATCCAGCTTTGCTATTAGGAAGGTTGATTATATGTAGTAAAACATAATAGAGTTACTTCACTAGTATTCTTTTCTTCCGGTTAAAATTGTTTTATTAAAATAACGATTTTTAGCATAATTTGTCAAATATCTTAATCAAAATATCAATTAGAATTACTAGGTATTCATCGGATTTTCAAGGAGATTTCATTTGAAAATCAACCACTAGTAGTATTCCATTTTAAATAAAATCCATGTTTATACTATAAAACTGTTGAATATCCTCTTAATTAATGTATAATATAAAAAACGTTTTTTAATATCATCAATTTAAGCTATAGTTATAATTTTAGGTTGTTTCTAAACATTGTTGAAAGCTTAGAACATCTGAAAGTCGATATGAAAACATTGTTGACCCATCTCTATCTAGCGATCTGCTGTTCGGATTTGAGAGTTCAATGAAGAAAAAAATCATTTTATATTTAGAAAATGGGTAGTGAAAGGATTATATATAGCTATCAATGAATGTCATCAGTTTATCATAGGCCTAATCAAATATTTATTCCAACCTTTTCAACACGAAAAAGCCTTCATTCACCAATAATCAAATATTTATTACAACCTTATAAAAAAGCCTCCTTTCAATGATAAACCAATCCATCAAGTGCCACCTATCATTAAACCAATCACTCATAGCATGGATATAGTATACATTGCTTACGGGTCTACTATATCTACGCTTATAGTTTTACAAATTTATTTTTATGAAAGGTTGTAAAGGCCTATAAAGTTCTTACAAAAACGAGGAATAACGTTGTGGGAGTTATCATTGACGTAAGTGTAGTGATCGATCATTGGTCACGAGACAAAAAAGGAAAAGTGAAAAATAGCCTACATGGTTGAAAATACCTTTACAGAAAGTTGCTCTATAATTTCAATTTTAGATTGAAAAGCTGAAACAAGCTACAAGCTGTGTGCCAACGGTTCAATTTTTTCACAAGAAGATACATAAGTCTAAAAAATTGATACTATAATTTAAGGTTGAAAAAGTATTCAACCAACATTTTCAGCTTGGAAATTTCAACTGTAATTTAATATTTTGAAATCTTTTCATATATTTTTGGTGCTATTCTGTCTTTTACATCAACCTTGAAAATTCTAAGTCATGGTTTTAGATTTTTTAGTGCTAAAATTCATGAATAGTAGGTTATAAGTAAAATAATAATAATAATAATAAATAGTAGTAAGGTTGAGTGGTAGAAAGGACTTCCTAGTCCTAACTCCGCCTGATAAAGAATAGGCTATTTTAATTTCATAGTCCAGTCAATGAGTGTTTTTTAGAGGAAAAAAACATATGAGGCTAATTTTTCCCCCATCGATTACTATCATATAGACAAGTGTTCTGCCAAAAGTCCCCACCCCTACCCCTCTTGCTTCCCCCCAGCACCCCCTCAAAGTTTCCATTTTTAAGGATTTTTCAATTGCATTTATCTCAGCAACCATTAAAGATATAAAACCAATTTTTTTCTCATTATTTAGAGAATGAAATTCTCTTCATATCATGTCATTACCATTTCACTCTAGCTCCTGTGTTTCAAGAGTTATAAATGAAAGAATAAGAGAAACTCCTAAATTTATGCCTGAAAACTCCATTATTAAATAAGAAAACTTATTTGAAAATAAGTTTTTTAAAAGAATAAATATTGTTGGATCTTTTAATCAGATCAGGCACATTATTAAAAAATTTTGGGCCAAGGAAAACAAATGATTTTTGAAAAAAGTTGTGTATGATCTGGGAAGCCTTAAAAAGTTATTTGCTGCACTTCTTGTGCAATGTGAATTATTTCCCTCATATACCTGCCTGCTACGATCACCTGATATCATGAAAAAAGAAGACAAAACTTTAAAAACAAAAATATAACGCAATGGTAGACAATTGGAAAATTGGGAATGAGTGCTCCATTCTCCTTACACCTTTCATCACACGAATAATTGCTTTTTGTAATGTGACTAATGGCTTTAAGTTGGTTTTGTAAGTGGAACCCCAACAACTTATACCATTTAGAAAGTCTCGACTTTCTAATAAATGTGTATTTTGACTATAACTTGTCATTTCACTTAATCTGTAATTGGTTGATCAGATATAAAATACAAAGCTCCATAGCTGTTTTATTCCGAGCGTAGTTTGTAAGCGAATCTGTTTTGAACGGCTGAGCATTGTTTACCACTTAATTCGTATTGATCAAACTGGCTTAAGTTGCTAAGATGCATTTCCGTGCTGATCCCATCTATAGTCTGTCCAAGCAAAGGAGGCCGTCTGGCAAGATGAGAAAATGACTCCAGCTCGGTCAATATCGAATAAAAATTATAAATTTGATCTCAAATTGTAGAAAACATTCTGCTCTACAACTTGAGATCAAATTTTCAATTTTTGAACCGTTATTGACCCAGCTGGAGTCATTTTCTCATCTTGCCAGAGGGTCTTCTTTGCTTGGACAGGCTAGGATGATCTGAAAGTAAAGCTATATCTGAAAGTATTCGGGCCTTGTTATGAAAATTTTATCTAATATCTTTCATAAATTTCATTTTATTTATTAATTGAAACATATACATTGTCAAATAAATTGAAATGATCTGGGAAATAGAAAATATACTTTAATTGACAATACGTCATGAATTTTTCTCCATCTATCTCAAATTAATATTTCACTCTGAACTATTTTACACGACACTGCAGTCATAAATTTGAATATTAGTTTAAATATAAACTACTACTAGCAAAGTTTAAACTAACTATTTACTAGCAGGTCGTGATGGAAAACAAAATAGATGAGTCAAATTAATACTTGGGATTGAAAATCAAGTTTGGGAATAACTATTCCTACTCAGAAATAGCCACTTATTAAAAAGCTAAGAGAACTTAGTTCAAAAATTTAGGCCTCTTTTCCAAATTTTAATCAACTTCCCGGCGGCTATCATAAACATAGAAGCCGTACAATTATTTAAAATAACAGTGTGTGAATTATTTATTGAAGAAACTATTTGCATGTTTACTAAATTTCAGTTCTAGTATTATTTATTTATTTATAGAGAGAGACAAACACACAATCCTAATAATGATGAGGAAAAAAGAAAACAGACACATGCCTTTCAATTCCTTCTCGATCCCAATTTTGATGAAAAGTTCAGTCCAAAAAAGATTCTGTTTTTTGAAATCTTCTAAACACAGTACTGTAATTGTAATGCCGAAATAATTACCAGAGAATCTTGAAGGTTGATAAGAAATGAATAATTATAAAAATCCAAAAATTATGATTTTGTTTTGATGTTTTGACTTAGTTATCAGACGAATTTCCTGATGTGTGGTGATTTCCTGATAATGTTTGATGTTACTAATAGAATTGTACAACTTCATTAACCTAAAAAAAATAATGAAATAGTTAGAATACATTTAGGTATAAGGATATTTCTAGACATTAGGCATACTAATGTTATTGACATGTCACCTGTCATTTGAGTGAGTGAAACTAAAAATTTGTTGTGACAATTGTATGTACATAAATATGAATGATAACTTGAGATTGAATTGAATTGAATTGTTTTATTCCAAAATAAATAAACATTACAACTTGAAATAAAAGGAACATTTAAAAAAGAATAGTACTCCTCACCTAGAACGAGTCTGTGTGTGAGGAGGGTCGTACATCGAAATTATAATTAATAACATTTAAAAAAATTCAAATCTTTAAAGAAAAGAAAAATATATATGTATACATACATATATATACTTAACGCTAATTGTGTACTTTAGCTTCTATAAATAAAAATACAAATGTGCTGTAATTACAAACTCCAATCATGCTTTTTTATACCAAATTAAGATAATTAAAATAGTAAAATTAAAATAGTACAATATAAGTCTGTCCAGCAGAAAGACGTAGAGGGTGAAGGAAAACTAAAAATTGAAAATTGATTGAAAATTAAGTCTGGAATTGGCATTTGTTCTCACTTATGAAACCGGCATTTTTTATAAAATTGTAATCCCATCGATTTTCCACCATGAATGAAAACGTGATTAAGGTTGCAGAATGCAAATGGATGGTTATTAGAACGATTTCCCAGTGCCCTGGAGAATCTAGAGCACCGCTACAATATTAATGAGCAGTGCTAAGTGCATTACCTTGAGAAAGAAGTTAGTAAGACGAAGTTCACTAAGTCACAATCATGGACTTGACTGGAATGCGTAGCTTAGAACATCTAAATCAATATGAATAGCCAGTATAGTCTGTCCAAGCAAAGAAGACATTCTGGCAGGATGGGAAAATTATTCTCAACTCGTTCAATATTGATTGAAAAATTATAAATTGAGTCTCGATTTGTAGAACGGAAAGTTTCTTACAATTTGAGACGAAATTTATGATTTTTGAAACAATATTGACCGAGCTGGAGTCATTTTCCCATCTTGAAAGAATGTCTTCTTTGTTTGGACAGACTATAACTAGGTTACACGACCTGGAAATTAGAAGAGGAACCCAAGTTTCCCCCTCTACAACGCTTTTGGAACGCCTATTTCATAAATATTTCAAATGCCCATTTACTAGTTGTTATCAATACGATATTGGGTACCGTATTATTTAACCTTTTACTGAAGTAAATGCATGAAAATAACCCAATTAAAACTGGAACAGCAGATTCCCCCCTCCCTCACCCATAGTCGTTGCCATTTCTCCAGGTATGTTATGAAAATATGAATTAATTTTCATTTACTATCAGCTGAATAGGACAAGTTTCACTGGACTATTTTTATGCGTTCTACTCTATCAAATATTATCAATATTGGATATTGTTTAAGAGTTTACTAATGGTAAAGGATGATGCTATGAAGATTCCTTCATTTGTCCTTTATTAATTCATTAATTTATTCAGTCATGATTAACTTACAAGATATTACTAAATGAAAGGAAGATATTGAATTTTGCTTAAACTTCTCCTAGGAAAATTTGTCAAAGATATATTGGTCAATTAGAGTTGTCATTTAGCTATGCCTAGATTATGTTTTTTGGAATTAAAAGAGACCCTTGATGTTTCACATCAACTGTGAAAAAACACGTTTGGTGTTAGCTATTATTATACATTATACAGTATAGTCTGTCCAAGCAAAGAAGACCCTCTAGCAAGATGGAAAAATGACTACATCTCGGTCAATATTTGTTTTATAATGATGAATTTGGTCTCAAATTGTGAAGAAGAAAGTTTTCTACAATTTGAAACCAAATTTATATTTTTTGAACCAATATTGATCGAGCTGGAGTCATTTTCCCATCTTGCCAGAGGGTCTTCTTTGCTTGGACTGACTATACTTGGTAGTTTATTGTCTCGCCTCATTTTACCAAATTTGAAATTAATGTCTCTTTTTGAATCAGTGTTATTAAATTGAATCAAGATGTTCAAGAAGCCAGTGCCATTGAGGATTCGAACTCAGGACTGGAGAGTTGAAGGCCCCTGCAACACCTTGGTGTGAGCTCAGTTCCACGGATCAATAAAGTCCACATCATCTGTTGCTCAAGCATGGAAATATTTGATTCACACGTAATAAAAGGTGGATGCAAAATTAAATTTAATGTGAGAAAGGGAGGGGGTGGAGAGGGATTAGAAGAAGGAGAATGAGGGAAGAAACAGGAGAAGAAGAAGAATAAAAAAGAAAAAGAAGAGAATGGATAAGAATTAGAAGAAAATGAAGATGGAGAAGAGGTGTAAAAAGATGAAGGAGAAGAAGTAAAAGGAAAATGAGGTGGATTACAAGGATAAAAAGTAGGAGAATGAGGAGGAAGAAAAAAATTCTTAGAAAAATAATAAGTAGAAAATTTTAAATAAAACTAAGAAAAAGACGATGATGAATAGAAGATGAAGAAGAAAAAGAAGTAAATAAGAAGAAAAATAAAAATTCGTGAAACATGTACAAAATAAGAAAAGAAAATTGAGAAGAGGATGAGGTAATACGAAAAAAGAAGAAGTAGAAATGAGAAAAGAAGGAGAATAAGACGAAAATATAAGGTAGAAGTAGGAGAATAAGGAGAAGGATGAACAAAATAAGAAGCTACAACAAGAAGGTGAAGGAGAGGAGGAAATTGAGTAGAAAAAAGGTAAAGAGGAAAAGAGTAAAAAGGAGAAGAAGAAAGTCGAGAAGGGAAAAGAGAAAAAAATGAAGGAGGACGTGAAGGGAAAAGCAGAAGTAGAATAGGGAAGTGAATGTGGCGAAGAATAAGAAGAAGAGGGACGGGAAGGTAAAAGGAGTAGAAAAGCAAAAAGAAGAATGATGAGTAAATGAACGAATAAGAAAAGAAAGAAGAGAAGCAGGCATGATTAGACTCGAAAACCTGAGAAGGAATAAAAATAGAAAAGAGACCAAGGAGAAGAAAAATAAAGAGGAAAATTATGAGAGGGAGAAAAAGGAGGTTTAGCTGTAGGAGGAGAAAGAAGAGAAGGGGAAGAAGAAGAAGAAAAAAGGAGGTAGAGGAGTCGAAGAAGGAGGTAGGGGAGGAGTAGGAGGGGGAGGGGGTGGTGAAGAAGGAGGGGGAGGAGATGGTGGTGATGACGAAGAAGGAGTAGGAGGAGGAGGAAAGAAGGAGGAAAATGATGAAGAGGAGGAAGCAGACACGATAATTCATTCTGATTTCTTCTTCCTGACAACCGTCTTTTATACTAATGTATTATAGGCGCCGCGTTTCATTGTAAGCTATTCAATTTGCCACCGGTTAGTTCTTTTAGCAACAAATAAAGCCTAGAAAATACTTCCTGACATTGATTCATCATTATGTCTACTAGGCATGATTTTAGGAGAACATTTTCCTATTATTTTTCATTTTTTTGAGTTTGTGAGTAAAAATTTTGAGAAGTAGCCTAATTGGAATCATAACCTTCTGACCTTTTTAAATTTTACTTGAAATTTGGATTTAATTGTCCGTATTTTTAGCCCAAGGCATCAAGTATTTTTTTCAAAACAATAAAATAATTATGTTGATGAAATAATACTGATATTGAAAAAAATTTTTGGATCAAGTATCAACTTATCATTTTCTGTTATAATTATTGAAAAAATTAGCATTAATTGCTGGAATGAACAAAAAATTTCAATTTTAATTCAACTGTGTGATTCATTTCCGTGAAAATGATGTCCAGTATAATATTAATTAGGGAAGCGGTTTGTCCCAGTGGTAGAGAGCGTCTAATCGGTGAGATTAGATAAGCGACGTGCCTCTGCCAGCACCATTGTACTGGTGACCGGTTCCTCTGAATTCAATTTATGAGCCTCAAAAATCGCTTCCCGGTGGTTCGGAACCCACCTAAAGCAGTAGGTCCATTCATATCTCATCATCATCCTTCCCATTACCCACGCACAGGCCCAAGAGCCCATGTGGGCATCACCCTCAAAAAAAAAAAAAAAATAGAAATAATAATAAATAAATTAACATAATATTTATTTAGAATCTGGATGACTAAATTCACTCCTAAATACACTTTTACAGGCTTTTATGTGTTTAAATTTGGCTGGAAAGCAGAAAAAAGCAGTAGTCTTTTGATTTCTGCTTTTTCTTTTAAAATTATAGCCTACAATATTATTATTTAATACTTACTCATTGTGAAAAATTTTATAAGCTTTTATAACTTGAAAGTTCATTGTCAGTTATCATTGAAAAAAGAGCGATATGAAACAGAAATTTATAAACTTGGAGATTTACAAAGAATAATATTTATTTATTCAAGTAAAAACAATGAAGTTAAGGGTAAAAAAACAGACATTAAGTCCAAATTGTCTTCTATCCCCAATTTTGATAAATTTTTCAAACAGGTTATGTTTGCATTTTCACCATCACTATTTACCATAAATTACTTCTTTCAAACTTGAAGAACTGTGAGAAACCTATTTGAATCGGATAAGTCGAATTTGAAGCCAAAACAAACAAAAATATAAGTGAAATAATTTGAATATGAAGAAGAAGAAGAAGAAGAAGAAGAAGAAGAAGAAGAAGAAGAAACTCATGTAGACCATTATTGCTTGTCTTCTTAATTCTATGAAATAGTTTTTACCAAACAATTCCCTTCATTCCTACACTTTTGTTTCATTCCTACACTTTTGTTTTATACAGGGTGTTTCAGGAGGAATGTGCAATACTTCTCAGGCTGATTCCTTAAACCAAGTAGACAAAAAAGTTCCATGGGACCATCCCCCCAAAACGCTTTGTTACTGAGATAACAATGGCGGAAAATTGATATTTTTCAAAATATATTAATTTTTCTAATTTTTTAGAGGTTTTAGTGAGGTTCTAAAATGATCAATTCCTATGTAAAATTAGCTGAGGAATTCAATAAAACCAGTTCCAGGTCTGTAACTTCAACGGTTATTGAGATAATTGGAAAAATATGCTAAAAACGCCATTTTTCAACAATAAGGGTTATAACTGGATAAGGAATCATAAAATTGTATTTTTTATTAATGGAAGTTGAAGAGAGCCGGATTCTAAAGAAAAAGTTGAATGGTGGCGATTGTGTAAATCTTACCCAAATCTCAGAAATAGAGATTAAAAATCGCAAAATCGCTACTAAACACAAATTCATCACTTTTGTCAATTTTGCGATTTTTGATTGCCATTTCTGAGATTTGGGTAAGATTTACACAATCGCCGCCATTTAACTTTTTCTTCAGAATCCGGCTCTCTTCAACTTCCATTAATAAAAAATACAATTTTATGATTCCTTATCCAGTTATAACCCTTATTGTTGAAAAATGGCGTTTTTTAGCATATTTTTTCAATTATCTCAATAACCGTTAAAGTTACAAACTTGGAACTGGTTTCATTGAATTCCTCAGCTAATTTTACATTGGAATTGATTATTTTAAAACCTCACTAGAGTCTCTAAAAAATTAGAAAAATTAATATATTTTGAAAAATCTCAATTTTCCGCCATTGTTATCTCGGTAACGAAGCGTTTTTGGGGGTTGGTCCCATGGAACTTTTTTGTCTACTTGGTGTAAGGAATGAGCCTGAGAAGTATTGCACATTCCTCCTGAAACACCCTGTATAAGATAAGGATGAATTTCAAGTCTTTTATTAGGAGTAAATACTAGGGTAAATTCTACAGTAAATACTTTAGGAGGAGATTGTCCTGTATTTCTTGTCTTCTCTTTGAGTTTTATGAAACAGGCCCATGTTGCCTGAACACTGAATAATGGTAAAAGTTTGGCAAATGTTTGATAATAATGTGCAAACAAATGTAATAAAACGTGGGAGATAGTTTTCTATTGGAAATGCCTTCCTTCACCTTGAATAGGCTATTGATGAATCCAGCTCGATATCTGACTGTCAGAAACGGACCTGACAAGTATGGAAATATAGTCTGTCCAAGCAGAGAAGACATTCTGGCAAGATGAGAAAATGACTCCTGCTCGGTCAATATCGGTTCAAAAATTGTAAATTTGGTCTCAAATTGTAGTAAACATTCTGATCTACAATTTGAGACCAAATTTATAATTTTTGAACCAATATTGATCGAGCTGGAGTAATTTCTCCATCTTGCCAGAATGTCTTCTTTGCTAATACCTTAGCGTATTCAGTTTGTGTGATTGTTGTCAGAAAAGAAAATATTTACAGACGAATATAGCTGATGCCAAAATTTAAGGCGGTTGGAAAATGACTGTTATCGATTTTCAGCTCTGTCAGGACAGTCTGAAGCTGTCTTCGAGAGCGAATTAGTATAGCGGGGTAGCTCTCGTTTCGTTGCACTGTTGTAGACAGCTCGCCGACTGTCCTGACAGAGCTGAGAATTGATAACAGTCATTCGCCAACCGCCTTAATTTTTGGCGTCAGCTTTAGTAATGTGAGAAATGATCAACAAATAGAAATAGCATGTTCCACGGTCATTTATGGAATTATTATCCTTGGTTCTTATTTTATGAATTGGGAAAATGAAATAATGGAAAAATTTGAGCTGAGTTTCCTTGTGCTGTGTGTTAACTTAACGGTTAATTTTCCTGTCAAGAATAAATTATGTGATATTATTGCGATTTGATGTGATAGAATATGTTTTATAGGATACAAGAAAAATTTAATTGTACCATTATTGAAACGGTTTGTATCATATTTATTGAGTCGATCTCCTAGTATCATGTATAAATTTGATAAACTTGAGTATCTTCTAGGAAGGAAATAGAATCGTGTGGTGGAGTTTAGAATGAGAATGAAAATAGAATGAGTAGAATTTATATTATGTATTAGTAGCAACATCATGCAATAAAAAAGGTAATAAATTTCATTGGAAACTCTAATTGAAGATGCAATGATGATCAATCGTCGGTTTATAAAATAACCGGTTTCAGAATTTATTTTTTATCAAGGTTAAGTTACATGTACTCGTATGTTTGTTTCAAGATGAATACAGTCATTACTTCTAAATTAAGTGTAATATAAGTGTTGTGTAATGAGGAAGACCCTTTAATAATAAAAACTCACTATTTTCAAGTAATTACAATATAACTGCAATAAAAATAATTGAAATTACAATAAATATTGTAATTCTACAGTACTATTTGTAAATGTATCTAAATTGATACTGAATTTGAATCACTGATATTTCCATTTGATTAGAAGAATCAAATGAAAGATACAAGACTAATCATATCAAGAAACCTTATCTGTACCTAAAGCTTTCGTTTTCTTTGTTAAATTTATTCTAAATTTTTGTTCCCAGGTTATGACGGACCCCTACAGTTTACAATGGTACATGGAAATCCAGATTCGAGTGACACAGTCATCTCACTGCCTACTGAATCAAAAGAAGAGGATAACTCTGTTGGTGAGCTCCATTTATTCGAGTTACAGTAAAAATTTATTTATCTATGACATTTCTAGTAGATTTATATTTTTATGACATAGTGCATGAAATATGCCAAAAATAACTAAATTTATTAAAATATTAGATTGTGATCATTAACGTTTCTCTGGTCTTGAAACATTATTATTGAAAAGTAGGGAAAATAATTTCTAAAAGTTCAAATAAATAGAGGAGATGATAGTGAAAGCATAGAACCCCTAAACTAAGTGAAAATGCTTCTTCATTAATTATTCTATATTTAAGTACGAGTACTTCAGTGTACTTTAGAAAGATATTTATTCGTGTTGAATTACTATTTTTTCTAATAAAATCCATCTTACGGGTAATTTTTTCAATGAAATCTATTGGAATGTCAGTGAGAATGGTTATGTCTCCTCTCATGAAGATGAAAAAGTCTATAAAGTTTGATACATGTTTTTAAAAGTCTTTTAAATTAGATTTTTTCATTTGATACATGTCCCATACATTGTATTTTGCTTTCTCTTAGAATTACGCAGATAGATAGATTTATAGATTGATAGAAATATTTCATTGTGATATTATGAAATAATTCAAATTCAAATTTATTTATTATTCCTCATGATTCAATAGACAATACAAAATTATAACAAATGCAATAAAACAGGAACCCCCCTAAAAAGACTACACGTCTCAGTCACGTCACGTCTGTGAATTGTCAATTGTTTGAAATTTGAGAAGTAGTATTTGATTAATGAGAGATAAATTAATGAAATTAATCGCGTCTGTCATATTTCATTTATTCATCAAATTTACTTGTCAACATATTTGGTAGCTATGATTTTGGGATAAATGCCAAAACTTTGAAGGTCATTCTCATCATTCTATAGCTTTCACTTCCCGCTTTAATTGTCTTTGCAAATTACTCTTAGTATATTAACAATATTAGCTCTGAACTCTGATTTAAATTTTCTGTATTCAAGTTATCCTTAGTCAACTCTCTTGAGTTATGTTGTGTCATTGAATTATCAGTAGGTATTCAAGTTAAAATACAGTTTGTTTTCAATTTTTCGATCGTTCAATATGGATATGTGTGTTGCAGAAATTCTGTCTAACGAAGATTTGGATATTGAGGACGAACAGTCTACCCCGGTTAGTCCGGTCACCCCCGGAGAACCGAACAATAGTCTCAGTGTGATTGCCCCAGATACACTACCTGTACCTTTCATATACAATACTGTCAATGAGGTAAGTTGCAGGTTCACAATTTATTGCTTAATTCTAGTAAAACCGATCGCAAGAACTATTCTTGTGCAGTTTTAAGATACAATAAATAAAATAGAAACAGTTCTGTTCTTTTAAAATTTCAAGATACAATAGCAGTCTTAATCTTTTAAAGTTTCAAGATAAAATAGAGGCAGATCTGTTATTTTGTAGTTTTAAGATACAATAGATGTAAGCGTTGAATGAATAAAAAACGTTCTGTTATTATAAAGTTTCAAGATATAATATGGTCGAGCCAAAAGACATTCTGGCAAAATTGGTAAATGACTTCAGTTCAGTCAATATTGATTTCATTCTGATTATAAATTTAGTCATAAATTGTGGAAGATATTCTGCTCTACAATTTGAGACAAAATAATAATTTTTGAATCAATATTGACCTTGAAAATGAAGTTAGATTCAGTATGGCAGATCCAAGATAGCGGGCCATATTTTTAATGTCGAAATTGAGTAAAACGTTCAATTTTAGTATGATACCCCATGTCACTTTTCATCAAATTATTTAACTTTTGACTAATTAATTATTTACCATCAAATTATTTAACATAATTCATTGTATTGAGCCCATCAAATTATTCAACTTTTGACTAATTAATTATTTAACATAATTAATTTTATTGAGTCGTTTCCAAACTTTTCAACCACCCTGTATTAACTTATATCTACATAGAGTCAGAGCCTATTGGTCCTGAACATTTATGCCCGGTTTTTCCAAGCACACTCAAAGTTGAGGGAGGGACCCTCAAATTTTGATGAACAGCTGACATTTTCTATGATAAGTATAGTATAGGAAGTGTAGTAAACTTGAGGGTCCCTCAAATTTGAGTGTGCTTGGAAAAACCGGGCATTAGACTTGAATTTAACAAAAGTTGAAAGCAAAATATAGTATCTTATGTAATTGTATTACTGTATATTGTGTTTGTTCATCGTGAAATGAAGCTCTTCACATTGAATTCTCTTTGAATGATTATTTCTCAAGTTTGATTTATTTTTACAGAACCAGGAGCTACAAGGAGACGTGGTTGGGAATCTGGATACATTTGTTATGACACCTGCAGTGCAACGAGTGCATTATAAGTGTAGGATAACCAGGGATAGAAAGGGTATGGACCGAGGCTTATACCCCACATATTTTCTACATTTGGAGAGGGACTATGGAAAAAAGGTATGACATTTAGCTGACGCTAAAAAGTTATACGGTTTCGTCTGCTCCTTGTGCGCTCCAACAGTTGATGTTGTCATTTTCATGTTTAGATGAAAATTCGACTGAGTTGATGTCGATGTTAGCTTGAAAATGTGACCTGTGTGGCCTATACCAAAAATAAACGGTAGAATATTGATATTTTATTTCACTATGTCTAGATGATGTTTCTGAAGTCAGGAGACACAATAGATGCTTTATATCACCTGTTGGTAGGTTACATCACGTACAAGAGACAGATTAAATTGACTAACTTTTTGGCGTCAGATATACTTTGTAAATATCACTCAAGTGTGGAAAAATTATTGTAAATTTCTTCTCTCTTTGACTAGGTTCATTTGATTTGTTCACTTCACATTGTGACGCCGTGTCTTCTCCGCTTGGGCGAATCTTTTTAACTTACGCGAACTGTAACAAATTTGGAAGAAATACTGTTGTACATCTTCTCAAGTAGCCTATTACTCAAAATTTAAGTGTATAAGTATTATAATAAGTTATATTTAATATAGATGAATGAATTAATAAACTAATCATTCATGTTTGGATGTGAATAAGTAGTGGTTACTAACCAAAGCTGGCCATCAACGATGAAAATCTTTTTATATATTTATAAAAGAAAAGCCAATCAAATCAAAGAAATACAAGGTCATCTGAATGGAGATCTGTTTTTAATCTTCTTTCTGTGAACACTTAGAATATTGATCACTGCAGTCATTGACTTTCGTATTACATTAATTATTAATTATCAATAGCTATTTTGAGAAAGTTTCCTCATGAATGTTTCAATGATTATGCTATTCATCTTCATGTGATTGGATTAATTGAAATATTATTATTATTTTTCATATTCAATAATTCAAATATGTATGCAGTAATTAGAAAAACTTTCTATTAATAAATATCAAAGTACCCTTTTTAAAATATTTTAATTTTTCTTTCAAAGGGTTCTTTGATCTTTATTAATTGGGAGTTTTGATTAATGCAGCAGCCCTAAGAAAAAATAAGCAGTAATTAGACTATTTCATCATTTAGGTAAGTGAAAACAAGGGTTGTCAGATCCACACAGTTTACCTAAGATCCTTTGTTTCCACTTACCTAAATTATGGATAAGTTCCACAAAATCTCTCATAAAAGTTTTAATTCTATTTCATTATGTTGAACTTTTATTGACAGTTGCACAAAAACTCAAATTCAGTTCAACCACCTCAATTTGGGGGCCAAAATTTCTTGGCATCAGTCAGAATCAGCTGACGCAGGCGAAGGACATAGTGCGGGAACCGTTCTCAAAACATTAGGCAACTAATGTCACATTAGACAGTGGATTAGAGCCAAGGTGTATAGAATAGTAGAGGTGTGGCGGAATGAAGCATCTGGCTGTGAAAGTTATAATTTTGACGTCACGGAGTTCCTCTAGTCAAAAATTTAGCATTGATTTCCTATCCTAGACAAAAAATTGCACACTTTTTCTCAATTTACAAATCACAGAATTGTTTAATAGGTAAATTTCTCATATGAGCTTGTAGAGAATTTCAAGACCTACATTTTAAGTGATTTAAATCTATAATTTACTCAAATTTAACATGAGTAAATGTCCGTTAACGTGTCTCGGGAATGCTCTGCAGCTGGGCTGATGCAATTAAGAGTAGCAATGCTATTATAAGATACATTTATAATATCATTGCATTCGATAGCATTGCTATTCATAACTTGCTTTAGCCCAGCTGCAGAGTATTTCCGAGACACGTTAACGGACTTTTTCTCATGTTAAATTTGAGTAAATTATAGATTTAAATCACTCAAAATGTAGGTCTTGAAATTCTCTACAAGCTCATATAAGAAATTTACCTATTAAACAATTCTATAATTCGTAAATTGAGAAAAAGTGCGCAATTTTTTGGCTAGGATAGGGAAATCAATGCTAAATTTTTGACTAGAGGAACTCCGTGACGTCAAAATTATAACTTTCACAGCCAGCTGCTTCACTCCGCCCCACCTCTACTCTTCTATACACCTTGGATTAGAGCAGCAGTCAATGTTTCCAATGAAGTTGATAACACTCAGCTGTCAGGTGTCAAGAAATTCCGGCCTACTGTACTTCTGTACTATTTTCAAACATGGAAGAATTATTAGATATTGCAGCTCATCAACTGTTATAGGTAATATAGCAATATATTGAGATTCTAATTAATTATTATTATTTTCAAACACTTTATCATTTCAAAAATAACTTTATTTCTCACAGATATTCCTGCTAGCCGGCCGGAAGCGGAAAAAGAGCACCACCAGCAATTACCTGATATCGACGGATCCCACAGATTTGTCGCGGGGCGGCGAGGCGTTCGTAGGCAAGCTGCGATCGAATCTGCTGGGTACACAGTTCACAGTCTATGATCACGGCAAATCGCCCAAACATTGCAGCATGAAGGATGATATCGACAAGCCTCGACAGGAGTTGGCGGCTGTTGTTTATGTAAGTTATCTATTGACATTTTTTATTATTTAGTTGATTAGTGAGTTCATGTCGGAGCTTCGGTTTTTATCGGTTTATCAGTATTTATCTTATCGGGTTTTGTTCTATGTAATTTTGCAAATAAAAAATTTCTGATTTCTGATTTCTGCTTCGATCATCGATATATATCTTTGTCACTAGATAAACGATCCTAGAAGAATACCCTCTGGCAATATGAGTAAATGACTCCAGCTCGGTCAATATTCGTTCAAAAATTATTGATTTGGTCTCAAATTGTAGATCAGAATGTTTCCTATGATTGAGACCAAATCAATAATTTTTGAACCAATATTGACCGAGCTGGAGTCATTTTCTCATTTTACCAGAGGGTCTTCTTTGCTTGGACAGACTATAGCAAGCCGCTTGTTACTGGCGGCTATCTGCACATCTCGTTTAAACACCAACAAGCCAGGTTCTAGAACAGTAGCAAGCCTCAGGTGAGTAACAAGCCCCGGGGCAGCTTCATTCTGAACACGTTCAGAATGTAGCAAGCGACTTGTCAACTTGTTGGAGTTGTAGGAGGTCACGTGACTGCAAGATTCACAAGTAGGTGGTCACGTGATCACAAAAATTCACAGGTGACTTGTTACTGCCCCGGTGTAAATGCCGCACTGGCAAGTTATAAGTCACTTATTGTCAGTCTACTTGTATAGTCTGGCCAAGCAAAGAAGAGCCTCTGGCAAGATGAGAAAATGACTCTAGCTCGGTCAATATTTGTTCAAAAATTATTGATTTGGTCTCAAATTGTAGATCAAAATGTTTCCTAGAATTGAGACCAAATCAATAATTTTTGAACCAATATTGACCGAGCTGTAGTCATTTTCTCATCTTGCCAGAGGCTCTTCTTTGCTTGGCCAGAGTATACTTGTCGGACTTGTACGAGTGACCCCTATTAACCTTTTAGAATTTAAATTGACAAATCCTCAATACCCCTTTAATAGGCGGTCATGGGAGGCTTAAATATCAAATATCAAAATATCAAATAAGTGACTAGTGTTCACATCTCGTCTAAGACCCCCTTAACGCTTTCCTTATATCAGCTGTACATGCGTTATACAATACAATACAGTTGATGGAAGCTAAGCGTTACTTTCATCTAGGATCGATGCTATATCTTCGCTAGGATCGATCGTTTATCTACTGTCAAATCTATTATTTGATTATTTCTACTAATAAGTTGTTGAAAATAATTCAATTATAAACAAATCAATCTACTGATTCAACAATAACCTACATCTTAAACCTTCACCATCATCATTCATCATCACTCATTCATCCTTTGCTTAAAATACTTGGAAATCAAGTCGCAATTGTAAAGAAAGAATAAATACATAGTGCTTGATTATCTGATTATTCATGACTGATGTTGAATTTGATTTATATTATTGAATTCACGATTAATGATGATGGTACTTATTAATAAAAAGTGTGATCTTAATGTTATGGTGTAGGCCTATACCACAACACACCCTACGGTAGAACGCATGAAAATAGACAAATGAGAATTGATGCAACGTTGCCAATTCAGCAGATTATGAATAAAAATTAATTCATGCTTGCATACAATACACCTGGCGAAATAGCAATGTTTAAGGAACTGCGAGGAGGGGAGGTGGAGGGGGAATGTCCTGTTTAAGTTTCTTGTTTGCGTTCAACTCTAGTTGTCGGTCATTCTGCTCACTATAAAGAATTTGTTGTGTAAGTTGGAGGAAATATTTACTATCTTACAACTTGAATGACTGATTAAATACCGCCTATATAGAGTTAGAAGAAGTATAGATTTACGTCTTTATGCAGTCACTGAAGTAATAATTGTCAATTTTTCTTACAGGAAACAAACGTTCTGGGATTCAAAGGACCAAGGAAGATGACAGTCATTCTGCCGGGCATGACACAAGACTGCCAAAGGGTACAAATCACTCCCATTGACGACACCGAAAGTCTATTAGGTAAATACCCTAATTTATTTTCTACTCTTGAATTATATTGCCGGTCTGGTTGGCGCAGTGGGCTAGGGCGTCACAACCTTCAGTCCGCTAACACTGCCAGGTCTGGGTTCCAAGTGGCATGGCTGTTTTTCATCTCATCAATCACCTTTACCCACCCAGTATCCAATCTCATCCAGTATCCATTACCCACGCACAAGCTAGAATGCTTATGTGGGCATCATCCGCAAAAAATATTATATTTATTGATAATTTACTAGATTATACATTGTAATAGATGCGTTGTGTATTGTGGGTGTTCCAGAGAATTGAAAATGTTAGGTTCTGTTTGGTTTATTCTCTTAATCTTGAAGAAGGCCTCTATCTTTAAGAAGGTAGTTTTTGCGATAAGCAGTAGTAATACAGAGTTCAAAATTGATATAGGAAGGAAGCTCGTTGATACGAGACATTAGCAATGATCATGAACCGCCGCCATATTGGAAATAAGCTGATTGTATTTCTCACTGATTAAACATTTTGTAAGCATTTAAACTGAGTATCTTTCAAGTTGAATTTATAAGAAAGATTAATAAAACACCTAGTTTCAGAGAGCCAGTAGCTATTTTTCCCGATTTTCGGCGTTTTCATATGAGCTAACCTCACTTTGTTGAGCTAACTCCACGTTGCGAATATTTTGTGTCGATTAGCTTCCTTCCTGTACGATTGCATATCAATTTTGGACTTTTGTATCATCACTGCGTATCAGAAAAAGGTCTTCAGGGTGCTTTTACATAACATAGATGTAACACAACTTTCCCTTCAAGTTGGTCAAGGTTACTATGTATTCATGCCTTGTTAGACGATAAAGGCATCTTGTCTTTTCATTTAATACGATAAAGGAGATTTAAAAATGAAATTTTCAACTAATTTTATTTATTACAGAATGTTGGCGTGCCAAAAACATGGACAATCTAGTTGAGCTACATAACAAAACACCGGCGTGGAATGACGACACACAGTCCTATGTGCTGAACTTTCATGGCAGGGTGACGCAGGCCTCTGTCAAGAATTTCCAGATTGTTCACGATTCAGACCGTGAGTAACAATATTTTTACACAATTTTGGAGCTGTGTGGTCACGGTGATATTTACTCGAAGTTGATTCACAACAAAAATCAAAATCAAAAACGTTCATTGTCAAAAACATGATAGTCCACTTGTTATAATAAAGCCAATAAAATTTCTAAAATCTAATTGGATAAAATCTTCAACTGTATTTAGAAATTCCCTTGTAAGTACCTTCTTTAAATTTTTGTAATGTCTGCTTTCCTTATCTCTCAAGCCACGTTTACACCGGAATGTTAATAAAATTTGTTTATAACTTTTATTTAATAAGTTATATTGTATATAAGACTATATAATACGTTATTCAAAAAAGTTATTAACAAATGTTATTAACATTCCGGTGTAAACGTGACATAACATGTCCAGACAAAGCATTGAACAGTATCACCAACATGTATAGTCAGTTCTACTGTGAAATGGAATACTGAAATTGACCAATTTTTACGAATATATTACCTCTATTTCTCTATTTTTTGTTAGTAGTATGAAAAACCCAAACATTTTGTACCGTTTTAGGAACTTCATATGATAATGATAATTATTTGCTTAGTTTACTGAATGTTGTGTTACATTCTTGAATCACCGCCGTAAATCGAGCTGTGGACACATTTCCTAAGAGAAACTATCAGTAGATACTGACTCTGGAAAGTCATTATCTCTGACTCTGGAAAGTCATTATCTCTGACTGAAGAAATAGGATCAGTTTACTGAGTCAGTTTTCTTTATTCTTTCTCTACAATTGCGACTTGGTTTCCAAGTATTTTAAGCAAAGGATGAATGAGTGATGATGAATGATGATGATGAAGGTTTAAGATGTAGGTTATATGTCTATCCACAATGTCCACTTTCACTATGCTCACAAATTTCAACTCACAAGAATAAAAAACCATGATTTATCAACTTGAAATTCGAAAGGTTGGTAGATGATTCAAAACAGCATCGAAAATATCTAAAATGATTTGAAATTATCAATTCTCACTTGAAATTTTAAAGCCAAAAAATAGTTAACAAACTTTAATGATCGTAGTTAATAAACTTCACATAGCATAGTCCTATAATAGTACATATTATAGTTTCAGGAATGTGTCTCCTCGATATGTATCCTGCCTAGAAGAAAATGAAAATTTGTAAATACAGATTTTATGTTTTAACCGGTCTTGGTATTAATGTATTTTTGTTTATAAATGTAGATAATTCTATCCAGCTTTTAAGGACTTCATTATTTAACTCGTTTTAAATGCGTCTTCACCAACTCTTTCATTAAATTGTTATTTATTTTTTCATTCTACTAGTAAATACAATGCAGTAAGAAGTAGCGGGGAAGCGTTTTGTCCCAGTGGTAGAGAGCGTCTAATCGGTGAGATAAGATAAGAGACTTGCCTCTGCCACTATGTTGTACTGGTGACCGGTTCCTCTGAATTTAATTTATGAGCCTCAAAAATCGCTTCCCGGTGGTTCGGAACCCACCTAAAGCAGTAGTTCCATTCATCTCTCATTATGGTTGAGTGTTAATGGGAGGTATGTTCTTGAGCATTCCTATCCAAGAATGGACATTTATATGTCCAAACTCCGCCTTTTTATGTAATTACAGCATTAGTTATATAACCGTTAACATAATTATTAAATCCTACATTCTTATCATTTCCGTAAGTCTCCTTCCGTAGTCTATACTTAGTTTTAAAGCGAGCGATGTAATAGTATAATTTTTAATTTGCATAATTTAGGATTTGAGCCGATGTATTTTGTAATTTACATAAATAAAGTGAATGAATGTGAATCTGAATCCGAATCTGAATCATTACCCACGCACAGGCCCAAAAGCCCATGTGGCCATCACCCTAAGAAAATAAAAATAATAATAATAATATTGTATCTTGCTTCCAAGGACTCTACTACTGTATTGAACATGTTTCCAATGTATCCACCAAACCATCAATTAACTATTCCATGTTTAGGTATCAAAATAGATGCAGTCCCTGGACGTCTCAATCAGTCAAGAATAATAATTAAAAAACCGGGATTATTTATAGGTCAGTGTTCAGAAATCTGTGGAACAAATCATAGATTTATACCTATCATACTGTGAGTAATTCATACTTTCTCTTTCTCTTTTCACAGCTGAATACATAGTGATGCAGTTTGGCCGGGTAGCCGAGGATGTATTCACAATGGACTACAGATACCCTCTCTGTACACTCCAGGCGTTTGCTATAGCTCTAAGTAGTTTCGATAGTAAACTAGCATGCGAGTGAATGGATTTGTTTGCTGTATTCACTTTCTTTTAAACAAGGTAATTATTTCCATAATTAATCAGATCATTTATTTATTTTATTCTTGAGTTAGTTAATTACCTATTGAGAGACAAAGATTCACCCCTTTAGAGATTTACCCCTTTTTAAAGATTTAATGTGTCTCCTCTAAAAAGGAGGTGGGTTAAGTTGAAGAGGGGGCTCTTGTGCCTCAACTTCGCCCACATCACTTATGTATTGTACAAAGTGGAAAATAAAGACATTTTATCTATCTATCTATCTATTGAGAACCTTACATCTATAGTCTGTCCAAGCAAAGAAGACGTTCTGGAAAGATGGGAAATTGACTCCAGCTCGATCAATATTGATTCAGAAATTATAAATGTGGCCTCAAAATGTAGGAAACATTCTGATCTACAGTTTGAGACCAAATTATAATTTTTGAACCAGTATCTACTGAGCTGAAGTAATTTTCCTATCTTGTCAGAATGACATTTTTGCTTGTACAGATTATGATTCAACAATAATTTTTTTGCAATAAAAGTAGCGGATAAGAACACGAGAAATTGTTCAACTAATTCAGTTGATTTTTCTGAAATCTTCAATATATTATACTCTATATACTCTATATATTATATTATATATTATACCCTATTCACGATTACTTGAAACAAAATTAGCAAACTTGTTGTGTGTGTCTGCGTGTAAAGGTAGATTTTCCTTTATGCGTAACGGTCCGACAGTCGGCCGCAATCGAACAGTTGTAGCCAATCACAGGTCTTGTTGTTTAAGCTCAATGACAAGACAGGAGCTGTGATTGGCTACAGTTGTTCGATTGCAACCGTCGGACCATGCATAAAGGAGACATATCTGGGCAACCCGTTGTCTCCATTGAGAAATAAATAATAAATAATTAATAAAGGAAAATCCATCTATACACGCACACACACGCAATAAGTTTCTTAATTTCGTCTCAAGTGATCGTGAATAGGGTATAGTTTTAATACTTTTCATGCGCATTGGTTTTTCTGCTATAGTGTATTATGTTGTCAACTTTATCGAATGTTCTATTTTTCCATGTTGCATCTTGTATTGATTCGTATCATTGACCCCTAAATGGGGAAAAATTGAAATTTATTTCCTTAATGGGGAAAAATGTTCGTAATTTCGTTCTCATAAATTCTTGCAATTTACAAAATATTGATCCAACTATTCTTTGCCAAGACTTTGTCACCATTTATTAAAATGTATAGATCAATTCCAGCTTTGAATTTGTTTTCACTTCAACTAGATTCACCAAAACGTTTTGGTGTTCCACTTTTTACTTGTCGATTTTACATGTACAAGTTTTACTGCGAAATGGTCAGCTGCAGTTGAACAGCTGACTCTTGTATGGAGCTGTGATTGGCTACAGTCAGACTTGTCTTGTCTTAAGAGTGGGTGGTAGTGGACGGCAAACTGCCGAACGGCAAAATGAAGCCCCATAAGAACAATGTAATTTTTATCAATCTCTTGGAGCAGATAGAGCCTCTATTTATAGACAGAATTTCACGTTCTTCATGTCATTGGAAAGAGAATTTAATTCTCCAGGGGCGTTACTTTTTACTTTTTCGATTTTTTGTTAATTTCAATAATTAGAGTTCAATACTTTTTTAGTTAATTGATTATGCGATAATTATTAAAATAAACTGAAAATCGAAAAAGTAAAAAGTATCGCCCCTGGAGAATTAAATTCTCTTTCCAATGACATAAAGAACGTGAAATTCTGTCCATAAATAGAGGCAATATCTGCTCCAAGAGATTGATAAAAATTACATTGTTCTTATGGGGCTTGATTTTGCCGTTCGGCAGTTTGCCGTCCACTGCCACCCACTCTTAAGACTGTTGTCTTGAGCTGTGATTGGCTACAGCTGTTAGTCTGTGGCCAAACGTTTTGCATAGAAGACCTTCCATTACACGTACACACACTCAAAAAGTTTGTTTATTCCGTCTCAAGTGATCGTGAATAGAGTATAGTTTTTAATTGTTAATTGTCTATTCTAGTAATCTTAGGTTTTTGAATCTGTTGATTATGATCAATTTACCGAATAATGCGTGATATGTTAACCTATAGTATTTAATAGTTGAATTCAAATTTATTATTGTTAAGTTAATAATGAAATCTCATTTTATTTTTCAGGTTCTACAAAAATTGAGCTATCTACCAAAATAAGCCGAGTTATTTTGTACGAGGTAAATACATCATAACATTTTCTTCATTCATTCCTATCAAAAGGAACTGAACTCTAAATCGATTTGACTGCTAAGGGGAACTTTAGCGATGATGGATTCTCTCCAATTTGATACGCTTTAATTTATGTATTTTTATTCTTATACAGTCCGATTGAAGGACATTGATTTTCATGATACATTCCAATAATTTTGATGTTATTGAAATCGAGTGCCTATACGACCCGTTTTAGATTAATGTTTTAGAAAAATAGAGCACAATGATTAATCAATAAATTTTCAATTATAAACTTTTAGTAATCCTGTTTTACAGTAATCCAGTGCGTATACAAATGCTTTTAGAATAATGTTTGGTAATGTTTTAGAAGAATAGAGCACAATAATAAATCAATGTTCAATAATAGCACAATAATTGTAAATATCGCCTATGAGCTGATTTTATAGATTTTTATTCTGCATAAAAATGTAGCACCTTGTATATCAAGGTAGCAATTTACACATCATGTCATAAAATTGATTTTTCCATTAAAAAACTACTTTTCAAGATTATACTTAATTTGGAAATTTTCAACTTTGACAATATAACGTACTGGATACGTTTGATATTTTTAATTCGTTTAGAGTTTGAAACTTGAAAAGATAATTTCCTGGCTTAAAAGAATATTAATAAGGAAGTACCTGTTAGTTTTTTATGTATATTTAAGCATGATAATTATAATTTATCAACTTGGAAATGAAGTTATTCAATTAACTTCAAGAACTTATTCAATTAAGACTCAAAATTATTAATCTGATCAATTGATTCAAATTAATCAGACCAGATCAATGTATAATTATTATAAACAAGTTATTTGAAGCTTTTCTGAGATATATATATCAGACTCAAAATGAGTCAAACATAAGTATTCTATTGTAGAGTTTGATTTTGGTCACTTAGAATCGATTATACTAAATATTATTCATCAAAGTTTACTAAAGTGTATACTATTTCATCAAAGTGATATATCAAAGACATTCTAATACTATTTAAATTTTATCTAATAAACAAACTTGAAAATATAATCGATAAAGATAAAAAGACAATGAAAGTTGATCTGCATTTATTGTGCCTTATTTATTGTAGTTAGTTCTATTCGTTATTCAATTAATTGTATTCATTCTCAAATAATAATGTAATATTTTTATAATTTTTCCAATTTATTGTATTCATTTTCAAATAACAATCTAATATTTAAAAAAATCAATGTTAAGTTATGATGAATTCAAATATTTCGGGTTTAATATTGAGTCCTTGGTAGTGTATCAAAATCATCCAAAGAGCTTACTTATTTAGTTTAATTACTCCTTAAATGAAAATCTAGTGATTGCAAAAATATCTCTTTCGATAAAAATGAAACTTTTTAAAGGTTTTGTTTTCACAATACATTATATCAAAGTATTATTCTATCTTGTATATTATGAATTTAATGTAAAAGTTTTCTTGAAGAGAACGTCCTAACTATCCAAAACTATATTGATGAAGAATTATATCCATCCAATGTATGCCTTATCTGATCAAAATACGATTATACTTTTTGGTAATTAAGCTCTAAATTATTTTGAACTAAGTAACATTGTTTGTCTCAATTCCACTATAATTTTCTGATATCTGTACTTTGATCCTAAAATATCTTTAACTTATCGGTCTTTTTAAAAATCCAGATGTCCTGTAATACTGGGAAAATGCTGACTTACACTTGACTGTTTATTTCATAGCTCGCCATGATATTTGTGTCTTATATGTGAGCCTTTTTCTACTTTACAGAAGTTCTAAAATTTTATAAAACAAGCTCCTGTTTATATTTTTCCAAAAATACATAAATCTAGAAATAGATGGTAGCCTATTTTATTTGAAAATAATTTTCCATGAAATAGTATTTTCAAGCTGTTAAGTATTTCACCCGATTCTCATTTACAAACTTCAACAATAATTGTCTCAAACCAAATCCACAGTTGAATTATCTAGTCGATTGTAAATAAATATTACAATAATGTAATTTTATGTTGTATTTAATTGATATTGTGTAGTTTTTCTTATTTATTTTTAGTTAAGTGCACTGTATTTAAGAAGGAAATCATTCTTGTGTTTATACAAGTTTTAATTAGCATATTTAAAAATGTAGGCTAGACTTTATTAAATTGTTTTGAACAATTGAAAATTCTAGAAAAATATGTTAGATTTTAGGTGTTTTTGATAGTATTCATTTATTTTTTGTGCCTTCAAGCGTTAAAACGCAAAAATATGCCTTAATGAATAAAATTTTTCAATTTTTTTGTTAACATTCAAATACTATCACTGAGTTTTTGATAGAACAACAAAAAATAACATTATTCCGTGAATGTCAAGTGGAAGCGATTAGAATCTGATATTCTTTGTATAGAAGAATTAAGCATATCATTCGGCATTCCATCATAAATTGTTATTCTATAATATTTAAACTGATATCAAATGAAATTTATTGCTTTTCAATTTAAAACTTAGTACAATATTAATTCAATTCTATAACTTTTGTTAGGCAGCTTCAATAATTATCTGTTATTTCATTTTGACAGTTTTTATAGTCAGTTGGAACAAAGAAGACATTCTGGCAAGATGGGGAAATGACTCCAACTCGATTAATATTGGTTCAAAAATTATAAATTTGGTTTCAAATCGTAGAAAATATTCTGCTTTACAATTTCAAACCAAACTTATAGTTTTTGAACCAATATTGACCGAGCTGGAATCATTTCTCATCTTGCCAGAATGTCTTCTCTACTGAAACAGACCATGCCAGTATGTTTTTATTTATTTTGGTTATGTTTCAATATTTGAATGCCATAATCAGTCAAGAAATATTAATGAAATTACTTTGAAACAGCAAAGTAATTAAAAAAAAATTAAATTATGTTTCAATTGATATCACGGTATATAGAAGAATATGGTTAGGGTCACGCTCATATGTGGCTTGGAGAAAGGCTGGAAGCTCTGACATTATTATTATTATCATCATCATCATCATCCCAGAAGCTACAGCTGTTTAAATACTTTAAAAAATAAATGTAAAGTAGGTGAAGGTGACGTCAGAGTTACTGGCTTTCTACTGTGCATCCTATTCTTGACCCTTACCTTTTTTCTATATACCGTGCTATTTGTATATTGTAGTAATGTAGAATAAAGCACTGAGTACCTTATAAATTGCACTTTTAGTATATAGGTTTCCCCTAGACAACGATATAATTGCTGGAACAATATTTTTGTTTTAAAAAGACTCTAATTAGAAGACATTGTCACTAATAAAAAGACATGAATTTAATAATAGTTCGACTTAATAGCTCTATACTGTTAGTTGATGATCAACGTTTTGAGGATATTTTCTATTCCATTAAAAAAAATGCCTTTCCAATTTTTTATATCATATAATTTTCAATTTTTTACAAGAAACCTTTATATTTTATTCAAATGCATTTCCAAATTGTTCAATAATAAAATTTTGAACTATCTAAAAGTACTGTGAGTTGAAATTTTGAAGAGATTCTACCTTCATGAATGAACAAATAACTTTACTGTTAGAAGAAGCACAATATTACTTATGGTTTTTAGTTAACTTGTCACAAATGTTCCTTATATGCCATTTTATCAGTACAAAACTATATTCTAGCATTAGAAAAATCAATTTACAAATACTTTTGTAACTGTTTGGTAGTGCCATAGAAGTTGATTGTTCAATTTGTGAATTTAAATGGATATTTGTATTATTTAGTTGATTAAATCCAGAAATAGAAGATTGGTGAATACCTGTTTCTCATTCCTTAAAATAGTTTTTTACTGAAAAAACAAATGAATATTTTGTGATTTTTATCATCTCAATGAACTTTTATTTAAAGTTTCTCTCTATTTTTCCACACTAATAAAACAATAATATTCAAGTTTGGTTAATTTCATTGTTACAGTTATGTATTTCCAATTATTAATGAACAAAAATCTAATTTTCGAAAAAACTTACGAAAATCAAAATCTTAATCTCTTGCTCTAATAAGTTTTAGGAATTCGAAAGACTTATTCGTAAACTGAGTTTAATTTTGAGTGAATTCATTTTTTTAGATTCCATTTTCACGAAATTTCTATATAACACAGCTTGTGCCTTGAAAATAACACGCCTTCAATATGTAGGCTATAGTCTGTACAAGCAAAGAAGACATTCTGGCAAGATGGGAAAATTACTCCAGCTCGGTCAATATTGGTTCTTATATAATTTATTTGATTTCAAATTGTAGAAAAATTTTGATCTACAATTTGAGACAAAATTTATAATTTTTGAACAAATATTGACCAAGCTGGAGTCATTTTCCCATTTTATCAGAATGCATTCTTTTGTTGGACAGACTATGCTAGATATTATAATTATCAATAACTTACAAGTATTTTGTAAAAGTAATGAAATAATATAAAAGTAAAAGTGATTAATGTAAAAGTAATTACAATAATATTGTAATTTCTTAATTATTTTGCCTATTGTTCAAATAAAAGTTTTCAAATTGACTTAAATAATCTATTCCGTCCATTTTTGAGAGAATGGGTGTGATTTTATTATTCCGAGTGAAAAAATGTGTATTTTTATAATTTCAAGTGTATATGACATATGAGTGTTCAATTTATTTGTGTCTTTATGTATGAGTATATGTTGTTCAATAATTAATTGCTCATAAGATAATAACAACAGTATTTATTTGTCATTTATTGTATACAATAATTGTATCTGATAATCTAGAATTCTAGATGATTAGCTTATAAATTAAGAATTGCAATAATTTACTACTCTAAATTGTTTATATTGATGCAAAATATATTGAAAAATTCTTATTCGGTTTGTACGTAAGTAATCAATCAACTCTTATATTATTGGTACAAACAAAATCAACAAGTTATCGGTGTAGTTAGCGCAAGCTGGGAAGATACGCCGTCACATACACTTCACATTGTAATAGCGTGTCTTCTGAGCTTGCACAAGCAATAATAATTTTATAAAATTGTGCCTCAAAGGTTAAATTGCATTTCAATTTGATACATTCACGATGATGAAAGATACATTTGAATATAATATGATACATAATACAATTGGAAGGCCCATACTAGAGAGACTGATTATACAATCTCTATAGTCCATACTATATTGACTAGTATGTATAAAATTTTGTCTTATTCAATGTATGAAATTGGAATGCAATTATTGAACTTGTAGCCAACAGTTTGAGAAAAATTCTCATTTATTCAGATAACGTTTAGCAAAATTCTATCACTAAAATTTACTCGAAATTGCATGAATATTCTGCTGCTTTACCTGAATGGTATATTTGTATAGTATGTATCCATTTTTCATAAATTGTCTACTTTTACAATACATGAAAAATTGTAAATTATTATTCATGAAATGATGGAAAGTTGATAATAAATTTCTGTGAGTCTTGCTGTAGTCTTGATTTTCTTTTTCCTGTATTAATTCCTAAGTATTTCTATTTTTTAAATTATTTTCTATCGAAAAAATAATGACCAGAGATTTGAAAATATATATTTGAGTATTGAAACAAATCATTTGTTCTATTGTGACTTTGGTATTGAAAAATGGGAAATGATCTGACGAATCGATTGAGACCAGTTCCAAGCTCGTATCTGCAGTGGTTCCAGAGTTGTCAAAAACCCACAAAATACTAATGAGAAATTGTATGGTTTTTTCATTTAAACACTCATCTCTCAAAAACTACGAAAGTGACGTGCTTGAAACTATTTTTATTCGATTCCTCAGTTCATTTACTAGGTCCCAGGGCATTTTCATAACCTGATAGGCGCTACATGCTCCAGAATGATCGATTTTTTCAGAGGATGCACAGTCTTGAGAAAATCTAAAATCGATTATCCTGGAATTTATAAGGGTTAAGAAGGTTTGAAAAAATTACAATATGATGGAAAATTGTATGAGGAACCTATTGAGGGAATTTTCAAAGACGTAGGATGCAAGGTTTTTCCGATAAAAAATAAAAAGTCATGAACGGCTTCTGTTCGAAGTTAAATTAGGCATACTTGTAGTACTTCAAGAGAGGAACAAGAATATGCATCGATTTTCGAAAAATTCGCGAATTTCGGGAAACTGATGACATATTCTTGTTCCTCTCATCAAGGACTATCATTCCTGCGATTTTGGTTGAATTCGGACAACTTTTATTTTTTGACCAAAAAATAGGATAATTGTACACTTTAAAACTGTATATCTCCCGAACGGGTGCGAATTTCGGGAAACTAATGACATTTAATTGTTCCTATAACCAAATTCTATCATCCCTGCGAGTTTGGTCAAGTTTGGACGATTTTTATTTTTTTCTCCAAAAAGAAGCACGATGTATAGTCCATGGTTTTTAGCTAAATTTTTCAAAAAATAGATTTTGCTCAAAATTGGCATACTTGTAGTACTAGAAGAGAGGAACAAGAATATGCATCGATTTTCGAAAAATTCGCTCCCGTTCAGGAGTTATGAGCAATTGAATGTTGCTTATTTCACATGCTGTTTTGACACATTCCAATAAATTACTTAAAAATTGTATAGCTTCTGAACGGGTGCGAATTTCGGGAATCTGATGCCATATTCTTGTTCCTCTCATCAAGGACTATCATTCCTGCGATTTTGGTTGAATTTGGACAACTTTTATTTTTTGACCAAAAAATAGCATAATTGTACACTTTAAAAATGTATATCTCCTGAACGGGTGCGAATTTCTGGCAACTGATAACATTTAATTGTTCCTCTATCCAAGTACTATCATCCCTGCGAGTTTGGTCAAGTTTGGACGATTTTTATTTTTTTCGCCAAAAAGAAGCACGATGTATAGTCCATGGTTTTTAGCTAAATTTTTCAAAAAATAGATTTTGCTCAAAATTGGCATACTTGTAGTAATAGAAGAGAGGAACAAGAATATGCATCGTTTTTCGAAAAATTCGCTCCCGTTCAGGAGTTATGAGCAATTGAATGTTGCTTATTTCACATACTGTTTTGACACATTCCAATAAATTACTTAAAAATTGTATATCTTCTGAACGGGTGCGAATTTCGGGAAACTGATGACATATTCTTGTTCCTCTCATCAAGGACTATCATTCCTGCGATTTTGGTTGAATTTGGACAACTTTTATTTTTTGACCAAAAAATAGCATAATTGTACACTTTAAAAATGTATATCTCCTGAACGGGTGCGAATTTCTGGCAACTGATAACATTTAATTGTTCCTCTATCCAAGTACTATCATCCCTGCGAGTTTGGTCAAGTTTGGACGATTTTTATTTTTTTCGCCAAAAAGAAGCACGATGTATAGTCCATGGTTTTTAGCTAAATTTTTCAAAAAATAGATTTTGCTCAAAATTGGCATACTTGTAGTACTAGAAGAGAGGAACAAGAATATGCATCGTTTTTCGAAAAATTCGCTCCCGTTCAGGAGTTATGAGCAATTGAATGTTGCTTATTTCACATGCTGTTTTGACACATTCCAATAAATTACTTAAAAATTGTATATCTTCTGAACGGGTGCGAATTTCGGGAATCTGATGACATATTCTTGTTCCTCTCATCAAGGACTATCATTCCTGCGATTTTGGTTGAATTTGGACAACTTTTAATTTTTGACCAAAAAATAGCATAATTGTACACTTTAAAAATGTATATCTCCTGAACGGGTGCGAATTTCTGGCAACTGATAACATTTAATTGTTCCTCTATCCAAGTACTATCATCCCTGCGAGTTTGGTCAAGTTTGGACGATTTTTATTTTTTTCGCCAAAAAGAAGCACGATGTATAGTCCATGGTTTTTAGCTAAATTTTTCAAAAAATAGATTTTGCTCAAAATTGGCATACTTGTAGTAATAGAAGAGAGGAACAAGAATATGCATCGTTTTTCGAAAAATTCGCTCCCGTTCAGGAGTTATGAGCAATTGAATGTTGCTTATTTCACATACTGTTTTGACACATTCCAATAAATTACTTAAAAATTGAATATCTTCTGAACGGGTGCGAATTTCGGGTAACTGATGACATATTCTTGTTCCTCTCATCAAGGACTATCATTCCTGCGATTTTGGTTGAATTTGGACAACTTTTATTTTTTGACAAAAAAATAGCATAATTGTACACTTTAAAAATGTATATCTCCTGAACGGGTGCGAATTTCTGGCAACTGATAACATTTAATTGTTCCTCTATCCAAGTACTATCATCCCTGCGAGTTTGGTCAAGTTTGGACGATTTTTATTTTTTTCGCCAAAAAGAAGCACGATGTATAGTCCATGGTTTTTAGCTAAATTTTTCAAAAAATAGATTTTGCTCAAAATTGGCATACTTGTAGTACTAGAAGAGAGGAACAAGAATATGCATCGATTTTCGAAAAATTCGCTCCCGTTCAGGAGTTATGAGCAATTGAATGTTGCTTATTTCACATGCTGTTTTGACACATTCCAATAAATTACTTAAAAATTGTATATCTTCTGAACGGGTGCGAATTTCGGGAAGCTGATGCCATATTCTTGTTCCTCTCATCAAGGACTATCATTTCTGCAATTTTGGTTGAATTTGGACAACTTTTATTTTTTGACCAAAAAGTAGCATAATTGTACACTTTAAAAATGTATATCTCCCGAACGGATGCGAATTTCGGGCAACTAATGACATTTAATTGTTCCTCTATCCAAATTCTATCATCCCTGCGAGTTTGGTCAAGTTTGGCCGATTTTTATTTTTTCTCCAAAAGAACACGATGCTTTAGTCGATGCGATAGTCCATATTTTTAATTGAATATAATAATGATAAATTCAAATTTTCATTCATTGCTATATAAATAGACAAAGGACTTCTGCAACTGCAAATATCTCCAGTGTTCGAAAATTACTGTTATACATGTTATTTATGATGGAAATGAAATAATTATTTATTATTATATTGACCAATGTTTGAAATTATTGCGTATTTTTTACACGAAATTAAACCGAGGAATCGATTAGTGAAGGTCTTAAAGTCGAAAATACATTATTTATTGCGTAAATGCGAAAAAGTCTTGTAATTTGGGTGTTTTTCTCAGTTATATAGAAAATTACTTGAAATCGAATCTCGAAACATTTTTCAAACAATTCCTCGGGCTAATTTACATAATACAAAAATAATTTGAAACCTTCATAATTATTCCTCCATAGCTCCAGGAGAAATAAAAATAACATTGGAAATCGACATCTTTGAAGGGCTGCAGTTTGAGGGGTTGATTTCCGTATATGAGTTTATCAGATGTCCCTATCCTAGATTGTCAAGACACATGCTTCCATAAAAAATTTCGAAAAAAATGATTTTTTATTTTTTTCGGAATTTTTATTTTTCATCGGAAAAAACTTGCATCCTACGTCTTTGAAAATGCCCTCAATAGGTTCCTCATACAATTTTCCATCATATTGGAATTTTTTCAAACCTTAACCCTTATAAATTCCAGGATAATCGATTTTAGATGTTTTCAAGACTGTGCATCCTCAAAACCATACATCGTGCTTCTTTTTTTATTTAATCGTCCAAACTCGCAGGGTTGTAGCTGAAAATTTGAATCTATTATTATTATTATTATATTCAATTCAATTTCTAAATTCCAAATAAACAAAACATTGTACATACTAAATGGAAATATACAGTGAATAATTATTTCCCCGCATGGACTACTAATCCGTGCACGGGGAAAGATGAATATTTAATCATAAAATGAGTTTAGGGTTTGAAAAAACTATAAATATTCTTCAATTATCGTGTTTTCATCAAAATTCGTTTCTCAAATCTGCATAAAAGGTTTGATAATCAGACAAATAAATAACTGAAACAGCAAGTAAAACACTAAAAATACAAATTTATTATCACCTTTTCTTGTACAAACATGGTTTGAGACTGATCTCAGGGAGTTTATTTTTTCGTTTTTTACTAATATTCGACAGCTTTTTGAAGTCGAAAAAGTAGAATACCTTGTGCGAGTAGTCTTTTGAAATCGACTTGAATCCAAATCTTTCAATTGCAGCAATGAAGTGATCTGGATTATCAAATCGACTTTCCACCTCAGCTATCTTCAAAACTCCGCTGAAATTGAAAGAAAAACACATAATTATAACAACTTTTTAATTGAGTTTAGCTATAGTCCAAGCAAAGAAGACATTCTGAAATATTAGAGAATGACTCTAGCTCGTTCAATATTGGTTTAAAAATTATAAACTTGGTCTCAAATTGTAGAAAATGATATTTTCTACAATTTGAGACAAAATTTATAAATTTTGAACCAATATTGTCATGTTCTCATCTTGCCACGATTACACACGCAAAAAGTTTGTTTATTTTGTCTGTTTAAATGATTGTAAATAGGGTACCCATAGTTGTTATACCATGACTGTGGTCGATGAGTAAATTCTTACTCAATCTTCCAAATGTTATAATTTCCTTATGCCCTACTTGGATTACGTTTATCCTGCATTTTTTACATGAAAGACTGGGATGAGTCCGTTTTTCTTGAACAATGTGTTGAAAAACGTAAACCAAACATGTAACTGAGAATTATAACATCTAGAAGATCGAATTTATTCTATAGACTAATCAATCGGAGTAACTTACCTAACTATGTCAGAAAGCAGGGAAAATTTATCAATGACAAGGTTAACCAGTGCAACGAAGAGATTTGAATAAATGAATTATTTAAGAAAATCAATTTCTTTATTTATTGGTTTTGTTTGAATAAAAAAAAGTTTATACAGTGTTTCTGAAACAGACCGACACATTTCATGAGGTGTTTCCTTACATTAAAATAAAGAAAAATATTCCAGTAAAAATGGGTCCTAAAAAGCTTTGTTACCAAGATAATTATGGCGGAAGATTCACTTTTTAAAATTTCAATTATATGTTTTGTGGAGGCCTCATGATTTCTTTCATTTTCTATCATTTAAGGGGGTCTTAGACGAGACGTGTACATGTCGCTTTTACGTCGTTTTACTTGTCACTTGTATAGTTTGACAAAAATTTCTTAGCACCTGACAGCTGAGTGCTATTGATTTCATTGAAAGCATGGTCTGCTGCTCTAATACACTGTCTTATGTGACATTATTGCCTTGTTTTAAGAACGGTTCCTGAACTATGCCCCTCGCCTGGATCATCTGGTTCTTGCTGATGCCAAGATATTTTGCCCCAACTGTGACTAGTAAAAGCGACGTGTACACGTCTCGTCTAAAACCTTCTTTAGCTAATTATATCAATCAAACAGTTGTATTTGAAAAACCATACATTATATGTGATAAAAAATAAGAATATATTTAATATCTTGGTTACTTCATGAAATTCACGTCCAAATTGTAGAACTTGAAAACCTGATTGAAACAAATCTGACTGTTTGCAGGATGTGAAAAGCTTGTAAATATTATTCCCCATGAATTGCTTACAAACTCTCCGCTAAGTAAATCGAAGAAGGAACCATTTGGATCAAAACATCCACTAACATCTTTGGTATAAATTCTTTCTTTATATTTGTAACCAACAAATATTCATTTTCAATAATTTGTGAGTCATTTGAAGAAAAATGTATCATCTTTCGTCATCTTCATCTTGATATCAAAGCATTTCAGGACAGTGTTGGGTCAATCACTCACCATTCTAGAGGTGAGAGGCCCTGAAATTGATCAGGAGCGACCTGAAAACTCTGACACCAGACCTGAGCCAGCCAGGTTACACGAATATTATTATCACTCACCCTTCTTTCAAAACTCGATTAGCTTCAGCAATGAAACCGGAAAGATTTGTGCCCATAAGTGACAGGCAGAATACAGCGACATCTACTGTCCCATTTTGCAAAGGCGTGTTTGACATGTCGCATTTGGTCACTCTACTATTGACAGCCACAAGATCGAACGAATGAACCTCAGCTAGCGTTTCTAAGCTCTCAGCCAACTTGGCTTCCCCGCAACCGAAGTCAGCTATGCATAGTGAACCTGATTTCGCCCTGTGAAAAAAGGTTCAAAATCGATTAAAAATGGTTATGTTATTGGAAAGTTATTGCTATCTAATGTAAATGTTATTCTCAAAAATAAACATGATTAAAAAAGAGCGCCGGTTTTAATATAGAGGTTTAATATAGGTTTTAATAAGAGTGGCTGGTCGTGGACGGCCAACTGAGGAACAGCAAAATTATGTCCCATAAGAACAATGTAATTTTTATTAATATCTTGAAGCAGATAGCGCCGTTATTTATGAACAAAATTCCACGTTCTTTATGTCATTGGAAAGAGAAATAAATTCTCCAGGGACGTACCTTTTTATTTTATTTCAATGATTAAAGTTCAATACTTTTATAGTTAATAAATTATACGATAATTATTGGAACAAACTAAAAATCGAAAAATTAAATAGTCACGCCCCTGGAGAATTTAATTCTCTTTCCAATGACATAAAGAACGTGAAATTCTGTCTATAAATAGAGGCTCTTTCTGCTCAAAGAGATTGATAAAAATTAAATTGTTCTTACATGGGAGATAATTTTGCGGTTGTTTGGCAGTTGGCCATCCACTACTACCCACCCTTGAACTAAGAAGGGTTATTCAACTGAAAAATTGGAAGTAGGCTAAATACATCAAAACTATCAACTGAAAAATTGGAAGTAGGCTAAATACATCAAAACTATCAACTGAAAAATTGGAAGTAGGCTAAATACATCAAAACTATCAACTGAAAAATTGGAAGTAGGCTAAATACATCAAAACTATCAACTGAAAAATTGGAAGTAGGCTAAATACATCAAAACTATCAACTGAAAAATTGGAAGTAGGCTAAATACATCAAAACTATCAACTGAAAAATTGGAAGTAGGCTAAATACATCAAAACTATCAACTAGAAAATTGGAAGTAGGCTAAATACATCAAAACTATCGAATGACATTCAATTTATAAAAAATGATGACATCCATGGGAGGACACATACTGCACTACCACGCACCATGTATTATGATCATATTAGATAATTACCTATTATAGTCTGGATACATTCTGGCAAGATATAAAAATGACTACAGCTCAGTAATTATCGGTTCGAAAATTATAAACTTGATCTCACTTTGTAGAGCAGAATGTTTTCTACGATTTGAGACCAAATTTATAATTTTTGAACCAATATCGACTGAGCTGGAGTCATTCTTCCATATTGCCAGAATGTCTTCTTTGATTGGATGGACTATATACATTAGATTAGTGTCAATGTAATATTAACAGTTGTCTAAAAGTTATCTCAAAATACTTGCTATTAAGTCGCCATTGAAACAATGAATCAATGAATGAATATCAGTTCCATTCAAATATCCAGTTGAATATCAGTGAATATCAGTTCCATTCAAATATTCAATTAGATTACCATACCATTATGAAAAGGAACCAACTTATTCTCTGACTTGAATTTTAGTTCCATGATCTATTGAGATTCAGTACTCCTAGATTTAAAAAATCACTTTGAATCAACAATTAAGCTGGCTTCAGCAAGAAAGTTATAAGTCGAGATTTTCAATACTAGATAAAATAATAATTATGCCACCTCCATGCAAACTCCTAGTAAATGCAATGTTATAACACATCATCTTCAATGTTATAATCGTCTTTTATCACATTAAAAGTTGACAGTTGATTGGCAATAGCTTGAAACTGAGTGAGGTTAGAGGTGAACTACATGACTTACTTTTTTGTGAGATTAGCAATGATGATATCAATTGGATTGACAGGCCATTGTTCCACTTGTTGTCTGAAACCCTCGTGATAGATTTTGTACAACTCTTTGTTCTTGAAAATACCACTAGATTCTTTGCCTTGTGTTGTGTAAAGTTGTTCGTTCAGAAACCTGGAAAGCATAGAACAAAATTATTATTATTATTATTTGGTTTAGAAACTTGAAACATAACAGGCCACAATTTCATATAAGTTAATTTGGTATAAAAAATCAAATTAATTACTGCAAAAGCTCCATGATCAACGTGATGTGATCTAACACATATCCATGATCTAACATAATCAACTTCACCAGTACACATGCTAAAGTGGGATCGCTCCTGACCCACATCTTCTACCACGAGATAAGGGGCAAATTCAGACTGGATGTGCCCTAGAGTCGATCTTAGCAAAGAAGACATTCTGGCAAGATGGAAAAATGAATACAGCTCGGTCAATATTCGTGCAAAAATTATAAAGATGGTATCAAATTCTAGGAAACATTCTGATCTACAATTTAAGACCACATTGATAATTTTTGGATAAAAATTGACCGAGCTGGAGTCATTTTCCCATCTTGCCAAAATGTCTTCTTTTCTTGGACAGACTATGCCAGCGGTTCTGACTGATTTGGCATTGAAGCCTGCTGTAGACGGGGTTGGTAGTGGCGATCAGCCGAATCACAGGTCTTGTTATTTAACTTAAGGAAAAGACAAATTGTGTGATAGACTCTACAGCTGTTCGACTGGCTCACTGCGTGAGTTTTTTTATGTTGTAGAAAAGTGTGGCAAGAACTTTCATTAACTTAATTTGATATTTTGCTCAATGGCAAATAATCTTTTTTCCATAATTATTCTCATTACCCTACTTGCCTTATTTAAACGTGTCGCAATTGTTACTTTTGACCCTCTTTATGGTATGAACTGAATGAGTACAAATGTAAGGCCAAAATTTCTATGGGATTCGAAATATTGTTTCTTCATCAATTTATCCGCTGTTTAATTGATTCAAAAATAAATCTTTGACCAGATTTCTTGGAGAGAAGATTTTTCAATATAAACAGATAGTTGATAGTCTAAATAGCCAGCAGAGTAGGCCTGAAATAATTCAACCTCAAAGAGTAAAAACAGAAAATCAATTTTGAACTCACCGAAACCTTGCTGACTTCAATTTCTCCATCATCCTTTCTCGCAAAGATAAATTCTTATCGAATTTGAATTTTCGACTCTTTTTAGAACGGGTGTCATCAAAAGTCTGCTCACTATTTCCTTGCAATGTCTTGTTCACATTTCTTTTAGCTACATTGTGTGATTTTGTGTCAATTTTAAACCTATTCTTCTGTTTATTAACTTTATTTGATGTATTAGAACGCTTATTCTTCCCCATTATCCTAAAAAAATATATTAGAACTTAAAATGAACTGAAATTAGATTTGTTTTTCATCATTGATTCACATAAACACATCACATTGCCAGATGTTAGGTTATGTTATTCTCTCCTGATTTTCACAGCCACCCTGATCTCAAAGATAACGCCTACTTTTGTCTTCTATAGACCATGACTTTTGTGACTTACCACAGCGCGCCAAGCGGAGAAGATGAAACTATCGATACCACTTTGATGCTTGCTTTCTATTGCTAAAATGTGCATAGGCATACCATAAATCCATCTATCAATTCCCTCAGACCTTAATGTACAATACAAGATGGCGGCAATATGGGCTAGCCAAGCGTAATAGCAATAGTTCAACTTGCTATTCTGCAGAAGTAATAAGACAGAAATTAAAAACATATTTTTATTGTTAAAGATAACGATATTACAATATAATAAATATCCGATACAAAATTAAAAATCATGACAATATGATGAATTTCAAACTAGAATCTGACTTATTATTCTATGTGAAAAATATAAATACAAGACACTCAAATTCCAATCAGTTTTTTTCTAACATGTTTGCAATTCACTTGCTGTTTGAGAAATCTTATTGTCTTCTTTACACTTCAGTAACCATCCAAAAAAAATGGAATTTCCACTCTCAATACGTGTTTAGACAGATTGTTCTTTTGAGTTGTGTATTTTTACCATTACTTCACATATCTTGTATAAAAAACTAAAATTATTCACTCTACCTCACCCTCTCAGAGGTACAGATGGTACGCCTAGGTCTACCGCTTTGTACAGTCACAAATTAGCCCCTGTTTGTAACCTTATCATTCAATATTTTGCAGCTAACTTTTACACAAGTGGGAGATCACTGAGGGTCACTTTCACTTTTATAAAAAGCACATTATCTATTTCAACAATATAAATAAAAACAAATCCTAATTCCTTATGGCAATGCTATTTGAAAATCAGAGATAGTGACATTGTTTCACTAATTTATGGAATTATCCTTATCTCTTCGTGAACACATTTTCAACAGAACATGCACAGATTGGGGTCCTTCTTTCTTTGGTATTTTGGCTGAAGCTGAGAAAAATTAAGTGGAAATGCATCACTTCTTAATTTTTTGGTTTTTTCTTTTACTCCAATTAGTTCATCGTGCCTATGACAAGAAAACGTCTTCCTCAATAATAAAACGGTCTTCAGAATTATTAATACAAACTATCGAACCAAGCCTTCCACTTCAAAATTTTGATGAAAACTTTTCTAAGCAATATGTCCATTAAGAGTTTGTTATCAGGTAACGTGAAAATAGAAATATGATTTTTATTATCGTAGTTGGATATTCACAATCACGAACACAACACAGACGACCCATTTATAATAAACTATTACATTTTCAAGAAATTATGCCATATTATTTTAACATGAAACAAGACCTTAAACGCAGTGTAATCCATTGTCAACTTTTGTAAACATTCAGTAAGCCTACCTATGAAATGTACCTTTTTCAAAAATATTTTTATAATAAAACATGTGATTTTTTTGTCAACATAACCAAAACGCATTGAAATCATGAATTTGGAATAGGGCAATTACTTCCGCCTATTTTTCATACAATCGATAGTTACATTAAGGTCTGAGAATTGATAGATGGTTATGGGGCATACTCAAGGAGGTTCATGTAGATGACATAGCGAGAAATCTGTCTCCACTTTTTGAATCATTGGGGGTGACTCCCAAAGAGATACACATTGAAGTAACCATGTGAGAAGTGTCACAAAGCCGTTCTGGGTGGATCATTTTTTTCTGTACCTATACAGAAAGTGTTTCAGGAGGAATGTGCGATATTCTCAGGCTGATTCCTTACACCAAGACAGATGAAAAGTTATTGGACCAACTCTCAAAAATCGCTTTGTTACCGAGATAACAATGGCGGAAAATTGAGATTTTTCAAAATATATTAATTTTTATAATTCTTTAGAGGATTTAATGAGGTTCTAAAATATACAATTCCCATGTAAAATTAGCTGAAGAATTCAATGAAACCAGTTCCAAGTTTGTAACTTCAACGGTTATTGAGATAATTGTAAAAATATGCTAGAAAACGCCATTTTTCAACAATAAGGGTTAAACTGGATAAGGAATCATAAAATTGTATTTTTATTAATTGAAGTTGAAGAGAGTCGGATTCTAAAGAGAAAGTTAAATGGCGGCGATTGTGCAAATCTTACCCAAATCTCAGAAATGGCGATCAAAAATCGCAAAATCGCTACTTGACACAAATTCATCACATGTGCTATGTTTTGTCAAATATTGAATTTTTGTCAATTTCATTGAATTCCTCAGCTAATTTGACATGGGAATCGTTTATTTTAGAACCTCACTGAATCCTCTAAAAAATTAATATATTTTGAAAAATCTTAATTTTCCGCCATTGTTATTTCGGTAACAAAGCTTCTTTGGGGGTTGGTCCAACTATTTGTCTACTTGGTCCAAGGAATCAGGAGTATTGCACATTTCTCCTGAAACACTCTGTATAGTATGGTCTTTAATACAAATATAATTACTGGTAGAGCAATGATATAAAAACCAAAAAATTGTATAGCGTGTGTTGCAACTCATATTTTTTTGTAATGCTGAAAAATATAATACATGATCAGTAGTGTATTATATTGTCAGTATGAATTAGAAGGAAACAATCATTTCTCCAGGCTACATCAGAAAATGTATTTTTAGAATTCTTTAGAGTTTCAATTACCTACCCAAACATATTGTACTATGAAGAAATGTGTTTTTCTGAGCTGCAAAAACAGAGCTCAAATGAAAATTTCTTCAGGGAGGATTGTTCCTTGGAATCAAATTCTAACATTTCACAGTTTAGTACTGAAAAATTAGTTGGCCTATAGCATTAAATATTTAATTATTTGATATAAAATTAGAGCAGATATTTTATAACACTTTTCTCACTTATATTTCATTATGAATCAATAAGATGATATCTCTGATGAATTGATTGTATGCAGTAGCAGCTATATAAAATTAATCTTTAAATCATAACAAAGAAAATTCCCTATTTTCATTTACGGCAATGACCATATTGGAATAAATGTCTGGAATCAATGTTGGAATCACAAAATAATTGTTAATATCACAATATAAATTACCTTTCATGGATGCGATTGAAATAAGTGTTAGAACTTACATCCAGCAAAAGCAATAACGCTAACTCTCACCACTCGTTGCGCTGTGATCATCTGCCTCTACTTTAGAATCATTTCCAATATACCCAAAACATCAGTGGCCAACTCCACCTAAGATTTCTCTATGGGAGTGACCCCCAGCTGACTAAAGTGATGAAAAAGTGGAGACAAAGATTTATAATGAGTTTTTCGAATAGGATAATATCATATTATGTCATCTCCATGAACCTCCTTGGGCGTACAACATTCAATGCTAAAAGCCTTTTTTCAACCTAAACGCAACCAAAATTCAACACCGTTTCACTTTACAATGTCACCCATCATCATTGAAGTATTATTATACAGTCAAATAACTATGAATAGGATAGAAGTATAAAAAACTTCTGAACAAGGGAGTTTGCTGTACCGTATGTCTTACCATAATATCAAATTTTGTCAATAGAATTATGTGGTAACATTCAATTAGCTATAAGTGGATTTCACAATATCAGTGTCGATATATTGATGCTGCTTTTGGACTTGAGTAGTCCACTATTTAGTATTTTGGCTGTTATTACCTGTTATTTGAAGAAAGGCTGAATAATAACATTGAATAAATACCAGCATTGGAATAATTATTTTGTTAGGCATGAATAACGTTGATGATACTTTCTCTTCTTCAATTTATGGAACATTTCGTTTAATGTTCGCAATGTTACATTTTTGTGGTATAGAGTCAACTTATCTTGAGTTTAGGGAAGATGTATATTTTGTAAAGAATCATTTTTAAACAAGTGTTCTTATTTTTGTACAGTAGATATGAAACAAATTTCTCTGGTGAGGTCCAAACTTGGAGGTCTACTGAAAGTTATCATTAGAAAAATTATAGGAAATAAAACTCAATTACTTATCACAAACAGGATCAGAAATAAACAAATGCAAGTCATTTTTCAAAATATTTATTCGCCATAAAATTATAAGTCTATCTTAAATAATAAAAATAATAGTTTAAAACAATAAAACTTGTGTAGATTCAAAATGAGAAATGAACCACTAAACTGAAAATATTTGAAAATGCATAAGCGTTATAACATTTGCTGGGTTGATAATATATTTTTCAAAGCTTGATAAAATCATAAAATACCTTTACAATAATGAAAATACGGTATTATACTATAATTATGTATGGTGGTGTCTGGTGTGACTAGATTAACAATGATTAATATCCAAAACAATGATAGATAATTATTTTTTAGAACAAAAACTAAAAATTATTGAAAGTTGAAACAAAAAACAAAACTGAAAAGATAAAAATTTCAGTATATTCGTTCGTTCAAAGAGGAATATTATTAGGAGAGATCTCTGAATGCGATCCCCCCTTCAATTATAATTTTTTCCAACTTTTACTACAAACATTATGCAATCTTGAAACTTTCAATACTTTGATGTTACCATTTTCCCTCTTTGATTCGTGTACATTATTTAAAATAATGTACTTTCGTTTTCTTCGATAAGGTTTAACCGTCAAATTTATTTTACATTCATCATAATATACTACACCAGCCTTATGGATTATGAAAATGTATGCGATGGTTTTACAATGTATTTTTGTGAGAAATATACAATACATGCTTCATCTACTTGAAACATATTCAAGTTCAAATATGGTGCTTACATTGACTATAATAGAACATTAAAATCTTACCTAAAACCTTAATTTATTAACTAGCGTGATTATATATGTATTTTTCAGCTATAGCGATTATCAAGCATTGTTAAATACTAGATGAAATTCATACACTATAATAATGGAAGCACTTCTGTACCCATGTTTCTTGCGTTATTAGTTGAAAATGTAGATTAATAATTATGATAAAATGAAGCATGTGATTACAATAATTTGATCATATTCGACATATCAGCACACCCACACGAAGATTACATTCAATTCAATATATCATAAGATGTTAATTTGTAAATTTTCAGCAGAGATTGACAATATTTAACATTTAGGCACTTATCAACCAGAGAAGGGGGAATCATCTTTAGTCGGGACATTTTATCTTTGACTCTTAAGTGGAATGTTGATTCTTGATTTCGAGGAAGTACTGGAAAAATACAGGATGTGAAAATCATCTTTGAAAAAACCTGAAAATCCTCGAAAACTACCTTACAACATTATTCTCTAGTTGGTAGGTGCCTTTTTATTATTGTTACAGTTCCAAAAGCTGTAAAGAGACTCGAAATAATATTTAATTATTCATAATATTTTTCATCAATCATGAATGATCAATTATTCTCATGCATCCTTAATTCTCATCAATTGATAAGAATTATTCTCACCAATCAATAATTATCCATGATTGTCATATCAATCAATATAATGATCCATCAATCTTACAAGTGAGTATATGTGGAATTGGTGATTTGAAGGCAATTCAAATAATCACTTTTTGATGGATTCAAACTTTATGAAAGTTTGCAAACGAAGTACCGGTATCAAAAAAAGTGAAAAAAATTGATTTACACTTTCCACTTTTGCCAAGTTCGATGTCAGCTCTACCTCACTAATAATAGTTTTCTCTGACTCAGATTTGAGATCAATATGAGACTTTATGGAATAATTTCAAGTCTAGGTGGGGTCCAAACCACCAGACGATGTTATTTTTTCCTAAAAACGAGTATTCCTGATTTTAGAATATTACGTGAATTTATAATTACCATCACCTTTTAGTCTCAAAAACTTCTGATAGTCAAGTCAGCCATCACAGCATTCTTGTTCTCAAGTTATTAAACTTAACTCAGAGATGTAATGTTCTTGACAGGAAATGCTTTATTAATATTTGAAGATTTACTGAGACGATGTTTTTCATATTATTCATACAACCTCCATACTCTTATGATAATTCAGTACCATAACTATATTATTGCTAAAGCCTACTATTGTTGGATCTCGAAATCATTAGTCCTCCACTTATTATATCTTTATATCAGCTTGTCTTGACGATATTCTGCCTTGAGACAAGGAGTAGCATATCTTCTTGAATTATAACCACATCAATATTAAACATTTCAGAGTTGTTGACCGCTTGAACCGTATTTAAGTGACTAGAACTCAATTTTTTAAATAAAATTCTTCTTATTAACAGTGTGAATGGATTGTTTCCACCAATCATTTTTTTAAATTAGTCTATTATATAGCCTATTACATTATTGTTCGACCTTGAAGATGAAATACCAACCCTTGATTGAATATAGTATTGAACAATACTCATAGATCAATCAATACTTCACTTGCTTATTCGAATCCTTTGATCAATCTCCAATGATTGACCTGATGTTATATAATATATTGATTGATACATTGCCTTAAAACAAGACTTCTTGAATAAAAAAATTGTAATCATCCAATAATATTTGTTAACAAATTATTGTAATAAACAAATGAATATTAATGTGAGCCTCAACAAACTTCTGAAACTCTACAATCTCCACTAAAACTTACTTCAACGCATATCAGTCTAGTACTTCATCCACATGTATGCATCTTCGCGTCGAACTTATCCGTAATTGATAGATAATTTATATAGAATAATAATTATTGTTTAGCAACTAGTTGATTCAAGCCATTGTAAGTGCACCGGCTCCCAAGCCGAATCCGCAGCCCTTGGGTCCGAACTTCCTGGCGTAGCAGCCTCTGCAGTAGATGTATCCGTCGATGGCATCGTTCAGGTTTGTTGAGTCAAGGGAACGACGGCATTCCAAGCAGGCGAAGCAGCGTTTGTGCCATAACTGCGAAGAAAAACGATTATTTATTGCAAAAATAATGGAAAAATTCAATCAAATAACAATTACAAAGAATAATAAACGGTGGAATTGACAATATCATTGATAATATATTTATTATAAATTGGTTTAGGAACAGTTTTGGGCATTATCCCTGTTGTACTAACCTTTGTAACTATTGATTGATTGAATAACTAAATAAATAATATTTTTCAATTTTTTTTAAAGGGTACCGTATTTGATTTTTATTCTTATCTTTCAATTGAGGAATTGACAATATCAGTTTATTACATTTCATTCTGAACAAAAATGTTTGTTTTCATATCTTCTTAGCGAGATTCTCAACGATAATATTATCAGAGTATAATTATTATTTGAGAACAGGGAAGAATATAAGAGAATTTATCATGAAATATAATGAACTAGTTTGACTGAGACTAAATAATAATGACAAATAATAAATGGCATAACTTACAATATCGGTTTTTATTTCATTATGAACTAAAATGTTTGTTTTGATATCTTCTCAGCGAGATTCTCAACAAGAATTCTCAGAGTATATTAGAGAATTATTACTTGAGAGAGCTTCTTGTGGTATATAAGTGGTGAAAATATGCATAAACTTGTTTAAAATATGGAACTTTTTATAGATCTTCTCCTATACTCACACACACTCATAATCAAATATCATTTGAATAGTTCATCTATCAATATGAGAAACTTTTTCAATTCATTCTCAAAACATCGAAATCCTCACTATTTTTTAAATAAATTTTTTTTAGAGAATATAAAAATTTTTTTTAATAGAGATTATTTAAATATTTTTTAAAGAATCTAAGAGTGTTAATATGAGTTTCTTCAACTCGTCCTTCCCGACAAATCAAGATCTTAATTATTTTTCATGGTACGTACAACAATAGAAAGCTCTCTAAAAAAATAAATCGTAATGAGTTGGCTTTCGTTTTGGTCTAAATTATGAACTATGTTAAAATTTATTCTCCGGCTACTTACTCCATTTTTGCTGATCATCTGTTCAGCGGCATACACTTCATATCCGCATTTCCTGCAGCCCTTGCCTTCAGGCGCCTTGTGTCCAGTTAGCGGTCCACCATCGGGGCTGAAATATAATAGAAATTATCGTACCGGTGATTAAATTTTCACTCACTGAAAGTTCTCATTAAAAATGTAACCGTTACTCAGTAGAATATCTATAATGTCATGGTTACACCAGCGAGCGAATAGAACCGAACGAGTATCAACGAATAAAGCATGCAATATTTAAATTGAAGTGCGAACAGGCAGTAACGAATGAGGACATTGCAATTGGAATTGAATGCAAATAACTTTTCAATGTTGAAAATAATGCAAAGAATTCAAGTTCTATAAGAAAACTTCGCTCATCGAACATTTTTCGAAACTCAGAAACGGTTGTCTAAACTTGTATGATTTATTCAAGTTCTTAACTTGTGGAAAGAAGATAAATTTGAATTGAGATTGAGAATTATACATTTGAAAATACTATAAAAGTGACTAAATCTGTGTTTATTCAATAATTGTATAATTATTATTGAAAGTTAGAAGAGTAACATGTACAATTACTGTAAGATGACTGTACAATGAAGTAAAATAAAAGTATCTGTAGGTACTCACAACTGTATTGTGGACTCTCCAGCCGTGGACACCAGTGTGGGCGCATGCCCATAGCCGAATCCCTTGGGTCCGAAGTTCTTTCCGTAGCAGGCGCGACAGTAGATCTCCTTGTCGGGTCCGTCGCAGGCTAGCATCGAGTCCAGGGGACGGTGGCACTGGCGGCAGTTGAAGCATTTCTTGTGCCACATCTGTTGAAAAAAGAGTAATCAATTATTCGATTTACACATCCGTAGGAAAAAAGAAAAAAATCAATTCGAGAATAATGGAGTCCAGGGGGCGATGGTATTGGTGAAAGATGGAGCATTTATTGTATATTCATTCTGTTGGAGAGAAAAGGAAAAAAATCAATTTGAGAGTAAAGTGGGTGAAATCCATCTCAGAATCGATCTCGTTTATGAATTCTTATGTCTACTCACTCATAATGTAAGATTGCAATAAATTCTCACTGTATATTATTTGAATATGAGAATAACTATAAAAGTGAATGATAGTGATAGACCAAAGACAATCCTAGTGTATGAACTTCAATCAAATTCAATTAATTATATAAGGAATAATATTATTGTTCTCTAAATTTCAGAAAGTTGTTAGTATTCAGGGGAAAAATGCAGCCCGCAATACGCCATCCCGCACTGGTGCATTGAACAGCCTTATTCCCCAAGAAATTCGAATTTTTTATTGATATAAGATTTAGACTAGCAAAAAACGGATTATTCAAAGTTGGAATTCAACACTACAGCAGTGCGTTCACGATTCAACTCCGTTTTAATATAAGATAAAGACTAGCAAAAACGGATTATTCAACGTTGAAAGTCAACACTACAGCAGAGTGTTCACAATTCAACTCTCTTTCAGAAGTCTCTCTTCTCTTGCAATGAAATTACCCCATGAACACAAGCTTAATTAATTATAAAACTCATAAAGTACGGTGTATTTTATTCAATTTTGAACCATAAATCTCACGAAAATTAGACGAGCTGTTCTACAGCCGACTTTGAACTACTGAAGTGGGTTAATTTACTACTGTTTGATTACCGTAATAATGATGATATAGCCTATAATTATATTGTGGAGAAGCTGTTATGTTGTAAAGACAGGTATCAGAACGAAGTCCTCCACTTTTCACGACCCTGAGCAATTTTATTTAACTTCCTCATACTTACTTCCTTGCAAAATGGGTGTAAACCACTGGCGGCTCGTGCCCACGAAACAGGTGAAGTGCTGTACAGTAAAAGATACGGGAACTTCACCTGTTCCGTGGGTACGAGCCGCTAGTGGTGTAAACATTCCAAACCGTCTTCGCCTTCTGCCCCTTCTACCATAAATTCTTCCCTCAATTATTTCCCTTTGAGAATACCTCTGAAATTCCTTACGCACGCGCGCATCTAATGTGATTGAACCCCCTGTGTTACTTACCGTTCCCTTGGCAAGCTGTTGTTCGGCAGCAAATACTTTTCCGCCACACCTTGGGCACCCTTCGCCTGAGGCGGCCATGATTGACGTGGTGTCCGGGTTGTAGAATGGCCTCTGCGATGAAATCTCGTCCTCTCTATAGCAACAGAAAAGAGACACATTGAACATTCTACAAAAACTTAATTACAAAGAGCAAAAATCTGATAAAATAAATGTTGTTATGATATTAATAGTTTGGGATTAAAGCTTCTTTATAATTTCACTAAAATCGCCTGGCTACTGAACAGTTCAATAGTGTTTTAGTAAAGTTAAGTTTCAGTACAGCTCAGTTCTAACATGATTTCATTAGGAATTTTACACTTATGAAGATTTTTCCTCTTTTAAAACTTTTAATAAAGTTATTGATCCTATTATTGAATTTATCTTTATTAATCATATATTTTTATTATTATTTCTACCTATTTATAAAATGTATTGAACACTCCTATTACACGTTTTCAGACATTCTGACTTCTATTACACTATTCACATTTCACAAGATCTGTAGGCTTTTTCAGTCTCCTCAGATAGCCTATGATAGCCTATGTGGAGTTGTCAATGAGGTTTAGGGCTTGGTTATTTTGGTGGTTAGGCAGTGTCTCTTCATGATTTCTGTTTTTTGCGATTATGACGTCTAGGATCAAAGGTGAACGCACACTGATACGACCAAGACCAGATACAATTTTTCGATTCGATTGTCCCATTTGATCATCGTACCATCATTCATCATTCGTCTACGAATTGTATACTCAAAAAATATATTATCCCAACTCATGAATTTGTTTCTAATGTCCAATTTTCGTATCTTCAAATGTTCTAATTGTACTCACGTCAGCCCGTCTGTCTGCAGGAATCCAGCTCCGTTGGCGAATCCGTAACCGTGGGGTCCCCACTTCTTTCCGTAGCAAGTCTTGCAGTAGACATCGCGGTCAGGACCATCGCAGGCAATGATCGAATCCAACACTCGGTGGCAGTCCCTGCATTTGAAGCATTTACGATGCCATTCCTGAACAAAATAATTTTAATTAGGATAAATTCACTTCATTGGATTGCAATTCATTCTCATGGATCTAAATGTAATTAAAAGTTAAACAAACCATTAACCTTCAAAGTTAAAAACATATTTAAAATTTAAACCTTAAAAATCTATTAACAGGAGAGTTCACACTCGGGTATAGAACAGTTTGGCGTTGGAGGGAAGCTTTCTCTTTGGATGAGGTTAAGGTTGGGCCTTTTTTCGGTCTGATTGCACCGAATTATATAGGATATAGGTATTTAAATGAACGATTCATCAATCGAGAAATCGAGAATGCATTTTGTGTGTTGTAAATTATAATCATCAACACTCACTCTGCTTTTGGAGAGTACAAGTTCGGCAGCAAATACGACTCCACCGCACCTGGGGCAGCCCTGGCCTTCCTTAGCCTTGATGATAGAAGTGTCAAGAACCGTGGTGTGGAGAGGTTGCACCTCGCTGTTCAAGGAAAAATAAAATTGAATGAAAAATAAATGAGTAGGAACGGAATAAAAAAAAAAAGATGAATTAATAGGTAGAATAGATTCAGTGCGGTAATTTATGTAAGAAAACAAATTAATAAAACAAAGAAGCTAATAGAATAAGTATGAATAGTGGTTGCACCTCACTGTTCAAAGTAAATTAAAATTGAATGGAGAAGAAATGAGTAAAAACAGAATGGAAATGAAGAGATAAATGAATAGATGAAGTGGATTTGGTGCAGTAATTTCTATGAGAAAACAATATGAGAAAAAAAAACTATCAATCAAGATGGAATTAGTACTAGAATTTATATAAGAATGGCTTTTATTGGAGACAATGGTGAGGGAATTTTACGGCTAGGATGCATTCATAACGAACGAGGAAATCAACTTGATAAGTAATAGTAATATTATAAAAATTCAATAATATAATAATCTATAATAATTTTCCATCATGCTAAATGAACATGCGATTCCAAGACAAAGATAGACTAAAGATACAAACATAGACTATGCATATGCAATCCTTTATCATTCACGTTTCTATTACTGTGAATGAACACAATATGAAAACATATAACAGTGGTGATGGATAAAAGTATAAAATGAAGAACCTCTATTGCTTTCTTGTCAACGAGTATCATACTTGAAATTTGAAGAACAATCGAAAGAATAAATTCGGTTTATTTATAGAAAACGAAGGAAATATTGAAACTTTTTAAGAAAACCATCAATAAAGTAGCATCAGAATACCAATTCTCCTCATAGTTTGATACTCATCATGTATTGAGATGATCGAAAGTCAAAGAAGGAATAAAAATATAACACTATGAAAACAGTTTTTGAATACAAGTGAATTTGAGACAACATCTTAATTCTTTCATTATGGAAGAATTCCACTACATCAACATTCAATCAACAAATTTTATTAGTTTTTCAATAGTTGGAAATAGGGTACAAGCCTTATAAATATGAGAACTTTAACATGATAGCTATTCAAAAATCAAACTGTAAGTCATTCAAAGGACTAAGAAATGTATCAATCTTACATTCAGGAGAATAGAGGAGAGATAGGCTGCAAGATTTAGGGAAAAATAGTTGATGATCTTTCAAAAGTATAAAAAATGATCTCTCATATCGTTCAATAAGAAAGTAAAAGGATATAAAAGGGAAAAACATATAAAAAACAGCTTAAAAATAATAAACTACGAAAAATTTTCGAGTTTTTGGTTCAATCAACTACTTTTCGGGTTCTAGCACATTCCCATTCCTTCGTGCAAGTTCGAAATAATTGGGGAAATTTTCCATTTCTACCTTGCATCACTAATATCGCATGTTAGGCCTATAGATCCACCTCCAAACCCTATTCCACGAGGCCCGTATTTTTTTGCATAGCAGACTGAAAATAATAAAAAAATGAATGACATTAGATTAAGCAGCGTTTGATGTGATATTAATAAGCACTCACATAAACAATGATGTTACCTTGATGTTTGAAATGATTTTTCAGTTTAAACTGATAAGAAAAAACCCTTACAAATTTTATTATTTTTTCAAACTTGATTTGATTTTTAATTGTATGAAACATGTAAAATTTCTCTAAATTTTCTTGATTGCGACATGCTAATGCATAAAAATTTTATTGCAAGCTGTTCATTAAGGTATTCTTGAAAATATGTAGGAACACGTTTTGTAGCCTCCATTAGTCTTTCTTTTCAACCAATAAATGTATTTCTGTAATATAAAATAGATGAAGACGCGCCCTATTTTCTCAACCTCAATCTCATAGCTAGTAATTGGAATATGATTATAGCCTATTAATAAATATTGAATTTCGAAAAGAATATATTTATTTATTTATTAGAAACAAGAATGTGAGGAGCCAAGAATTATTCTTGTATTTCTTGTATTAGGAAACAATAATTATTCTGATTTTCACTTGAAATACCATTCAAATATCGTTGATAACATCATTGTTCATGTATACACATTATCGGCGTATGAAAAAGCGAGTTCGGCACTCTTTTTACTTCTGGAACTCACCAGAAGTTAATGACCAGAACTCAAATAATCAGGAACTCACCCATTGACGTAAGCGGGGTCACTTTGAAGAGCACCACCACCCTGTCCGTATCCGTATCCCTTGGGACCAAACTTCTTCGCGTAGCAAACTGGATAATATCAAATACATTGTTCAAGATACATCAAACAATCCACACAAAAGTAACATTAATATTGTTTATTGTTCAAATTTGATTGGATAAGAAGTAACTTATAGTAGGGAGTAACTTATATTGAACAAAACGTTTGAAAACGAAATGATGGAACCTAGAATAAAGCTCTGTGATTGGACGAGAGCTCCAGCTCCCACTCTCAACAATCAGTGGCCAATGGGAGTGAAGCACTAAATACAGTACCAGCTAAATTGTTTACTTTTTTCTCCGCTAGATAGAGTTGATGATGTAATACTTAGGGGCAGTACAGTGACTATAGAAGACTCATTAGTACTTAGTTTTTCTTAGGGCTACTGTATTTATCAAACTTTCAGTTAATGAAGATCAAAGTAATACGATAAAATATGTTATGCAAAATAAAAATATTTGAAAAGGGTACTTTGATCTTCATTAACTGTTAATTTGTGACATGAATTTTCTACACTTATTAAGGACTCATATGATCAACTATTTGGAATAATTTATAACTATAGTGTCTTGTTACTAAGGCTCATCAGTTATATATTTTTTCACTGTATGTATAATTATGTACGGTACAGTGGATATAGGAGACTACTTTGTTGTTTTGAGGCCTATAGTTAGTTTGTAGGCTTCTTATAGTTATTTATTTGCCTACTCATTTTACTCATATTACAGTGGAATAGACTTCGTCAAAAGTTAATTTGTAAATTGTAGTTTGAAAAGTATACCAAGTATAAATTTAATTTATTATCCAATCAACAATTAACAATTTAATTTGTAAATTGCAGTTTATAACGTATACCAATTAACTGTTAATTTGTGACATGAATTTCTACACTAATTAAGGAATTATTAATTACAATTATTAAGGAATTTTCCTTATTTAGGACTCATATGATCAACTGTGTGGTGTGTCTGGTTGTTCAGTGAAACGGTTGCGAGGTGATTGTGATGTTAAGTCACAAACACTATGGACTGATTTCGGATGGGTGACCAAATTGTGACCAAGGCAAGTGGAACCTACCCTTATGGGTAGCTCCCCACAAAAAAGCCATATGCATATTTTTTTATGATCAACTATTTGGAATAATTTATCACTATATTACTAAAGTGTCTTCTGAAAATTGAGTTAATAATAGAAATATTACCGTGTAATACCGGCCTTAGTATATTGATAATGAGTTCTGAAACAGCGCAACATGTATATGATTTGATATACTATTAATCAGGTATTTTTCCATTGAACTCTCAGATCTAGAAATACATGAATCATATACAGTATTATTTTATTGTGCCTCCCAGAAGGTATATTCTAGTCGAGCAAATAATACATTCTGGCAAGTTGGGTAAATGACTCAAGCTCGGTCAATATTGGTTCAAAAATTATAAATTTGGTCTCAAATTGTAGAAAACAGACTACAGGATCACTTATTCCGGCTGGATAAATCCCTGCTCTCAAGTGTAATAGACTATAGTTTTTATTTTCATCAAGGATTTTCCTTGTTCTATTTTTCATTTTCAATTTTTACTTTCAATAGTTTTTATTTTCATCAAGGATTTTCCTTGTTTTATCAAGGATTGAGAATAAAACTAACTCACCTTTGCAGTAAATACCCTTGTCGGGTCCCTCACAACACAACAGCGAGTCAAGTCCTTTCGTGCAAGTATAGCATTTGAAACATTCACGATGCCATCCCTGCAATTCAAATAAAACCCATGCTCAAAACCACATAACAGTCCAGTCATCACTTTTTTCGTGAAGTAGGATGACAAGACTCAAACAAAATAGGGAATTTCTGTCCCACAAATTGGTGTATGTGTGCATTAAACAAATTGAATAGTACGATAGTATATTGTATAATACAACAAATAAATACAAAAATACAACAACAACTCGTAATATAATACAACATAAATTTATAAGGATAATCTTTGAAATGTTCATGAGATTGTGGCTAGTATGGAGGCGATTGTGAGCGAGTTAGCTATCAAGATCATCTTCTCAATGTATTTATTTAGGCCTACCAGATACACGTTTTCATTAATAATGATTGCTGAGTCGCTCAAAAATGATTCCACAGCTTAAGATCTTCAAGAAATTTCAACATTAAGCCACCTTCCACATTGTTGTGTTGTATTATGTATCCAGCCTTATGTTTTGAAATTTGTCACAATAATAACGTACAATGTTAATAATAATATTGAATATTTAACGCATGTTATTTGAAGATAAATTCCAAAACATGAGGCTCGATACAACAATACAATACATCAATATGAAAGGCGGCTTATATTTTATTATCAAACAAAATTGTCAAATGTTGTGAGTTCAAGTGATTGAATATTCAAGTAGTTGCTGTGTTTTAGAGCTCACAACTTAAATGAAACTCTTTAACACTGGCGGCTCGTACCCACAAAACAGGTGAAGTGCCCGTATAATTTGCTGTACAGAACTTCACCTGTTTCGTGGGCACGAGCTGCCAGTGCTCTTGGATAGAAAAAGTGATCCTAATGATCAGTGTTTATGTATTTTATAACAAATTACGATTGAATAGTATTATTATCCTTAATAATATACATGGTTCATTGCATGTCAAATAATCATAAGGCCAGTTGCAGGAAAATTAAATTAAATTGTTGTAAAATAATGCAATCCTGCCAATAAAATAATCTTTATTCAATTAGACAAATCTGACGTCATTTTACGCCAGTTAAATTCAATTGATTTTCTTGCAACAAGCAATACAATAATTCAATCATAAGGGGATGCAAAAGTCACAAATCATTTTCAAATCCAATAAATGCAATAGGGAAACTAGCAACTACTGAAACAGAGTATATGCATAGGTCATGTCTCAGAACATCGTTTACCACTTGAATGCATTGAAAATAAGGTTTCATTCCTTGAAAATTTCAAAAATAAAACTTCCAATTCGCAATTCCTGCATACATTTATGTTCCACTTGAATGCATTGGAAAAAGTTCTCATTCCTTACAAATTTCAACAATAAAACTTTCAAGTCGAGAATTCCGGCATACAATATGTTTCACTTGTATGCTTTGAAGAAAAGGATTCATTCCTTACAAATTTCAACAGCAAAACAATCAAATCACCATTTTCCGCATACTTTTTTGTTGCATTCCTATAAAACTCATTGAAACTTACTTCTGCAATAGATTTCTTTGTCATGACCATCACAATGTTCCAAAGAGTCCAATGTGCGTTTACACTTGGCACAATGGAAACAACTCCTATGCCAACCCTGGATAAATAAGTGGATTAATCTATTATTTTATTGGGTTATTCGACCATTATTCCATTAATTCTATCATAAGTTTGAATCAAATTTGTAATACTGATTTGAACTCTGATCTGACTTGTTCAAATCACTCACAAATGAAAAGATCACTTCTGAGTGAAACTTTACTGTAGTTATATTTCTTGACTCATTTATTATTACTTTCCTAACCAATAATACATCATTACACTCATTCTATCATTAGGTTTAATTGAATTTGGATTCCCGATTTGAACTAACTCTGATTTGACTGGATTAAATCACTGAAAAGTGAAGAGAAAACACTATAGTGTGTGTATACTCGTATTTACTACAGTTACTTTTTAACTCATTATAACTTACATATTAACGATTCATATAATTCAGATAAATCTCCAACTGATCAACCCAATATTTCTATATTTAAACCCCTAATAATAAAGGTGTATTTTTATTCACAGAACTGTATTATAAATGTTCACTTTGTTATTATAGGGCTCCTATATAATGTTTTATAAATCAATAAATATAGCGAAAGGCACCCTTTTTAGGTAATTTTCAAATGGATTTCATAATTAATTGATTTATTCTACATTAGTACATTAGTAGCCCTGATAACAAAGTGAACATTTATAATACAGTTCTGTGAATAAATATTTAAAGTAAATATTTATAACAATTATAGTTATGTAAATGAACTTGTGATGATTAGAGCCGCGCAGCTAGATTCGCGGCAGCTTGAGCTACCTAAGTACCGCTTGGATATGTTATCTTAAGTTTCTCACGGGTCTCAGAATGTGAAAAAGTGCAAAACAATCTTGATAATTACAAGATTTCTGAAAAAAGTGTAGAACTTACACGTCCTCTGGCTAGCATCTGTTCGGCGGCATACACGAATCCTCCGCACCTTGGGCACCCCTCTCCTTCGGGCGCCTTGGCGATCGCCTTCGGCTGCAGAGCGCTGGTTGCGTCGGTCCTGCAAAATAGACGAAAAATTGAGAAAAAATCGTCAGACAATGGGTGAAATTGACATACTAGGTGAAAAAGGAAACAAAAAATATTATAAAAAAGGATCAAAGTACTTGTTCCATGTATTAATTAGTAATTGTGAAGGAACTCAAATAAGGGAAGCTGAGAATCCTGCAAAAAAGACAAAAATGAACAAAATTATAAATAAAATGTGTAAAAGTAGAGAAAAAATTATAAAAAATAAGAATTTCAGTACATAGCCTACTAGCTTGATGTATTTATTAGTGGATGGAAATAAACTTTAGGGTGTAGAGATGGGAATAATTGATGAATAAAATGAAAAAAATCAAATACCCTTTTTTAAAAACTTAAGAAGTATCAATTTTTACAATAATACCCTTTTTTTAAAAAAAAACTTTAGAAGTATATTTTTTACAATAATGTAAAAATAATACTTCTAGAGTTTTTTAAAAAAAGGGTATTTGATTTTTTATTTTATTCATCAATTATTTCAAATAGCCCTAGGTTTAAAGTTTAATTTTGAGATGGGAATAATTCTAATTGAATCTGGATTGTGTAAGATATAAAGCTAAACAAAATAGATTCAAAATGAAAAGGGATTATCTATATCTATCTGGTGATAGATCAACGGACTTACTAAATGACTTCCTTTTCCAGTTTGTGAAGTTTTTGGGGCGAAGTTGAGGCATTCAAGCCCCACGATATAGTGAGAAAGAGAGATGGAAATAATATAAAGGGAAGCTGGAATGTAAGAGATCCAATGATAAATAGAATTGGAATGAGGAGTTTGAATAAGAAGAAAGTAAAATGGAGGAGAGTTTAAATTCAAACGGGGATAAATTGTGGAATTGAAGGCAAACAGAAACATTGAAGTGAGATTAAGAATAAAGATATATAATAATAATGAAGAAAAATGATAAAAATAATGGTAAAGAATGATGATAAAAATAATGATACATCATGATGATAGAGAATAACGTTGATTGAGTAAATGCAAAAAAAGCAAAGGTGAAGAGTAACTGAGCCTACAGATTGTGACTCCTATCAAGAATGATTTGAAAATGAATGAAGCAGCGAATTGTAAAACTAAAGTTGATGGGAAGTATTTTCAGAGTCGTTATGTATTAGATGAACAGGAACTTTGAATTGGCAATATAATTACCACAAATTCGACATAATTTTGACTCCTTTGAAGTGTCAGAGAGGAAGTAATACTCAAAATGACTACATTCGCTCTCAGAAATGTTTTAGATTCCAAGAATTCACAGAGAGGGTCACTGGGTTCCTAGAAGGCTGAATGGTCACCACTGGCGGCTCGTGCCCAAGAAGTGCTGTACAGTAAAAGATACGAGCACTTCAACTTGTGGGTACAAGTCGCCAATGATGGTCACATAGCTTCAACAATCCTACATTATTGATCAAGGAACAGACTGGAAATGATTGAGTCTGAAGAGTATTAAGTTTAGTCTGTGCAAGCAAAGAAGACATTCTGGCAAGATGGGAAAATGACTTAAGCTCGTTCAATATTGGTTTAATAATTACAAATTTGTTCTCAAATTGTAGAACAAAATGTTTTGCACAATTTGAGACCAAATTTATAGTTTTTGAATCAATATTGATCGAGCTGTAGTAATTTTCCCATCTTGCCAGAATGTCTTCTTTGCTTGGACAGACTATAATGAATAACCCAACGAAACTGGCGGTTGTGGAATGACTGTTGTTGATGCTCAGCTCTTTCGGAACAGTCGGCTAGCGGTCTGTGAGAGTTTATTGAGTGGAGATCGACCTCCGCTAGACCGGTTCGCTTTCGTAGACTGATTTCAAACTGTCCTGACAGAGCTGAGCAATGCTACAGAAACTCATCATACGCCACTTCCTAGTTTTCGATCAAGACTGGAAAGTGAGAGATGACATAAGGAAAGATACATTTCCGTAATGAAAGTTTCCTGGAAATTACGGGAATCTTATTTGGGGCTTATTTGACAACTTATTGGACTCTGTTCACTAAGCCCTGGCCAGATTTGGAACCTATCAAGGCGTTATTTGACAACTCCTGAAACCTTCTTTACTGTGTCCATTTACACTGTAAGCCTACAGTAATTACTGTGATCTTGTAAGCTGTAAGTAAACCTTAGAGGAAAGTGTTTCAGGGTTCAGTTCTGAGAGTATTTACTGTAAATGACAATGTTGTCTCTACAAATAAATGGCATAAATTGATTCCAAAATGGAGAGTAAATTGTGAATGAATGGATTAGACATATAAGACTGCTTTTTATTTCAAATAATTATCAAAGAACCCTTTTTGATACTTTGATAATTATTTTAAATAAATAACAGTGATAAAAGTAGCCCTGAGATTAAGGAGACATATAAGAAGTATAATAAAGTAGTCACTTTTGACTTGTGAACTGAACATGAACTCTTCATGGATGGGAGATATCAAAATGGGAGATACAAGGTGAAAATTTTTAAACTTAGAGAATTGATATTTGAAATTATATTTAGAAACAGGAGATAAGTTTAAAAGTGAAACAAATTTTTTTTAATAGGGTTAAAGTTGTAAATAACTGAATCATTTAATCAAAAACTGAATTAGAGCTTATAGGATTGGAAATTGAAATAAAAATTCAGAACTATTTGAAACTTTTGATACTGGAAAATACTGATAACACTCATATTTCCTAATATTATTTCAAAATTACAATAAAAAATATGTGAATAATTATAAATTCTACTCTTTTTGATTTGAATACTAGCTACAATATTATGAACTTCAGTTGCTTATCAAAGTAAAAATGATCATGATTAGCCTCCCCTGGTTAGAAACAAAAAGCGTTGTTCATTCAAACCATTTCCCAAAATCAATGGAATACTGCTGCTGGATAAAATTTACTATTATAATAATTATGTATAAGCAGTAATTAAGTAACAGCTAAAGATGAGTAGCTTTTATTTTCTGGTATTAGCATGAATTATAGAGACTGTATCATGTAATCAGTGTAGCATGAATTATTTTCTATTATGAAGGTTTTATAATTATTCAATGGCATTAGAGAAGCATTTTTATGTTTGAAACATTGTCAACCTTATCAGAAGCTTTGAAAATAATTATTAGTATTCATCTCAAAGCATACATAGAATAATATTATATTAAATCAGTTGAAAGCATATTGCATGAAAGCTTGAAGCTCAAATTGTAAGACAAAACAGTATGATAATAGAAGCGGAAAACCAATTAGAATTTAGAGTGTTCTAATTTTTGGCACTTCGTTCTTTATTTTATTTTTCTGACAGGAATCCCTTGAGATAAGCACGTAAAAGTTCCTCTGGAACTCTTTTTGATCCAAGAACAAAGGCTAAACGCTATCAGAGACTAAAATTATATTTTATGAAAACTTCTATCAATTTGAACATGTTCAGGCAACTCCAGTTGATTCAAAAGTATGATAATTATTTTTATTGAACTCCGTTCAATTGAATTTTCATTATTATGTATGAATTGAGATTCTATGAAAAATAATCGTTGTATTGAATAAATCTTTTCAAACTACTCAAAAAATTTGTCTTGGTTTTTTTAATTTTTTCTACCAAGCATTATTCTTTTCCAGTGGATGTTGTCTTCACTCTTCATTTTCTCGCCATTTTCCTCTTGCGTCTATAGTCAGTCCAAGGAAAGAAGACATTCTGGCAAGATGGGAAAATGACTTCAGCTCAATATTGTTTTAAAAACATGGTCTCAAATTGTAGATCAAAATGTTCCCTTCAATTTGAGATTTATAATTTGTGAACCAATATTGATCAATCTGTAGTCATTTTTCCATTTCGCCAGAATGTCTTCTTTGCTTGGACAGACTACATAGTTCCACCGCTAGTAACTCATATCTTTATCAAAATTATCCAGAGAGATCATTCAATTTCACCATTTTTTTCTACAATGTTGTCTTCATTTCCAAATTTTCTCTCAAGTTTTTATAAAGTGTTTTTTACAGTAAATTCTACTCTACTACTAAAGATTGTTTTATCTAATTATTTCCCCTTCCATCAGGTATTCTATTTCTATATCAATTTTCCCTACTAACAAAGTTTGTTTCATTTATTTCCCCTTCTACCAAAATTTGTGAGTTTGTTAGGATGTGAAGGATCATGACACTGGTTAGGCAAGTTTTGTTTAATAGTAGATAGAGAAAGAGAAGAGTTTTTCTTTCAAGAAAAAACTTGAAGAACAATATTTTCCATGCACTGAAGCAGAAGCTAGCTAGAGTCGCACAAAGAGTATATTATATTGAAGTTGTCTCACCAATATTGTTGTTTTCGGTTAAGCGCCATTTTGTGAAATTTTCTGGGATTTCAGTCAGGATGTCACAACACTTGACCCTAAATAATTTTCAAATATGGTGTTGTTTCATTCCAATATCGCCTCATCAGAATTTTTTCTGACATTTCTATTCTACTGAACTGTTTTGGGTGATGGGTGAAATTTTGAGCAGAAATAAGTAGTATTCAGTTGGGCTTTCCAAACATGGCTAAGGCGCGGAGTTGTTAGAAAAGTATGTTTATGTAATAATTTGAATTTTAAAAGAATCTTTAATTAATTGTGAGCTCTGTGAGATTCTGAGTGACAATAATACTGATGTTTAAAAAAAGTTGGAAAGGTATGTTCCCAACAAATGAAAATCTATTTGATAAGTTGATCTAGTGGAAGACTAAATAAGAGGAATGGCTACAATAAGCTTGATCTCATTGTCAAAATGGATCGATTCCTTAGATTGAATCAATATTTTTACTAGAATTGGATGCATATTCATTGTGTTGATCTATTTCCTTCAGTATAAATGGAGTATCTATTGAAGCTGGTGTGCGAGTGACTTTTTGACTTTGTTTTCAAAAATTTAAATTAAATTTTTCAAGCAATGAAGTTATTTCCAATGTCTCAAACTGAATCTCATGTAATTTTTCTTGAAGGGTTTCCAGTGAAGAAACGGAAGTTGATTTGTATTCTAGAAATGACTGATTAGCCTTACTTGGTCAACTATTTTTAGTATAATATCAATATATCTAAGCAACCGACAATAAAACATATTTTCAAGAGAGTTTAATGCTGTGTTTAGGGGGCAAAATTAGTTCTCAATAAGATGAATTTGAATTTTATTCGAGATTTCTCTTTTCTTGTGAACTCATAAGAAATATAATTGAACCTAAAAAATTTGATATAGAAGTTTACAGCTGGAATACATTTGTGAAAGAATTTAGTTTGGGGACAAATCAAATACTTCTGTCAATTTTCAATTGTTGAAATTGCTGATACAACTTTTATAACAACCCTTTGTACTCACTAGATAATAATATACAATCAAACAATTCACATAATTGTTGATTTTTGACATCTACAATGGTGCAGAAAATAATAGTTTAATGAATTCGGTAATTGAATCAACACTTCTCTTTCTCATCCAGGAAATGCAGCAATTGTTAATAAGATAAAGTAATTAAAATGCTAATTACGCACCAAATCGGACAATTCACCATGCTTGGTAAGCTCGGACACGGGAATTCAAAAATTTTGTACAAATGAAGCAAAATTGTACATTATTTGGTTCTCCTAGCTTTCCATAATCACAAAATTTGCAATTATTTAAACTTGTTAAGTGAATAAAAATTTGATTCCAATTGAAAATAAGGGATGTGACTGAGTGTAAAAATAATGAGGAATATTTGAACTCTAGAATGTCATTCATTCTTGGAAAAAAATATTTACAAATAATCAGTTTCGTGAACCAATGCTAGGAAAACCATTCAAAAGTAATTAGAAGCCAAAAGCCATGTTGAAAAGCCTTGCTGAATACATGTTTATTTATGATACCAATATTTTAGGATGCACTAAATATGGTTTTGCAACTTATAGATACATATTCATAGTTATTCTACCATTCTAGCAGCATGAAAAATGTACAGATGAACTGATTTAAAGATACTATTGTGAATTTGAAAAAAGAGTTTTTTTTATAAGCTCATCGATGCAATAAAAAAGGATTCATATTTCAATCAAAATATCTGTGAGCTTCTTACTGAATTATTACTATCCAACTTAAAATAGCAATACAAATGGCTATATTTGCAAATTTTCCTTGATATTGATCTTAAACCATTAAAATTCTTTTTTTGAGTCATTACTACAATTTCTGGGACTGAGAATACTGAGGCTTTGATCATGATTTTTATGATTTTGTTCCTTCATTTAAAATACTAAAATATTCTGTTTTAAAAAGTCTAGAATTGTAAGATGCAAAATATCCCTTACAGACAATTGTATCCTTCAATTACATATATTGTATTATTAATTGCTCTACTATTTTCTATGAATTCTTCGAATTCATCTACTGATTTTTCTGGCTCAATTTATAAATCAAGAAGCTTGAAAAAATTATCAAATAGCCAGAATACAGTCTTCAGAAAAAATTCAAAACTATAATCCTTTCTAGGATTACAAAGATCTTAAATCACAAAACTGACTATTCTGCATAGGTCTTTGGGAAAATTGGTGCTAAAAATAATAGATTGAACATTTTCTAACGAAAAGTACAAGAGTAGCTAGCTCTTGCCTGTTTTATTCATCCAGAAATGTTTATATAACTTGATTTCAACCGAGTGCAAATGATAATAACACAATCAAATATTACTATACTTACTGGAATATTAACATCATGTATATCATTTTATACATATATATAAAATAAATAGTTATAAATACAGTAGATTTGTATACAACGATACATAAAATGATTCCTCATTATCTAGCATTCAGATAATGGTTAAAATAAATAACTGATTCAAAAATAATAAAAATTGATGAAAAAGTGGGGAAAAGTATTCATGATTGAAAAATGGGTACATGGGTATTGGTTTTTGAAGTTGTGGGTGGAATTTTTGAAAGTCTTTCGTTTCAATTTGAAACATTTAGATAATTTTTTGGTGAACTATTTTTTTAGCAGGTGTTTTCCGCGGAAGAATGGCCGTCTTCTGTTGTTGAGTTTGCGGGAGATCGCTCAGCCAGTGAGTTTGTGGTATGAAGGTCTAGTGACTGTAAAAAAACATTGCAAAAACAAAGTCATGCGGTGCTTCATTCTCTCTCTCTCGCTCTCTCTTCATTCGAGAGACAAAAATAGGATAGAACAGCATAACAAGATAGAGAAGAAAAAAGGAACACACCATTCTTGATAATGCAAGAGAACCGTTGAGAAAATAAGGATGGGTGAGTTTGAAGCTGTACGTTATATCACTATGTAGTAATAATACTATTTATTGATAATATCATATAATATTTATATAATACATTGAATATCATACTCTATAAAAATATTTAAAAAAAATGTAGTCTATAGATCTCTGATATGTGATCTGAAGATTTTGAATTGTTACTAATATAGCCTACTTAAGTAGGCTAAAAATGATAAAAATATTAAAAAAAGGGTACTTTGTTGTGAATTATTTTTAAGTTTTAATGAATACAGTAGCCCTAAGAGAAAATATTAAGTATTCCTACTTATGTAGTTACATACAGTAATTGAAGAACAATACTTTATAATATTTTCTTCATAATAACCAAATAATAGTTGAATCCAAAAGTTGTATTCATATTGAAATAATAAAGTAGAGTAGGCTATGCTTTTTTGGAGTTGTGATTCCTTTCAAAGATAGCTTAGTTACGATAATCACAGTGCTAGTTATTTCGAATTGAGTTAAATTGAATTGAAATCAATGCTTAATAATTATTTAAAATTGAGGATTCGACTGTGCTCTTATTACGATAATGTCTGTTCGTTTGCAGGATATCTCATGAATGAAAATCGTACGCTTTAGATATTTGAAAAATATAATACGAGTATCATAATAGATCTATAGATATAGAGTATCTATAGATATTGAACCTGAAGGGTTAAATTAGAAAATTTACAAGCAAAAACGTATAACCTATAAAATTTTACAGTTCCAATCGCAAATCTTCAAATTGATCTTCTTTCCACTTGTTCTATGATAAATATTCTTCTAATTAATGAAAAAATGCGATGATCCATCCTCTAAATATTGAATATTGTGCGAACAAACTGATAGACAGATGAAGAGTCTCACAGACTGGAGAATAAAATGTACTTCGATTGGGTTATTGGTTATGTTAGAGTACATCCTCAAACAGGATGGGTACAGCATCCTGTTGAGGTTGAGTACATCAAGCTCCTGAGTACTCATCCTCATTACGGTACTGAGTGAGTACTCAACATCATCCTGAGTACAAGCTTTCCAGATCTTGAAAGCTTCCTTTGCAAATCACTCCTCCTTTCAGCACTTACTGCAAATCTCCCCAATCCCTCCTACCATAAAGGTATAGTTTGTCCAAGCGAAGAAGACATTCTGGCAAGATGAGAAAATCACTCCAACTCGGTCAATATTGGTTCAAAAATGATTTATTTTGTCTCCAATTGTAGGAAACATTCTGCTCTACAATTTGGGACCAAATTTATAATTTTCGAGACGAAAAAATATTGATTGAACTGGAGTAATTTATACATCTTGCAAGAATGTCTTCTCTGCTTGGACAAACTATATTATGTATGGTAAGCTTGTCACTGATTTCAGATCATATTGAGCTCCCGCCCCTTTACCAGACCACCGGATGGAAGGGTGGGGATCACTGGCGGCTCGTGTCCACGAAACAGGTGAAGTGCCCGTATCTTTTACAGTACAGCACTTCACCTGTTTCGTGGGCACGAGCCGCCAGTGGTGGGGATTCATCCTAAATCTCACAATCACTGTTTCCACAATCGGTGAATCAAACATAACTCAGTCACAGTAGGACCTATCTAACTATCATTCTATCAATCCATCTGTCTATAGTCTGTCCAAGCAAAGAAGACTTCCTGACAAGATGGAAAAATGACTACAGCTTGGTCAATATTGGTTTAAAAATCATATAGCTTTATCCCAAAATTGTAGAGCAGAATGTGGTTCACAATTTGAGACCAAATCAATATTTTTTGAACCAATATTGATTGATCTGGAGTTATTTTCTCATCTTGCCAGAGGGCCTTCTTTGCTTGGACAGTCTGTAACAAGCATGTTTGGTTTATCTGCTGTAATAACCCACCTAATCTACATTGATTGTACGATAAGACAGCATATGATGGACATGAAATGGGAATCTATTATAGTAGAAACCACCGAAACTTGCGAGTTGCGAATGTATGTTAATAATTCCCAGCTCTGTTTGGACAGTCTGTTAGCGGTCCACGAGAGCGAAATGGGTTAGCTTAAGTTGTCCTTGATTTATTATGTTCTCACAGACAGCTCGCCGACTGTCCTGAGAGAGCTGAGCATCAATAACAGTCATGCAACAACCGCCAGTTGGGGTCTGCTTTATCTGAATGTGAAGGAAGCAGACCGTCAGTAGCTATAGTCTGTCCAAGCAAAGAAGACCCTCTGGCAAGATGGGAAATGACTCCAGCTCGGTCAATATCGGTTCACAGATTATACATTTGATCATAAATTGTAGATCAGAATAATTCCTAAAATTTGAGACCAAATTTATAAAGTTCGAATAAATATTGATCGAGATGGAGTAATTTTCCCATCTTGCCAGAGGGTCTTCTTTGCTTGGACAGGCTATACCTCTTATCAAGTCAATGAAAGCATTTGACCGTTTCAGAGGATTTGCTACCCTTGCAAAGGATCGTAATAAGCCTCCTAACTCTTCCTTATGTATTGTTATCAAGTAATGATTGTCATTTGAAATGTATAAAATGATTTTATATAGTTTTTACACTAAGGGATTGGATTTTAATTTTCTGTTGTTCTTAGCCTACTCTTCTATAAAAGCCCTTGAAAATCCCTCAATCTTGGATTTTATTTGGTGTTTAAACTCAAGAAGAATTTGGATCTCATGTGAAACTTGTAGGACCTCTTGTGAAGAATTTGTATGCTAGAATCTTTACTTCTATCATGAGGTGAAACGTGAAAGCTATCTTGAAAGCTTTGAAGTTCCTCCATTTTTCTATTTGAAATTGCTATTGTTTCAAGCTTATGACTAAATTACTGTTTAAAATAGCTATAACCTACATGTTTTTCAATGTTTACATCTAGTGGAAATCAGGTTATATGGCTAAGTGGAACAACCGTTGAGTCTTTGAAACCATACTAATAATCACTGGCGGCTCGTGCCCACGAAAAGGTGAAGTGCTGTACAGTTAAATATACGAGCACTTCACCTGTTTTGTGGGCACGAGCCGCCAGTGCTAATAATATGACTAAATGTGGAAGTATGAATATTGATTTCATTAAAATTTATACACAGAAAATGTAGTAAATTAATGTGAAAAAATTGTTAATCATTTGCGAAACAGTAAAACAGAATTGATATTGCTTCAAACTCACCCATAATTATCATTCTCAAGCCCTCAACTTTTCAAAAAATACTACCACATACCAATACAAAAAATACATGACCAATATAAAAAATAAATTCCTCAACAGTATAGTTAAGGTTTCCAAAAAATTGTTTGGATTTTTTAACCAGTAAACTGTCCCAATGTTCGAGTTAAAATAGGACGGGAAAATAGGTTGAGAGGATAAAGTTTTCAGGAAGTATTGAATGGGTGGATTTAGGGAAAAAAATTAAATAAAGTTTCAAAGTCTAATCTACAATCAAGAATATTTAAAGAGCACGCGAAAGTAATTAATGAATCACTGTGCAACAGAAAACCCAATTCCATCAAAATAGTATTTTCAAGATGCACATTCCGGAAAAGGGGAGGGACAGTTTTTAAGTATTTCATCAATAATAATATGAATCTCTTTAAATGTTCCAAATGGAATTCTCTGTAATCACTTTTGATTTGTTGGGGCAATCACTAAATTATGTTTAATTACTTAGAATCATTGTCGGGACATTCACAAAATTATGTTTCATTACTTTAAAATTATTTGAAATTGACTTTTTGAATTGACTGGAAACTCACTAAATTATGTTTTATTCCATGCAGGGATATCCAAGTTGAATAGAAAAACATATTTTTTCCAAACTTGAACTTTTTTCAAATTTAATTTTCGACTATTCTTATTTATATAATTGTGTTGCCGGTAGTGACAATCCAATTCTCATCTCAAAGTAACTGGGCTACACACATTATGAAACGCTATTGAATATTACCACGAGCGTACAGCACAGGAAAACACCCGCGGTCAAAATTTGGCACAACTTTAGCTACCAAAAATAACTTGTTGAAATCTATAAGGCAGTGACTATTTTTACCCGCGAACATAATACTACTTTCAACTCTCAGGAATGTCTCAGATCTCTCTCTCTGTCTTTCTCTCTCTCTCTTTTCCTTCCTCCTCCCCCACTCAACCGATCTCTTCTCTTTCTCTCTAAATTGAATTATAAATCCTGAGAAGTCTATTAGTAGTTGTTTTTCACAAACGGTTGTGAAGATTTTAATCAGCAACAAAGTGTAAGTCTTTATTAATCTTTCTGATGAATGGGAAGAGGGCTGCATTAATAAATTGAGTCATACTATTTGGGACAAGCAGTGACTAACATAGACGTTGCCAACTTTTTTTAAAATTTACACAAAATGACTCAACTCTGAATTTTTTCAGTAGTGGGTGATTGTTCGACTTATTTTGAGAAGTTGACCGTTTCAGCAAATATGCATACTGAAAAGAGTATTATTATAGTAGGGAATAATAATAATGTTGAGAATGATACTGTAAAGCGGGGCAGTTATTTTGGTTGATTGCACTGGCGGCTCGTGCCCACGAAACAGGTGAAGTGCTGTACAGTAAAATATACGAGCTCTTCACCTGTTTCGTGGGCACGAGCCGCTAGTGGTTGATTGTTCAAATAGTTTTGGAAAGTGTACTCTGTATGTGAACATAATTTAACATAAATTCTTTTGAACGTTTTTTTTTTGAAATTCATTAGTCATTCATAAAGAGTACAGTTGAATATAATTTCTTTTTTCCACGACAAGATTGAATCTACTGTGGACTGATAAATTGAAATCTAAATTGATTTATACTGAAATCTAATTCACTATAGACAGTTATAGATTTACAGTATCAAGTCAATCAATATCTAAAATATAATAAAACATCTCTTGGCAGAAATAACTTTTCCTGTTTTCAGTCAGGGTAGATATCTGCCACCTAGTGGTAGGAAGTTAAACATTCTTCAATACTTTCTTTTCTCACCGCTAGAGTATACTATAGTCTACCCAAGAACAGAAGACATTCCAGCAAGATGGAAAGATGACACCATTCGGTCAATATTGGTTCCAAAATGATAAATTTTATCTCAAGTTGCAGAGATAAATACTTTCTACAATGAGAGACCAAATTTGTAATTTGTGAACCAATATTGATCAAGCTGGTTTTTCCCTATCTTCCCAGAATGTCTTCTATGCTTGGACAGACTATACATTATTATACATTACAGTGACTATACAAGTTACTATAATTATAGTCACTATACTATACATGGACCTGATCAATCAATCGATCAATTTATTAAGTCAGAAGGTTTCACAATTCGACGTTTTATTTAGTAATTTGGAAATATATTTAAAAAATATCATCTTTGGTAGCGATGTTCAAAAAGTAATCCAAAAGAACTTTGCGAGTTGCATGATTAGGAATTGAGGGAACCAGTAATACTGTACTCACTATTCAGAACATTCTAAGCTAGGAAAGAGTATCAAAAAGAGAAAAAATAGGCCTATCAAGGAACATCAATGATGGAAAATCGAGGGAACCAAGAAACACTAAATTCTAAGAATTAGAGTAGGGTAATCTAAGTCTAGGCTAGAGTAGAAGTTTTTCCAAAAGATTCAACTTACGATTCGGTGTTCCCTCAAAAAGTCTCCCCATCCCCGAAAAAACCCCTTTGCATATCAAGGAACAATACGAATTGCATGTTTCTAGGAAGGAATCCGGGGGAAATCAAGGAAAACAAAAAAATACCCAGAACATTCTAGACTACAGAAATTTTATGTCAAAAATTTTCAACTTACGATTCGACGTTTCCAAAGTGTTCTCCCTTGTCCATGCTAAGGCATCCAGCGCCACCACCGAATCCGTAACCCTTGGGTCCGAACTTGCGGGCGTGGCAGATCTTGCAGTAAAGCTCGCCTTCGTGTTCAGAGCAGTTGGTCGAGTCGAGGAACTTACCGCAGAGGCCTGAGAACAGAACAGGAGATCAGTGATTTAAGGAGAAATAAGTACTAAAAGATTTATTGACAAGGAAATCGGAGTCCTTTTAGACTTCCCTAAAGCGCCCTGTACACGGGGGGTGGAGATAAATACTTCAAGAACCCTGCACACGGGATTGTAGTGTTGGCCAGTTGAATATCTGTAGCCAATCACAGCTGTTGTTTGAATCGATGATATTAAACTGGCCGACACTGCAATCCGGAATTTTTCTTACATTGATGATATCAATTGCAAGAAAGGACTGGTCTAGAAATTGGTATTGGTTTTTTAATTCATTGTAAAAATTTTTCCAAATTCGAGCAATGGAATTTACAGTAATCGAAGATAATCGTATAAATAAATATACCAGAATATAATCGTGGGTGATTCGAGATATTTAAATCGCCTAGTTCAATTGAGGCTCCTAATAATTAAAATAGGCGATTGAAAAATCATTGAATCATGAAATAATTGAATCGTCCTTCCTCATCATCATCATCTTCTTCTTTCCTCTCATTACGAACGCTCAAGCCTAAGAGCTCATGTGATCAAGAACCTCAAAAGAACACGGTATTCTCAGTGAGTTGATCAATTTCAATTATTCCATATTTCCATTAATAGTTGAGTTCTCTTGCAAAAAATCTGAATCCGTTTGAAAATAATCTAGAAAAGTTTGAAAGAATTACACTCAACATTTCTCGTGTTTGCTATTGCTTTCTCTAAAAAGAGCAAGCAATACACTTCTTTGTTTAGACCAAGGAAATGGCTGTCTTCAGAAGCAAAATGGTGGAAACTACGAAGAAGCTCTGTCAAGACTTCCCAGGTCACTCCCTCCCACTTTCAACACCCGAAAAGCTGGCCAATAGGAGTCGAGCTATAGTACTCGCCCACGTCTTAAATTTATGCCCGATAGATAGTGTTATAGTGTATTAGTGGAAATACTTAATAGAAGAGACTCCTCAACTTGAAAAATTGTGAACTGTGAATAGTATACGCGAATTTTTAGAGCTTTTCCAATCATATTAACTCAATGATTCACCAAAAAAATGGAGCACCCAAATCAGGGACTGATATTGATTGCTGCGGATGATGCCCATATAAGTATTTAATTTCACTTGTGCATGGATAATGGAGTGTGCGAGGGTGATTTATGAGGTTCATAAACGACCATGCCTCTGGTGGGATTCGAACCCACGACCGGGTAGCGCTAGCGGACTGAAGGTAAATTGGGGTTCAGTTTGTTATTCTGTATTTCATTTTGTATACTGACAAACTATTAGCTCTTGAAAAGACTTGCAATTTATTTCAAGGTTTACTTCAACTTATATTTAAGAGAATAATGTTAAAACAATCAAGTTATTACATAAACCAATTATATTATTAGAAAGGAATTACTCACAATTTTGGTTAATTTTCTATTCTTTACACACCTTGTAGAGCATGTTAAGTGAACATGTGTAAAGATAAATATGTACGATAATCCGCATGAGCTGAGAAGACACATGCACTTTACATTGTAATGGCTCATCTTCTAAGCTTCCACATCACTGGCGGCTCGTGCCCACAAAAAAGGTGAAGTGCTGTACAGTAAAAGATACGAACACTTCACCTGTTTCATGGACACGAGCCGCCAGTGTATCCACATGCTTCACAAGCAGACAAATCGAACATAGGTAAGTGTGGACATAGGGAACGAGAAACATTACTTTCTCCACGGTTCACCTTGTCTCATATATATTTCCATGAAAAATGTTGGATTTGAGAGGGATTCGATATCGTTGCCTTTCTCGAGTCGCTCAGATACTCCAGGCCATATATCTGTGGATGTCTTCAATATGGGTCAATCAGTTTCATAACGAAAGAAACATTTTTTATCCAAAAAGTAAGACTGCCCTACGGAGAAGCCGGTCTATCATCCAGTCTATATCTATAGATTATCTTGAATATACTTTATAGTCTATATATATTCGAATATTTTCCTTTTATATAGATATATTTTTCTTGTAAACATATATAATGTTCTAAGGGGAGACTGTATCATGGACTGAAGATCACTTACATGAACATCGCAAAGAGGAAGGACCTGAATATACTCTATCCTGTATATGTAGTCTTCAATCTATACCTATAATTTTATTCTTAATATAGTTCATAGACTATACCTATATATCATGCTGAATATAGAATGTATTTTGGACTGAAGATTACTTACATCAACATTGGGAAGAAGGAGGTAGGATTGCATCGACAATATTGACAACCTTTCACTGGCGGCTCGTGCCCACGAAACAGGTGAAGTGCTGTGCGTTAAAAGATACCGGCACTTCACCTGTTTCGTGGATACGAGCCGCCAGTGCAACCTTTTTGGTTTTCTTCTGTGCCTCAGGTTGGGATTTATCAGATACGTACAATAGAGATAGCAATCTATGTTATTTTAACTCGTAACCAATGAAATAACTGAGATAACAATTTTTTCGCCATACAATTGTGTTATGAAGAATGTAGTTTATGTTCCTTTATACTTTTTAATTTTTTATTAATACATAATTTTTTACTGAGCAATCAGTGGCGACGCCTGACGTAAAAAGTAGGGTGGGAAAGGGGTGTTCTATGAGAAAACTGCATCAATATTAATTCAAGCTTTATTGTTAATTTAGAAACACACAGTTTATAAGATTGTAGAAATTCATCCTCCACGTATACAACCCTAATTTATGATCACTATTTGATTTTTCACTATAAATTTATTTCACTAATGCAGCCCTACACAATGAGATCACGCCTTCACATGGAATCTGATTGAATTGGAATTTAACAATGTTTGGTTCTCAAGTTACTGAGATCAGGGTTTCATATATTCATTCATATTTATTCAGTTATTTCACATCAAAGAGTACAACAGACTTCATAGCCCAAAACTGTTCCTCTTAAATTTATACAAACAGACCAAACAAAAAAGGTTATGTCATAAACCATTCCTAAACTACTAAATTTTTCACAAAAAAATTGACAAATTTAATATGTGAGATGACTTTGGAAAGTAAGTTACTCAACCACATTTTGTGCTACTTGAGACGTGAATAGTCTGCAAGATATTACTTGCGACATAATAACAATAATAATAATAATAATAATAATAATAATAATAATAATAATAATAATAATAATAATAATAATAATAATAATAATAATAATAATAATAATAATAATAATAATAATAATAATAATAATAATAATAATAATAATAATAATAATAATAATAATAATAATAATAATAATAATAATATGTGAGATGACTTTGGAATAATAGTTACTAACATTTTGAATAATTAGATTTTACTTGCGACATGGGCGTAGGGAAACCGATTTCCCCTTCCACAGTGCGTAGCATCAACACAGTAATGGTATGATGAGTGAAGTATAGTCTGTCCAAGCAAAGAAGACCCTCTGGCAAGATGGGAAAATGACTCAAGCTCGGTCAATATTGGTTCAAAATTTATAATCTTGGTTTAAAATTGTTGAAAAAATTCTGATCTACAATTTAAGACCAAATTTATAAATCTTGAATAAATATTGACCAAGCTGGAGTAATTTTCCCATCTTGCCAGAGGGTCTTATTTGCTTGGACAGACTATACCTAGTGCGCACAGGAGTGAGAGAGATTAGTAAGAACCTCTCTTTCTGAGAGAGAGAAAGTCGCGTCGTAATTAATCTCGTAGCTTCTAGGTGTCGATATTAATCTAATTAGGACTTCTTTTACTAAATTATTTTCAATTTTGAAAAATTGTGCAATTAATCAACAAATTAGGGTGACCTACAAATGTTGTGCCATTTGAAACATACCTACTACTGGTTATCGTTATTATTTTGGTTATGATTTATTCCGCTAGGTTATTTTTATTCATGAAAATTGTGCAATAAACTAGGTAGTAAAGTGGTGACTTACCGCACTTGAAGCACATTTTGTGCCATTTCAGGCCTCCGGCCACTCGCTCTTCGGCGGCGTACACTGATTTACCGCACTTGGGGCACTTGGGGTTGTCTGCTGGCTTGAAAGGCATCTTTATCGGTTGCTGTTCTGGGAGTCACTAGGTGAAACCTGTTGCACAAAAAAATATTATTATTAGACTAAATTTAATTATAAAAGAACTTTTGAACAAGTTGCTCAAAACTTGCTCATTGATCGCCCCCATATTGTGAAATTTACATATTAAATATGTAAATCAGCTTATTAAATAAATACATATTGAATATCAGCTCAATTAATTTCAATAAGCTGAAATTTGATATATTTATTTATTTAGCGGATTCAATTACACAATGATGAAACATTTAAAGAGCGTTCAAGTCGCATGTGTAAAGAGGCTTCGGGCCTCTATTTGTTTGTAAACCGTGGAGTGTAAACGAACCTAATGTTCTACACTCCTAATGGTGTGGATTTTGTGTGGATCTAGACCTTTTTCGCAAATTAAGTTGAGAACGCACCAAACAACTCTAGAAACAAATGAAATAAACAAACGCAACGTGAGTAATGAGAGATGGAAATCCCTCTGAATTCCTCCTAGGGTATAGACTGTCCAGGCAAAGAAGACATTCTGGAAAGATGGGTAAATGACTCCGGCTCAGTCAATATTGGTTCAAAAATTATCAATTTGGTCTCTAATTGTTGGAAAAATTTTGATCTACAATTTGAGACTAAATTTGTAACTTTTGAAAAAATATTGATGGAGCTGGAGTCATTTTCGCATCTTGCCAGAATGTATTCTTTACTTGTACAGACTATATAAGAATACCCTATGGTGTGATAAAGTCAACTGAAGTGAGATAAAGTGACGAAGAGAACCAACAAAAGTACCAGACAAATGGTACAAATTGAGAAGTAGGAGGTTGAGAAAGATAGAGAATCGTAGTCTCTCAATGTCCGATGTTTTTTGTGAGGAGTGGAAGGAGGAGGAGGAGGAGGAGGAGGATGTGCCAATAGAGAAGTAGGTATTTGAAAAAAGACTGAGAATAATATAGCCTTTCAATGTCTTCTGTGGAATTGAAGGGGAGGGGTGGGGTGTGAGACTGAAAGAGTTGGTAAACAACTTATTTGGCAAAGAACAAGAATAGTTTTGCGCGTGCATGTGCATGGGAGAGTTGAGAGGAAGAAGAAAGAGAAGAATATAGAAGGAAATGAGAAAAAAGGTTAAGAGAAAGGAGAAAAAAGGTTAAGAGAAAGGAGAGAAGACTATAAAAAAAGAAGTTGAAGAAGAGAAGAGTATAAAGTAAAAAGAAGATGAAAAAGAGGAGAGTATAAAAAAGACGACGAAGAAGAAGGAGTAGAAAAATAGAGGAAGAAGAGGGAGAAAAATAAATAAGAAGAGTAAATAAGAAGATGAAGGAGAAAAATGAGAAGAACAAGAAGAAGAAAAAGGAAAGAATAAGAAGGAAATAAGAAAAAGAGGAAGAAATAAAGAAGAAAAATAAGGAGGTTAGAAGATGTAGAAAAGAGAAGAAGAGGGAGGAGAGAAAGAAGAGGGAGGAGAGAAAGAAGAGGAAGAATAGGAAGAAGAAGAAGAACAAGTATGAAGAAGAAGGAGAACGAGTGTTAAAGGATGTAGAAAAATAACAATAAGAGGAAAAAGTAGGAAGAAAAAAGAAGAAAGAGGAGGAAGGGAGTTAAAATATGTAGAAAAAAGAGGGAGATGAGGAAGAAGAAGAAAAAGAAGAAGAAGAAGAAGAAGGAGGAGGAGCTGTTGAAAATGTAGAGAAGAAAAGAAAATAAGGAGAAGAAAAGAGAATCTTATCCAGAAGGACGAAGAAAAGAGATGTGGAAAGATTAACTATCATAGAGTAAGGAGGCAGAAGTAAAATAATTGAGAAAATAAGAATGAAAGAAAGGAGAAGAAGAGAAAGAGGGGACGATGTATGAGAGGGGAAGAATAAAATAAAAAAGAGTGAAGAAGAAGAGGAAATCCACACCTGACTGTGTTTATAGCTTCAGTTGGAAAGTTACTGCCAATGAGTTGCTAGAAGAGTCCATAGCGAAGTAGAAGTAAAATAAAGAAAGACAGAAGTAGGGTTGGTGTTGAAATAGGGAACTGGCCAAATTTGGTTCAGTGGACCAGAAGATATTTCCATTTTATGACGTCAGAAAAAGGATTGGAAGGCGAGGAAGGGGGCAGGAGAGAGAACGATATATTATGAAGAGAGGAATTTATTATTTTGAATGATCGGGAAAAAATAGAATAAGAAAGATATGTATAGGCTCATAATAGATATGAACATAATAGTTATATGGGACAGAAGAAATAGGAATAACTAGAATGAGAAAGATGTCTAGTTTCATTTTAGAGATAAAGATGAGAGAAAATTGAGAGAACGGATATATTTATGGGACAAGAGGAATAAAAATAAGAGAAGTGGAAAGATAGAGAGAGAAATAGAGAAAATAGAGGAAGCGAGAAGAAACAAGAGGGAGTGAATTATAGATAATAGAAAGATAAGGAACAAGAGAAGAGAATTTAAGATAAAGCGAGTGTAAAATGGAATGAGAAAAATCTTACAATTGATATAAAAAAATCAAAATGAAAGATTTATAGAGATTTAAAGATAGAGTGATACAGATGACATAGGAATTGTTACGAGAATAATGAGATTGTAATGAGGAGGATAATAAGAATAATAAATGTAATGTGATTGTAATAAATTAAAAAAATTGGTACAATTTTCCATAGCCTATTTCTATTACTGCATCACATGCAACTTTCAAGAGTTATTTCAAAATGGACTTCACGAAAACTAGCAACAATATTGATTGAAAAGAGATAAACAATGACCTCGAAGAAAGGTAAGTCAGTTTAACATCAATATCGTAAACTTCTAATGTTGATTCTATTGCTGATAACCTCTACTATTGCTTGTTTTTTATTCTAAATAATATCACAGTACCCTTTTCAATTATTTCTTACTAAAGCATTACATGTTTCGAATATTGATTGTCATTTTCGAATGAGAAAATAATATAGCTCTTTAGTAAAAAAAATTCTTTTTTATAATAATCATTAATAATAATCATTTCTTACTAAAGAGCATTATTTGCTCATTTTCATTCGAAAATGACTATTAATAGTCAAAACATGTAATGCTTTAGTGAAAAATATAGTTTTTAATTATATTTTAATATAGTTTTTATATTTAGTTTTTTAATATTTTATAAGAAATTATGTGAAAAATGTTGGTGAATCACTTTATTTGGAATATCCTATTGTTCTAAATTCTTATAGTATGGTATTTCTCCTGGACTATGGTATCTCTTCTGGACTATAAATTCTTGATTGAAGTGCTGTGAAAAACATAACCTAGTTTTGAACTTATTACTATAAATTTGGTATAAAGACGTTTTGGACAATAGTCTGTGTTTTTAACCAATAAGTTTAATTGTTTCCGTAAAATGAATGCTTTAGTGAAAAATAAATAATAATTATTGAAAAGGGTACTGTATTATGTGATATTATTTAAAATAAAAAATCAGTGATAAAATAGCCCTCTGATAAAGGAAACAGCTCTATTGCTTCTATAGTGTATGTATAGTATAGTGGGTTACAACAAAATTGGCGAATGAATCAGCTGACTATACGAATATTCCCTTGTTTTCTATCTTTTTTCCAGCTCTACTCTTCAGCTGTTTATTGGAAAAAACATAATTCACCAACCGCCATTTACGTTGTCAACAGCTGAAACTTTTTTAAAAGTCTGTTCAATCTTGATCAAGAATAGGTTCGGGGTCAGGTGTATTGGATCCCGGTTCAAGCTCTGATCAAAGGCCAAGTTTAGATATCTTTGCAGATCAGCTCAGCTCTCTCTTTTCTCTCTTTGGACCGCTCACCTACTCTCTCTCCGACTCTATGCCTCACTTCCTCATTTTACATTTTTTCCGCATGTCTCATTATTTTCCTTTTTCATACCTTCTTTGTCCTCTCTCATTTGAATCTCTTTTCATTTGCAAAAGTTCAGTTTGAATGATCATAGAATGATATTCATTTGATCTATTTGATATGAATATGTATATCATGTATAATGATGTATAATGATGTATATATGTATAATGATGATCAACTATATTCATTTCAGCCAGTACAACACCACCAATACTTTATATCACAGTTTTACAGTATCTAGTACATTGGTAAATATTTACACTTGCAGAAGTCTTTCGTCTATTTATATAGCAATGAATGGATATTCGAATTAATAATTATTACAGTAATTTCTCTTTTCGTTGCTTCACCATGTTTTCCTTATATTTTTCTCGTTATTTTCTATGTTACTGTGACCATTTATCAATCTTTCATTGCTGAGTTGTCTGTTTGAATCGCCATTTTGTAACGCTCCTATGAACAGCTAATTGGGGAGGGGCTTGTCTAGGCCAATGGCAGACGTTCGTCTTGATTGGTTCACGCATCTACCAATAGCGGTGCTTGTCATTTGGTATAAATACTGCTTCCATTCACTCCAGTTTCAGTTTACCAGATAATAATAATAATAATAATAATAATAATAATATTCGTGTAGAATATTGATGATGGTCTAGCAACCGAAACCGGTATCTCGATTTTAAATAAATCATTGGTTTGACAATATCTCGTCTTTATTCTATTCATGGATAACTATCACAATATCACCTTCACAACTACTCAACATTATTGAAGTTTGGGTGTTTAACTCTGTTTAATGGGACTAATAAAGTTACTATGGAACTTCAACTGTGGAGTGAACTACTCGGGTTTTCCTCAATATCTTTCCATTTCCTTTTTATTCAGAATGAAGGAATTCTCCATCTTCGAGAGAAAAATATTGCATGGATTTGAACGTGATAAAATCCCACTATCAGTTTCCTGTACATAGTATATCTATACTACTGATGTATTATGTATATTCAGTCCTTCTTATTCACAATGGAAGCATAGAGTTGTAATGGTTGTATCCTGGAGAAAATACCTAGATCAGAAACTCAGGGATTTTCTTTCTTCATTCTATGAACGTACTCTTCTGTTGTTTATCCTCTTTTTCTATCCATTCTTGAATTTAAATCTCTGTTAAAGCGGCTTCAATATGTGAATTTACAAATTTGTAACCCACAATTTGAGTCAGACTTGTGAAAATTGACGACAATTAATCAAAATATTTCTATATTCAAAATGAAAATCATAAATCAGTTTCAAGTTCCTTTCCCGCTTGTTCGAATCAGTACTCTGCTTACAGAACATTTTTTTGCCTCTGACACATTGTCTGTTGAGATATTTATTCATAAATAAATTTGTGGTAGGAAGGTAGACAATATCTTCATCATTGAAAATATTTGGTTTCATAGTTTCATGTTAGAGCTTGTGATCCTTACTGTACTGTCACTCTTGTTACTGCCAACAAGAGTGAAAGAAAGAGCTATTTCTTATGTAGAAATATCATTTCAATAATTTCCTTATTTCATAATAAGTGAATAAATGAATAAATCATTTCATTATTTTATAATAATTATCTCATGAGACTGTTATTTCCATTCTCTTATGTTTCAAATAGGGGACGTTTCTAGCTTTGCTAGATCACTTTCTCCAGCTTCTTTGATAGTACTTTCATTGAGGCTTTCTTACCAGTCTTTAAACTTAATCTCATGTTCAGAAACCTTCAGTTACTGTATATAACCTCCAATTTGAGTATATTTTTGATTGAGCACCCGAATCATTACTTGCAATAGCATCAAATGGTAACTGTTGTTAGGAAATAACTGAATCATCAATCATGAGAGTGTAACAATTGATTAATCATGGTTCAATCATGTTACAGAAAATCATGTTATGTTATTCAATCATGTTCCATTTTCTCAGTTCCCATGTCCTTAGTATTCTGTCACTGGTCACACATCACGCTTATCAACAACAGAGATAAAACCTTGAAAGTTCAACAACCATGACACTGACCTTAAGTTTCTTCCTGTTTCTGTTTTGTTTTCATTTTCAAACTCTTGATTCAACATGAGTTGATAAGACAATAGATTAAGGACAATTCACACATTATTTGCAGAAAATTGTTTCAACGAGTAGTTTACCGTAGAAATAATATTGATTATTCTACACTTGACTTGCAGGAGTTTTGTAATAGCTATTTACAACTTTTAGTAAAAGAATATTATATATAGTCTATTACTTCGGATTCCTAGACTAAAAATGGTTTAAATCGTCTGCTCCTTGTGTACTCCTATTGCTGATGTTGTCATTGAGTGATGCCTAGATGATGTTTTTGAAATCCAAAGAGTCAATATCACATCAGCTGTACAAGAGACCTTACATCAGATATTTACAGATATTTATACTTACATATATTTACATCAGCTGTACAAGAGACCGACGTAACAGTCCAACTTATTGGCGTCGGTTCTATCACTATCAACCTTCAATCTCTGATAATTGAAGTTCATAATTATTTAAGACAATCATAGACTACTCGAGTACAATAAGATGATTTTATACCCCACTTAGTGCTAACATAGAATAGTAGTAATAATTTAACTCTCTTTGGTATAAAGTGACCGTATAGAATGATAAAGAATCTTGGTATAGGTAACCTATCATGTTATCATTATTAAACTGTAAAGATGAATGTACACGAAGTTTGCAAATGTTCAGAGGATGAACATAAATAAAGAACTTGAACTTGACTTCCAAATAAAGTAAAGATATAAGCTGAATACAACCTTGGCCCAGTTAACAAGTAGCTTGGAGCGCAACAGATGGTTCCATTCAATGCAGAAGTTTTCAGCTACCTAATATGGAAGTTGAATTTATATCCTTTCCTCATTTGTCTTCATAATAAGACCCGATGAGTAATACACGTTGAACTTGTGATTGTTGATAAACAGAGGATTTATAGGAAGTTTGAAAGTTGATCAGAGTTTATCAGAACTACGATTAAGCTTATTAGGAAGTTTACCTGCATAATTCTACTATGGATTTAATGACATTGGGGTTGGATAATAATCAAGAATAGAGTTTGTAATGGGTTTAGAATAAAAACTTTTCAATAATTGTGTATCCAAAATGATAATGTATCAAACTGAAACTGTGCGTTTCAATTTCCATGAAATTTGATACATGGTATGTTTACTACATGATTATAAGATTCAATAAACTACATATCTCAATATATAATACGAGTTAATTGCCTTTTAGTTCTATTGTTTCAATCGTATCACAAAAACAGTGATAAAAATTACAAAATCAAGCCTAAAAACAGTCGTTAAGTCATGTCAGAGGCCCTGAAATTGATCAGGAGCGACCTGAAAACTCTGACACCAGATCTGAGCCAGCCAGGTTACACGAATATTATTATCATTTTATCGTAACACAAATCATATTGAATCGTTTTGTGTATTTCATTTAATGTATCAAATGAACCATGGAATAACAGCTTAGAGTTTTCATTCAATACGTTGTGTGTAATTTTTTGAATGAATGAAAAGCTAGAATCTAAAAACAAATATTGAAAGAGTATGATATCTATAGGCTAATCAATATCAATATGAAAATCTAACATGTATGTGAATGAAAAAATCGAATAACTATTTATGAATAAGAGAATCTGAACAGATCTTCCTCTTCATCCGATACTCTCAAAATAGTGGGGACACTCAGGCCATAGGCCTTCTACCCAAAAGAAGCATTCCAGCATTCTAAATCGGTATATGGGTCAAACAGAGAATAATCTGTATCTTGTTTTTATTGCCAGAGACTATGGATACATGCCAAAACACTTTATAACGTGTCAAAAATTGCTCTTTCTCTGTATTAAACCCCTCAACACTCTGAACTAGCTCTTCATTAAATTATTAGGAACTCTAAAGAAGAGATCAAGGAGGATATGATAATTAACTTATAGACCTTGAGGAATTTTTCTAAATTCTATTTTTGACTATTATTCTTGCAACTTCCTATATTGAAAACTGTTGAAAGTAGTTTTTTGATTATGTACAGTATTCTAATGTCTTGGTTTATCTTACATTCTAACTGTTATAATTTGATTCATGATTGCATTTGGGCTATGTCTGCGGCACTTATAAATGTTTGTATGAACCAATAAATAAATATGAAATCCTTTGATAATTCGTTCCTATTGTATTCTTAGTTGAATATTATGTTTTTTATCCATCTATGTATTCAATATTCATCTATAAATATATTTTTTATTATATTTATGCTACAATAAATATATAGATATAAAATCTATAGATTGAACTAATACTTGTTTGTATTGTTTTCATTGGTTGAATCTGATGATTCTCTATTCATCCATGTATCTTAATATATTCATCTATCAATTCATTATTATTTGATTTGAAATTTATTGCCATCAATCTTATATTACTTCAATGTTGCTGGTATGTTTGATTTTGAATTCAATACCCTTTTTCAAGAATTATGGTTGTTTTCAGATTTGTTGGTTTATTTTTCGAGGGTGAAGCCCACATCAGCTCATAGGCTTGTGCGTGGGTAATTATAATGATGATGATGAAAGATGACATCAATTTTTTAGGAAATCGGGACCGAAGGCTTACCGTCTCCTCCAAGAGACGGAATGGCCGTATTTATGTGATTGTTCTGTGGTTTAACCTGTGTATGATCCATCAATATATTTTTATCAAGGAACCTCCTTGATTTCTATCCGATTTGACATTTATTAACATCCTACTTCAATTGCTGATGTGATAAAAGTTTGATTTGGAGTTCAATACCGTATGTCAGAGATTATTGTTGATTTTTGATAAATTTTAAACGATTTATAAAGTAATGGTTCAAGATTTTGCTCAAGGTTTGTCTATCTAATGTTGTATTTAAATTCTTGGCATTGGTATCAATGTCCGTCATCTCAAGCCCGATTCACACTAGCAATAAACCGAATCCTTGATTCTATTTTCGAATTGAATGTTCTTAGTAAGCGACTTGTAGCTCTAAAAGTCAAGTCTAGAGAAATCTAGATGCTCAATACTATACTGGCAAACTTCTCTATGATATCTTTGATTTTTTCTCATATTAATATCTCAATCTTCAACACCAAGGAAGAGATTTTGAACTATTAAAGATGCTTCGTATCGGAGAATGAGTTCTATATTAGTTGTAGCCAGAAAATCAAGTCTAGAATTGAAACTTTTGAAATATAGCAATGGCGGCTCGTGCCCACGAAACAGGTGAAGTGCTGTACAGTGAAAGATACGGGCACTTCACCTGTTTCGTGGGAACGAGCCGCCAGTATGATACTCTCACATCTTTATCAATCTCTCATTGTCAGGAACTGCAATCTGCAAAAAATATATCTACAATTCGACTTCTCATCAACCGATTTCATAATTGAATAACATGATATCGTCAAACATAAGAATGATTTCATCATTATTGATGATTCAGACCCAAAGTACGAGTATAGTATAATATACTATAAACCGTATAGTATACCGTATACTTTATACTGTAAAGTATAATTGTGAAATTGTAACAAATTCATTTATAATTTTAACCGCAATTCTTGATTACAAATGTTTAGTCCAAGTAGGCGAGTAATTCAGTCAGTTACTGGTTTTATTCTATTGAAAAAAATATTCATAATTGGTCAACTGCTAGAGGGTCTTTTACTTTTTTTGTTCTTCCTGTTCAAATTGTTCAATCTCCTTATTTGTTGATTCCTATCAACCAATCTCTATTATGATGTCATCATCTCTCTCTATTCTTATCCCTATTGGGATGATGATAAATTACTATCTGTTGTTTATGAAAATAGTTCATCAACACTTATGTTTAGGAACACTCTAAAGCCTAGTTTGTAGTCCATTTGCCGTAGTTGAGTGCTTAAACAGAAATCTTCCAAGTGGGAATCATACACTTTGATTCTCTCACAAAGTTATGATTGGCCTCCTTTTTCATGGCTTTCCTTTTGACTCAAACTGGAACGGTTTTGTTGGAATGTGTATTTTTTTTTTGAATGATTATGTCGTTGTTACTCTTGAAATAAATGATGAATTCAAATCAACAGTTGAAAAAATTGAATGATACACATATAAAACTGGTAGAGAATTCATTATTTCAAAGTACCCCCACTTCAAAACATGAAAAACACTGTTATTCCAAACTCTCAAGTCTCTGAGAAAAAAATGATAGTCCAGAGAATATCACGAATAGGCTCTAGCCTAATAATCCAATTATTTTATCAAGTAGACCAAGTGATTTCACTCAACTTATAAGAAGATCAAGTAATCTAGTTAACTTCTTACTCAATTCATGCTCAACTTAATGCTCATGCTTTTCAACTTAGTTCAACTAAACTTACTGACTTTTAACTCCGTTTTAGCTCCAGTAAACTCCGTTCAAACTGTGGATCTATAGTCGTCATAACGTCCATGCTTTGTTAAATTTAATTTTTAGGAAGAGAGCCAACATAAGAATTCAATTCAAAATAGTAGAATCAGACAAGAAAAACACACTCAAGAGAAGATCTGATCAAAAATATTGAATATTTAAATGATAAGGCTATCATTACTCTATTTAGATCAAGATAGTTCACAATAAATGACACCAACGAGAAAAATAATCTGCTTGTGCGTCATAATTATTTAAAAAACGTAGTCTGCAAAGTGGACTACAGAATACATCACATACGGGAGTATTACATGACAATACTCCTATTGTCAAAGTTAATCATTTGAAAAAGACGTAAATATGAAAAATATTTGCATACCATTTCATAATATGATTAACTCTGATGATAGAAATATTACCGTGTAATACCGGCTCAGGACACTTGACTAGAATACTTACAATCACAATGTATTATTGTCATGTGACTTATGTCCCACTATGTATTACTTAATACTATGTAATACTTACCTATTCTATACAAACACTTGTACAAAATTAAAAAAAAAAATCAGAAATCCAGTTCACAGAAAAAATTTTTAAAAACATTTTTACTTAAAAAGTATACATTTTTCAAGTTTTCCAAAGTTTTCTACTAAAGAAAAGCTGGTAGCTTTTCAGTTACTCACCTTTTCGAAGAAAGTGTTCGTCGGTATGGATGGCTGTAGAGCACTACACTCACTAGCTACCACTATTTCGAATGATGATTTGGAACACCTTCACTCGTGTAGTAACCGCTTACTATGCACACGGCACTAACGCGCTTTCGTTGGGAGGGGAACTCAGCAACATCCCCGAGGCACACAAACTAGCACTGGGAGGGCGAGGGGTGTAGTGATAGTAGTACAGAAAGAGGGGGGCTCTACAGATACAGAAAGGGGCGGGGTGGTACAGAAAGGGGGGTGGTACAGAAAGGGATGGTGGTGATACTGAAAGCGGGGTGAAGGTACAGAAAGGGGGGTGGTGGTACATAAAGGTGGATAGGAGGGTTGGTGGAGGTACAGAAAAAGGGTGATGATGATACAGAAAATGGAGTGGTGATACAGAAGGGGGAGGGGGATACAGAAGGGGGAGGTGGAAACAGAAGGGGGGGGGGGTGGTGATACAGAAGGGAGTTGGTGATACAGAAAAGTTGTAGTGAGTCAAAAAAAGGAGACAGACTAAGGGGGGATGTAAAGGGGGAGTAGTGTGACCAAGCAAAGAAGCAGATATTCCGGCAAGATGGGAAAATGACTCCAGCTCGGTCAATATTGGCTCAAAAATTAAAAATTTGGTCTCAAATTGTAGATGAGAATGTATTCTACAATTTGAGACCAAACTCTAATTTTTGAACCATTACTGGCGGAGCTGTAGTAATTTTCCCATCTAGTGAGAATGTCTTCTTTGTTTGGACAGACGGATGAAGGGGGTGTTGATAGTAAGTCAAAAACGTGGGGGATTATGGGGGGAGGGTGTTAAGAGAAGAGAGGGAACTTAGAAGAAAATTGGAGCGTTTGTGTGGGTGCTGTGAATGATGTAGAGTGTATGCCGCTCTCATGGAGAAGGTTTTTTCTTGATTTTTTTCTCTCTCTCCTTTTTTAGTTGGCTCTTTATGGGGAGACATATCCTTGAATGTACTTCTCCAAGAATGGACCTAGATTATTTGACCTCTCTCACTCTCTCATTCTCTCATTATTTGACTCTCACTCTCTCTCGTTCACTATTCTTGGATGTAATTCTCAAGAATGGACATTGAATTATTCGATATTTCTCTATTCTAGTTTAATATTCTTAGATATAATTATTATCCGAGAATGGACATCAATTTATGTGTCGGAAATTTGATTTATAGTGTGGTGAATCAATGGAATGTCATTACATTTCATTATGAAATGATATAATTTTATTATCTTATAAGATTCAATACTATAATATTAAAAGCCTGGTCCAACTATAGTAAGCCTAGAAGAAATGAATAATGATTATAATGTCAATACTTGTATAGGCCTAATAGTTTGATACTCGTATAAAGAAGATGAATTAATTTTCGTTCCTATCAAAATTATCATATTCATAGATTCGTGAAAACCAACCATTCCAATTGGTACAATTATGAAAATATTATTGAAATGGACCCCATATCTCCCCATATAAAGAGGATCCCATATCTCCCATATTCTCATCAATCAGTCAATCTTAGCCTTAAGAGTAGCTTACATTTTTGATCAATGGTAGAAAGAACCTAAATATCAAGAACCTTTATCAATCAAACATAAGCTGTCCACAATTAATCCACGTTTAGATAAGCTGAATCCAATGTAGATGAAGAATTTTTATCAAATTAACAGCTATTCCATAGCTTTATGTGTATAATTCCCTTTGTGTGTGTGTAGGTCTGTGTGTTGGTCACTCTGTAAGAGTAGTTGCTTCGTGATCAATAGGATAAGTCACAAACACACGAGATTGCTCTTGGAAGGGTGACCAAGTTTTCATCAAATACCATCTTTTGGCGAGGTGGAACCTACCCATAAGGGTCTCCCCATAAACAAATATATTCATCTATAATTTAAAAGTTGAACCATGATCTACTAACTCTAATTTTCGTATTCACAAACTTTCATATCCTATCTCTACACCCGTAGACGCTCTCACTCGAACCAAAAACATAGTCTCTTCGCTCAGTATGTCCACCCACATTTGCTGCTGTATTACTCATTATATTACCCATCTGGCCTTACTCCAAAATCACCTCACCGCCTCAAAAACGCTCCCCTCACCCACATTTTGAGGTTGAACCAAAAAAACGAACCAAGGGTCACCCCCCTCCACAGATTGCAAAGGCTAAAGAAAACATTCCGCACTTATTAGTCATCACTTTAACGTGTGATTTATGTCAAAGCATCGTCTATTCCATGTGATTTATTTCGATAAATACACGATTTTCGTTGTATTTTTTCGCGCATCACTTTTCCAATCTAGTAAAGTATTTAGGATGTGTCTCTACGGTCATAGATCCCTCTATCCAGAGTTTTTTTAGTTTGAAATTTATTAGGATATCCCTGTTTCAGAATTTTTTGTACTAGAGTTTTTTCGTTGCAAATTTATTAGGTTGTTGTAGATCACGTTATAGATCATTGCGCAGTAGTTTTGCAAAAATGGACTGTTCCGGTTTTTTTCAACCTCTTTCAAATTTCAGCATTCCAAAATTATTATCAATGAAATTGGATACATGTTACTATAAGACCAGTTCAATGCGTTCTGATTTTTTTTCAATTTGTTAATATAGCACCTAGTAAGAGACTAATAAGCTATTCTATTTTAACTTAAATTGATACAAGTGATTAGAGAAGGTATGACCCATTGGTTTAGCCTTCTATATTGGTTAATAACACTAATAAACTGTTTTAACATATTCACATAGTAAGAAAGGATACTCTGCTTTTGAATACTGAACGCGTTCTGATGTGATAAATATATATTTTTTAATTTATTGTATCAATGGCGGCTCGTGCCCATGAAGCAGATGAAGTGCCCGTATCTTTTACTGTACAGCACTTCACTTGATTCGTGGGCACGAGCCGCCAGTGGTACAAGATATTGTCAAACCATTGTTTTGATTAATAGTAAAATTAATAGACACTCTTAGTTCATTCCAGCTTTGTAGGGACAAAAAATGAGAAGAAGATTTGGGTAATTGTTCATACTTAGGCTTTGTTTCTGATAAGATAAGTAGAGAAATGAGAAAGAATGGATTTCATATTGCTTTCAGAACTAAACCGATTTTGAATAGTCCATTTTTGCTGAAGTGAAGCAAAAATTGATGTATGGGATAAAAAAAAGGGGGTAAATGTGAGGTGAATAATTTTGAATAAGCTCAAATGTGGGGATTGTAGTGTGACCTATGCCGGTCAGACGGGTGGAAGTTTCAAAATTACAAAGTTGCAAAGTGACATAAATATCAAAGATTTGAACAAATGTTGAGGGATTCTAACGTTGCTGAACATCTAATAGCAAATGATCACAAGTGATCATGGCCAAAGAGAATGTTGAGTTTCTACATTTCAATAACTTAGTTTCTTACTTTTTTAGAACTATGACAAGTCACCAGTCAAATGAGTTCAACTCAAAGTATGATGTGATGTGATGATGAATAAATGAATGAATAAATAAGTAACAATTCTTAAGATTTTAAAAGCTCAAGAAATAACAAGATAACAAAAGATAATCCACAGAGAGTTTGAATGATCAGATTCATTTCACCCAGTACAACATAAATCTAGTTTTATTATAACTTGTTACGAAAATTAGTTTATTCCGTTGTTTTAACATTCTTAAGTAACATTTTTCTATTAATTCCTAATGTTATTGTAACTTTTTTGACTGATTTTGCTGTTTGAATCGCCATTTTGTAACGATTGCATGAACCGCTAAATGGGGAGGAGCTTGTCTAGACCAATGGCAGACGTTCATTAGTTCAAGCGTCTACCAATAGTGGTGCTCGACCGTTAGTATAGTCTGTCCAAGTGAAGAAGGCCCTCTGGCAAGATGAGAAAATGATTCCAGCTTGGTCAATATATTTGTTCAAGAATTATAAATGTGGTCTTATTGGACTTTCTTCTGACAATGCGATCTTGCCAGAGGGTCTTCTTTGACATGACAGACTATATTATCAATAATGCTTCTCTTTACTTTAAGTTGTAGTTTACCAGAGATTGATAGATTGATAAATACCGGAACCGGTATTTAGAATTTCTATAAATTAGTGGTTTGACAACATCTTGTCTTTTCATCTAATTAAATAAATTCTGATTTTTTTCGAATTATCATTTGAAAAAATTTCAATTCACTGCTCGGCTTTGATAAATAGTTTTTTGCTAGTAATAAACCATTCTCTAAATATGCACTTGCGTGAGTCATCTCAATGCTAAGTCATCTTCCAACTCCTCAGAAATAATAATCTAAGAAATATTTTCAAACTCTTCCTTATTGAATACAGGCGTTTGTATTTTTATTTTGCTTCTGCCAAAGACAGGTGTGGCCTATGGCAGAGTCATAGCGATATTTCGGTTTCAATTTGAGCTATTTCTAGATTCTGTATAAACAGCACTGCCATATAGAACACACTCTGTAGTAAAGTCTGTTCAAGCAAAGAAGACATTCTGGCAAGATGAGAAAATTACTCCAGTTCAATCAATACTCGTTCAAGAATTATGAATTTCATTTTAAATTGTAGACCAGAATGTTACCTACAATTCAAAATAAAATTTATAATATTTGAACTAATATTGACCGAGCAGGAGTCATTTTATCATCTTGCCAGAATGTCTTCTTTGCTTGGAAAGACTATAACACGTGTGTGATTCTTCTTATCCTGATGGCTTAGCTCTGAGTCAGCTATTAATTAGTGTCGGCTTGTGGAATTCTTTAATTGATCAAATAGTTTTGGTTATTGAATTAAATAAAAATAAGTAAATTGATAATTGAAATTTAAAAAAATGCGTTTCAACTGGACGAGCTGATGAGAAGAAAATTAATATAACCTTTATTTTCAATATAAATTTATCAAAGTTTGGAAAAAAACCTTTTGTCAGTGATTTTGCCCAGAACAGAGCTTGAATAATGAGACAAGAATAATAATTATTATGACATTTTTTTAGTGTCAACCATTGGTTGATAAAATATAAAATACTGGGTATTGGTGTCTCGGTGAGGGTGATCTATCGGTGAATGTGATGTTAAGTCACGAACACTGTGAACTGCCCTTGTATGGGTGACCGGTATTTGGCCAAGTTCACATTGGTGAGGTGGAACTACCTGTGAGGGTCTCCTCACCAATAAAAGCCATAAGAATATTTTTTTCTACTATAAAATACTCAACCTGTAACATAATATAACCTTTTATATTTGAAAATTATCTTGTCTATCTGTGAGGTAAAAAGATCATTATGCCTTATAATGATGATCTTTGATCAAACTTTATCAAACGAAAGATAGAAGATGGGCAACTGAAGAAGATGAAGAAGAAATAAAAAGAGAAAAAGAGAATAAAACAGAAGGAGAAAGTGGAAAAAAGGGAGAACATAAGAAAACCTATAAAGTTTGTAGTAGACCCGTCTATTTCAAAAGCGTAAGATTTGCTGTTTCGAACCGAATTAGAATGATCTAATATTAGCTCAAAATTTACTGTGACAGCATAGAGTATTGGTTATGTTAGATAAGGAAGGAGATAGGGGAATGTATGCGAAAAAGAAGAGAGAGATAATGGAGAAGACGAGGAAAACGATGAGAAAGAGAATGATGAGAAAGTGGAGAAGAAGCAGAATAAGGGGAAGTTGAGAAGGAGAAGGAAGAGTAGAAAGAGGAGAAGAAGGAGAAGGAGGAGGAGAAAATAGAATGGAAAAGTGAGGAGAAAACAAAAGATTAAATTTAATTAAAAAAATAATGTCAGTGCTAAGATGGGCTGAATGAAAAATAAAAGTTTTCCAAAGCCAAGTTCAATCTAAAAATTCTAAATTAAGTTTAATCTTAACGAAAGCTCTGTTGAAAAGCAGTAATGTGATACTATATAAAGTCTTAAATTCCACAAGGTTTTATTCAACTTGCTTTGGGTCTTGCTTATATTATTTTTAATGAAATACAATATTTCAGTTGATATCCAACTTTCCAAATTCGAAATTTTCAAGTTTCATTCTTGGACTGAAAATCACGTGTTCTAAAATAACATAACCTCATTTCGGAGAATATTGTATGTTTTAAACAAAATTTGGAAGACGAACAGTACACAAAGTTTTCAAGTTAGTAGAGAAATTACGATAACACACAAATTAAGTAACCAAATTCTACTCTATTGCGGGAAAATTAACGAAATACAGTAATATCATCTCCCTTGCTTTACTTTTTTATCTTCTATACAGTACTTGGACGGACTGTATAGTGGAGTAAATATGAAACTGGCAACCAGCTGGTAGGCCTTTGCCCTTCTTGGGATGTTGAGCAATGAAAAAAAACAGTGATATTATTTTACAAGTGAAAAAATTCTATAAAATTCACTCATTGTTATGTAAGGATTGGCGTTTCCGTACAAATGATAATAGGAGTTACGATAACACGAAAATTAAGTAATTAAGTTCAATTTTATTGCGGAAAATTGAGATAATGTAATTTTTCGAGAGAGAAAAATTATTCTGGAATATTTCCAGCGTCAGTCATCTCATATGTTTGCGAATGGTGAGAGAAATGGCCGCTTTTGGCTCATAACGTTGCGGGTGAGACCCCTTGGCTCTCCAAGTAATTGCCAAGTCTATTTCCAGAGCTTTGGTCATTACCTGTTACAAAATTTGTATTGAAATTGATGACCGACCTCCGCATATACTCTACAGTCTGTCCAAGCAAAGAAGGCATTCTGGCAAATTGGGAAAATTACTACAGCTCGTTGAATATTGATAAAAAAATGATGAATTTAGTCTCAAATTTCAGAGCAGAATGTTTCATACAATTTGAGACTGAATTTTTTATTTTTGAACAAATATTGACCTAGCTGGATTCATTTTCCCATTTTGCCAGAATGTCTTCTTTGCTTGCACAGACTATACTCTATCTTGTATTTTAACGATGAACAATCTCGCTATGCTTATTATGAGTTGAAAATTATAATGGTAACTAGTCAGAAAATTAGCATTTGGTAACTCACACAAGTATTGAACTAAACTTTGCCTAGCTGAACTTGATTAAAATTTGAAGTTTGATAAAAAATAATTGATACACAATGAAAGACTCTCGCCATGTTATGATTAGTTGAAATTTAATTTGATAACTAGACATAGAATTAGCACTTTGAAACTTACAATAGTAGATAACAAAACTTTATGAGTAGTTTTGAAGTTGATATTGTGGTAGTAATCCATATTGAATGGAGAGACAATATTATATTGTCAAACCACAGATTTCAAGAAATCAAAAAGAAATTTGTTGTTTGACAATATATTGTTTTTTAATCCAATATGCAACAAAATTTTGTTAAAGCTTGTGAATTTATTGATTGACTCACAACGATAAGAGGTAGGCCTGCATAATGAAGTTCAAAACTCACATAAGCATTCAAACTAAGCTTAGCTAAGCTTGGTTTGAATTTGGAATTTCGTGTATTATAAACAATGGTTGATACACAGGATTAACATCAGTTGGAGATTATTCTGGTGAATGGTCCAAAAATTTGAATAGAAGTTCGAAACTTACCGTATGCAACAAAACTCAGCTAAGCTTAACTTGAAATTTCGTGAATAGAAAATTTATTCTTATTCTCTTGTAACAATGAATATTGCAGTGAGAATAATTCTCGCTGAAAATTGAAATAATTATAAACATTGAATATGAACATTGATACACATCACAAATACACTACGTAATAACATTTTGAAAACAAAATTTGGAATAATGGAATGAATATGAACAAGAATTTCTCTCTTCACTCGCTTATTGGAGAGGATTCTACAACATTCTGGTAATCAAGAACCATTACGATATAACGAATACAAGAGGAAATCTGAATTTGTAATTATTATTATTGTCATAGTATCAATTATCACTCGAAAAATTAGCACTGGAACTTAAGCTTGGAACTCACAATTTATATGTATGCAAAAAAATTGGCTCAACAAAACTTACTTTGAACTGGTAATTCATTGATTACACATTTATTTATTTAGAGTATGCTTTCAATAGAGGGGAGACCCAAAGGGTTGGGTTCCTCTTCGCAATATTATAATCTCATTTTCCACTAAAGAAAAAATGGAGAACAATATGGGCTCTAGTACTTTCAAAAATGATTACACATTGTCCTATAATGAGACATAATGGAAGTGTTTCGCAATGATTAGTATCAGTTACCAGTATGATTTGTATCAGTATAAATCATTAGTTATTACTGATTACTACAAGGTTATTAACAAATTTATAATTATAATTATATTACTGTTAAATCAAGACAATAATTATGAAAGTAATAGAAGAGATAAATAATAGAAAGTTATAGAATAGATATTATGAAAGTAAAGAAGAGTAAAGAATAGAAAAGATAAACGATACATATTTGACTAGAAAATCACAAAAAAATAACAAAACAGAATAAACGAAAACAAGACAACTCTAAACAGAGGATTTAACATCATTACGTTTGTATGAGTTTGATAATATCCTAAAATTTTGTGAGAGATTTCTCATTGAATTATACGCTTTCAAAAGAGTAAAATTTGAGAGAACTACAATTTGATCGAATTCCTTTATTTCTTCATCATGAACTTCACATTATTTTTGGTATAGCCTTTCCAAGCAAAGAAGACATTCTAGATGAGAAAGATGAGAAAATGATTTCAGCTCGGTCAATACGGATTAAAAAAGTATAAATTTTGTCTAAAATTGTAGATCAGAAAGTTTTCCTGAATTTGAGATCAAATTTATTATTTTTGAACCAATATTGGCCCAGCTGGAGTCATTCTCTCATCTTGCCAGAATGTCTTCTTTGCTTGGACAGAATATTGGAGTATCAGCTTACCACGAATCAGTTCATCCACATCATTTTATTACAAGCAGTAAAACATCAAATTCCATTTTGAAATGATTATAACCTGAGAATTTATTAATCTTAGTCGAAATTTCACAGTTAACATTGTTATTATTTCGGTGTTGTCTGTGAGGAGACAACAAAATTTCAGACAAATTTGAAACGGGTCAACGAATTCATGGTGCTATTGTTGGCTGCTGAAAAACCGAGAAAGAAAATAGAGAAATAGAAAGAGGTATATAGAGAAAGATAGAGAGAGAGAGAGAGAGAGAGAGAGGAAGAGAGAGTGAGAGAGGGAGAGAGAGAGAGTAAGAGAGAGAGAGAAGAATCAGAGAAGAGAGAGAAAATTTGAGGGAAAGGTTTGAGAAAGGAGAGGAGGAGAGATAGAGTGAGAGAATGTGAGTGAGTTTCATGAAAAAAGAGTTCTTAACCCGAAAATAGAATAGACTCATCATAATATTTTCACCACTGTAAATAAATATTTGTCTCATTGTTCTGAAACTCTGTGAGTCAGCTTGCTTTTCGTCTACATTATTTTGAAGATTTGCTATAGTCTGCCCAAACAAAGAAGACATTCTCGCAAGATGGGAAAATGACTTCAGCTCCGTCAATATTGGTTATAAAATGATAAATTTGGTCTCAAATTGTGGGAAATATTTTTATCTACAATTTAAACGCAAATTTACCATTTTTAAACCAATATTGACTGAGATGGAGTTATTTTCTCATCTTGCCAGAATGTCTTCTTTGCTTGGACAGACTATACTGTACAATATGTGCTAGAGTAATTAACATAACATCATTGTAAAGTGAGTCATATTGGCAACATCTTACTCTAGCACTTACATTGTAAATCTTTTATTCAAATTATTATTTTCACCGAATTTTGAAATCGGTACTTACTTTTTAACTCTTAACTTAACTCTCATATATTTTATGGGCCACATTTAATAACACATTTATAACACATACTTGTTGGCTTGTGATCTTCGAACCCGGTATATTATTATTGTTATAACTAACTACAGATTATTTCCACTAAACTTTACGTCAACTCATTCATGTGAACTTTGATATCGGTGTATTATTATTAATAGCAATATTAATGCCTATGTAAGCTTATTCCTATTATAATTCCATTGCTTACTTATTCAAAGATACATTCACATGATTAATTTGAAATTATTTGGGAGATTAAAGCAATAAGGTTTGCCCTTTTACTATTTACTTCCCAAATTTTAGTAAAAATTTATGAATGAATAAATTTTGAATTTGAATTTCATTTGCCAAAAGAAACATATTTTACATAAGATAAAACAATTTATAAGATAATTTGAAACTATATCAATAAATCAGGACATGAAATTGTTAATTATTTAATAATTTTATACGAGTCATTTCTATGTTGCCTGAGTCGTATCACTTTTCAAACAAATGGTTCACGGTCCAGGTATAGTCTGTCCAAGCAGAGAAGACCTCCTGGCAAGATGAGAAAATTACTCCAGCTCAGTCAATATTTGTTCAAAAATTGTTGATCTGATCTCAATAATTGTAGGAAACATTCTGATGTAAAATTTGAGACCAAATCAATAATTTTTGACATTCTGGCCAGATGGGAAAATGACTACAGCTAGGTCAATATCGGTTCAAGAATAAAAAATTTGATCTAAAAATGTAGAGCGGAATGTCTCTACAATTTTTATACTAAATTGTTATTTTTTGATCCAATATTGACTGAGCTGGAGTCATTTTCTCATTTGGCAGATTGCCAAATTTCCAATATATCTCCAAGGCAAGTCTCACATGATATACAAATCTAAATCCTCAGTCAACTTTGAAAACAAATTAATTCTATCAGTCCCAAATAATATAGAGACAAAGAATAATAATGTATCAATTATCAATATATTAATAATAATAATATTGTCAATTAATCAACAGGGGTTTTCAACTATAGGCTAGTCTTTATCGGTTTATCCGCTCTAAAAATCACTTAAAAAGAGGTTCTCTCATGGCAATGGATAAATTCTTTCACACTGAATACGTTGTAAAAGGCTGTAATGAGGTTACGTATAATTGTAGTCCAGGTGCTTTAGCAAATTGTTTCTGCTATAGAAATTCTCACATTAACCTTCTACAGCTCCAATGTTCGACCTCATTCACAGAACGTTACGTTATTTTAGTGACTAAATCTATTTATAGCACTTTGATTAATTTCAATCCATTTTTTCAAACCGAACTAAAATTTTCTGATAACTGTGGAACCTTTAAACCTGGAATTATCAATCTTAACACTAACGGACAGTTGAAAGAGAATTAAATTAATGTAATTAAATATAGCCTAATCAACGTTGAATTATTTCAACTTATTCCAATTTCCTGAGGTCCGTTTATAACATCTCAGTTTAAAATAAGTTTAACAAAACTTACTTAAACTGAAATTCAAATTCAAATTAGATCTTGAAATCAAATTAAAATTTTATTCCCACAAATAGAATATATGTGGATCTACAATTTGAACCAAGTTAAAAGAGTGAAGGGCAGTTTAGCCAAAGTTAAACCACTGATTTATCAAATGTCGAGATACCGGTTTCGGTTGTAACACCATTATCAAATTCTGATACAAGCGTGTAACAACCGAAACCGGTATCTCGATTTTTTAATAAATCAGTGGTTTGACAACATCTTGTCTTTTCATTTAATAACTACCTCAATATCACCTTCACAACTACTCAAAAAGTGAAAGTTGAACCTATTTTATTTATCAAATGCAGTTTGGACGGAACTGGTATACATTTGAAAATAAGTAATTTGGACTGTGAATAGTAAAAGTTAAGGTTAAGTGTAAGAGACCTGCGAGTCCTAACTTCGCCTCAGTGTAATAAAATACAATGAATGTATAAATAGTGGTAAAAGGTATTCAGAAATGATTAGATATGAAAAGTTTCCACTTCATAGCAGATATTCTCTAAATTTTGGAGAAAAAAATTAATGAAGCTTTGCAAATCCTACACAAGAGCATGGTAGAATTGTAGATAGTTTTGTGTGGCATGACTCAGGCTCTAGAAATAGCACCTTCCATTTAATATAACCCACTCACCCACATCAAACAAACTCTCTCTCTTACTCTTTTCTTTCTCACACTCTCTCACTTTCTCACTCTTACACTCTCTCTCTCTCTATCTATTTCTCTTTTTTCACCCTCTCTCCATCACCACTATTCTCTGCAATCCACGCATCATCACTAAAGTTTTTTCTCCGCTCTTTTTGAAAACTTCTCAATAAACACTCAAAAGCGTGAGGCTTCTTTTTGGTGTGAGCACTTGTAGTCCAACCAAGCAAAGAAGACATTCTGGCAAGATGGGAAACTGACTCCAGCTTGGTCAATACTGGTTCAAACTTGGTTTGAAGTTGTAGATCAGAATGTTTTCTACAATTTGACACCAAATTTATAATTTTTTAACCAATATTAACCGTACTGGAGGTATTTTCCCATGTTGCCAGAATGTCTTCTTTGCTCGGTCAGATTATACTCATATTTCATTCATCATCACTCAACTTATTTCTAACTACTTTCAACTTAATCGTCCTATCGATAATAATAATGGTGGTGAAATATTTTCAGCTATTGGAAATATTTTCAGCTATGTTCAGCTATGTTTATAGCTATAAATTGTCAGCTATGTTTCAGCTATTTTCAGTGGTTAAAAATATTCACGGTTCAGTTAGTTGCTGACTAATTAGGCTGGATAAATCCAATTAATAGACACTTATTCTATGAATAATATCATTTGATCATTATTTTGGAAATACATTCCTATACATCCGATACTTATGGGAGTGAAATATTTCTAGCTATGTTGAAAGATGAACAATGTGTTTATATAAGAATATTCACTTAAAAGAATATTCACCCTACTATATTAAATAGTCGGTTCAAGCAAAGAAGACATTCTGGCAACAAGGGAAAATAACTCCAGCTCAGGCAATAATTAATTGTTGAAAAATTGGAAATTGTAGGAAATATTCTGATCTAAAATTTGAGACAAATAGATAACTTGTAACCCAATATTTACCGAGCTCAAGTCATTTTCCATCTTGCCAGAATGTCTTCTTTGCTTATGGACAGACTACAAAAATTGAAGTATTTTCTTCTCAAGAACTGTGTGTGTAGATTGAACAAAAAATAAAAGTTGAAACTGGCGGCTCGTGCCCACGATACAGGTGAAGTGCTGTACAGTAAAATATACGGGCACTTCACCTGTTGAAGTTTTTCATTCAATCATTTTTTTGATAGTTTAGTTTCTAAAATGATAGACAGATTGATTCATCATTGGAATTAATTTGGTCTCAAAATTGTAGCTAACATTCTGATCAAATTGACCAAATTGTATCGAATTTGTATCAATTGAATGTTTCTACAATTTGAGACCAAATTAACCGATATTAACCAATATTAACTGAGCTGCAGTCATTTCCCCATCTTGCCAGAATGCCTCCTTTGTTTGGACATTTACTTCTTCTATACTTTGGTGTACATTTTCGCGTGCACTCAACCAAATATTATACTATTCTTTTATCTCTGGTTTCAAGGAACATGTTCTAAACAAGCCGTTAAACGTGAACAGTGAATTCAGTCAACGCAACGCTTGTATATCTAATCGTTACTGGTAAAACTTCGATGTAATGATTCAGTTTACAAAATTTTCTCAAGTTCAGTTTCAGTCTCTACTTTCAGTCGTTTGATACGTGTGATACTATATATACTATACCGTCTTGTCCACATTTTCGGCAACATTTTCATTTTTTAGTACATTACACTACAAGCACAGAAAGTAGGTGTTTACAGTATGAGGATAGTTTCCCGGGCGAGGCTTGCCGAGCCCGGGAATATGTTATCCAAATACTGTAAACACCTTTCTGTGTGAGTTGAGTATGATACTTTTCGCCACACTGCGAGAATAAGAATAATAAATATTTTATAAGAATGTTTGCGGCGATCGCTGATTCGAACTGAAGTAGGCTACGGCTCCAGAAAGCAGTGCATTGTTGCCCGATCTAGCGGCCGGATAGGTAACTACCAGTCTCTTTCTGTGCACTAGCTCCGAAAGATCCCTCTTTCGGAGCTAGTAGCAAAACGCCTGTAAATGGCGTCTTTCGAATCTCTTTAGTGCACAGAAAACAGCTGCTTTCTGTGCAGTGTGGCGAAAAATAGTTTACAGTCTCTTCCTGGTACAAATTGATATTAATTGATTCTGATTAGAAATCTCTTGAGTATAGAAACAGATGTTAATTTTTTTATTCTTCAAAATCTCTTGTTTGTAGAAATTGATGTTAATTGATGATTCTTGGAAATTATATTCACGTATTTCTGATATTTCCACGAGTTTTGTTGAGTGAGAATATATATTCGCAGTCAGTCTTAACTGGAGCTGTGAGGAGGTCATATTTTGTGATAACGCTTTAATAGTTAAATGAACAATAGTGTGAGTTAAACTATGAACAAGTGTCTCTGAGCTTTTCATACTGTTATTGTGACTCTGTAACTATTTGACACATTATTTTACATTCTGGTGATTATTTTCATACCATATGAGTAACCTTGAGACTAAGTGATAAAAACAGTGATAAAATTAGCCCTGTTAAGGAAGCCTTGAGACTATTATTATATATATGAGTGACATTTTTTCATTCAAGAATAAATTTTTTATTTCAGTGACATTTTTTATTGGAGTGTAATTTTTTATTTGGATACAATTTTTTCAATTGAGTGACTCATATTTAGTGATACTAAGACTATATGAGTGAAACCTAGACTTGAGTGACGCATATACGTGATCCTGTAGCTACATAAGTGACAATATTTTACTCCAGTTTTAATTTTTGACATGAGTGACTATTTTTGGATTGAGTCATCTATATGAGTGGCATTTTTCATTTTAGTTACCAATTTGACTTGAAGAACAATTTTTATGTGATTCACCATTTGTTTACTTGATATTTTTTACTGAAAGAACCATTTTAACGTGATTCACCATTAGCTTCTTGACATTTGAAAAAATTACTTTTTGTGATTAACCATTTGCTTCTCGAAATTTCCAACTTTAGTAGTTGAAAGAATATATATTTGGAAGATGGCTAGCTTATCCAAGAAATTCCTCCAAGCATCAGAAAACGGGATCAGTTATGACTGTGAATTTATAGTTGGTTCTGAAAAAATTGTGATCAAAGGACACAAATTCTTGTTCTCAGTTGCTAGCGATGTTTTCAAAGCAATGTTCTATGGTGAACTGAAAGAAGACCATCCTATCAAAATTGAGGAATTGGATGCTGATGGATTTAAAAGTTTAAAGCATTTTGTTTACACAGGTGAGGTGAATTTCACTTCCGCACTACATGCCCTATCAACTTACATTGCTGCTAGGAAGTATCTAATGACTGAACTTATCAAGGAGTGCCGCAAATACATTCAAAATAATATCAAACCTTCAGAAGTATTAGAGTTCTATGAGTATTGTGAAATGAACAATATACCGGACTTTGAGGAGTTGTGTTTGAAAATTATTGAAGAAAAGACTGATGTGGTAGTTAAAAGTGAATATTTTCCAACCGTCAAAATTGAAACTGTTCAACTGATTCTCAAATCTCGTTCCCTCAAGTTGAAATCAGAGATCGAGGTTTTCGATATTTTCGAAAAGTGGGCTCTTGCAGAAGCAGCTCGTCAACAAATTAGTGAAGGGGATTTGGCATCTAGCTTTCTGAATCTGAAGAAGTGCATACGTTTCTTAACAATAACTTCAGATGAGTTTAGTTCACGTATTGAACATTCTTTGCTGCTGACAGATGCTGAGAAACGTGCTATAAAGTGCAATCTGCAAGAATTGGACTCAAAGCCCATACCCGAAAATCTTTCCATGATACAACTGGAACGTAATTTCTTGCCCACACAATCTAAATTTGATGATAATTTCCAAAAAAGCCATATATTTTTAGTTATATTGAGTCATCCTTATAACACGGGTTATTTAAACTTTGACGAAACTCTCAGAGTTCATTTGGTAGTGAATGCTAGGAACTTCAAGATGAACGATGTAGATTACCTTGGTATTTTTGTAAAAGTTTGTGATCAAGATAAACAACATGAAGGAGTGTTCAAAATACTAACAAAAGTTTCAGTATTGGCTGTTAATGAAAATGAGAATCTCATATTCACAAATGAGCGCCAAACATTCAAAGGAGATTCAAATCGTGATTCAAGAATTACTAATTTAGATGATGGTCAAATACTAGCTGCTAGAATTTCCTATGATCAATTGGTTGGAAATTTACTTCTAGATTCAGGAAGAACCCAGGAAAGAACTGTATCTATCCGTGTTCAGGCAAATGTTATAAATTTAGAGGATGACAAATAATAATTTGACAATCTGATAGCAGTAGCCTCTCAATTTACAATAATATGATTTCTAATTAGATGATGATGGCTGATAATAAAATTCACCAGGTGTCAGGTGTGACTGGACCTTGAAATGTAGATGTGAAGCTTGTAGTTGTTGTCAGAGAGCAGGGTTATAAGATGATTTATAACAGGGTTCGCCAGTGAAACGGGACGATTTCAATAAGTAACAGATTGTTTAGTGAATTGTATTTTTGCAATTTTATTATTGTATATAGAAATTAGAAATGTAGCCATTCAGTGTGCGATAAGTGAATAATCATTTTTTGAATATAACATCTTCCAAATGGCCTTCATTAGAAGTCATGCACTTTCACAGCCGGGCCTGGAAGTTTCCCATGACATTTTGCAGCATATTGAATGGTATTCCTTCAATCTCATCACAAATCCGTTTTTTAGAGCTGGGATATCCTTGTAAAATTCAATAGACCAATTTTTCTTGTAGGTTTCTACACAAATACAGTATTTGGGTCTAAAGGAGCGACCACAAGAGATCGTTTCTGAGCCATATTTCGACATGATCAATGATACGCCAGATAGGCTACGCGTAGATTGTTGTGAGGGTGATGAAATGGTAGAGATAGCATCAATAAAAACTATAAACTGAAAAAGCCGAACAAAAAATTACATTTATTTTTAGAATTGATAATATTAGTATACAGTTAAAAATTATACAAAGTTGAAGCTTTACTATAGGGAGATTCAAAAAGAGCGCCGGTTTTGATGTTTCAAATTTGGAGGTTCATTTTAACGAAAAACTGAAAATAAATACATCAAAATGTTCTGTTTTTCTAAAAATAGTTATCAAATTGAAACTCGGTTAATTATTATCAATTTATTATTGGTTGAATCATGTAATGCATTAAAAAATTAATTCAAAAGGGTACTTTGATAATTATTTAAAATAAAAAAAAAACAGTGATAAAAGTAGCCCTGAGATTAAGGAAACATTAAAATGTTCATCTACTTCTCCGTTTTAATGTATGAAGATTGAAGAATGATGTCACCCATTTGTCTTTCTCGAGAGCGCTGCGCTGACTCGCATATAATATACTGTCCATGTAATTTACAAATACAATCTGGTACTTTCTAGCGAGATGGGAAAATGACTCCAGCTCGGTTAATAGTTGTTTAAAATTAATGATTTGGTTTCAATTTGTAGAACAGAATGTCTCCTATAATTTATTATTTTTAAACCAGTATTAACCGAGCTGGAGTCATTTTCCCATATTTCCAGAATGCATCCTTTGCTCGACCAGACTATACTGTGTAATAGTGTATAATAATGAATGTAGTTGGTGTGTGCCAGCACAGTAGAGGAGACACATGCATGACATCATTTTCCAAACATTGGATTGAAAAGTCAGATGAACACTTTGATGTATTTACTTTCGATTTCTCGTTTGAATTACCGATATATTGAATCACCCTCTTTTTGAATCACCCTATATTTTACAATATTGAGTATCATACGAGTATTAGGTAAAATTTGAAGATTTCCTAGTATAGGTAGAAGGTTAGAAGACTTATGCCCGGTTTTTCCAAGCACACTCAAAGTTGAGGGACCCTTAAATTTTGATGAACAGCTGACATTTTCTATGATGAGTATAGGAAATGTAGTAAAGTGTACTAAACTTGAGGGTCCCTCAAATTTGAGTGTGGTTGGAAAAACCGGGCATTAACCTTTCGATCAAGTCGACTTGACTCAAAAACGACTTTGTATGGTGCCCCTGATAATAGTAAAAAAACTGAAAAGATTTCGATTGGAATTGGAGAAGAAAAATCTAATTTGAAACCAAGTTCTCATGCCTAAGTAACATGCTTATTTGCAGTCTATTATAGAGATTTGTTATTGTAGTGGAATAAATAAAGGTTGAATATAAGACAGCACACAAGCAAGAAAGATGAAAAAAAATTGGAAAAAGTAGAGTTGACTTATTTTAGGAACGGCTATAGAAATGAGAGGGCTGTTCTTCTATATCGTAAACTGGAAGACTGGAAAAGGCCACTGACGGTGAAAGCTGAAGAAAGAGGAAATGGTGGTCAGGAGAAGAGGAAGAAAGAAGAAAAGAGAAGAGGGAGTGGTGAGAAGGAAGAGTGGAATGAGTGATAGAGGGACAAAGAGCGGCGAAGAAGTAGGAGGTAAAGGAGAAGAAGGAAGAGGAGTAGGAGAAGAATGATGAAGAAGAATAAGAATAAGAAGAAGAAGAAGAAGAAGAAGAAGAAGAAGAAGAAGAAGAAGAAGAAGAAGAAGAAGAAGAAGAAGAAGAAGAAGAAGAAGAAGAAGAAGAAGAAGAAGAAGAAGAAGAAGAAGAAGAAGAAGAAGAAGAAGAAGAAGAAGAAGAAGAAGAAGAAGAAGAAGAAGAAGAAGAAGAAGAAGAAGAAGAAGAAGAAGAAGAAGAAGAAGAAGAAGAAGAAGAAGAAGAAGAAGAAGAAGAAGAAGAAGAAGAAGAAGAAGAAGAAGAAGAAGAAGAAGAAGAAGAAGAAGAAGAAGAAGAAGAAAGAAGAAGAAGAAGAGAAGAAGAAGAAGAAGAAGAGAAGAAGAGAAGAAGAAGAAGAAGAAGAAGAAGAAGAAGAAGAAGAAGAAGAAGAAGAAGAAGAAGAAGAAGAAGAAGAAGAAGAAGAAGAAGAAGAAGAAGGAGAAACAGTTCAGTAAAGTGTGTGACGAGTTTTAAATTTAGCTGGCACAGTTGTATTGGAAATACTGTTCATACCCTCTCAGCCAATAACAATGATAAAACTCTTCTCAATCCCTGAACTCAGATAACATTGTTTTCAGTCTCATTATCAATAAAATTGGACCTTTTCTGAACAATTTCTATTCAATTCATCGTTATGCTCTTATGCTAAATGAAGTTTGATGAATAATTTATTGATATCCAAATCAGTTTTCATCTTCTAGAGCACATTCATTATTAATTAATAATAGTTATTAAATTAATAATAGATTAATAATAGTTATCATACTTGTTAGATAATGCAGTACTATTAATAATAGTCTGTCCAAGCAAAGAAGACCCTCTGGCAAGATGGAAAATGAATGACTCCAGCTTGGTCAATATTTGTTCAAGAATTTTAAATGAGGTCTTACTAGTGGATCAAATTGTTTCCTAAAATTTGAGATCAAATTGACAACTTTTAAACCAATATTGACCGAGCTTGGGTCATTCTCCCATCTTGCCAGAGGGTCTTCTTTGCTTGTATATTCAGTCAATTATTTTGGCGAAAGATGAAATACTTGAACTTTATTACTCAGTAATGACTTAGGTGAAGTACCGTATAAATAGTACTTTGTAAATAAAACTTAAAAACTTAGGGCTATTTAAAATAATTGAAAAAATGAGAATCAAATACCCTTTGAAAACTTTAAAATTATTAATGCACAAACATGTTTCGAGACATTCAGCCCATTATTAATGTGGATCTTTAACATGTTTTGGGACAATCCACATTGATAATGGGCTGAATGTCCCGAAACATGTTTGTGCATTGATAATTTCAAAGTTTTTAAAAGGGTATTTGATTCTCATTTTATTTTTCAAAGAGTACTCTGTTTTTGTTTGATTTGTTCTTTCAAGAATGTTCTACAATAGTTATAAATAACTATTTTCAGTCATAATTCCATTAATAATATTATCAATAATGTTGCTCTCTTGTTTGCTTAAGTGATTGTAATCTTATCAATGTATGATAAATTGGTAATTTTTGAGATTCTTGAATTTTCGTCAATGAAGTTTTGTATTTCAAATTCACGAGTAATTATTATAATATTTTTGCACAATTAATCTTACTTAGCTTGCTGTCATTAAAAACCTATGTAAAAAAATGTGTAACTTATATTATCAATGTTAAGGTTACCTCCAACTTCATCACTTACCTTTAAGTTCAAGAATATAGCTGACGCCATAACGTGAGGCAGTTTCGTCAGCTCCTTTTGCGCTCCAAAATCTGGTGTTGTCAATAAATTATCTAAATTCTCGTTCAGCTAGGTCTAGGTGATGTTTTTGAAATCAAGAGAGACAATAGATGCATCTAATCAGCTGTTAGTAGGTTACATCATGTACAAGAGACAGACGAAACCGCCTATCGGTTTGGTGTCAGTTATACCTGTCGTGCACACGATATTCAACTCCAGACATATAGTCTGTCCAAGCAAAGAAGACCCTCTGGCAAGATGGGAAAATGACTAAAGCTTTGTCAATATTTGTTCAACAATTATAAATCTAGTTTTAATACAGGATTAAATAATTGTTTTCTACAATTTGAGATCAAATTGATAATTTTTGAAACAATACTGACCGAGCTTGAGTCATTTTTCCATCTTGCCAGAGGGTCTTCTTTGCTTGAACAGATTATACATGAGAGTTCTATGAATTTGATTTTCAATTAATACCTGATACTATTGTAGATAACTGTCGAATTAGTTAGTTATTGTTTGAAAATCCATTGAGCTGTAACCACCGTTAAATTGAATGGGATTCGTTCATTAGTTTTCAATCACCGTTGAATGAAATCAGATTCATTAATTAGTTTCGATGAATGCTTTCATTTTCGGAATCTACAAAATTCAATTAGATTCTTTCTGCAACTAGTTGCACAGAAGCATGAAAACTGGAAAGCAATAAATTAGATTTATTTCAAAAACTGAAATCAAATAATTTATTTTATATAAATCACAGTATCATTTGAAATAAGTTCGTTTTTTCTCACAATTAGTTTTAAACTATTAATAGTCATTTTCAAGTGAAACCTAAATTATTACTGATTCATTATACATTTGTAGTCCCAATAACAAGAAGAATAGTTTTATTTTATACATCACACAACATTTGTGTGACAACCTTGAGTTGAACACACTGGCGGCTCGTGCCCAAGAAAAAGGTGAAGTACCGTACTGTAACTTAAAGTAAAAGATACAGACACTTCACCTGTTTCGTGGGTACGAGCCGCCAGTGGCTTGAACACAAAGTAGGCTACAGTATAGAATAATAATTCAGAATCAAGAATTAATTAGAATTAAAATTAATAGAATAGAAATTATTAAATTATTAATATAATTTTATCAAATTAATAGAATAGAAATTGAGTTCTATTCTCTCTAGTTGGAGATCATTGCACCAGAATCATTATCTTATTTGATTGATGAAAAAAAGCTGACTAATCTGTTATCACAAATAACTGAAGTGACAGAAGGTTGCTCTTTCAGTCACTCTCTCTCACTTTTAATCTCTCTTAAATTGACTTATTCCATCTCTCTCACATCTCTCTTACATTGACTTATTCCAATTTATTCCTCTTCCTCACATGGAAGCTTCTATTGTTGGTTCTAGACAAACATTATGATTTAAGTGTTGAAAAATATGTTTTTCGTTCTCCAATGGTCCTCGAAACCTTCCAACCCACAAAATCATGCTTAAGATCAAATCAGTCTGTTTTTATTAATTATGTTTATAAGTTAATACTGTACTAAGAAAACTCAAGCTCAAGTTACCTGCGATAACTAATGGAACAAAATAAATGGATTGTAAGCTTCCACTTGTTGATTAGTTGTGATGGAAATAATATAATATTGAGGTAATATTCCATACTGAATAAAAAAAAGATAATATATTATAAGCTTCAATTTTTTGAGAAGTTGTGAAGGTAATAATTATTATGTTATTCATCCATATTGAATAAAAAGGCAATATACTGCATGATTTTAATTCTTCTACAATTTTCAAACCAAAGATTAATTAAAAATCGAGATACCGGTTTCGGTTGCTACACCGATATCAATCTCTGGTAAACTTAAACTCAAGTGAAGAGCATAAGTATTCATTACTGACTTCAACGTATTTTCACATTTATCAGAAACATTTTTGTCACACTATTATTTGTATCAGTTTCACAAAAAGTTATTATGGTACTGCGTGGAGTCAGTAGCAACGCATAGTAGTAAGTAATGGTGGATTCTTGATCCATGTCGAGCTGCTGTGTGTAAATATGGGATATATCACCGAAAATGCAGTCAAATGTTTTTTACAGAAAGGAGACTGGAACTTTCCAGCAAGGTAACTTAAACAGTTTACTTTCTGTAAAAAAAGATTGAAAGCATTGTCGGTGATAAATCCCAGTTAAACTTACAACAATAGGCATTGCAATAATCATTAACGTCGTTTTTGAGAAGTCTGTTTTAAAAAAATTAATATTTTTTATAGTAAACTTCACTATAGAGTTTTTTAGTTAATGTTTTTATTTATCTGTTGGAGGCCAAAGAAGGGTTAGGCAGGTATTACACGATAATATTTCTATGGTCATAGTTGATCATATGGAAAGAGACAAAAATATGATTTCGTATTTTCATCTCTTTCCATATGATCAACTATGATCATAGAACTATTATCGTGTAATACCAGCCTTAAGTCTGTCCAAGCAAAGAAGTCATTCTGGGAAGATGTAAAAATGACTCAAGCTCCGTCAATATTGGTTCAAAAATTATGAATGTCACCTTGAACTGTAGATCACAATGTTCCCTACAATTTTAAACCAGATCTATAATTTTTGAACCAATATTTACCGAGCTGGAGTCATTTTCCAATTTTGCTAGAATACCTTCTTTCCTTGGACAGACAACCATGTGATGCAATCTAATTACCTAGATGTAAACCAAGCTGGATACAAAAATAATAGCAAAATCTAAAATTTATAGAATTCATTGTTCTAATCACTCTGTGAATAGAGTTTAGTATACATACACCACAGAGGAGCTAAATCATCTGTGGATTAAATTAAGCTCCTAAATCAAGATCGAAATTTAGCTCCTCTGTGACTACACTGACTTGATAAAGTCACTGTATAGTATACTACAGTGACTATAATTACTTTATAGATAAGAGATAAAACCTTTTATCTATAGTCCATTCGCGATGGCTTGATACGAGATAAACAAAAGCTCTGAATGTGTATGTGTGCGACTGGTGTGGCTTTGTTTTAGCCACGACATAAACAAGTCACAGCAATGCCGAAATCACGAATTTTGTATCAGAATAAGTATCTTTAAGTAAACTTTTTGAAAGATACACTTTGGGAAATGCTTGTTTCGGTTGTCTCTCGACTGTATGAACCTAAAATGAACTAACAATTATAGTAAAAGTTTTTGTGTCAATGCTTTGGTTACGGTCCCGACAACAAAATTCGGGATTTTGGCATTGCTGTGACTTGTTTATGTCGTGGCTAAAACAAAGCCACTCCAGTCGCACAAAAACACATGCAAAGATTTCGTTTATCTCGTCTCAAGCCATCGTGAATGGACTATAGTCACTGCTGTATAGTATACAAGCAGCAAGCACCATCTATCGGATGTTGAGAGAATCAAGATAAAGTCTCACTTTACTGACTTATCAAAAATAATCTCCGTCATTCCAAAATACTTGACTCCAATGTTATATTCAGTCCAAGCGAAGAAGACCCTCTGACAAGATGAGAAAATATCTTCAGCTCAGTCAAATATTGGTTCAAAAATTATAAATTTTTCTCAAACTGTAGGAGACATTCTCATCTACATTTAGAGACCAAATTTATAATTTTTGGACCAATATTGACCGAGCTGGAATCATTTTCCCCATCTTGCCAGAATGTCTTCTTCGCTTGGACAGACTTTCTGGCAATTAGCCGATGTAACTTCTAGCTGGTGCCAAGAAAACAGGCAGTTGGCGAATGACTGTTATTAATGCTGAGCTCTTTCAGAGCAGTCGAAAAGCGGTTTGTAAGAATATATTGAGTTGAGAAAGTGATCAGAAAAACATTTCGCTCTCGAAGACAGCTTCAGACTGTCCTGACAGAGCATAGCAATGATAACAGACATTCGCCAACCGCCATCCAATTTCGTTAAAACTTCTATGAATTTGACGTGAATAGTTTAAAAGTTCAATCAGAGATGGCGCAGTAGTTCAGGAATTAGAATCAGGTAGGTAATCTACAGTAGAACTAATTACTTCAATAATACAGTCTTGGTATAATACTTATTTTCTCTTAGGGCTAGTATATTCGTTAAAACTTTAAATAATTGAAATCAAAGTACCTACCCTTCTTTTAAAATATTTTTATTTTACACTACATTTTTTTTAGTTTTAGTATAGTCTGTCCAAGCAGAGAAGACATTCCGGCAAGATGGGAAAATGATTCCAGCTTGGTCAATATTGGTTCAAAAATTATAAATTTGGTCTGAAATTGTAGATCAGAATGTTTCATACAATTTAAGACAACATAAATAATTTATGAACCAATATTGACCAAGCTGGAGTAATTTTCCCATCTTGCCAGAGGGTCTTCTTTGCTTGGACAGACTATAGGTATGGACTGTTCAAGGTAAGAAGACATTCTGGCAAGATGTGACAATGACTCCAGCTCAGTAAATATTGGTTTAAAATTAATATTTATTCATTTAGCGTATGGCTTTTAATAGTGGGAGATATGAGTTATACTTCTTTTAAAAAGTTAATTTGAAAACATAATTTTTAAATTAATAAATTAGGTCTCAAAGTGTTGAGAAGAGTATCTTCTACAATTTGAGACTAGATTTATAATTTTTAACCAATATTGACCAAGCAGGAGTAATTTTCTCATCTTGCCAGAGGGTCTTCTTTGCTTGGACAGACTATAGGTATGGACTGTCCAAGGTCAGAAGACATTCTGGCAAGATGTGACAATGACTCCAGCTCAGAAAATATTGATTTAAAATTAATAAATTTGGTCTGAAATTGTATAGCAGAATATCTTCTAGAATTTGAGACTATATTTATCATTTTTAACCAATATTGACCAAGCAGGAGTCATTTTCCCATCTTGCCAGAGGGTCTTCTTTGCTTGGTCAGACTAGAGTATGTGACACACATGGACTGCTCAAACAAAGAAGACATTCTGACAAGATTGGAAAATGTCCCCAGCTCAATCAATATTCATTTAAAATCAATAAATCTGGTCTCAAATTGTAGATCAGAATATCTCCTACAATTTGAGACTTGGTTTATAATGTTTGAAGCAATATTGACCGAACTGGAGTAATTTTCCTATCTTGCCAGAATGTATTCTATGCTTGGACAGACTATTCTCTTGAATATCGCTCTTCATACGACGGATTTCCTAACGCATTATGCAAAGATACAGATACAGTGATACATATAGTCCAAAATTTATACGCAATCGCGTAGCCTTCTATTCGAACCCATGTTTTTCAATTCAAATAAAAATCGCAGTACACTTTTCAATTATTTCTAATTATGCATAACATGTTTCGATTACTCAGTCATTTTTACACTTTTGCATTTAAAAATGACTCTGAGTAGTCAAAACATGTTATGCATAAGTAAAAATAATTAAAAAGGGTACGGTACTGTGATTTTTATTTGAATTAAATACCAGAGTGATAAAGTAGCCCTTATATAAAGGAAATATATTTGAGCCCAGCTTATTTATTTATCTTTGCCTTTCAATTTGGAATTCATCAGATTTTTCAACTTATTGAATTCAAGCAAATTTATTCATTTTTGCCTTATGATTTGAAATTCATCAGATTTTTCAACTTATCGAATTCAAGCTAATTTATTCCTTTTTGCCTTATGATTTGAAATTCATCAGATTTTTCAAACTTATTGAATTTAAGCTGTGTGCTGATTTTTCAATTTCATTTCAAGAAAATCTGTACACGTTAATAAATAATACATTTATCAAGTGGGACCATAGCAATCATACTTTTCATTGCCTACAAGACTCTTAAGCCACGTTTAAACCGGAGTAAATATCACAATATTGTTTATGACTTTTGTGATAAACTTATTATTATGTAACTTATTGTATAAAAGTTATTAACAATATTGTGTTATCAACTCAGGAGTAAACTTGGCTTAAATTCGAATGTTTTATTTGATACATTTTTCATCTAGCTCATCTTGAATGAAAAGATGTTCAATAGAACCAAATAATTAATTTCACTTTGTGTTATTTTGTACTTTCATATAAAAGATGTGAGTTTTATTTGATATTTTTGAAATTAGTGTAGCCTATTCCATGAAGAACTCAAATTAATTTTATATCCTTATTTTTTTTTCAAAATCGGCCGATTCCTCACCGCACCCGTTACATGAAACTACATTATTTTGTTAAATTATAACTATTATCGAAGACAATGTACTATTATAATAGTACATTGTCTTTGCTATTATTATTTCGTTAAACAATGCTAGCTAATCAGGCGGATGATTTATGTATGCTATCATGCCCAGCTCTGTCAGGACAGTCTAAAAGCGGTCTGAAAGCACTGGCGCTTCGCACCCACGAAACAGGTGAAGTGCTGTAAAGTAAAATATACGGGCACTTCACCTGTTTCGTGGGTAGGAGCCGGCAGTGTCTGAAAGAGTCTAATTTTTATCAGAGGATTTTCTCAACTCGTGAAGCAATCAAAGACCACTTGCCAACTGTCCTCACAGAGGTGAGAATAAATTACTGATATTCGTAATCCAACTCAGATGGAGTACACTCGTACAGTCTGTCCAAGTAAAGAAGACATTCTGGCAAGATGGAAAAAATTACTCCAACTCAGTTAATATTGGTTCAAAAATAATAAATTTAATCACAAATTGTAGATTAGACTATTCTCTACAATTTGAGACCAAATTAGTAATTTTTGAACAAATATTGAACGAGCTTGAGTCATTTTACCATCTTGCCAGAATGTCTTCTTCGCTTGGACAGACTGTAGCTCCAAAAATGCTGTTGTTTATTCTTATAATCAGCTTCTTTGGTGTCGACTGTGGATGAGCAATCAATGAATAAACCTTCTTGAATCAATATTGGAGCGATAACAATAATATAATTTACAGCATCCTATTTTGTCATTTTTGAATGATTTTCTACTGACTGATTCATATAGAACCACTATTAAATTAAAAGAAGAAGAAGAAGAAGAAGAAAAAGAAGCGCATGTGATGTGAAAAAGCAACAGCTGATGAAATTCACGTGAGGTTTCCATTTACTATAAAGCAGGGGTACATAATACAATAGAAACACGTAGTTATTTCTATTTTATACACAAATTTCGATGTTATTAAATAAGAATGAAAACTCCAGAACATTACAATTTTTGTGTAGTATTTTTATTCGGTTTCATTCGATGTACGGTACGGTAAGGCATCTATTTTATCACATCATGCCACTTACGATACACATTTCGTATTTTGCAAGGAGGTCACCTCCATGGTATTTTAGTGCATTTCATTTGAAAAAATGCACTATTGGTCTTGCCCTGACAATCGAAAATTTATGATGTGATATATTTTTTACACGTTTCCGAGCCCCTAGAACACGAATCTGATGTCCGTTCAAATTCATATATCTCTATATATATATTTATATATGTACAGTTTCTTGTTAACACGATAACTCCCGAAGGGCTTGCCGGAGAGCGACCAAACTTTGCACAAAAATCATTAGTGTTAATATCTCGGTCAAGTTCGTTAACCAGCCAAATTGGTCCAAGGGTAGGGGGTGAAATTAGGGGATGAAAATTTTAAAAAATCACTACAAATCGACCAATAACGTGATCGTTTTGAAAATTGGTGGGTATAATACCCTTATTATTCCCAACAATTTGAGCCATCAACGAAAAAAATCCAATCAAGAATGGCAGAGAAAATGGCGAATAACACAATGCCAAAAATTGTGTTTTTCGAAAACGGCGCCTTTGAATTCATACCTTGAATAGCTCATTATAAGTCATATGATTTGAGCCATCATAGAATTGCATTTGAAATGCACTCTTTCCGACCGCCAGCTGCCGGAGCGAATATTTTTATTGATAAATTAATGTTGATAGCTGTATTTTTATCAGCTGTTAACTCTCTTAATCCTATTCTCCCTCATCATTATTGATTGCCGAAAAGTCTGCTCTCCCAATGTTTACGAAATATTATTCGAATTGGTTTCAAATCGCCGCTAACAAGGAATATAATTTTTGTGAAATTCATGAAGCTTTACAAGTGTTTGTTCCTCTCAGTTCAATTTGCTTTTTTCTAATGCTTGACAGACATATACGTGAAATATATTTACTCTCTTAATCATTTTAGTGAAGTCGATAACGGTTTCCAAGTGTTTTTCTCAAATCAATATGCTTCAATGAAGATATGAGTGGATAGTTAATTAATATTTTGTGAGTTTGAATTCTCAACATTCTGAAATTTTTACAAAATTTATCAAGTTTTGTCAGTGTTTTCCTCATTTTGACAATTTTTTCACAATTCAAAATGTCTACACAATTTTATCACTGTCAAAAAAATAATATTCTGAGATTTTTTTCAAACTTTGAGTAAAGGTTCAGACATTATTATATGTTATGTTATTTGAGTTGGAATTTAATCACTGTCAACAAGAAATATTCTGAAATATTTTTGAAAAATTCTTTAAGTTTTCCAATTGTTTTTTTCTAGTTTGATATGTTTTCAATGAAGTTATGAGTGGAAAGTTAATCAATATTTTTTAGTTACAATTCTCTAAACACTGTCAAAAGAAAATATGCTGAAGAATTTTTACAAACTTTAAGCCACATTTACACAGGAATGTTAATAACATTAATAAGTTAAATAATATATAAGTCTATATAACAATACGTTATTCAAAAAAGTTATTACCTAACAAATGTTATTAACATTCCGGTGTAAACGTGACATTATAACGTTTTCGCAGTGTTTTTTTAGTATGACATGCTTCCAATGAAGATACAAGTGTAACTTGTATCTTCATTGAAGCATGTCATACTAAAAAAACAAGATACAAGATACAAGAGATAGAATTTACTCACTGTAAACTAATAAGGAAATACTCACTAACAGGAAATATTATGAACATTTTTTGCAAACTTTATAATATTTTCCCAGTGTTCAATCTAGTTTAAAGTGATGAGTGGAAGCAAACAGAACCTTTACAATACCGATAGGACGGGTGAGAGACTCCGAGTTCATTTTTCAGAAGCCTGCTCAGTTTATGCTAAAGATAACCCAATTTTCAATGAAGGATTATGCCAATATGAGGCGAGGTAACCTATTTATCCACATTTTATTTACTTATTCAGTAATTTACGAATAATGTCAATGGCTTAACAGCTCATGAAGGGCCTAAGGCTACCAGTTGGACATTTTATATTGACTCAACTAAATTATATAATATAATACATATACAAATACAAAATATATAATATAATATATTATAATATTGTTTATATTCCATCAAATATATTTTTTAGGGCTACGTGGAAGAGGGGGCTCTTGTGCCTCAACTTCGCATACAACACTTCATGTAATGTACAAGGTGAAAAATAAAGACATTTATATATCTATACAGCAGAGATGAATAATCATCAACCAGGATAGAGGTAACGTGTGGTTAGCACGTTGATCCTCTCAACCATAAGCTAGCTTCCATAACCAGGTGACAGCGCAGAACACCTCTGAACAACATCCAGTTGATCAGTAAGAGTGTAATGCAAAGTCATTGATATTCCTCTAAAGATGGGAATGACTGAGTATTTTTACTAAATATAAGCCAATTCCCAAAGGAGGGAAATTACAAATGATAGTAAATAGTGATAAGGTTCAACAGGCTTAAGCCCAATAACTGTCTCATTTCCAAATTTGGAATACAGTCCAAATCTGGGCTAATTTGCTTATCTCTCACGTAGTCTTACAGTCACAAATGATCTTTCAGTCACAAATTATCTTCCACAGTCACAAATCATCTTTCACAGTCACAAATTATCTTCCACAGTCACAAATCATCTTTCACAGTCACAAATGATCTTTCACAGTCACAAATCATCTTCCACAGTCACAAATTATCTTTCACAATCACAAATTATTTTCCACAGTCACAAATTATCTTTCAAAGTCATGATTTATTTCCTCCAGTCATAAATTATCTTCTACAGTCACAAATTGAGAAAATATTTTCACAAATTTTACAGATACAGCCATTTATGGGAAGATAAAACTGATGATTTTCATGCGCACATTGAATCCTCGGTCTTCAAGGTCGAACGTTCAAAAGTCATCTTACCTCCTCAGGAATGGATCACCATGGGGGACTTTGTATGTATAAATATGATAATTATGGTTATTGATAAAATTTGATCAGATATATTCTGCCTAAGCAAAGAAGACATTCTGTCAATATGGGAGAATGACTCCAGTTTGGTCAATATTGGTACAAAAATTATCAATTTTGTTTCAAATTGTTGAGCAGAATGTTCTGCTCAAAAATTTATAATTTTAAAACCAATGTTGACCAAGCTGGTGTCATTTTCCCATTCTGACAGAATGTCTTCTTTGCTTGAACAGACTATACCGCAGTTTATTATTTTATCTACAGTGATCTGAATTTTTTCAAGGGGTTTCTGATTCATATCTAAAGAACACCAGTAATTAAGTTCTTATATAGTAGGCCTACTATAGTTTATGATAATCATAATAGATTAGAACAAGGTTATGGTGTTGTGTATCCATTCTTTCTTCCACTTTAAAATTTAAAACTCAATAGAAATATAACTTTTAGATGGAAATAAACTTTACTTACATAGCAGTAACTAGTTTCGACCTGTTGTGGTGGTCATCTTCAGACTGACAGCCAGTCTGTTAAGTTTATTTTCTGTAAGTTTATTTCCATTTATAAGTGAGTTTCCACTTTTTATTGAGTTGTAGAACAAGGTGTTTATTAGTATAGATTTATTTGGAAACTATTTTATTTATAAATTATTTGGAGATTTATTTTCATCATTTTTCTTAATATTTTCCTATTAATTTATATTTCTGGATAAATGATAGGTTCTACATTATTGATAATAAATTTCCTAGTACTCAGAGGAAACTAAAGTTTTTAAACATTTTTTCTATCTATTATTTCAAAGTAAATCAGGTTTTGATTAATAATCATGGAATTATTTTATAATTTATGCATGATTAGGGGAAGTGTAGGAACAGTGGGACACTTTTTTATTTTACCTGTGTTCCACACACCCTGTGGAACAATGAGCTATCACATGATTTATTTGGATAATAATTAGTCTTTAATGTTTAAAAAAGTCGAAATTCATTTAAAGAAGGTTCAAAATTAATCTAAACGACTTCAAATTTATTAAAAAAAAAATCAACTCACAAAGTTTAAAATTGGAATTTAACAAACATTGATTGAGTCCAAATTTATTGATATCGAAATATGGACTATCTGTCGTTTTTTTTTTGCTCTCGGATTCTGTAACAAGGGTAGAATAATCTTATATTGATGTCTTTTATCTTGATTGTCAATCATCTGGAACAGTGACTGTGAGTACCATGACCCACTGTTCCATGATGATGTCTTGGGAAAATATTGCACTCAAACACACCCTCATTGATAATGAAATATAACAACTAATGGAAAATGATACAAATGGATACCTTCAGCTTATTGTAATTTTTCTATAAAAAAATATGTGTGCATGGTCAAATTGAATGTGAAGCCAAAAAAGTAATTTTGCTACCTTCTAAACGGAAAATATTTTTTATTCATTAAAACATTTCAACAGAACAACTTGCTATTTCATACACATAATGTGAGAGTGTAAACAAACAACACTAAATTTACAAAACAATAAATTTCTTCAAAATTGCTAGTGACCCACTGTACAACGTGGCTCACTGTTCCTTCCCTCCCCCTAATGATTATGAATTTGATGAATGATTGATGATTAATAATTTTTTTTGAAATAGATGTTCCCGGAGCAGTCATTTCTCCCAAAAATTCACTACAAAGAGACTGCCACAGCTAAGGTGTGCACAACAGCCATACGCCAAGAGAATTTACGCAGACTTTATGCCTCACAATCGATAACTGAAGTTCTGAAAACTATGTACAACATTACCAATGAAGACTTGGAACCTGCCAATGATCAATCTCGAAATGAAGGGGAAGCGCTAAAAAATCATCAAAAACCCATTGGTTTGGAGGATTTTGATGATAATGAGTTTGATGACAGGTAATTTTATTGATTACATAATATTCAGGTTATAATAATTGCAGATATAATAGATAACATGTCATGATGATGACACATTTTTTCAAATTTAATCAAAATTGTTGTAGAAGAAGTTTTGGGCTAACGCCTGTTTTTTTTCTCCTCTCACTGTATTATTTTGATGAAATAAATAGATAAATAAATAAAATAAATAAAGAATGAAAAACATAATTTCATTTAAGTTCATTGATTTCAAATTTTCATTGTTTTAGATTTTGTATTTCTCAATTCACTTTGAAAAACTATGTATTTCTTAACTTTAAAAGTATAAACGACGTTTTTGACGTTAGTCTGTGTTTTTAGCCAATAAGTTTATCATTTTCGGATAAATGAATAAATATTAATAATGAAATTTATATGAATCGTTTCATAATTATTATCCAAACTTTCAGGCAGATTGAACAATTATCTGATATTACTGTTCTGAATAAAATTATTTCGGAGTTATTTCAATAATCTAACAGTTATAAATTTCTATGTACAGTTATTATTATACACTGTTATACATGGGAAGACTAATGTGAATATATTGACCGGACATACCATACATTTCTATGTAATATAAAATAAAATTAGGCTGAATCAGTGCATATATCGTAAAGAGATCTCTTTATATTCACTGGCTGAATCTACAGTCTAAAGGCTTCTTTAGAATGTTATAGTATTAGACAGAAACTTTACAATAAATTGATAAAATGTTTAATGAATGAGACTGCAAATATGAGGTTACAATTAATCATTTTAACTGAGTTAGGAGTTCTTGGATTATGATATTATTATTGATTCCTCAATTATTCTATTCCCAAAGTTCACTTTTGGAGGGATCATGTACAATGTGTGTTCATTGCTTGTTTGTTAATGGCTCAACAGCCCATGAAGGGCCTACCAGCTGGTTGCCAGTTTCATATTATGATGTATGATTTTGTAGTTATGTGCTCTTTTATAACTTATGTTCTTACGTATTGTATTATGACTTATTATTAGATCATGTACCGTTCATAACTATTTTGGCAAGAAACTATTCAATGAAAACTATTAAAAAAAATGCTTATTTTTTGCTGACAATAGAATTTTATTGATCAATCGATATTTCGTTTATCTTATCCAAACAACTATGTAGATATTTTATTGAGAAATTTCCATTTCAGATTACCCTGAGAGTGATTAATTATATTTGAAATACATTTTTTATTAAATTCAATTTATCTAATCCAAAAAACTACGTTCATATTTTATTGGAATAAATTTCCATTTCAGACTCCCAGAAGAGTGGCTAAACCTTGGAGTGGTGGAAGGCGTATCTTATCCTGTACCTGGGAAAGCGTTCATTTTTAAGAGGAGACACCTGATAACGGATATTTCGGAAAGAGGAGGTACAGAAGGAAAGGTCTTTCATTGGTCGGATGTGGCTGTGTTGGGCTATGACTACGAGAGAATGCTCTATAAAGTGAGTCCAGTTAGAAGAGATCCTGACGATCCTCAGTTCTTCAATGTGCCAAGGTGAATTTAAAAATAGCATGTTTATTAGAATAATGATTTGTATAATAACTATAATTCCAATACACTTTTGTAAGCGATTTCTGTATGTGAAGAAATCTAAATTCGAATTCACATAAAAAAATTTAAATTTTAGTTTAAATTGTAAGTTTAAGTTTGTATTGTTTTAAGTCATCGAATAAATGGATGAATATAAAATATAAATTAATAGGAAAATATTAAGAAAAATGTTTTATTTACGTTTTCTACATTTACTATAACATTTACTATATTCATTTATACTATATTCACTATAACATTTTATTTTACATCAAATACATGCGAAGAATTATTTCCATCATTTTTCTTAATATTTTCCTATTAATTTATATTTTAATATTCATCCATTTATTCAATGACCTTAAAACAATACAAACAGGCATTCTTTCACAACTTCTTAAAAATCACAATATTTTTTCAATTGTTTGATTGTTAATGAAAGTACAAAGTTTTTTCTTTTTCAAAAAATAGTTATCAATTATTATTTTTTATTAGAACATTTATTTTTATTTATATTTTATTTATACAATACAATATTGTCATATTTTAATCTGAAATACAATAGATATGAGCTTTGCGGATTCAAAGTTTGAAGAAAATGAAGACTTATTATGGATATTGAATAAGAAGTACTAGATTATTGACCAACAATAGATTCATTTAAAATCGAGATGTCGGTTTTGGTCGCTGCAGCATTTGGTGAACTCCTGGTAGTTGAGATTTAGAGAATTGTAGAATTGATTAAGTCGAGTTTTTTATATCCAAAATGGATGATTCAACCACAATATAAAATTCAGAACTACTCAAAATGTCAACTTATGGACTCAGTCTAATATTTTGAATGGCTAAATTGACATTAATACAAGATTCTTCTGACTCCCACTTCATTACCGGAATATATTGATATATTTTTTCATGCTTATGTTATAGCCTATATTCTTTCATTTATTCTAAGAGAAAAAAAATTGAAAGTTGGAATGTAACAACAGTAGGTCATGAATGGTAATAATACTGTGATAGATCCACTTAATAAATAATTCTAAGAACGTTAATTTGACTTGAACGTATTCTTCTATCTATGTAGTAGGCTATCAAGGTTCAAAAATAAATCACTTGACATATTTTTAAAGGATATTTGGAAATAATTTACAGAAAATATTATTGGTATGGAAATTGATATGCAATAAAATTTTCAATTTACTCCACTACAGATTTTCAAGCTTTGAATTAATTATAATATTTTCTTGATATATGACAATGTTCAAATTTCTCAAAAAATATCATACTTTAATAAATTTTTAATTCATTTATAATTTTTTCCCAGGATATACCTTTATTTCATGGCAGAAGATCCTTTAAAATTTGCAGCGAGAGTGAGATTCGCTTTCAAGAGAAAAACTCTTATGGAAGAGAATATGAGGTAAAATAACCATCTTAATTCTGAGTATCCCAAATATTTTTCTTGTGATCTATAATTATTTTTTATTGTTGTAGATTCAGGGACATAAATAGTTGGGACAAAGCCTGTTTTCTATCAGCAAATTCATTCTATTTTATTCTAAATTGTTCATGTATAATTGGATAAATTAATGAATAGTAGCTCATTATTATTACATGTATCATTGAATAAATAAATAGCTTATCAGTATTAAATTTCAGTAGAATATTTAGGATTTTATGACTTAATGATGTTTTCAGTGTACTATTATTCATAATGTACTTACTGATGGTGCAAACAATAAAATTTGATTTGATTTTATACTTGTACTGTCTGTTTGTGGATACTATAGACTCATGTATTTAACCTTTTATTTTCGTTATTGTACTACAATTTATCGACATAATGGTTGTTTATTGAATTGTAACATGAGAGAATACAATCTCTTTGAACGTAAAATCTACGTCATAACAGCCTATTCCTATTGTATATAAAGTTTTAATAAATACAGTAGCCCTAAGGCTGAGTCCGCACTGCCGGTGGGTAGAGCCTGGAGAATGGAGGGTAGTTCATAAATCTATAGAACATACACACCATCCACAGTAATACATCGTATGAATAGTATGACGTCATTCTGTTTTTTGAGGTTATGTTGTCCATATCTAAGAATTTCAAGATGGCGGCTGAACACATACCATTCATACGATGTATTACTGTGGATGGTGTGTATGTTCTATAGACTTACCAACTACCCTCCACCCTCCAGGCTCTACCCACCGGCAGTGCGGCCTCAGCCTAAGAGAAAAAAGTATTAGCCTATTGTCTTGTGAAATGAAAACCAAACTGAGAAAAGCAAAAAATCAGTATTAATATTCAATAAAAAATACTCATAAAGATTCCCAGCAACGAACTTCTAGAAGATAAATGGAAACTGATAAGGTATTAAGTTTCTTAAGAGATTCTATTCAGCTCGAGCCGAATTAAGATCTTTATAGTCTATCTGTCCAAGCAAAGAAGACATTCTGGCAAGATGGGAAAATGACTCCAGTTCGGTCCAAATATTATTAGCTCTCAGATTGTAGAAAAGTATGCTTCCTACAGTTTGAGACCAACTTCATGATTTTTGAACCAATATTGACTGATCTGGAGTCATTTCCCCATCCAACCAGAATAAAGTCTTTGCTTGGACAGTCTGCTAGGCTACTGTCTTTAGCTTCTTGGAGATTCACTACAATATAATTAGCATCACTATTGTAATAAAAATACAGTATGAATGATTCCCAGCTTTAGGCCTGGAATCTATTTCAGTAGTCTTGAATCACATCCATTTTATAACACCAATAACATCAGTTATTGAAGTTACAGAAGTTATTAGTAAAGTTATCTAAAGCTTCTATTAAACTCTTTCAACGAACAATTACATTTCCAGATTTGAAAGATATCTATCTTCAATCCACTTTCCGGATTTGTCAAGCATGCAATTCCGGTTTACGAGTCGGTTCCGGAAACATGTAATTTCCGGAAAAAAGATAAAAGACCTCAAACTGGAAAGTAAGGTAAAGTTGTCTTCACTCTTTGAGTTGTTGTGAAATCACTCTTTGAAAGTTGTCTTCATCCTTATACTCGTATGAAGGGACAACTATGCAACCCGCAAAACTAGTTAAATGCATAAACTGTCCAAGCAAAGAAGACATTCTGGCTGGTTGAGAAAATGTCACCAGCTCGGTAAACATTGGTTAAAAAATTATACATCTGGTTGAAGGGAACATCCCAGTCTACAATTTGAGATCAAATTTTAGAACCAGTATTGATCGAGCTGGAGACATTCTCCCATCTTGCCAGAATGTCTTCTTTGCTTGGACAGACATCTACGCAACCCGTAAAGTTTGGTTCTTTGTATGTTTAGGGGGAAATAGGGGAGTTAAGGAAATTCTATATGTAATAATTCACAATTAATTTAATCATTGATAATAATATAGTTAGCAATTTATTTAAATACGGCGGCAATAATTACTTATTGTAGAGTTCCGAACAAAAAAATTGGCGGGTCACGATTGATGTTTTTCCATTAAACAGCTGATGCTACGCTGAAACAGAAGATTTATAGGGTTGGAGAAAGAGGACGAAAGAGAATAAGAAAGTTCTACTCTGATCAGCTGAATCAACCGCCATTTTTTTTTAACTATGATCAAGGAGGTTCCTTGCTGTAGATTTCTTTATCAAAAATCTTCTAAGCTCTCTTGTCTGTTTACAAATTGAAATAAAATCTCAAATGAAAAGACAACAATAATTGAGAAATATAGTCTGTCCAAGCAAAGAAGACATTTTGGCAAGATGGAAAAATGACTCCAGCTCGGTCAACATTGGTACAAAAATCATAATTGATCTCAAATTGTAGAGACATTTTTCTCTACAATTTGAGACCAAATTTATCACTTTGAACCAAATCGACCGAGCTAAAGTAATTTTCCCATCTTTCCAGAATGTCTTCTTTGTTGTGCAGACTACCACAATTACTTCAACTACCGTACTCAACAAGTCAAATAAAATCATCTTTGTCAAGAAAAATATTTAGGAATGTTACAATAACGTTGTTGAAATAAATCATGACTTGAATACAACTTTCATCTAGTTGTCCATGAAACTAATCTTGTACATTGAAGCCACTTCTTGGCAACTTTTGAAACAAAATATAAATCAAACTTAACAAGAATCATCAGAGGAAGAGAAGAGCAATAATTTCTCGGAACTTGAAAGAATGAACTTCTTCTCTCGAGTCTTGAGCGGATTAAATTAATTATTATTTTGCAAGTTGTTTCAAACAAAGAATCCCCGTTTCTGGGGTTTCACAAGAATAACGAGAAGCTTGTTTAGAGGTCTTTGCATTAATTTTAACCGACTTTTGGGGTGAAGAACAACTATGCTGTACAGTCTGTCCAAGCAAAGAAGACATTCTGGCAAAATTCGATAATGACTCCAGCTCGGTCAATATTGGTTGATAAATTAAACAGATTAGATCTCAAATTGTACGTAGATTGGAATGTTCTCTATAAATTGAAAGTAAATTTATAATTTTTGAATGAATATCGACCGAGCTGGAGTTTTTTCCCATCTTGCCAAAATGTCTCCTTTGCTTGGACATACTAAACTGCTGAACAAATTGTGGAGGAAATTATAATCTTTTGAAAGAGGATTAGAAATGTATTTGAGAATCTCTCACTAATACAGTATTGCTCCTAGCCCTAGACACAGAATGATTTTTATTCGATGAAAAAAATGAGACTTTTCTAAAAAGTTCGATTTCTAAAAAGAGAGAGTGGGAGAGAGAAAGAAAAATAAAGAGTGAGAAAGAGAAAGAAATAAAGAGAGAGAGAGAGAGAGAGAGCGATGCATATACATATCGTACATACTTAAAACTTGTACAATGTAGTGATCTTGGTTTACATTGAAAATCAAACTTTAAACTTAGGGCTACTTAAAATAATTGATAGATAGAATAAAATAAATCAAATACCCTTTTTTAAACTTTAAAAGTATGATTCTTTCACAGACATGTTCCAAGCTTTAGCCATTTTCAATGTGAATAAAATAATAATGAACAATAGCTTGAAACAAGTCTGTGCAAAAATAATACGTTTAAATTAAAAAAAAAGTATTTGATCTATTTCGTTTCATCTATCATTGATCTAACATTCTATAATTTCCCTGAATATGATTGAACTTTCTATGGCTCAACCTCAAGGGGTTGATTTCGAATCGAGTCAAATTAATCAATAATTGTAAAGATACCTTGGTATAGACAGTAGAGAAGCTGATAGAATAGTCAAAATAGAAACAATCAAAAACTGAAAATCCAAACAAATGAGTATAAGCATTTCTTCCCAAAATGATTGATAATTTATTGTATATAAATACAATATAAATCAACAGTATACGAGTGATCGAGTATATGTATTATTTGTGGTTCCGATTTTGAATAAATCCTATCACAAGCTCCTCTATCCTATCTATATAGTCTGTCCAAGCAAAGAAGACACTCTGGCAAGATGGGAAAATGACTCCAGCTTGGTAATATCTGTTCAAGAATCATAAATGTGGTCTTAATAGTAGACAAAATTGTTTCCTTCAATTTGAGATCAAATTGATAGTTTTTGAACCAATATTGACCGAGCTTGATTAATTTACCCATCTTGCCAGAGGGTCTTCTTTGCTCGGACAGACTATACACAGCTCCTCTACTAACTTATAAATGAATCTACTTTGCCAAAATGAGGCCGATTTTTACTTTTGAGTCGAGTAGATTCATTTATTAGCTAGTAGAGGAGCTGTTTATAGTCTGTCCAAGCAAAGAAGACCCTCTGGCAAGATGGGTAAATTACTCAATATTGGTTCAAAAACTATCAATTTGATCTCAAATTGTAGGAAACAATCTTATCTACTATTAAGACCACATTTATAATTCTTGAACAAATATTACCAAGCATATCTTTAAAATATCATACTAGTGATAAGCTTTAGGGCTTGAGCTTATTTTTCGTTATAGCCTAAATAAAAAGTGAATAATAAATTGCGAAAATTTGAATTATTTTCTCATTCTATTGAATACAGTTGATGGCAGAAGTGAACGAGAACCATTTTCATGTGATAAAAAGACTGCTTTCTAAGGAAGCATTAAAAACCAACCAAGATCATTTCGAAGGCGTGCGTCTGTCTATTCCTTATTTTGAAGAGGAGTCTGGAATGGGCTTTCATGCAAGTAAGTGATCTAAGTAATAAGTATTGTTTTTTGTATTATAAAATGTAATTTCAGGGGTTTTCGGAGGTGTAAGGTTTTCCAAAATCGCTGCAGCACATGGACCACTTAAGCGAACGGGAAAATCATGCCCCATAAGAACAATGTAATTTTTATCAATCTCTTGGAGCAGATAGAGCCTCTATTTATGGACAGAACTTCACGTTCTTTATATCATTGAGAAGATAATTAAATTCTCCAGACTTTTTGTTTATTTCAATAATTAGTTTCAATACTTTTATAGTTAATTAATTATACAATAATTATTAAAATAAACTAAAAATCAAAAAAGAAAAAAGTCACGCCCCAGGAGAATTCAATTCTTTTTCCAATGACATGAAGAACTTGAAATTCTGTCCATAAAATAGAGGTTGGGTCTGCTCCAAGAGATTGATAAAAATTATATTGTTCTTATGGGGTTGATTTTGCCGTCCACTACCACCCACCTTAACATAGAAGTGTAAAATTGGTCTCAAATTGAAGAGAAATAAATTTTGCCGAGAGAGATTCTGAGATACGGATGCAAGTGCACCCAATTCAAAGCTTCAAACTTCCTAATTATTGTAAAAAATTCTCAATCTCTTTCAAATTTTATTCTCTAGAAAAAACACGTTGTAAGGGATTTTCTCGTCCGATGCTTGGTTCGGCTACAATTCACATAAAACGGATGATTTCGCACCTTTCAAATCCCCCTCCCCCCGAAAACCCGACGCTCAAAATGGTGGAACTTTTTACCAAACAATAAAGGGATTATATAGAACAAGTTGGCGTAGGAATCGTCCTTTCTCTTTGGATGTTGAGGTTGGGCCTTTTTTAACTAATTGCACCGTCCTAAACAGGTGTATGTATTTGTATATTTATATATGTGTATATAAGTAATACATATATCATTCATCATACAAGATATCATACAAGAATAATAGACGTCAGTACTCTTCTATTAGAACAGATTCAGATAGCTAGATCTTACAATCGGTACTATTTCATAATATCTTCCATATTTGCAGACCCAATAAAGCACTCTGCGAGTCCCGCACATTTTTCGAGAAGATAATTCTATATTATTAGATGAAGAGTTCACAGATATTTAATATGAGAAACGTAAAATTACATCTACAAAATGTGTTTTATTCTGTTTAGAATGAAATATCTCATAAAATAGAGTTTCAATGTTTCATTATGAATTTCATTCCCCTACTACTCTTTCTCCGTGTGAGAGAGATTCTTGAAAATTCAATTCAAAATTACTGAATTCTGTTTCAACATAGTGAACAAAAGTACCAGTGTTTTATATCATTGCAATGTTTTGTATTATTGCGATGTGCTTTAATTGTATTCAAATTACTTGTGAAGAAGAATATTACATTTAGCACGGGGTAGAAAATATTGAATTCAACATTAGAGAGAAATCTTTATGAGAACAGTGAACTGAGATTTGAATTTAAAATGAATTATGAGTAAATGAATGACTTTGTACAATAACGTTTATCTGTTAGGTATATTCTGTCCAAGCAAAGTAGACATTCTGGCAAGATGGAAAAATGACTCCAGCTTGGTCAATATTAGTTTAAAAATTCAAAATTTTGTTCCAAATTGTAGAAAACATTCTGCAATACAATTTTAAACCAAAATTGTATTTTAGTGCATTTCATTCGAAAAAATTCACTATTGGTCTTGCCCTGACAATCGAAAATTTATGAGTGATATATTTTTTACACGTTTCGGAGTCCCTAGAACACGAATTTGATGTCCGTTCAAATTCATATATCTCTATATATATATTCATATATGTAAAGATTCTTGTGAACACGATAACTCCCGAAGGGCTTGTCGGAGAACGACCGAATTTTGCACAAAAATCATTAGTGCTAATAACTCGGGTCAAGTTCGTTAACCAGTCAAATTAATCCAACGGTAGGGGGTGAAATTGGGGGATGAAAGTTTTGAAAAATCACTACAAATCGATCAATAACTTGATCGTTTTGAAAATTGGTGTGTATAATACCCTTATTATGCCCTACAATTTGAGCCATCAACGAAAAAAATAAAATGAAAAATGGCGGAGAAAATGTCGAATAATATGCCAGAAATTGTGTTTTCATGGGTTTTTCGAAAACGGCACTTTTGAATTCATTCCCTGAATAGCTCATTATAAGTCATATGATTTGAGCTATCATAGAATTGCATTTGAAATGCACTCTTTCCGACCGCCAGCTGCCGGAGCGAATTTTTTTGAACCAATATTCACCGAACTTGAGTAATTTTTACATTTTGCCAAAATTTATTCTTTGCTTGGACAGACCTCTAGCTTCTTGGAGATTCACAGCAATCATTAGCACCTCTATTGCAATAGAAATGTAATATTAATGATTTTCAGCTATAGTCGTGAAAATAGATTTCAGTAATAATTTATGTCATTATTACCAATTATATATTGTCATTATTATCAATAATTTTATCTCATTTATGGATTTATGTCATAAATCCATGACATCAATGATAAAAGTTATTGAAGTTACAGAAGTTATCACTTTCAAGCCAATATTGACCGAGCTGGAGTAATTTTTCCATCTTGCTAGAACGTCTTCTTCGATTAAACCAACTATAAAAACAAAACTGTTGGAGAATTATTTCACAAACACATTATTACTCTCCTATTATATCATGCTCAAACCAAATTGGTTTACAGCTGAGACCAAAAAGTAAGACGGTTTCGTCTGTCTCTTGTAAATGATGTAACCTACTAACAGTTGATGTGAAGCATCTTTTGTCCTTTTTGATTACAAAAAATCATCCAGGCTTAGCTGAATGACATCTCCAATTCACAACATCAGCTGTTGGAGCACAAGGAGCAGACGAAACCGCCTAACTTTTTGGCGTCAGCCTTACTAGATCGAGCCTCGTTAACAATATCCAACGAAATTTGCAGGAAAGGCGACACCATGAGAAGCTTTACCAATTTCCTCTTTGTAGTCTCATTATCACTCGGTGATTAGAGAGGCTGCACAAAGGTAGCCTATATCATAATGAATTATACTCTATACCTATATTCATCGCAGCTCCATCTTAACACAAAACCTACCTCTTGTTCTATATATATCTATATGATTTTCATATCTCCACGTAATATAGCCTACCTCTATTTATTGTTATCACAGAACCTAAGTTTATAATCTTGTGTTTGTCTTATTCTATAGTTCTGCCAAGAACAGAAGAGCCTTTGGCAACAAGGCTGCCATTCACTGCTGCCAGTAGTCGACATGAAAATTGTTCTAACATATCCAAATTTAGGAAGAAATAGTACAGTACATGTAAATAGTAACATGAACATTACCTTTTGAACATCATTAACCAATTAAAATTGAGGGCAGTCCAAGCCTAAATTTTCTCTCTCAGATTATAATATCTATTATCATACATCATTGTAATTGTTGCATTAATGAATGAATTATTATCAATTGATTGAATACCGTAGTTAATTCAATTTCGAAAAGTTTTAATATTTCCAAGCTCTAATCTAATTATTTTAAAAATTCAAATTTTTCTCATCACAGAACCAACAATAATCAAAATGGAGAACTTCAAAGAGGTGACCGAAGCTTTCAGATGGGGCTCCCTATTTGTAATCAATGAAACTTATCAAGCATTGAGTTATGTTGAAGCTGAATGCCTTGCAATGGCTGACATGAATTTGTTCGACTTTCAGAGGAATGTGACTCTCACCGAGTTTGAGTCCATACAGACGCATATGATGAGCAATGTGAGTTGATTTGATTTTGATTATTTGTTATTTGTAACGAGGTTGTATGCTTTTTTTACAGATATTATTATAAATAATTATTTAAATATATTAAAATATATTTAAATAATATTATAAATATTATTATAAATTTTCAGATCATACTCCTAGAAATAATGTGTTGAGAGTAATACCAGAGACAATGTATATTATATACATTATGTAATATACATTATATTACATTATATACATATATTATACATTATTATGTAATATACATTGTCTCTGGTAATACCAAGTGTTGACATGAAGAATCGCTAGACATAATATCTGTTATTCTTATTATTATTAGCGTATGTCATATCTGGTGGGGAGTCCTAAAAGGATGTTCCACCGGCAAAATAACCTCAATAATTATACTCGACAGGAAATTGTGGTATTTCTTGTAATGATACAGGGAGATTTAAATGTTTAAACATTTTTTTTCAATTTGAGAGAGTTCAAAACACAAAAATATCACCAAAATAACTTCTGTAAAATATAAAATTCAATTGAAAAATAAATCATTACTTCGTGAAAATTTCCAGAAAACATTACACAAGATTCCTTTTTGGAGAACCATAGGCTAACTCTATGTCTCTATATAAGGAAAACCCAAGTTTTATAGGTAGAAAAATATATACAGGTTATACCAATTGAGTTTATATAAACAGGAAGGATAAGTGAGTTTAGACAGAGATTTTAAATTATTTACAATGAAAGAGTGTTTCTATAATCTGAATCTGAATTTTGGATTCCGTAATAGACTTTAATGATAATGTGTGACTGAATATTCAAATTATTATCAAATTTAATAATACCATCATCAGCATCTTGCATTTCTACAAGCACCTTGACTTGTCTGACGCCAATACTTGGCCAACCAAACGTGATGATCTATCTATTGAAAATACAGGTTCAAATAATGGAGTTTTTATGAGATGAATTAGAGAATCATTTAGTGAGATTTATCATGAATGAGGTTGAGTAATTTTAACTCGTGAGAAATACTGCTCAAACCAGCATCTACGGCACTGGCGGCTCGTGCCCACGAAATAGGTGAAGTGCTCTACAGTAAAAGATACGAGAGCTTCACCTGTTTCATGGGCACGAGCCGCCAGTGATCTACGGTACGCATTACATCAAACACATTAATTTCTTATACTTTCAAATCTTTTCAGTTCAAATTCTTTTTTTTATTGTGGATGATGCCCACATAAGCATTTTAGCTTGTGCGTGGGTAATGAATAATGAATGCTAGGGTGATTGATGAGGTGAAAAATAGCCGTACCTACTGCTTCTCAAACCCTGAACAGCGGCAGTGCTAGCGAACTGAAGGTTGTGACGCCTCAGCCCACTGCGCCAACCCGGCCGGCAATTTGGCGCTCATGATTTGCATAGGAATGGATGTCCACTTGATATTACTTTGGACTCATGCGTAACTCTGCGCAAGAATATTTATAATATTTTATTTTGACTCAAAACACAAGTCAAGTTTTATAAGTATTCTCTGTAGTCAATAGACCAAAGAATTGTAAAATTTTATTCTCTTGACTTCGCAAATATTGGACTGCATGTTCCTCAAGTATTTTCAAATACTTCTATCACTGAATTTTCTGGTAATCTCCTTGCAGATAATAGACTCCCTGCACACGTCGTGGGTGCGCAACATTGCGCATCGCATCACAATGTGTCTGCGCGACGTGGGTCGTGGCTGGTTCGACATCAGGCAGAGTGATCGATATGTCTACAAAATCTCCAAGCTGGCCAGGCTGATGAATCTGATTGAATTGAGAATGGAGGTAAGCTAAACATTATTTGGGTTGGGAGTGTTTGCCTTGCAGGTAATGAAAGTGTCTGTCGTTACTGGGATAGGAAATAGGTATATACACTCTTTCTCTCTTTCTCTTTCTCTCTGTCTCTTTCTTTTTCTTCCTCTCTCTTTCAAGGCCAAATGTTAATGGGAAGGATATCCTTGATACCCTTTCTCAAGTATGGGGATATATATTTCCAAACTTCGCCTTTTCACTTAGATAACTGACACTCCTAATCCCATTTGCAGGCCCTTCAATAATTATTTGTATAAATTTTGCATTGATTACATTACCTAGAAGTTTCTATTTTGTGAAATTTATTGAGAAATTTGCTTTACTCATTTACATTGAAATTTAGGATCTAAGCTGAATTTCGTTATCTATTTGAATGGAGTAAATTTTTCACGTTAAATCACAAAGCAGGGCAAAGCTCTAGTAATGAGTGAAATGTCATCAAACTATTCTGAATTTAATGAAGAAAAAATTATTCAAATGGTAATCTAATCTCTCTCATGGTTGAGAGAGAAGAATGTAATTGAACATCCCTCTCAAAGAATTGAAACTTTTCACAAATTTATGAACAGGTACAGCATAAATAATGCAGCATACAACAGGTACAGCATAAATAACAGAATAAATTATCGTCAGCTTATAACAGCCCATATTTCTTTCTCTCTTTCTCAATACATAATATTTTTCACCAAGTTTTTTCCTCAATGACCGTTCTCACTTACTAATGACCGATCCCCAATGACCAGTAATTTCACTGCATAGATCAATCAATTTTTACACACACTCTATCTCTCTCTCTCTCACTTTCTCTCACTTTATATCTCTCTCTCTCATTTCATCACCAGTAGTAATTTTACATCCATTTAACAACCACTAATCATTGCTCCCAGTTATTAATTTTACGTGTAAATGAGCTTTATTTATTCATTCATTACATTTTTATTTATTTATTTTTATTATTCATCATAATAATTATTATCGATTGATTTATTTACTTCATCGATCATTTTTCAATCACCTAGATCTAGTTTTGAATTACAACTGGACATTTTTGATATTTCTCTAGTAATAGTGTAAAAGTACGAATTTCACAGGCCAAGTGTTAATGGAAAGGATATACTTATCCTTTCCCAAGAATGGACATTTTCATGTCCAAACTTCGCCTTTTCATTTAGATATTTTATTTATGCAAGTAGCATATTGTTTGGATAATTGTTCTATGATTTTTGCATTCACATGTAACCTCTCTCATTGAATAGATTATAGAATAACCTGTAAAAATTGTAGTGTAAAATATCGAAATTAGTGTGTAACTTGTAAAAATAATAGAATAATTGGATTTAATGGTAGCTATTGTAATCTAGAAACTAAGCATGAATATTTTGTTGTAATCTAAATGAATAAAGAAATCTAATGAAATCTAATCTCTTTCTCATGGTTGAGTGTTAATGGGAGGTATGTTCTTGAGCATTGCTCTCCAAGAATGGACATTTAAATGCCCAAAATCCTCCTTTCTATGTAATTAGAGCATCAGTTATACTACCTTTTAGCATAATTATTAGTCTACTTGAAAGTGGACCATATTATATGGGTATAAAGGTATTAAATGCACTCCCCAACCACATAAGAAGGCGGAAAGCCTGCATGTTTTTAAAGAGAGGCTTTGAAATTTTTTGGTGGAGTTGTGCCCTTACAAGTTGGCGGACTTCCTTGAAAGATAATGATGCTCGTATCCTAAATAATTAGTAGAACCATTGACTTGTAATATGCTGCATGAGCAATGCTCACTGGTTGCAGCTTATACAGGGTGTTTCAGGAGGAATGTGCAATATTTCTTAGGATGATTCCTTACACGAAGTAGACAAGAAAGTTCCGTGGGACCAACCCCCAAAAACGCTTTGTTACCGAAATAACAATGGCGGAAAATTGAGATTTTTCAAAACATATTTATTTTTCTAATTTTTTAGAGGCTTCATTCAGGGTCTAAAATAATCAATTCTTATGTAAAATTAGCTGAGGAATTCAATGGAACCAGTTTCAAGTTCGTAACTTCAACGGTTATTAACTTTTTCTTCAGAATCCGACTCTCTTCAACTTCCATTAATAAAAAATACAAATTTATTATTCCTTATTTAGTTATAACCCTTATTGTTGAAAAATGTCGGTTTTTTACCATATTTTTCCAATTATCTCAATAACCGTTCAAGTTACAAACTTAAAACTTGTTCCATTGAACTCCTCAGCTATTTTTACATAAGAATTGATTATTTTAGACCCCGAATAAAGCCTCTGAAAAATTAGAAAACTTAATATGTTTTGAAAAATCTCAATTTTCCGCCATTGTTATCTCGGTAACAAAGCGTTTTTGGGGGTTGGTCCCATGGAACTTTTTTGTCTACTGGGTGTAAGAAATCATTCTGAGAAATATTGCACATTCCTCCTGAAACACCCTGTATGTGACAAATAAAAAAAAATTATTATTATTATTAAATCTTACATTCCAATCATTTTCGTAGGTTTCCATGGTTATTAAAGCGAGCGATGGAATAGTAGGCCTATAATTTTTAATTTGCATAATATATAATTTGAGCCGATGTACTTTGTAATTTACATAAATAAAGTGAATAAATCTGAATCTCTCTCTTTGTCTTTCGATCGTACCCATTCCCCCTCTTACTCGCCCTCAATAAATCAAGATATCAGAAATAATCATTCAAAATAATAAAAATATTATGTTTGCATCTTTCAATGGAATATTCATTTATGACAGTAGCTAGTTGTCTCACGAAAAGGCCTAATGCAGATACATTATTCCTCTCCTGATCTCTAGTTTGCTTCTTAATTATTATACTAATCTGTCCTCTTATTCCTGAAAATTTTGCAAGCCTAGTGCCAGAGTTCACGACCATAGAAGATGTTGAATTCGAGGGTTTAAGATGATTCTCCAGTCAGTTCAAATAAACCAGGCTTTGAGCAAAGTTTAACCCCAGTTACTTGGAATTAATGCATTATTATATTCTGTCCAAGCAGGGAAGACCCTCTGGCAAGAAAAGAAAATGACTCCAGCTCGGTCAATATTGGTTAAAGCATTGTTTATTTGATCTCAATCGTAGGAAACATTCTGATCTACAATTTAAGAACAAATCAATATTTTTTGAACCAATATTGACCGAGCTGGAGTCATTTTCTCATCTTACCAGAAGGTCTTCCTGCTTGGACAGACTGTAGAAATGAGATAATCTAGGTATTTAATGTGGATAGTTGATTCCTGGTTAAAGTCGACTACAGAGAAAGTTTTGTCAAAGTTAGTTTGTGGGAGTTGGTAAAATGAGGATTATATAGTTAGTGTAAATTTATAGACAAACTGAAATAATCTCACTCGTAAAATACCCTGGGATTGTCTGTTGTGATACCTTAGTTTGATTATATATGGAGCTCGGTTGAATCTGGGTTCTACACTTTGCGTACATTCATGAACTAATAGAAATAATTATAATCTCTCTCGTGTAGAATATCCTGTTGTGGAACCAAATTGAATAATTTCACATTCATATGCCAAAAATATTCTGAAACAGTCAAATCTGATAAATAAAAATAATCAACTGAGTTGTGGTCAATATTGTAGTCATTTCGAATATTCAACTGATTCATTTCATTCAATAAATACATTTCTGTAGTTGATACGAGTTAGCAGAAACACATTAGGATAAACCTGTTTTGATTAATCTTTCATTAAATTACACGCTTAGCACGAGAATCTTTTGTGCTAATGTTTACTATTTATACTACAAATATCGTTTGAAATACTGGTATAAACAGTATATACAGCATGAACAGTAAATTCGTGTAACTCGCTTCACTATAGCATCCTTGAACAAACTAAAATTATTACCAGCAGTGACATTATTAGTTAAAACTACTATAGTATTATCTAGAATTTTTCATAACACAATTAATGATAATAAACACAATTAATGTATACACAATTAATTTCTAATAAACACAATTAATGTATACACAATTGGTGTATTGAAGACACTGAGAAACTTTGAAAATGCACCATAACCTAAATACTCACAGTTTCCATTATTAATACGAACTTCCATGAATGATACAGTCTGTCCAAGCGAAGATGACATTCTGGCAAGATGGGAAAATGACTGCAGCTAGGTCAATGTTGATTCAAAAATTATAACTTTGGTTTTAAATTGTAGATCAGAATGTTAGCTACAATAATTTGAGATTGAATGCATGATTTTTGAACTGATATTGACCGAGCTCGAGTCATTTCCCCATCTTGCCAGAAGGTCTTCTTCGCATGGACAGACTATAATGGTGATATTTTGACAAAATAATAGTGTTCACTGTCCCTTGTTATGCTGAAAATCAAGGTACGTTAGTTAATAAGACTGAGTCCGACTGCTTTGTGATTCTTGTTTACTGAATTTACTCTATGTAGAGCCTGGTAGGATTATTCTGAAGGACACTTTCAAGTTGAGTTCCTGAAATGTGTAATGCTGAGAAGCTTGATATCTTTCTCGAGACATTACGAATAACAGCTTTGATGATAATTTGTAAATTACACAAAACCTCCTATTACATTCGAAAATAACTTGTTAACTGTACAAAATCTATTACAATATTCGATAATAGCTTGTGAATTAAAACAGAAATCATAGCTTATAAACTCGCTTTGATAATAGCTCATGAGTTGAAAAAAATTGCTCATAGAATACAATAATTACATGCATAATTTATCGAAAATATTCTTTTTCGAATAAAACTTATATACGTTACTCGAGTGTCTTAGTCTGCAGAAAAAGATGGAGGGAACTAACTCGTGTTTTGTCTGTAACCACGCCCCCTGGAGGGATTTCTGACATTCAACGCAAGTAGAAGGCTCACTTGTTGCTCCCTCTCTGTTATTGGTCGAGCAATAGCCCACGCCCCTCGAGTAGGCCATTCGGAAGAAAATGGTGGGAGGAAACAAACGGCTTGTGGTTTGTCTTCAACCACGCCCCCTGGAGGGATTCCTGACATCCAGCAGAGGGCTAACTTGCTGCTTCTTCTCTTCTATTGGTTGAGCCATAGGCCACGCCCCTCGCCTTTTTCATTCTGTGGAAAAATGAGTGAAGGAGCAAGCTTGTGTTGAATAGGATGCTCACTTAGTGAGTGCTTCTTTCCTGCTATTGGTTGAGTCATAGGCCACGCCTCTCGCCTCTTTCATTTTGTAGAAAATGGTAAGATGGAGCAAACTTGTGTTCAATCTAGCTACACAAAATACACTTATGAGTACGCAAAAGTTCTTGGTTACAAGCTGTAACTCACAACTGTTAATTTTGATCCCTCATACATGCAACACACGCTGTGACAGTAAAATGGATAATAATTGGTTTCCTCCTGCCACATCTATAATTTATCATTGATTTGCAAAGAGAAGAACTTTTAAAAAATGGCGGCTGCTATGTTCAATGCATAGATTGTTCATTCTCAGCAAGTGAAGTTGTCTAGTCATTTTATATGCTCGCTTATTTCACTTCCTCTGTAATGACCACTCCATAAACTTAATAGAGCATCCGCCATTTTGGAAAATGTTTCTCTCCCTGCGACAGAGCAAAATGTCCTCCGGCTCTTCTAAACTACTGCACTGGCGGCTCGTGCCCACGAAACAGGTGAAGTGCTCTTCAGTAAAAGATACGAGCACTTCACCTGTTTCGTGGGCACGAACCGCCAGTGGATTACTGTTGTCCAAGAACAGCCTTCCGTGGAACTGAAATGAATTGTTAGCTGGCATTTGATTCAATGCAGGCAGCATTGTCAAATTGAGTTAAAAGAGAAATTGTAGCCTACGTCAGAATGTGGAACAATGCTCCTTTGTTGATTTGTAGTGGGGAAATGAGCAGCAATTCCTCTTCAAAGATCTCAATTGTTACCAGAGATTCTTGTATACGTGTATTTGTGAATGTTTAGAAGTGCAATGGATCGTGTATGTACTGGTGTACATAAACTACTGTGTGTACTAAATTTCTGTGCGTATTATGTGTGTACTGACCCATGGAACAGGATACTCGTATGTATGTATATAAACTGTATGAAGCTGGAATGGCAAGCATTTGGGTACTGTCATATTTATGCTTATTATATTAGGTATATGTAGGACTGAGGACTGAGGATTGAGAACTTGTTTTTGATTGGAAAAAAGTGATTAAGAGCAGTGGTGCGATGCAATTAGACTGAAATCGTAACATCCAAAGAGAAAATAATATTCCTATCCTCCCTGCCAACCTATTCTATACAACCTCTATATTGCCCTTATTTATTGAAATTATTGCATTATTTTTAAAAGGATGCATGAATCATGAAGAATATTAAAAGTATAAATATTGAATAGATTTGGGGAGAGTATTAGAAAAATATTAATTCATATGTTTATGTTCAATATTTGATAGGGGTACTATTAACTTATTTCAAATTAAACTTGAGTTCAATTAGATTGAAATTAGCGTTGAATAAATGGATAGTTTGACAGTACAGTGGTCTCCAATTTTCATCATTTGAGTCACTATTGGTTTCTCTCTAGTAATAGCCAGTCCAAGCAAAGAAGACATTCTGACAAGATGGGAAAACAACTCTAGATTGGTCAATATTGGTTCAAAAAGTTTGAATTTTCTACCAAATTGTAGGAAACCTTCTGTTCCACATTTTCATACCAGATTTAAAATTTTCAAAACAATATGGAACGAGCTGGAGCCATTTTCTCATCTTGTCAGAATGTCTTCTTTGCTTGGACTGGCTATAGTTATGGAAAGGATGATGTAAACTCGATACGACGAAAATTATAATATTGTTTTCCTGGAAAACTGTTGAACAATCGGAAAACTAAGTAAAAACGTTTCGGGAAAGTTAGTAAAGTGATGAAAATTACCGAACATTATTTGAACAGCTTCTCATGGGTTGTAAACGTGCTCCAGGCTTTCATCAAGCAATTTTCTGGAGTGCTTTGGTAGTTTTAAACCATCAAAAACTTATTCCAGTTTATGAACAACGGTGAATGAGTTCAAAATGAGATGAATAACTTTGGGAATAAAATTAACAGCTGTTCGTTCTCACAAATAATAAAATGATATTCTCTGTTCAGCAAAGTATTCTGAATAAATTCAATATTTTTTAGATTTCCTGTGTAACAAGCTCATATTGTGTACAGCTCTACATTATTCTAAATTTTTTCATTTCTGGGATAACTGTTAATCAGCCTGTTCTGAATAATACAGACAAAGGCAATCAAAGTAATCTTTTGAAAACCTGAAAACTTGAAAAATTTAATTTACTCCTTACTCTCGGTGAACTAAGTTTAGAGGTTTCGGCTGTTCCTTGTGCGTTTCAACAGCTGATGTTGCCTGTAACTGTACCGGACCAGCTGACTAGAGAATAGAGTCACGAATTCCATCAAGTCAGCTGATCCAATAATGGCTACTAATTAGCCAGTAATGCTACCATTAAGGGGGTCTTAAACGAGACGTGTAGCAAGCTGCTTCTTACTGGCGGCTAGCTAGCTAGTCTCGTTAATACCACACCAACAAGTCAGGTTATAGGACAGTAGCAAGCCTCAGGTGAGTAACAAGCCCCGGGATAGCTACATTCTGAACGTGTTACTATAAGTCGCGGGAACATGTCAGGCACAAGATGCAATAGAAAAAAAAGTCTGTCCAAGCAAAGAAGACCCTCTGGTAAGATGGGAGAATGACTCAAGCTCGGTCAACTTTGGTTCAAAAATTATCAATTTGAACTCAAATTGTAGGAAACAATTTGATCTACTATTGAAACCATATTTATAATTCTTGAACAAATATTGATCGAGCTGGAGTCATTTTCCCATCTTGCCAGAGGGTCTTCTTTGCTTGGAACAGTCTATAGGTTTCCATTACTGCAAGTTGCGGTCACATGTTGGGCACAAGTTGCAATAGAAAAAATTCAAATACAAACACAATAGAAACTGGAGTCCGATTTCACTGGACGTCAAATCTGCAAGTAAAGTGGAAATCCAATAAAACCACTTCACTTAGATGTACAGAGAAAATCAAATTAAAAATCAGTTGACCAGTGTGCGTTTCTCAATGAATAATTGTCGCAATTGTAACAATAAAAAAAAATAATAATAATAATACAACTTCGTGTTTCCATTGCATCTCAAAAGAATGTGCACGTGTCACTTTTTTAGAATGGAAACGAGGCTTAATTGGAACGTACCAGGAGCAGAGTCCACTGGCGGCTCGTGTCCACGAAACAGGTGAAGTGCTGTACTGTAAAAGATAGGGGTACACCTGTTTCGTGGGTACGAGCTGCCAGTGGAACGGACGAAACCGCTTAACTTTCGGGACCAGCTTTGAATGAATGTCGTTCATTATGCCACGTTTACATCGGAATGTTAATAGCGTTTGTTAATAACCTTTATAGAATAAGTTATAGTCTATATTATCTATATCTATAAAAGCGAAATGGCACTGACTGACTGACTGACTGACTGACTGATTCATTGATTCATTCATTCATTCATCACCAGAACTAAAAATCCACTGAACCGAATGCGTTCAAACTTGGCAGGCATGTTCAGTTGGACGTTTAGACGCGCGCTAAGAACGGATTTTGAAAACTTTTCAAGGATACGCCAAATATTTTATTTTTTCTAGTTTTTCGGCCTTTTCCTCATTTATTCGAGAACGAATCGGTAGAAAATGTTGATATTTGGTGGGCAGGTTTAGATAAGGTCTAGAAATGTTGTATTAAATATTTTTGCAATCCGTTCAAGATTACGCCAGTAATCAGGTTTTCAAAATTGTAGATGTGTTGCGGGTTGCATATCTTCCGCCTTGATACGACCAATCCTTACTGTAAATTCAATGGTTCAACGAGATTATAGATGAAGTAATTTGGAAGATATTGAATCATGTTTCAAACTATGTCCGATATACTTCCCAAGGTTACGCTTAATATTAGCGTTTTACTATTTTTTGGAATTTTCTGAGATTTTCTTAGATTTTTCTAGAACAAATTGGCATAAAATGTTGAAATTAGGTAAACAGGTCCATATTAGGTGTAGAAATGCTGTGCTCAATAAATTTCTAATCCCTTCTGAACAAAGTTTGCAGGCGAGCGAAGCGAGCCTGTTTGTCTTGGCTTACACTGACCGAGGTTTTGCTGGCGAGCGAAGCGAGCCTGTTTGTCTTGGTTTACACTGACCGAGGTTTTGCAGGCGAGCGAAGCGAACCTGTTTGACTCACTTACACTGTCTATACTGTCGGGGGTACAGGGGGCGGAGCCCCCTGCCTAGGCGGAGAAGGCGAGCGATGCGAGCCTGCCGGCTAGTATATTATGAGTATAAGTATCTATATTATATCTTATTTTATATTAATCTATATCTATAAAAGCGAAATGGCACTGACTGACTGAGTGATTCATCACCAGAACTAAAAATCCACTAAACCAAATTTGTTCAAATTTAGTAGGCATGTTCAGTTGGACGCTTAGACGCGCGCTAAAAACGGATTTTGGAAACTTTTCAAGGATACGCCAAATATTTAAGTTTTTCTATAGTTTTTCGGCATTTTCTCAATTTTTTCGAGAACAAATCGGTAGAAAAAAATGAAATTTCATAGAGAGGTTTGTCTTAGGTCTAGAAATGTTGTGCTCGAAATTTTTTGAAATCTGTTCAAGATTAATCCAGTTATCAGTTTTTTAAATTGTAGATGTATTGCGGGTTGCATAACTTTCGCCTTGATACGACCAATCCTTACTATAAATTCAATAGTTTTAGATGAACTAATTTGGAAGATATTGAATCAAGTTTCAAACTATGTCCGATAGACTTCCCAAGGCTACGCTCAATATTAGCGTTTTACTATTTTTTGGAGTTTTCGGAGTTTTCCTTGGATTTTTCGAGAATAAATTGGTAGAAAATGTTGAAATTTGGTAAACAGGTTTAGATTGGGTCTAGAAATGCTGTGTTCAATAAATTTTGAATCCCTTCTGAACGGAATTTGCAGGCGAGCGAAGCGAGCCTGTTTGACTCACTGACACTGCTGATACTTTCGGGGTTCCAGGGGGCGGAGCCCCCTGGCTAGGCGGAGAAGACAAGCGAAGCGAGCCTGCCGGCTAGTGAGTTATAAGTCGATATAATAATACTTTATTCAAAAAATTTATTAACATTCCGGTATAAACGTGACATTAGACTGATAAGCAAGACATCAGTCGTTAGTATACTGACGTCAGTCGACTAATAGACTGCTAATTAAATCACCCTGATATAAAGGCATTCTAATGAAATTCTTGCAAACTCCTGAAAATTTCCTCATTCAACATTCCTCAAAAATTCAATTGAAAAAATTGAAGATCCTCTTTCAGCACGAGAATAGCACTTTACAACACTCAACAGGTAGGTATACAGACCACTAGCGATACGAGGGGGTATTATCATTTCTCAAAGAAGAGCGATGGCATAATAATAGTCTGTCCAAGCATAGAAGACATTCTGACAAGATAGAAAAATGACTCCAGCTTGGTCAATATTGGTTCAAAGATTATAAATTTGATCTTAAATTGTAGAAAACATTCTGATCTACAATTTGGGACCAAATTTGTAATTTTTGAACCAATATTGACCGAGCTGGAGTCATTCTCCTATCTTGCCAGAATGTCTTCTCTGCTTGGACAGACAACACCATCCTCATTAATTATTCCGTCCACAAAAAGGGAATATTTTCCTCTTTCTTATCATGACGTTGTGCTGCTAAGTGGTGGATGGACTTCTCTTTGTTTAATTTTCTCGAAATAGCTGTCTCATCAGAATGCGTAGGCTCTGGTAGAGTCTGTCCAAGCAAAGAAGGCATTCCGGCAAGATGGGAAAGTGACTTCAGCTCGACCAATATTGGTTCAAAAATTACAAATTTGGTCCCAAATTATAGATCAGAATGTTTTCTACAATTTGAGACCAAAATTGTAAGGTTTGAACCAATTTTGACCGATCTGGAGTCATTTTTCCATCTTGTCAGAATGTCTTCTTTGCATGGACAGACTATGAGTTACTCAAAGTGCGTGAAAATTCCGACACCTGTTCTTTTCTGCTCCGTTTATTTTTCAGTCTATTCATCATTCTCATAATCAACAATTCTTCCCAATTCTCATTTTTATCATTTATCATTATTTCCTTCTTCTGATATCCTGTATGATTTTTCTTCTCTCTTCTCTGATTCTTTCTCAATTTTCCACCTTACTATGATTTCCTTTTCACCTTCTCTTTCTTCCTCATTTGTTCCCTTATCTTTTCAGTCTATTCCCTTCTGTCATAATCAACATAATTATTCTCCCAATTTCCTTCCTCTATAAAATCTTTTCCCATTATTTCCACCTTGATTATGTTTCTTTTCTCTCCTCTGATTCCTTCTAAATTTTTCACTTCACAAGATATTCACAAGAAAATTCATAAGATATGTATAATATATTTTCTATTCATGTTGTATGCTCAATTTGTGAATAAACTTTATTTGAATTTGAATTTGACTTATTACGATTTTCTTCTCCCACCTCACCTCACCTGTTCTGTTCCATCTTCTCTCACGTTTTTTCACTATGATTTTTCTTTTCCCTTTTCATTCTGCTATCTTCCATCTTCTTTTCATTGTTGACACGGTTTATGTCAATATCTTCTCTATTTAATAAAGTGTTCGAGTTGTAGCTTATTGAGTATTAAGAATGGGACTATTCACGGACAGAATGCTTATTATATTCTGAAACCGCGAATCCAATACTCATAGCATTCTACTATTTATTAATTTTTATAAATTTTATTCATTCATTTCACAGAAACAATAACTTATTGGTTGAAAACACAGACTAATGTCCAAAACGTCTTTATACCAAATTTTTGATGAATAATAAAGTTCAAAACTAGGTTAGAATTCGTAGCACTTCAATTAAGAATAAATTTATAGTCCAGGAGAAATACCGAATTATAAAAATTTTGAATTTAGAGCAATAAATTATTCCAAATGAATCAAATCACCAATTTTCACAAAATTTCTTCTAAAATATTGTATAAAATTGAAAATTTCGAGCCACAATAAAAACACTAACTAGTTTACTCGTTGCTATGACATAATTCTATTGTAAAGTCTGTCCAAGCAAAGAAGACACTCTGGCAAGATGGGAGATTGACTCAAGCTCGGTCAATATTGGTTAAAAAATTACCAATTTTATCTCAAATTGTAGGAAACAATTCTATCTACTATTAAGACTGCATTTACATTTCTCGAACCAATATTGACTAAGCTGGAGTCATTTTACCATCTTACCAGAGGGTCTTCTTTGCGTCGACAAACTATAGTAATTATAGCATAAAATGAATTATAACATGAATTCAATAATGCATTACATTACATGATTATACTCACTCATTATAAACTTCGCTTGAAATACTTGCTATTAAGAGGCCTCGATACAAGTCGAAAAAGCATGAAAATAGGCACTCGGCATTCTACTCCTTCGGTCGCTATTTTCCATGTTAGGTACGTGAAAATGGTACCAAATCGTTCAGAAAGATTGGTAGAATGTGCGTATAACCTGGGATTTCCAATATCACTTTTCACGTCGAAATTGTACAATAAATAAATAATAATGAATTAACCATCCAATCCACACTACACTCAAAAAGATTACTCATTAAATTAAGAGCTGTTAGCATTCACTAAGATTAATCACCAACACCCTACATGCGTCATGCATGTTGGTAATCAAGTTTATAGTCTGTCCAAGGAAAGATGACATTCTGGCAAGATGGGAAAATGACTCCAGCTCAGCCAATATTAGTTCGAACAATATAAATTTGGTCTAAAATTGTAGAAAAAATTCTGATCTACAATTTGAGACGAAATTTATAATTTTTAAACCGATATTGACCGAGCTGGAGTCATTTCCCCCATCTTGCCAGAATGTCTTCTTTGATTGGACAGACTAAAGCAGCTCGTCATGGATCAAGATAGTAATTATTATTATAGAGCATGTATAATCCTTATAATTATAATAATTATTATTCAGTCTCTACAGTAATTATCATCCTCAGTTATTAACAAATTCATGTCCAGCACTGGCGGCTCGCGCCCACGAAACAGATGAAGTGCTGTTCAGTAAAAGATACGGGCACTTCGCCTGGTCCGGGGGCACGAGCCGCCAGTGATGTCTAGAATAATTTACTGCAGTTTCAGAAGATTTTCATACCATGCAAACTCATGCAAACTTACGCAAACTGAGACTCTTGGAATATTATCAAGCTGCAAGTTGTAAGTTCTTATACTGAACTTGGCAAGCTGTTAACTTCGAGATTTGCGAATGTTGGAGAAATGTTTCAATGCAAGAAAGTTCAGTGATGGGAACTATTATGCAACACTTTAGAAAGCAATTTGTCTTTGAGTTTATGAGCTTGAGATCAAAATGTGGGTGACATTGTGAATGTTTGAGTTTACTATAAGATGTTGAGAGGTTTAAGAGGTCAAGGATGCGAGAGACCTTGAGAGTTTTCAGAGATCAATGATTCAAGAGCTCGGGATCTCTATCATTATATCATTGATTTCACGATGTAACCTATATATTATATAATAATTCTTAAAGTTTCAGAGTTATAGTGTTGAATAGTATAAATCATAGATACCTTTTTGCTCACAAACTCATGAATATCGTAGCATAGGGTTTCTAATATCTTATTTTTCATTCCATGATAATTTCTTTTTCAACAACTACTGTACAATCCATAAATTGAATAGTTTTACGATTTAGCCTCTAGTAAAATCAATAATAAATGCAGGTCTGTACTTAGAAGTAACATGGTAATGATGATTTATTCATCAGAGAAAACAATACAATTGTTAGTATATAGTTAGTAGATATAGAAGGTCTACAGTAGATACAATAGACAATATTATTTTTATTTTTTATTCGAATGAAATATCAAGTTGAAGTATAAGCCTACAAATTTTACTTATCAAGGAAAGTATTCTTCAATACTACCCAAACTTTGTGAATTGTTCATAATATTAATCAAAATTCTTCAATTTTTGAAACTTTTATCCTATACTCATTCCTGTATTATTTGTTCTGTGAGAGAAAATCAATGATTCATAACCTATTTTTAAACTGTTTGTTTGAATTGCGAGAGGAATATTTATGGGGAAAATCCATTATAGAATCAATTATTATATGATTATTACAATCAATCAATCTGACAAATTGAAACATGTTCTGCTTTAATAAAGTAAGCCTATAGGAAAAAACGTATTGAAGACCCAGTAATTGATTTCGATTCATCAAAATAGCTTTATTTATAGTCCCATATCATAACAAATTGGATATCTGACCCTGCCTTGGGCCAGACCTACCTAATTCGACAATCTATTGAAGGAGAGTGAAACCCTAAACTGTGGATCATTTACTCCTGGAGCATTGAGGAAATTCTCTGTGTAAAGGACTTGGAGGATTCCAGACTCCGCTTCCGAGCAGGGTTCATTAATGGAGAATATTAGCCTTTAATTTGGCCAACTCCCAATTGCTCTTGCTGAGGAACGTAATTGGTGGGAGACAAGGAGGGTACGAGAGAGGGGTGTGAGAGAGAAAAAGAAAGAGATAGAGAGAGAGAGAGAGAGTGGGAGATAGAAAGAGAGAGAGTGTGATTATGAGTTTAGAGGCCATGAAAGGTTTTAGAGGTCAAGGATTCAAGAGCTCAAGTATTCTATCATGATATTACTGGTTTCATGATATCATGAAAATAATTTCCACGAATATTAAGAGTGTAAGAGAGAGTAAGAGAAATTGAGAGAAAGAGTGAGAAAAAGAAAGAAATTGGATTATTTTATCCAAAAATATGACCGAATATTGCAGATTGGGTTCAAGATTCAAGGTTCAGATCAAGGTTGCAATATTAATGGGAATGACAAATTATTTTTCAAGCTTCACCCATTGAACAATTCTAATAATTATTATTCAACTCACAAGAAAGTTCAATTATCCAGATTAAAGTTTGGAAGAGAATGAAGGAAAACCAAAATTTATGTGTTTTGAAAGTGATGTGATATCATACCTTCATTCGGACTACATTAACTTCAATTTATCTAAATTTGGAAGATAATAGTAGGGGTGAAGCCTGTTTCTTAGTTCTCGAAAATATCAATATGTATGTGTTTCAATGGATAGATGATATTATGAAATAATGATGCAATCCCTTTTTCAAATAAATTACGATGGGCATAAGTTTAAGACATCATGAACTTCAAAAATTATCCTATAGCTTTGATGAAATTATTAATGGGCATCAAAACAACAATAACTCAAGAAACATTAAACAGTTATAGCTTACTCTTGTCAATTTTTCCAAAGCATTGACTAAATAAATCACAATTTAGATACTTTTGAATTATTAGTCAATGTTAGAATAATAATAAGGTTGAATAACAAATTAACACAGTTCAATGCTTGAAATCTGAAACCATATTTTTATTTGAATAATTCATGACATAATAATAATAATCGATATGTCTAGAAATATTAATACTAATACTTAATCATCGATACATCGATACTACATTACTTTTACATTTTCCAGTCAGCAATACGATCTCTGGTGCTGAAATCTGTGACGTCATACACTGAATTCATCGAAGGTCCTTGTTTGTGCACCTACGACTTACCTCAGGATTTTGTCTGGAATGAAGATTTGTCCGATTCGAAATTCAAAACACACCCAATTCCCATATTCCGCATGGAACTCAAGCTGGACGACACTGAAGCGTACAACAACCAATTGGGAGTCACATTTCTGGCAAGTTATCAGAAATTTTCCAAATTTGAATTTATTCATCAATAGAGAACATATTGACAAATTGATGCAGTAACTGTATAAGAAATACAGGCAGTATAGAGTTGATTGAAATTCGAATTCAAATTTGTACATCAATATAAAGCATGATCTCAAAATAATTAAGTAACAGTATAAAAATATAGGGATTATAGCGAGGTCAAAATAATCAATCATTATCATAATCAATATAATCAATGTTATTATTCTTAAACGTTAACAATTATGTAGAGTAGTTCCAGAAGAGATACTGCACATTTTCTAAAACTAAGCTTTACAGTAACATGAAGCACATGAAACTAAATTAAGAATTCATGATTGATTACAATTAAATATGTTTTCGCTACACTTCACGGAAAGAAGCTCCTTACCAGTCCCTATGTAGACTAGAAAGTCGTCGTTTACATGCATAATCAATCAGCTGTTGTCCTCGAGCGGTAAGAGCCTCTTACCATGCGAGGAGCATTTTATTTCCAAGCGTGGACAGCTAGCGCCATCTAGCGAGTGAAAATGCAACTACAATGGCCGTCTCTTTCTGTGACACTGGCATATAAATTGGTCAAAAACAAGAAACTTTGTATGGCTATTGTACAATTTACGATGATCGTACAGAAACTATCCTGAGCTTAAATGTTTCTGGACTAAGAAAATCGAGTATTCTGATAGTTTTTAAGTAATATCCAATTGATTAAATCAATAAACTTGTGATGCAAACTTTCAATACTTGGCAGTTCAGCCTACTACAGATTCAGCTCAGCCGGAGCTAGTATAGTAAGTTATCCGGTCTAGCTGTTCTTAGATCTCATTAATCCTATTTTTTTTGTTCATTTATGAGATTAGATTAATAAAATTTATTTGCAGTGTACCGAAAAAAATTATACACTCACTCGCCCAGGAAGTTTTTTACAGTATTCGGAATTATTCCCAGGCTCGGCAAGCCTCGCCCGGGAAACTATCCTCATACTGTAAACTTTTCCTTCCCGGGCTTGTGGCGTAATGTACTATAACATACTCAATAAAGAATAACTATTCATTTGATACATTTCGAGCTCCAGGAGAGATGCATCTCTCCTGCGAAATGTCGCACATTTTCTAAAACTAAGCTCCACAGTCTCACAGAAAACAACTATTTTTTACAATAAATTTGAAATTATATGCAGTTTGATTGAATCTGATTTGTCGCTATGTGATTTCGATGAAAATCATTAACAAATTCTAATTTGTATATTTTTGTAAATAAATTGATAAATTCAAATAGAAAAAAACTTAACTTCCAAATTTATTCCACAGACCGTCATCTTGAATCTCATGGAGTGCGCTATCACAGCCAGTCATTACATACCCAGCGTTAAGCCGTTGGTCCTCAAACGCCTCAAGTTGACCAAAAATCGGACTTTGACCTCAGTGGGGCATGATGAGGAGGAGATCTGCGCACTGAGGAGGAGATTGGAGGTGGCTGTGAGGTTCGCCATCATACCACTCAAAGCATACTGTCGGAAGTTTTCTACTTATGTTGAACTGTTTACGCTCAGTGTGGATGCTTACATAGAGTGAGTGGACAAACGAGTAGGCTACATTGATACAAATATTTAAATATTCCCACATAATAGATATATTGAAAAATTACTACAAAAACAATACGAAATATATAGTCTATTCACATAATTTATGAAACAGCTGGTGCCAAAAATCAAGGCGGTTTCGTCTGTTCCTTGTGCGTTCAAATAACAGTTGAAATTTCAACTGCAAATAGTCTGCGAGACTGTACCGGACAAGCTTACTAGAGAATTAGAGAATATAGAGTCACTGGCGGCTCGTACCCACGAAACAGGTGAAGTGTCCGTATCTTTTACTGTACAACACTTCACCTTTTTCGTGGACACGAGCCGCCAGTGAATAGAGTAACAAATATAGAATAGAATAAAGTACACTAGTCAGTTAGTCCACTACCCACTAGTTATTTGAATACCACAAACAGACTATTTCAAATGTAGCTAGTGAAAGGTTAAATTTTATAAAAATGCACATTTCCCAAATAGGAAGAAATTAAATTGAATGGAAATATTCTTTATTGGGCGAAGTCAGGACTAGGAAATCCTCTCTACCACTCAACCTTAATGAAGCATTTAACCTAAAGAATGGAGTGATACAGTTTTTTATTAGGGAGAAAATTTAAAAAAGAAAAATTTATACTCTTGCTATTTTGTTCAGTAATATTAAAATTCGATAAAAATTCTATATATGATATGGTACTAGAATTGCCGGCCCGGTAGGCGCAGTTCTCAACCTTTATGCCTAGTTTATACGATGCCAATTGGCGAGGCAATTGTCATAAGACAACTGATGCCGGGCGCAAACAGCTGATATTGTCTATTAGAGTTTTAATCAAGCCATGCCTAGCTGATAAATTTAAAATCAAAAGATTCAATAGATACTTTTTATCAGCTGTCAATTTCAGAAGACAATTGTCATGAGACAATTGTCTCACCAATTGGCATCGTATAAACTAGGCATTAGTCCGCTAGCACTGCCGCTGGTCAGGGTTCGAGACCCAGTAAGCATGGCTGTTTTTCACCTCATCAATCACCTTCCCACTCATTATCCGTTACCCACGCACAAGCTAAAATGCTTATGTGGGCATCATCCTCAATGAAAGAACTTCAATATTCATTACCTCACTTGAATTTAATGAAAGTTTTCATACAAAATAATAGTTTTCATACCTTATTATGATCGTTTTAATACTATTATGGTGGCATTTCCTGTATATTAAAAAGAATGCTGAATATTGGCGTTACAATATTCCTGAATTTTTAAATTCTGGAAATAAAGTAGTGATGAAAGAAACCGGTTAAAAATAATAGGCTATAAAATTCTACTTCCTTAATATATTTTAAGTATATCCTGAATATCTTTTGAACTAAAAATTCAAATACCAATTAGAAGTTTCATAACATAGGTTTAGAATTAGAATTTCTGGCTTTATTTTACCTGGGAGGGTGAAGTTAGAGCACAGCCGGCCCTCTCTTCCATTAAACGCTCAAGTATAATGATTGTAGAGTATGATAGTAATAATATAGATTTAAATACTAAAAAATTCTTATTTTTCCTGTAAAATTTAATAATTTGAATCAATTAATGATTTAATGAATGAGTAACATTTTCTTTGAAAGGAAATTCAACTCGGAAAACCACCCAGCCAATGAGGTGAAAGATGAGATCGCTCTTCAGTTTCGTCTCAAGGAGGAGCTTGAACAAAGCCTTCCAACAAGCATTGTGATTGGCCCGTTCCAAGTGTACGTTGATCCCGTCAAGAAGGTACTCGTGGGTAAGAGACAAGACATGGCGACGAGACTTTTAGCCACATTTGCTCAAAGGCTCACCAAGAACGTTGAAGAGGTGGGTCAAAATTGATACAAATTTAATCATTATATATTACAGCTTGATACTATAATCTGTCCAAGCAGAGAAAATATTCTGGCAAGATGGGAAAATTACTCCAGCTCGGAGTTAAAAAATTAAAAAATTTGGTCTCCAACCAAAGTGTATATAAAGTGTTCCCTATACGGAACATTTTGATTCACAATTTGAGACAAAATTAATGATTTTTGAACCAATATTGACCGTATTGGAGTCATTTTCTCATCTTGCCAGAGGGTCTTCTCGCTTTGACAGACTATACTTTATTCTTGCTTGTACTATAGTCTGTCCAAGCAATAAAGACACTCTGGCAAGATGGGAGAATGACCTACAGCTCAGTAAATATTGGTTCAAAAATTATAAATTTGATCTCAAATTGTAAGGAACATTTTGATCTACAATTTGATACCATTGAATTCAATTTTTGGAACAATAGTGATCGAGCTGGAGTCATTTTTGGATCTTGCCAGAATGTCTTCTTTGCTTGGAAAAACTTTACAAAAAATAATTGCAAATTTCATTATATTGGTGCCTTATATCACCTCTTTTAGGCCAACCTGCTTCAAGTGACTTATGACACAAACACATAGAGAAAGTAATCTATTTTTGAGCGGTTTTGAGTTTGCTATTATAAAATTATTTCAAAGTACGAATGTTATAAGCGCAAGCTTAGAAGAGACTCCACTACAGTGTTAAGTGTATTGTGTAGTGTAGTGTAAGTGTCTTCTCAGCTTGCAAACTATACCAGGTTCACATCAGAAGAGTCCGAGAATTTTTCTCAGGAGACAAATTTGTGTTTCGGATGGAACGATAAGAGTTTGACATTGAAATTGTATTCCAGAAGTTCGTGATTTGAAGTTGACCAGAGACAAATTCATAACGGACTGCCATACTCAAATCCTTTAAATGTTAAACGAATTCATCTATTATGCCCGGTTTTTCCAAGCACACTCAAATTTGAGGGTGTCTTCTCAGCTTGCGCAAACTATACCATTCACATAAAAATGTTTATGTGAAGGAGACAAATTTGTTATAGATTGTTAAGAGTTTGACATTGAAACTGTATTCTAGAAGTTCGTGATTTGAAGTTTAAGAGGCAAATTTATAACGGAGTTCCATACTCAAATTCTTTAAATGTTTAAAATTCATCTTCTCACTCACACTCCTCTCTCATTGGCTGTTTCTTGAAAAAAGAACATTATTTGCCAACCAACAGTTTCTCCATTATTAATGGTAATTGGAGTTGAGGGACAATTCCATGAAGTCACTCATATTTGATAAAGAGTAATAACTTTGAGGAGATTTTACAAATATTCCGCATGTAATCCTCCACAGAGGTAAACATCCACTAATCGGTATCTATAGTCTGTCCAAGCAAAGAAGACCCTCTGGCAAGATGAGAAAATGACTCCAGCTCGGTCAATACTGGTTCAAAAAATGTAGATTCGGTCTTACATTTTTAGATCACAATGTTTCCTATGATTGAGACCAAAACAAAATTTTTGAACCAATATTGACCGAGATGGAGTTATTTTCTCATCTTGCTAGAAGGTCTTATTTGCTTGGACAGACTATACTAATGTTTACAAAACCAATAGGCTAAGCACATGACCATTTTCCAGTTGAGTTATTAATAATTCCCCAACGTTCGGTGCATTGGGTATTGGTTTTGCTTGGAATTCTCTATAGTACAGAATATGACGTATTTTGATAGTTCGCTTGCATGGTATAGTCTGTCTGAGCAAAGAAGACATTCTGGCAAGATGGAAAAATTACTCCAGCTCCGTGAATATTGGCTCAAAAATTATAAATCTGCTCTTAAATTGTAGATTAGAATGTTTCCTACAATTTGAGACCAAATTTTTAATCACCGAACCAATATTGACGGAGCTGGAGTCATTTTTCCATCTTGCTAGAATGTCTTCTGTGATTGGACAGATTATACTACCTTCAACCCCAGAATAAATACGGAATTCTCTTTATTGGCAATTTGTGCTTCAATAACTCTACCTACGTAGCCTATTCGCACCGGGAGACTAATTATAATTATATCCATGGCAAAAGCATTCCTATTCTATAATTGGGTTAATATTAATTTGATACCAATGGTTTTAATGTGCTGTTATTAGGGCCTACTACAAATAGAGTTTCGAAATATTATATTCATTCTCCATCAATGATTTGGAAATTTTCATGAATAGAAATCAATATTTCTGAACTATTTTGCATTTGGAAACATCAATAGCCTATATCATATCAAGTAATACTTTGAAATATTCATATAAATAGAAGTTATATATATCGTACTATAGGTATATAGATTATTTCAAAATATAGGCTGTTTCGTCTGCTCTTGTTTGAACTTCAACGCGTATGCTATTGACCGAACGTAATGAGGTCTAGATTCAAGACGACGATTTTGCATTTCTCTTTATGTAATGTTTGTTCCGCATTTACGAGTCAAAACGCAAAATACAAAATAATATAAATTTGACAAAGTGAACAGAAATTGCGCGTCGATTTATTATTAAAGTATGAAATTACATTTCAAGGATAATATAATAAGTTTCATACTACAAATAATACTATATACATTAAGATTTCTGAATAAATAAGAAAAGAAAAACTGCTAGAATAAGATGCTTGATTCATGAATAAACCAGCTGTCGAGTTTATTATTAATTGCATATATAACTATGCAATTAAGTAATAATATAAAAGTATTCCTTCACAAGTAATGAACATTCATGGGCTCTATACCGTACTATAGGTATACAGACGATGTCAAAAGGATAGGCTGTTTCGTCTGCTCTTTGTGCTTGAGCACTTCAACCGCGTATGTTCTAAATCAGAGTTCTTTTATCTTTGCCTAGAAGATGTTTTTGTAATCAGGAGAGACAATAGATGCTTCACATCAGCTGTTTATGGGATACAACACGTACAAGAGACATATAAAGAATCCTGAATTCTGGGAGAAACATTATTCATCTTACTTGAACGATTAAAAAGTTATATTTCAACTTAATCACTCCTCAACGATCATCCAATGATTGTATAATTTATTCTATCAAATTTATTGAAATAAATTTCATTCTTGTATTGTGCAGGTGATGGAGGAGTATTCCGATATTTATCAAAGATTGAACACGAAGCCTACTTCGATAGAGCACATCCTTGAGATCAAAGATTGGATAGAGACAATCCCTGTATCTGTCAAAGCACAAGAGGACATTATCAGACGTTTCTTACTGGTGAGTTTGCTACATTCATATTTATTGAATTCATCTATTCACATACAAAACATATTACATTATAATTGAAATATCAATAAATTGAATAAATAACAATAACATTACAATTACCAATTACTAAATTCATTCAGTGATAATATACATTTTTTACTTGATTTTTCCATTTATGAAGTGGAATTATTCATTTTTGTGACTTGTGAGCTCCGGATGATTTCATAAAAACCAATCATTTCATTGCGGCAACTTGAACAACTTTCGAGTGCACTCCAGATACCTTTCATGTATGTTTGTTGATACATATTTTGAACATATGCATATTTATCTGTTAAATATGAGCATAACATTTTTCTGTTTATTAATTTTTGAAGTTTGTTCATTCATATTTACTCGTATAAATCATTTTTTCTCTCACTCAAGTAAAGAAAAAATACGTACGTTATTCATCATCAAAGATCATATTGACTAAATTATCATTGGTACCACCCTTATAAAGAGCAATAATAGGTTTACTTGTAATTATTTTAAGACAATATATTTCAAGTTATTCTTACTGCGTCATATGTACTCAATTTTCTCTTTATTCTACATAATTAAATATTATCAATATTGTTATTATAGGAAACGTCGATCAGAAATTAGGAAAAATATGAAATGAATACTTTTTGATAAATAATATTCATTTTATTCACCTATTTCTCCAATATTTTAATATGGAGTGAAACTGTAAACTCAGAAAAAATGTCATAGCCTATTGAGAAAAAGAGCATTCCATGGGCTAGCTTATTCATTCTTATTCTCCAAAAAACAATGATTTCACATTGTAAATTATCTATACTCTAATGGTGATGTTAATGAATTATAGCTGTTCTCCAGTTTATTATGAGCAACATCAAACAATTCAATATTTATTCATCTATTTATTCATTTATTTATTGGTACTTACTCTCAGTCGTTTCCCGTTTCTGGAGGAATAGTAATTGTTGCATTACACTCTAACTGATTAACTGCATGTTATTCAGAGGTGTTCTGCATCTTCGCTTGGTTGTGAAGACTGGCTTATGGTTGAGAGGATCGACGTGCTAACCACACGTTACCTCTATGCTGGTTGATGATTATTCGCCTGCTGTATTTTCTGTCCGGGCTGAGTGGGCATTCTGGCGGGGTGGGGATGGCTTCGGCTCGGTCGGTGTTGGTTCGGGGGCTGTGGGTGCTTTCGAGAATTTATGGCTTTTGGGTCGGTATTGGCCGGGCTGGAGTCGTTTTCCCGTCTTGCCGGGGTGTCTTTTTTGCTTGGACGGACTGTATTATAGTTTGGTGAATATGAAACTGGCAACCAGCTGGTAGGCCTAGCCCCTTCATAGGGCTGTTGCGCCATTGACAAACTTACTCTCACATAGTTTGAAGATGTAAATACTGTTTGGTATTACTGTATAATCAAGTTTTACTCAGCATTAATAACAGCATCATTCCCAAGTTCTAGTATTGTATTGTAGATTTCGCACTAGAATTTGATGAACATGTTATTATTATTCATCAATAAGCACAGCTTCAGGTAGAGTAAACGCCCAATGATTGTAGTTTACGAAGTATTCGAATTCGCTGGAATTCCCCATAGCACCATTCTATTGTAATGAGCTCTATTTCCTGGGATTCAAAATGAATTTCGATGAAACTGCAACATCTCATTGCATGAAACATCTCATTAATGTGAAAGCTTGATAATGGATTTACTCTTCCATTGATGATAACCGTTGTAAATGTATTCAAATGAGTTTTAGTCTGTCCAATCCACTGGCGGCTCGCGCCCACGAAACAGGTGAAGTGCTCGTATCTTCCACTGTACAGCACTTCACGTGTTTCGTGGGCACGAGTCGCCAGTGGTCCAATCAAAGAAGACATTCTGGTCAGATGGGAAAATGAGTCCAGCTCGGTCAATTCTGGTTCAAAAATTATCATTTTGGTCTCAAATTGTAAAGCAGAATGCTCCCTACAATTTGAGACCAAATTTATAATTTTTGAGTCCATATTGACCAAGCTGGAGTTTTTTTCCCATCTTGAAAGAATGTCTCCTTTGCTTGGACAGACTACCTATAAATTTCACTGCAGTGTGGGATTGAAACATTGCAACAATCTTGTTTATGAATGCTGATTCATGTTCATAAATATTCATAGATTGTTAAAAGTAAACCGTAGTATTATTGTATAGTTTGTACAAGCAAAGAAGACATTCTGGCAAGATTGGTAAATGACTCCAGCTCGGTTAATATTGGTTCGAAAACTATAAATTTGGTTTTAAATCGTAGGAAACATTCTGATTGACAATTTGAAACCAAATTTGTCATTTTTGGATCAATATTAACCGAGCTGAAGTCATTTTTCCATCTTGCACGAATGTCTCCTTAGCTAGGGTAAAATATACAAGATGTAGGCCTATGTATCTATATTTCACATAACACCACTTGATGAATTAGGAAGCAACGGCTGAATTCCGTTCTAATTCAGATGGAATTCCGCCGAATTCCGACTCAATCCCGCTGGAATTCACATTGTTTATTTATTCTTCATCAACCTGAATTCCTGAAAATCTCATCCCAATTCATTCTCCATCATATTCTGAATTTCACTGGAATCTTTTTTCCACATTATTCTCTTCATATCTCATCAGAATCCTCATTACAAACCAAAAGCTTGGATATGAGTATATGAAGAATACGAGAGAAAAATTAATTGAATATGAATATGAGTTATATTTAGAGTTTGAGAGAATTTTGAATAATTTAATCATGACATATTCATCTCTTCACTGGAAATCATATATATCTCTTCTATTTAACATCGTCAATGCAGTTAGAAGATTTTACAGGAAGGGAACTATTCAAATTAAAATGTTCTACTTTTACCAACTATTACCTCACCTAAAATGCACATTTATCTATTATTTTAATATATCCTATGCTATTTTGACAATTCATGCCTGAAAGTACACCTTTATCAATTATTAAGATGATTATTAGATATTTTGGTTCTATGAAATTTGAAGAAATTCACCAAAATTCCAATAACTTAGTTCAATATCAACTACCACAATAATTTCTCAACATGGGAAATTGTGGTTATGTCGGCTGTGGAACTTCTTCGGAACTCCCCACAAAATGAGCCATACGAAATAATAATTATTAAGATAAAACTGTCGAATTGGGAAAGATGAATATCCAAAGCATCTTGCAAAACATTATAAACAGAATGTTGAACGGCAAAACTGATGATTCGGAAGCTCTGATGTGACGTTATGCGGAGAAATGCAAGAGAAAAATGATACACAATAGCAATATTTACGATACAACTTGAACAACAGCTCTCACGTTAATGATTATAATACTTTGGGGCTAGTTTCGAGACGATGAGCCTCATCCTCATCACCATCAATTCAGGAGAAAATTAACATCTTGAGAAATCGTAAAAGACAATTCTGTCAAAAAATTTTATCATACCAATCTATCCAGTGGAGCAATTTTGCTGTAGACGTAAATCTTGGCGATAATCTTGAATTATTGGTTGGATTTTTTCAAGATTGAAGTAATCGGCACTGGGAACAGAAGTATTGGGAACCTATTCAACTTCTCATTCATTGAAGATACACTGGAGGCTTCTGCTCACGAAACAGGTGAAGTGCTGTACAATAAAAGATAAGGTCACTTCACTTGTTTCGTGGATACGACCCTTCAATGTTACAGAATATTAACGAGGCTTCAAAACTTTTATAGCTGACCCCTAAATGTTATACGGTATCGTCTGTTCCTTGTTATCTCCAACAGCTGATGTTGTCAATTATAGTTGTCATTCAGCTATTCCGAGATGTTTTTGATAGAGACAATAGATGATTTAAATCAGCTGTTAGTGGGTTTCATCACGTACAAGAGACAGATGAAACCGCCTATCTTCTTGACGTCAGCAAAACGTAACTACAAAATTGAATATTGGATAAAGTTATAATAATTTATTACTTATGAATTGAAATTAATTCAAGTCTACTTGAATGATAGTTTCTCACCAATTAATAATATTATTGACTGTGAATTATTCTCTTTGTATTATTCTCAGTACCATATCCGTAAAACATTATTTTCAGTACTATACCTGTAAATAATATACTCATAATCATCTTCATTGAACAAAAGTACAATAGGCGAAGCCCAAAACTGCCACTCTTACAATTCATACAAACATATTAAAGATAGGTTATTATATTTTTCACACATATTTCCACTAATTTCCACACTAAAATCCAAATTTTGTAACAGATTCACAACAAAACCTCAAAAAAACACCAGATAAAGCAAATTTGAAACTTTGAAAGTTTAAAGTAAATAATAATCAGTAGGCTATCATATCTGTACAAAATATCATTCTCAGTAGTAAATATTTCTGTGAAATATAATTTTCTGTCTCATTTCCAGGAGTACGAAGTCCTGGACTCATTCTGGTGGGCTCTGGAGGACAACCAATTCGAAGCCAAATGGGAAGCACACGGTTGGCCCCGTCGCATACAGAAACGCGTTGAAGAAACGCAACTGTTTTTAGAAAAAGAAACCAACTTCTTCAAACACAAACAACTTGAAGACCAGATAAATTTAGAAGATCAACTGGAAACCATCAACGTTGAAATTAACCGTTTACAAATGCTCAACGACATTGAAGCTGTTCACGAGATTGCTAATGATGTGAGGAAAAACTGGAAAACACTCAAGGATCTTCAGGAGTTTGGTCAGCTGTTGAATCAAAGGCAGATTCTCTTTGGAATGCCCATGGTACCTTATGATGCTATCAAAGAGTTGATACGTGAGTTTGAACCCTACAGGAACCTCTGGGTAACTGCTTCAGATTGGTTGAAAAGCAAAGAAATCTACATTGATAATCCTATAGGCAACATAGATGCTGATTCTATCGATCGTGTTGTGAATGAGTATTACAAGAACATTGTCAAAGCGTTGAGAGTTTTCAGTGAGATCCCTGCCATGTTCAAGGTTGCACAAAACATCAAAACACAAATTGAAGAATTCAAACCTCATATACCTTTGATAAAAGCTTTGAAGAACCCCGGGTTGAGAGCATGGCACATGGAGCAGTTATCAAAGACTGCAGGTTTCCAGATTTTGTTAAACTCAGCTTTGACTTTCCAAAAATGTTTGCAAATGGGAATCATGGATCATTTTGATGAAGTTATGGAAGTTTCTGATAATGCGGCAAAAGAGTATGTGATTGAGGAGGCTTTGGCAAAAATCGAAAATGAATGGAGGGATACATCGTTGGAAATCACTGAGTATAAGAACACTGACACCTATATCATGAAGGTAGCGGATGAAACTTTGCAAATGCTGGATGATCACACAATTGCGGTACAACAGTTGAGCTTCAGTCCATTCAAAGGTGCCTTGGAGGAGAAAATTGATGAATGGGAGGCAAAGCTACGCTACAATCGATTATTGTTGGAGGAATGGATGAACTGCCAAAAACGTTGGATGTGGTTGGAACCGATTTTCACCAGTGAAGACATCAACAAGCAACTACCACAACAGAGTAAAAAATTCAAAACCATGGATAGATCCTGGAGGAGGATCATGAAGAATGCTTCAATGAACAAAAATGTCCTAGTGATATGTTCTGATGATCGGCTTTTTGATTCTTTGAAGGATTGTAACAAGATTTTGGACTTGGTTGAAAAAGGTTTGACAGATTATTTGGAGATGAAACGTGGTGCGTTTCCTAGATTCTACTTTCTCAGTGATGATGAGTTGTTGGAGATCTTGTCCCAAGCCAAAAACCCACTAGCTGTACAACCACATTTGAGGAAATGTTTTGAAAACATTCACAAACTTGAATTTGTCAAATTGGATGTGGTCAAGACAAAAGCGTGCCCTAATCCTGTAGATTTGGAGATTACAAAAATGTTTTCTGCAGAGGGTGAGGGAGTGGATTTGATACCACATATGTTGCCTGAGGGAAACGTTGAGCAATGGTTGTTGAGGGTTGAGGAAGTCATGAGAAACACAATTCGAGAATGTTTGGGGAGAGCTTTGGAGGAAATCGACCAAAAAGATCGATCGGTTTGGGTGTTGTCTTGGCCTGGACAAGTAGTAATCGCTTGCTGTCAAGCATACTGGACAGCACAGGTCGAAAATGCAATCCTCAACAGAAACCTGAGTGAGTATTTGGAAATGATGAAGGAGTTCTTGAACAAGCTGCGGATTTTGGTGAAAGGACCGTTGAAACGGGTCGAGAGACAGGTTTTGTCAGCTCTGATTGTGATTGAGGTACATGCTAGAGACGTTCTGACAAAGCTCGTCGATTTGCATGTCATGAGCTGTAATGAGTTCGACTGGATAAGCCAGCTGCGTTACTACTGGATTGGATCTGAGATGAAGGTAAGACTATTTTGACTGTATACACAGTTCCTAGTGTAGTGAAATCGAGATCTCTGCCATTAGGTAGGCTACCTGTATTCAGGACGGCGATATAACTACTGTATTATGATTCATGAAACCATATAAAAAGGAATGGAAATATGATTATTTTTATCTCTTTTCATATGATTTCATTCATTTATTGACATCATAACACAAACCATAATAATATTATTATAACTAGGATGGATAAACTAGGCAAAGCCTGCACTATTTCTATCCCAAATGTTGATGGATAATGACAATATTACCGTGTAATACCGGACTCACCACTGAAAATTTAATGTACCATAATGTGCCAATGTGTTTTGGTTGAAATATTCAGCTATGAAGTTGAAAAATTTTAAAATTTTTGAATAAAAATTTTTACCACTAAAAACAGAAACTCAGTACATAATACATGAAATACTTGATATATTGGTCTACTATGAACAAGATAAAATCAATGATCTAGTAAATTTTTTGATAGGATATGCTGATGAAGGCTTTAACAGGATTACAATCTATGCATCGCCATGTTTCCTGAATAATTTTTTTCATATTTTAATTATTTCTCAGTCAAATAAATTGAAAGAAATGAGATAGTTCACTAGAATAGTAGGCCTAGCTAGTAAGTTGTATTGAGTCAATAAAATCACCACCGTATTAATAAAAAATAATAATGCCAGAGAAGGTTTAGACCCTATATCAATACATAGCCTAATATCTTAATTTAATCATGATCTTTAACATTATGATCATGTACTTCAATATTTATCACTTCAGTATATTAAAGTATTTGCAGAATGCTGTTCGGTGAGTGATGTTACCAAGTTCGAGATCTCAAAAAAATAATAGGAGTAAAAATGGGATATCTCTATATATAAAAGCAAAATGGCACTGATTCATTCATTCATCACCAGAACTAAAAATCCACTGAACCGGATGCGTTCAAATTTGGCAGGCATGTTCTATTGGACGTTTAGACGCGCGCTAAGAACGGGTTTTAAAAATTTTTCAAGGATACGCCAAATATTTGAGTTTTTCTATAGTTTTTCGGCGTTTTCTTAATTTTTTCGAGAACCAATCGGTAGAAAATGTTGATATTTGGTAGGCAGGTTCAGATAAGGTCTAGAAATGTTGTGTTGAAATATTTTTGAAATCCGTTCAAAATTACTCCAGTAACCAGGTTTTCAAAATTGTATATGTATTGAGGGTTGCATATCTTCCGCCTTGATTCGACCAATCCTAACTGTAAATGCAATGGTTCAGCGAGATTATAGATGAACTAATTGGGAACATATTGAATCAAGTTTCAAACTATGTCCAATACACTTCCTAAGGTTACGCTCAATATTGGCTTTTTACTATTTTTGGAGTTTTCCTTAGATTTTTCGAGAACCAATTGGCAGAAAATGTTGAAATTTGGCAAACAGGTCCAGATTAGGTCTAGAAATGCTGTGTTAATGAATTTCGAATCCCTTCTGAACGGAATTTGCAGGCGAGCGAAGCGAGCCTGCTTGTCTCAGCTGACACTGACAGAGGTCTTGCCTCACTTATACTGCCGATACTGTCGGGGGTCCAGGGGACGGAGCCCCCTGGCTAGGCGGAGAAGGCGAGCGAAGCGAGATAGAATACACGACTCTCAATTTACAATAGCACTATACATAACAATAGAGTATTAGTGGGGGAAGAATCTTCCCAGTACTAGAGCTATTGGAGAACGTAAAAAATAAATCACGTCAGTACTAAAACTATTGGAGAATGGATTCTAGTTCCAGTAAATAATACGAAAAAACACTTTTATAATGATACCACATTCTTTCCAATGTTTGGCAAAATATGGCTTCAGAGTTGGTTATCAGTAGAATTGATGGTAAGAATGGATTCAATATACAATGGATATTGAGAGAATACTATTTACACCCAACTCAAAATATTTAAGAGAGTTCAGAGAATTGCGAATCGATTTAATTCCCCCGCAACGACGTATCAGGTGGAATAAGTTATTCGAATTCAGACTGCTTTTCCGGATATCCTGTCTGCTTTTCCGGCTTCTCCGTCTGCTCTTTCGGTTTCCACGGTTATCGATTTCCACTTTAAATCCACGCTTCCATCCTCACTCCACTTATGGAATCATTAACACCTTTAGAGAACGGTCATCTGAAGAATAGAACGTGCTATTACAGTATCCAGACTAATATTCATATTATGAATGAATACTACTAAATAAACTTTAAACTCTTTAGACTATATTAGATATTTATACAGGCTCCTTAATAATTTTTTTCAGAAGAATTCAAAAAAATAATTCCTCCCACAGCCTACGTAAACCTGACAGGCTATCAAAACCTGATTCTTAAACTGTTTCAATGAATACTTTAATAGAAAAATACGAAGAGGCCAGCTTATTTATCCACGAATAAAACAATGAGGCATGATACCAATAAAATCCTTGCTTAGATAATTTATTCCTGTTGGAAGTGGAGTTATCATTGATCTATTGATCTATACTATTATATTATATTAATTGTGAAGTGCTTCAGTTTTAATAGTCAACAATCTTTTGAAATAAAAAATTATGTTTTCAAATGGACAATTTTAAAGAACTTCAACTCATGTCTCCGTTTGTGGAAAATGAGGTTATCTGGCGAAGTGGAACAACCCTTGGGTCTCCCCACTATTAAAAGCCATACGCTAAATAATAATAAAATATCAATTGAAATGTAGTTCCACTCATAATCTTACAATGATGGGAGAGAGAAAACGGGCTTAACATTTATTTTTCTTCCTAAATTTCAATTGGAAATGAAGTTCATAATGGAGAGCAATACATGGGAGTATCAAAATTATTTCGGTTCAATAGAGCAAAAAGAACAATTAAATAAAAATGATCAGGCTGGATATAATAGAATGATTCCAGATTATAATGATCATAGTCATGATAATTTATTCAGTAATTCACAATGAAGAATAAAAGAGGATCTCTCTCGAAAATGAAAGAACTCCCTATTTGTTTGTTTGTTAATTTAATTTGCTCTATTAAAGAACTCCCTATTTGTTTGTTTCTTAATTTAATTTGCTCTATTATGATTCATTTGCCCATCTATATTTTTTAAGTACAATCTTACCGAATAATTGATTTTTACTCTTGAAATAAAATTATAACAATTTTGAATTTCGAATTAGCACACATCGTAGTTCACAGTTGAAACAAACACACATGATGATGAATTTACTATTATTCAAAATTACGATTTCTGATAAAGAAGTTTCTGATAATAAAGGGCCCACAAAATTATTTCTCTTGGTTGATAGAAGTGATTCTATATTAGCCTAATAGCTAATAATGATGTAATGATAGTATTCATATAATGATATCTCTCTCATTTTGAACATGACAATAATTTCGAATACAAATGAATGATTGTTGATTCACAGGTGCGAGCAGTGAACGCGGAATTCAGTTACGGCTACGAGTATCTAGGCAACAGTGGTCGGCTGGTGATCACGCCGCTCACAGACAGATGCTATCTCACTCTCACGGGAGCTTTGCATCTGAAATTTGGAGGAGCTCCCGCAGGTATTATCATAGATTCATGGACCAAACATTATTCATGCGATTAATAATATGATTTACATGATCTGGGCCCGGTTTGTTATTAGATAAACTAATTAGCATTATCACGCAGGTATTATCAAATACCAATAATTTATTCGATAAATAATATGTGATCTATATTATCTAGGCCTAGTTTGTAAGCCATTGAACTATAGTCTGTCCAAGCAAAGAAGACCCTCTGGCAAGATTGGAAAAGTGACTCCAGCTCGGTCAATATTGGTTAAAAAATGGTCAATTTGATCTCAAATTGTAGGAAATAATATGATCTACTATTAAGACCACATTTATAATTCTTGAACAGGCTGGAGTCATTTTCGCATCTTGCCAGTGTCTTCTTTGCTTGGACAGACGCCTAAATTGGCATTCTTCTTCGTTATTCTTTCTTTACAATTGCGACTTGGTTTCCAAGTATTTTAAGCAAAGGATGAATAAGTGATGATGAATGATGATGATGAAGGTTTAAGATGTAGGTTATAATGTCTATCCACAATGTTCACTTCCACTATGCTCACAAATTTCAACTCACAAGAATAAAAAATCATGATTGATGAATGATGAAGCATTCTATAGAGATGTGATTCATGTCCAATTGATTGTTGTTTTATGAAATTCTTATAAAACTTCAGCTAATTATTCAATGTCAAATTCACTTTTTCTGAGGGTCATACAATAGTTACATGAGTTTCTAGGCCTATGTGCGTGAGTAATGAGAGCATGATAAGAGATGACGACTTCTCATTTTAGCACTGGCGGCTCGTACCCACGAAACAGGTGAAGTGCTCGTATCTTTTTCTGTACAGCACTTCACCCGTTTCGTGGGCACGAGCCGCCAGTGCAATAGTAGTCGGAACTAACGGCCAACCGTCTTCTCCAATAGGCGGGGTGGATAGAGAAACCACCATCTTGGTAATAGTTATTCCCCCTGCAATTGTTTTACTTCTGACTATTTCAATCACAAAGCATCTCATCCTCACGGACCACAGAATTGTCATTGAAATATCGTAGGCTATCTAAAATAACGATCATAGACATATCGTTACTTGAAAGATGCTATTATCGATATTCATTAGGTTGGATTCATGTAGGAGTTGTAGGCGATCCCAGATGCATGATTCTATTAACGCGTTCGTTCAATCAAAGAGGATTATATTATAGAGAGAGATTTATTATTGTATAGTTCAATACCAAAGAGCTCACACATGAAATGGTTCATTAGGAAGTACGTCAATATGATCTCGTAATACAGCTAATCTCTTATTACAGCTCCTTATTACGACATGAATTCACTCTTCTTGATAAATATTCATATTCATTTATTGCAAATATGATATTTTCAGATATAACTTATATCCATTTTTCCACTTTCGATATCTCGTTTTATTCATCATTCGATATAATATATCCTGTTTTTCCTGTATATTGTATACTTTTAAAATATTGCATAAAATGTATGAATTATTTTGTGAATGGGAAATAATTTTTTTTTTCGATTTGATTTGTTATAAGATATGAGATATTATCTCTTCTCCCTTCCCCCAGGCCCAGCCGGAACAGGGAAAACGGAAACCACTAAAGACCTCGCCAAAGCCTTTGCCATCCAATGCGTAGTGTTCAACTGTTCAGACCAGTTGGACGTCAGGGCAATGGGAAAGTTCTTCAAAGGCCTGGCCAGCAGTGGGGCGTGGGCATGCTTCGACGAGTTCAATCGTATTGATATTGAGGTGTTATCAGTGGTTGCACAGCAGATCACCACTATACAGAAGGCGCAGATGATGCGGGCTGATAGGTGAGAGTTGATCTTTTTTCTCAAAAGACGAGATTATCCATTTATTTACTACCGTTTTACAGAGGCAACTTGAAGAACTTTTTCAATCCTATATCTGGTACTTTACACCATTCTACGAGTATATCACCAATTTAGCACGTAAACATCAACATCACCTATACCCTATTTATGATCATTTAAAGCTTTTTGCGTGTGTGTGCTTGTGAAGGTAGGTTTTCTTTAATGAATAACAGATCGACGGTTGGCCGCAGTCGAACAGCTGTAGCCAATCACAGCTCTTGTTGTTAAAGCTTATGGACAAGACACCGTTTTTCTTGGAGGAAACCCTTGAAAACCTCCACTCGGGGAAAAGTTTGTTTATTTCGTCTCAATTGATAGCGAATAGAGTGTAGGTGATTTTGATGCTTACATGGTAAATTGGTGATATAAAAAATAGATAATGAGTATCGTTTGGTGTGATAGATATATATAATGCAGAAATGGAAGTGGAAGATAATAAATATATTGTATTATTGGGATTAGCAAAGTATTATTTTATGTAAATATGATTGATTTCCTTCCATCACCTTGTGTTCTCAATTATAACTTTCTATTATATGTATAATGGCAAATAAATTCGATTTGATTTGAAAAACAAAATTCATTCAATTTAATATGAATTGAAGATCATTGTAGTTAATGTAGGCCCAAGTGGATATAAGAGCTTGCTTGTAATAAGAGCCACATCGACGACATATTATAATACTGTCACGCATAGATGAAAGAATAATAAGAGAGACTAATACTTGGAATAAAGCCTAAAATCATAAGACTATTAAGAAATTCAAAAAGATAATAAAGACTGAGAGAGGAAAGATGGATTATAGTCTTGTCAAAGTCGTGCAAAGAAGACATTCCTTCAAAATAGCCAATTGAGCACCTAACTACGCATGTGCAAATCTGAATATTCTTGTATAAAGTTATTTATACTAACATACCACCTAAATATCATGATATACAGTGGGATGTATAGAATCATGGTAACAGAGGGACAATGTTTTGTATTTCGACAGTTGGCAACATTGATCAGCTGTCATTTTTAAGAAATGTCTTTTTTGATCAACAAGATTATACTCGACCTACATGATTGTATCAGACCAGAATACTACTATTACATGAGAAACCACTACTAACCCTTCAAGAAAAAGCGCATTTCTATTACTGGCGGCTCGAGTCCACGAAACAGGTCAAGTGTCCGTATCTTTTACTGTACAGCACTCAGTAAACAGGTGAAGTGCTGTACAGTGGAAGATACGGGCACTTCACCTGTTTCGTGGGTACGAGCCGCTAGTGATTTCCATGTACTCTGTTCTCCAGTTATCGATTGATTTACTCTCCGTCTCCAATCTACCAATAAACCACTTTATGTTCCAGATTCTTTTTTGAAAACTGCGAGCTAGTCCTAAAGCCTTCCTGCGCAGTTTTCATCACAATGAATCCGGGCTACGCGGGACGCACTGAGCTTCCCGACAACTTGAAAGCGCTTTTCCGACCCGTCGCCATGATGGTGCCTGACTACACTCTAATCGCAGAGATTTCCCTATTTTCCTACGGCTTTTCCGAGGCTAAACCGCTGGCTGGAAAAATCACCACCACTTTCAAACTGAGCTCGGAGCAGCTCAGCAGCCAGGTTGGCACTTGTGCACGTTTGTTGTTTGGATTCATTTGTTTTTTGGTTCTTGAATGTCATTTGGACTTTGGGTAATGGAGTGGATAAATGATGAAGTGTAGATTGTAGATGTTAATGGAATATTACTCTTTCTTTTTCACGATCACTTACGATGAAATAAAAAACAGTTTTGCGTGTGTTCGTGTAAATTTTGGTCGGCTACCACGACAAACCATGACAAATACAAAGTAACTTGACTACTACGATTAAGCAAAGTATTTTGAATTTTATTGTATTTATTTTTGTCTTTTGTGTGTTTAAAATAATATTGGTAATGCGTATGTGTGCGTGGCCTATGTCCGCAACATTTTTCTGTAGTGACTGTACCGTATTTTACTTTGTCTCAAGTTATTGAGGATGAAGTAAAGAGATGAGAATGATCATAAAAAATAATTATTCAAGTTTTAATACTTCTATGATGTAATTAATAGTGTATTGAAAATGCACCTCAATAACCTTATGCCTATAACGAGACCAAAGCATATTATGCACTTATAAAATACGTGAAAGGGGTACTTGTGATCTTATTCTGTTATTATTTCATCCGTGATAGTCTTCAATAGAAAATTTAATAGGTGCTATAATATTCTGATGTGAATTATATGATGAAATAGGAATAGAAGTTAGAATGAACATTTGAATTTTAATTGTGGGTAAACACTGACTAGTGTGAACCAAGAACTTTGAAACAGGACCTGTCATAATCTAAGTGAGTTGGAGGAGATTCTATCCAAACTCTCGTTGGACAGAGAATAAACTGGTGATTGGCTTTTAAATGAACAACTCATGCTCATGATATGCTGAGAAAGTAGATTAATAGTGTTAGAGATGAAGGAAGATAAAGAGAGAGAAAGTTTCATTCTGTTCAGCTGATTCACTCGCCAGTTTGTTTGTTATGAGCTCTGTAACCAAGTCCAAACTACAGTTTTGTTCAAACGCATGGCGCATAAATATATAGGCTACATTATAGCCATCTCTTTATTTGCATTCAATCAACGATTAATTTCACACCCAACATCAATATTATCCAATAACATTGATAAGCAAGGTAAACATTCTGACAGGATGGGAAAATGACTCCATCTTGATCAATATTGGTTCAAAAATTATCAATTTGGTATCAAATTGTAGATAAAAATGTTTCCTACGATTTGAGACCAAATACATAACTTTTGAGCTAATATTGATTCAGCTGGAGTAATTATCCCATCTTGCCAGAATGTCTCCTTTGCTTGGACAGAATATATTTATTATCATTTCTGATTGCAGGATCACTATGATTTCGGTATGAGAGCGGTGAACAGTGTGCTGGCAGTGGCGGGAAATTTGAAACGAGACGCGCCAAATCTCGATGAACGACAAATTGTGCTGCGTGCAATTCGAGACTCGAATGTGCCCAAATTTTTGAAAGATGATTTGACATTGTTCAATGGTGAGTTGCAAGTTTTCAATCGTAATTTATAAAAATATCAGTCTCGAATACTAGCTTCTTTTCAAAACCAGTTAAAACAGTATCAAGTTAATTTATTTTCAAGTCTCTGCTCTAAGTAGATTATTTATGCAAGTTCGAGGGATCATAAGGGTAAGGCCAGGCGTATGCTGGGACGCACGTGTGCACACAACGCAAGCCAGCCAATCACAGCTCTTGTCTTGTCCTCAATATAAGTTGTGATTGGCCAATACGCGTGGGCTGCTTCAAGTGCGTCCCAGCATACGCCCGGCCTAAGAAAGCTTCAATATTGATATGATAGATAGTTAGTTAATTAAATGAATAGGTTGCTTGGAGGCACTGGTGGCTCGCGCTCACGATACAGGCGAAGTGCTGTACAGTGGAATATACGGGCACTTCACCTGTTTCGTGAGTACGAGCCGCCAGTGCTTCAACGTAAATAGAATATAAGGTAGAACTGTTTTAGAAGATGTTGAGCAGTTGCACAATCTTATTACATAACTGGGTAAAATTGAGAATTTAGTTTTCCTAAGAGACTATAAAATCACATTGGGACCTTTAGTGTGTAACGCTTCATTATAAAAATTATGCTTTTATTATATTTATTTATATTGAGTTGTTATATTTTTTCCAACAAGCCGCTAACTTTAAAATAATCATAAGATTCTGGAACGTTTTTCACATTTCTAAGCATTTTTCCAAGAGCAACAATATTGGAAATAATTTCTATAACTCCATTATTGCTTTGAACTATTGAAAACGGTGGAAACTTTTATTAGGAAAGCAGAATAGGTAAAATCAATATTGTAGAATGTAACACACCTACGTAACTTATGGCTCCCCCATGTATTCAATGTTTTTAATTCCATAAGGAATTGACAGAACTGTGAGGGAACGGGGATAAATAATAAAAAATATTCAATGAACACACTGTGATTGAATTGTTTCTATAGCTCCTTGCTATTATGACGATAATTTTCCATACAGAAATATAGGCTAATGATCGCACACTTGCAATGTTAGAATACTTTATTCACTTCATAATCAGAATGATTCAGAATAAAAAGAAGTTGAAAATTGTTTTTCGTTGCAGGAATTGTATCGGATCTATTCCCGGGCATGGTTGAACAGGAGGTGGATTACGGAGACTTAGAGAAGTCAATAAGAGAAGTCATCATTCACATGGGTCTCATCGATGTTGATGGTGAGAATATAAATAATTATAGGCTACATATTTTATAATCATAATATATGTTTATTTCTATAGTCTGACCAAGCAAAAAAAAAACATTTTCTTAGTTCAGTAACATTTTCTCGACTTCCGTATCATTTACCCATAGTAATGTATCATTTTCACTTATTTCTGTATCATTCTCCGCAGTTTTGTATCATTTCTTCTAAGTTTTGTATCATTTCCCCACAGTTCCGTACCGCCTTCAATAGTAGTGTCATTTTCTCGAAGTCCCATATAAATTTCCCACACTACTGTATCATTTTCGAGTATTTCGGTATCATTAACTCGAAGCTCCGTATCATATTCTCATAGGTGTGTATCATTCTTCGCAGTTCAAGTATCTTCTCCTTCGATGTAACGTTTCATTTTCTCATATTTCATTATCATTTCTTGGAGTTATGTTGTATTTTCCGAATGCAGTATCAGTAGCAGTATCGAAAGTATGTTCAGTATCTTTTTCTAATATTTTCGTATCATTCATTGGATGTACTGTAACACTCTCTCATAGTTCCGTATCATTTTCAAATAGTATTGTTGCCAATAAATGATACAGTACAATAGGAGAGTGATACGGAGTTGGGAGAAAATTATAAGGAATTGCGGGAATAGTTACGGAACTATGAGAGAATACTACAGAACTGCGAGACTCTTGCTATAGAGTCTTAAAAACATGTTCGAATATTCACAAAAATCTACTATTTTTTAAAATCTATTTCCACTACCACACAAGTAGAAATGTAGGCTTATTATCATTGAACTGAATTTATACAGTATTAGACTAATTGAGTTGAGCTACAAGTTCGTCATATAGATTTATCTATCAATTTTATTGTTCACTGATAAAATCTAGACCAACTACCTCCCCAGGCTCTTCTCAAAACATTTTGAATTGTAATTCTGTTGTTGACTGAGAATATGACGCATTAATGTACAGTTTTTAAATGGGATAAAACTGAAAAAACAACACATTGACCTGTTAGGTAAAAAGAATCTTTTTCAGCCCCTGAGCTAACGATGTTTCACACAGTAACATTTCAAACGCCAGAAGCCTAAAGAAAAACTACCTTTCAAATAAATTACGATGAAAGTTTCTCAAATACTAATCAGTTACTGTCAAAGAAGTCTGTACAATATTGTTATGGTCTGTCTAAGCAAAGAAGACATTCTGGCAAGATGGGAAAAAAACTCCAGATCGGTCAATATTTATCAAAAAACTTTCAACTTGCTCTCAAATTGTAGGAAACATTCTGAACTCCAATTTGAGACAAAATTTGTGATTTTTGAAAGAATATTGAACGAGCTGGAGTCATTTTTTCTTCTTGTCAAAATGTCTTCTTGGTTGGAGAGACTCTAGCCTCTCAACCCTATTACCCAGGATTTTGTCAAATATATAACATAAACCTATGTGCAAAGCTATATCTGTGTTTAGAGTTTCAGCATGTATTAATGAAACACGTTTGAGGTAAGTTTGCTCTGTTTCTATTGGACGTTGAATATTCAGGTAGGCTATAGTCTGTCAAAACAAAGAAGGCACTCTGGTAAAATAGGAAAATGACATCAAATCGGTCAATATCGGCTCAAAAATTATAAATTTTGTCTCAAATTGTGGATTACAATGTTTTCTACAATTTTAGAACAAATTGATTATATTTGAACCAATATTGACCGAGCTGGAGTCATTTTCCCATCTTCTTAGAATGCCTTCTTTGCTGGTGCAGACCATAGAGTTTTAGGCCAGAGCTTAGCTTGTCATATTTGAAATGATGACTTTAATCTCTTTCATGTTAGTGCTTCTGTGGCTACAAAAACATTGGCTCAGCACAAACATACCTGCAAACTCATTGACTTCCAAATAATATTATATTTCACCTTCATCATGTGAAAGTGAGAATTCTCTTTTGATAAAATTCTTCATATTTTCTCTCTCTCTCTTTCACACACCCCCCCCCTCTTTCTCTCTCTCTCTCTCTCTCTCTCCAAAAATGCTCACATTGAGTTAAAAGAGAGGTTTGTACACTGTTTAATATTGTCCCTGTATTTATTTTACATACTCATCAAGAGAATAAAAGTATCTAAATTGAATCGAGTATACTACTTGATGATGGCTGACGCCAGAAAAATTGGCGGTTTTTGCTGCTCCTTGTACACTTCAACAGCTGATCTTGTCAATTATTAGAGTAATCATTTAGCCATGTCTAGATAAAGGTAATAATAATAATAATAATATTCGTGTAACCTGGCTGGCTCAGGTTATTAAAGTTATTAATCTAGATTAATCTAATTATTAAAGTAAAGGCTAGATCAAGGTTATTAAAGGTTTGTAATAGCCTGTCGATTGGAGTTTTCATTTAGCAATGTATAGATCAAGGTTATTAAAGGTTTGTGATAACCTTGTTTCTAGATCATATGTTTTTAGAAACAAAAGAGACAAGAGCTGTTTTACATCAGCTGTTGGTAGGTTACATCACTTACATAGACGAGACCGCCCAACTTATTTGTGTCAGCTATATAGTATATAACTCTTCAACTTCAACTACATCTATACACTACTCAAATCTGTCATTGCACGGTCAATCAATTATTCCTAATAGATTCGTAAATTCTAATTCCTCTAAATAGTCCATTACTCTTCCGCAATCTGTCATTGAATCCATCCAACATTTTCCTTTACCAATATTTTGGTGGCTAGCAACATTTTATTGATAAATCTGGTTGAACAAGATTTTCCAAGGAGGGGATTGTAGAAGGGCTTGCTCCAATTCTTCCTGGTGAGGTGATCTTGTTAAGCTATTCTTACTCGTCTCACTTTTATGTAGAGGGCTGAATTTCTCTACTTTCCTAGGAAAACAATCCCCCTTCGACCCAGATAATAGACGATCCCCCTTAGTGGAAACTCTCCCCCTTCTTGCAGAAAAAAAGAAATTGTAAGCCAACTTGTTTCCACTAATCCCCTTAATAATCATTTTCTGGCTACACCACCGTGTAACACTAGTCTTTTTTACTCTAAATGATATTATTACTGTTTAAATATTGTTCTAACCTTCATTTGGAACATCATGACCATCTTTTGGAATTTTCATCATGACTGACTGACTCTTATCGACAATAGGTTTCCCTTTTGTTTGATACTCATAATTTTTCAAATCTCCAGATCCTAGAATCTGTTGTATGAATTTCATGTCTCCTCTCTCTCCTTACTCCACGTCATAATTCATTGTTTTTATATTACAACTTGAGACTACGCAGAGGCCATAGTGCCCATGTAGGCATGGGCACTATGGCCTCATGTAGGTATTCCTATTACATAATATTATGAAACAAATTTAATCTAGTACTGTATATTTTCAAGATTGCAATCCTTATTAAACATAAATTTAGTCTAACACTTCAATTATAAAATTGTATTATTATTAAATAAAATATTTATTTCCATGTACTGTATATTGTTTGTGAAATGAACAAGATTTTTTATTTGATTTGACATATTATTTGTTTGTTTGTTTGTCAATGGCGCAACAGCCCTATGAAGGGTCTAGGCCTACCAGCTGGTTGCCAGTTTCATATTCACCAAACTATACAGTCCATCCAAGCGAAGAAGACACTCCGGCAAGACAGTAAAACGACTCCATCCCGGCCAATACCGGCCCAAAAGCCATAAATTCTCAAAAGAACCCACAGCCCCCGAACCAACACCGACCGAGCCGAAGCCACCCCCACCCCGCCAGAATGCCCTCCCAGTCCGGACAGAAAATACAGCAGGCGAATAATCATCAACCAGGATAGAAGTAACGTGTGGTTAGCACGTCGAACCTCTCAACTATAAGCCTGTCTTCACAACCAAGTGAAGATGCAGAACACCTCTGAATAACATGCAGTTAATCAGTTAGAGTGTAATGCAACAATTACTATTCCTCCAGAAACGGGAAACGACTGACTGTCTTTACTAACGACAGCCAATCTCCCAAAGGAGGGGACATATTTTAGGACATAGTTTGACATATTATATGAGACTTTTAGTTTTGCAGCCGTAACTCCATTTTCTTTACTTTTTTAAAACTCAATTTTCACTTATTGAAAATAGTTTCAACCTTCTCTTAGAACATCATCATGATATATATATAAGACATTCTGTTTCTCTTGCAGCCTATGTGAGAAAAGTCATCCAGCTGTATGAGACAACAGTGGTACGTCATGGTCTTATGTTGGTCGGGCCAACTGGATCCGGTAAAACCAAGGTAAGTAAATCTTCCATCCGTTCTTTTTCAATAATCATTCTTAGAAATTTTTTGTTCGTTCTCTTCTCTGCGTTTTTAGCAACAGAAATATTAATTCCCATTGTTATCAAGAAGCTCTTATCATCATAATTTCATGAATGGTAGCTCACTCACTCTACTTGTTTAGTGGGAGTTTCCTATTTGCGAAGTTCCTTGAACGGATCTCATACAAAGGTGGAGTAAACTTCCAACACTTCCTAATAGCACTGATGTCAGGCATAAAATCTCCATCAAAGTGGAAGTTCCCGAGGAATTTGAACAATAACCCATTTCCAACCAGAGTACTGTATTGTGTATAGTCTGTCCAAGCAAAGAAGACCCTCTGGGAAGTTGGGAGGATGACTCAAGCTCGGTCAATATTGGTTCAAAAATTATCAATTTGATCTCAAATTGTAGGAAACAATCCGACCTACTATTAATAACACATTTATAATTCTTGAACAAATATTGACCAAGCTGGAGTTATTTTCCCATCTTGCCAGAGGGTCTTCTTTGCTTGTACAGACTATTAATACTTCCTCATGTATGATGAACTTGTTTATCAGGTTAGAAGGATTCTCAACTTATAATGAACTGTGTGAAGCACAGTTCTCAGTAGGAGTTCATCTCAGTATGGAATCATTCCTCAATTATGTAATTAGTAGGCTGAAACAGAAATTTGGAATTTTAATCTAGAATTTCGGACTATATTGAAACAACAAGGAAATAACAAGGGCCTGTTTTTCTTGCCAAAGTGTGTTTGTCATCAGATAATTGAATAGATAAATAAATAATATTTTTGAGTTGCGCTTACACTGGATCTGAAACGAGTTGGGGGAATTTTCAGGTACATACTTTTCTATAGAATCTTGAAAAATAGAATCTTATGGTGTTCCATAATTTGAATAAGGATTATACATTTCATAACAATTTATGTAACCATAGAAGCGATAGAAGTTATAATTGACCCAGCTATAGGGTCAGCTGTAGTCAGGGTCAGTTTTATATACAGTCAGTTATATAGGATGAGTTATATATAGGGTCAGTGTTATATAGAGTCAATTATAACTGACCCCAAAAAGTTAGTCGGCTTCGTCTGCTCCTTGTATAGGATGAGTTATAATTATATAGGGTCAGTTTTATAAAAGGTCAGTTACAACTGACCCCAAAACGTTAGTCGGCTTCGTCTACTCCTTGTGTGCTCCAACAGCTGATGTTGTCAATGGGAGTTGGCATTTGGCTATTTGGCTATGCCTAGATGATTTTTTTTTGAAATTGAAAGAGACAATAGATGCTTCACACTTGACATTTGGCTATGCCCAGATGATATTTTTGACATTGAAAGATATAAGTAGAATGACATTGAAGAACTGATTCTTCACATCAGTTTCTAGTAGACTACTTCACATTGACGGCTCGTACCCACGAAACAGGAGAAGTGCCCGTATATTTTATTCTACAGCACTTCACCTTACGAGGCGCCAATGCTACTTCACTTACAAGAGACAGACAAAACTGCTAACTTTTTTGCATCAGCTATAAGTTACTATATACAATAAAAAGTATTTCCTTTCCCTAAAAATTGGGATCTCTAAAAGTTGAAAAATATAGGAAAATGAATTCTTCAAATTACTTCCAATTACTTCAACATTATCTAACCAAGTACAAATCAGTCTTGTGTATAGTCTGTCCAAGCAAAAAAGAGCCTCTGGCAAGATGAGAAAATGACTCGGTCAATATCGGCTCAAAAATGATTGATTTTGTACCAATCGTAGGGAACATTCTGACCTACAATTTTAGACCAAATCAATATTTTTTGAACCAATATTGACCGAGCTGGAGTCATTTTTTCATCTTGCTAGAGGGTCTTCTTTGCTTGGACAGACTACAGCAAGAATTGATGAATGCAAATAACGTGAAAAGATCGATTCTCCTGTAGTACACTGTTTCTCGTTGAGTTTTAAAATGTCGAACTCTTTATTGAAAACAGAATTATCGAACAAATATATTCATATTAATTTTATTCGACAAAATACATCACTCAATGGAATATCACTTGTATAATATTTCACGTGAAAGATGAGAATTAGTTGTTTCATTTCTCGGTATTTGTTACATTCATTAGTAAACAATTTGAGTAAACTTCTCCAATTTGAATAATCGATCAATCAAATTACTTCATTAGTAAACAATTTGAGTAAACTTCTCCAATTTGAATAATCGATCAATCAAATTACTTCATTAGTAAACAATTTGAGTAACCTTCTCCAATTTGAATAATCGATTAATCAAATTACTTCAATTTCATTAATAATTCATGTTGACTCAGTTGCTACTGGCAGTTCAACGAATTTATCAGTGGGATGCTGATGTATTTAATTATAACTTTTGGTAGGCGTGAGATGGTTGTTGTAATTTTCCCTCCCACATAAAATTATGAATAACACTTCCTCTCGAGTTCAATTAAGTGGAAGTGCTGAGTACAGATAGAATTGATTATCACGCATTTATGTGCCGCGTGATTGGGACCGGTATTTTAAAAATGAAGTAGAATCTGACTTCAAATTTAATTGGATTTAATTTAAAAATCAAATTAAATGAGAATAAAATTTTTTGAAAGTGAATTGACAGTCATGATTGTGTTATTGATTGGTTATCTCATCAATTCGAGCTTTACAGAATTATATTCTTTCATAATTATCTGATTTATCTAATCAAGGATCGCCCGACAACCTGTATTCCTATATTGTATATGTTAACATTTATGCCATGTTTACACTGGAATGTTAATAAAATTTGTTAATAACTTTTGTGAATAAGGTATTATTATAATAGTAGTTTATGCAACGGTTGTATAATGGGAGCCTTTATAGCATGAGGTGAGATGTAAGTTAGAGCCACGAGCGAAGCGAGTGCTCTAAATATCTCACGAATGCTATAAAGGCCTGATACAACCGTTGCATACACTATTTTATCTACGACCACCAGTGTAGTTATCAGTATCAGACCAGTATCAAGCTATAGGCCACCAGTATCAAGCTATCTGTAAATGTACGCTATTATAAAAATCAACATACCATTGTTTATTCAACTTCTTTTGTCTTCATCCTACTTGAACTGTTATGATAATCAAATTAAATGAGAATAAAATTTTTGAAAGTGAATTGACAGTCATGATTGTGTTATTGATTGGTTATCTCATCAATTCGAGCTTTACAGAATTATATTCTTTCATAATTATCTGATTTATCTAATCAAGGATCGCCCGACAACCTGTATTCCTATATTGTATATGTTAACATTTATGCCACGTTTGCACTGGAATGTCAATAAAATTTGTTAATAACTTTTGTGAATAATGTATTATTATAAAGACTTATATATTATACAACTCGTTATATGGAAGTTATTAACAAATGTAAACGTGGCTTAAATCTACATTTTTCAAGCCTACGTTTTTTAGGAACTATAAAAATCATTTCAAATAATATTGTCTACCTGTATTAAATAATTTTAAACCCTACATTTATAGTCTCTCCAAGAACAGAAGACCCTATGGCCAGATGAGAAGATGACTTCAGCTTGGTCAATATTTGTTCAAGAATCATAAATGTGGTCTTAATAGCAGATCAAATTGTTTCCTATAATTTGAGATGAAATTTATGAATTTTCAATCAAAATTGACCGAGCTTGAGTAATTTTCCCATCATGCCAGAGGGTCTTCTTTGCTTGAACATACTATACCTAAACTAAACTTGAATCTTTTCAAATAAAGCTTTCAAACTCAAATTGATTTCCCGAGACAAAGTGTCAGCAAATTTCTTACCATCGAAATTTTTGTACTGAGCATTGCTTTATGCATTATGCAGCATGCTGCGCAGCACACAAAAATCGACCAAGAGTGGATTTAGGGATTGCAGTCCTAACTACGTGATAAATCAGCTGTTACGGTTTGCCAGCAAAGTGACACTCAGATTGTATTGGGAATTGTCAGGAGAACTTTTTTCCCATCCCTTGATGATCACCGCAACTTTTTTGGCAGAGCGCATTAGGAATGAGAAAGTGTCCAGTTTTTTAGTTTTTGACATTTACGAGAAAACCCGTTAACCGCAAGCCTCTCTGCTCCACTTCTCTCGCACTCTCTTTCTCTTTTTCTTTCTCTTTCTCTTTCCCTTTCTTTTTCTCTTTCTTTCTTTTTCTTTTCTTCTTTATCTTTCTTTTTCTCTTTCTTCTTTCTCTTTCTCTTTCTCTTTCTCTTCTTCTCTTTCTCTTTCTCTTTCTCTTTCTCTTTCTTCTCTTTCTCTTCTTTCTTTCTCTTTCTCTTTCTCTTTCTCTTTCTCTTTCTCTTCCTCTTTCTCTTTCTCTTTCTCTCTTTTTCTTTCTCTTTCTTTCTCTTTCTCTTTCTCTTTCTCTTTCTCTTTCTCTTTCTTTTCTTTTCCTCTTTCTCTTTCCTACCATCTCCTTCCTCTTCCATTTCTTCCTCTTCTCATTCCTCTCCTCTACCGCTTTCGTTCCTCTTCCTCTTCCTCTCCTCTTCCTCTTCTTCTTCTTCTTCTTCTTCTTCTTCTTCTTCTCTCTTCTCTTCTTTTCTCTCTTCTCTTCTTTCCTCTTCTCTTCTTCCTCTTTCTCTTCCTCTTTCCTCTTCCTCTTCCTCTTTCTCTTCTTCTCTTCCTCTTTCTCTTTCTCTTCCTCTTCCTCTTCCTTTTTCTTTTTCACCTTCTTCTTCTCTTTATCTATTTCCCTTTTCCCCTCTTTCTATTTCTCTTCAAGTTTTTTTAAGTTCTTCTCTCTCAATCGCCACTCCCTACTAAATATCTGTCTCCCTTTTTCATTCCTCTAATCCTAGATTATCGTATATCTTAATCAGCTTTCCCTGTCCTTTTTCTATCCCTTCTCATTTATAAATTCTTCCCCTTCTTCCTTCCTGAATTACCATTTTCCCCATCCCAGTATCTCTCTCTCGCATACTACAGTATCTCAAACTCATCCCAATACTAATGTTATTCCTCCCTCTCATTTTTATCTCGTATTGTCTTTATGGCGTTTGACAAATAACTCTTATTTCAAAAACTTTGTTTCCGTTAAACTTTTCCTCTATTTTTTTAAATTCAAAAATTCATCTGCAAAACAAATAATTTTGTGGAAATTTTTCTAGTACTACTCATAACTCATCTCCATATTCAGTTCAACGTAAACTTTCAATTTAGTTGAAAGTTATTCCTAAATAGCTACTTTTTCTGCTGAAATTCTAATTGATGATTTATCGCTTTTTAGTTTCTAACTGATCAAAGGCTTGGACCATACTTAAGATTCAGAGCACTCGCGTGTTTTTCTGGGGTTTTGAATTGTTTCGTATTTTATCTATTGGAACGCATTCAGATACATAACAATCAAAAGCGTACAGGAATTGATAAGAAAGCTGAATGCTATCTACATTGAGTAAAACTGTCACATTGTACCGTACTTTATCAATGAGAGCACTAGAGAATAATGCTTGAATATCTATGGTGTTACATGGAAGTTGGGAATGATAATAATGTACTATTATAAACGAAAATGTTTTTAGCAAGTTAGAAATTATTTAAATTTCAATTCATTCATTTAGGCTATCCATTGACATCGTTTCAAAAATCATAATAATATTATCATTATTATAACTAGGTAAGAAAAACTAGGCATAGCCTGTACTGTTTTTTCCCAAATTATGATGGATATAAAGACCAAAACAAGGTTATGTACGGTATAATCGGGGCACTTTACTCATTATTTATTGATTGATTCATCTCTATTGTTTTGCTTAAGAGCACATAAGGAAAGGAAAAATGAATAATAGATTCTTCACAGAAAAAATATTGGGAATCATCATAAATATTGCATATCACTGGAAATAAACATGTTTCAACAAAAAATCGGTAGCTTAATAACAAGCAAATTGAAGATTGCAGCCATTTTCACTGCTCTCTCCAACTTTCTTGGATAACATGCAAAATGGTTCCGAACTCAGCCAGCAGTTGGCAGTAGCAATAGGGTTATCTGCTTCCACTCCTATTGGACACGCCTCCAAGCTCCGCCTATGCTCTGAATGGCCGACGACATCGGTTCAAAACGTTTCCCAATTTGATCAGTAGATGGCAGCAGATGTTGGGTGATAATTCAGATTCGAATTGGACACGCCTTCATGCTCCGTCTGCTCGTTCCTGATTGGTTGACAGTGTTTCGTGGGTTCTGCCTTAGAAAATGGCTGCTAGCAAGAAAATGATGAATGAATGATGGATATACACAAAAATAACGCTGATATAATATTGACGATCTAAGTGATCCAAAACTTATATAATATTCATTCATGTTTTCAACCTAGTAGGATTCTATCAATTTAGTATATACAAAAATTATTTATATAATTTTGCCTCAGTGTTACTCCTACTAGACTTCAATAGTTTTATGCTGTCTGAAATGAGATGAAAATTTGATTTCGCACTTCCATCTTATACTCATCAATTATTCTATTTCTTATACAAAGAAAAAAATGAAATAGAACTCAAACTATTCATCATCTAATAGCCTACCGTCCACAAAAAATTCGAAAATCTGCAACAATTCAGTAAAAATATTAGGGAGAAGTTTCAACTGGCTTGGATTGATCGACAGAGTGTAAGGTAGTTGTCAGCCACCAATAGAATTAGATTTAAAATAGGCGTATCTTGGCTTGCTTCTAATACAAAAGCTAGAATAATATGTAACAATTAATTATGATTTTGTACATTGTACTCATGAACAATTTCCAATTATACAAATAAAAAAGTTCTTAAAAAATGTAACCAGGTCAGGTTCTGAATGATTGAGTTTCATAATTTTTACACGTGGATGAATATATACCTCAGAAAAATAATTTTCAAGTCATCCTACAGAAAACCAGAATCGGAAAACTTTGCTCCAAACTTCACCAATCGAATAAAATTCTTGGAACTGACTGATCAATCTGAATACAAATGAAATGAAAATATTCGTTATCAGCTACTGTTGTAACTCGAGGGCCCTCGAGTATTGGAGTTGATGAAAAAAAGTTATAGGAATATTGGGAAATATGAAACCATTTTTCTCTCAGAACTCAATGGAGATGACAGTGAGACTTGTTCCAATGCAATGATTGATATCCAGTTTAGAATTAAATTTATTTGGAATGGAAGATGAGTAATATATAGAAATGTGACTCATTCAATCAATATACAATGCATGTGGGAATCACCACAGGAGAAAAATTGAAAACTGATACAAATATTTTAATTGAAAGCTCAATTCCTCTTTGTTGAGTGGAAGATGAAACATTACTCAGAGAATTAGGAAATTATTCTATTCTATACTATACTTATCAGAGTTGAAAAAGAGTGATTATTACATAATATTCTATACTCAATAGATTGTTCTATACACAATTGGATGGTTTTAATAACGATAATATTATTATTTTGACACCATAAAATGTTTTTGGGAGAATCAATTATTAATTAAATCATCAAAATTTACAAGACAAACAGAATAAGTTGTCAAAGTCCTACAAAGGCTAAAGAACAATAAAGTACATCTGAGAACATTCTCTAAACTTTGAGGAAGCTCTAGTAGTATTTTGTAATTAAGTACGACTTTGTAATTATGATGACAATTCAATGGAAAGGAAAGTGCCTTTTCTATTCATTACATCACTCTTTAATTCATTCCATGACAAATTCGTTATCCATCCTCTTTGCTTCTATCTTTCTCAATTCGAATTCACTCTTTTTTCTTGCCTGTATGCCTATACTGTTGTTTTACTTCATTCTCAATTAATTATCCTGATTATGCTTCCCATTTGTTAGTACATTTGTATGTCTCTTCGTCTTCTTCCGATTCTTTCTACTCCTTCTTCTCCTCCTCCTCCTCCTCCTCCTCCTCCTCTTTCTTCTTCTCCTTCTCCTTCACCTACTGCTCCTCCTCCACCTCCACCTCATCCTCCTTCTATGCATTTTCCACTCTTTTCTTCCCCTTTCTCTCATTCTTATTCCTTCCTAAAACCTTTTCAAATTTCTCTTCTCTTTCATTTGTGAACTTCTCCTAGACTTTCCTCCTCCTTCTCCTTCTCCTCCTCCTTCTCCTCCTTCTCCTTCTTCTCCTCCTTCTCCTCCTCATTTGTCTTCATGTTTTTCTCTTAAATCCCAACCTTCGAACTCATTTTCCAACTCTCAAGTTCATTGGTGCTTACTTCCAAGGCCTTTCTCTTTGCTCTCAACTCCATTAATCACTGGCTTTTAGCAACAATCAAACATAATCTTCGTCTTAGAAACAAAGGAGTGAAGAATGGCTCAAGCCAGTCATTTGGAAACCACTATGCTGTTTTGTCTTATTTCTTTCTAAATTTTCCCCCTCACTCACTGGCGGCTCGTATCCACTGAACAGGTGAAGTGCTGTACAGTAAAAGATACGGGCACTTCACATGTTTCGTGGGTACGAGCCGCCAGTGCCCTCACTAAAAGCAAGTTCACAGGATGACCTTCAACACAGAAATGTGATACCGTCTAATGATAGAGGTCTCACTGAGGCCCGTATACTCGATACTCGATATTGTTGAGAAGGAGATAAATAATTTATTGGAATAATGCGATCCCTTCTCACAATGATTAAGTTATCAATAATGCAAGTATGCTTAATATTGTTGGGAAAATATAAAAATATTGGTAGAGCTTGTCCAAGCAATAAAGACATTTTGGCAAGATGAGATAATTATTACAGCTCGGTCAATATTGGTTTAGAAATTCAAAATTTGGACTTAAATTGTAGATCAGAATGCTTCCTACCATTTGAGATCAAGCTTATGATTGTTTAACTAATATTGACTGAGCAGGAGTCATTTTCCCATCTTGCCTGAACGTCTTCTTTGCTTGGACAGACTATGAAAAAGTTTAACAATGATAAAGTTCTCACTGAGGCATAAATGTGCTCAATAGTGTTAAGAAGAAGAAAAAGGAATGAAAAACTGAGATCCTGTCTTACAATGTTAGAGTACCTACTAAGAAGGCCGTGTACTCAATAGTGTTGAGAAGAAGAAAAAAATATTGGGAAAAGTTGGATTCCGTCTAACAATGATGAAGTTCTCACTAAGACACGTATGTTTGATAGTGTTCAGAAGAAGGAAAATAGTATTGGGAAAATTCGGATCCGTTCTAACAATATTATAGAATTCCCACTAAGGCCCGTACACTCCATATTCTTGATAATAAAGTATTGGAAAAATTGAATTTTTTAAAACTTGAACTGATTTCTCACTGAGGCCTGTATGCTGAACAGTGTCGAGAAGAAGAAAAATAGTATTGGAAAATTTATACAATATTATAGATTTCTTACTGAGACTCATATGCTCAATATTGTTGAAAAGGAGATAAAACGTATTGGAAAAATTGGATTTTGGAGCTCTCACTAAGGCCCATATGCTTGACAGTGTTTAGAAAAAGAAAAATAATATCGGAAAAATTGGGATCCGGTCTAACTATATTATGGATTTCTTACTGAGGCTCATATGCTCAATATTGTTGAAAAGAAGATAAAATTGGAAAAAAGAAGAAAGAATTGGAAAAATTGGATTTTTTACAACTTTGATAGAGTTCTCACTAAGGCCCATATGCTTAACAGTGTTTAGAAGAAGAAAAATAGTATTGGAAAAATTGGGATCCGGTCTAACAATATTATAAATTTCTTACTGAGGCCCATGTGCTAAATATTTTTGGAGAAAAGCGAAAAATTTTGAAAAAAATTGGATGTCATCTCACAACGATAGAGTCATCACTAGAGCCTATAGTTTCAATAGTGTTGAGAAGAAGAAAAAGTATTGGATGGATTCAACAGTATTAAACGTTGCTATAAATGTAGTCTGTCCAAGCGAAGAAGACATTCTGTGAAGATGGGAAAATTACTCCAGCTAGGTCGATATTTGTTAAAAAATTATTAATCCGGCCTTAAATTGTAAAGCAGAATGTTTCGTTCAATTTGATATGAAATTTATAATTTTTGAATCACTATTAACCGAGCTGGAGTCATTTTACCACCTTACCCGAATGTCTTCTCTGCTCTACCAGATTATACTCTTTCTTGCTTGTATTCTTTCCAATGTACTTGTATCTTGTTCTCCCCTGACTCTTACGTAGATATAGTCTGTCCAAGCAAAGAAGACCCTCTGGCAAAGTGAGATAATGTCTCCAGCTTGATCAATATTCTATCAAAAATTATAAATATGGTCTTAATAGTAGATCAAATTGTTTCCTACAATTTTAAATCGAATTGTCAATTTTTGAACCAATATTGACCGAGCTAGAGTCATTTTCCCATCTTGTCTGAGGGGCTTCTTTTCTAGAACAGACTATAGCTCTGATATTCTCTCAAGTGGTAATTTCCATTCTTGTAGCCTCTTCAATATGAATCACGCGTATTTTACACAACATGTCTCGTTCACTCGAAATGCATTTGCCCTCGCACGAATGATATAGTCTGACCAAGCAGAGAAGACATTCCGGCAAGATGGGAAAATGACTCCAGCTCGGTCAATATTGGTCCAACAATATCAAATTTGGTCTCAAATTGTAGATTAAAATGTTACCTAGGTTTTGAGACCAAATTCATAATTGTTTATCAAATATTGACCTAGCTGAAATCATTTCACCAATTTCCCAGAATGTCTTCTTAGCTTTGACAAACTATAAACAACCAAGAGGCACGTGTGTTTATTGAAACAATATTTGATTGGCTGTTCAACCTGTTCTCAACAATCATTCACCAAATAGAAGCCTTTTACACACTTTCTATCACCTATGTCTAAACTTGATCGATTTCATTTGCTTGATAGCATGCTGCATATATCTCTTAAGCATTGGCCGCATGCTGTGCAGCACACAAAGATCTACCAGGTATGAACATAGAGATTGGAAATGATGAGCTTGAACGTTCTGTGGGAGAAAAATCTCAGGTTTGAATTTTCCATGTTATGTTTCACGATTCCACAGAGAGAATCGAAGTAAAAATAAGATCACAGCTCAAACTTGTCATACCATCATTCTTATCCTGGTTATCAAGCCACCTTCAATGGTTCCTTTCTGTATAGGTCAATTTTGTTGTTGTTACTATTGTTCCTTCCTATATTTGCTGTTGCTTTTTTGTTGCTATTATCAATGTATGTTTATGAATAATAATAGAAATCTCGGTACCGTGTTTGTATTTATTATTCAATCGATAAAAATGATAATTTGAAGAGTTTAATATATTTTCCATCAATATCGATTTAATACTGACTTCTTTCTTGATATGTGTAACTTGTGTTACATAACATAGTGCCATACGCTAAATGAAATAAACTAAAAAAAGTTTCTTTAAATAATGAATAGTACTAAAAAAGGTTCTATGATTTCAATTATAATTTTTATCAACTTATTTTATACGTTAACTTGTTAAAAGGTAGAAATTATTTCGTGATTATCATCAAATAAAACTGAAACTGAGGATATAAAATTATAAAAACTTAAGATTAGAAGTGTAATTAGTAATTTTACCTTCTATAGTCTTCGATTCAAGTAAACTATCCATTTTTTTATTGCTATGATGCCCACATATGCATTTTAGTTTGTGCGTGGGTAATGGATGATGTGTGCAAAGGTGATTGATGAGGTGAAAAACAGCCATGCCTACTGGGTCTCGAACCCTGACCACTGACCAGGCAGTGCTAGCGGACTGAAGGTTGTGACGCCCCAGCCCACTGCGCCAACCGGGTTAAAACTAAAATACATTAAACTTTGTTTTGAATTAAGTAGCCTATGTGTATATTATTAGATAATGTATTATTTATGTACTAACAAATGTGTGTGAAATTATTTTCCCAAACCATAATCATTTCAGATATTTCTTATAATAATATGGTCTTACAGGAGTTTGAAAAATGTGTACGAACACTATTTCATTGCATATTAGGCTAGTCCTACTCATTTACATTATGTTATGGCTTCTCCCTGTATAACAAGACTTGTAGAGTTTCATGAAGCAGGCCCCTTATCTGATGACAAGTTGGATCCAAGATCATCAGTAGCTCACCACAGCTTATTGGATAAGGAAGCTTTTCATCGGGAGATCTCAAGGGAAATCTCCAACAGAACTGGAAGTCATTGACAGAACTGAAAGCGTATTTCACTCAGTCAGGTCCCAGATTAGGAGACATTGTGAGCCTATATTAGAGAGGAATTTCAGCAAAGCTTCCATTGAATACTGTAATCGATTCCTCCATTAATCAATCCCTGAGGGAGAAATTACGAAAAGGATCACACTATCCTGAATAATCTTCATCATTACTTGAAATAATTTATCAATCATTATTACATGAACATTTTATGTATACAATTTATTTTTTATTTATTTTTTTTTTGAGGGTGATGCCCACATGGGCTTTTGGGCCTGTGCGTGGGTAATGGGAAGGATGAATTATTGTAGAGGTGTGACTTCAAGATATTGATTTGTTATCTTTCATAATTATTATTGACGTTGTCTATGCTATTTGGTTTCTTGACAATAAAATTTTATTAATTAATTAATTAATGAAATTATATTAGTTAATTTCTCTTTTAAAATGACAATATTTATCACTAAAATATTTCTTTATTCTAAATATCTATCACTAATGTGGTTTGAATTATTTATAAACAAAGCATTATTTATTCATATTTATTTATTTATTTATTATTTATTTAACATTATTTATTCAAAATTAGAATTGTGCAAAGATTAAATGAGATTCCAACTCTTTTCTCTTTCTAAACTAGACAATATCTATCACTAATCTGGTGAATTAGTGGTTCACTGAGTAGATCATTGAGGAATAATTGTTTTATTGAATAAATTGAAGCAAATTGAAATAATATTAGAATTGATTCAATGTAATACAGTGCACTCATTGTTTTAGTAATATGCTGTAAAATTTGCTGATTAACTGGGATCCAACATTTATATTTGTTTCAATAAACTTCCAGATTGGGGTAGTATCATCATCTTCATGATTAATTAATTATTTATCTTTTCAGGTAAGTCCTGAAGAACTAGAGCATTCCTAGAGTAAGTAACATGTTTTAAAATCCTATCTTACAATTTCATCCCCAAATAGTTGACAAAGCTTATTATTCTTATCTTCTTTTTTTATCTATTATTTTGGAGTCAAAATCTAAGGTTATTCAAGGTTTATTGTCTCAAATAACCTTGGTCGAAAGCTACTTCACAGCTCCTATTGCTCGTGGGTAGAACGTGAACTACAATAGATTCAGGTGGAACATAATACACTCTTCGTATCACATCAGCAAACATTAGGCTGATAGTAAGAGGAGAAAACGTAATCTGATACAGTTTAGGTCTCAGGAAGGGACACTATGATTCCCATGGGAGTTTAGTATTCAGGTATATAGTATGCCATGTAATCAGCAACCCACTCAATCAGAAGGGCCATTTTCAGGGGTTCTCGTGTTCTGGTTATCCTATCCTATGAAGACGTTGTTTATCTGGTCCTGTATCTTCATTTTATATATCTATATTTTAAATAAATGGTTCTCATTCATTTATTCATTCATTCATTCATCAGAAGAGCTAAAAATCTACCGAACCGAATGCGTTCAAATTTGGCAGACATGGTCAGTTTGTTGGACCTCCAGAGTCTAGATGCGAATTGAAAACGGGGTTTTGAAACTTCAGAAGGATACGCCAAATATTTGAGTATTTCTATAGTTTTTCGGCGTTTTCTTATTTTTTTCTAGAACCAATCGATAGAAAATGTTGAAATTTGGTGGGCAGGGTCAGATAAGGTGTTGTGTTAAAACATCTTTGAGATCCGTTCAAGATTATGCCAGTAATCAGTTTTTCAAAATTGTGGATGTATTGCTGGTTGCATATCTTCCGCCTTGATACGACCAATCCTTACTGTAAATTCAATGGTTCAGCGAGATTATAGATGAACTAATTTGGAAGATATTGAATTAAGTTTCAAACTATTTCCGATATAATTCCCATAGTTACGCTCAATATTAGCGTTTTACTATTTTTCGGTGTTTCTCTTAGATTTTTCGAGAAGCTGAAATGTTGAAATTTGGTAAATAGGTCCAGATTTGGTCTAGAAATGCTGTGTTCCATAAATTTCGAAACCCTTCCGAGGTTACGCCTGTAATAAGGTTAAGGTTTTCCAATGTTTGGGATCTGCACTTTTGTTTATTTCACGGAAACTACTGAACTAAATACGTTCAAATCATATATCCAGGTTGAGCTAAGGTAATAGAATAACTAATTAATTGAGAACTATTTCTTGAAAGAACCCTGTTTAGTGATATGATGATCAAAGCAAATCCTTTCGAACGGAAATTGTAAGAACTGTTTGTCTTAACTGACACTGAGAGGTTTTACAGGCGAGCGAAGCGAGCCTGTTTTACTCACTCACACTGCTGATACTGTCAGGGGTCCAGGGGGCGGAGCACCCTGGCTAGGCAGAGAAGGCGAGCGAAGCGAGCATGCCGGCAAGTCAATACTATGAATGGAATATCGTCTTAAAGGACTCGTTGTGTATCTGGCTCTGTATCTTCATGTGATATACATGAACATATACTCTGGCCAAGCAAAGAAGAGCCTCTGACAAGATGAGAAAATGACTCCAGCTCGGTCAATATTGGTTCAAAAATTATTGATTTGGTCTCAATTTTAGGAAACATTTTGATCTACAATTTGAGACCAAATCAATAATTTTTGAACAAATATTGACGAAGCTGGAGTCATTTTCTCATCTTGCCAGAGGCTCTTCTTTGCTTGGCCAGACTATACCTGTGGATGTATTAATGTAAAGACCATGTTTTGATACTATAGATGGGATATTGCCTTTGAGATCTCTATTCTGATATTACTTGACGGTGAGAGACATTTCAAAATCATTAGGTATTGGAAGTCATCTGGTTCCATTAGGCCTAATTGTTCCATTAGACACGATTCCATTAGTAGTCCAGGTCTAACTCTATTAGAGTAGAATGTATGGAAATAGACCAGTGTATAATGGATCAGCAGAGTCCACTTACCCCGCATCCGAGAGGAGTTGGTAACTAGACATTATATGTATCATGTATATAAACAAATAATTTTAATTTAAAACCAACGACGCTTCCTTCAAGTTTCATTAAACTACTTTGATCCATTCTACTCTAGCTATAGGCCTCTAGCTACATTCAAAGAAAATTCAATTGGAAAGGCACAGCATATTGTTCCAGTATAAGTTTAAACTCAGAGGGATAAGTTTCAAATATTCTCAAATTAAACCTTCATTTTCCAATCCTCAAGCTCGAACGAGAATATTCAGAAGAACTCTCATGCTTACATCGTAACGAACATATTAAAATGGTTCAAAAATAAAGAAAGATTATTGTTCTGTTCCATCTCATATTCACATTGTACAAACATTTTCATGGTTCAGTAATTAGAAAAATATTTTGTCTCATTCAAAGGAGCGTACGAAGCAGAAGCTTATGCTTTTTTGTGATGAAATTTCTTTTTTCTGATTGTTTGAGTTGTCCAGTTCAGTTGGCAAGATAATTATTTGGGTTTCATTGTTTCAGCAGATGAGTTTTCCTAGAATTTGATAGAGAAAAATAAGGTACAATTTCTTTTTCACACAATCAATTATCTGATACTTCCTTCGAGAGTGTTACCATACATTATTCAAGAGTGAATTTTATACAGTTATTCCAGATCTTCCATGAAATTCTAGACTGTTCTAATTTTTTTTAATCTTGTAGATTTGAAATTCCTGGTCAAAATGCTCAATTGAATTAGGTAGTGAGTAGGTAGTTAAGGAGTATAAATAAAATGCATATTTTTATTTTATTTTTTACATTTTTATAGCTCAACACTCATAACATTTATACAAAATTCATAGAACAATGCAAAGAAAGTTTATAAAAACTGTATTTCATAAGAAATTGCGACATACAAAATGCTGAATTGCCTTAATGAAGGAGTAGCTCTAAATTTAAACAGCTTATTTTTGAAAAATATCATATTCTTCCTTAATCAGACAATTATTATTATCGATTGTATTAATCACATTGAGATGTTAAAGTTTCAACAGTTATAGGCCTATTTACAATTGAAGTAGTTCATGTATTTTTAAAAATAAGTGATTCCAATGAAGCTTGTTCAAGTTTTAGTTTTGGAAGAGCCATTATTAGGAATCATATTTTGGGTTCTACTGTATTTTCATGACTATAGATTATAATCTAATCATGATTTATATGACTAGATAGATTAGATAATGATCTATTTTGTCATGAAAAATCTTGACCGAAGAACTCAATTTGTGTACAAAATTTGATAAAGTTGTACATCATTCTAACCAGTTAACTTATACAAATATCATGAATTAACATTTTATCAAGAAACCGATGATATTAACATAATGGACAATGATATTGTTAATGGACATGTTTTTGGTAATACAGATTGGTAATAGGGTAGATTGACGATCAAAAGCAGAATAATTATTTAGAAAACTTTTCTCATTAGTTGGGAACTTAAAAACATTGACTAACAACTCAGCTTTGTTACAAAGCTATAGATAAGATACAACAATTATTTTAATCAATTCAAATTACATTTGAACCGAAGGCGATATAAATCGGAGCTGGTCATGGGGAAAAAATCGATATAATATCAGAAAACTTTTATAATAATATTGTTCACCTTACATGTATAAGACCGGCTCTATGTATTAGAGAGGAGGATTTAAATTGAGGAACATTAATACAAGTACATGATTCACAACAATATAAAGAAATTTTGTATTATCAGAGCAAAGTCAAATACCAGATATGATGGATTTATTTATATGGGTTTCATTACAACTTGAAAAATCCAACTTTCAGAGTATTTGAAAGACATTGAATAATTCAAAGATTATTATTTTCCGGTTTTCTTTTTGTTATCAATACCAACAATTTCTCTTATTTTTTAACTCGTCATTCAGCTCCAATAAGAAATACTCAAAATATGAAAATTTCAATGAAATCTTAGATTGTACCATGCATGTTCTTGTACCGTACATCACATCTTTATTGGAAAAATTATCGTTCATAATTAAATATTTCTTGTGTTTTGCGAACCCTAAGCTTTATAGCTATTCAAGATTTTGCCTAAGCGATTGTAGAAAATAATATTCACAAATATTTTCTGAAGACTCTGAAACCTCACTTTAAATAATTCGTCTCGCATTCGATCACTCCTCCGTTTTTCGCTCCATATTCACTCCATATGAATATGATGGAGCGCCATCGTTCCATCGAAATCTGCAGCTGGCAGTCAATATTAGCTGCATTAAGCTTGATTCAATTTAAAGACGTACGAAAGTTCATTCAATATTAGGAAACACTCCTCTTCTTCAGTTTTTCATATCTTTCTTCCAAATTCACTTGTAACAAGCAGCCGCGCTGTACTTAATAAATGAAAATACATGATATTGTCAAAATAAAGATTCAAATCAGAATACCGGTTAACCAGAGATTTATGATAGTGTAGCAATCAATACCGGTATTTTTATTTTAAATGGATCCATAGTTTGACAATATCTTGTCTTTTAATCTAATATTTTTATTTATTTATCGTTACAATTGCGACTTGATAGCAAGTATTTTGAGCAAAGGTAATATGGATACTATAGTCTGTTGAAGCGAAGTAGACCTTCTGGCAAGATGGGAAAATGACTCCAGCTCGGTCAATATTTGTTCAAAAATAATAAATGTGGTCTTAGTAGTAGAACAAATTGGTTCCTACAATTTGAGATCAAATTGATAATTTTTGAACAAAAATTGAACGAGTTGAGTCATTTTCCCAGAGGGTCTTCTCTGCTTGGACAGACTGTACCACAATATCAATTCCACAACTACTCAATGAGCACTGATCTTAACTTGGATGCTTGAACAAGTCATATCGAAAATCCTATTCTTCCACATAATAGATTATCGATTATAAGATCGATGTCGACTTATCGATTGTCATCTCAATGTCAACTTATCGATTGTCAGCTCGATGTCGATTTATCGATTGTCAGCTCAATGTTGACTTATCGATTGTCAGCTCGATGTCGACTTATCGATTGTCATCTCGATGTCGACTTATCGATTGTCAGCTCGATGTCGATTTATCGATTGTCAGCTCAATGTTGACTTATCGATTGTCAGCTTGATGTCGACTCGGCTCAATCGATCGACAGTTTTACACAAAATTTCCACTGTCACTTCACTACAGACGCACTGAATTTAACTAGAACATGTCACCATATTGAGTCCAACCAGATGTCCTATCCTTCTCTCCAACAGTTTTTCACTCATTATTACCTCATTCCACTAAATCGACTTTTTTGACCAATTTTCCAAAGACTTCCATTTTCTAGCACTACAGCCGCACTGAACTTAACTAGAATACGTGACCAAGTTCAACTAGATTTACTCACAATTATTCTGTTTAACAGTTTTTCACCCATTATTACTTCACTGTTTTTTTACAAAATTTCTGAAGACTTCTATTTTCTCGCACTACAGCTGACTGTGCATAACAAGACCACATGACCGAGTCCAACTAGATTTACTCCCAATTCTTCTGTTAATCAGTTTATGACTCATTATTATTACTCCACCAAACCGACTCCACAGTTTTTTTACAAAATTTCCGAAGACTTCCATTTTCTGGCACTGAACTTAGCTAGGTCGCGTGACCGAGTCCAACCGGAAGTCCTGCTGTCGCGACTAGCTGCGCTGACGTAGGAAGAAGCATTTGCGTCGAGTCAGCGCTTTCAGTTTGTTGCGTATCAGCTGCCAGAGGCAACGCCGAAACGTGATTCCGCACATGGAGTAGAGTAGGAAGTTGATGCTGAAGTTGGTGTAGTAGAGGAGCATAAAGAACTGTTGCCAGCACCAGAGAGAGTTGGATGCTTCCTGACGCCATAGTGAGAAACAGACGAAGACGTAGAGACGGATCACATAGCTACAACAGAGAAAGAAACACCATCGTCAATATCATCATCATCATCATCATCCAAAGACTCAATATGAACATAATTTTTGAGTAGGAAATTATATTATAACCTCCTTTGGGAGAATGGCTGTCGTTAGTAAATACAGTCAGTCGTTTCCCGTCTCTGGAGGAATAGTAATTGTTGCATTACACTCTAACTGATTAACTGCATGTTATTCAGAGATGTTCTGCGCCGCCAATTGGTTGCGGAGACTGGCTTATGGTTGAGAGGATCAACGTGCTAACCACTCGTTACCTCTATCCTGGTTTATGATTATTTGCTTGCTGTCTGTCCGGCCGGGGTGGGGGTGGCTTCGGCTCGGCCAGTGTTGGTTCGGGGACTTTGAGTTCTAATTTATGGCTATTGGGCCGGTATTGGCCGTGCTGGGGCTGTTTTCCCGTCGTGCCGGGGTGTCTTCTTGGCTTGAACGGGCTGTATAGTAGAGTGAATTTGAAACTGGCAACCAGCTGGTAGGCCTAGGCCCTTCATGGGCTGTTGAGTCAGACATACATTGGTCAATATTGATCGAAAATTATGCAATTGATTTCAAATTGTAGATCACAATGTGTCTCACAATTTGAGATTGAATGTATATTGAATCAATATTGATCAAGCTGAATTATTTCCTTATCTTGCTGGAATGTCGTCTTCGCTTGGACAACCTATATTATAGTGGAAGAATACAACAGGCATTGTAACCTCTCACAATTTATACATTCATTCATTTATACATACATTTAACATTCTGATCTGCAATTCAGACCAAATTAAAAACTTTTGAACTAATATTGACCGAGCTGAAGTTTATTCCCCACCTTGTCAAAATGTTTTTTTTACAGACTGAGCATACAGATAGAAGCACTAAGCCACAATCGAGAATAATTGAGTTTTGAAAAACTTTAGAGTACAATATTTCCACTTTACTATCTATTCTTATTTTGATAACAAGGGCACAACAAGGCTATCAAGTCCACTGAGAGAGGAGTGAATTCAAATCAATCCAAGATTTAATCAATCAAAGACTTAATCAATTTAAGGAATGAATGTATCAAGCTATGGTGGCAATTATTATAATATATGTTATATATATATATATATATATATATATATATGTTTCAATTGATTAGATGGTTTGAAGTCAAACTGCTATACAGCATAATGAACGTTTCCCTTGATTTGTATCTAATATATAAATCTTAGTACCCTATGTGGAATTATTTCAATTTTTACACTTTGATCAGAGATGTTGTGGAACTTATCCACAATTTAGGTAAGAGAAAACAAATGTTGTCAGATCCACAAATTTTATTTAAACCATACTTGAGTTTCAATGCTCAGGGCATCATCATCAGTGGAGAACTGAGTTCATCAGTGGATGAACTGAGTTCATCAGTGAATGCTGAGCATTGAAACTTAAGTATGGTTTAAATAAACTTTGTGGATCTGACAACATTTGTTTTCTCTTACCTAAAATATTCCAATTTTATCATGACATGTTTCAAATCATAAGAATCATTTTCAATTGCAACGTTTCACAATTTATTTCTTTGCTGAGGACGAATTTTTCTTCAGTATTCGACAGTGATGCAGTGATATGACGAAATCTCTGACAGAATATTATTGAAAAAAAGCGTAGCAATTCACTCACCTTGGTAGATTGAGCATGACAAACACTGTAGAAATAAGAAGGAGCATCTTGGTTATACTTTGCTGAGTTTTGGTTGAAACTAGATTGGTTCTGGAAGACCTTATGTCTGAAAAAGACGAAGAAATCTTTCAGGTCAATGTCATATTTTATCTATTGTCTCTGAGAAAAAAAGCATGCAAAAGTCTGTATGTTTCTATTGATTACTTTAATCATTTGTATAATTCGCATTTGAATAAAATAGTAGATAACTATTTATTTCACCATAATTTGCCTGAGAAATTGAAATGACAATATTTCTAGTCTTATATTGATAAGTCCGAGAAATTCATATTGTAATTGGAAGTTTAGAGTCTTAAAGATGAGTCCCACGATTTGTATAATTTGAATGCCTTGACTATACCTATAGTCCATTCATGATGGCTTGAGACGAGATAAACAAAAGCTCTGCTTGTGTGTGTGTGTGTGTGTGTGTGTGTGTGTGTGTGTGTGTGTGTGTGTTGCGCCTAGGGTGGCTTCGTTTTAGCCATGACATAAACCAGTCACAGCAATGCCAAAATCCCGAATTTTGTTGTCGAGACTGTAACCAAAGCATTGACACAAAAACTTTTACTATGATAATTGTTTGTTCATTTTGGGTTCATACAGTCGAGAGACAACAGAAACAAGCAATTTCCCAATGTGTATCTATAAAAAAGATTACTTGAAGATACTTATTCTGAATTGCCTACAACAAAATTCGGGATTTCCGCATTGCTGTGAATTGTTTATGTCGTGGCTAAAACGAAGTCACTCCAGTCGCACACACACGCATTCAGAGCTTTTGTTTATCTCGTCTCAAGCCATCGTGAATGGAATATAGGTTTTTATATATGGTATGTCCAAGCAAAGAAACCCTCTGGCAAGATGGGGAAATGACTCAAGCTCGGTCAATATTGATTAAAAAATTATCAATTTAATCTCAAATTGCAGGAAACAACTAAAACTACTATCAAGACCACATTTTCAATTCTTGAACAAATATTAACCAAGCTGGAGTCATTTTCCCATCTTTTCAGAGGGTCTTCTTTGCTTGGATATACTACAGCTTGAATACACACGAATATTGTAACATAGAATAATAGAACTCTCTCTGAGCTAGAGAGTTCTATTAGAGATCTATTAGTTCTAATAGAGAGAGTTCTATTATTCTATTTGAGTGAATTAAATCCTCATAATAACCAATACCTTGATTTCCTTATACTACTTGAACTGTTGAACATAGTGAATTACGTTATAAACCTTCACTCCAACAACAATACTCACGTGAGTACAGATGTTGAAGTGGAAGACTTTAACGTAATTAATTCTAATTATCATATTATTAATCAAGAGGATAGTTTGAATCCAAGGTGTATAGAAGAGTAGAGGTGGGGCGGAGTGAAGCAGCTGGCTGTGAAAGTTATAATTTTGACGTCACGGAGTTCCTCTAGTCAAAAATTTAGCATTGATTTCCCTATCCTAGCCAAAAAATTGCGCACTTTTTCTCAATTTACAAATTACAGAATTGTTTAATAGGTAAATTTCTTATATGAGCTTGTAGAGAATTTCAAGACCTACATTTTGAGTGATTTAAATCCATAATTTACTCAAATTTAACATGAGAAAAAGTCTGTTAACGTGTCTCGGGAATACTCTCCAGCTGGGCTAAAGCAAGTTATGAATAGCAATGCTATCGAATGCAATGATATGATAAATGTATCTTATAATGGCATTGCTACTCTTAATTGCATCAGCCCAGCTGCAGAGCATTCCCAAGACACATTAACGGACATTTTCTCATGTTAAATTTGATTAAAATATAGATTTAAATCACTCAAAATGTAGGTCTTGAAATTCTCTACAAGCTCATACAAGAAATTTACCTATTAAACAATTCTGTAATTTGTAAATTGAGAAAAAGTGCACAATTTTTTGTCTAGGATAGGGAAATCAATGCTTAATTTTTGACTGGAGGAACTCCGTGACGTCAAAATTATAACTTTCACAGCTAACTGCTTCACTCCGCCTCACCTCTACTATTCTATACACCTTGGTTTGAATCAACTTCCACAATGATCCAGATTAATAGCTCAAACTAATCACATGTCCTGAATAAGTCTTGAATCGCTCTCAAGTGAGTACCCACAATAAGGTAAGCCACCTTACCATTAATCCCTCTTCACCAATTTACCTATAATATGATGTTAGGAACTACGAACTCTCAAACTCTATACAAAGTCCATAATCCAATTAGACTGGATTACTCCATAGGGGATCGCCCAATCATGTACGATTATACGAGTGGAGTCTGTCCAAGCAAAGAAGACATTCTGGAAAGATGGGGAAAATGACTCCAACTCGGTTTATATTGATGAAAAAATTATCAATTCGGTTTCAAATTCTACTCTACAATTTGAGATCAGATTGATAGTTTTTGAACCAGATTGACCGAGCTGGAATCATTTTCTCATCTTGCAAAATGTCTTCTTTGCTTGGACAGACAATTTAGTGGTGTTATTGGTGATGCTCAATGGAGACCAGGAATCCGTCAGGCATGGGAATTTAATGATTTGAGGTATTAGTGGAGAAACGAGGGGATAAAATTTAACAGACCTGAGAATCGAGGGACGCTCAATGAAAACGAAAACGGGAGTGAGTGTGAGTTAAATGGTTGAAAGAGTAGATGAGAGAAGGAAAAGTGTAATTGAGATAGAATGATAAAGAGGTGTGAAGAAATAGAGGAGAGTGATAGAAAAGGAACAGTTAGACAAGAGGAAGATATGAACAGACAGAGAAAGGTTCAGATTCAGATTATTAGAGAGATTAGATTAGATTTCTTCATTCATTTAGATGGCAACTAAATATAATTATGTATGCTTAGTTCCTAGATTACAAAAGCATTAAATCTAAATAAATCTATAATTTTCACAAATTACACACTATTTTATATATTTCACACTATCATTTTTACACTAGAAAGGAAGTGATAGAGTGAGTGAGAAATTGTATTCAAGGGAGGAACGGACCAGCAGTATGGCATTTGGAAAATTTTCCCATTAATCAGTTCCATTTGAGAGGTTACACGTTGGACGCTCGTAGCCTATAGTCTGTCCAAGAAGACAGTCTGGCAAGATGGGAAAATAACTTCACCTCGGTCAATATCAGTTTAAAAATCATAAATTTGGTCACAAATTGTAGATGAGAATGTTTCCTACAATTTGAGACAGAATTCATAATTTTTGAATAAATATTGACCGACCTGGAGTGATTTTCCCATCTTGCTAGAATGTCTGCTTTGCTTGGACAGACTATATAGTTAACCGACCAGCTACTATAGTCTGACCAAGCAAAGAATACCCTCTGGCAAGATGAGAAAATGACTCCAGCTCGGTCAATATTGGGTCCAGAGTTACAAATTTTGTATCACATTGTAGGAAACATTCTGATCTACAATTTGAGACTGAATTTATAATTCTTGAACCAATATTGATCAAGCGGTAGTCATTTTCTCATCTTGCCAGAGGGTCTTGTTTGCTTGGTCAGACTATATAAGCTGTGACAGAAATGTGTACAATTCGCTAGAATCCGAGCAATAAATTGAGAGACAATGGGGTAATAAACGGAGTCGGAATGGACGCATGTTTACAGCGACATCCAACCAACATGTAGTATGGGAAGTAACTGTTATCAATTCTTAGCTCCGTTAGGACCGTCTGAAAGCTGTCTGTGAAAGCTTATTGAGTTGAGAGCGATCTCAGCTAACATTTTACGCTCTCGAGACAGCTAGCAGACTGTCCCGACAGAGCTGAGCATTAATAACAGACATTCTCCAACCGTCAGCTTTGTTGTCTCTTACTATCAACAATTTGGGAAATTCAGGTGTATTGTCTCACGTGGAAAGTAGCCAAGTTTATCACCTTTCCTACATCGGTCTGTGTTGGACTGTTTTACTGCTATGAAACTGGAGTTTCACCCTACACCACTGGCGGCTCGTACCCACAAAACAGGTGAAGTGCCCGTATCTTTTACTGTACAGCACTTCACCTGTTTCGTTGACAAGAGCCCCACATAGAGTTTATTTCGGACATAGACCGTACTACGGAGTAAATTGAGAAAAGACAACACGGAACCATGATAAAGCTGACGCAAAAAAGTCAGGCGGTTTGGTCTGCTCCTTGTGCGCTCCAACAGCTGATTTGAGCTGACGAAACCGCCTCACATTTTGTGAGTTTAGTGAAAGAGGGGGCCTACATCTCTCGATATTCTGTAATGTACCAAGTGGAAAAATGAAGACATTTGTCTATCTGATGCTGTCAATAAGGGTATTCAGTCATTCAGCTATGCCTGGATTTTTATAAAATCAAAAGAGACAATAGATGCTTCACATCAGCTGTAGGCTAAATTTCAGGAGACAATTATTATTGTCACGAGACAATCTTCTGGCATCGTATAAACTATGCATAAGTTTCAGAAGACAATTGCCTCGCCAATCGTCAAAGAATAAACACGTTTTATTATAAAGATTGAATACAGTAGATTTTTTTAACTAAACGGATAAGTTGATTAAACAAAATGGATGAGTATTGATGATGATAAAGCGTTGTAATTTACTCCAATGAAACACAAAATTCTAAAATCAAATCATTTAACCTCACTTGTTTCAAGAGACTTGGATTTGATTCAAAGCTTCAAGCATCTCAGTAACAAAAATTTCTCGTGGAAGTGCTTCAATAATTTTCCCAACTCTTACGTTGATAAAATAAATCAAAATCAAATACCGTTTTTGAAAAACTTTAAAATATTATTCCACAATATTATTATTCGTGGAATAATAATTTCAAAGTTTTTTAAAAAGGGTATTTGATTTCCATTTATTCTATCAATTATTTTAGATAGCCCTAAGTTTAAAGTTTAATTCTATTCTCAAATATATATCAGCTTTCAATATAGCTTTTTAATATAAAACCAGCATGTGCTGTTGAACCTTTATGATGACCTTTATTTTACCAAGATATTCTGCAGACTAATAGAGCACAAACTATCAGGAAACATTTGTATTGTAAAAACAAACCACGCATGTATACAATACCTTACATTGTATGACCATGTTCACTAATTATTGATGTAGCGTTGCAAACCATTGTCAAACATACGGACACATCTCCAGTTATTTGCCTCAGAAGTTCGCCCAAACAAGGGTTAGTTTCAATACAACTGTCCTGATAGAACAATCGAATTGATCAATGTGAAATTAAATTGAATGCAATCAAAACAACACAAAGTTCTGACAATAAACAATGAAACTGAGTTCAATCTTCGGTCGGTATAGTCTGTCCAAGCAGAGAAGAGCCTTTGGTTAGATGAGAAAATGAGTCCAGCTTGGTCAATATTGGTTCTAGGATTATTGATTTGGTCTCAATTGTAAGAAACATTGTGATCTACAAATTGAGACCAAATCAATGAATTTTGAATCAGTGTTGACCGAGCTGGAGTCCTTTTCTCATCTTGTCAGAGGCTCATCTCTGCTTGGATGAATTCGATCGTAATGATTGTGTGGTAGTGGTCCTCATTTGATTGCAATTTGTGATGGATAATGTCGGTCTGTCTATTGAAATAAGACTTGATTCAACCTGCTAGCAGCTGATGTTAAGCATGGGTTGCCTTTTTTTATTTCAAAAACATTATCTTGACAAATGACAACTCTTATCGACAACATCAGCTGTTGGAGCGCACAAGGAGCGGACGAAAAAAGCGGTATTTTATTACAGAGAAGCTTTATTCTATCTGGGTATTGAAATTGACTTAATTTTGAAAACCATTTTATCATTTAAGTTGATCATACTTTCAGAATTACAAAATTCTATTCAGAGTTACATTCTCTCGAAGCAGACTATTATTTTTCCGCACAATGAAATCTCGGTGAATTCAATTTTTGCAAAGGGAACATAAAAATAAAACGTTTCAATAATGTATGGCCCTTAGTGGGACTGAACCTACTTCACATAGGGACTTCACATACTTTGGAACAGGTAGACCATTAAAACAGATGTTATGAATGGCCCTGAAGCCATTGGGATTTTCATTTTTCTATCCCCAAAACAGGTAAGCTCTATACGGAGAATTTTGAAAGAGTGTGCGGGTTCAGTATAATGATCAATTCCGAGAGTATTGAAGAAGTGTATTTCAGTTCCATTTTATAGTCTGACCAAACAAAGAAGACATTCTGGCAAGATGGGAAAATCACTTCAGCTCGGTCAATATTGGTTCAAAAAATTTAAATTTTGTCCCAAATTTCAGGAAACATTCTGATCTAAAATTTGAGACCAGATTTACAATTTTTGAACCAATAGTGACTGATCCGAAGTCATTTTTCAACCTTACTAGAATGTCTTCTTTGCTTGGACAGACTGTAGGTATCCAATTCCATTATTTGGTGTATGGAGTCCTTCCACGTATCCTGACTCCCAAAATATATATAATAGCTGCAGCTAACTCAAACAATAAATAAGGGCATGCCAAAATATTTTCTGTGTTGGGTAATAAAGTCAAGTGTGCTTTCAGAATTTTCTCGCGTACTCAAACTTTTCCATTTTTGTCTCTTTCTACTTTTTCCTTTCCCACTCTATCCTTCCTTACACAAAATCAATGAGAAAATTAAATTAATCAAATCTCTCTCTCTCTCTCTCTCACTTCGCCTTTCCATTTAGATATTTTAATGCACAACAAGTTAGATTGCAAGCAAGAATCATATTGTTTGGATAATTCTTTTATGATTTTTTTATTCATATGTAACCTCTATCTTTGAATAGATTATAGAATCATATAATAACCTGTGAAAGGTGTACTGTAAAATGTTGAAATTAGTGTGTAACTTGTAAAAATGATAGATTTAATAACAACTCTTGTAATCTAGAAAGTAAGTATAACTATTTTGTTGCTATCTAAATGAATAAAGAAATCTAATCTAATCTAATCTCACGCTCACTCCTCTCTCACTCCCTCTCAACACCTTACAAGATGTTTCAGGAGGAATGTGTAATATTTCAAAGGCTGATTCTAGATAGGAAAATTCCATAGGGCATACCCCAGACAAGGCTTTCTTACCGAGATAACAATGGCGGAAAATTGGCATTCTTCCAAAAATGTAAATAATTTTATAATTCCTAAGAGGTTTGGTGCAGGTACAAAATTAATAATTCCCTGTGCAAAATCAGCTAAGGGACTTAATTGAACCAGTTAGAAGTTTGTAACTGTTATTTACCACAGGCGGCTCGTGCCCACGAAACAGGTGAAGTGCTGTACAGTGAAAGATACAGGCACTTCAACTGTTTCGTGGGTACGAGCCGCCATTATAATTTATATAGTAGAGAAAGATGCTGAAAATTACAATTTTACAACAGTTGATTTTATAACTGGATAGTTTAATAATAAAATTGCCTTTAGAATTAGAGGCAAAATTGACTTTAGAAGTTTTAGAGGATCGAATCTTGGAGACAAGGCTGAGTGGACGTGAAAGTGAAAAACTCAACCGAATCTCAGAAATCGCGATCAAAAATTTCAAAATAGCGACTAAACACTGATATTACACATGATGTGCCATCTTTTGTATATTTTGTTGCTTTTTGATCGCAATTGCTTGACTCGTCAAAACTGAACCTCCAATCCAGTATCTATATCTATAAAAGCGAAATGGCACTGACTGACTGATTCATTCATTCATCACCAGAACTAAAAATCCACTGAACCGAATGCGTTCAAATTTGACAGGCATGTTCAGTTGGACGTTTAGACGCGCGCTAGGAAAGGATTTTAGAAACTTCATAAGGATACGCCATATATTTGAGGTTTTCTTTAGTTTTTCAGAATTTTCTTATTTTTCTCGAGAACCAATTGGTAGAAAATGTTGATATTTGGTGAGCAGGCTCAGATAAGGTCTAGAAATGTTGTGTTAAAATATTTTTGAAATCCGTTCAAGAGTACGCCAGTAATTACTTTTTCAAAATTATAATTGTAAACTAGCTAGGCGGAGAAGGCGAGCGAAGCGAGCCTACCGGCTAGTGAGAGAATAAACACGAAATTTTTATTTATCCTATGAAAAATAGTTTGGTAATAACTGAACTTTGTTGTCGTTGTATCTAGCCGATTTCTTTCTCTTTCTCCTCATTTCCCGCCTTCAAATTCTCCTTTTTCTTCCCTTTTTCCTTCTCTCTACTCCCCTTCTCCCTTCTTTTCTCATCTCTCCTTCTCTTTTCGCTTCAGCGACTTCATAGCAAGAAGCTTGAAAATTGTATCTACAAATATTTCCCAGCAGCCAGTATCCAATATATGCGGAAGAATATTGTGGCATTCCGACCGAGCTATCTCATGTAGTGCAGCGATAATAGAATATGAGTATAATATGAATATAATATTTCTATATTCTATTCTCTCTGATGTAGTGAGACTGTGAGATATGTATCAGACATATTTGGATCAAAGGCGAGATATATCCCTCTGATTATTACATTTTCCGTGAATTTGAAAACCAATAATTGATATACAAGCTGGAAGGAATTCTGTGTTGTGAAATGTACTAGAAAGTCTAAGAATTCCGGCATTTCTCTAAAATATAACGATATACATCTCAGGCAGATTTCTTACACCAAATGAATCGCTTCATGCAGAAAAGGCATTAGGACATTTTTGGAATTTGCATGAAAATGTTTACACATTAACATTTTTCATACAATTTGATAAAAACTTATACTATAAGTTATAAAGTACAGAAATACCTGTTATACCTATTATTTCATCTTATATATTATTTTATTACAAATAGTGATATCGGAAATCAAAAACTCTATTCGCGAAATCACATTGTTTGAGTATGATACCTTGAACAACTTATTTGGAGTCACATGTGTTTGGAAAACCTGTTTGTTATTATAGTAGTAGATGAGAAATAACATGACATGTCATGCTGAACAGAAATGGCTACAATAAACATAAAAGACTATTGTAACTATATTTCTTCCATAGTCACTGTAGAAACGGCTGGCAGTGGGCCTACTAGGAATACTACGCTGTGATTGGTTGTTCACTGGAACGCCCACTGGTGGGAGGAGCTAACCAATAGGGAGGAACTTATTACAAATGGCGTGCACTTGGAAATCGTAACCAATCTTCAAATATATTTGTCTTCAAGTTATTTTCAATAATTTATTATCAAGAATATTTCCAATTATTTGTAATAACTGCTCTGTTTAGTTTGATAATAAGAACACGTTTCTTTCCCGTTATTATTATTCATTATCATTTTCATTCAAATACTATCTGATATTATATTTGATATTATCATTGATTTACACTGGATAGCATTTTAAATAGAATTGATGATTGAACAGCATCTATTCAATGATAGACATTCGGTATACTCTTCCTCTGCTATAATTTTAATCAACTCCTATTATTTCCTCCCCTATATAGGGAACTGCAGGGTTATGAGGGAAACTATAGCTTCCCTCACGTTTATTATATTCATTTTCATCAAAGAATACTGTATTAGCAATATTAAGTGAACACAATTTCGGTGAGTATTGAGTAATACTCATTTGAAAATCCATCAGCAACATCAAACGGCATTAATGAGATCAGAGCTTGAATATTATACAATTTTCAATCTTATTTCGAAAAAATAAGGGTATCCGTTCTCAAATATCCGTCCCTTAATACCACTTATTTGAAATTCATTTGCAACATCAAATGACACTTATGAAAAGGTCAGAGCTTGGATATTATACAATTCCCCATTGGAATTTTGAAAAATAAGAGTAGGCTATCCGTTTTCAAAGTGACGGTTCTGAAAACCACAATATCGAGTGGATGAAACATTCATTGAAATTATTCACCGGAATATCAACCAAACAAACCTAATACTGAAATCGAATTATTCCCCTTTGTGAATTCGACTTTCATTGGTGAAAAGAAACTTTCATCTGAAAACGTCAACTCCATCTCATGGCAGTTTTTGACAGCACTTTTATAGCCTGTCCAAGCAAAGAAGGCATTCTGGTAAGATGGGAAAATGACTCCAGCTCGGTCAATATTGGTTCAAAAATTAGAAATTTCATCTTAAATTGTAGGAGACATTCTGATCTACAATTTGAAACCAAATTTATTATTTTTGAAACAATATTCACCGAGCTGGAGTCATTTCCCATCTTGCCAGAATATCTTCTTTGCGTGGACAGACTGTAATAATTATTCTTTCTCGCGTTCTGAAATTGGATTCTCTTATTTCATTATTGTATTCGTGACGCCTTTCAAATTCCACCAATGTTATTCACTCTTATTGTCTTATTTTATTCGATGTATTTTGCAAAAAAATCGCCCATATACAACATAGTATATTACCCTTCGATGTCATATATACATCGATGACATTTATAAACAGCGTATGTCATGCTAAAATGTATCGGACATTCGAACTCAAATTGGAATTTGCTTATTTTCTTGGAATAATGAAAAATAGAAATTTCCATACAATGACTCCTGTCTGTCACCACGTGAAATTTATTTGGTATCAACATCCTATGTACAAATTTCATCTCAATAATATTTTCATTTATATCAGTTCTTTCAAGATTGATATTAAATTCCGGGATGGCTAATTAGTCTGAAAAAAATCAAACTCGTTAATAAGTATCGAATTTCTCAAATTAATTAGTTGATTCAATAATATGGAATAGACGGATACAAAGGAGTATTCTAAGATCCTATATGGGTTACATGTCATGGAGAAACATCTTTCAAACGGATTATATTTCCAGCGTGTATAAACCAGAGTTACCAGTGTGAGATATGCACAACTGTAGGTGATGGTACTCATCAAATAATATTCTAGAAGATTATCTTGTCAAAATTCATAGTATAACCCAACTTTTCAAACAATATTTTAAAAAAGGTTGAATTTTAAAAGAAGGTGTATTGCCTTGGAGACTAGTTCAGTCTCCTCAACTCGTTGAGGAGTTCAATTCACAAATTGAAATTTCTGGATGATGTTTCTGAAATCACAAGAAACAATACATGCTTCACATCAACATTAGTAGGTTTCAAGAGACAGACGAAACAGCCCATTTTTGCGCCAGCTGTACTTACGTATGCATCTGGTGGCCTGTGGTGGTGTGTCTTGTGTGGTGGCATTCGTTAGTCTTGTGGTGACCACTGTCTGCGCCTGGATTTGGACATGACTGGAACTGGATGTGGCTGCTCTATTGGAGGAGTGAAACGACTGCTGCGAGGGTCCTCGGCAGATTTTGTTGGTTGAACTGCTTGACTGTAATCAAATCAAATCGAACATTCAACTTGTTGATTAGTTGTGGAGGTTATATTGTGATAGTTATCCATATTAAATGTAAAGACAAGATATTGTCGAGCCACTGATTTTTTTTAAAAATCGAGATACCGGTTTCGGTTGCTGCACCATTATCAATCCAGAGTTAACCAGAGATTGATAACGGTGTAGCAGCCGAAACTGGTATCCCAAAAAATTATCCCCGAAGTATCTTCCCCCAATACGTATTCAAAAGAAATGTTTATCCAATAAAATTCATCCTAATTGAAGAATATTCCTCAATGACTAGAAACTTCTTCGCGTCAGCATAAGCTATAAGCAAACTGACTGAAATATAGGATATCATTGTGATGAAACATCTTGAGGCTATTTCATCCAGCAACCTGAACATGAGTAGACTATTATTATAAGGAGGAATCGCCCTGAAGCTATTCTTCGTTTCAACAGTTGACTACTCTCCTTAGCAATGTTACTTCACTATACAATAATGGTCCTTTCAATGGTCCTATACAATATTGCATGCCTCATGGTTATGTTTTCTTATGTTTATTGTATTCTTATGCTTATACCTCATGTTTTCTCACAATCAAAGACATAATCATATTCAATTTTTGGCTTTTTATTTGAATCACATCTTTTTTATTCCTAAATCACCTGTGAAGCTACAATGGAACAATGTTTTATGACACATCCATAGTCATCAATTCCTAACAAATTCATAAGTTTTCTTTCATTCACTATATGTTCTATAGGCTATATGTCCACGGTTAAATTCCCTCTTTAGGAGATAATATCTCCTAAATATAATATAATATATATCTAATATAATATCTCCTAATATAATATATATTATATAAAGTCCTTGGAACCATCATATATGACACATTATTTATGCATAAGTCCTTGGAGCATTGATACATGATACATTATGCATGAAACACATTCAATTGATACATGGAAAATACAATACATGAAGGCTCAGTAATGATACAAAACCTTTTAATAGGGTTGTTTCATTCAAAAAATGTATTAAAATAATTAAGGTATCTTTTGTATCGTGATAAAATAAATGTATTTTTTGAAAGGCGAATTCAACACAGTCTAGGTAAATTATATTGAAAAACTTATGATGAAATACATTGATGGATAATCTTAATAATAAATTATTCTGGAAATTGTAGCTTTTAAAAGTTTTCTCCATTTAATCAATTTCAATTATGAGGGCCGGTTTCTCCAAATATGTTTAACTAAAATTTTAGTTTAAACTATCAGTTGTCAGTGTATGGTCACTTTTATTAACTTGTGTTTCAATTGAGCCAGCTGATGGTTTAATCCAAAATTAAGATTAACTTGTTGGAGAAACTGGCCCTAAATATCATTTTGATGTAAAAAAAAACAATCTGAATTTGCAATAGTATATTTGGATTATTGTTAACAGCATGGTAGCTCTAACAATCAATCATCCGAATTCCGTTTTTTCAATCACCTGATTGGGAAATTGTTCCTCTCCAATCTACTTTCCCAATTTGTTTTTAAACGCGAACAATCCATCATAATTTGATAGAAAAGCTATGCGTACTTGCATCAGATATGTAAAAATTGATTGAATGGTAATTGATATTCCCAGTGAAATTCCAAACTGGGAAAGTCAATCCTGCCTCAATCTACCTCGGAGTTAAAATTAAAAATGAAAAAAATTCAAAAGTCTCATCTCTTAATAATCATTGGAAAATGCTTACTCTATACATAAACCTCGTTAGGACAGACAAAGTTCCTCTCTTTAATTCATTAAAAGCAATTAATGAATAAATTGAATAATCAACTCTCATTTTGTATTAGACCCATTCTATTCCCATGACAGCGAGAAGTAATTATGATATTGTTGAATGTATTAATTAGGTGTTTGAGTAAAATATTGAAATTTTGTTAATTAGGTTGAGTTCTACCTAATAAACAAAAGATTATCCAGTGGCTTCAAAATTATGATGAATATTGTTGTGAGAAAACGTTGTTTCCTGGAATAACCAAGTCGAATAATTTGATGGAATCCTAAAATAATGCTGAATGTAATTCTAATAATATTCCTCTATTATTTCATGTTAATGGAGATATTATAATTAGAAGAATATATTTGGAGTTTGCGGTTTTCGAACAATAACAAAAATACGCCAGTAAGTAGCATACGTAGTCATGAATGATTCAAGTGTGATAATTATAATAATTATTTCTGCATTATTAATTTTGAATTGTATTTTATTTCAATTACCAGGATAATAATGGAATAGAGTCTGTGAATTAAAACTCACTGCTAAGACACACGACCTTCTTATGTTGGCAATGCAAAAAATTAATGTATAATAATTTATCATCTTATTTATACTACTGTTTTATCACTAATTCACTCTTGTATTGCGAACAATGTTTTCTCTTCTCGATAAAATTGGAATACTACAACTAGTAACACAATATACCAGTATAGCTTGGTAACATACAAATTTCAAGATAAATAATGAAAGTCTTATGCCGGGTTTTCCAAGCATACTCAAAGTTGAGGGACCCTCAAATTTTGATGAATAGCTGACATTTCCTATGATAAGTATAGGAAATGTAGTAAAGTGTAGTAAACTTGAGGGTCCCTCAAATTTGAGTGTGCTTGGAAAAACCGGGCAATTATTATAAAATGTGTGATTTTATAGAAGGTTATTTATTGAATTTTTTTACAATTCATATATAGATAATTTGACACCTTGTGCCATGAATGTGTGAGACTTAGCTTCTGTGTCAAATTAATAAAATGAATAGAAATTCATTATACAATCATACAGGAAAGGGAAAATAGATAATAAATTATAGAAAAAAGTCTATTCTCTCTATATTTGAGTGTTGAGACCAACTATAGTCTGTTCATGCAAAGAAAACATTCTGGCAAGATGGGAAAATGACTCCAGCTCGGTCAATATTGGTTCAAGAATGATAAACTTGGTCTAAAAATGTGGAAAACATTCTGATCCATATTTATAATTTTTGAACCAACATTTACTGAGCTAGTGTCATTTTCCCATCTTGCCAGAATGTCTTCTTTGTTTGGACAGACTATACCAAGCTGAAATATTAATTTAAGACTCAAAAGCAATCCGAGCTTTTCTTGTTTGATAACTGAGTAAACAATACCCTTGAAGGTTTTAAAAGGATTTATTCTGAACCATTATATTCATGGAAGCAGGTCATCTCAAATCTCTTAAAAACGCGTAGGCCTACCCTGGAAAGCTTTGCGTTTGAGAATTTATAAATGTGTTCACCCGCGAACAAAGAACTGAAACCTCTTAATGGATTACTCATTTATGAATGAGTTCTCAAATAATTAGAATTAGCGATTGAGCTAGAGTGTACCCCCAAAATATTATTCCGAGAAAATAGTTCTCAGCTTACGAGCGATGAAAGGAGTAGAAAAACCATTAATAGTCTGTTCAAGTAAAGAAGACATTCTATCAAGATAAGAAAATTACTCCAGCTCGGTCAATATTGTTCCAAACAATATAAATTTGGTTTCAAATTTTAGGAAACATTTTTAACTACAATTGATTCAAAGATAATAATTTTCGAATCAATATTGACCGAGCTGGAGTCATTTTCCCGGCTTGCCAGAATGTCTTCTTTGCTTGGAAAGACTTCCACTAGTAATCCCTCTTTCATTTTCATTCAAAGCGTGACTTTGAAAAATGGAATTAATATTCAGAAGGCATGAAATGAAATCAACGGTTTTTGTGCAAAGGCTTATGAATGGAGTTTTGTAATTTTTTACTCAAATAATGTGTGATGAAAAGTGATTTTCGACAGAAACACGAATCCGATTTGGAAAAGCTCCACGAATTCTACGCATTTATGAAAAAAATTCTGAGATGAAATGTTGGAAAATTGTTTTTTTCTCTTTTGCTACTTTCTCTCTATTCTTTCATTATATCCTTCTCCTTTTCTCTTCTCTTTTATCATGACTGTTTTCGTCCTCCTCTTATGTTCCAGAAATATTCCCATTATTGTTGATGGCTATAATATTTACTGATTTTTTATTGTGTCCTCAATACTCTTCCACTGGCGACTCGTACCCACGAAACAGGTGAAGTGCCCGTATCTTTTACTGTATACCACTTCACCTGTCTCGTGGGCACAAGCCGCCAGTGCTTTTTTTGGTTTCCTTATTTTTTGTAATAGGCTATTTGTTGAACACTGGCCACGTTTACTGGATAATATAGTGGCCAGTTAATTTCCTAGTTTTTGAAATCAGAAATATATTATATTTTATGATGGAAATAAAAATTCATTATTCATTATTATTCTCCAATTGATATAATCACACGAATCATAGTATCAAAATATCTAGGATTCTAAGAAAAACTAAGTGAATAGTTATTAGTATTTTTTGATTCATTGATTCAAAACGCATGCAGATTGAAAGTTGAATTTATTTTAAATCTTTTTCAATTAGACTCCGTTGCTCCGAAACATTCCCTGAACTGAAGTTTTTATTTTTGAATCTCCTGTCCATGAATTCCTGAACACACTGGGGTGGATGACATACGATATAGTATGCCACTGTGACTCCACAGCCCATGAAGGGCTTAGGCCTACCAGCTGGTTGCTAGTTTTATATTCACTCCACTACACAACAGATAAAGCTAATCATCAACAAGGATAGAGGTAACGTGTGGTTAGCACGTTAGCACATTCTCTCAACCATAAGCTAGCTTCCGTTACCAAGTGACGGGGCAGAACACCTCTGAATAACATCAGTTAGAGTGTAATGCAACAATCACTATTCCACCAGAGACGGGAAACGACTGAATATCTTCACTAACGACAGCCAATCTCCCAAAGGAGGGAAAATTATACAATAATTAAAATCTTGCTTGCAGATTGAAATTAGAATAAATTCTAATCTTCTCTAATTAGATTTCTTTACCCCTGAACAGGAGCCTGGAAGTTAGTTATTTATGAGGCCCCGGCTCCTGAATTCTTGAATACAACGGTGTAGTACATGATCTACATTTGAAAATGGCTATTAATAGTCGAAACATGTTATGCATGAATAAGAATAATTGAAAAAGGGTACTGTGATTAACATTTGAAACTGATAAAGTAGCCATAAGATAAAGGAAACATTACTTTCAATATAGTTCACAAAGGCTTTATATTAACTTCCCCCCTGTAAGAGTTTTGGGTTTTATATTGCCCCTGTTTGTTGGACCTTATCAAACAGAAATGGAACATAGTTATGATTATTTCATGAAATTTTCATAATCATATTTGTCTATCGTAGATGTCCAATCAATCACTTATCAGTTACTCAATCAAATTGATCTTGCAATTAGTTACAGTGATTTAAATGTGATCAATTATGTGAGCAATCGATAATGCTAATTGGTTCAAATGCAATCAATCTAATTGCACATGTGAATTCAATAATCCACTGATAATAATGATAAACGTGACAGCTTATCACAATTAGTCACTCCATGAATAATTTCAGGTTACCAATGTTGTTATAATAATCAATATATTATGTGATATCAGTATTTCGCGATAAATTATACTTATTAATGGAAACTTTTCGAAAGATAATTTTGAATTTACATTTTTTTATAGAAAATTTCTATTAATTGTAAATTTTCCTAATTTTTTCTTTGCGGCTGAGAAGTTTCAAAAATAAATTATGTACTATTAATAAAATTGAAATAAATATTATTACTTTTTGTGCTTCACATTCATACTCATACATATTCACATTCATACTCTATCTATCTATCTATCTATCTATCTATCTATCTATCTATCTATCTATCTATCTATCTATCTATCTATCTATCTATCTATCTATCTATCTATCTATCTATCTATCTATCTATCTATCTATCTATCTATCTATCTATCTATCTATCTATCTATCTATCTATCTATCTATCTACTATCTATCTATCTATCTATCTATCTATCTATCTATATCTATCTATCTATCTATCTATCTATCTATCTATCTATCTATCTAACTATCTATCTATCTATCTATCTATCTATCTATCTATCTATCTATCTATCTATCTATCTATCTATCTATCTATCTATCTATCTATCTATCTATCTATCTATCTATCTATCTATCTATCTATCTATCTATCTATCTATCTATCACACTGAAAACGAACTATAGAAGAATTATCTCAAAAACATTTCTCACCAAAAACCAAACATCCTCTGAATATAAATTTGGAAATCAATCCCGTGAATATCAACCCAATCAGTGTTCCAAATTGCATTTGCATTTGACACCGCTGATGAAGAGAGAAATATTTGGTAACAATCTATCTTCCGTATCGGTGTAGCACGTATAAGATAGGGATTACAATGTTTTCCAATTTGCAGGTTGCATCTAGTATGTCATCTGGGCTGTCACGCGAACAATATGCAATTCAATCAAGATCGTATCAAATATCCTTATCAAATCCGTTGTGCAATCCTATTCACAATTCCCTGCTGCACTCACAAAAACTCTCTAGAATAAAGGAAGCTCTCTAGGAGGTTCTGGAATGGATTCTATGGAAAATACTCTGGAATGGATTCTATAGAATGTTTACTCTGTAACTGCAAACAAATTGATCCAGCTCATCCGTTCAAAATCAATGCTTTTTGTTTACGTCTTCCGAATATTCTATTTTCTTTCTTCGTTCTGAATTTATTCTTGTTTCACATCATCTTTTCATCATCATTCTATTTCCGCAGAAAATTTCAAATCCAATATCTACTATTTTTTATTCTTCTTCTTCTTCTTCTTCTTCTTCTTCTTCTTCTTCTTCTTCTTCTTCTTCTTCTTCTTCTTCTTCTTCTTCTTCTTCTTCTTCTTCTTCTTCTTCTTCTTCTTCTTCTTCTTCTTCTTCTTCTTCTTCTTCTTCTTCTTCTTCTTCTTCTTCTTCTTCTTCTTCTTCTTCTTCTTCTTCTTCTTCTTCTTCTTCATTATCAGAGGCACAATCCAGGTCCATAGCCTTGATATCTCTTCGAATCTCATGCATCCTATGATTCTTAGTTATGCTTTATGATCAATTTTTAAATGTTTCTAATTTGAAATTTGTTATTAATAACTTCATTTTATACATTTATTGTTTATGTATTCATTTTAACTTCATTTCATTATATTTTTAATACTGATTTGATATTGGAATTATATGTAAATAGAGTTTATATTCCATTCAATAATAATAATTATTATGCTATTTACCATATACAATAATTTCCTTCTATTTCCTCAATTCCTTCTGATTTTCCCTGTACTTTTGTATTTTTATAATCTTACCTATCATCTTCATCATTTACTACTCCATCCTCATGTAATTCATTACTTCTCCATCTTCATTTAATTCATTTACTTCTCCATCTTCATTTAATCTTCATATCTTCTCACTTCTCATCTTCATTTAATCATTTACTTCTCCATCTTCATTTAATTCATTTCCATTCCATCTCATTCCACTAATAGGCTACTTTCTTTTATATACCTTCTTCCATATCGAAATTTCCTCCTCTTTCCCCCTTCCTCCCCTTCCCCCCCTTCTTCTTCTTCCCTTGGGACTCCCCTCCCCCACCCCTCCTGCTCCTGAAAGCTCTAGACGCCTCTCCGAATATTTTTAGTTGTCTAGCCGTTGTCAGCTGTTGCAAGACAGTTGTAGGCTGTTCCTTGTGAAAAACAATCTCAATGTTATTTCTCAATCACCTATTCTGTCCGACATCTGCTGACATGAACAATTTGTCAATATTTTGATAGGATCACAGACGAAAGCAATTTGAAAGTAGGCCCAAGTCTCTGTTGTGATATTTGAAAGCAGTTTAGTGGCTCTGACTTCGTATTTTGGTTTCAGTCAACGGAATATTCCACGTGAACGAGCCACTTCTTTTTGAAGGAATAGTTGTTGCACAATTGGAATTTTATCTCATGGAATTTGGAAATTTAAAACCTTTCTTCCAACTGGCGGCTCGTCCTCACGAAACAGGTGAAGTGCCTGTACCTTTCACTGTATAGCACTTCACCTGTTTCGTGGACACGAGCCGCCTGTGCTCTCTTCCGAATCAAAATCCAATCAATCCGGGTAAGGTAAAGATGGATTTTGTATCTTGGTCTCAAGGAAAAAAAGAAGAAGAAGAAGAAGAAGAAGAAGAAGAAGAAGAAGAAGAAGAAGAAGAAGAAGAAGAAGAAGAAGAAGAAGAAGAAGAAGAAGAAGAAGAAGAAGAAGAAGAAGAAGAAGAAGAAGAAGAAGAAGAAGAAGAAGGAAGAAGAAGAGAAAGGAAAGAAAGAAGAGAAGAAGAAAGAGAAGAAGAGGAGAGAGAGGAGAAGGAGGAGAAGGAGAAGGAGAGGAGAGGAAGGAAGAAGAGGAAGGAGAGGAGAAGGAGAAGGAAGGAAGGAGAGAGAGGAAGAAGGAGGAAGAAGAAGAGGAGAAGGAGAAGGAGGAGAGGAAGGAGAGAAGAGAGGAAGGAAGGAGAAGGAGAAGGAAGAAGGAGAAGGAGAAGAAGAAGAGAAGGAGAAGGAGAAGGAGAAAGAAGGAGAAGAGAAGAAGAAGGAGAAGAAGAGGAAGAAGGAAGAAGAGGAGAAGGAGAAGGAGAAGGAGAAGAAGAAGAAGAAGAAGAAGAAGAAGAAGAAGAAGAAGAAGAAGAAGAAGGAGGAGGAGAAGGAGAAGAAGAAGAAGAAGAAGAAAAAATACAGAACCATGATAAATAGGTAAGAATAAGCTGCCGGAAACGAGATTAATGAAAATCTGTCTAGAGATAAGAACGAGTTTTAAAGAACTTCTAAAACGTTCACAGTCATGAAAGTATGGCGAGAAACTTCTGAAACGTTGAGATAAGTCAGAGAGTGAGCAGCTTGTATAGTCATCTGTCCAAGCAAAGAAGACTCTTTAGCAAGATGGAAAATGACTCCACCTTGGTCAATATTCGTTCAAGAATTATAAATGTGGTCTTTATAGTAGATCAAATTGTTCCCTACAATTTGAGATCGAATTGATAATATTTTTGAACCAATATTGACCGAGCTTGAGTGATTCTCTTATCTTTCCAGAGGGTCTTCTTTGCTTGCACAGACTAAAAGGATAGCAGTTCAACTTTGGCAATATCGTTCCTTCACTTCAAGAAAGTAGTTCAGGAAAAAAGAAGATTTCTAGGAGGTGTAACCTTGAAGCAGGTGTAATCCCTATCCCTAATCCGATAGAGTCCCGGTACACTTTTATCAGTTAACACTGTCTTTTTATCACGTCTTGTTAACTGCTATTCGCTGAGTGAACTTCCATTGAGATTAGAACTGTTTCGTTTTATTTTCTAAATGAAAATGTTTATTTCTTATCTTGTTAGCTTGTAAGTATTTGCCAAGCTACTACTTACAATACATACTTCTACTTCCTTTATTTTTAACAACTTTCCTCAAGAAATAAGTAGAATTGAGCTTGGTCCATCATAATATTTGTCGAAATTTGATAAGAATACGTTTTGATTGTTCTTCATTGCCTGTATATTTTAATTTTCTCCAATTGAATCAAAACTAATGTATTGATAATTAATGAAAAGACAAGATTTTGTCAAACCACTGATTTATTAGAAAATCGAGAATTTCGATTTTCTAATAAATCAGTGGTTCGACAACATCTTGCCTTTTAATTTATTAAGGATAACTACCACAATACCACCTTCACAACTACTCAAAGAGTAATGTATTGATATTGAGTACTTTCAAAATAAGCAAGAATTCTGAGCAAGTACTTTCAAATAAGCAAGAATTGTGTCTTCTCCTGACTTCAAGAAATACTTGGTAATAGGCTAGCTCGTCTATGAGAATGGTTGCTTATTTCTCAAGTCACGGGTTCTGTGGATTGCTCTTGGATGGGTGACCAATATTTGACCATGTATTCATTGGCGAGGTGAAGATTACCTGTAAGGGTCTCTCCACCAATAGTAGTCATACGCATTTTTCCTTCAAGTAATTAGGAATACCGTGAGTGATAAATCCAATTTTTGTGACTTCACAATAGGGAATGTTGGAACAAATCAATTTTAATCGATATCATGCAATGCAATGATTCAAAATAATTCGAATATAATCTTCAAACATTCACTTATAATACTTTTGAGACATGTCTGACCCTATCTATTCGACCCCTATGAACATAAGATTCATTATACTTGGTATTTTAGGGAAATCGCAAGAAAAGAAAGTACATCCTAGACAAGGCTTGAGCGAAACATATTCCTAGGTTATTGTCTCCAAATGAGCGTGGTAATACAGTGAAACCTGCCTATGGTGGAAAGGCATGGGAACGGTTTAATTTTCCGTTTTTTAAACAATTTTTTAGCTTTACAAGTAAAATTGAATAGACTATATTATTGAACGGCCCAGGAAAATTCTATGTTCGATACAAGACTCCAAATATTACAGGTTATGTCAAGGTAGGCCTATAATATAGTCTGTCTAAGCAAATACTTACCTTCTCTGTAGTTCACCTTCTCTGTGTAAAATTTTCCATATACGGGTAGCGGTAACAATTACTCAACTGACACTTTAATCTATTTCCGTTTTGGTGGGATCGATTTAGCTCAGAATTCTCTCATTTTATACTTTCTAAACTGGAAAATATCGATAAATAACACTATAGTCGGCGCAATCTAAGTTGACGAAAACCCCCTCCATCCGAGAAATAGCTACGTTGTCATTTTGCGTGAAATTGAAACTTCTCCTAACGCAAACACATTCAACTGAATATTAAAAGTGACAGCGTAGCTTCGGAAAAATCACGCGGTGTTGTAAAACTCTCTATTTTCATGATAAACCAGCTGTTCGCAGCTCGAATATCTAAGTCAATTAGCTTCAATAACTCCAATATTTAACATACAATGATTCATGCATATACCGCTCTCCTTATTTTGAAAATCTTGAGAGGCCAAATTACGATCTTCCGACTATTTTCGACACTTGGGAAAATAATTTCAATTGTTTTTGAACAACTTTCTCGCTTTCACCACCCACTTATCTTCTCAAAGAAAAAAGTTTCTAGATCATCGAAAATTTCATGTTTTCTGTTCGAGTAGACTCGACATTGGCAAACATATTCATTAATTGAAACATAATTATTGGTCGGATATAGAAAATTCAAAAACCATTAGAAAGCTCGAATTCTCCTTGTCATTTTGATATAAGAAACTTTATTTTCACCACAACCCATGATTGTGAGAGAAGTGATATACAAAAGAAAGTAATATTTTCGCGATTTTTCAATTGTTTCAAAAAAATCAAATTTCCTTTGAATCCTTCTACCCAGGAACTTTTTTAATACTACTGGAATATCAAGGATAAAATTCTACGTCCAGATATGGGGTTTAATCGCGAATTTGAAGATGTTCCAATTTCACACAATCTGGCAACGTAGCTATTTCTCGGGTGGAGGGGGGTTTCGTCAACTCAGATTGCGCCGACTATAATATGATACAATAGCAAAGCTTCGAAATGAATAAAAGTCGATAATTGACTCACATTCATCTGTTCAATTAGTATAGCTACGTTTCAAACTAAATAAATATGTCGATAATGTTAATAATATGTCTACTCACATTGATCTGATTCAAGTTGAAGTCACTCTGCAGCTGCGGCGTGGACGCACTCCCGTTATTATTCTGCTGCTGCAGCCTCTTCCCAAATCTCAGCAGGTTCCTGGTGATCATAGTGTTCATCACCACAATCAGAGCGAGAGGCACAATCAGAGTGAGAACAGTGTCGACAATGTTGATGATGCGCATAGCTTCGCGATATGCCTCGTTCATTTCGCAAATCTGATCGCCTTCGTGAAGTCGAACCCCGGCCGTGAAGAAGGAGTAGCAGTGCAGGAGTAGAGCGAGGGCGGCCAGGAAAGAGACGACCGCCTTGGCGCGCTCCACCGTGCACATGTGGGGTCGGTGGAGGGGGTACTGGAACAAATTAGAATTGAAATTATCAATTTTCCAACGATTTGAGTCAAGCAACACACTACATTTCAGCTAACGCAAAATAATTTGCGGAATTTTTTTGGATTTTCATCCCATAGTAGATGTGTATGACCCTCCTTTGAGAGATTGGTTATCGTTAGTAGAGATGGTCATTCGCTTCCCTTCTCTGGAGGAATAGTAATCAATTTATTTATTTATTTATCTATTGAAAAAACACACATCGGTTGAAAGTGTAATTGTTGCATTACACTCAAACTGATTAACTGCATGTTGTTCAGAGGTGTTCTGCGCCGCCAATTGGTTGCGGAGACTGGCTTATGGTTGAGAGGATCAACGTGCTAACCACACGTTACCTCTATCCTGGTTTATGAATATTATTGCTTGCTGTATGGTCTGTCTGGCCGGGGGGGAGTTCTGGCGGAGTGGGAGGGGCGTCTTCGGCTCGGTCAGTGTTATTTCGGGGACTGTAAGTTTGGGACTGGCTTTTGGGCCTGTATTGGCCGGGCTTGAGTCGTTTTCCCGCCTTGCCGGCATATCTTCTTTGCTTGGACGGACTGGAGTGGAGTGAGTATGAATCTGGCGACCAGCTGGTAGGCCTAGACCCTTCATGGGCTGTTGAGCCATAGAGACAGACATGAGGTATGTATGCAGATAAGTTCTGGATAATATCCTTTTCCTCCACAACACGTTAGGTGGTTTCATCTGTCTCTTGTTCTTGGTTCAACCTAATAGTTTATGTATTGCATCGATTTTCTCTCTTGGTTTCAAAAATATAATCTCGTCATAGCTAAATGACAACTCCAATTGATAACATCAGCTGGTGAAGCGTAAAAGGAGCAGGCGAAACTGCCGTTTGGCGTCAGGTATAAGTATACCATAATACAATATGACATGGCAGGTTACAAAAAGTTTTTGTAACTCTTAGGAATATTATGGAAAAATAACCCTCATAATATTTTTTTGTACAAGAGGGAATTACATAAATGAAAACCTCTTTTCAATGGGAATGGGAAAAAATAGTGTCTCAATATTTGACTAAAAAAGTTAAAAGTTGAAAATATTGTCAATAATTGACAATATTTGACTAAAAAAGTCAAATTTCACCCCTTTTCAATGGGATTGGGAAAAAATAGTGACTCAATATTTGACTGGAGATGTGGAGAATACTAAATTTATGCTCTTGGATGATTCAATCTCTCTATGTGCTTAATTTATATGCAGGCTAAATAAATTTATCTACTATAATATGTAGCCTACTTCCATTTTTTTCATATAATACTACAAATCATGTAGTATAAAAAATCACAGAGTTTCAATAGGCTATAGACATGATAATAAAAACCTAAAAAGCGAAACGTTTCTTTAAAATTTCAAAGTTGTTTGGAATACAAATAAGAACAAATTGGCTGGAAAATCTTTGTATATCTCTCTTTCAGTGAGAAAAATAGTGGAGGAGCTCAGAAAGGTTGAATGAAGCTTGGGGAATATGAATAGCAAGTGGCTCCAAATAAAAAGAAGTGACATACTTTTGAGGACATGTCAGAAAGAATTGTTGTTGACTATCAACAATATTCTTTTCCTCTTTCATCTTCATAGATACGATTTCCTCTGGTCTTTTTGAAACTCTCATTCCCAAAAAATATTCTTATTTTTCTCCCATTGCATTCAAAGCTTTCTCCCACATATGGAGGATAAGAATATAGATTGACTATAGTTCGCGAAAGCTGAGAAGACACGCAGTTAGAATGTGAAGTGTATTGCGGAGAAGTGTCTTCTCAGCTTGCGAGAACTATATCCTCCTGGGATATTATTATCTCAGAAAAGTAGAAGAAACAGCTCTTTTTTGTTTATTGTCAGAGCATCCTAATCCCTTGTGAGGATTCTTCAGAAGAAATACTTAAGTAGGAGGGATCAAAAAGAAAAGGAAAACTTTGTCATTAGTCTTCGTTCATGTTGTTATCTTCAGAACAATATTTTCTTTGAAAAAAGTGTTGAGCTTTTTTGTCTTCCAACTTGTCTTCAGCTCGAATATTCATAATAAATTATTGAAAGCTATGCTATTGACAATGGAGACTCTAATTCTATGTATAGTTTTCTAAGCAGAGAAGAGCCTCTGGCAAGATTGGAAAATGACTCCAGCTTGGTCAATATTTGTTCAAGAATTATAAATGTGGTCTTAATAGTAAATTGCTCAAATTGTTTCCTACAATTTGAGATCAAATTTAATAATTTTTGAAACAATATTGACCAAGCTGGAGTCATTTTCCTATCATGCCAGAGGCTCTTCTTTGCTTGGTCAGACTATAGCTGAGGTAAAAATGTAAGACGGTTTCGTCTGTCTCTTGTACGTGATGTAACCTACTAAGAGCTGATGTAATGCATTTATTGTCTCTTTCAATTTCAAAACATCACCTAGAGCTAGCCGATTTACAACTGTAATTGACAAAATCAGCTGTTGGAACGCATAAGAGGCAGTCTAGAGCATCTAAGTTTTTGGTGACAGATATACAGGGTGTTTCAGGAGGAATGTGCAATACTTATCAGGCTGATTCCTTACACCAAGTAGACAAAAAAGTTCCATGGGACCAACCCCCAAAAACGCTTTAGTACCGAGATAACAATGGCAAAAAATTGAGATTTTTCAAAATATTTTAATCCTTCTAATTTTTTAGAGGCTTCACTCAGGTTCCAAAATAATCAATTTCCATGTGAAATTAGCTGAGGAATTCAATGGAACAAGTTTCAAGTGTGTAACTTCAACGGTTATTCAGATAATTGGAAAAATATGCTGAAAAACGCCATTTTTCAACAATAAGGGTTATAACTAAATAAGGAATCATAAATTTGTATTTTTTATTAATGGAAGTTAAAGAGAGTCGGACTCTGAAGAAAAAGTTGAATAACCGTGAATGTGTAAATCTTACCCAAATCATAGAAATAGCGATCGAAAAAAGCAAAATCGCTACTATACACAAATTTATTACTTGTGCTATTCAATTCAATTCAAATCACGTTTATTCCAAATAAAATACAATATGTTTTGTCAATTTTTCGATTTTCGATCGCTATTTCTGAGATTTGGGTAAGATTTACACAATCGCCGCCATTTAACGTTTTCTTCAGAATCCGACTCTCTTCAACTTCCATTGATAAAAAATAAAAAATTATGATTCCTTATTTAATTATAATCCTTATTGTTGAAAAATGGCGTTTTTTAGCATATTTTTCCAATTATCTGAATAACCGTTGAAGTTACACACTTGAAACTGGTTCCATTGAATTCCTCAGGTAATTTTACATGGGAATTGATTATTTTAGAACCTTAGTGAAGCCTCTAAAGAATTAGAAAAACTAATATATTTTGAAAAATCTCAATTTCCCGCCATTGTTATCTCGGTAACAAAGCGTTTTTGGGGGTTGGTCCCATGGAACTTTTTTGTCTACTTGGTGTGAGGAATCAGCCTGAGAAGTATTGCACATTCCTCCTGAAACACTCTGTATAATGAGTGAATTATCACTAGCGGCTCTTACCCAAGAAACAGGTGAAGTGCCCGTATCTTTAACCATACAGCACTCCACCACTGTTTCGTGTGCACGAGCCGCCAGTGAAATATTCTCATTTATTTCATAATTTCCCTCTATTTTGAATTATCTCAGAGGATAAAAGTATGAAAAAGTATGGATTTCGGATTTTTTCCAAAACTATGACATGAATGTGAAGAGAAACATAACAATTCCTGAAATATTTTATAATTTTCGATTCTTGGTGAATTAGAACTGATGGGTTTTAATCGTTTGATCATTATAGATAAGTGTACAATGGATAATAATAGAGTTTACACTCTTATCAGAGATGTTGTGAAACTCATACATAATTTAGGCAAGTGAAAACAAAGTTTGTCGGATCCACAAAGTTTATTTAGAATACCATACTCAAGTTTTACTCATCAGTGGATCTGACAACCTTTGTTTTCACTTACCCAAATGATAGAATTTGTAAGCTGGAACAGGCAGATCCTTTGAACAAGATGGATGAAAACATAAAATTACAGAAAAAGATTAAGCCAAGAATAAACTTGGATTGAATGAGGAGACAAGATATTATCAAACCACAGATTTCTCGAATTTAAATAATCTATTGTTCAACGATATCTTGTCTCCTTATTTGATATGGATAACCACCACCAAGGTAAGTAAATATACCAGGTAGGCAAGCGTCCATAAGAGCCCAGCAGTCCACTTTTTTCCTGCCGGATGACGACACTAATTTTATTTTTTACATTATGCTTTATACCTATATTTATGATTTGACATGTATCTAGGATTCCAATTTTCCAGCTGTTTCACAGAGAATTGAAAAATAAAAAATACAACGTAAAAAGCTCAAAATCAATGAAAATAATTGTGAAAATATGTAAAAATGATGAATTAAATTATTGAGTATTATTACAGTCGAATAATCTTGTGATATTAAAACAATATAATGCTATTGTTGTCATAAATTGGGGCCAAAGATTCGAGAAGCTGGCGCTCTTGTTGGGAAAAAAGTAAGCTTTGGTGGGTTTAAACTATGCGATTACGATTATTAGAATAAAAATAATCATATTCCACTACAAAACAACTAGGACAACTTAAAAATATTGTTTCCTTGTTAATTGTGATGTTCTCAACTCATCAGAATCAATTACAACAATAATATTCTTCAACACTAACGAAAATAGGTTATGTTTACATTTTCATCAGCTTTGCTTTTCATTTTGGGCGCTAGAGTGCGACACTGTAGAAAATTAGTGACGTCAGATTTGTGAACCATGATTTCCAGGCAAATACCCCACCTGGTAAGATTTACTAGCCTTAAACTAAGCTGAACTTAAGCTAAATGTAGCTTCTCTGATTTAGAAGCTGATCTAGCTTCACTGTGCCACCACAATATCATCATTATAACTACTCAACAAGTCAATTTGGATGCACATCAGCTCAAAAAATCTCAATAACGCACTACCATGATCTTGGACTGCATTTGTATTCCGCAAATACTCTTCGAACAGAGTGCTTCTTGTTGAATATTCTATCATAATACCTCAGGGGGATATCTCAGGACACTTTCCTCGTATAAGTAGGGTAGTCTTTTCTCCTGGGGAAACGGTTTGAAAGCAGTGCCGGACTGGCTAGGATAAGAGCCGTCGGCTATACTCGCTCAAAGGTTCCCCTAGAGAGTGGTTTATTGGGGGAGATTTTTTCACCATTTTCAACAGATGTAAAGCTCCGAATTCTTGACGTCACAGAACGACATTTTCAAAACTAGTGGTGTAAAATAAACTGTCTCTATAAAAATATAATTGTCTCTGGCCACGCCTTCTGCAGTAGTTTTCGACATTCAACAGGTGGCTAACTTGAGAATACTCGTTGGTTATTGGTTGAGCCATAGGCCAAGCCTACAGAAAGCTTCATTCACTAGAAAATGGAGAGGGAAGCTGAACAGATTTTTGTCTCTGGCCACGCGCCTGCAGTATTTTTTGACATTCAACAGGTGGCCGACTCAAGAATACTTATCTACTATTGTTTGAGCCATAGGCCACGCCCCCAGAAAGCTTCATTCACTAGAAAATGGAGAGGGAAGCAGAACAGATTTTTTCTCTGGCCACGCCCCCTGCAGTAGTTTTCGACATTTTACAGGTGGCTAACTCGAGAATACTCGTTGTCTATTGGTTGAGCCATAGGCCACGCCCCCAGAAAGCTTCATTCTCTAGAGAATGGAGGGGGTAGCAGAATCGATTTTTGTCTATGGCCACGCCCCCTGCAGTAGTTTTCGACATTCAACAGGTGGCTAACTCGAGAATACTCGTTGTCTATTGGTTGAGCCATGGGCCACGCTCACAGAAAGAGACTGACAAGACAGTCTAAATTTTCGGTGTCAGCTTCAGCTATATCTATCTCCCAGAATTCTGATTGGAAATAGGGTCCAAAATAATATTATTCTTTTAAAAGCACTCCAACTTAGAAGTTTATTTTTAAGAATAATGTATGAATTTTCTTGAGTTCAGAGTTTGAACAATAATAATAAATAGACTACAAATCAATAAAATCTTTTAAATTGTAAACTATAAATATAAGAATAACAAGGTAGCTTACTTTTGTTACATTTTGTGTATGTTCTAAGACAGGCGACAGTGCTAGAGCATTATAAATAAAATGTAGCAATGTATAGTCTGTCCAAGCAAAGAAGACATTCTGGTAAGATGGAAAAATGACTGTCAATATTGATTCAAAAATGATAGTTTTGGTAACAAATTATGAAATAGAAAGCTTTCTACATTTTCAGACTGAATTTATAATTTTTAAGTCAATACTAACCAAACTGGATTCATTTTTTCATGCAGCCAGAATTTTTTCTTTGCTTGGACAGACTATTCTTGGGCAATGTAGAGCAATAAATAGAGAATGCATGGAACTCCACATCCACCAAGTAGTGTTGACATAGGATTCAAGTATTTCGGAAATCTTCAGTGGAATAAGAGCTTCCTTGCATTATTCAATGCTGTCCCGCATAGCAAGGTATAGTACACTCCAATAAGACTGGCGAATGTCAAATGACTGTTATGACTCCTCAGCCCTGTTAGGACAGTCTGAAAGCCGTCTACGTCAGCAAACTATTTAGCTGAGGTTGCAAGCTACTCGATTTGCTGTCGCAGACTGCTCTCCGACTGTTCTTACAGAGCTGAGTATTGATGACAGACATCCTATATCCGCCAATTCCATTGACTTCTAGTATAAAGTTTGTTTATTTTCTTTGGACGACGAATAAACATTTATTGTCCGGCTTTTAAAGTATTCTATCAAAGCAAAGAAGACATTCTGGTAAGATGGGGAAGTAACTCCAGCTCGGTCAATACCAAGAATAGTAAATCTACCAGGTAGGCCAGCGTCCATGAGGCTGAGGCAGCACTGCCGGTGGGTAGAGCGTGGAGGGTAAAGGGTAGTTGGTAAATCTATAGAACATACACACTAACCACTAATACATCGTATGAATAGTATGTGTTCAGCCGCCATCTTGAAATTCTTAAATATGAACAACATATAACCTCAAAAAACAGTATGACGACATACCATTCATACGATGTATTACTGTGGATGGTGTGTATGTTCTATAGATTTACCAACTACCCTCCACCCTCCATGCTCTACCGACCGGCAGTGCGGCCTCAGCCTTAGAGCCAAGCAGTCCACTTTTTTGGCGTCACAAAAATTTATTTTTTACATTATGCTCTATACCTATATTCATGATTTGACATGTATCTAAGATTCCAATTTTCCAGTGCTGTTCCACAGAGAATAGAAAAATGAGAAGATATCACTTGAAAAGATCAATAAGCCTATCAATGAAAATATTTAAAAATGATGAATTAAATTATTGAGTGTTTCAACAGTCGAATAATATTGAATAATGTTGTGATATTAGAAGAATATAATGCTATTGTTGTCATAGATAAGAGCCAAAGATTCGAGAAGCTAGCGCTCTTGTTGAGAAAAAAGTAAGGTTTGGTGGGTATGCTATTACGATTATAAAAATGAAAATAATCATATTTCACTACAAAACAACTAGGACAACTTAAAAATATTGTTTCCTTGGTTCTCAACTCATCAGAATTCATTACAACAATAATATTCTACAACACTTACGAAAATAGGCTATGTTTACATTTTCATCTGCTGTGCTTTTAATTTTTGGCGCTAGAGTGCGACACTGTATAAATTTAGTGACGTCAGATTCGTGAACCATATATCCGAGAGAAATATCCCACCTAGTGGATTTACTAGCCTTGGGTCAATACTGGTTCAAAATTTATGAATTTTGTCTCAAATTGTAGGAAACATTTTGATCTGAACTTCAAGAAGTAGAAATGTTTGAATCAAAAGAGAAATGTTTGAATCAATATTGAACAAGTTAGAGTCATTTTCCCATCTTGCCAGAATGTCTTCTTTGCTTGGACAGACTATAAAGTAAACGCTAACAAAGCTGCCGGTTGACGATTGTGTGTTATCAACGCTCAGCTCTGTTTGGGTAGTCTGCAAGCGGTCGCAGAATGCAAAACTGTTTAGCAGAGTTCCTTCTTTTATTGATTTGCACTAGAAGATCGCTCACAAACTGTCCTGACAGAGCTGAGACGTGAGGAAAGTTATTTGCCAACCGCCAGTTTTTGTAAATTTGAAGGGCTGAAAGGTCCCAGGGCGTTATTGTGAGTGGAAAGCGGTGGGAAGTTCTTGAAATAGCGTGGAAATTGCAGGGAAACTGTTCTGGAATTTTCTTCACCTGAGGCGAGTGGTTTACAGCGAAGCCACTCGGAGAAAACAGAAGAAAAATGTTGACATGAGGTGGAAATTGTTTTTCGTTAGGAATTAGATACTGAAGTGGAAGAAGATTGAAAAAGTATAGATATAAGAAGAGGAGGAGAAGAAAGAAGGGAGGGAGGGAGAAACAAGAGAAGTAAGAAGGATAAGGATGTGAGGAAGAAGAGGGGAAAAGGAGAACAGTTAAGAAGGCAGAGAAGTAAAGGAAAAAGGGAAGAGAAGAAAAAAAGGAAGGGAAGAAAAAAGGGGAGAGAATAAAAGGGAAGAGAATAAAAAAGGAGAGAGGAGAAAGAAGGGAAGAGAAGAAAAAAGGGAAGAGGAAGAAAAAGGGGTGAGAAGGTAAGAGAAGGAGAGAAACAAGGACGTGAGTGAGCAAAGAGAAGTAGAAGGACCAGAGATAAGAAAGAAAAGGAAGAAAAAGGGAAGAAACGAGGGACGTGGGTGGAAAAAGAGAGGAAAAGGAACAGATATGTGAGAGGGAATGAAAGAAAGAAGAAGAAGGGAAAGGCGAGCAAGTGGTGGATAAAGAGGGGGTAGAGGGACAAAGGTGAGAAAAGGAAAGAATAAAGAAGCTAGGAATGAGTGGTGAAGTAGAGGATGAAAAGAATAGAGATACGAGGGAAGTGAGTGTAAGAAGAGCGGGTAAAGGAACAGAGATGAAAAATAGGAAGGAAGAAAGAAGGGGAGGGAAGGGAAGAAACCAGGTATGAAAGTGGAATAAGAGAGAGAAAAGGAACGGACATGAGGAAAGGGAGGGAAGAAAGAAGAGAAGAATCAAAGGATGGGAGTGGAAGAAGAGATGGAATTGGAACAGAGATGAGGAAAGGCGAAAAGAGGAATACGAGTAACGAGAGCGAAAGAAAAAGGGGAAAAGGAACATAGATTATAGAGGAAGGGAAGGTGAAAGAGAAGAAAAGGGAATGGAAGAAGAGAGAAACGTGGTGTAAGAAGAGGAGTAAAATGAATATGGATTGAAAAGGGACGGGAGAAAGAATGATGATAAAAAACTTGAGGTCAAATTGTACCGGTGTAGCATTGTGTGGGCTATAAGCTCTGAAGCTTTCTCAAGCTATGTCAAGAAAAATAAAATTGATTCGGTTTCAGATGAAAACTGATGGAAAATCTCTGATTCATATTATCCCCTTGGGAAATATGAGAGAATAATGTTTCTCTTCCATTAACCAATGTAATTCATCAATGGATTACATCGATTCCATTAACTAATTATTCTATCTCGCGAAAATCTGTCATTCTTGATAATGGAAGTAGGCTTATAGATTTTTGGTTGACGTGATGAACTTTGTGTAATAATTAGAATTGTGAAATGTAATGAAAGTAACATTTGAATTACTGTTATTCAATCAAAATTGCATATGTCGAAAACTACATAATGTCAGAGAAAAACGGGAACTTTTGAAGTAACACATACGTGAATAAAGGAAATGCAATCATTAGTTTTATTGCTGAAAATGTGAAGTGGAATAGTTGCCATTTATAGTTCTAACATAGAATTCTAACAATTTCAAACGAGTTCTAACAAGTACAATGTTTTTGAGGTGACACCATTCGAACGTATACATTCCTGGAAGCAAACAGTGAGATTTCTATCAGTAAGCATGGAATGTCAAAACACTGTGTTTGACTTTTTCTTGTGAGGCCTCTTGAGGTTTCTTTTTCTTAGAAAGTAAAACATACTCTTCACGCTCAAAAATAATAATTATTGAGTTCAAAACAAGGATTCACGAAGAAATCGCTGAGATTCGCATTGCAGTGGTTCAACTTACCGTGCAAAATCTCACTGTTAGCTTCCAGGAATCTATACATACGTTTGAATGGTCGTCATCTCAAGGACATTATCTACAAAAATTGGCATTTTTCTTGTTACAGCTATGAATGGCAACTATTCTACTCCACATTTTCAGCAATAAAACGAATGATTACATTTCCTTTATTTACGTACGTGTTACTTCAAAAGTTCCCGTTTTTCTGTTTCACTCTGTATTATCCCTTTGATGAATTAAAATTCCGTTAGAGCTTTATATCTGTTCTATTCGTTCATTATTCTTATAATATTAGAATAGTGTGTATATAAGACGTAATCAACATTGGTAGATGTCATCTGAATAACATTGAAATTACAGTGTTATACAATCAAAATTACACTTGTCAAAACCTTTTTTCATTTCTTTGTAAATGATTCATCGATGGAATATTGATTATATGTGATTAATATTGGAATATGTCATGAAAATAACATAATTTAGGTAAGTGAGAACAAAGGTTGTCAGATCCACAAAGTTATCCAGAATACCTAAATTTCGGATAAGTTCCACAACATCTCTGATAAAATTGTGAATCACATTATAATCACAGTTATTCAATGGAAATTGCCCTCGTCAAAAACTTTATCATTTTTTTGTTAAAATCCTAATTCCTTTGGACTAGAATCTTGTTCTCTCAATAATTATTGTGAGTGGATAACCGTTTGATAAAATAAAAGGACTCAAATAGTGATAATTATTGCGTAGGCTATTGCATAATATTTTTTTACGATTAATGATTTTTTTATTATTGTTTCAAACGTTTAAATTCCGTTGTTCACTATCTTTGTTGATGTTTTATTGAAAATTTGAATGAATTTCTTTCATTTGAAAACCTATCATCAATGTAAGAAGGAATTATTCTGTTCTAGTCACCAGGCACATTATCATAAACTGAATTAAGAAACAGCTTAGTGATCAATAACAAACTACGTATAGTACTTTCCATTCATAAGTTTACATAGAATAAAATGAAACTCATCATCAGGGAATGGAGGAGGTTTCAAAGTTAATGAATAAAGTTTACCGTGCACAATAAACTAGATTGAAATACTTTGTTTATAGTGTGTTCAAGCAAAGTAGACCTCTGGCAAGATGAGAAAATGACTCCAGCTCCGTCAAAAATTATTGATCTGATCTCAATCATAGGAAACACTCTGATCTACAATATTAGACCATATAAATCATTTTTGAACCGATATTGACCGAGTTGGAGTCATTTTCTCATCTTGCCAGAGGGTCTTCTTTACTTGGACAGACTATACCAATACTAACTACGTTTTTTAGTACTTCCCATCCAGTTAAGGCTACATAAAATAAAATAAAACGGAATCTCATCACTAGTGAATGGAGAAAATTTCGCTTTCTCGTCACAGTTCATATAGTGAAATAGATGAAAATACTCTTATTCATAAAAACATGCATCCATTTGAGATATTTCCATCAAAGCAAAAAATACTGAACAGTGTGTATAATATGTTAGGGATGTTTTCAGGCCTGTTCAAACGCTTGAGAAACTTCTGTTTGATATAGTCTGTCCAAGCAAAGAAGACCCTCTGGTACGATGGGAAAATGACTCAATCTTGGTTCAAAAATTATCAACTCAATTTCAAATTGTAGGAAACAATTTGATCTACTATTTATAATTCTTGAACAAATATTGACCAAGCTGGAGTCATTTTCCTATCTCGCCAGAGGGTCTTCTTTGCTTCGACAGACTATACCAGTGTGATAAATTTATTCAGCATAAAATTAGGGATATCAAATCACACCAGAGGTAGCTAGCAGACTTGAAAATTATTCAATTGCGTTGTGCAATGTTTTTTGTTGAAAAAAATTATTGTTTCGCTTATCAAATATAATTTGGTGTTGAGATTCAGTAATTTAAAAAAAGATCGAAGTGTGAATTTCAATTTTCATACATAATAATTGATTAAAGAATATACGAATTAATTAATGATAATGATAATTAACTCATCATTTCACTCACCTGAACCGCTATGAACCGTTCAACCGTGAAAGCAACAATTAGCCAAACACTCAGAAAACTACAAACGGAACTAACGTACACCACTCCCTGACACCAACCCTCATCATTGAACACTCTTAATCCGAAACCACTCAACCAAACCAGCAACAAAGTCACATTAAACCCGAAATCGGCCGTAGCTAGAGCGGCCAAATAATAACTCGAACTTCTCATTTTCAAATGAGTTCTCAAAAACACAATACACGATAGCAGGTTGCCCACAAGTCCCACGGATATTATTGTTGGTATATAGTAGAGGTGAAAAAAGTCCAGGTCGAATAGTTTCATGATTGCGGGACAATCTTGTGTTGGAGGCCATTGCTCGTCGTCGTACTGTCTATAGTCAGCGCCGCCGTACTGCAAGTCTTGGTAGCTTGTGTTTGTGTTGTAGTGCTGACTAAAGAGAGTCCAGTTACCGTAGGGCGGTGCGAGGTGAGGAGTATGCTGCATTACTCATGCGTCTGAAAAAAAGAAAAATTGGAGTAATTTCAATGATAATAATTGATGATACATTTGTTTATCAATGGCTCAACAGCCCATGAAGGGCCAAGCTGGTTGCCAGTTTCATATTCACTCCACTATACAGCAGAGATGGATAATGATCAATAAGGATAGGAGTAACGTGTGGTTAGCACGTTGATCCCCTCAACCAAGGAAGCATATCACTACTTCATATTTAGTAGGCCGGAAAAATACTTTTTTATTTCTTAATGCTTTACTAAGAAACTTGTTTTACATTTGTTAAAGTTGTTTATGCATTTTGATTATAAAATTATGTATTTCTTTTTATTTGATTTGAATATGTATTTATTGTATGGCGAAATAAATGATTTGATTATTTTATTATTATTATTATTATTATTATTATTATTATTATTATTATTATTATTATTATTATTATTATTATTATTATTATTATTATTATTATTATTATTATTATTATTATTATTATTATTATTATTATTATTATTATTATTATTATTATTATTATTATTATTATCATCTTATGGCTTATTTTGTGGGGAGTTCCGAAGAAGTTCCACAGCCGACATAACCATAATTCCCCATGTTGGAAAATTTTTGTGGTAGTTCTTGATATTGAATCAAAATACAACAAAAAAAATACATAATTTCAACTCTTAGCTAGCGCTAATTTGAAATGTCGAAATTTCACTGCATTACAAGACGACTCGACAATCTTATTCTCAAGCCAATATTCTAGTGTAGTCAAGCAAAGAGGACATTCTGCCAAGATGGGAAAATTACTCCAGCACGGTCAATATTGGTTCAAAATTATGAATTTGTTTAAAATTGTAGAAAAAAATCCACTCTACAATTAGAGACCAAATTTATTATTTTTGAACCAATATTGACCGAGCTGAAGTAATTTTCCCGTCTTGCGAGAATGTCTCCGTTGCTCAACCAAACTATCTCTATCGATCAATCTTTTCAAATAATGTTTGTGATGTATGGGAGAATATTATTGGGAGATTCATCTGTTGACTATGATATATACGTAGAGGAAAAGGATTTCTCTCAAAACTAATCAGCATACAAATATGATGTAGTATGAGAATCTTTCCATGAATGATTGAAAGCAGATACGTATTGGAAAAGAAACACAAGAAATCGTATTCTCATCCAAATGATTTCACATTGAAGAACTAGACATCTTTTCCAGTAAGATGAGTCCACAAAGTGGAAAGCTGGAAACAGATATCAGAAATCAATCTTCCTATTCGGAAAAGTAGAGAGATTTCCAGATCATATCTTCCTCGGGATATTATTTGTTCTAGAGAGGGAATTCGTTCACGTGGAATAGAGCTTCCAATTTCTTAGAGAACCATTCAGTGAGTAGGCGGAATTGGAGATTGTTGAAATTGTGCATGATATAGTCTGGTCGAGCAAAGAAGACATTCTGGCAAGATGAGAAAATGACACAACTCGGTAAATATTGGTTCAAATTAAGTCTACAATTGTAGATCAGAATGTTTCCTACAATTAGAGACAAAATAAATAATTTTTGAACCAATATTGACCAAGCTGGAGTCATCTTCTCATCTTACCAGAATGTCTTCTTATCTCGAACAGACTATAGTTGTTATATATTTGTAATAGCAGTTACGTTATGATGAAAGCTCTGAAATATATCCCGATTTGCCTTGAAATTTGAAATTGATGGGGCTCAAAGTTTCTCAAAGACGGTCAGAACTTTGTTAATTTGTGAGGAATAGAACATTCCAAACAAAAGTTTCAGGTTCGATAACAGACGAATTGTTTGTTTGTTTAATCCTGCAATAATATCCTGCTACAGCCATCATATTCTGCAATAATATTGAAATTCTGATCAAGTCAATCGTTCTTAATAATTGACTAGCACATTACCTGTGTTTAGCACTGCAGAATATTAATCTAAGTATGTGTTTATAAAAGCAAATTATGGAGTAGATCATGTTCCACAATTATAAGCCAAATGCGACTTTCTACCACTGGCGGCTCGTGCCGACAAAATAGATGAAGTGCTGTTCAGTAGAAGATACGGGCACTTCACCTGTTTCGAGGTTACGAGCCGCCAGTGCTTTTTACCATTGATGGCCTCAAAAACAGACGGCTTTGAACACAGATAATAGCTGATTTATCGGTATAAACTCACAAAGTAGGCTTATTCAAGGTAGAGAAATTCTCCAATTCTGATAAAATTCAACAGAAAATTATTTATTTATTTTTAACGCCTTGTTGATCTGAGAACAATAATATATTGTTTGTCAAGAATTGTTAACGTTTACGAAAGTTACGGGTGTGCTTGGTTTGATCACTGGCGGCTCGTGCCAACGAAACAGGTGAGGTTCCCATATCTTTTACTGTACAGAACTTCACCTGTTCCGTGGGTACGAGCCGCCAGTGAGTTTAATACAGTTACCTTGTAGCCATTTCCAACCATCCACTATTCTTCAGGAGCAAGAGCCTTTTTTTGACCAGTTTGCCCGAGGATCAGTATTGGTATAAGATAAATCTCAATTTTTGCGTTATCCATTAATAATTGTGTTTCCCTCGCACATACTCAAAACCCAGCTCGTATTTTATCGAGTAGTAGGCCTATTATAATAAAAGACTGGTTTGTAGTGGTTCGTCTGATCGGGTACGTGGAAAACCAATAGGCTATAAGCTCAGTTCAATTTTGACTAAATACTCAAAGGACCTGTAGATTCGATCAAACCTGTGATATTTCTAACTTTTTGAAATTTACGAAGTTGAATGAACTCACTTGTTCATCAGCTCTTCAATTTATTTGAGCTTCAGTGAGCCCTTAATTACACAGAGTTTTGCACTCAATTATTTCAAGTGACTCCTGTTAATATAGAAAAAATGTGAGAAATATTTTACATTCCAACACAAAGCCGAAAAGTTTTGAATCAAACTTTTTTGAGTTTCACAAAGAGAATGTTGTTGAACCGAGATTTTTTAATACAAACGAAGATCCTATTTCGTGAGTGAACCCTTCAAAAATGTTCATTATCTAGCTCAACTCGTCCGTGAAATAACGGTTTGTTGCCCGGTGAAAAATTCCGCTCAAAGATTCCGATGGGTTGTTTATACTCTTTGTTTATTCTGCCAACAAGCTAGGAGTACAACAGTGGATGGGAAAAATAAACAAGTAGTCTACATTATTCATCTGCCCATGAAACGGGTGAAGTGCTCGTATCTTGCTTTACAGCACTTCACCTGTTTTGTGGGCACGAGCCGCCAGTGTAGGCTAATCAAGAGAAGCTGGATTTGAGAGTATTCCAGATATGATCGATGAACAGTGTAAAGCCCATTCTAGACGAGCGTCGAAAACGCGACGTTTACGTCGCGTCGGGGACGCGTGCTCGACAGAACACATTGTGTTGAATGGGCTTGTCTACACGCGCGCCCATTTAACACAATGGTTTCTGCCGAGCACGCGTTTTCGACGCTCGTCTAGAATGAGCCTAATTCTTCTTTGTCACTCTTAGTGGAATCAACAATAATTTTTCATGTTTTTTTTTCAAAAATCGAAGGCCATAAGGCCTTTAAAGCTCTGCAATATGTATTGCATTGTATTATAAATTATTAGGCTATAATTTTATGAATATAATAATAACTGTAATAGTGTGTGAGCCAAATAGTTAGAGTATGAAAAGTAATTCCTCTATTCTAAAACATTCAGCAACAATCAATCAGTTCTGAGCCTTTAACTTAACCTTTCTCTAATCAATAGTCAGTATTTCACCACCTAGAGATAGGTAGGTTATTCTAAGTATATAGTCTGTCCAAGCAAAGAAGACATTCAGGCAAGATTGGAAAATGACTCCAGCTCGAACAGTATTCATTTAAATTGTCGATTTTAATTTTTCCTAATTTGAGACCAAGTTTATAATTTTGAGCCAATATTGAACGACCTGGAGTAATTTTCCCATTTGGCCAGAATGTCTTCTTTGCTTGGACAGACTATACCAGGGATTTGAACGTTTGTAAGTATTACTGGGAATTTAAAAGTCGTCAAACCCCCGAATGTAATCAATATTCAAGGGAATGAAAAGTTTATTGAGTAAAGTCAACTCGATTTTGCTATAGTCTGTCCAAGCAAAGAAGACCTTCAGGGAAGATGGGAAAATGACTCAAGCTCGGTATATATTGGTTCGAAAATTATGAATTTGATCTCAAATTGTAGGGAACGATTGGATTTAGTAATAAGATCACATTTATTATCTTTGAACCAATATTGATTGAGCTGGAGTCATTTTCCCATCTTGCCAGAAGGTCTTCTTTGTTTGGACAGACTATACTGATCTGCATTCATTAGCTGCCTGCTTCTACCTTTAAAATTCTCTTCGGGTTAGTCTCTGCTCCTAATGAGGAATTGGAAGGATTTCACCGTTGAAACAGATTTCTAATTTAAAATCAATTCACTTTAACAGTGATTTTCTTTTACCAGCCATTGACAGAGCTCTTTTGGTTCAAGCAAGCTGAGAAGACACGTCATTTCAATGTAAGTGTAATGTAACTGCGTGTCTTCTCAGCTTGCGCAAACTACAGCTCTTAATTCAAGATTCTAGTGCATGTTATTTTCAATATCATGAATATAATTGATTTAATCATAGGAGGATGAATTTAATCATTGAAAATTGGCTTTATTGCATGATTAATAGCATGTCGTATTATGGGCTATGAGGCTGTCCTATAAAAAATAATAAGTTCTATGTTGATTTGGTCTATTGAAAGAGAACAATTATCACGTTCCTTACTTCAAAATACTAGAGAAGTCTTGTAAAAATGAGTTCTAGTTCTACAGACAATCATGAGTCACAAGTCAAGTTCATTCTAATAAATCCCATGAAAGAAATTTGATCCACCACCCACAAGCGTACTTCTCTTTATGCATATTTGTATACAATTAGATAAGAATATTATTATTTTAAAATAATTTGAAGTCAATTGGCAAGAGGGTGTATGGCGCGATAACTTCAACTATGTTTTTTAACAGAACTGGAATCAAAATAGTGAGGTAATAAGGGAGTTATAAGTTTTCAGAGGCTGTTTTTTGATCCTAATCATTATTATGACTGTGTATAATCAAATTAAAGTATAGTAAGCCTATATGATATTCAAATTCAAAGTTAATAAATGATTAATCAATTATTGAACAGTATCAGTGATTACTCTTGATCTAATCAACATGAAAATCATTTACAGTGAATTAAATAAATATTCAATTCCGCAGTATGATTCCAATCATACCAGTAATAATACAGTATGTCTCAATTGAACAGTAATTACTCTTGATCTGATCAACATCCAAATCATGTACAGTGAATTAAATAAATATTCAATTCCACAGTATTATTCCAATCATACCAGTAATCATACTGTATGTTCCAATTGAACAGTAACAGTAATTACTCTTCATTTAATCAACTTGAAAATAATTTTCATTGAATTAGATAAATATTCAATTCCGCAGTATGATTCCAATCATCGTATCCCATTCGAATATGTTGAGTAATTAATACAATCAATCAGATTTCATTCCAAACTCATTAAAAATTGTTTCAGAGTCTCGTTAGCTATCATTCATTCTTTTTATTCAACACTTGGAGTAATTAGGGCCAACGTTATCCCCTTAGCAGGCTAATTTTTGCATAATCCTGTAATGAATAACAGAAAGCATTCAACATGAGTTCCACAATTTTTTACATTTCGCATTAACACGGTTCTAGAATCACTGAGTTGTGAATTTACCAGGTCACTTGTAACTGTTGAAAATATCTACTCATCAGTCGCGCGTGATAAATATGATAAACAACACAACCTAATAATGAGAGAGTGAAATATTTTCCTCAGTTTTTCTCCAGGAAAACCAGTCTCAAATCAATTGAAAACCTTTCTACAATGTAGGTGGGAAACATTTTCGATTTGAATTCTCCCACGAGAATAATGAGAGGGAAGAGCTTCAGAAATTCTGTGATATTCAGTAATTGGTTTTCAAATAGCTTGATGCAGCTCATAGTATTTTTCCTCTCTTTCTAGCAACTCTTTCCTATTTAATGTGCAAATAGCTTTCAACCTCGAATTCAAAGTGTTTCATTTTATATTCAGCTCAACACGTCTACAGGAAGAGATGGTTTCCATCCTCTTAAAAAATTAGTCTGCCACAATAAATTTTTTCCAACTTCGCAGTAGCTATTTTGGTTTCTAACAATATAATCAGTTTTTTCAAGTGTTCTCAACAAGCTAGGAAGCATCTGTAAATTGTCCAAGCGAAGAAGACATTCTGGCAAGATGGAAAATGACTCCAGCTTGATCAATATTAGTTGGAAAATTATGAATTTTGTTTTAAATTGTGGGTCAGAATGTTTCCTACAATTTGAGATGAAATTTCAAATTTTGAATCAATATTGACTGAGCTGGAGTGATTTTCCCATCTTGCCAGAATGTCTTCTTTGCTTGGATTGCTAGTGAAGCTAGTGTAATAACCGAATGAATATTTATGGGAAGAACTTAGCAGTGTGTACTTGTTGGTATAGTCGCTCCAAGCAAAGAAGGCCCTCTGGCAGGATTGTAAAATGACTCAAGCTCGATCAATATTGGTTCTAGAATTATTAATTCGATCTCAAATTGTAGGGAACATTCTGATCTACGATTTGAGACCGAATCAATATTTTTTGAACCGATAATGACCAAGCTGGAGTCATTTTCCCATCTTGCCAGAGGGTCTTCTTTGCTTGGCCAGACTATAGGAATAAATTCGCGAATAAACTATCAGAGATGGAGAAGTTTTATGACCCAGATAGTTTACGAAAACAGAATCTTCCATTTGCTATGGATCTAAATTTGGGAACAACTTGAATTGATCATAACTTTATTCATTGGAAGCTACTGGGAAATCAGTTATCATTTAAAATATTTTTAAAAATAGTTTAACATCATAACAATAATATGGTTTTATCGATACTATCGATATTCATACGACACTTATATCAATACTATTCAAGCTATATTATTTAAGTAAAGCGAAGAAGAACCTTTGGCAAGATGAGAAAATGACTCTAGATCAGTCAATATTGGTTCAAAGATTATTGATTTGGTCTCAAATCATAGTTCATAATGTTCTCTACAATCACAATTACAACTACAATTTAGACCTGATCAAAATTTTTTGAACCAATATTGACCGAGCTGGAGTCATATCCCATCTTGCCAGAGGCTCTTCTTTGCTTGGACAGACTTCATTCAAAATTTTACTAGTCCGTCCAAGCAGAGAAAACATTTTGGCAGGATGAAAAAATGCCTCCAACTCGGTCAATATTGATTCAACAATTATTATCAAATATTTGGTTGGAAATTGTAGAAAACATACTGATCTACAATCTAAGACCAAATTTATAACTTTTGAACGAATGACCAATCTTGAGTCGTTCCCCCAACTTTCCAGAATGATTTATTTGCTTTGACAGAATAATAGTCCATCTGAAAATTGAACTTTAAACTTAGGGCTATTAAAAATGATTGATATATAAAATGAAAAAATCAAATACCCTTTTATAGAATAATAGGCTAAAATATATACCAATTATCTATCTGTATACTGTACTCAGAAGAGAGCCAAAATAAGAACAATCAGTAACTAATGAGAGAGAAAGAGAGTATGAACTGAGGGAGAGTTAACATGTGAGAGAGATGGGAAAAAATCTGAGAAAGAAAGATAAGGTGAAAGTGAAAATGAGATGGTAAGAAAGGAGAGAGAAAGTTGGAGACAGATTGGGAATGAGAATGGCTTGGAAGAGAGAAATCACTTTATTCAAATAGATAACAAAATTTGGCTCAGATTATACATTTTAATATAAATGAGTAAAACTAAATTATCTTATAAATTTCATAAAATATAAACTTCTAGTGAAAATACGCAAAAACGGTGACGTAATGAATGAAAAATTTATACAAAACTGAATTCGAGGTTCTTCAAAATGAATAAGGAATGTAAGTTATCTAAGTTGAAAGGCGAAGTTTAGACATATATATGTCCATTCTTGGGAAAGGATAATAAGGATATCCTTTCCATTAACACGTGGCTTTGGGTTGAAAATTTATAACGAGCTATTAAGATCTCTAAAGATAGTGAGAAAAATTATTATACAATTTAAAAACTAGATTTTAATGAATTAATACTTAATCGTATTCGAATTATATTATAAGATGAGTAACAATAAAAATGATAATGGTGAATAGTAATGAAAATGGGAAATGATATTATGGATTGGCTCAAAGTAAAATAACTTAAAGTTGGATAAATTAAAGTGAAATTATTTACAAATATATGGTAGAGAATGAAGATGTGCAATTAATGACAAAAGTTGGGTTAATACAGTATTATAATAACGGTTTGGATGATGAATTGATGAATGTGTGATGATAGTGTAAAATGGAAGTTCAATTTATAATTAAAGGTATGAAGAGAAAGTGATGATGGTGAGAGATTGCGAGTGAGAGAGATAGAGAGAGAGAGAGAGAGAAAGAGAGTGAGAAAGAGTAAGAGTAAGAAAGAAGGGTGGTAATAGAGTTAGAAGAAAGGAGCTAGGGAGAGAGGCTGCAGAGAACAGATGAGTAAGAGAGAGAAGGTGTGAGGGAAATGAAGAAAGGAAGATGAAGAGAGAGAGAGTGAGTGAGAGAGAGAGACAGCGAGTGAGTGAGTGGGAGAGCGCTTGAGATGGTTGAGATCCCTTGACGGATATCCAACTGTCGAAAGCTTCAGAGAGATCAATGTATGTATGGGAATACCATGATGGCTAACATCAGAGTATAACATCTTGCAGACAAATGTAGGATATGTGTCAGAAACAGCAGAACAATATGAGTAGAGATAACCCAGTGTAACAGACATTCCTCTTGATATGTTGGGTAAGATTCAGTGGAGCTTGACAATACACAATATCGCGTGGGAGGCTTAAATAATGTTAACTTTGGACTTCATCAAAGGAACTTCTTGAGGAACAGACTATCTTCAAACAATGGTGTCAAACAATTCAGCACGTGTACGAATTTTCTTTGTGAGTTGTTTGACACATTTATAGTCTGTCCGAGCAGAGAAGACATTCTGGCAAGATGGGAAAACGACTCCAGCTTGGTCAATATTGATTCAAAAATTATAAATTTGGTCTGAACATTCTGTTCTACAATTTAAGACCAAATTTGTATCATTTTTAAACCAATATTGACCGAGCTGGAGTCTGGGTATATAAGTTTCATTTAATATAAATATCGGTATATAATTATAAATTTGGTCTGAAATTGTAGAAAACCCTCTGTTCCACAATTTAAGACCAAATTTATATCATTTTTTAACTAATATAGACCGAGCTGGAGTCACTCTCCCATCTTGCCAGAATGTCTTCTTTGGTTGGGCGTGACTAGTTATTTTAGAGGTAATATCATTTTTACACCGGAGACACAATATGTTGAGGAAAACTTTCATTAGGAACTAAAGTTTGTACGTTACAAGTGATCAATGAGGAGAGATCATTTCTGCGAAAATAACTATTATTGTGGGGGTGGGAAATGTTTGGTGAAGTTTTGGTTTTCCTCATCATGTTCGAGAATGAGAAAATTCTTAGAATCGGAATAAGTGCAACTTTGATAAATTAAATGGAAATCAAAAACACTTTTTAAAAAAACTCTAAAATTATTATTTCACATACATGTTTTGGGACTCAGTAGCTTTGTTTTCTTTGTTCTTCCCGAAAGCAAAAGATAAAAATTCGATTGTAAGGAATTATTATCATCATCGATTGAGTTTCAAAAACTCTAAAACCAACATATATCATTGGATACCATTGTATTGAAACATAATATCTGTCTGTCCGTCTGATGTCTGTCAATGGCGCAACAGCCTTATGAAGGGCCTAGGCCTACCAGCTGGTTACCGGTTTCATATTCACTCCAGCCCGTCCAAACGAAGAAGACACCTTGGCAAGACGGGGAAACTACTCTAACCCGGCAAATACCGACCCCCAAAAGCCATAAATTCTCAAACAGAACCCACAGCCCCCGAACCAACAACGACCGAGCCGAAGCCACCCTCCACCCCGCCAGTATGCCCTCCCAGCCCGGACCGACCATACAGCAGGCGAATAACCATCAACCAGGAAAGATGTAACGTGTGGTTAGCACGTGGATCCTCTCAACCGTAAGCCAGTCCCGGTTTTTCCAAGCACACTCAAATTTGAGGGACCTTCAAGTTTACTACAGTTTACTAAATTTCCTATAATTATCATAGGAAATGTCAGCTGGTCCTCAAAATTTGAGGGTCCCTCAACTTTGAGTGTGCTTGGAAAAACCCGGCATATTAGAAACACAATATCAGCTTATATCTTTGCTTGGACGGACTATATAATTTGGTAAATATGAAAATGGCAACCAGCTGGTAGGCCTAGGCCCTTCATAGGGCTGTTGCGCCATTGACAAACAAAATATCAGCTTAGATTATCAAGGTCACAATGGAAAAATATTTCTATAATTGCCGTGGAATACTCATTATCTTCTTAAAAGCAGAATAATTCTGCTTTTGAACCAATATTTATCGACCTGGAGTCATTTTCCCATCCCGTCAGAATGTCTTCTTTGTTTGGAGATACTAGTTATTTGAGAGCAAATATTATTGCGGATATGATATCTCAAATTACAGTTGAACCTGCTTCCCATTATAATTAATTGTTATTGAGGGGGAGTAGATACAGATGTTGAATGCCATCCCGGACTTTTGATACGCATGAGTGATACATAGTTCAAAATTGATTCAGGAAGTAAGCTCGTTCATATAAGACATTTGCAATGCTCATGTATCACCACCATACCTATTGGGAATGAACAGATTGAATCTGTTATTATTTCTAATTATTTTTTGTATTAATCTGTATTTATTTTATGTTGAAAATTGAACTTTAAAACTTAGGGCTATTTAAAATAAATGAAAATCAAACACCCTTTTAAAAAACTTTAAAATTATCAAAACACACACATGTTTCGGCACATTAGACCATTATTAATGTGGATAGAATAATTATGAAATAAGTAAACAAGATTAAAAATTAAATAAAAATATAAGTCTAAATAATATCAAATGATTGCAATTGAAAGCGTATGTTATAACTCCTATTTACACCAAAATCTAGGTTTTTAAAATTTAAATTAAATCTGATATTATTTAGACTTATATTTTTAATTTTTAATCTTGTTTTTTTATTTCATAATTATTCTAACCACATTGATGTGGCCTAATGTGCCGAAACATGTCTGTGTTTTAATAATTCTAAAGTTTTTTAAAAGGGTGTTTGATTTTCATTTATTTTTCAATTATTTTAATGTTTTATTTCTCAATTATTGAACATTTCGAGAGAATTTGAACTCAGCTGACGTATTTTCCAATTAGAATTGATAGGAAATGATGATAAAACACCAAGTTTTAGAGACTTTTCCGTTATTCCCCCCGATTTTCGATATTGTCAAAAATGAGCTAACTTCACTTTGCAACACCATGTTGCAAATCCTAGTGTCAAGGAGCTTATTGCGTATCAATTTTGGACTTTTCTATCACTAGTGCATGTCAGAAAGCCAGAAAGCTGTCGTGTATAGCCTTTAGAAAAGCTTTTAGGATAGCCTTTAGGAGCGAGGAAAGTCAGATAAGTCGAAGAGCATTGTGCAATGTTTATAGGTAAACTTGACTTTGAATTGAATTTGATTATGAGTTTGACCTGAGTATGTAGAATGTCGCACCTGATTTTGTGGTTTTTAAACCACTGGCGGCTCGTGCCCACGAAACAGGTGAAGTGCTGTACAGTAAAAGATACAGGCACTTCACCTGTTTCGTGGGTACAAGCCGCCAGTGTTGAAAACCTCCACCTCAAGCTACTAGTCTCGTTTAGCTTGTAGTTTGTAGTTGAGCTCAATAATTAGAGTTTGTTTGAGACCACTTAGTTTCAGTTCAAAGGACTGTGTTGATCAAAATCCGTCCCACGGATTTCTGTAGTCCGTCCAAGCAAAGATGACATTCTGGCAAGATTGGGAAATGACTACAGCTCTGTCAATATTGGTTCAAAAATTATATGTGTGTTTTCAAATTGTAGGAAACATTCTGATCTACAGTTTAAGATCAAATTTATAAATTTTGTACCTATATTGATCGAGCTGTAGTCATTTTTCCACCTTGCCAGAATGTCTTCTTTGCTTGGACAGGCTATACATATTCGAACACGGAGTTTTTATCACTTTTTAACTAGTTCTCCTCAATTTTCTACCCACTTTTCCCCATTTTACCACCCAGTTTTCCTCAATTATTTCCTCAATCAGCAATATTCTGATCGAAATATGATAAACTTGTTCAAAACTTCCTCAATTACTAGTTTAATAATTGATACAGTTTGCGCAAGTTGAGAAGACACGTCATCATAATGTGAAGTATATTGTGAGGCGTCTCTTCTCAGCTCGACTTAAAGTTTCTCCTCATCAAAACTCTATTTGAGTGTTTGTTTTCAACGGATTCTGTTGACTTATGCCTGGTTTTTCCAAGCACAGTCACACTTGAGGGACCCTCAAGTTCACATTTTCTATACTCAAATGTCCCTCAAGTTTGTGTGCTTGGAAGAACAATGGAGTACTGGAGCATTGGAGTACTATTTGTGATTTTTGAGAATAAAGATGTTTTTTATGACCTTTACTTAGATAACCCTTTTACCTAAGTCAACAACGTTGGGAATTAGTTTTGATTTTTATGACTCTCATGATGACTTTCATTCCAATGTCAGCAATTATAGGAATTGAGCTTTATTGAGTATTTGTACAAATTTTCTATCTTACTTTATTGAGTTTTTATTTTAGTGTCAATAATAAGTTGAGTTAGGCTAGAATTTCTTTCAATTTTTCTGTCGATATTCCAATCTTGTTTTGATAAGTTTGGTGTGAGCTCTTTCAACAAAAATAAGATTCACAATCCGATCTCACAAGGTGTCAAATCATCTATAGAGAGCCTAAACTGGAAAAGGATAACTAAATTATTTGAGCTGAAATTTCTTACAATTTTTCTGTTGTAATTTCAATCTTGTTTCAATAAGCTAGTGTAAAGACTTGAATATGAATATCAACATTGACGTCAGTTGGCCTAAGGTAATCTTGATTTCTTGTGAGTATTTCAACCCTCTTTTGTTGATTAAGACAAGTTCTGTTAAGAAGCCTATGACAAAGGCTTGAACATCAATGAGAAAGTTGGTTGAGTTTTGATACTTTCAGTATGTACTTTGTCGTGGGAATGTCGACATTGTTTTGATGTCAACCCACTTCGACAGCATCCAGAGGGAAAACTAATAAAGACAGCTGACCCAGATTCTCCTTTTCCACTAGAATAAAACCTGACAGAAACTTTCAAAAAAGGTGAAGCCAGAGAAAGTATAAGTCTTTTCACTGTCAGGAAAGTATCTTCTTACATGGTGAAAGGAAGAAGCTCTGATATCATTATCAAAGTTTTGTCTTGTCAGCAAAATTCCATACTGTCTTGTTTTCTAATTTCCGATCCTATTCACGTCAAACTATGTATACTATACTGAATTCCAAGCAAACTTTTCAGGTTCGTCATAAGATTGAAAGTGTCAGTTTTGTTCCCTCACCAAAACTCCAAGCAAACCCAAATTTTATCGAACTTCCTCATACCTTGAACTACGTACAAAATTACCAATAGATTTCTCAAATTCTTTATTATAGTAAGTGAAGGAAGTAAAGTGAAGGTAATTAACTTTCACTGTCTAATTCATTTACCATGAGATACTGTTAATCAGGAAGTCGCTCTGATAGTCCGTCAAATAATCAAACAGCTTTCCTGATGAAAATAATTAGTCAATTCAGTTCTATTTATGTGGCATATTGACATGGTACTACTCCCGTTTTATCCACGCTTATTATAAAACGCTAGTTCACACTTAGCCACGTTTATTTATCTATTTTTGTCTTTTATAACAGGCGAAGTTAGGACTCCCAGATCCTCTCTTACACCTAACCTTAAATGATTGAGTACATCAAAATAATTGTAATAAAATAATGAAATAATTTTGAGCCCTCTGCAGTCTCTCAGACAACTCAGTAGTCATGTCATTGAAAACCACATCGCAGTAGTTGAAATAAGGGAATATACCAGCATCACCTAGTGTGAAAAAGTAAGAAGTCATTGACCTTTTTTCAATGAATGAATGCTGGCAAAGACTATATTATCTATTGATATGTTCTGTCCAGTCCAGAGTTGAGTTCATGATCAGTCCTAAATTTTTAACAGAATTTTTTAGATGCATACAGAATTACTGTATGGTAGATTACTGTTGTTGATTGTAATGAACGGCCCACCATTTAATAATTGAAGATGTCGAGAAATTAGTCGGGAGTTAGCAATTACTATTGACTTACATTTTGTCTCTCAATTCCAAGTCCATGGCTATAGGTCCAGTTTGCAAGGTCAGAGTTCATTTTCTCAACAGCATCAGTAAAGTCATTGAAGTCAAAAGACAGTAAAGTCATTGGAGTTCTCAGTTCACGTTCTATCCACGTTCCAGTCTCCTTGATTAATGCCAAGTGTAATCAACAAAGAAGAGGAATTTCAATGAATAATATTAATTTCCATTCGGCCACTCCCATCTTTTAGCAATGACCTTAATCTGTCGGACCAGCTACTCTGACCATCGCTCATTCCCTACCATTACTGAAGCACAAGCCTAGAGGTAATGTGCGCATCACACTCACGAAAACAAATCGTATAGTTTCCTTAACTCAACAGATGGACAAGTTCAATTAAAATGATGTAAAATAAATGAGAATAGAAAGTTTAATCTATTGATTATTCCAGAGAATAAGTTGTTATCTGATTAGGGTTTTTATTATCCACTTTAAACAAGTTTCCACTCATCTTAATTCCATTCATGTCAGTTTTGTTGCATTTATTTAAATTCAATATTAATGCTTGTATCTTTTATATGATTGTGTGTTCTTGATGAAAAATTAAAATCTAATGTAGAATCTAAATCTTAAAATTGAGAAGAAAACAAAATCAAATGTGTATTTATGATTGAATTTATAAATATGTATTTATTATTATGTATTATCAAATAAGTATAAATTTAAAAATATGTATTTCAATTTAAACCATTCATTCGCCCACTCCGTATAATTTTACAATTATGTTTTTGTATTTGAAAAAACATTTGTAGTTTAAGACTAACCATATGTAGTTTCAAAATCATTCTACGAGTACAAAATTAATCACTTCAAATAACTTTTGTATTGTTATCTCAACTTCCAGCGCTTCCTATCGTGAAAAAATGATGTATATATAAGATTAATGTATATATAATATTACGGAATATCATACACAGTTATTGAAATGATAAAGCCAAATTTCATTCCAAGTAAAATAAGACTATATTGTTTCAAATAAATAAATCATCATATTCTTATTTATATAATTCAATGATTGAAATAAATTGCAACTTCATAGCTCTCACCTGTATGAACACCATAGAAATGAATCCAAAAGGTTATATTGTTTACAAAAACGTTGGTGTTTCAGAGTATTTTATTCTATTAACATCTTTCTCTGTAATCACATCTTTTTTCCGTAATAATAAGCATCTACTATTGGATATTCTTGGAATTTTCTCAAGAACGCAAATCACTTTCCTGTGATATGAAATCGTATTATTCCGCGAAAGAGTTCAAAAGTTGTTTGGAAATGAAGATAGAAGTCAATTATTAATCCCGGCTAACATGTCGGAAAAAGTTGAAACAATTTTTATTCCACTGAAACTCATGCTATTTGATTCGGAAAATTGTATGAATACAAATTTCTGAACGACTTCTTCCACTTGAATTTGTGATAACTGGATTGGAAAATTGGTTGACTTTTTCCGTCCCGTGAAATCGGTCGGAAAATTGTTTGGAGAGTAGGCCTATAGCGCGTCGCGACGTCTTCCAGCGGAGCGCTAGGTGGAACTGAAGACGCCTCCGCGTTCGGGTTCGTGATCAATTTTCAGCGCATGCGCAGAAATGTCTGGAATCTGCGCCCCTCGGCTGAGTGTTCTGGATAATAGGCGAAACAGAATAGGCAGATGTCTTTATACTCGAGAGTTTGAAGGAAATTCAATCGTAAAGTTGTCAAAAAAAAAATGGTTTTCAATCGTGGGGAGAACCTTACGGGTAGATTCCACCTCGAAAAATTATGTGTATTTTAATTAAATAAATACTGGTTACAAATTCAAGAGAAGATCGCAGTGTTCGTCACTTAACTTCACGATCGTTCAGTAGCCACCCTCATCTAGCGATTAGGTGCAAGCAATAACAAGTTGTTAAAGACGATATTAATTAATTTAAGGTACATCTATCAAATGCAATAAACTAATCAAAAGGCTTTGGAACGTCTCATACCGTTTAGCCTTTATGGTAACATAATTATATCAAATTTAATGGATTTCTGTATCTTCTTGAGAAGGATTTGGATTTCTTATTGATTATCTCTCATCGAGAAGAACTCAATGTTGATTGTACCATTAAAATGAATCGAAACATTGCCAGTGTAAGGCTGTGTTAGAAATAGAGAGTGATCTTCATTATTTAAGCTTGTCACAGTATAAAATATTATAAATGCACAGATATCTAGAGAAATATGTGTCTCATTTATAATTATTATTATGGTAATAACAGGATAATACAGACTTGAGTAGGGATTATTGTATGCCAGACAAAGTAATGTATTTTGTTCAACCCAACTCAAATTATATTGGAGTCTAGAAAAATGATATAGCCACCACATTAGCCTAACTATTCATTGAAAAATCGACATTAGAAACAGGAAATAAGAGAATAGATTCTATTATATTATGTTATATGTATAAGATATATATTATTACAGAATGATTGTGTAAATTTATTGAATGTTCAACGTCATTACTATTTTTCAAATTATCAATATCATCTAATAAAAATTGTAATTGTAAAATTGTAATTTAAATTGTATTATTACAGAATAATTGTGTAAATTTATTGAATGTTCAACGTCATTACTATTTTTCAAATTATCAATATCATCTAATAAAAATTGTAATACCAGTTTAGTTGGAGTCCAAGATGAATATTTCATGATACTAGTAGAATAATCAGTTCAATAACACTGAAAACCATCCAACCAGATTTGAACGCATGAAAGTGGTTCAATTGTAACTGGAGCAGCAAAGTCCCCTCAAGGTCAGGTGTATTATAAAAATATAACTTAATTCTTATTTGTAATCTGCTGAATTATTGAAGTTGCATCAAATATCACCCGACCATTTCCATGCGTTTAACTCTAGTTAATTTCCATAATGACTATCTCATGAGAATAGTAAAATACGTTGAGTTGCAGATTAATAACACTTGGTATCATCCAAGTATTGTGCAGCTTGACTGGCTACATGGAAACTATAATACTGGTTAATCATTAACCATGTATACTATGTAAAACCATGATGCATAATGCTCATAAATAGTCAAATAGATACAACTGGTGTACTTTTGTTTGAACTCGACTAACTCTCGACTTGCATCGTTTGAACAGTGCACACTATTTTACAAAAGCCGGTATTTTCCAATCTTGAAGCCTTAGGAAGTATTAGGGCCTCAAGAGGGCAGGGTACACTTCGTGACATAGGGAAACCGTATATTCTGAGAGTCTGGGCGGTACAGTCTGTCCAAGCATAGAAGACATTCTGACAAAATGGGAAAATGACTACAGCTCAATCAATATTGGTTTAAAAATCATAAATTTGGTCTCAAATTATAGAGCAGAATGTTTTCTACAATTTGAGATCAATTTTACAATTTTTGAACCAATATCGATCGAGCTGGAGTATTTTTCCCATCTTGCCAGAATGTCTTCTTTGCTTGACAGACTATACTTTGTACCCAGGGAGTGGCCTGTGTTAAATTGATTGGGTCAACAAGACATCACTTTAGCGAGTGTCCCTAACGTGATGGTCAGTTGACTAACAAACAACAGAAAATGAAAAAAAACAGCTCTTCATAATTCGCAAATGTCACGTGGTCACTTCTTCCTCTTCTTACCCTACGACTACCTTTCCCCAAGTTTTTCTTCTACTACCTTCTTCTTTCTCTGAGTTTTTCTCCCTCCAACTTTTTCTTTCTCTGAGTTTTTCTCTCTCCAACTTTTTCTTTCTCTGAGTTTTTCTCTCTCCAACTTTTTCTTTTTCTGAGTTTTTCATTCTACAACTTTTTCTTTCTTTGAGTTTTATTTCTCCAACTTTTTCTTTTTCTGAGTTTTCCTTTCTACAACTCTTTCTTTCTCCAACTTTTACTTTTACTCTGAGTTTATCTTTCTCCAACTTTTTCTTTCTCTGAGTTTATCTCCCTCCAACTTTTCTTTCTCCAAATTTTTCTCTCTCCAACTTTTTCTTTCTCCAACTTTTTCTTTCTCCAACTTTTTCTTTCTCCAACTTTTTCTTTCTCCAACCTTTTCTTTTTCCAACTTTTCCTTCCTCTGAGTTTCTCTTCTTCTACTTTTTCTCTTCTACGTTTTCCAAAGAACACCTCTCCTTCAAGTTGCAAATTTCAAGTGGTCATCATTCCTTTTTCTCTATTGACTTTCTATTTCACATTTTTCACGAGTTATCCATTTTTATTTTGTGAATAATTATTCATTTTCTCTCCATATTTTGTGAGTAGTGTAAAGCAGATTTATTTAGCAGAAAGGGAGCCTCAACTTCACCCATAGCACTCCTGTAAGTGTGCACTAATTATTCTGTAAAATATGTTCTGTGAAGTAGAATGATTGTGTAAAATATGTTCTGTGAATAAAATTATTGTGTAAAATATGAGTGGAGAAATTTTTTTGGCAAGATGAGAAAATGATTACAGCTCGGTTGGCTCAGTCAGTAGGCTATTGGTTCAAAAATTATGGATTTGGTCTTGAAGAATAGTGTAAAAAATGTCATTCTGATCCTCTATTTGAGACCAAAAAGTAGTCCAGTGCAAAGCATCGATCATTAAAGTACCCGGCACTATAGTCTCCTCTCACTCTATCTATCACACTCTCTTTCTCTCTCTCTCTCTCTCTCTCTCTCTCTCTCTCTCTCTCTCTTACTCTCTTACGCTCTCTTCTTTTTTTCTCGACTTGTCTTCTATTCATCTGACTGAATGAACCAGTAAGCGCCGGAAAAATTCTCAACCGCTCCGTTCGTAATTAAGGGTAGTTGCGAGAGGTTGGGGAGGGGTAGCTGGATCTGACTCGTAGTGGTTACGATCGATTCTGTAACACTGGCGGCTAGTACTCACTGAACAGGTGAAGTGCCTGTATCTGCTACTGCACAGCACTTCACCTGTTTCATGGGCAAGAGCCGCCAGTGTGCTCTAAACGTTACCAGACCAGAAAAAAGACGGTGAGGTCGTTTAATCATGAAAACTAGTCATGTAGTTTGATCATGTAGACATATAGTGATCAAGCAGTGAGATCGTGTTAAAATGTAGTAATAATGTAGTAATCATGTAGTAGGATAATGTATAAATGTAGTAAACATGTATTGAGAGCATTTTGCAGTCAATGGTGATCTTGTTATCATTAGAAAAACATTATAAGTCCGACATCTCCAGCAGCCGATATTTTTCAAATAGTGAGATGTTGATGTGATAAATGAAATAATTCTTTATGTGTCATTCCTCACCGACAGCTCAAGCTTTCGTGAATTTATCTGCGCTGCTCGAGCTGCCCAAATCATGAATGCTCACTTTGTTATTGGGGAGTCTAATTAATTAATAAATAGTGAAATTCACTTGAAAATTACTCAGACAGCGTGAATTTCAGTATTTATTACATCTACAATACAATAACAATAGTAGCAATATGAATTACAATAGTAGCAATAATAACAGAGTGAACATTTATAATTTAGTTATGTGAATAGAGTTGAGATGTCCAGACATTGCAGCTAGAGCAGGGCAGGTGACAGTGCCTGTATAAACCGCGACAGCACTTCACCTGTCTCGTGGGAATGATACCTTAAGACAGAATGTCTTCAAGATGTTGCACTACTTGCAACACAAATCAAATTGGACAAATCTAGGTCGTTTCATCTCCAAAGTAAGGCCGAATAAACTGTAGTTAGACCACAAAATCTTTTCACAAGTAGTAATATGTATTTCATTCAGTCAATATATGAAATCTTGTTACCATTAGAAGAAATAATATAAGTCCGACATCTCAGCAGATTCGGCAGGCGTGTTTGATTGAACGATTGAACCTTTAGACGCGCTCAAAGAACGGATTTTTTAACTTTCAATGGATACTACTTAGTATTAAGGAGGATCCACACTTGCAACACTTATTTCAAGATGTTGCACTTCTTGCAACACAATTATCAAATCGGACAAATCCTAGTTAGCAACTCTTCAATTTGTTGGAGCCATTTCTCAACTCGAATCATCACGATTGATTCTTCAACATTTGAAAGTTTAGTACTTAGAATTGAGTGCTTTAAAGAGGGTCACACTCATTTATTTCAGCTTGAAGTCCCGTTGTTCCCCAGCTTCTTGGACCGCAAAACTTTCCCAAACTTCTCGAAGTTCTGAGTCACAAGTTTGCAAAGATTCCTGCAACTTTTTTCGCTCGCTCGTGAACTGTGAAACTTGCATTTCGTTTAGCATGAAAAGTTTGGAGAGTAATGTGGAAAATCTACTTTTTTACTTTTAGAAAGGTTGTACTGAATTGATTTGGATGGAACAATACCCTATTCACAATCACTTGAGACGAAATGAAGAAACTTTTTGCATGTACAGGTAGCTATTTTTGTTTGAGCTTGAGGAAAAACCAAGAACTGTGATTGACTACAGCTGTTCGACTGTTGGCCAACCGTCGTATGAAGTAATACCTCCCTTTACCCGCACAGACGCGCAACACATTTGTTCATTTCGTCTCAAGTGATCTGTAATAGGGTATAGATGAAAATTGTACAGCATAGGAACGATTCTCGGAAAAATTGTTTAGTAATTATATTATCATATCTAGCAGGGAATATGATTCAATACATAGTTTTCAATCTTGAATGTTACTTTGGGACTCATATTGAATTGTTCTTGAACTACTGTACTGTCTTGCATCTCGCAACAAGTTTTAGAAGGAGTTTGAATCAATTTATTCATAATAATTTTGAAATAAGTTTGAGTATTCGAATTCAATACATATTTCCAAATCGAAAATCTTATTCCTTGTCTCCGATTTTCTACTCTTTAGAGATGCAGATGGTGATACTCATAGTTTGAAATAATACTTATAATTCGAAATAATTCTTCAATTATTCCATTTGATTACATTAAACTTTTTGTTCTCATTATCGAAACTATTATTCTTCCGACTTCATTCCATTCTTCTAATATCAATTTTGATTGGAAATTCAAATCACATTGTCAATATTCTACTTCACTGCATACATGAATCACAGATTATAAATAATATAGATAATATCGGCTGGAAATGTTGCTCTAGCATGAAGCCAAGGATCTGTTCTTCAATTTTCCAGTGAGGTAGAATATTAGTCATATGATAAGAATTGATGTATGATGTAACTCAATAATGGATAGTATAAGAAGCTCAGCATTCATTCTCAAATTTTTATATGATTTTTAATGTTATATAGCAGGGAATAAACCGAAAACAGGAGGACTAATGCTTTTTTCTGAGTCAATTCAGTTTGAATGTTGTTCCAAATGCCAAAAATATAATCATTCTATTGATACAGACAATTCTACAGAACACAAACCAAACACAAACAGAACATGAACAGAACACAAACAGAACTCAGCACAAACTTGAAATAGGAGGGCTAGTGCATGTTTTCTGAATCAATTCGGTAGGAATGTTGTTCAAAATGCCAAAAACATAATCATATTATTGTTGCAGAGAATGTTATGCTCATGATTAAAAGAGCTGACACAATATTCATATTGACTTCTTACCATAACAGGTTTAATAATTTCTGTTTAATCAGTTTAATGATTATGATGAGTACAATTTATAACAATTTTTTTATATAATTATTATATTGATTTAATTGATTAACTATTGCTCCAAACAATGCGTCACTCTCAAGTATTCTCTTAAATATACTGTATTATAGAATATTATTATATTTTTACTAATAGTATTACAACATTAACTTTTCTTTGACTATAAATAAAAAACTGCGAGGTTTTTCAACATGCATAATAATTATTGCAATTGAATTAACTTCATGATATTATGTGTTTTTAGGAGTATGTTGAACATACGCTAGCACTTCTTGTAACAGAATTATCATCTTAGTATGAATTATTGTTGCAAGCAAATTTGTAGTATTCTATCCAAGCGAAAGAATATTCTGGCAAGATAGAAAAATGAATCTAGCTTGGTCATTAATGGTTCAAAAATTAAAAATTTGGCCTCACATCATAATTGAGAATTTTTTATACAATTTGTGATTCAATTTATGATTTTTCAACCAATATTGACCAACCTAGAGTCATTTCACATCTTACCAGATTGTCTTCTTTGCTCGATGAAAATATAATTCAACCCGATCATCTCTCTGTAAGTCATCCAGCAGAAATTCCGCTTGTAGGAAACCACAAGCAAATTAGAACGCGTCTGGAATTCAGCAACTTCTAAACCTGATTAGGTAGATAGATAGAATATATCCATACATAAATCTATATTGTGATGGGACTTGTAACGTTTAATAACTCTGGAGGTAAATCCGAATATTTGTCGGAATTCAAATCATGTTTCATTTCCACCACTGAATTCATAGTCTGTTCAATCAGAGAAGACATTCTGGCAAAATGGGAGAATGACTGCAGCTCGGTCGATAATGGTTCTAAAATTATATATTTGGTCTCAAATTGAAGAGTAGAATGTTTTCTTTCATTTGAAATCAAATTTATCATTTTTGAAATAATATTAGTCGAACTGGAGCCATTTTCCCATCTCGCCAGAATGTCTTCTTCGCTTGGACAGACTATAACAGCAAGAATTCCAGTAACGTGGATTCCCGGAATATGATTCATTGGTTGAGACTTTATTCGTTTCCAATTTTGAATTCTTCCTCTGAAAACAATGAACTGTAGTATTCAATGTTATTGGTTCCATAACGAAGATTGATTGAAAATTGTTCGAAATTAGTTTATTTCATTAGTTTATTTTACATATCTCAATTTATGAATACTAACGTAGTTGGAAATTGGTTTCATAACAAATATTAATTGGAGGCTATTCGAAATTTGTTTAATTTTACATCATTCATTTCCATTTTCTCATACCTAAATGAAGTACGTCTCTGTTCGATAGCAGAATCAGTACTCACTAAAGATGTTCAATAAACGTTTAGGATGTCTGGCGCAATAATTAGGCAACTCATAATTTGGAAATAATCAGAAAATCTTATTATCAAAGTTATATAAGACGAGAAAGAAGATTTTCAATTTATATTTTATCCCCTATATATTATTATATGACAAGTTATCGATGATCAACTTAAGTCTACCTTCGTTCAAACGATTGAATGTGATAATATAACGTTTCTTCTCTGTTTTTTGCAGTGCTATGAAATTCTGAAGGCGGCTATGACACATTTGAAAGGCAAAGCGGCACCTAGCGGCTACACGTTCGAAACAGTACACACCTACGTTCTAAATCCCAAGTCGATCACTATGGGTCAACTCTATGGCGAATTCGACTTACAAACTCATGAGTGGTGAGAGATATTATTATATAGCTCAAATTTTAATAAATTCAATGAATAAATAGTTGGTTATTATGCGGAGTTTCCTAAAGCCTCTATTTTTGATACGCAGAAGTGAAACAAAATTGATACGCAGTCGTACAGGTAGGAAGCTCATTGATCACAAAATATTTGCAGGCTGAGGTTTAAAGTGAGCTTATTTCATTGACAATGCCAAAAATCGGGGGAAATAACTATTGACTCTTTGTAATTCAGTGTTTATTTTATTGAATCATCTTGAAAAATACCCAATCTTAATGAAAATGCTTTGAAAATGTTTAATCATTATTGAGGAATAGAATCAGCTTATCTCCAATATGACGGCTTATCAACCATAAGCTTGTATCAAGGAGCTTCCTCTCTGTATAAATTCTGAACTCTGTATCACTACTGCTCATACTACCTACCTTAGCACTACCTGTACTACATATCAGAAATCCGCTTTTTAAAGAGGGATTCTAACCTTCTATTCCAACTCAGTTAAAAATATCCGAAACCAGGTTATGTCCTGTATGCCTATCATAATTCATTGATATCATGAGATCTCATACAATTCTCACTCTATAACATAACTGAAAAAATATATTATCACCAAATTAAAACCAGGAAGGTTGTTACACAAAACGAAATCGAAAATTGAAAACAATGTATACCTTACTCATGTATGCTCCTTCCTCTCTCATATAAATAGAAATCTAGTGCAGTATTGTGTTTATAAGATTACATAATTATTGGAGAACGATATCAATTTTGTATGTACTGTATATTAATTGTGGAATGAACTATATTTCGATTCGATTTGATTTTGACTTGATTTGATTATGTATATGGAATCGTAATTTTGTATGTAGGACTAACACATGTATATATATATATATATATATATATATCTTCATATATATATATATATATATATACAATACATATATGGTATGGATAGTAGATCATGTATATTATGGGATCGCTTATTCTGTGTATAGGACTGACGGCATCCTGCCATCGCTGATGCGTGTGGGAGCGACGTCAGCTGACGCCGACAAGCACTGGTACGTGTTGGACGGGCCCGTCGACGCGGTCTGGATCGAGAACATGAACACAGTTCTGGATGACAACAAGAAACTGTGTCTGACCAGTGGTGAAATCATCAAGATGACGCCGCATCAGACTATGATGTTCGAGGTGAGTTGAAAATGCTTTTTATCATTATAGAATTGTTAGTTATGGAATAAAAAATCTTTCAACCAATGACATTGTTGAAAGAAAAATTATTGTAGAATGCCGTAGACAGTTTCTTTTGAGGGATGCTTTCCGAAACTACTATGCCGCGCACAAAAAAAACTATGTGTTCTTATGGAACTGTTCACACATCATAGCACACCAAAGACCTGTCCTGTAGTTCTATGTTTGGGACTCTACACTCCAGGTTATTTTGATGGCCAGTGCGGTAAACAATGTCGCTGTCAAAAACTTGTTCAGTTCTTTTTACTGGCGGCTCGTAGCCACGAAACAGGTGAAGTGCTGTACAGTTGAATATACGGGTACTTCACCCGTTGGTACGAGCTGCCAGTGGTTCTTTTTATTGAGTTGTCGTTCTTTTGCCAATCAGATAGAGCACACTAGTTCGATCCTGCCTTCAAAGCAGATCCGCGGTTGTTGGGTTCGAGGAATCCACTATTTTTTAGACCCAAAACTCCGACTTTGGATTTATTAAGAGTGGTTAATTGATGCGCTTGTATCTTTGAATAGGCTATATCATTTCAAATTATTTATCAATAGAACAAGAGATTCAAATAAAGTGCGCTAGAGTGAATAAACCCATGCAATAAAAATGAACATGACATTTTTGTCTGCTTCCGCTTCTTAAAACCACTCTCGTTCAAAGTGAACGAAAAGAGTCATTTCACCTAGCTTCAATGGCTCAGTTCTTTTTGTATGAGCAAAGTAGTTCCGGAAAGCACCTCTTTGAAGTAAACTCCTGCATGATTTACACGTAAACACTGCCTATAGTCCATTCACGATCACTTAAGACGGAATAAACAAGCTTTTTGAGTGTGTGTGCGTGTAATGGTAGGTCTTCTATGCGAAACAGTCGGCTGCAGTCGAACAGCTGACTCTTCTTGTCTGGAGCTGTGATTGGATACTTGGATACAGTCTGACTTTTCTTGTCTCAAGACTGTTGTGTTGAGCTGTGATTGGCTACTGCTGTTGGTGTGTGGTCAAACGTTTCAAATAGATGAAAACCTTCTATTACACGCACACACACTCAACAACTTTGTTTATTCCGTCTCAAGTGATTGTGAATAGAGTATAGATTGCAACACCATGAAATCAAACATTCAAAGGATCATCAATATTACAAGAAATTACAAAATCATTCCTTGTAATTTGAAATTTTCAAGGAAATCACATCAAATTAATACTTCATTTTCATATTATTATGTTGAGGCGCTATAAATTTGATTTGATTTTGATTCAAGGTAGCTGATTTGGCAGTGGCTTCCCCCGCCACGGTTTCACGGTGTGGAATGGTCTACCTGGAGCCGGGACTTTTGGGACTCAGTCCCTTCCTGGAGAGCTGGTTGAGGAGATTGCCCAAGGTACGTACAAACTTTATCAATATTTGATAGTGAATAATGAATTAAAACACAAATAGTTTTTTTGGTCTTCCAGAACAGAATAACTGAAAATTAAGTTATGTCTGACTCAGGAGATTACATGAACAATATTGTTTTCAAGTGGGATATTATTAGAAGATCATACCTGACGCCGAAAATCTAGGCGGTTACATCTATCTCTTGTACTTGATGTGATCCACTAACAGCTGATATAAAGCATCTATTGTCTCTTCTGATTTCAAAAACATCATCCAGGAATAGCCAAATGACGACTCTTATTATTGACAACATCAGCTGTTGGAGCATACAAGAAGCAGACAAAAATCGCCTAACTTTTTGGCTTCAGCTATATCAGTACAGTATTTGAATTCAGTCTATAGTAATCAAGCTCATGATTAATATTATTCAAATTATATCAATAGGGAGCAGCAAGCTAAGATTCTGTCAGAATCGTGTAGATTTCATTTAAAAGCCGCTCGTAAAGCTCATTTTGTAATATTATCATTATATCAATTGAGAGCAGCAATTCATTTGATGTCTGAATCATGTAGACTACATACATTATCATCATTTCAAAGCCGTTAGCTCATTTCGTATGCTCTTTGGTTGATCCTCAGTGACCCATTCCGGTTGGTGACATATTCATCGAATTTGAACAAAAGGAAAATTCATCGAACTCGAACAAAAAGGGATTAGTGTGCATTCATTCATATGATGACAGCTTTTTCAAAATTCCATGAATGGAGGAAGCTTGTTTAAAACGTATGTGGGCAGCTTCTAAAAATGCGGGAAATAGTGAGAGCTCAGACAAAGCGCGCTATAAATCGTATTTGAAAAACGCTAATTCAGCATTTCTGACCCCCGGCGGGATGGGCGAAGCTTATTTTGTTAGAATGGAATGGTTTATCAACAGCCCTCCGGTCAATTCATCAACAGCCAAAAGTATTAGTATTCATATTTTATAATCTTCCCAGTTATTCCTTATAATTCCTACTTATTCTCTCTCTTGCTTGTCTCTTCTGTTTTTATTTTTAGCTCGTCATATCTTTTGCGCTCATTCTCTTTTTTCTCTCTGTTCTCCTTATCAATCCCACTCATTTTCCCTTTTCTTGCTTATTTCTGCTGTTTTATTTTCGAATCTTCATTTCTCTTGCTTTCATTACTCCTGATTTCCACTCTATCACTAACACTCTCCCATCTTATGTAATGGAAAGGATAATTTTCAATTCTTATTATCCTTTCCCAAGAATGGGCATATATGTGTCTAAACTTCGCCTTTTCACTTGGATAACTTACACTCCTTATTCATTTTGCAGAGCCTCCAATTTAAAATCTGTATAAATTTTGCATCAATTACGTCACCGTTTTTCGTATTTTTACTAGTAGTCTCTATTTTGTGAAATTTATAGGATAGTTTTGTTTTACTCATTTATATTACAATGTATAATCTAAGCCGAATTCTGTTATCTATTTGAATAAAGTAATCTAATCTAATCTCTAATCTTATGTAATAAATATATAATTTCTCTCCCTAAATATATAATTTCTATAACTCCGCGTTCATGTATACCCGTGTCTATTGAATAATATTACTATCTTTTAAGCTAGTGTCATTTATACAAAACGTTATAGTTGCTACGCGTATTCCTGTATAGATGTTACTTACTCTTGTACATTATTACTCACAATATCTAATTGCAATCTAGAATCTAAGTGTGAATGTTTTCTTATTGTCTATATGAATAAAGAAATCTAATCTAATCTAATCTTTTCTCTTTCTTTCTGTCTCATCCCTTTACTTCAACTTTATCATGAAAACATTCTAGTAACATTGTATACAAGGTGTATATTGGTCAAAGATTGGAGTTGTAATTATAGCTTATTATTACACTTGAGAGTAGGCCTACATAATGACTATTATTGTTATTGAAATAAATTTGTATCTCTCCATCTAACAACACGTGCTTGATTCATTCTACTAACAAAAAGGAAAAAGCATCCGATCTCATCAATTTTACCGTTTCGAATATATTTGAAAGTCATCGTCTTACTTGAACTGTCAAGTATTAACTTAATAATATGATCATAATATCATCATCATCATCATCATCATCATCATCTTCTTCTTCTTCTTCTTCTTCTTCTTCTTCTTCTTCTTCTTCTTCTTCTTCTTCTTCTTCTTTTCTTCTTCTTCTTTTTCTTCTTCTTCTTCTTCTTCTTCTTTCTTCTTCTTTTTCTTCTTCTTCTTCTTCTTCTTCTTCTTCTTCTTCTTCTTCTTCTTCATCATCATCTCTGCCCCGGTATGCCTTGCAGCGTCGCGGTATATCTTTTCACTAGCCGGCAGGCTCGCTTCGCTCGCCTTCTCCGCCTAGCCAGGGGGCTCCGCACCCTGGACCCCCGACAGTATCGACAGCATAAGTGAATCAAAAAGGCTCGCAAAATCTCTGTCAGTGTAAGCTGAGACAAACAGACTTGCTTCGCTCGCCTGCAAATTCCGTTCAGAAGGGTTTCGAAATTTATTGAACACAGCATTTCTAGACCTAATCTGGACCTGTTTACCAAATTTCAACATTTTCTGTCACTTTCTTTTCGAAGAATCTAAGAAAAACTCCGAATATTCCGAAAAATTGTAAAACGCTAATTTTGAGCGTAACCTTGGAAAGTTCATCGGTCATAGTTTGAAAATTGATTCAATATCTTCCAAATTCGTTCACTTATAATCTCGCTGAACCATTGAATTCACACTAAGGATTGGACGTATCAAGGCGGAAGATATGCAACCCGCAATACATCTACAGTTTTGAAAAACTGATTACTGCTTAATCTTGAACGGATTTCAAAAATATTTGTACACAACATTTATTTGTACAAATATTTGTTGTGTATAAACACAACATTTCTAGACCTTATCTGAACCTGCCCACTGAATATCAACATTTTCTAACGATTGGTTCTCGAATAAATGATGAAAAACTATAGAAAAACTCAAATATTATCCTTGTAAAGGATAAATATATATCCTTGAAACTGAATATATATCCTTGAAAAGTTCCTAAAATCCGTTCTTAGCGCGCGTCTAAACGTCCAACTGAACATGCCTGCCAAATTTGAACGCATTCGGTTCAGTGGATTTTTAGTTCTGGTGATGAATGAATCAGTCAGTGCCATTTCGCTTTTATAGATATAGATAATGGTTAATATTTTGAAAAGATTCAAAATTTGGGAAAACGTTTTGGATCTCATTATCTGTGCTCTAATCTAATAAGTTATGTCTGTGTTTTACTTGATAAGTTTATTGTATTTCCTCGAATAAACAAATAGGATATCTTCAAATTTTGAATACTGACAAACATTGTTTGAACCTCCACAGCCAGCTGAACCATACGCTGAAAATTTGAAGACAATTCTTGAGAACTGGGTGGAGCCCGCTATCAAATTTCTGAGACAACAGATGAGAGAGATGGTGCATCAAGTGGACTCAGCGCTCTTTGTCTCATGTTTACGATTGTTGGACTGTTTTCTGAGACCTTTGAGCGGGATTGATGGAAAACCTCCGCCGGGTCCAAGATTAATGGAGATTTTCGGTGCGTAATTGCAATTTTATCAATTTTTTTTTAGTTTAGGCCTACCAGAGATTGATAATGGTGTAACAACCGAAACTGGTATCTCGATTTCCTAATAAATATAAGTGGTTTGACAACATCTTTTCTTTTCATTTATTTCATCAAATTCAAATAGAATACACGTCATTTATTTGTTGAGTAAATTCTGGTCGAACTCGAATTTTTTCTGGCAAGATTGAAAAATGAATCCAGCTCAATCAATATCAATTCAAAAATAATAAATTTGGTCTCAAACTGTAGGAAACATCCTGTTCTACAATTTGAGAACAAATTTATAACTTTTTAACCAATATTGATTGAGTTGGAGTCATTTTCCCATCTTGCCAGAATGTCTTCCTTGCTTGGACAGACTATGATTGGAATTTTCTCAAATTTCAATAGGAAACACTTTTTATTGAACGTAGAAATTGATAAAAACAGTGATATCAAGTCGTAAATATTGATACAGGAAGGAAGCTTGTTGTTACGAGACATCTACAACGCTCATGGATCGCCGTCATATTGGACATAATCTAATTCTATTTCTCAATACTTCTAACATTTTGAGAGCTTTTGAACTTAGTTTGGGTATTTTTTCAAATTGAATTGTTGAAGAATAGTAATAAAACACCAAGTTTCAGAGTGTCTATAAGTAATTTTCCCCGGTTTTCGGCATTGTTGAATGAGGCTAGCCTCACTTTAAAACACAAATTTAATATTCTATGCTAATGAGCTTCCTTCCTGTAAAATTCCGTATCAAACATGAACTTTTTGTATCACTGCTGCGTATCAGAAATCCTCCGTATAAACATGGATTCTAGCTATTTCTTCCCTATGGTTCTAACAATAAGGGGAAAACTTACATATAGCGGGAGTAAAATATTATAAGAATCTTACACATAGACCTATTACTTCCTTTATGGCACTAAACATGGAAAACATGATCCTATATGGTAATGTACCTATACATGATCCCCTGTTCCAAAAAATAAGAACATGCTTGAAACTATTTGTGATCATTTTCAAATCAATAATAATTTATGGTTAATCTCTCTCAGAAGTGACTTGAATTATTTTTCGCTACACTTTACGGAAATAAGCTGCTTACCAGTCCCTATGTAGACTAGGAAGTCGTCATTTACATACATAATCAATCAGCTGTTGTCCTCGAGCGGAAAGAAGTCCTTTCCATACAAGGACCATCACTTTCCAAGCGTGGACAGCTGAAGCCATCTAGCAAGAGAAAATGCAACTACAATGGATCATCACTTTCTTTGAAACTGCCAGAAATTTGTCAAAAACAAGAAACTTTGTATTGCTATTGTACAATTTAGGATGATCGTACAAAAACTATCATGAGCTTAAACATTTCTGGACTACGAAAATCGAGTATTCTGATAGTTATTAAGTAATATCCATTTGATTAAATCAAAAAAATTGAGATGCAAACTTTCAATACTTAGCAGTTCAGCTTACTCCAGATTCAGCTCAGCCGAAGCTAGTATAGTAAGTTATCTGGTCTTAGCTGTTCTTAGATTTCATTAATCCTATTTGTTTTGTTCATTCATGAAATTAGATTGATAATATTAATTTGAAGTGTAGCGAAAAAAATTATACACAACTCGCCCAGGAAGTTTTTTACGGTATTCGGAATTATTCCCAGGCTCGGCAAGCCTCGCCCGGGAAACTATCCTCATACCGTAAACTTTTCCTTCCCAGGCTTGTGGCGTAATTTACTATTTCAATGCACTGAAAAATAATTGAAAATGGGTACTTCATAATTATTATTTAAAAGAAAAACTGTGATAAAAGTAGCCCTGAGATTAAGGAAACACATTCAGTATATTCATATCGAAATAATATTGTTTTTGATTACAGGCGGTCTCCTAACTCCTTGGACAATTTTCTCAGTTATTTGGAGTGTTGGCGCCACATGTGACCACGAGTCTAGGATGCTTTTCTCGGAGTGGGTCAGGAAAAAGATGGAGGAACAAGGGGATGAACCAAAGTTCCCACAGGAAGGAACTGTCTACGATTACACGTAATAGTAACAATACAATATTGAAACTTCTAATCAGTTCAAAATATTTATTGTAATTCCAGACTTTATTTATTAGGAACAAGAATATGAGGAAGCAACAGATCAGAGATCCATTTTGCTTCCATTACTGCAATTGCTGCGGATGATGCCCATATAAGTATTCAAATTCACTTGTGCATGGGTAATGGAGTGTGCGAGGGTGATTTATGAGGTGCTTAAACGGCCATGCCTCTGGTGGGATTGGAACCCACGACCGGTTAGCGGTCTGAAGTTTGTAACGCCCCAGACCACTCGGCCAACCCGGCCGGCTAAAATTGATTTAAAATACAAATTGACAAATTATAGAGACAAGAAAACTTGAATGTAAAAATGTATGATAATAAATATAAATATGTAAGTACTTTATGATAAAGATAATTATGACACAGTGAGTATTTTGACACAGTTTGACATTTAACGTCAATATTTGATACATTATTGACACAGCTCTATAGTTAGACACAGAAATATTTTGATACGACACAGTAAATACTCGTATTTTGGATAACTTACTCTTTTGGCATAGTGAAAAGGAATGTATTTGGTGGCTCGTTGGAGGAGTGATAAAGCGCCGGTCTGATAATCAGTTGGAACCCTGGTTCAAGTCCCAAGCGGGGAAACAATTTTTGACCACAGCACAATCACGTAGATACGGCCACCCCGTCTCTAGGAGGAGACGATAAGCCGTCGGTCCCGACGACATTAAAAAAAAAAAGTCGTCGTCATCTATTATCCATTTCATTACCCACGCACAAGCCTATGAACTCATGTGGGCTTCACCCTCATAAAAACAAATAAACAATAAACTCCTGAAGAGGAGCTTCGTCAGTCTGCCGACCAGTTGGAGCCAGATCTTGAAAGTTGGACTGAGTCCAATTTCAAAGCATATTATAGCTAATTCACTTGATAATTGATCACTTCTCGAAGTAAATGTGAATGTCAATAGTTTGATCTTGATTTACGAGATTTGAGTAGGCTACTGTTGTAGTAAATACAGTATACTTCTTTTCTTCTAGGGCTACTGTATTTGAAACTTGAAAAACGAATAAAATCAGAGTACCCTTTAAATTAGCCGAAACATGTTGTGAAATAAAAAATATTTTTTAAAGGGTACTCTGATTTTATTCGTTTTTAAAGTTTTAAATACAGTATGTAACCTAAGAACCTTCAGCTTGCATTTCAAATGAAATTTGACATCTTCAAATCTTAATATTTTTCGCTTTGAAAATTAAAAACTAAAAGTTAATATTTTTTTCTTAATATTATTTGTTCAAAACTTCAAATTGATAATTCATAGTTTATTATATTCGCGGGAATGGAGATTATTGATTTTGAAATAGTGTATTTTAACATAAACTCTTCTTAATATGTTATCATCAAAATTAGGAAAGGAGCCGATTTGGACATGTGTCTTTCTTTTCACCTGAGAGTGTAATTGTTATATTTTTATAAATGGATAATAGTAATAATAATATTATAGAAATTATTTTTAAAAAAAATATTAATAATAATAGAGTTTTGCCGGCCTCGTTGGCGCAGTGGGCTAGGGCGTCACAACCTTCAGTCCGCTAGCACTGCCGCAGGTCTGGGTTCGAATCCCAGTGGCATGGCTGTTTTTCACTTCATCAATCACCTTAGCACTCAAGATCCATTACCCACGCACAAGCTAAAATGCTTATGTGGGCATCATCCGCAATAAAAAAAAGAGTTATATAAATGAATAATTATTGTTTACAGTATAGACGAATCCTAGAACTTGTTATCGTTTTAATTCTGGAAGTTTTCCCACTATCAAACTATTTCTAAAGATTTAAAAGAAACCTTTCTTTGATGTATTGAATTTCTTGCAGATTGCATGATGGTGGATTCATAATGCACACAGAGGACGGAGAAACTTGCCCACCATTTTGGCTACACTGGTTGCATCACACTGAACCTTACGAGATCACACCAGAAATGAGATATCCCGGTAAGATCAAAACTTTTCATTGCTTTGATGTTAGAATTAATTTTTCATGTAAATACTTGATTTATTTGATGTAACAGTATAATTTCAATATTCTGAAATAATTCACTAAAATGTGTGGAAATTTCTGTCCACTGAAACTATATGATGGAATTTAGATGATGAAGTTAATAGATTGATGAGAAGAATAAGCAAAGAATTGGTACAATAGAGAATTCTTTCATTGAATTGAATCATAATAATTCGATGATGATGATGATGATGATGATAATTATTATTTCAAATAAATCTAATAGTCTATCAACACAAGCTGAGAAGTAGGCATGCACTATTGAAACATTGAATGTAGCTGCTGGGAGCTGATTAGAGCGTATACAAATTTCAGCTTCTCCTCCAAAGAGAATAGAGCTTCTAATCCCCAATTGATTCTGGAAAGAGCATGTACAAGGTGTTCATGTACAAGCACATGTACATATTCATGTACATGTCCATATAAATTCTGAGAGAGTACCCACAAGTTGCAGTAATCTGTTTTAGTCGTCACTTCAACGCTTTGCTCCAATTATTAGTGTTTTACTGAGTAGAGCTCAATTGATAATCCTTGTTCGACTTCGACAGTCGCATCGTTTTCTCGAACAATATGTGGAAGATAGGAGTGGATAGAAGGAAAATATTGTATTATACCTGAATTTATGAGATGTGTAATGAGAATGTGAATTAATTCTGATGAACTTATTGATAATTTGAGGACTTCTGACTATTCTAGCATCAAAATTCAAAGTATTCACTTTTTACAAGTTATAATATGTTATAAGTTGATTTAAAATTAATGTAACTTGGATGAATTGACGTGCAACCAAATATTTGAGTTTTTCTGGTCCAGCAAAGAAGAGCAAGGAAGATGTGAAAATGACTTCAGCTCGGTTAATATTGGTGAAAAATTATAAATGTCGTTTCAAATATTGTAGTCTACAATATTTCCAACAATTTGAGACCAAATTCATGATTTTTGAACAAATATTAACCGAGCTGAAGTCATTTTCTCATCTTGCCAGAATGTCTTCTCTACTTGTACAGATTATACTTCACTGAGTTACTTTTTTATAAATACATTCGCCTATGCAATCGAACAATATCTATTACTATACTTGAATTTCATATTTATAATTAATAGAGGAATATGATAAAATAACTAATAATAAATAATAGAATAACAATGAAATCCATGATTTATTTTCTATCATTTAGACATACAAGTACCCACAATTGATAACGTGAGAAACTCTCATATCATTGGAGATCTTCTTGAGAATAGTCAGAACGTACTCTGCATCGGTCCCACCGGTTCAGGGAAAACCATCACCATTATGTCCAAGTTGAGTACAGGAATGCACAAAAAATTCATCTCGGATTTTCTCAATTTTTCCGCTAGAACTTCTGCCAATCAGACACAGGTAGAGAAAATTTATACAATTTTCCTTTCTTGTAGAAATGTCGCTCTTAGCTCCGAATTTATTCTTATTTTTATAATAAACTCTTTGTATAAATTCCTTACAGTAAACCTAGCTATAGTAGGCCTATATGATACAACTTTTGTATTTTCTAGCAAGGAATCAAAGCTTCGGTAATCCAACCCCAATTATTATAATTGGACCATGGTACTCTGTTCAAGCAAAGAAGACATTCTGGCAAGATGGGGAAATGACTCCAGCTTTGACAATATCAGTTGAGAATCATAAATTTTGTCTCAAATTGTAGAAAACATTGTGATCTACGATTTGAGACAAAATTTATAGTTGTTCAATCAATATTGACCGAGCTGGTGTCATTTTCCCATCTTGCCAAAGGGTCTTCTTTGTTTTGACAGACTCCACGTTCAAGTCTTTGCTTCACTCCACGTTTCATTTATAAAACTAGAATTTTTAATGTCATTCTCCTCAGAGAAGGTTTTAAATTCGAGAATAATTACTCCAAGTACATACGTCAATTCCCTATTCCTCATTATTCTTACAACCGTATTTCTCATTACATTGCCTTATTACGTACTTGTACTTTGTACTAGTATTACTCTGTACTTGTACTTGTAGTATTCTGTACTTATACTTGTAGTACTTGTACTTACTAGTGCTTTATTACATACAAAAACTTGTACTTCTGACTTATAACAGAAACTAGAAACTCATTCCATGACTGAAAAGCATTCGCTGTGCGAGAAAAAATTATACAACTTTCCTCTCAGTATATACCAATCCATTGAGTATGCTAACTCAATTAAGTAGCATTACGACTTTTACCTCACTTTTTTTTACTGAATTTTTTGGTTACTGGCGGCTCGTACCCACTAAACAGATGAAGTGCCCGTATCTTTACTGTAGGCACTTCACCTGTTTCGTGGACACGAGCCGCCAGTGCTTTTGGTCGCACTAGTTTGCACTTCTGTCATTAACTTTTTCAACGTAATTTGCGAAAAGTAGGTTGTAGAGTAATTATAGTAGGTCATAGATTGAAACGTGTAATATATGGTCTGAAGAGAGAAAAAAGGTATTTTTAAGTTTTGTAAAGTATAGAAAATGCTGTCAAATATTCCCTGTACTTAATATTCCCTGTCAGGATATTCTTTCAAGCGAGAATAAAACCACACTAAAGCCCAGGCATGTAACAATAATAAATATACGTCATGTCAGGGAAAAAACACTGAAATTTTCCAAAGTACTTCTTGTTCTGTTGACAAGATAAGAACAAGCTGGTATTAAATTATTTCACATAGCGGTATTATAAGAGACAAAGTCCTGGGTGAAATTTCATTCCTCAAGTATAATTGAATTGTCACCTGTAGAATATTACAATCAACTTTCATTTGATTACAATGAGAGATCTTTCATTTTTATTACAATGAAAATATTTCCGTTATGATGTTTCAAACAAGTGAGAACAAGTGGGGGGGATTTTGAGTACAGGTGAATTACCACCCCCCCCCCCCCCAACCATAAAAAAAAGATATATAGATCTGTTCTGACGTAGAATTATGATAAAAAAGAGAAAAATAATAAAAACAGGTAGTGATATGAAAAAATACTCTCGAGGAACGAAAGAGTTGAAATCAAGTTTCTTTTAATTATGTTTGAAGCATTTCTTTTGAATCTAGATGCTGCTTGATTTCCCTGATATAGTAGTCTGGTCGAGCAAAGAAGACATTCTGGCAAGATGAGAAAATGATTCCAGCTCAGTCAATATTTGTTTGAAAAGAATGAATTTGGTCTTAAATCATAGAGCAGAATATTACCTACAATTTGAGAACGAATTTATAATTTGTGAACCAATATTGACTGAGCTGAAGTCATTCTCCCATCTTGTCAGAATGTCTTCATTGCTCGAGAGGACTACATTCGGGAGTTTTCCTTTTCAATGTTTCATTGTTCCTTTTCACTGCTTGGGAATTTGTTCTTTGAATGCTTACGTCGGCCTTTGATATTGACTTGTAATATTGCTGCGCTTTCCTTATGAGATCTTGAAACGCACTTTTTAAGACAGAATATAGAGCAAGGCAGGACCATGAAATACTGGCGGCTCGTGCACACGATACAGGTGAAGTGCTATACATTAAAAGATAGGGACACTTCACCTGTTTCGTGGGTACGAGCCACCAGTACCGTGAAAATTATGAGATTGAGGAAAGACTAAATAATATGAAACATTCTTTTTTCATCAAGTGTTGTGAACTCATACTTGAACTCGGAATAAAATGAATTTGAGTTCCATGAATTGTAAGTCAAGTGAGAGTGAGAATACCGAACTTGAGCAAAAATTATATTAACCTGATTTGAGTAGTTGATATTTAAACAAGCTATTGATGAGAATCCATCTTATGATCTCACTTGATAAAATTGAAATAATAATAATAAATTTCTATTTCTCAGTAAACAAAGTACAAACAAAAGATAAAACCTCTGTGAAATGTAACAATTATGTACTTCAAATACTATAGTTTAGATAATTATAATTTCTAAATTTACTGGGAAGAGACACTTCCGAGAAAATTCTATGTGGGACATGCCATCAAACTTCAAAATTTTAAATTAATTCTCTTGCAATAAATAAGAATGATGAATAAAATAAAAACTAAGATCGCAAACGAACTTAGGATGAGGTTGAAATTGATTAAAAATAAGGGACTAATAAAAAATATTTGCAATTGTGTTTGAATGCAAAATGTTTGAAAGAAAAAATTAACAGACAATGTATTACAATATACTCTACCAATGAGAAGAAAGTTATAAAGATGGAAGTGCTTAATGATGTGATGGAAGTGCTAACGATAGTTGAGTGATACAGTAGAGAAGAAACGTATGCTACAATAATGAAGTGATGAATTGGAACAGAGTAGAATAAAATTACGTGCTTCTCTTTTTTACAAATAATAATACCCCTATAATGTGTGTTTCCGTATAACCATTTTATTCCTGTAGCTGGAAGCTCTACATATTAATAGTACAGAGTTATGAGTATTAAAGCTACACCTTCGTTAACTCCATGATCAATCAAAACACGTTGTACAGGAAATAAATTCCACAACGCTGAAATACAACTGACGTACGAATGTTATAAACTCTTTTTGTACAGTCATTTCAAAGTTATTCTTCTCAAGTTACAGTACTTTATGTAGGGAATCGAGCTGAGGTCTCGCATTTTTGGAAGTGAAAAGTGTATTGTAAAATTGTAATATAAAAATTCATCATCCATCATCTTTCATTTGTATATAATCATCATCCACTTATCACCTTTGCTTAAAATGCTTGCTATCAAGTCGCAATTGTTACAATAATTAATTATCAAGATTTTCTGAAATACTCGTTAATTTTCAATTCTAGGACATTATCGATTCCAAACTCGATCGAAGAAGGAAAGGCGTATTCGGTCCACCAATCACAAAGCGTCTAGTCCTATTCATTGACGATCTCAACATGCCTGCTCCTGAAGTCTATGGAGCTCAACCTCCATTGGAGCTCATTCGACAATGGATGGATTTTCATGGTAAGATTTATTCAAACCAATGAGAAATTACCATAGGCTTACCAACATACTGTGTGTTTGCTGTTGGAATCTCCACTTTTGCCATTAACTCGAAATAATGAATAATTGCCATCGAAAATATAATCAATTCTTTACTCAATATTATTAAGTAGTGGGATTCGAACGTTTCCCTACTACTGAGAATAATAACAATAACCAGTAATCCTCTCATGGAATAGTCGTCAGACAGCAACCGAGTATTCTGAATACTAAACCATGAATAACCTTTAATCAATAGAATTACTATCAAGCATAAACCGACAATATTTTCAGATCAACTTTTGAAAACAACGTTTTCGATTCCTCAAAACAATAACCAATAATCCTTTTCTAGAGTACTCTTCAGACTGGAGAATGTCCAAGCAAAAAAGACATTCTGGCATGATTAAAAATGTCTCCAGCTTGATCAATATTGGTAATCAAAAATTATAAAATGGTTTCAAATTGTAGAGAAAATTCTGATCTACAATTTGAAACCACATTTATAATTTTTAAACCATAATATTGACAGTGCTGCAGTCAATTTACCAGTTAGTTAAATGTCTTCTTTGCTTGGACAGACTATAAGAAATCATGAATAACTCTTAATCAAAAATTCCGAACCGAATCATTTTCTCAATTCCTGATTCTCAGAAATTGTTCCAATCTCGATTTCTGTGATCATTAAGATTTTTGTTTGGTTCTCTGGTATAGTCTGTCCAAGCAAAGAAGACCCTATGGCAAGATGGGAAAATTTCTCAAGCTTGGTCAATTTTTGTGCAAAAATTATCAATTTGATCTTAAATTGTAGGAAACAATTGGATCTACTATTAAGACCACATTTATAATTCTTGAACAAATATTGACCCAGCTGGTGTCATTTTCCAATCTTGCCAGAAGCTCTTCTTTGTTTGAACAGACTATAGTTAAATTTGAGTTGAAAATGTTTTTCCAATTATTATTGGAAAGAAGAGCAGAGATCCTCCTCCTAATAAAATACACTGACGGCACCAGCACACGAAACAGGTGGAGTGACCGTATCTTTTACTGTACAGCACTTCACCTGTTCCGTGAACACGAGCCGCCAGTGATAAAATATAAATAAAACAAAAGTTGAGACAAACACTCGATAAAAACTTATAATTGCCAATTCTGAAGAACGACACAAACAGCATCATTATTTACTGAGAGCATCGCGAACCATTCCTTCAAGTATACAATCATTTCAAGTTTTCAAATTCCAGTTTTAGTTCCTCTGAAGTTCGGTTTCAAGTACAACTTAAGCCCAAGCTACTATTCCAGGAACTCGTTAACAACTATAGTCTTTTCAAGCAAAGAAGATGTTCTGGCAAGATGAGAAAATGACTCCAGTTTGGTAAATATTGGTTGGAGAATTATAAATTTGGTTCCAAAATATAGAGCAGAATGTTTCTTACAATTTCAGACCAAATTAATAATCTTTGAACGAATATCAACTGAGCTCATTATTTTAACCCATCTTGCCAAAATGTCTTCTTTGCTTGAATATCGGCGGCTCGTGCCTACCAAAAAGGTGAAGTGCTGTTAAGTAAAAGATACATGCACTTCACCTACTTCGTGGGCATGAGCCGCCAGTGCTATACTTTTCCAGGAACTCGTTAAAACTACGAGACCATTATCATCATACGAACTCAAACACTCCGTGGAATACTAGAATAAAATTTATCTAGTACCCATACAAAATTTCAAAACTATTTTAAGATATTGAATGATTTCTCAGCATAAATGTCTCTCAATATCTTACAAGTTTCAGCGAGTGTACCACTAGCCGGCAGGCTCGCTTCGCTCGCCTTCTCCGCCTAGCCAGGGGGCTCCGCACCCTGGACCCCCGACAGTATAGACAGTATAAGTGAGTCAAACAGGCTCGCTTCGCTCGCCTGCAAATTCCGTTCAGAAGGGATTTGGAATTCATTGAACACAGCATTTCTAGACCTAATCTGGACCTGTTTACGAAATTTCAACATTTTCTGCCAATTGGTTCTCGAAAAATCTAAGAAAAACTCCAAAAATAGTAAAAAGCTAATATTGAGCGCAACCTTAGAAAGTGTATTTGACATAGTTTGAAACTTGATTCAATATCTTCTCAATTAGTTCATCTATAATCTCGCTGAATCAAGGCGGAAGATATGCAACCCGCAATACATATACAATCTTGAAAACCTGGTTACTGGCGTAATCTTGAACGGATTTCAAAAATATTTCAACACAACATTTCTATAGTCTGCGAGAAATTTCTTGTTACATAGCGTTAGGGGAAGCGACTTCCCCCTCCACGACAACACAGTACTGTAGTGGAGTCTAGAATGACAAGTTGAGCTGCGCAAAAATAGATGCGCTGTGTCATTCTGTCTTTCGTTATTGTGATGAGCACATCGTCCGACTCTAACTCTCCTCATAATACAATACAATTTGTTCCACCTTTGCCTTTAGCCTATTCGCAAGTCGTTTCCTTTCAGTTTGTATTTTCTTCTTTTACTCTTATTATCATTCGGGCAAAGGAGGGGAGGAGGGGAGAGCTGGAGACTTGTGACGCGAGAGCTCACTCACACCCACTCAGTAAAGCAGAGGAACGCAGTTAGGTAGTGGGAGAGATTAGTAAAGGACAGAGTATCCGGCCTCTCTCTCTGAAAGAGAGGGGCAAGTAACAAGAAAAATCTCGCAGACTATAGACCTTATCTGAACCTGCCTACCAAATATGAACATTTTCTACCTATTGTTTCTCGAAAAAATTAAGAAAACGCCGAAAAACTATAGAAAAACTCAAATATTTGGCGTATCCTTGAAAAGTTCCTAAAATCCGTTCTTAGCACGCGTCTAAACGTCCAATAGAACATGCCTGCCAAATTTGAACGCATTCGGTTCAGTGGATTTTTAGTTCTGGTGATGAATGAATGAATGAATGAATCAGTGCCATTTCGCTTTTATACAGTATATAGAGATATACGAAAAATTTCAAAAACAATGCACAATGAACAATGTAGGCTTATATTAAACAAAAAACATTAAACTCATGGTTACGTGTGCTGGAAAGAGAAGAGAGGAGGAAATATACTTGACCAACTACACTAAAACGCTGATTATCCGAACTAAATAGGACCGGGATCAATTTGAATAAGCGAAAATTCGGATAATTGGATATGGAATTGTCCAAAATGAAAAACAATGTGTAAACTTTGAATAAACTGAACTTTGAAACTTAGAGCTCTTTAAAATGATTGAAAAATAAATGAAAATCAAACACCCTTTTAAAAAACTTTCAAATTATTAAAACACAGACATGTTTCGGCACAATAGGCCATTATCAATGTGGATAAAATAATAATCTCTAATAAACTCTATTACATTTGAAAAGTACAGTGTAGTTATTTTGAATTGATATGGAAAGCAAAATAAATAATGTTTGTGCAGTGCAATAAATATAGTCTGTCCAAGCAAAGAAGACCCTCTGGCAAGATGGGAAAATGACTCCAGCTCTATCAATATTGGTTCAAAAAATACCAATTTGATCTCAAATTGTTGGAAACAATTTGATCTACTATTAAGACCACGTTAATAACTCTTTAACAAATATTGACCAAGCTGGAGATATTTTCCCATCTTGCCAGAGGGCCTTCTTTGCTCGGACAGACTATACCTACAATACAATCGGCATTCCGATAATCGGCGTTCTACTGTATAGCTTCCCATGCTACTGGTAGAGTGTGAGAGAATGAAGATAAATGGAGAAGGGTGGAGAATTAGGGAAGATGTGAGGAACAAAGGAAGGAAATCCAAAAGGAACACAGAAGAAAATCCAAGCAAAAGGTAATTAGTGAGTCCACTTATAACCCAGAAAAAATGTTACTGTAACAGAAAAATGTTAATGAAAATCAAGGCGTTAAGAAGTTTTAGCAAAAATCTTGAGTAAAACGAAACTCTTAATGAGCTAAAAGTCTTATTTATTCATTTATCAATCAAAAATGAATAAATATTGGCAAAAACACATTGGTAAAAAAAACAGGCATGGCCCCTGGTATTTCCAAAACAATTAATTTTCTTTTAAATATTCTTAACTAAGATAAAGTCTTCCAAATGAATCGTGTTGTTTTCGTAAATTATATTATCCTAATTTTTCGATCGATCTCAGAATATGGTACCTACTACACAATATTTTTATCATAGTCAACATTTCATCTGGTCAAACAAAGAAGACATTCTGGCAAGATGGAACAATATTGATCCAGGAATTATAACTTTGATCTCAATTTTTAGAGCAGAATGTTTTCAACAATTTAAGACCAAATTAATCTTTTTTGAACTGATATTTACCAGCTGGAGTCATTTGTCCATCTTGCCAAAATGCCTTGTTCGCTTGAACAGACTATAGCAAACTAATAAAGAAAACTTGATCAAATATGAAGAATATAATAATGTTATTCCAAAGAATTCTGATGTATTTCTGTCATATTGTCAGATCTAATATGTGCCACTTGTGCTCAGTGCCACGAAACGCGTCTGACAAGCAACAAAATCGTGAGTACTGTTGTAAAGTGAAAGTCATTAGTATTTACTAAGTTTTTAAGCTTATTATCATCAACAGTTCAAGTAGGATGAAGACAAAAGAAGAAATCTAATTTGTTTTTAGCAGAGCCTTCTCCCATACAACCATCTTTTGTCGTTTTAGTTACAAAACACACTGCCATCAAGTGGAAAATCTAATTAATGAACGTCAGAAGCAGTTTAATTTATTGACTTTGTAAAGTTGTAATTGAAATTCGGGCGTGAAAGGAATTCTTGAAGTTTCTCAAAGCACTGTCATGAGTAATGAGGAAATTGGAGTGACTATGGTGCGCCAAGTAGTAAGTTACTTTGATCAGTAACTTGATTGAGTGACTTAACTGAGTGTCTCAGCTGAGAGATAACAAATTTGAGTGTGATTTTCTTCTTACCTTGAACTTTTGTACTGAAGGTCCCGTCCCACGGTTTTTAGACTCCGGTTTCTTGTTTTCTCTATAAATTTCACTTGATTAATTTAACAGAGCCTTGTAAAAATATTAAGTCTCTTAAAGTATCATGGGATTTATCAAGTCTCAGTCTCAACAGTGACATCAAGACAGTCTCTGAGCACATCATATCATGTTTGCCAAGCTTCATTCAATCTAGTAAAATTTATTAAGAAAACAAAAAACCGGACGTTCAAAAACCGTGAAGTGTGAAACGGGACCTTTTACATAAAGTTATAGTCAGGGCCCTCGCGTGGTTTTTGGCACCCTGTGCAAGATTTTGGCAGGCGCCCCCTTCCCTTATTACCAGATGAATGCAATCCAACATATTATAATATATTCAAAACCAAACATGATTCAACCTGTCTTGCATGTTCACATTTTTCTCATAAGCAATCTCAATGTTGCATGTGGTATGGTAAGAAGATAATAGGGACTTTACTTGCTTATTGTATCCCAACGTGTTGTTTCGTATTTTCATGTATTGGATGCGTGATAAGCAAAAACCCACATGAATTAGGCTAATACAGAAAAACTCAAGGCTATCTTCATTGAGCAAAACTGTCCATTCTGTCAAAACTGTCGAAATACGGTCACATTGTACCGTACTCTCATCATTGAAATATTAAAATTTTAATTATTGATTAATTTATTTTATTAGTTTGCTTGAAAGGACATGAGAAGGGGAATGATAAATTCATCACAGAAAAATATTGGGAATCATCATAAGTATTCCATTTCACTGAAAATAAAGATGTTTTAACAAACAATCGGAAACTCAATAACAAGCAAATTGAAGATTCCAGCAATCTTTACTGCTCTACCCAACTTTCTTGAATAACATTCTAGATAGTTCCTAATTCAGCCAGCAGATGGCAGTAGCAATAGGGCGACTTCATTGACTTCCATTGAACACGCCTCCAAGCTTCGCCTACGATTGAAATGGCTGAGAACATTGGTTAGAAAGGTTTCCAAATTCAACCAGTAGATGGCAGCAGTTGACGGGTGATGTTTCAAATTCAACTTGGACCCGCCTTCATTCCCCGCCTGCTCTTCACCGATTGGTTGACAGTGTCTTGTGAGCTCTGTCTTAGAAAATGGCTGTTAGCAAGAAAATGACGGATGGTGTATCATACACAAAAAATTACGCAGATTCACTATTGACAATCTTGTGCTAATATAATATTGGTAATTATTGTTTATAACATGTTTGTAAGTGATGCAAAATTGATAGAAGACTATTTATTATAGTTATCAATTACAAAACTCCTTTTTATAGTGCTTTCACTTTTTTTACACACCTGTCTTAAAAGTCTGTTATGCTTCCATTTGTTTTCCTATTATTTATTTTACTTTGTGAATATTATTACATAATATATACATGAATATTATTTTATAACCATTTTACAATGGTCTATTGATCGCTAAGTAAGTCATTGTGAGAGTAAAGTCATTTACACTATAAACTGATTTTGAATAGGTGACCAGTTTTGAATCAAATACAAATTGGAAAAATGAGACCACAAGAGAAGATGAATCTTTTATCTTTATTTTCTACGTTTTCTCTATCTTCATCTTTTACTTCACTATTATCCACTATTTTAGCCTTATCTTCTACCTTTCACCTTCTCTATGGTGAAACCTACCTGCAAGAGTCTCCACAGCTACTAAATTAACATTTATTCTCATATTTATTCATTCATGCATCCATTCATTTATTTATTCATTCATCCATTCATTTATTTATTTATAAACAAATGCTGGAAATATTAAACTTTTTGGTTAAAAACACAGACTAATGTCCAAAACGTCTTTATACCAAATTTTGATGAATAATAAAGTTCGAAAACTAGGTTATACTTATATTTTAACAGCACTTAAATTAAGAATTTATCGTCCAGAAGAAATACCGTATCATGAAAATTTTGAATTTAGAGCAATAAGTAAATTTAGATTCCAAACGAATCATTTCACACAATTTCTTGTAATATTTGTCACATTTCCATCTGATATTGTAATAAATATCAGTCACCTAACGAGATATACGGGTTTGGCAGGATCCTGAATTGTTTCTCAAAAATGGTGGATATGAATTTCAATTGAATAAAAAATACATCGATTGAATTGAATACGGTAGTTTATTGGTTGAATGAAATCATAAATGTGCTGTTTTATTGGTTAATTGGGTGACTGATTGAATTTAATGAATTGATTGAATAATTTTCAGGATGGTACGAGCGGCGTAGCGTGGGCGAATTTCGGCAGATTGTGGACACAAATTTTGTGGCAGCCATGGGTTTGGCGGGTGGAGCGCGCAATGCGATCAGCGCGCGACTTCTCAGACATTTTCATCTGATTTCGTTTGTCGAAATGCAGGATGACATCAAGGTGATCTTACAAAAAAGTTACACTCTTCTTCTTCTTTTTTCTCTTCTTCTTCTTCTTCTTCTTCTTCTTCTTCTTCTTCTTCTTCTTCTTCTTCTTCTTCTTCTTCTTCTTCTTCTTCTTCTTCTTCTTCTTCTTCTTCTTCTTCTTGCATTCAAGGTTTAGGCTAATGCCTGTTCCGACTCACAAAAATAGGAAATATGCGTATGTATTTTTTTGGTGTGGACACCCTTATACAGTAGATAGGTTCCATCTTGCCAATCTGTATTCAGTTATTGAGTAAAGCAAAGCAAAGACCAAACAAAGAAGATATTTTGGCAAGATGGGAAAATGATTCCAACTCGGTCAATATTGGTTCAAAAAATATAAATTTGGTCCCAAATCGCTACAATTTGAGACCAAATTTATAATAATATTTGAACCAATATTGACCGAGCTGGAGTCATTTTCTCATCTAGCCAGAATTTCCGCTTGGACTGACTATAGTTGTGAATTTATTGGTAAATCGAGATACCGGTTTTGGTTTTTACACCATTATCATTCACTGCTGGTGAACTGAGTAATCTCTGAATTTACCTGAGATTGATAATGGTGTAGCAACTGAAACTGGTATCCCGATTCTCCAATGAATGTGATGGTTTACAACATCTTGTCTCATCATTTAATATATATTTAATTACCAATATGTATAAATTTTTAGGTCAGGTTTCTTGCGCTCAGGCTTATATCTTTGCCGGTTTTCTCCTGTATTGAATTTACAGTAAGAGACGTATCAAGGCGGAAGATATGCAACCTGCAATACATTTACAATTTTGAAAAGTGATTACTAGCGTACTTTTGAACGGGAACAACATTTCTAGACCTTATCTGAACCTACCGACCAAATATCAACATTTTCTGCCGATTAAGAAAACGCTGAAAAACTAAAGAAAAACTCAAATATTTGGCGTATCCTTATGAAGTTTCAAAAGTCCTTTCTTAGTGCGCGCCTAAATGTCCAACTGAACATGCCTGCCAAATTTGAACGCATTCGGTTCAGTGGATTTCTAGTTCTGGTGATGAATGAATGAATGAATATTATGATGAATGATCTATGATGATGGATCTATATCTATATAAGCGAAATGGCACTGACTGACTGACAGACTGATTCACCAGAACTAAAAATCCACTGAAGCAAATGCGTTCAAATTTGGCAGGCATGTTCAGTTGGACGTTTAGACGCGCGCTAAGAAAGGATTTTAAAAACTTTTCAAGGATACGCCAAATATTTTGGTTTTTCTAGAGTTTTTCGGCGTTTTCCTCATTTTTTCGAGAACCAATCGGTAGAAAATGTTGATATTTGGTGGGCAGGTTCAAATGAGGTCTAGAAATTTTGTGTTAAAATATTTTTGCAATCCGTTCAAGATTACGCCAGTAATAAGATTTTTGAAATTGTAGATGTGTTGCGGGTTGCATATCTTCCACCTTGATACGACCAATCCTAACTGTAAATTGAATGGTTCAGCGAGATTATAGATGAATTAATTTGGAAGATATTGAATCAAGTTTCAAACTATGTCCGATATACTTCCCAAGGTTACGCTTAATATCAGCGTTTTACTATTTTTTTGAATTTTCGGAGTTTTCCTTAGATTTTTCTAGAACAAATTGGCAGAAAATGTTGAAATTAGGTAAACAGGTACAGATTAGGTGTAGAAATGCTGTGCTCAATAAATTTCAAATCCCAACTGAACGGAATTTGCAGGCGAGCGAAGCGAGCCTATTTGTCTCAGCTGACACTGACAGAGGTTTTGCAGGCGAACGAAGCGAGCTGTTTGACTCACTTACACTGCCTATTCTGTCGTGGGTACAGGGGACGGAGCCCCCTGGCTAAGCGGAGAAGGCGAGCGAAGCGAGCCTGCCGGCTAGTCTAGAGATATAATTATTTCGAAAATGGAAGTCAATACGGTTGATATTATCAGATAATATAGCTCACTGCACACAGGATTAATAATAATTACTCCAATAATGTCAACAAGAGGCTTATAGCTAGCTTTCTATACGCTTATGTACATGGATAATTAATTCCAAAACGTATTCATGTCAATTCTCGGAAGACTTTGAAGATCTGCCCGTATTGTTGACGTAAACGTTGAACATGATAATTATGTTCAATAATTATAAACAATCGGTGTTTCATTTAGGTCTATCGATCAACATAAATGATCAATGATCAATACATGCGAACGATGACTAAATCGATGGTAATCAACTCTCGAATGACTGAACATATTCGTATTCGCTAATTGCCATCAACTGATACGCATCAAACATTATTAGGAACGTATTAGTTAAAGCAATTTTGATTAATATAAATTATCAGCTCGATACTCGAATTACACTCTCGATCGATGAAAATCATATCGAATCTCGCATGACTGGATATTTGCGCTTATTGACAACACTGGATAATATAGTCTACTTAGCATAGAAGACACTCTGGCTAGATGGGAAACTTACTCCAGCTCAGTCAATATGAGTACAAAAAATATTAATTTGGTCTCACATTGTAGAGCGGAGTGTGTTCTACAATTTGTGATCAAATCAATAATTTTTTAATCAATATTGACCGAGCTGGAGATATTTCTGCATCTTGACAGAATGTCTTCTTTGCTCGACCAGACCATACCACGAGTCACTTTTCGGATTCATGCATTAATTCCTTTGCGAGCATTGATTCGCACGAGCCAACTATGGTCCGTCCAAGCAAAGAAAACCCTCTGAAAAGATTAAAAATGAAACCAGCTCGGCCAATATTGGTTTAAAAATTATTGATTTGGTCTAAATCGTGGGAAACATTCTGATCTACAATTTGAGACCAAATCAATATTTTTTGAACCAATATTGGCCGAGCTGGAGTCATTTTCTCATCTTGCCAGATGGGTCTTCTTTGCTTGGACAGACTATATCTAGCACGATTTCAACCTATCACTAGAACAGAATACATTTGGAGAGTACTCCAAATCGTTGAGAACCGTATAATCGAAAATCTACACTTAGCGCACAATCGATCAATATAAATCACTGTTTCGATACATCGAATGATACTATCGATCGATAGAAATCATACATCGACTCTCAAATGACATTTTAGCATCGAAGATTTGGGTATTGCAATTTCCCTTTGCGGCTTTATTATGCGTTCTCTGATGATTTCAACTGCTTTAGGACCGGCTTGGTCTGGTCGTGCAAAGAAGACATTTTGCAAGATGCAAAAATGACTCCAGCTCGGTCAATATTGGTTCAAACTCCATCGATTTGGTTCCAAATTGTAGGAAATATTCTGTTATACAATTTGAGACCAGGTCTATAATTTTTGAACCAATATTGACTGAGGTGAAGTCATTTTCCCATCTTGCCAGAAAGTCTTCTTTACTCGACCAGACGATACACAGCGGCGCAATATTAAGGCAGCAAAGCTGGTATCAATTCTGAAACAGTTGAAATCAGGCTTAAGGTGGATTCATTTCTGAGAACTCATCATTTGTCATGCAAAGATGAGTCTGTCTCACAGAGCAATTTCTATCAATTCTCAGTAACTGAATCTGTCAGGTATAATAGTCTGTTCAAGCCGAGAAGACATTCTGGCAAGATGGGAAAATGACTCCAGCTCTATCAATATCGGTCCAAAAATCACAAATGTTGTCACAAATTGTAGAACAGAATGTTTTCTACAATTCGAGGCCAAATTGATGATTTTTGAAACAATATTGTTCGAGTTGGAGTAATTTCCCCATCTTGTCAGAATGTCTTCTTTTCTTGGACAGACTCTACCACGAGTGCAAGCTTACACAAATATAATCCTCTATTGAAAATGCAATCAGACATATTCAGGAGTCACTGACTTGTTCGCGGATCTCAGTGACTTAGTGAATTCAGTGATTTCAGTGACTTATTCATTGATTTTAGTGACTTACTCAGTGATCACAGTGACTTACTCAGTAATTTTAGTGACTTAATCAGGGATTTCAGTGACTTATTCATTGATTTCAGTGACTTACTCAGTGATTTCATTGACTTACCAACTGTATTATTCAGTGATTCTTCTCTCATAGGAAGCTGATTACTAAGCACTGGCGGCTCGTACCCACGAAACAGGTGAAGTGCCCGTATCTTTTACTGTACAGCACTTCACCTGTTTCGTGGGCACAAGCCGCCAGTGTTACTAAGACGATTACAACACAGTGGTAGAACTATTCGAAACAAAAGGAAATCATTTCAGGGATTCACTGAGAGATTTCGGAGAGACCTCTGAGACCAGTGCTTTGCAGATGGGATCAAAACATAGGGATGAAATGGTCGAGTCTAATGGAAATAATCTGGCTATGTTAGGGGAATGGACTACGGCCTCAAATCAAAAGCAATTGCAATCAAACGTTGATAAGCATCATAATGAAGCTCTAGAGAGCATCTGAAATTATGGAAATTATGCAAGTGTTTGGAGAAGATTCTACTGAACATCGCTACGGTGTTAGGCGTTTAGAGGGCCGGCTGAGTACAAACTTCGCCCTTCAAGGTACAAAGGAATAAATTTGTAGAATAATAGCTGAAATTCTAGTTCTCATTTTATATTTCACAGAAAATTGCCATGCAAGTGTTTGATGAAGACTTTATGGAAAATCAAATAATATCTCTGAAATTATTAGATTTGAAGAATGTCATGGAATGTTCATGCAAAATTATTCGAGGGCCATTGGTCTATTTCCCAGGAAATGAATGTTTGTAGAAGATTAGCTATTATGAGAGATTTATATCTATGATAATGTTCAAATGATGAAAAGAGGAGCGAAAAAGGAGATGGATGAAGAGAGAAAGATAATAATAAAGATGAGAAAGGGTGAAAAGAGAGGAAGCGAGAAGGAAAGTGTTGAAAAGGAGTTGCAATAAAAACTACAGAGTTTTTACATTACTGAAAACTTGGAGAGCCAACATTTTTGTTCAGAGAACTGGATAGTGAAAAGAATATTCAAATTATATAGGGACTATTATGGAAGGAGAAGCACTATTTGAACTCGTTTATTATTTTTGTTGAAAAACTCTCAAGATTCTTCAAAAAGTGAAACGAGTGGAAAATATTTCAAAATAACGCTGAAAATCAGAGTAAATTCTAGACTATTCTTGGGAAAAATATTCACAATATTCATGAAGTAATGGGTATAAGTCTGTCAATTTGAACACAATAGAAGTATAACGAGTATTTTGCTAAGTGTTTTTCGGATATAAGAGAATCCTGGAAAAAATTGCAAGAATATAATGATTATTATTTTCAGACTACAGCAAAAATTTCAAAGTCGAATATTATGAAATTCTATTGAAATGAATGTGAGAGTTGTATTGAAAAAGCTGAGTGGAAGTACGAGATAAATGGAAAAAAGAATCTCAATGGGATTCGAAGAAAAGCTGGAAAATTGAGGAATTGTGGAAGAAAGTGAAAAGAGTAGAGTGAAATGCATTCAGAGCAGAGAAAAGGTTGAGATTGAAGCATACATTTTCCCAGATAATACTGAAATATAGAGATGGAAATACTGAAATATCCTAGAAAGCCCTTTTTCGAAGTCTGGAATATTTTTGCATCTCATCAGCTCGCTTAGTCCTTCTCGTATATCTATTCGTTTTATGATTTGTCCCATGTATGAAAATGTATTCAACTTTCATAAAAAAAATTAGTCTGGTATTGAATTTTACAGATTGCATTATTAGTGAATGAAAATATTTCTCACTATACATTAATGTAATTAATTTACTATATAATTGTGGAACAAACGAGATATTGATTTGATTTGAACGTAGATTGTCAACATAAATATCAGGCTCAAAGATTAATGTTGAATCGATTGATCAACTTGTGAAAATTCTATGAATGTTGAAGATTTGATAGAAAAAACTATCTGTTAGGTACTGTATAATGTTATTTGTAGAATAAAATGATTGCAATATTAGTAATGTTATTAATATTATATATTGTCTATTACTATTTATGAGAATAGTAGCCTTAAGAACACTGTTTACTTTGAGTATAAAAATTCTATACTTATAACTATACAGATTGTTTCAGGAGGAATGTGCAATACTTCTCAGGCTGATTCCTTACACCAAGTAGACAAAAAAGTTCCATGGGACCATCCCACAAAAACGCTTTGTTACCGAGATAACAATGGCGGAAAATTGAGATTTTTTAAAATATATTAATTTTTCTAATTTTTAGAGGCTTTAGTGAGGTTCTGAAATAATCAATTCCTATGTAAAATTAGCTGGGGAATTCAATGAAACCTGTTCCAAGTTTGTAACTTTAACGGTTATTGAGATAATTGGGAAAAATATGCTAGAAAACGCTATTTTTCAACAATAAGGGTTATAACTGGATAAGGAATCATAAAATTGTATTTTTTATTAATGGAAGTTGAAGAGAGTCGGATTCTGAAAAAAAGTTAAATGGCGGCGATTGTGTAAATCTTACCCAAATCTCAGAAATGGCGATCAAAAATCGAAAAATTGACAAAACGTAGCACAAGTGATAAATTTGTGTTTAGTGGCGATTTTGCGATTTTTGATCGCCATTTCTGAGATTTGGGTAAGATTTACACAATCGCCGCCATTTAACTTTTTTTCAGAATCCGACTCTCTTCAACTTCCATTAATAAAAAATACAATTTTATGATTCCTTATCCAGTTATAACCCTTATTGTTGGAAATAGCGTTTTCTAGCATATTTTTCCTAATTATCTCAATAACCGTTAAAGTTACAAACTTGGAACAGGTTTCATTGAATTCCTCAGCTAATTTTACATAAGAATTGATTATTTCAGAACCTCACTAAAGCCTCTAAAAAATTAGAAAAATTAATATATTTTGAAAAATCTCAATTTTCCGCCATTGTTATCTCGGTAACAAAGCGTTTTTGTGGGATGGTCCCATGGAACTTTTTTGTCTACTTGGTGTAAGGAATCAGCCTGAGAAGTATTGCACATTCCTCCTGAAACACCCTGTATAAGTATAGTATCAAATTTGATAGAATGATTATCAATCAAAGAGCACAATATTGTCAACAGATATGTAACACATATATGTAAACACATCCGAACAATTGTTTGTGCCAAATAAAAATTTTCTGTGATATAGATAATATTGTGCTCTTTAATTATGTTCAAGTATCACAACATCTCACATGACACTGCGTCTTCAAGAATGATTATGATTCTATTGTTCCAGAGTTGCATTTTCGGAAAAATCCTCAACTTTTGGATGGAAAAAATTGAGCCTGTAAACAACTTTGGACCAATTTTGTTGACAAGTACTTTGGCTGTCTATTCCACAATACTGAAAGAGCTACTCCCGACCCCTGCTAAAACTCACTATACCTTCAATCTAAGGGATCTTAGCAAAGTATTCCAGGGTATGCTAATGTTGGCTCCAAACTTTATAAAGGTGAGTTTGGAATTTAAATTTAAGTTTTTAACTATAGGGTGATTCAAAAAAATCACCGGTTTTAATACATCAAATTGAGAGGTTTATTTGAATAAAAAACATGATATAAGAATATCAACATGTTTATCCGACTTTGAATAAAGAATTGTTTTGACAATGAATAAAGAATTATGTCATGTGTCCTCCTGTACTACGATGGTACGCATCAACTATGTGCATGACATTCACTAATATAGCCTGCGGTCGAGCAAAGAAGACATTCTGGCAAGATGGGAGAATGAATCCAGCTCTGTCGATATTGGTTCAAAAATTTCAAATTATGTTTTAAATTGTAAAGGAGAATCTTCACTACAATTTTAAACAAAATTTACAATATTTGGACTAATATTGGCTGAGCTGGAGTAATTTTCCCATCTTGCCAGAATGTCTTCTTTGCTTGAAGAGACTTTACCATCTGCATTTCAAAATCACAATCATGGGTTGTAGGAAACATTCTGATCCACAATTTGAGACCAAATTCATAATTTTTGGACCAATATTGGCTGCTTCCCTACAATTTTAAACAAATTTACAATATTTGGACTAATATTGGCTGAGCTGGAGTAATTTTCCCATCTTGCCAGAATGTCTCCTTTGCTTGGAGAGACTGAACCATCTGCATTTCAATATCACATGACAACAAAAGCACTCACAATTTGCGTGCTGTATGCAAAAAAGCAATTTGCATTCTAGTCAGAGTCTGGGCGTTTTCTTCTTACAAGAGAATGGAAATGCTCTTAATAAGAGAATGGATACTCTCGATAAGAGAATGCATGAACATGTGATGATAGAGTCTGCTCTACACTGGCGGCTCGTGCCCATGGAACAGGTGAAGTGCTGTACAGTAAAAGATACTGGCACTTCACCTGTTTCGTGGGTGCGAGCCGCCAGTGCTGCTCCATTCTCTGATTCAAGGACACATTTCAGCCACAAAAACTAATCCTCGAAATTGAACCTTTTCTTGTGACTTGAATAGCAAAAAGATCTTGTTCTCTTGTTGAGTATGTAATGACAAAAGGGATCGGTAGCAGAATTCATTCTTCTTCACTCATTTCTCTATTCTATGGTAATGATGTGAAAAGCTCTCACGATTGTGATTTCTCTTATCAACCCCCCTTTTTCTCACTCTGTCACACTCTTCCTGTGTCTTTTCGTTTCTCTCTCTCTCTCTCTCCCTTTTTCTTTCTCTCTCTCTCTCCCTTTTTCTTTCTCTCTCTCCCTCTCTTCCTCTGTCTTCCTCTCTCCCTTTTTTCTCTCATAAGCTCATTTCCAATTTGCATAATATAGATTCAGCTGATATATTTTGTAATCTACGTGAATCAAGTGCATGAATTTCATTATGAATGTTTCTCTCTCGTTCTTTGGTTATTCCTTTCAATCAGTTCTCTTTTCTTCTTTTTTTATTCTCTCCCTATTTCTGATTAGTTTCTTCTTCTCCATTATCTTTTTCGCAAGCTTCTCTTTTTCTTCTTTTCAATCATTATTTTCAACTTTACATTTTTATTCCCCTCTTTATCTTTCTCTTCTATAATTTACTTAATTTACTCCTTACTCTGCAATTTTTCCTTATTTTCCATTCAATCTTTTTCCTCCTCCACTATCTCCCTTATCTTGCCATCTCACTCTACTTTTTCTGCAATATTGTTATCCTATTTCCCGTTTTTCAATGCTTGTTCTCCTTCTCCTCGTCCTTTACTTATATTGCTCTCTTCTTCATCTTTTTTATCAATCTCCTTCCCAATTTTACTTTTATCGTTCACTTCTATCCTTCTTCTTCTTCTCTCTTAATTTTTTGTATTCCCTCAATTTTTTCTCCTTTACGATACTCCATTTGAACTCTGTTGCGGTCAAGATTATTTTAAAGAAACACTATACACTTCAATACCGTAGATGTAGTAGACCAATAGATATAGGTCACCTGAGGTATAGAATATACATAATTAGTCTGTGATGATACGAACAATAAACTGAAATGAAAAACATTTTTCAAAAATAAAAGAAATAACTGAATGGTGAAAATAAAATACTAATTCAACAAATTTACAAGAAATTTTGACTTGTAACCTCAAATTTTGGACTATATTTGAATGAAAATTGTGTTTTTAATTACCAAGGGCTACGCCTATTCTTTCTTACCAATGTGTTTTTGTAATAGATTAATAAATAAATAAATACGAACGATAAACTGAAATGAAAAACATTTTCCAAAAATAAAAGAAATCACTGTTTGGTAGAAATAAAATACTCATTCAAACAATAAAATCAAATGTGTTCGATTTAAGAGAAAGAGATTAGATAAGATAAATTTATTCAAATAGATAACAAAATTCAACGAGAGATCAGATTAGATTCCTTTATTCACTTCGATATCAACAGAATATTTATGCTTAGTTTCTAGATCATAAGTTGAGAATGAATCCTATTATTCCATCATTTTCACAAGTTGCACTATACTTTACACTATAAACTTCACAGGTTATTCTATAATACTATAATCTAAAGGGAAAGGGAGAGAGAGAGTTAGATTAGATTGGATTTCTTGATTCATTCAGATAACAACAAAATATTATGCCTTGTTTCTAGACTGCGATAGTGATACTAGTGAGAGAGGAGGCTAAATCTGAGACAGGGATACTTTGAGTGAGTGAAGTAGTGAGAGAGACTCTATTACTAGACAGAGTGTGCTTTCGACAAAGAGAATTGAACGTTAAATCCTCTCGTTAAAACTGACTTTTTTCACTTAGCGAGTTGAAAGTCCCATGATCACTTTTTCACCCTCTGAACGCTCCCGATGTAATGAAATCTCTTTTTGTGAAAATTAAGTTCTCCACCTGATGCCTCAAGGTTATATGCTGTTCTTTCACTCGTTCTGGGAGACTTTGCAATTTCCTGTGCTTTTGAGGTTGAAAAACGCTTGCTTCTAACGAATCAATTTGGAGGACATCGGAAACCGAAAATGACATCTCTATTATAGAGGATGTCAAAGTATTCATTACTACGGGGGACATCGCTTCTAACGTAGCAGATAATTCACGATGTCTATTCAATATTTTTTCATGTGAAAAATAGTTTGTTTGATGTTTATTCATTTCTGCTATATAGTGAAACTTATTTTCTCTTAGGGCTACTGTATTTGTTGATAATTGAAATAATTAAAATCGAAGTACCCTTTTTATAAAGTATATAGTGTATTGAATAATGGTTCAAAAGTTGAATATTAACTATAGTATGTCCAAGCAGAGAAGACCCTCTGGCAAGATGGGAAAATGACTCCAGCTTTATCAATATTGGTTCAAAAATTATTAATTTGATCTCAAATTGTAGAAACAATTTTATTTACTACCAATACCACATTTATAATTCTTAAACAAATATTGACCAAGCTGGAGTCATTTTCCTATCTTGCCAGATAGTCTTCTGTGCTTGGACAGACTGTAACAGTTCGTCATAGAAAGTAAAATATATGAGTATTGAATAGAATAGCTTATAAGTATCAGACTAGTTTATATAATAATTTATAAGAATCTAAGAATCTTGGAAAATTTTATCTTCGTTCAAATGAATACAATTGGTTATTTTCATACCCACCAAAAATGAAGGTTATACTGTGATTTTATTTAGAATAGAGAAAAAGTGATAAAAGTAGCCCTGAAATAAAAGAAACCACCAAACATACATTATCATGAAATTAACGAAAAATCACTGGTTGTCGCTGTAAAATCGGTGATTGTGAAAACTGCCATTGAAGCATGAGGAAAATGGAAATTATTGTAAGAATTCGTCTGAGTCGTTGTTGATGCTGTAGAATCGTTGAAAATGTGACATGGTCACGAAAAAAATGGTCCTGTATTAAAAACTTTGGAAATGACAATATCTGTGTGTTGTTTTTTTTTTAAATATGATTTATTGATTAAGGATATTACAATGAAAGTCTGTTCAAGCAAGAAGAGCCTCTGGCAATAAGAATCCAGCTCGGTCAATATCGGCTCAAAAATTTATAAACTCGGTCGCAATTTATAGAGCAGAATTTTTTCTACAATTTGAGACTAAATCAATAATTTTTGGACCAATATTGACCGAGCTGGAATCATTCTCTCATCTTGCAAGAGGCTCTTCTTTGCTTGTACAGACTATACTTATAGGTGAAAACACAGGCACAACCATGTCCAAATCATGATCTTCTTTTCCAATTTTGATGAGGAAAATAGAGAAAAAGCACTGGCGGCTCATGCCCACGAAACAGGTGAAGTGTTGTACAGTAAAAGATACGAGCACTTTTTTCGTGAGTACGAGTCGTCAATGAGAAAAAGGTTATGTTCAAATTCAATATTACATGTTTAAATTCAATATTATTGCATTTTTCCTGTTATCCACAGAATATAGACGACCTACTGAAACTCTGGTACCATGAGAACTGTCGAGTTTATCAAGATCGACTAGTCAACGATCAGGATCGATCTTGGTTTGATGATTTGCTCTGTTCGAGAATCGCTGAAGATTTCTCCATTGATCCCCAGCAAGTTCTGGGAGATGGTCCTTTACTTTATGGAGACTTTGTCGGGAATTCTATCTACAAGGTCTATCAGCCAATCACAGATATGATCAAGGTAAGTTGATTGATGGTACGGAGACACAGTGATATATAGTTGAAGCTCATAATAGTTGAAGCTGATAATAGTTGAAGCTGAAGAGTTATACCCTATTCACGATCACTTGAGACGGAATAAACAAACTTTTTTCGTGTGTGTGCGTGTAATGGTAGGTCTTCTTCTATGCGAATTGACACAGTCTAACAGCTGTAGCCAATCACAGCTTAAGACAAGAATCTTGATACAAGACAAGTCGGACTGTAGCCAATCACAGCTCCAGACAAAAGACTGCAGCCGACCGTTTAGCATAGAAGACCTACCATTACTTGCACATACACGCAAAAAGCTTGACATTTCGCGTCTCAAGTGATAGTGAATACACAATCAATAGACAGGCTGCAGTGTATACCAAAATAAAAATATAAAACAAACTTCCATAATTTGCAAATGAGCTCATGAACAGAATTAATATAACTAATTTACAACGCATGTTTTGTCCAATACTGTATCAATAATTGAGTGATCTCATTTCTAAAATTCCTAGTATTTTCTAAAATATACAAATCCTCTTAGCAACAAAATGAACACAATCACATTGTTAATTAAAATCGAAATAGAGTTATCGCTTACAAACATTGCTCATTTTACTCGCTACAAGTTTCTTGTTTGCTGAAAGTAAACACTATTGGCGAATTCATAGCTATTATTTATTCCGTAAAATTAACATTTTAGTAAACAGGAAGTTCTATGGTACACAAAACAATGAACGTGATATGGTCTGTCCAAGCAAAGAAGAAATTCTGGCAGATTGGGTAGATGACTCCAGCTCGATCAATATTGGTTTAAAATTCATAAATGTAGTCTTCAATTATTATCGTAGAACACCAATTATTGAGATCGAATTTAGAATTTTTCAATCAATATTGACTGTGCTGGAGTCATTTTTCTATCTTTCCAGAATGTCTTCTTTGCTTGGACAGACTGTACAGTATTTGAAATGGATATTTTCTCCAATAAGGAAAATTGTGAACAAAACGTGAATGTGAATATTATCGAATACAATTTTAAAACAAATAAACCTTGAACATCATTGTCTGGGAATGTTCGTTTGAAGGCAATGGTAAATAGCGATAGGTTATTGACTGTTATTGTAATTCAATAACGGATCCCTCCCATCAAAAGTTCCACGATTTCAGAGAAATGTCCTTTTTCATAGGTTATCAAAAAGTGATATCTTGTTTGAAAAACTTATTTAACCTATGTTTCAAGTAAAATTTCTTAGATTTGTGGCAGCAAATTCTACGTTTGTTGAGAAATCTTGCTTGTGGTTCAAGAGGTACTTCATATTTTGTTGGAAAATTTCAATTCATGTTTCCTGGAAATTCCAAAACAGTTTTCAAATTTGTTCGGGAAATCTAGTTTTGAGCTACAATATTTCACATTTTGTTGAGAATTTACAATTTATGTTTCTTAGAAGCTTTCAGGTCGCACCTGATCAGTTTCAGTGGCTCTGACATGACCTAACGACTGTTCCTTATACAACCTATAGCCTATAGGCTTAAAGGCTATAGGCTTTCCATGTTTTCATTCGTGAAAATGTGATTATAATATTGCGAAGTGGAAAAACCCTTTGTGTCTCCCCACTAATGGAAGCATACGCTAAATAAATAAATAAATGGAGTAAACGAAAAATAGCTTCAATAGTTACAATTCTGTACTTTAAATGTGAAGAACTTTTATATTATTTCATATGAAGAACGGTCCCGGTTTTCAAATTTATTGACAAGATGAAAATTCACCAGAACTAGATAATAGAGAGTTAAAATAAAAAAGTGTTGAAATACTCGTGATAGAAAGTCGTAGACCTGTGGAAAAGAATGCTGTTTTTCTCTTTTTGACTGACGACTTGATTTTATTGTTTGAGCGGATTTGATGTTTTCATTTCCAGCTAACGTGTATTCTAACATTCATGTCAGCTACAAAAAATGGCAGGAAGCAATTCCCTGTGTATGATTTCCTGTCTTTGCTCCTGTTCTGTCCTGATTTTTCTGCCTATGATTTTCCTGTCTTTGATGGAATTCATCTCATAGAATCAATACTGTTCAAAAGCAGATGTCAAGGAATACAACACATTGAATCAATACGGTTTTTTTAGTAGTTTTTAATCTTTATTGTACCCTCAATCCACCGGTTTGGGGACATCTCATGGATTACCAAATACAGTTCATTGGAAGATCCGAAAACAAGATAAAAATTATTGGTATAGTCGGTCCAAGCGAAGAAGACCCTCTGGCAAGATGGGGAAATGACTCCAGCTCGTTCAATCTTTGTTTAATAATTATAAATGTGGTCTTAATAGTAGATCAAATTGTTTCCTACGATTTGAGATCAAATTGATAAGATTTGAACCAATATTGACCAAGCTTGAGTAATTTTCTCATCTTGCCAAAGGGTCTTCTTTGCTTGGACATACTATAACTTACATGGAGGAACAATACAGCTTACGTCAATCTGGTGATAACAACAATATTTCTACACTCCAAGAATTGATAATGGAAAAAATGCAATCCAGTTGATAGGTGATGAAGAGAATGAGTCTCTCACACAAACTATGTCTAGAGAAGGTATATTCTGTCCAAGCAAAGAAACCCTCTGGCAAGATGGGAGAATGACTCAAGCTCGTTCAATATTGGTTCAAAACTTATCAATTTGATCTCAAATTTTTAAAAAATTGATCTACTATTGAGACAACATTTATAATAAATTTTTGAACAAATATTGACCAAGCTGGAGTCATTTTCCCATCTTGCCAGAGAGTCTTCTTTGCTTGGACAGACTATATCATAATTTGTATCAGGAAAAACTTGACCGACGTAGCAGCTATTGTAGGTCGCAGCAGTAGGAACTATAGTCTGTCCAAGCAAAGAAACCCCTCTGAGAAAATGACTCCAGCTTGGTCAATATTGGTTCTAAAAATTTTTAGGAAACATTCTCTACAATTGGAGATCAAATTCACTATTTTGAACCAATATTGACCGAGCTGGAGTCATTTTTCCATCTCTCCGGAATGTCTTCTTTGCTTGGACAGACTATGGTAATAAAAACCAGTGAAGACTACTATTTAGCTTCTTATAAATTGCAATGAATTCAACCCTCACTAAACAATTATCAACTCCAACATTTGAGACGAATATGAAGTCTTCATAATAGTCTGTCCAAGCAAAGAAGACCCTCTAGCAAGATGGGAGAATGATTCAAGCTCGGTCAATATTGGTTCAAAAGTAATCAATTTGATCTCAAATTGTAAAAAAATTGATCTACTATTGAGACAGCATTTATAATAAATTTTTGAACAAATATTGACTAAGCTGGAGTCATTTTCCCTTCTTGCCAGAGGGTCTTCTTTGCTTGGACAGACTATATCATAATTTGTATCAGGAAAAACTTGACCGACGTAATTTTATAAGTGGTACAATTATTTTTTATTACGGATGATGCCTACATAGGCTTTTTGCTTGATCGTGAAAAGTGATTGTACAAGTGACTTGTAAAAAGCGACTTGTACAAGTCTCGTCCAAGACACCCTTAATGGATTGAGTGCGAGGGTGATTGAGAAGGTGAAAAACGTACGTCAGATTCAAACTAAAAGACTGAAAGTTGTAACGCCACCCACTACTTGTCTAACCTGGCCGGCATAATTTGTATTCATCTTCTGAGACAAAGTGCCACAAAGATTAATGTATATTTGAATACACCACAGACTTTGGGTGGCTCGTTGGAGGAGTGATAAAGCGCCGGTCTGATAACCAGGTGGACCCTGGTTCGAATCCCAAGCGGAGAACAATTTTTGACCACAGCACAATCACATAGATACGACCACCCCGTCTTTCGGAGGAGACGATAAGCCGTCGGTCCCGACTACCTAAAAAGTAGTCGTCATCTATCATCCATTTCATTACCCACGCACAAGCCTATGAGCTTATGTGGGCTTCACCCTCATAAACAAACAAACAAACAACTTCCCAAAAGTTCCATCTTTGCAACTATATTAGACACTGAAACTTTCTCAATATCAAGTTTCGCATTGTGGCTAATGAGCCAAGTTACTCTTTTTCAAAACTACAGGAAGAGGTATCTCGTCATTATGAAGACTTCATATTTGTCTCAAATGTTGGAGTTAAGATTGTATAGTGGAAGTAGAATTCGTTGCAATATATAGGCAGTAATATTCGTTCATATAGTAATAGATTTCATTTGATTTTGAGGGGTTCAAATTAATCAATCGATGAATTCATGTTTGGCTTTGAATATTTTATGATACAAGCCGGGAGGCTCGCTTCGCTCGCCTTCTTCTGCTAGCCAGGGGGCTCCGGATGGACCCACGGCAGTATCAAGGGAGGGTGGTCCCTAGCTAGCAGGAAAAGGCGAGCGAAGCGAACATTGGGTATCTTCATTAATATTCCATTTCACTGGAAATAAAGATGTTTTAACAAAAAATCAAAAACTCAATAAAAAGCAAATTGAATATTTTTGCCATTTTCACTGCTCTACCCAACTTTCTTAAATAACATTCGAAATGGTTCCGAATTCAGCCAGCAGATGGCAGTAGCAATAGGGTGGCTTGCTTCGACTTCCATTAGACACGCCTCCAAGCTTCACCTACGATCAAAATAGCCAAAAACATTTGTTAGAAAAGTTTACAAATTCAACCAGTAGATGGCAGCAGTTGACGGGTGGTGTTTCAGTTTTGTCTTGGACACGCCTTCATGCCCCGCCTGCTCTTTTCTTATTGGTTGACAGTGTTTTGTGAGTTCTGTCTTAGAAAATGGCTGCTAGCAGAAAAATGATGGATGGTGCATCATACACAAAACATTACGCTGATTTACTATTGACGATCTTGTGCTTATTTATTATTAATATGTATTCAGGCTGATGAGATTTTATCAAGTTAGTATTTGAAGAATCTATTTATTGAATTTGGACTCAGTTTTACTTTTAAAGTGTAACTTACGCCAGTACTAGACTACAATAGTTTTATGCTGTTTGAAATGAGATGATAATAGGCTATTATTTTGCACTCCCATCTTATACACATTAATTCTATTTTTCATACAATGAATAGGCTATAATTTTTTTGTGAGGGTGATGCCCACATGGGCTCTTGGGCCTGTGCGTGGGTAATGGGAAGGATGATGATGAGAGATGAATGGACCTACTGCTTTAGGTGGGTTCCGAACCACCGGGAAGCGATTTTTGAGGCTCATAAATTGAATTCAGAGGAACCGGTCACCATTACAACAGTGGTGGTAGAGGCACGTCGCTTATCTAATCTCACCGATTAGACGCTCTCTACCACTGGGGAAAAACCGCTTCCCTCAAGTAATGTAATAGAACTCAAACTATTCATGATCTAATAACGACCTATTGCCAGAAAAAAAGTTTTAAAAACTACAACAATTCGGTAAAAATATTAGGGAGAAGTTTCTATCGGTAACTGGCTTGTGATTGTTCGACAGAGTGTAAGGTGGTTGCCAGCCAACAATTGAATTAAATTCAAGAGGGGCGTTTCTTGGCTTGCTTAATACATTAAAAGAACTAAAACATTGATTGTGATTTTTCAATTGATCAACTCATTATGATGAATGAGTTTATGTACAGGAAATAATTTCTTGTGAATGCAAGTTGTTGGTAAAATAAGTTCTTCATCAAATAGTGGAAAAATAATTCTAATAGCCCAATTAGAATTTTTTAAATTCCCGTTTCGCATCAGCCGCCGCGGCGCCCCCTTGGCCTTGGCGCCCTGTGCGGTCGCACACTTCGCACACCCAACGTGATGGCCCTGAATTTTACGTAGAAATATTTCCTTGTAGATTCCATTCAAATGAGTGTCCTTTGAAGTTAGGCGGTAGTATCTTAGAGAAAGGCTCTGACAGAAATATTTCTCACTTGTAATTCCATTTAAATGAGTAACCTTCAGGGCGGTGGTGTCATGGAGTAGCACTCTGACAGTAATATATCTCATCAAAAGTTTAAAAGTTTGGAGCGAGCAAATACTTCTTCAAATGAGAAACATCGGAGTAGTCTGTCCAAGCAAATAAGACATTCTGGCAAGATGGGAAAATGACTCCAGCTCGGTCAATAATGGTTCAAAAATCATACATTTGTTCATAAATTGTAGAAAACATTCTGCTTTATAATTTAAGACCAAATTTATAATTTTCTAACCAATATTAACCGGGCTAAAGTCATTTTCCCGTCACGCCAGAATTTCTCCTTTGCTTGAACAGACTGTACCCGGGATTCCAGGAAACATGCATTAACTACTTTCTGAGGGTTTCTGAAAGAAGTTTCTAAAAGCTATTTTCCTGGAATTCCTGAAATCTGTTTTTGAGTGAAAGTGATACTGAAGCTCATTGGTTGGATTTCCAGTAGCTGTGAAAATGCTGACAGCAAAACGTGTAATGCCATTATGACTACTTCCTGTGTATTATATCGTCTTTCAGTCTTTGACATTTTCCCTTAGATAGAAAGTCTTCCAGGCTTTGACACTCTTGATCTAATCAAAGATATTCAGTTGCAGTGAAAAGTTCACCACCAGAGTCTCCTTTGTATTTCCCCTACAACCTTTTGTAATTAAAAATGGCTCTTATAAAAATTCTATCCTTTTACAAACAAGGTGTTATGAAAGGGATTCTGGGAATGTCTTTCACTTCTTTTCTCAAGTAATGAGTCCTGGGTAGTAATGGGTCCTGAAGTAGCCTGCTCTTTGAACGGAAATTTTTGCCACGCAGTAGGGATATAAGCTTTCAGGAGTTCAGAATTGATACGCCATCATACAGAAAGGAAACTCCTCTTGACACTATAGTAGAACGATTTCGAGTGAAAACGTTTAATGATGTGAAGTATCATGACCACATTATAGTTAAAAGTTTGTTAGAACAAAAATATAATGGATTAATCTAGCTAAATTGACTAATAGTTAAATAAGCATTAATACTTTTTTAAGGAGAAAGAGTGATTCATCCTTTCAAATTCCACTAGCAATTTTTCTCTCATTATGTATACATATTCTCTCCCATATATGGAAATTAAACTTCAAATAATTTAACAAACTTTTAAATAATTATTAAATATTATTTTATCCACATTGATAATGGACTGAGTCCCGAAACAGATCTGTAGAATAATACTTCCAAAGTTTTTTAAAAAGGGTATTTGATTTTTATTTGTCTCTCATATACTTTGTCAACAAACACATAGTAAGATCATCAAAATAATCTGACTTCTATTAAAATTTTTACTCATCTTTTCTGCAGTTATCAACAGAACTGGATGAATTCCTGGACGATTACAACAGCCAATCACGTGCGCCTATGAAGCTGGTGCTGTTTCTAGACGCCATCACTCACGTTTGCAGAATTTCAAGGATCATAAGACAACCTTTGGGCAATGGATTGCTTTTGGGAATGGCTGGATCGGGTGAGAATCAATTTTTCAATAAACAGTTTGAGAGTAAATTGAAATTAAATGAAAGAGTTTGAGTGCTTTCATTAAAAATTGTGGTCATGATATGATTTCCTTCCAAAAAGATATATCTAAGAAGACTATGAAATATGATGAATGTATGATTTATGCATGTAAATGAAACTAGCAAAATAGTTTGAGGTATTGTATCATTATTTAAAAGTATTGTATTGTACTGTACTGAGTTGTATTTATTGTACTTCTTGTGAGAGCCTTTATCTTCTTGAAAATGAATTGAACCATTGATACTTAGAGCATTACAGAGATAACTATGATACATAGATAACAGAGCTTTACAAATAATAGTTCTACGCAAGTTCAGCTGATACGTATATTATTGTTCCTTAATCTCAGGGTTTATCAATGTTTTTTTATTTTAAATAATTATCAGAGTACCCTTTTTGAATAATTTTTTCAATGCATATTAAATCGTTGTATAGTTTTAAATAGCTTTTTATTTTCCTTGTGTCTATTATTTTATTATATCGATGAGAATTTGTAGTGAATCTATGAAAAACTCTGTATTTGTGTAGTTTTCCATCCTAATCATTTTTCCTAGCTCTGTAGAATTATTATCCATCAGTACTTATAGTTTATAGTTTCAAATAGCTTTTTATTTTCCTTGTATCTATTATTTTATTATATCGATGAGAATTTGTAGTAAATATATGAAAAACTCTGTATTATTTTGTGTAGCTTTCCATCTTAATAATTTTTCCTAGGTCTGTAGAATTATCCATCAGTACTTTTCTGAGCTCTGTAATTTTCCATTGTTATTACCTCCATAGCTCTGTAATGAATATCTTCATTACTTTGTTTTGTAACTGTTCTCTTCAATTTTTGTGTTAGTATTTTCCCGCAACTCTGTAATTGACAATTGATGTTTCTCCCAATTTTTTAAAAATTTTCCATTCTAATATTTCTTATAACTCAGTGTATCCTCCCGTTGTTATTCCTCATATTTCAGTAATTTTCTATTGGTATTTTTCCAGTATCATTCACTGACGCCTCGTACCCACGAAACAGGTGAAGTGCCATTATCTTTTACTGTACAGCACTTCACCTGTTTCATCGGCACGAGCCGCCAGGGGTATCATTAAACAATAAAATCTCACGTCAGCATTTCTATCATTCTATTCAACTGTAGTTATATGCAACGAGCCTTGAAAATTCAAGAAGTTTGCATGCAAACCTTGACCACAGAAGAGGGAAATTTTTCATTCATCTGTGCCTTGACCCATTACTAGAAAGTGGATTAAATAGAGAGAGAGAGTAGTGGGAGAGAGGGAGAGAGAGAGTGAGTGGAAGTAAGAAAAAGAAAGAGAGAGTGAGACCAGGTTGATAGAGAGGGGGTGGAAGGAAGAGAGGGAGAGAGAAAGGTAAGGGAGAGATTGAGAGAGTGGAAGTGACAGAGAGAGAGAGAGAGAGAGGAGAGGGAGAGAGGGATGGAGAAAGAGAAATAGAGATTCATACATAAATTTCAAGCTCCAAGTATTTCAGTCATAAATTATGTTCCCATTGATCCACAACTCGAAAACAAGAGGAGTTATTCACAATTCCCAAGGTGGATCACTAAACTAGCTCATGACCACAAACAAAGCGAATTTATGTATTCAAACTAGCCACTGTATATTTACGAGTAATCGATACCAATAAATTCAGCACTGGAAAACTTTTCTGTATCAATCATATAACGTCCATATTTATGAAGATGCTTCCTTTTCAACGTTTTCATGTAACTTCATGTTTTCATATAATCATCAACTGAGTAATATATTATTTAATACTTGTTTTGCATATTATTCCCACTATTTCATCTAATGACTTTCTTCCAATTCTTATAATATCTGTATTATTCATTTTCCTACTTCAATCACTCAAGTTTTCCAGGCTCATGTTTCTCTCTCCATTTTCTCTATTTTTCTTTTCTGATCGAGTTCTAATACGTTTGTGAATAAATAAATAAACTTATGTAAGAGATATCTTTGAACATCCTTCTCCAAGAATAGACATTGATAAATTGATAAATAAAGTTATTTATCCATTCTATCACATCAATAAAATAAGGAATTGAACACAGGTGTTCGTTCAAAACTTATTTTCCAATTCAGATTCAAAGCTCCTCAGATCAAATACCTCTCATTTTCCCATAGTCTATACTAATGAGTTAAGTCAAGCGAACTGTAATTAATCTAATATTTTATTCTCGCAGCATAGGATTCAAGCCGATATAATATATCAATCAAATCATGTATACTATTAATTAAATCAAATATATACTAAATTAAATCATGTGATTTACATGAATAAAGTGAATGAATTTCTCCCCTCTTTCTCTTCTCACTCTCTTTCCTCTCTTTATACACACTCTCTTTCTCACACACACACTTTCTCTCTCTCACACACACACACACACACTCTCTCTTTTCCATAATCAATAAATATTTGTAATTAATCTCTTTTTCATTATCATAGCATACAATTGAAGCTGTAATATTAATGTATTATGTAATCTACTTGAATAAAGTAGATGAATCTGAATCTGAATCTATTTCTCTCTCCTTCAGTTGAGTTTTGATAGAAAAGATGTCCTTGAACATCCCTTTCCAAGAATGAATAAAGTTGATGAATATTAATTTTTTTCCTGACCTTTTCACTGTATATTCCATTCATCTCTTACACAATTAAAATCACTGCATTTTCATGTTTTCCTTTTTTCATCTTTGCAAATAATGATGTACCTCGTATTTTCCAGGGAGACAGAGCTTAACACGTCTAGCAGCTTATATGTCGGAGTTTTTCTGCTTTCAAATTGAGCTTACAAAGAGCTACTCGAGCTCTGAATGGCGTGAAGATATAAGGCAGCTGATGCTCAAAGCTGGTCTACATAGTCGAGAATCCGTGTTCTTGTTTTCTGATACACAGGTGATTAAAAAACATCCTTTATTAATTCTTTCAGTACTCCTAGTATCTACGCTTTAAAAAATTAATTGTCTCACAGTAATTCTCGCAATCCTTCCAATTTTGTTGATATAGTCTGTCCAAGCAAATAAGACCCTCTGACAAGATGAGAAAATGACTCCAGCACGGTCTATATTTGTTCAAAAAATATTGATTTGGTCTCAAATTATAGATCAGAATGTTTACTACGATTGAGACCAAATCAATAATTTTTGAATCAATATTGACCGAGCTGGAGTCATTTTCTCATCTTGCCAGAAGGTCTTCTTTGCTTGGGCAGGCTTTAATAATTAATTCTCTGATAGTGTTCTCGTTGCTTTCAGAACAGAGAGAATAGAATTAAAATTCTGTTGGAATAAAATAGAATTAATTCTATTCTATTTAATTCTCACTGGTTCAGAATTCATTTTCCTGACAATCAATTAATCTTTCTTACAATGCTTTCAGCTCAGTTTAAAATTCATTTTAATAATAATTCTCATAATTCTCTCAGCTCAGTTCAGTATTTTTCCATAATATTCCTGAAATAATTCCAGAACAATCATAAGAATCCATCTGCTATCAAATCTCGAATAATACATACTGTATGTTTGAAAAATGCGTACTCTGAAAACTCACGGAATTCTGCCACTGGCGGCTCGTGCCCACAAAACAGGTGAAGTGCCCTTATCTTTTACTGCACAGCACTTCACCTGTTTCGTGGAGCTGCCAGTGAATTCTGCAGCTAGTGGGTTGCGGTTCAATGAGAGCTGTAGTGTATTGAAAGATAATCTTCTCATTCATCACTCATGGTTGGAAAATCTTTTCTGTGATAGTAGAGTTGGAGAATTCCATTAACATGAAATTCGAGAGTTTATTTCATTTAAATTATAAGTTAACTCTTATTTTCTGTATCAAGATAAAATCGAAAAGCTCTCTGGGGTCCTGAAATCTAATTATTTATTACTCAGCATTTTACAAACAAATCTTCATAGAATAGAAACTAAAAAAGTACTAAGCTTTTAACAAAAATATTTATGTCCATCTCGTTTTCATTGCAAGAAAAAAATTATTTTTAATACAATATTTTCTCATGATTCCGAGCTTTCTGTTGGATCTGAATAGATTATTGAACTTTGGTGATGCGCCCAACCTTTATCAAACAAATTTTCAACTAAATAGAAACTGCAAGAATAAACTTTGTACGGTACCACAAAATCAATACCAAAATAAACTACCAGAATAACTCGATTATTTTTCCTTCCTTATTACAAAATATGAAAACATTTTCATCCCAGCCTTTCCTTTTGATCCAGATAAAATCGGAAAGCTTCCTGGAGGATCTGAATAGCATATTGAATTCTGGAGATGTGCCCAATATTTACCAGGCTGACGAACTGGACAAAATCTATCAGGCTATGCAGGGAGCTGTGACTGAAGCAGGGTTACCAACTACACGATCGAATCTTTATGCATGCTACTTGAAATTGGTTCGCTCCAACCTGCATTGTGTTATAACAATGAGGTGAATATTCTTTCATAGTTCATTATAATATGATGATAATTCTCTTTACTTTCCATAACGAACTGCTAGGATATGTATCAATTTTCTAAATATGATCATCATTATTCATTGAATAATTATATACAGAGTGCATCAAGCTAATGCCCAAAACGGCTCCATTACCAATCTATACAACAGTCCAAAACAAGGTTATAATCAATAAATGAAACTAAATGTTCAAATTTTTTTACTTCAAAAAACATTTTCACCATAAACAATAATTTTGAACTACACAGTGTTTTACTTACGACATTGCAGTTAAACTCTTTATATCAGTTCATAAAAACTATTACCGTGATAATTGAATAATAATACTAGTTTTAAAAAAGGGCATTTGATGTTTTTCATTTTATTTAATTTTCAAACTATTACTTACGTGTGAAACATTCAGCATAGAATGAATAGAATAGAATGACTTCTTTATTTTAATGACGTGGCGAAGTTTGGACAGTAATGTCCACTCTACCACTTAACCAAGAATAATAGAACTCTCCTAGAAATACTATGATCCTATTCACTTACAGTAATGAAATCCATTTTGAGTGTTCAAAAATTAGTGATAAGTAAGTCAAAAGTGAAATAATAATTCGCTCATTTCGCTACATGCTCACAATCATATAGCAAAGAATACATACATCACATCACAAATAAATATTATAAATTTAACTGCTTTGATTGGATTCAAGATAAGCTTGTCTTTTCTTCATTAATTAATTCAATTTTGCCATTATTAGTTGATAACTACTTCAATTGTTTGATTTCTTGCGTATAATATACTACATCCTCCAAATCTAAAGTTCAAAGAATATCCTTTATCCTTAAAGTTCTCGCTTCCTAATATCCTCGATTACAAAATAATGTATTCTGTAGCATTACTCTCAAGGGAACTAACATCTTCATCTGACTTACTGTCAAAATTTATGTCAAATATTTACTTGAAGATGAAGACACACCTGATGCACGTGAGAGATGAAATCCATCAATGTCACTAAGCGTTGCTTGTAAAGTCTGTCCAAGCAAAGAAGACATTTTGGCAAGATGGGAAAATGACTTTAGCTTGATCAATATTGGTTCAAAAATTATCAATTTGGTCTCAAATTGTAGGAAACATTTTGATCTACAATTTTACAAATTTGTGATTTTTGAACCAATATTGACCGAGCTGGAGTCATTCTCTCATCATGCCAGAATGTCTTCTCTGCTCACTCATCAACAAACGTCAAGTTCTTAGCGTTCTAAACGTTCTCAGCGTAATGTTTGCAAAGTGTGCTTCTGCATCAGAGAAGCAAGCTCACAGAGAAATCTGTCTAATCAAAATAGTTTCGATTATAAATGAAGGTCTGCCTTTCAACAGTCGACCTGTGTGCTTGAAGTTGAAGTCATTAATTACTTCAATCGACTGCAGGGGAATTCTCATTCAAGTTCAAGCAATTACTGAGCTGGTTCCGAACTTTTGACGCTTTTTTACACTCACTTTTCTCACTGTGGAACGGTTTGAGATCGAATTTAAACTGAAATTTAGGTTCAAAAAGGGTAGAAGAAACGCTGACACAGCTTAGCTGACGCTAAAAAGTTGGGTGATTTCTTTTGCTCCTTATGCGCTCAAACAGCTTTGTCAACAGCTGACAAGCGCTCCAACAGCTGACAAGCGCTTCGACAGCTGATGTTTTAAATAAATTAGATTTGTTATTCAACTATTACTAGATGATGTTTTTGAAATCAGAAGAGGCTATAGATGCTTTACATCAGCTGTTAATGGGTTGCATCAAGTACAAGAGATGACAAATGAGAGTACTGTACTTAACTTTTTGGCGTCAGCTAACACTTGAAATTTTTATGGTGTCTCTTCTCAGCGTGCGCCAACTACAGTGACTGATTGAGGTTCATGTTTATTATTATAATTTGATTTTAGATTGATTCTGAAAGTTCTTCTCTTACGAAATCAAACAGTCAAACAGCTCTCTCTTCTCTGCAGTCAAAAAGCTGACTCTTGTCTGGAGCTGTGATTGGCTACAGTCCGACTTGTCTTGTCTCAAGACTCTTGTCTTGAGCTGTGATTGGCTACAGCTGTTGAACTGCTAAAGAACTGTACAATGATTATAGTATGGAAGAACGAAAATATTCTTCAACATTTCAGATAGAAATATCGAAGATAATATTCTCAAAAAATGTTCTGTATCAAATTTGTAATACATAGGGATAACAATTCAAACTCGAATTCACTGCACGATGTAATTGAAAATATCTTATTCTCTTATTATCTCCTATTTCTCTCATATTTCAGCCCTATTGGGGAGGTTTTCCGAGCGAGACTGAGACAATTTCCCGCATTAGTCAACTGTTGTACAATTGACTGGTTCAGTGCCTGGCCTCAATCTGCATTACAGGTAATAGTAAAATAATGTTAGTATAATAAAAAAATGAGTAGTTACTCAATTAAAAAAAACTTTCTTCATCACTCATTAGAATGAATAGAATAAAATACAATGACTTCTTTATTTTAAGGACAGTAATGTCCTTTCCATCACTAAACCACGAATTATAATCATCAATATTCAATCACCAATCATCAGTTATCAATCATCTTGTGGGTTAAGTGGAAGAGGGGGCTTGCATGCCTCAACTTCGCCCACAAAACGTTAATAAAATATTTACAAAGTGTAAATGAAGGCATCTATCTATCTATCTATCTTTATTTAAAAAGCTTGTCCTATATTTTCTTCCATTTGGTTATATGATCAAGATCTCTGCTGAAACTTTATAGCTTCTTGATTTCCATTTAGTTACGTTTTTTCCAAGTTATAAATGGACTCACTCGCCATTCATTTTGCTCAACTTTCCCTCTCATTTTCTCTCATTATTTCCTATTCTTTCACTTTTCTCCATTTCTGTCTCCTCTCACCATCTACCCACCTATTAAATAAGAAAATATAGATTCTTGAGTATTTTTCCTCCTCTCTTTTCATACCAGTTTTCCCAACCATGAATCCTTTTTTCTTTTTTATTAAAAATCATTGTCTATTTTTATTTATAATTTATTGTTACGATTGCGACTTGATAGCAAGTATTTTAAGGTGATAATGAGTGAGTGAATGATGATGTTTACATGGTGAATGAAAGATGATGAAAGTTTACATCAAAATTTTAACTTTGAAAAACACTTTTTACTTCATAAGAGTACCAACATAACTTAACGATGCCAATGAAAATTTTGTCAATTTCAATTTTGTAGATTGTGTTGAAATTGAATTTATTTTTAGTATTTTTGTGTTTCAATAGTTAATATTAATATTGACTCTTCAATAATTAATCAATCGTCAACCTTAAATTCACAATTATCCCCAAACTGGAACCGTCATTCTGCTGCTTGAATACTCCTGATAATAATTAATCAAATCACTGGCGGCTCGTGCCCACGAAACAGGTGAAGTGCTCGTATCTTTTACTGTACAGCACTTCACCTGTTCCGTGAGGATGAGCCGCCAGTGAATCAAATGATAATTATATCGATGTTCAAACATTCTGGCAAAATCAAATCCAAATACCACATTTCAAGAGACTTTCCCTATGAGGGAACTGAACTTCTCAATGCGAAATTTCCCCATACACCAGAGGCATAAAAGGAAACTACTTGCATTGATTGATTCGAGTTCACATAGCTTCCAAACTAAGTAGATGTTATTGGGAACCAAACGATAATTTCATAGGTATTCCAGTCCAATGAACTAATTACTACTAAGTTTATTGTTCCATTTCGTGAATTGATATTGGTTCAGTTAATATTGGAGACCAGCATTCCCTCGAGCATTTGGTTGGATAATATTCAACGCTATAGTCTGCTCAAGCAAAGAAGATATTCTGACAAGATGGGAAAATGAATCCAGATCAGTCAATATTGGTTCAAAAGTTATAAATTGTGTCTCAAATTGTAGATCAGGATTTTTTCTGCAATTTGAGACTGCATTAATCATTAATGGATCAATATTGGCTTAGCTGAAGTTATTTTTCCATCATACCAGAATGTCTTCTTGGAAAGATTATACCCGTGATACTCAATGAACTGAATTGAGTAAATTAATATTGAGGCTTTCTATTCACATTTTAGTGATCTGATCAATATTTAAGTTGCCAAATCTTAGTGCAAATTTGATATTTCAAGAATTTGAAAACTTTTTAAAGTTGAAAGTTGAAAATTGACAGTTTTTTAAACTTTTGTTTAATAGAATTAGAATAGCAATCAATAAATAAAATAGGAGTCAATAATATTGATTCAGAGCGTATATTTCTCATTTCATGGAAAACCTTCGCAGTATTTTTCCGTGCATAGGTCAACCAAAATTATGTATCACAATATTATTGTATTATTGTGTTATTCAATTTTGTAAAATACTTATTATTTCAAAGTCTAAATGTTGTACCATTCTTCCATTTTATTACTCTGTACACTTCACAAAATTGTGTTCTTATATTAAAACTATTGAATTGCTGGGTTCTATTCCATGCTTAATCTTTCATTGATACAGTCTGTTCCAGCGAAGAAGACATTCTGGCAAGATGGGAAAATGACTACAGCTCGGTCAATATTAGTTTAAAAATACGATTTGGTCTCAAATTGTGGAAAACATTCTGCTCTACAATTTAAACCAAATTTTAATTTTCAACTAAAGTTGTCTGCGCTGAAGTCATTCTCCCATTTTTCCAGAATATCTCCTTTGCTTGAACAGAATATATCAAACTAATATTGGAAATACTGAAGTACATAATCTAAGACTTATGTATACTCTCTACTAGAGCAGTCTTTTGTAAAAGTTATTCATAGATATTTAACTTGAATTTTTCCATTTTATCATTTATTCATTTATTCATTTATTCATTTATTCATTTATTCATTTATTCATTTATTCATTTATTCATTTATTCATTTATTCATTTATTCATTTATTCATTTATTCATTTATTCATTTATTCATTTATTCATTTATTCATTTATTCATTTATTCATTTATTCATTTATTCATTTATTCATTTATTCATTTATTCATTTATTCAATTTACAAATGATACTTAATGGTAAGGTTCAACAGGCTCAAGCCCAAAACTGTCCCTTTTCCAATTTAGAATACAATACAAATAATAAATAATCTAGGTTATGTTGTTTTTCCTTCACAGTCACAAATTTTCACTCAAAACAAACACTTAAACACTAATAATTTTCAATAATTTGGAAGATAAAGGGAAAATTATAGGCGAAAATAGCAAAATTATCAATAATAATGATATAAATTATTTGGAAATTTGACATTGAAATAATTTTGAAACAGAAAACAAACAATTTAACTTGAATTCTCTTTTCAATTTATCAATTTACAGAGTGTTGCACTGCAGTTTTTGGATGAAATGCCGGAGTTGAATGTAAGCCCTGAAATTCAGGATGGCATTGTAATAACATTCCGGTACATGCACCAAAGTGTGGTGGAAGCTAGCACGCTCTATCTACAGGTAAACACTACATTGACTGTCTAATTACTCTCATTCAGAGTCTATTTGTGCAGTTTAATGACAGTTTGAACGCAGTTTATTAATAGTTGATAACAGTTCAAGCAATGCTTACGCACAGTTAATCACAGTATCACCAATAAAACAATATGAAGAGTTCAAATGTAAAACCATGTGAGTGTAAAAATTGTGAGAAATTAGATTTTTGGTGGAAAATGATGTATGAGCCGAGCTTTATAAGTTGGTAAACACTGAATGTGTCTTTTAATATTAGTTCGAATTGTGGTGATTGTTGTGGAGAACGATGTAAGTGCCACCAGCTGAATGGCTGGACAGTAGTTGATGTTTAAGAGAACAATAAAAGTGCCAAATTCCTATTATATCGGTATTTGGCCGCTCCTGAAAAATTTACTTTTTGGCACTTACATTGTTTTCCATTTGAACTCCTCCACTTATTATCGAACTTTACAAGAAAACTTTCATGGAAAAAATTGTTGCAACGGACAATACTAATAATTTATTGTATAGAAGAACACTTTTCATTATATAGGCAGCCTGATACAACAATATTCTTCCCCTTGAACTTTTTTCAAGAAACTGCAGTCAATATATTGACTGATATATATTGACTTATATATTATATAGTTGATATATTATATCAACAGAGTTGAAAACGAATGTCAAATCCGAAAGCGCTCCACATATTAGAAGTAGAAGTAGAAGTTTTTGATAAAATTAATATTTATATATTCATATATTTGACAAAATACATTACTTAATGGATAAAATACAGACAATAATTGTCCAAAACGTCTTATCTCCAGATATTGTTAAATACTCCAAATTAAGGTTATGTTCACAATGTCCACTTTTACTACACTCACAATATTGACTGCAGTGTCGTGGAAAATAGTTCAAGTGACATATTTACTAGCAGATCGTAATGGAAAACAAAATAGATTATTAATATTCTTTTAATGAAAATTTTCTTGTGAGGGTTGGAAAATAAGTGTTTTATTGGTGATTTTTCTATATATTTCGAACTTATCTTGCTCTTATATAGAATGGAGAAGTTCAAGTTTGGCTGTAATCACATATGATAATTGAAAAAATTGATATGAGATCTAGAATAATTAGCTTAAAGCTTATAAAATTCTAATGACTTTTACTTTTACAGCAGTATTCATAATATTGTTGCTTGTCGGACGCGTTTCGTGGCACTGAGCCACATCTTCAGCGTACAAGGAGTAACAAGATACCGTAATAATAATTCAATTATCAGGGGCTTAACAAAAAAACGTTTTTGAAAAATTGAAAATTATTGAGATATTAACAAGTATCAAACAACAATGAAGATGTATTTATGGAATTTGGTAATTTTTATTAATGAACGAATTATTTTACAAGCTTGCAATTTTTTACTTGTTGAAATCCTGATTCCTGAAACCGATCAGAGAATCATTCACGTTCAATATTATTGAAATCCTTTGGAACGTGCACTTTGGAATGAAGTGCTTTGAACTTCATCGTATTGGAATCGAAAGACCCATCATGTTGAATTACTGAAAGCATTTCAAGTACATCTAGAGTATGATGAAGTACTCTTCAAATGCATTCTGTTCTCGAAAGATTGAAATCGTGCTAGATATAGTGTGTCCAAGCAAAGAAGACCCTCTAGCAGGATGGAAAGATTACTCCAGCTTGGTCAATATTGGTTCAAAAATATTGATTTGGTCTTAAATTGTAGATCAGAATGTTTCCTACGAGTGAGACCAAATCGATGATTTTTGAACCAATATTGACCGAGCTGGTGTCATTTTCTCATCTTGCCAAAGGGTCTTCTTTGCTTGGACAGACTATAGTCAGCTCGAGCGAATCAATACTCGTGAGTGATAATTGCACGAGCGAAAGTGACTCGTGGTATAGTCTGGTCAAGCAAAGAAGACATTCTGGCAAGATGGGAAAGTGACTCCGGCTCGGTCAACAATGGTTCGAGAATTATAAATTTGGGCTCGAATTGTGGAGTAGGATGTCTTCTACAATTTGAAACCAACTTTATATTTTTAAACTTATATTGACCGAGCTGAAGTCATTTTCTCATCTTGGCAGATGTCTTCTTTGTTCGATCAGACTATTAATACGCAAATACCGATTTGCATTTGAAAATGACAATAATTAGTTGAAACATGTAATGCATTAAAAAAATAATTCAAAAAGGGTACTTTAATAATTATTTAATATAAAAAACAGCAAATACTGTGGTTTAGTTTTGATTAATTTAGGAGGAACGCTTCATTAAGCGAGTAATCTGTGATTAAGATTCTTTGATTAAGAAACTTTTGATTAAGATTCTTTGTAAAGTTTTATAATACGTCCCAATCCCACATACTTCCTATTTATCTTACCAATTACGTCCTTATTATAAGTTCTTTGTTGACAATCCCTAACAATTATTTCAGGAGCTCTCAAGACATAACTACGTCACACCGACTTCTTATTTGGAATTGTTATCTTCTTATGGGACAATGATGACAAAGAAAAAAGATGAGCTACAACAAGGCATCAAACGACTTCAAGCTGGTATGTTTAAAATGAGAAATATTGATAAAATTATCATTTTTACTTATTAGTTATACTACAAACAGTACTTAACATACTTTACTGGGAGTACTGAATGTTACAATATAGTGATGTAGACTATATTATAGGCTACAAAAAATACTTCTAGCTGGCGCCAAAAAGTTGAGCGGTTTCGTCTCTACCTTTTGTGCTCCAAAAGTTCAGCTTAAAGTTGTCATTCAGCTATTCCTGGCCCTTATATTTTACTGTACAGCACTTCACCTGTTTCGTGGGTACGAGCCGCCAGTGATACCTGGATGATGTTTGTGAAATCAAAAGAGACAGAAGTTGCTTTATATCAGCTGTTGGTAGGTTACATCACGTACAAGAGACAGACGAAACCGTCTTACTATTTGGCGTCAGCAATATAGACAATAGTGATGCTTCACATCAGCTGTTAGTTGGTTACAACACGCACAAGAGACAGACAAAGCCGCGTCAAACAAACTCCTAGGCGTCAGCTATATGAGGATTGGAAAGCTACGTACTTTTATGACCTTGAAAGCATTGGCATTTTGCAGGAAACGGATAGGCAACTCCTGTTAGCAATCTTCATACTTGAGAACTTGGCTTGTGTACTAGTTTCTAGAGATTCTAGCGAAACAATTATGTCCATCAGTTAATTACAATTAATTCGAATTCAATGCTATTTCTAATATTTTTCCAGAGTGCTCAAACAATACATCATTACTTTAAATTTTCATTTCTAATTTTTAAATTATTATTGCATTGTATAATTCGATTTTGTAAAGGAGACAGTTTTGGGGTGATCCCCGTTGTCTACATTGTTGAATAAATAAATAAAAAATAAATAAATAGATAGATAAATAAATGAATAGTTCAATATTTTATAAATAAGCATGGAGCTCACCACTAACTCTTGGGGAGGGGTTGCAGACCGGTATTCATAGGGAGTTAGGGGTATAAAATACCTCAAAAGAGTAAATTTTTGTTATTTAGAGGGGCCAGGCAGGCAGGCGACTCTCGGTCAAGTCAACTCTATAGGAGTTATAGGTTTAGTGTATAGGGTATACCCAAAAGATGATATAGGGTATAGTGTATAGGGTATTATAACTAGTCCAATGTATAGGTATAGATACGATGAAGAACAAAAATAGGGGAAATTATAAATATAGGTATAGGGAATAGGGTTAGGGTAATCAATATAGGGTATAGGGTATAGAGTATAGGGTACAGGGTATAGGGTGTAGGGTAATTTTGCTACACCTATAGAGTGTAGGGTATAGGGTATAGGGTGAAGGGTATGGTGTATAATCGCAAGTGGCTGAATTACAGGCATCTACATCGACTGAAACATTCTCATAGAAAATTCAACTTCAAGTTTTATTACAATGCTATCATTTGACAATCTGCTTGACAAAATGTTTCAGGTCTTGACAAACTGCTGACGACAGCTCAAGAGGTGAAGGTTCTGCAGAAAGAGTTGGCCGAAATGAAACCAAAACTTGAGGCGGCCCAAGTAGCTGCTGAAGATATGCTCAAACAAATTGCTGCTGATACGGTGAGCATATTATTACAGTCTGTCCAAGCAGAGAAGACATTCTGGCAGGAGGAAAAATGACTCCAGCTCTGTTGAGATCCATTCAAGAGTTGTAAACTTGGTCTCTAATTGTAGATTAGAATGTTTTCTACAATTTGAGACAAAATTCAGTATTTTTTAACCAATATTTATCAAGCTGGAGTCATTTTCCCATCTTGCCAGATGGTCTTCTTTGCTTGGACAGACTATACTTTTGAATTTCATACCAACCTTTCAAATTTTAAATTGATAAATCATAGTTTTTTATTCTTGACAGTTGAAATTTGTGAGTATAGTGAAAGTGAACATTGGGAACTTAACCTAAATTTGGATTTAACAAAATCTGGAAATAAGACGTTTTGGGCAATTATTGTCTGTGTGTTATCCATTAAGTGATGTATTTTGTCAAATTAATGAATAAATAAATATGTACAGAGAACAATACGTTGATATAAATTGGAAATTAGAAAATCTGGACGATTTATCATGTGACCAAATCAGGAATTGAAGAAGTTTTGGGGGATTTGACTCTATTCCTTTCAACTTTTACACGCGATTGTAAAGTACGATTCAAAGCCTGTTATTGTGTAGCACATCGTAGTTTTGTATGGAATTTTGGCTCGTAATTTTTAAGTCGAATAAATATTATTGAAATTAGTAAGTTTTTGATTTTCTAACAACATCTCTGAATCTCAAAATTTTGTGAATTGTTCCCAAGGATTATAATCCCCTTACATGGATTGTGTGACATTCACATAATTTTTAGGACTTCATTTTTCATAAAAATTGAGAAGAGAAATAGTGCAGGCTAAGCATACTAAGCATAGTTTTTCTCTTTTAGATTTTATAACTAACTTATTGTAACTTAACTTTAATATATTATAACTTATTTGCGTCAGCCATGATATGAAATTGTATATCTAATCGTGATAGTTTTCACGTGTAAACGTTATGCCCACAGTATAATTTATAGTAATTTTATACTTATAGGCTGTAGCGGAAGAAACAAAAGCAATGGTTGAAGTACAGGAAACTGATGCTATGAAAATTGCAAGTGAGGCTCAGGCAATAGCCGACGATGCTGCTACTGATTTGGGTAAGATTAAAATAAATAAATTATTAAAAATCAAGTAGAATTCAGTCACCAGTTAACCTGGGAAAAGACTAAAATGTAAATAATTCTGGGGGAAAAAGTAGAAAACACTGATATTATTAATAGTCACTTTGTGATAAAATAGACTTATCTTTTTAGGGTACTCTGATCAGTTACCCTTTGTGATAATTATTGGAAATTCAGTGAAATTTATTCATCAGTTGAGCTGAGAAGTAACTAAAAAGTGAATAATTCTGGGGAAAAAGGAGAAAACACTAATATTATTAATAGTCATTTTCAAAACCAGTTGTGATAAAATAGACTTATTTTCAAGGGTACTGTGATCAGTTACCCTTTAATTGATAAGTTACTTCAGATTATCATTTCTTAAAGTGGGAAACGTTTTGTGTTACAAAACATTTATATATAACCAGAAATTTGGATTATTCATCATGTGATTAAATCAGGAATTGGATGAGTTTTGGGCAATTCCCTTTTTCTTGTATATTTATACTCTAATAAATGAATAAATAAATTAATGAAAGAACTATACTCTATTCACGATCACTTGAGACGGAATAAACAAACTTTTTGAGAGTGTATGCGTGTGATGGAAGATCTTCTTCTATGCGAAACTTTCTGCCACAGAACAACAGCTGTAGCCTATCACAGCTCAAGACAACAGTCTTGATACAATACAACTCGGACTATAGCTAATCACAGCCCCAGAAAAGAGTCAGCTGTTCGACTGCAGCCAATTTTTTCGCATAGAAGAAGACCTTCCAATACACGCACACACACGCAAAAAGTTTGTTTATTTCGTCTAAAGTGATCGTGAATGGACTATAAGATGTTGTCTCAAATCCACTTTATTCATGTTTTAAAGTGGATTTGAGACAACATCTCAGTTTTTTCATCATGGAAAAATTCCACTACATCTATATCTAATCAACAAATTTATTAATAAATAAATTATGCATTGATAGCCCTAATAACAAAGTGAACCTCAAAATTATTTTTTGATCTCCTTTATTTCTTATAGAACAAGCCATGCCAATGTTGCGAGCAGCTGAAGATAGCCTCAAATCGCTCAACCGTAACGACGTAACCGAGGTAAAAGCCATGAAAAGACCCCCCGCCGGAGTTGTCCTAGTTATTGAAGTAATAAGTATCATCATGGACATAAAACCCAGGCGGGTAAGTGGATTACTGTCCTCGTTTGTGCTAGCTGAAAAGACACGCCAATACAATACACTTAAATTGCGACGAGGTCTCTTCTCAGCTTGCGCAAAGATCACATAGTTAGCGTAAGCTGAGAAGACACGTCGTCTCTAGGTGAAGTGTATTGTGACGGGATGTCTTCTCAACTTCCCCGAGCTTATAATGTCTGGGGAGGTTATAACCTTATTTTCAGCGTGAGCGTTATATTTTCACCCTTTCATCATATTTTGGAAGAATTTCGGTGAAAATGTCTGCAAAAGAATGATAATGAGCTTTAAATGAAACATGAAAAATATTGCGTGAAAATATAGTGTGTGATGAATGCTGAGAGAGCTTTATAGTGGCTAAAAATCAAGGTTTTTGACTGCCTGATTAGGCAAAATGAGAAAAAATGCTTGCAGAGACAAGAATGTGACGTATAGTCGGTCCAAGCAAAGAAGAGCCTCTGGCAAGATGAGAAAATGACTCCAGCTCGGTCAATATTGGTTCAAAAATTATTGATTCAGTCTCAATCGTAGGAAGCATTCTGGTCTACAATTTGAGACCAAATAAATATTTTTGAACCAATATTGACCGAGTTGGAGACATTTTCTCAACTTGCCAGAGGCTCTTCTCTGCTTCGACTAGCTATAGCTCAGATTTGACTTCTAGTATCGTGCGCATTCGCTAATACTTTTAGTGAAAAAAGTTGATCATCTGAACTTTCTTTCTGGCTTCCTCCACCACTTAAATCGGAATAATATTATTGGGCATGAACATTTTTACGAGACTTTATAATATTTCGTAGTCTTCTCTTACAATTTGATAGCATTTCTAGTCAAGTAGCTCGTAAACCCTGTATAAATAGATTTATTTAAATAGTCTATAATAAATTCCTCGCTTTATTTTAGAGGATTAACGCAGATAAGATTTTTTTTCAGGCTTCGAATCTCATATCTTTCACAGCTGTACCTTTTTTCTCCAACAATCGGGCTTTATGGCACTGGCGGCTCGTCCCCACTTAACAGGTGAAATGCTGTAGAGTAAAAGATACGGGCACTTCATCTGTTTTGTGGGCACGAGTCGCTAGTGCTTTGTGGTTCCACAATCTACATAGTGACTCGTTAAATCTATAGCTATGGCGAGTTTGATAGACTTTAGGTGAATTACTTGACTTTTTCCAACTTTATACGATTAAAAAACGTATGGCTATAAAATCTGTATTACTGTGGCTGTGGCATAAAAGCTTTCAGGTTCGTAACAAGAGTCTCGTAAACGCTCTGTTGATTGATAAATATCGTGATTTTTCACTTTTAAGAATATAAGCACAAGAGTCCCATAATAGTGCTATAATAGTGCTATAATAGTGCTATAAAAGCGCTATAAAAGTGCAAGAGTGTTATAAGGGTGGAATAGCAACAAAAGAGCATCCTGAAATCGGGTTAATAAAGTTTCTTGAGTGCCAAGACAATGTGGTTGTATGATTTATACCCTATTCACGATCACTTGAGACGAAATCAACAAACTTTTTGCTTGTGTGTGCATGTAATGGTAGGTCTTCTTCTATACGAAATGGTCTGGCCAATTGAACAGCTGTAGCCAATCACAGCTCAAGACACGAGTCTTGAGACTAGACAAGTCGGACTGTAGCCAATCACAACTCGAGACAAGAGTCAGCTGTTCAATTGTAGCCGACCATTCCGCATAGAAGAAGACCTACCATTACACGCACACACACGCAAAAAGTTTGTTGATTTCGTCTCAAGTGATCGTGAAAAGACTATAGTTTTTTTCTCATTTTGGAAGAATAAAGACCTCTATCAATTTTTAAAAATATTGATGAAACTGAATTGATGATATTATTGGAGAGTTCGAAAAAATTATCTCCTTCTCTATTAGAATAGCTTTTCTGTAATATTATTATTAAATTTTAATTTTTATCCGCAGCTATCTGGTCCAATTCCTGGACAAAAAATCCTGGACTACTGGGAGCCTGGAAGGAATATGCTGAATGATCCTGGGGCTTTTCTCAACTCTCTCATGAACTATGACAAAGAAAATATGTCGGAGTCACTCATCAATAAATTGAAGCCTTACATCAATAATCCACAGTTCCAACCGTCGAAAATCATTACGGTAAGTTTAATTTCTAATCAATATTTATTTCCCAAAAATATCTACAAATTATGCAATAGCGTATACGTGCAGACATATTATAATAGTGCAAATACAGGGGAAAACCTGCAGAGGCATAAGCCTGAGAGCAGGTCTCATCATTATTATGTTAAATTATAATCAAGGAAGCCTATATTATTAACAAGTAATGAATAACTCGTAAGTATATCATAGTCGAGGAATTAATGGTGTATTTATGTATTGATAGTGTATATATTGTATTAAATGTGTATACAACTATACATTCATAGTGACTACACTATGTATTTCGAACATAGGACTTCTTAATGCTCAATACCTACTATTTCACCCTGCACCCTACTGTATTAATTCAAAGCTGTAATTTTTAATTTTGGAGAACAATATTTTCAACGTTTTCTTTTTTCTTTAGAATAAAATTATTATTATTGTTTATCCCAATACTATGATTCATCGTAATCTTTTTCAAATTTTTCAGGTTTCGAAAGCCTGCACGTCCCTATGCATGTGGGTTCATGCCATCTACAAGTATTTCTTCGTCAATCAAACCGTTTTACCGAAAAAGGCCGCTCTGGCTGCTGCCAAAATAAAACTGGCAACTGTCATGGAGGTTTTGAACGAGAAAAGAGCTAGAATGAAAGAGGTAAGTTCAAAACGGCTCTTACTTTCCCCAAAAAGTTGGAAAACATATTTTAAATTACATCCTAATCTAATTGGTTTTCCGTTTTTTGTCGTTCTAAATGGATTCATAGACTAGTCTGTCCAAGCTAAGAAGACATTCTGGCAAGATGGCTTCATGACACCAGTTCGATCAATATTGATCAAAAATGATAGATTTGATCTCAAATTGTAGTTCAGAATGTTTTCTACAAGTTGAAACAAAATTCATAATTATTGAAACAATATTTACCGAGCTGGAGTCATTTTCCCAGAATGTCTTCTTCTCTTGGACAGACTATACATGTCAATGTCTTTATGTAAATTAAGTTTCATGTTTGTAAATGCCTTTGGATCAATGCTGAGGGAATGCTTACCCAAACACGGCGTACAAAGAAAATCACATTTTCTTATGAAAATTTTCAAACAGGGCACACTAAAGTATATAAAGCAAAATACATAAACTATTTGCAATAATATGGACATTACATTTTTTTGTCTGAGTTTGCTCCTCTAAAACCACCTTCGTTCAAAGTGAACGAAAAATGTCTTTCTAGTAAGCTTCTACCAAAGGGGATCCTAGGAGTTCTAGAACTCTATTATTCTATGCTTCTACCATAGAGACATTATAGTAGCTTACGTCCTTCCTCTATGCTTCCACTCAATGGCTCAGTTCTTCTGTTTTGTAGCACTGGCGGCTCGTACCCACTAAACAGGTGAAGTGCCTGTATATTTTACTGTACAGCACTTCACCTGTTTCGTGGGCACAAGCCGCCAGTGGTTTGTACACTGTGAGCGTAGAAGTGTGAAAGCAATCACGCCTAACGTCTCACAATTAACTCACTGATGAATTTATAAAGACTTTCAAATCTTTCACAATAGCCTATATTTATTCTATTTGTTGATCTAATAATGTCAAACATAACAAATGAAAGTCATAACAAGCAAAGCTCTCATTATTCCCAACACAAGTTTTATTCAAATATAGTCCAAGTTTTAAGATTAAACCAAAACTTTGTGTTCCTGTCAAAAATTTTCCACAGCAAGAAATGATCCACAAGTGATAAATAAATTAATTTTTCAAGCTTTTCATTAATAACAAAATGTATCAGATATTAATGAGCTTTTTAAACTAAAAAATAATTAGTTCTTCTTACTTTGTACTTACTGCTTACAATTATATTCAAAGTAATGAAAACTCGTAAATTGTGTACGGTTGACGATGTTTGAATTTTTCTATTGTGGGTTATGCTTACATGAGCACATTAACTTTTATGAAGCTTACAGTACTTTGTATAATGCAAAACAAAGCTCACAACAGTTCTATCTGATGGAATGGAAATTAGAATGAAAAACAGGAATGAGACAAAAAATAAATTCGAATATTTTCTGAAACTTTTTTAACTTCATTGGATACTTTCTTTATGATGAACCTTCATAGCTTAGTTGTCGATGTTTGCTATCAATGACAAAAGAGATTCAGGGTATAATGATTCTACAGAATATTCATCGAACTAATTCATATTATGTCAGAAAATTTTAAATGAATCATTCATACTTTTTTGTGCTGGTGCCTTGCAGGTAATTCCAAATCCGTGTATCTTTACTAAAAAAGGTCAACTACTTTCTAATGAATGTGAACTGATACTTTGAATGACTCTTTCACAATAATAGTACCGTATCATCAATTTAAAATCGTGGATAAGTACACCTTTTTTCATAGAAAAAACAAATCAAAATGATGAAAGCTATCAAATGATTTTACACTATTTGTTTGTTGTTAACATGAACAATGCTTGCTTATGAGTGAATCAAATTAATCTTTCTCAGTGATTGAACAACGTTTCTATTGTTAGAAAAGAAAACTAATTTTCAAATTAAATTACTCACTTTTCATGGAACCTGAGCTGGTGTTCAATAATATTGTCATTGAAACTCATTATTAAAACCCATTTTTAAATTATGTAATGAAAGTTTCTGCTGTACAGTACGACTACTTCATTGTTTATTAATTCTTTTCGTAATGATCTATGTTCAATCCCTTTATTGCTTTTTATAATGCTACGACTTATTGCACATAAAAAGGGTATTATAAATTCTTTACAGGAAAAATATCGGGAATCATCATAAAGCTCACATTTCACTGAAAATATACTATATGTGTTTTGGCAAAAAAATCGTAAACAAAATCACAAGCAGTTTCAAGATTGCAGTCATTTTCACTGCTCTCCACAACTCTGTCGACAATAACAATCAAAATAGTTCCGAATTCAGCTAGCAGATGGCAGTAGCAATAGGGTGACTTGCTTTGACTTCCATTGGACACGCTTCCAAGCTCCGCCTTCGTTTCTCATTGGCCGATGACATCGGTTCGAAAACTTTCTAAATTCGACCAGTAGATGGCAGAAGTTGCCGGGTCATGTTTTGGATTTGTCTTGGTCACGCCTCCTAGCTCCCCCTACTCTCTGATTGGCCGACGATTTTGGTTCGTAAACTTTCTAAATTTGACGAGTAGAGGTCGGGTCATGTTTTGGATTTGTCTTGGTCACGCCTCCTAGCTCCCCCTACTCTCTGATTGGCCGACGACTTTGGTTCGAAATGTTTCCAAACTCGTTCTGTAGATGGCAGCAGTTGGCGGGTCATGTTTCCGATTTGACTTGGGCACGCCTCCTCGCCTGTTCTTTTCTGATTGGTTGACAGTGTTCCGTGAGTTCTGCCTTAGAAAATGGCTGCTAGCAAGAAAATGGTGGATGGAATATCTTCCACACAACTTAATGCTGATTTACTAGGATCCACTATCTTACGCTAGTACAGCTTTTATCCAAGATAGTACAATTTTATCGAGTTAGTACTTGAAGGATTCATATTTTATTCATATTATATAAATTAATTATCACTTTCATCGTGCAACTAAGGCCAGCACTTTGATAGTTTTATGCTGTATGAAACGAGGTAAAAATATGATATCGCATTCTCATTTTACATTCATTTATCCTCTCTTGTCTCATTCCATGCAATGGATACAAGGGTATGGAATATTAGCCTATGTATTCATAATATACTATAAAATATGTAAATTCATGATTATAATACCGTGCTAATGCCCAAAAATTGTTTCAAAAACTAAAAAATTCAGTTGAAATATTTATGAAAAGTTTCAATTGAATCTTTTAACGATAGATCGAAAATTGACTTAGGTAGTGTTATCTTTTAATTAACGTAGATTAGTATGAAAAGCTTTAAAATAAGGCCTATACGGAAAATTTGAATCGGTAGAGATGTATTTTATGTTGGTGTTACGTTTGATGGTAAGAGTTATCCAATATTACGATAACTCCTGACCTACTCTACTCAATTTCTAGTCTAGGTCGTCATGATTGAATAGGCCTATATTATGGGCTCATATCAATGGATAGGATCAAAGACATTGTTCTCTTGAATAACATGTGATCCAGTGAACCCCAAGGTTATTGTAGTATGTTAGATGTGAGCAATCTTCCCTGTAATAACCTTGGGTGAACCCAGTACATCCCACACAGGTAATCAAGGGATGATATCGGTATCGACACCAGCACTATCGACACTATCGGTATCGAAGGGAAGGTATCGACACTAGCACATAATCAGACAGTGATCTCATTCAACTCCTGCGAGAATAGCTACATTCATACTTCGATTATTTTCTATTCTAAATAATATATATATAGTGTATATCAATGAGGTAAAGTGTGGGTATCTGTATATCGATGTTTCTTCCATCGATATTTACTTTTCGATCTTTTCCACTTCTCAATGGTTTTACCTAGATATCGGTCTTTCGATGTTTTATTCTCGTAGAATAAATTAGCGCTATTATCGATCCTTACAACTGAACATGAAGTTGAATGGAGTATCCTCTCATTTTCTTCATTGATATCTGTCAACTTATTCATATTTGATGAATATCTTTTTCCATACAATTCACTTTTACTTATTCTATGCGATAGCTTCCGAAATAGCCTACTATTAACTATTTTCATTCATATATCTTATTCATCACAAATTATTAAATCAATATGCTGAATAATAATTTATACTTAATTTATACTTTAAATTATAATATACTTTATCTAATAATTTATACTTCTAATTTCTAACTGGCGGCTCGTGCCCACGAAATAGGTGAAGTGTTGTACAGTAAAATATATGAGCACTTCACCTGTTTCGTGGGCACAAGCCGCCAGTGATACTTTCTTGAATCAAATTTATATTTTTTTCGAATACAATCGAGTACAATCATTTAACAACGAGTAGAACAGCTCCACACAAACTAATTTTTTTTTATTCAATTGATCATATTTTTTGAAAAATCTAGCTTGGGTTACACTGGCGGCTCGTTCCCACGAAACAGCTGAAGTGCTCTACAGTAAAATATACGAGTACTTCACCTGTTTCGTGGGTACAAGCAGCCAGGTTTATTAATTTTAGTAATATTTTTCGTGTAACGTTTTCCCTGTATAGTTTACGCCAAAAAGTAAGGCAGTCTTGTCTGTCTCTTCTATGTAACCACAGAGAATCCACTTTTTTCCTTCTCTGTGATGTAACCTACTCATGGCTTATGTGATGAGTCGCTATAGTCTCTTTTGATTAAATCATGAACCATGGAACATAAGGACTATGTTTGTGATGATACATTTTATGACATTGTCTGTGAAAGCAAAGAAGAAATTTTGAGAGAATGACTCCAGCTCGGTCAATATCAGTTTGAAAATTATATTTTCCTCCACCTACTATCCAAAGTCGCTCTCCCCGGAATCGAATGCTAAGGCTAGGCGTATGCTGGGATGCATTCATGCACACGCACGCAAGCCAGCCAATCACAGCTCTTGTTGAGGACAAGACAAGAGCTGTGATTGGCTGGTTTGCGTGCGTGTGCCTGAATGCGTCCCAGCATACGCCTGGCCTAAAGCTTCACATTTTCTCCCTAGGGAGTAAAGTGAACCCATAAGAATAACATGGGTGACGTCGTTCATCAATGAAGCATATGAAAAATTGATCGAAACAGCTGATTATCTGTTATAGAAAGTAGAAAGAAATAGCGCTTTTTCAATAATAAGTGTATTATTCGTATTCGACTCATTCGTAGTAGAATGAACTTTGAATGAACTTTTCTATCAGCTGGATCACATGAAAAACGAGGTTTTACAACAAATCCATTGAAAACCCAAATTTTGAAAAAAAATCGATTTACGAGGTTTTACAATTAAGGCGACAATATGTTTAAGTACAGGAAATAGCTGCGGCTTTTAGATATTTCGATTGTGAGGTTTTGTCATCTCTATGACAGTATGGTAGATTACACTTATTAATTACATTCTTATAGTATTTATTGGTGTAGGTGGAGGAAAAATGTTGTGTACATCTCGGGACTAAATTACGTTTTCTCCCTCGGGAAATTGTCGCACTTGGCTATGCCTCGGGCACCAACAGTTTCCCTCAGGGAAAAAAGTTGAACATTTGTCCCTGGATGCACAAGTGGCTATTATAATTTTTGAACAAATATGGAGTCATTTTCCCTTTTTGCCAGAGTGTCTTCTTTGCTTGGACAGACTATACACAATAATATTTGAACAATTAATCCTAATGAGCCAATTTTCTGAGATATATTCCAATAAATTGAAAATTTCCTCCAGGTGAGCGACGGTCTAGCAGAGCTTGAAAAAGCGTTGAAAGAAACCATGGACCATAAGGCGCAATTAGAGGCAAATGCCAAACTTTGTGAAAACAGAATGGATCGCGCTTTTCGCCTCATTAACGGACTGGCTGATGAGAGAGAGCGCTGGATCAATACGATCAGTGTGCTGGAAAGATCTGTCGGCCATATGGTTGGAGATATTCTCATAAGTGCTGGTGAGTCTCATACTTTCACAGATATACTCACATACTTTTTCAGATATACTCCTCCTAGACATACTGTATGAGATATTATTCAGGGAGTCCGATACCACTCGACGTCAGAACAGCAATTATACGATAGTAGAGACCAAGAAAGATATACATAAGTGCTCATAAGTGCTAATAAGTGCTCGTAAGTGCTCATAAGTGGTCATAAGATATACATAAGTAATCTCATGAGTACCCCTAAGCTGTAATGGCAGTAAGGGAGAAGGAGAAGGTCTCATAAGTGCAGGTGAGCTTCATACTTGAGAAAATCTCATATCTTTTCTCACCAATAAAGTTGTAGACTATACATCTCGAAGCCTAGATCTCAACATTGTTTTGAGATGAGTTCCCATTGGAAAATGCTCGCACAAAGGGAGGTTTTCATTACTACAAGTCGCGAGCACATGTCGGACACAAGATGCAATAGAAACACGTAGTTGTTTGGAACAACACAAATAAAAAATCAGCTGACCTGAGTGCGTTGCTCTGTTCATCTCCATACATTTATACAGGGTGTTTCAGGAGAAATGTGCAATACTTCTCAGGCTGATTCCTTACACCAAGTAGACAAAAAAGTTCCATAGGACCAATCCCCAAAAACGCTTTGTTACCGAGATAACAATGGCGGAAAATTGAGATTTTTCAAAAAAGATTAATTTTTCTAATTTTTTAGAGTCTTTACTGAGGGTCCAAAATAATCAATTCCCATGTAAAATTATCTGAGGAATTCAATGAAACCAGTTCCAAGTTTGTAACTTTAAGGGTCATTGAGATAATTGGAAAAATATGCTACAAAACGCCATTTTTCAACAATAAGGGTTATAACTGGATATGGAATCATAAATTTGTATTTTTTATTAATGGAAGTTGAAGAGAGTCGGATTCTAAAGAAAAAGTTGAATGGTGGCGATTGTGTAAATCTTACCCAAATCTCAGAAATGGCGATCAAAATTCGCAAAATCGCTACTAAACACAAATTCATCACTTTGTCCTATGTTTTGTCAATTTTGCGATTTTGGGGATTGGTCCCATGGAACTTTTTTGTCTACTTGGTGTAAGGAATCAGCCTGAGGAGTATTTCACATTCCTCCTGAAACACCCTGTATAGCATCATGAAAACATTTTCCCTTGCCACTTTTGTAGTAATAGAAATGAGAATCTATAAGAATCTATGAGAATCTACTAGTTAAAATTTTGTCTCATACCTTTTCAGCTTAATAGAGTCTGATCCATCATGATAACAAGTTTGAATCTCTAAAAGTCCTTTATATTTTTTCAATAATGTTATTTTGGTTAGATATACGATCTTTATCTTATCACCTCTAACTCATTCTTCGCTCACACCTCTTACTTGTTCTTGATATAGTTTCATATACCTAGTCCAAAAAAGAGAAATCTCTCTACATCATTCATGATATAATTATTATCATTCAATATATACTACTCTGACTATCTCCATTAGACCACTTCTCTAGTACCATTTTACATGTATCTAATTGGGACCAACTAATTGGGGGCAATTGAACCTTTAACACAGCTCTATTAATATGTGATAACCCAATCTCAATCAATTCAAGTGATAATATCATTATTGCCTAAAATTTGTAAATTCTCTTTTTGCAGATACCGAAGTCTACTTGACTTTATAAGTGTATAAGTGTTAATTATTTATTTATTTATTTATTCATTTTACAGAAACAATAACTTATTGGTTGAAAACACAGACTAATGTCCAAAACGTCTTCATACCAATCCAATCACTATCTTTTCAAGTAATTCTACAAATTAAATAAAATAATAATTTTCATTAATTTGTAGGCGCAGTAGCCTACCTAACCCCCTTCACCGACAAGTACCGCCGCGGTCTGTTGTCCGAATGGCTCAAACAACTGGAAGAGACCAACGTGCCGCACACGGCCCGTTGCACGCCCGTGCAGACGCTCGGCGAGGCGGTTACGATACGCCAGTGGCAGTTGGCTGCTCTACCAAGAGATTATCTATCGACGGAAAATGCGATTCTGTCGTTTCACTCGAGACGATGGCCACTCTTCATAGACCCGCAAGGACAGGCTAACCGTTGGATCAAGAATATTGTAAGAGTTATTTTAATTTAGTTTATTTTATTCAATTTTTTCTACATGGTGATTTCAAAAAGAGCGCCGGTTTCAATGGATCAAATTAAGAGGTTTATCAAAAGTAAATACATCACATAAATATGAAAATTCATAATATAAGTCCATTTGACTTTCCAATTTAATGTATGCAAAATACATTAACTGGCAATTTACTTCTATTAAACTGTTTAATAAACTTCCTCAAGAGACTAGGCATCTAGAAATCAAAGAATCTAGAAAATCTATTAAAGCCACTCTTCTACAAAAATGCCTCTATTCAGTTGAGGAATTCTTAGTATAGTCTTATGCAATATATATGTTAAGTAGCACGCCTTCAATACTTACCTGTATAAGTGTTTTATGACTTGTAGACATGTTAATTGTTATAAATGTTTATTTGACGATTGTTTTAACATGTGAAAGTGTTTCTGACAATAAAGTGATTTGATTTGATTTGAATGATTTCATGCAATTGTCCTCCTTTACTGTTTGTTTGTTTGTTTGTTTATGCTCACTTGTGCGTGGGTAATGGAATGGATGATAGATGACGACTACTTTTTAGGTAGTCGGGACCGACGGCTTATCGTCTCCTCCGAAAGACGGGGTGGTCGTATCTATGTGATTGTGCTGTGGTCAAAAATTGTTCTCCGCTTGGGATTCGAACCAGGGTCCACCTGGTTATCAGACCGGCGCTTTATCACTCCTCCAACGAGCCACCCTGTGCTGGTACGCATCAATTATGTCCTTGACATTCACTACTATGGTCTTGTCGAGCAAAGGAGTCATTCTGGCAAGATGGGAAAATGACTCCAACTTAGTCAATATTGATTCAAAAGTTATACATTTGATCTCAAACTGTAGAGAACATTCTGTTCTACAAATCTCTTCATTTTTCCTCTCTCTCTTCCTTCCTGTCAACCTTCTGACAAGTTCCCCATCTTTTACTCCGAACTTCTTTCTGATCTCTATATGAGAAGTAATCCATTTTTAATTCTGAGTTCTAATATTTTTTCAAACTTGTCAGTATCCATTATGTCCCCGAAGAACTTCCTCTCATATGTTCATCTCTCAAATATTCCCATGAAGTCTCCCCCACACTTCCCATAAATTGTTATCCATTCCTCTGATGATTTTTTCTCCATCTCTCCCACGTATTCTTTCCCATTTCTCTCAAGATTTTTTCTTTATTTCTCCCATGAATTTTCCTGTCACAATTCAGACTGAAAGTGCTACAGTTCTTGTGTGATCATGCGATAAAATAAACTATAGTCTGTCCAAGCAAAGAAGACCCTCTGGAAAGATGGGAAAAAACTCCAACTCGGTCAACATAGGTTCAAAAGTAATACATTTAGTCTCAAAATATAGATCAGAATGTATTCTACAATTTGGGACTAAATTGATCATTTTTGAACCAATATTGACTGAGCTGAAGTAATTTTCTCATCTTGCCAGAGGGTCTTCTCTGCTTGGACAGACTATACTTGCAAGCTCGCATGTAACTTTCTTCCGCACCCCCAGAGATTAGAAGGCGGCAAGCACGCAAGTCTGTCCAAGCAAAGAAGACATTCTGGCGAGAGAGGTAAATGACTGCAGCTCGGTCAATATTTGTTCAAAAATCATAAATTTGATTTCAAATTGTAGAACAGAATGTTTCCTACAATTTGAGACCAAATTTATAATTTTTGAACCAATATTGACCGAGCTGGGATCCTCTTCACATCTTGCCAGAATGTCTTCTTTGCTTGGACAGACTATACCACACTTGGAGGAAGTTCAGTTCGAGGAAAAGTCCAGTTTTTGCACTCAGAAGCAAACCTCAGCAAATAAATGTCCGGACGTCAGAGTTTTTGTCAGTTTTTAGGCATCAAACTGGCCTCAAGTTCTCTCAAGTGGTACGGATCGCTAGAAGAGCAATAATTCATCACTCTCTAGAAATTTGTCAGATTGTGATTGATTTTTCTCTATTGTTGAATTTGAAGTATGAAATGGACAGAATGTTGTACACGCATAAATACAAGAGATTGAACATGAAGTCTAAACAGAAAACCCGTTCTTCTCAGAGCGAATTGACAAAAAATATCGGATGCTCTACCCGAATTTTGCAATTGAGAAAAAACTAATCAGCCAAACACACCAAAAAAACAATGCTAAATCTCATTGAGAACAGACACTCAGTTCATTGAACAAAACTATAACACTCTTCTTAAAAAAAGTATAACAAACCCGTATATTATAATGGAGGTTGACGGTTGTAATCAAAAGGCCAACAGGTCCATACTGTATATATCTGCAATTATCACTGTATATACTATGCAAATTATAAGTAGATATGATAAAAGAAAACTTTTTCATCACTAGAACTTGAAGAAAGGTTGAAGACAACTCAAAATATTTGAAATTAAAATTTAAACAAAACGATTTTTGAATGTCGTATCTGGTTTTGTCTCTGACAATTCTTCATTGCTATTTCTCGTGTCAACCTTCTATATTCAAAATTTCTATTAATATCTGATAGTGTTTCCTTCATCTTAGGGCTACTCTATTGCTGTTTTTAATTTTTAAAATGTTTCAAAAATGCCTATCAATAGTCGAAACATGTTATGCATGAATTAAAATAATTGAAAAGGGTACTGAGATTTAACTGCATGTTATTCAGAGGTGTTCTGCATCTTCACTTGGTTGTGAAGATTGGCTTATGGTTGAGAGGATCGACGTGCTAACCACACGTTACCTCTATCCTGGTTGATGATTATTCGCCTGCTGTATTTTCTGTCCGGGCTGGGAGGGCATTCTGGCGGGGTGGGGGCTGGCTTCGGCTCGGTCGGTGTTGGTTTGGGGGCTGTGGGTTCTTTTGAGAATTTATGGCTTTTGGGCCGGCATTGGCCGGGCTGGGGTCGTTTTCCCGTCTTGCCGGAGTGTCGTCTTTGCTTAGATGGACTGTATAGTTTGGTGAATATGAAACTGGCAACCAGCTGGTAGGCCTAGGCCCTTCATAGGGCTGTTGCGCCATTGACAAACAAAAAACTGAGATTAACATTCTCTGATAGTTATTATTTTTGGCATCATTATAATATATCTGTGCTTAGAAGACTTCAATGAACATAATCTTTCCTGAACTGAATTTTCCTTCAAAATTGGGATCGAGATTGTGAAGGGCCTGTGCCTGTTTTCTCTTTCCCTATCATATAATTATTATGATTGTGTGCTGTGTCTCAATAAACGAATGAATTATTACTAATACTACTTATTTTCACTCCAATGTCTAAGGGTTATGAGCTCTATAAGATTCCATAAGTTTTCGATTTCAGGGTAAATCAACTGGACTCAAGGTATGCAAACTGACCGATAAAGACCTCATGAGAGCCCTGCAGTCAGCTGTTCGTTTCGGGAAAGAAGTTTTGATTGAAAATGTCCTTGAAGAACTCGATCCAGCCCTGGATACCATACTCACACGACAGACATTTGTACAAAATAATCAACTGGTGAGATTTCCCAATCGAATTCAAAATTGAGAAATTTTATTTTAAATTTCAAATCTGAATTTTCATTTAATCAAAAGTTTTGGATTCAAAATTTTTAAATTATGTCTCAATAAATTAGAATACGATTAATCACACAAATTTCAAACATTTGAAAAATAGACATAAAAATAATAATATTTTTTTCAATAATACATCATTTTTTCATTCTACAAAATTTAGAAATGTTTCACATTGAGAATTTTGAACTACTATATCTAAATTGGGAAGCGGTTTGTCCTAGTGGTAGAGAGCGTCTAATTGGTGAGATTAGATAAGCGACGTGCCTCTACCACCACTGTTGTAATGGTGACAGGTTCCTCTGAATTCAATTTATGAGCCTCTAAAATCGCTTCCCGGTGGTTCGGAACCCACCTAAAGCAGTAGGACCATTCATCTCTCATCATCATCCTTCTCATTACCCACGCACAGGCCCAAGAGCCCATGTGGGCATAACCCTAAAAAAAATTAAAATGCATTCAATGTTCACATTTTTACACAATACAAATATAGAGATTGAAATAAAAATATGAATTGATGATTATTTTTATCTCCTTACATTGATTTTAGACATTGGAATGTACGGATTTCAAACTGGGGATATGGAGATCCCGATTTTATTGGTAGAATATTATAGCCTATTCATAATTTTATCCAACACACTAGTTGTCAAAACACTTTTTTCCAATGCAAGCTGCATATTTTTTCTATTAATCTTGCATTAAAAATTCATCTACAAATTAAATTAAATAAAAAGTTTTGCAGGTGTTATCCCTTTATTGTTTCTGCTATTTTGTATTGTATATGAATGATGAATGATGAATTCTATTTTCATCAGAAAAAAACTTGGAAATTAACTGGTCATTACATACAGTAAATAAATAAATAGATAAATAAATAAAAATTTTATTTCCTTAAAAAACAAACAAAAAACAAAAATGAACAAAACAGCAAGCAAATGTAATGAGCACAATTTAAATTTAAATCCAGTTAGTGTTTAAAGAATTAAATAATAAAGTTTCAATTTTCTATTTATTTTTATTAGAAATTAACCTACTCAACTATGGGAACCCCATGTGCTAGAGTAGGTGTAAAATGTGTCCAGTGTTCAGTAAAAATTACTAAAGACCAAATTGTACGTCTAGTCTATTCATATTACCAGCAAATTCATCTACCCATTGAATAAATTTGATGGAAATATTTTGCAGGTTATGAGAATTGGAGACCTGAATGTTCCCTATAGTGAGACCTTCCGCCTGTATATCACTACAAAACTGCCAAATCCACACTACATGCCAGAGGTGTCCATAAAAGTATTGCTGGTGAATTTCACTCTGGTTCCAAGGTAAAAGGAATTCAACTTCCATCATTGTCTTCTATCCATTGTAGATTTTTTATTCTCATCAATTCTGAATATTACTTTATTATCAACTATTATTAAGTTCTATTATCAACTTCTTGGAACAATATAGTCTTGTCCAGCAAAGAATACCTTCCTTCAGAATGGCAGATTGAAGCAAGAGTGTAGATCTTAAAATTTTAGTGTAGAGTCACTTCTGCCAACATACAACTTGTGAGATATGATTAGATTAGATTAGATTACTTTATTCAATTAGATAACAAAATTCGGCTTGAATTATAAATTGTAATATAAATGAGTAAAACAAAATGATCCTATAAATTTCACAAAATAGAGACTTTTAGTAAAAATACGAAAAACGGTGATGTAATGAATGCAAAATTTATACAGATTTCAAATTGGAGGTTCTGCAAAATGAATAAGGGGTGTAAGTTATCTAAGTGAAAAGGCGAAGTTTAGACATATATATGTCCATCCATATGATGAGAGACAGTAGATGGTGAGAGTTAGGCTATCTTCATTTCGACTTCTGCTGGCAGCATAATTGAACCACTGGCGGCTCGTGCCCACGAAACAGGTGAAGTGCCCGTATCTTTTACTTTACAGCACTTCACCTGTTTCGTGGGCACGAGCCGCCAGTATTATTGAACAGCTGCCATTCTTAGGGAATGTCTTCTTTGCTTAACAATACTATACTTCACCTCAATTATACTTTTAAAATGTTATATAGCCAAGGAGTTAGGCAGTTTCGTATGCTCCTTGTGCGCTCCAACAGCTGATGTTGTCAATTACAATTTGTCATTCAACTAAGCTATACCTGGGTGGTTTTAGCGCCTAGAAGTCTGAATAAATTTGTAAATTTTTTAAATTCGAAAAGACAATGTATGCTTCAAATCAGCTGTAAGTTGGTTAGATCACGTACAAGAGACAGACGAGATCATGTGGTTTTTTGGCGCCCTGTGCAAGATTTTGGCAGACCCCCCCATTACCAGACGAATGCAATCTAACATATTATAATATATTCAAAGCCATACATGATTCTAGCTGCTTTGCATGTTCACATTTTTCTCATGAGCAATCCCAATGTTGCATGAAGTGTGACAAAAAAATGATTTTAATGCATCCCAACGTATTGTTTCGTATTTTTATGTATCTGATACGTGTTAAGCAAAATCCTACAGAAATAAATGGAAAATGATTGAAGGCTATCTACATTGAGAAAAACTGTCACAATGTACCTTACTTCATCATTTAAATATTAAATTTTTTATAATTGATTGATTTATTTTATCAGTGTAGGATAGTCATATCAGCGGATCAATCATAACATATGGATTGATCATAGCATATGTAATAAACAACTCTTGGAAAATAAATAGATAACAAGTTAGTTTTTAAGGTAAATTCAATTGCCCGGTTTTTCCAAGCACACTCAAAGTTGAGGGATCCTCAAATTTTGATGAACAGCTGACATTTTCTATGATAAGTATAGGAAATGTAGTAAAGTGTAGTAAACTTGAGGGTCCCTCAAATTTGAGTGTGCTTGGAAAAACCGGGCAAATCTGTGAGGTTGAAATAAACACGAAGTTATGATATAAAATGTTATTTCATTTATAGTGAGATAGAAATTCTCCTATATTAGTTTGCTTGGAAGCACTTAAGGAAGGGAATAATAAATTTTTCACAGAAAAAAATGGGAATCATCATAGATATTTCATTTCACTTGAAATAACGATGTTTTAACAAAAAATCAGAAACTTACTAACAAGCAAATTGAATATCTCAGCCATTTTCACTGCTCCAACCAACATTCTTGAATGACATTCGAAATAGTTCCGAATCCAGCCAGACTAAATTTAATTATAGGCAGTAGCAATAGGGTGACTTGCTTCGACTTCCATTTGACACGCCTCCAAGCTCCGCCTACGATCAGAATGGACGAATATATCAGCTAGAAAAGTTTCCAAATTCAACCAGTAGATGGCAGCAGTAGAAGGGTGATGTTTCAGATTTGACTGTGACATACCTTCATGCCCCGCCTGCTCTTTTCTTATTGGTTGACAGTGTTTCGTGAGTTCTGTCTTAGAAAATGGCTGCTAGCAAAAAAATTATGGATGGTGTATCATACACAGAAATTTACGCATATTTACTATTGACGATCTTCTGCTAATATAATATTTATTTATGTATTCAGACTGGTATGATTCTATCAAGTTAGTATTTGAAAAATTTATTTATAGAATTTAGTCTGAGTTTCACTTTTATTGTGTAACTTATAGAGAGGTACTAGACTTCAATAGTTTCCTGCTGTATGAAATGAGATGAAAATATGATTCCGCACTCTCCATCTTATACTCATTAAAATTCTATTTTTCATACAATGAATGCAATGAAATAGAACTCAAACTATTCATGATCTAATATCGACCTTTTACCGAGGAAAAAGTTTGAAAAAATAAAAAAATTGGTTGTTATAATAATAATAATAATAATAATAATAATAATAATCGTGTAACCTGGCTGGCTCAGGTCTGGTGTCAGAGTTTTCAGGGCCTCTGACATGACGTAACGACTGTTTTTAGAAAGCTGGGACCGACGGCTTAACGTGTCCATCCGAAACACGGGAAAGTGGCTTGAGTTGGGTTAAAATATTAGGGAGAAAGTGTTATCGGAAACTGGCTTGTGATTGCTCGACAAAGTGTAAGGTGGTTGCTAGCCAACAATAGAATTAAATTCAAGAGGGGCGTTTCTTGGCTTGCTTCATATCGTGGTTTTTCAATAATTGATCAAGTTTCATCTTGATGAATCAGTTTATGCAGAGGAAATAATTCCTTGTGGATTCAAGTTGTTAGTAGAATAAGTTTCTTATCAAATGGTGAAAAATTTATTCTAATAGCCCAATTGAAATTTTTCAAATTCCCGTTTGCATCAGCCGCCGCAGCGCCCCCTTGGCCTTGGCGCCCTGTGCGGTCGCATACTCCGCACACCCCACGCGAGGGCCCTGGATGAAACCACCTAGCTTTCTGATGTCAGCTAAATTAAACTCATTAATTTAGTGAGATGAAATTTCATGAAGATCAAGATCATGAACTCTCTCATGAAGCTGATTTGAGTCGTGCCTTATTATTAAATACTGTACTGTAAGTTACTTTTAAAACCAAGTTCATGAACTTATAAAGTTGTCGGTCTCGTGTGTCAATTTTCTTTCTTCAAGCTGTCTGAATAATTATTGTGAAGCATGGCAATCTTTCCATCAGTGGCGGCTCGTGCTCACGAAGCAGGTGAAGTGCCTGTATCCTTTGCTGTACAACACTTCACCTGTTTCGTGGGCACGAGCCGCCAGTGCTTTCAATTCTCATAATGTTGTGAGACAAGGCAATATTTCCACACTCCCTGATAATAATAATTGAGTTCCCGCCGTCGAATTTATAATGCATGTCACGTGTCTAAAGTTTAGTGTCTGTACTGCAAAATTGCACAGTGATGTGAAATAAGAGCAGAATAACATGCATTCAATTCCTTACACGTGTTTTGTATAAAATTGTGAAAAAATCTCCTTTCATCTCAGGGACCTCTTACACGAAGGTGGTTAGTTACATTATTGAATTTGGAACAACTTATAATATAATGCTGTTTTTGTACGTGTCCTTTGTATTGTATGGTCGAGCAAAGAAGACATTCTGGCAAGATGGGACAGTGACTCCAGCTCGGTTAATATCAGTTTAAAAATTGTAATTTTGATCTCAAATTGTACAGCAGCGAATATATTTAACAATTTGAGGCTGAATTGATAATTTCTGAAACAATATTGACCGAGCTGGAATCACTTTGCAATCTTGGCAGAATGTCTTCTTTGCTCGGCGAGATTACAGTGCTGATGACATTTTCAAGCATGTGGAGAAGTGATAAGACATTAATTTTCTTCTATCACTTTTGTCGATTAACTTTTATCACTTTTTTTCGATTTTGTCGACTTTCTTCTTGATCTTCTTCTTCTTACTCTTCCACTCCTTCCACGATGTTCTTCATCTACTTCTTTTTAATTTGAATCAACTCATCTTCTTTCATTTTCCTTTTCATCATTCTTCTTCAATTTTTAATCAATTTTCCTTTCCTACTCCTTCTATTTCCTTTTCTTTCTCTCCTACCTCTCCTTCCTCTCCTTCCTCTCCTTCTTCTCGTTCTTATCCTCCTTCTCCTTCCTCTCCTTTCTTTCCTTCCTCTTCTTCCTCTCCTTCCTCTCCTTCCTCTCCTTCCTCTCCTTCATCTCCTTCATCTCCTTCATCTCCTTCATTTCCTTCATCTCCTTCCACTCCTTCCTCACCTCCCTCTCCTTCCTTAGTAATCACATTAAAAAAATTATTGAATATTACTTTCGATAAAAAATGTCAAATATACTATCAACTCAACTTTTTTCACAAATCAGTCACTTTTAATTCTGGTTACTCTGTAGGCTACTGAAACACGAGAGCAATATACCAATAAAAAATCTCATACATTCGTTAGGAAATTCACTTTTTTCTTCAAAAAATTAAAAATAGATTAATTTTGATGATGCAGTGATACATTATAGATAGTCGTTTCGGTTCTCAAGCTAAGAAGACATATTCCAATAGACCCACTCTTATAGTCTGTCCAAGCAAAGAAGAGCCTCTGGCAAGATGAGAAAATGACTGGAGCTCGGTCAATATTGGTTCAAAAATTATTGATTTGGTTTCAATTCGAAAAAACATTCTGATCTGTAATTTGAGACCAAAACAATAATTTTTGAACCAATATTGACCGAGCTGAAATCATTTTCTCATCTTGCCAGATGCTCTTCTTTGCTTGGACAGACTATAACATCTGCCTCTTATTACATTTTATCCATTTTACGATTTTACCAGGTATGTTGACAAATGTGATTCTATACAAAATTAATTTTCATATATGCGCATGCGTAGTTGCGCTATTGCTTCATTGGGCCATTTTCAAAGAATGCTTTCTTTGCTTGGCAAGCCTATAGATTATGCTATACATAGAAGTAAAAATTGTCTATAGAAGTATTACTGTTGAAGTTCTCAATACTCCCTGCTCGATATATCAATCACCTTCAAATAGCATTCACCTTCAAGATTTATATATTTCAACTCATAATATATTTATACTAATATTCCTTAATATATAAGCTTATATATTCATACTATTTTGTAGTGGCCTTGAAGATCAGATGTTAGCTTTGGTGGTAATGCAAGAACGTCCCGACCTTGAAGAGGAACGGTCAGCCATTGTAGTTGGACTGGCTGAAATGAAAAATGAGCTAAAACAAATCGAGGACAGAATTCTGTTGAAGTTGAGCTCCTCTCAAGGATCGCCTGTTGATGATATCGATCTCATCCTCACACTGGAAGGATCGAAGGTTAAATGCGAAGAGATTAAGGTAAAAATAGAATAGATTAGGGTAGAACAGAAAACAGTAATTAAAGATGATGAAAAAAATTGTAGAGAAATTTCATCCTCACTCTAGAAGGATCGAAGGTTGAAAGTGATGAGATTAAGGTAAAAATAGAAGAGATTGAGGTAGAAAGACAATTAGATGATAAAAATGATGAATTATTTGAAAACAAATCCAGAAAATAAAAAATTGTTTAAAAAAATGACCGTATGTCCTATTAAATAGAGACAAGATTGCTAAACAATGAAAGAGGATAAGGCAAAAAAACAATTAAATGATGAAAAGTAAAAATTATTTTAGAAAAATTGTATTAAAAAAAAGCTTGTACGTCCTATCAAATAGAGATAAGATTAAGGTAAAGAATGAGGTAGAAAAACAATTAGGTTCTAGAAATTGAAAATTATTTTATAAAAATTGCAGAAAATGAGAAATTGTAGAAAATGGAAACAGAATAGACAAAACATCGCACATGTGAAAAATCAATAATTATTATAGTCGCGCCTTTTGTGATTTGTTTAAATTTTACACAATCACGGCCATTACACTTTTTAACCTCTTCAGAATCCGATACTTCACAACTTTACTAAACCTACATCAATTAAAAATACAATTTAATGATTTCATATCCAGTTGTAACCCTTCATTGTTGAGAATGGAGATTTTTATCATATTTTCTATAATATGATATTTATAGAAATATTTTATCATAGTTTATGATGAAATCATATTATCATATTTATCTATAACCGTTCAAGTTAGAAACTTCTGATTGGTTCCATTGGACTCCTCAGTTCATTTTACATAGTAAACATGATTGAGGTGAAGTGTAAGAGAGGACCTGCGAGTCCTAACTTCGCCTGCAATGAAAGACATAAATAAATAAATAATTACTTTTATCAATCTGCATGAAGCTTTTAACAAATTAGAAAATTTTATCATTGTTTTAAAAATAACCTATCGTTTTCTCAAATTACACTGGTTGATTCTTGAATCCATGAATCACCTATTCTCATTATGTTGTGAACGCTTCCTTGAAGATAATTATAAGTCCTTGAATTATAATTATCCACATCTTTGTCAGTTTATGACATCCATAATAATTATTATGTCACTTCAACACTCTATGGAAGTACATTTCGCTGTTATAGTAGTCAATTTACCAAGCTTCAAAGCTTACATTTAACACCAAAGCATATATACAACATCAAAACCAAGCTTCAAAGCATACCTATATTTAATACCAAAGCATATATTATAGAACTCCCTTCAACTTAGTGTTAATGACTTTAACGTTTCAAAGCACTACTGCACTTTAATTACTATGCAGACATACATTAGAGAGCAATGTGACATTCTGTGAGGTGCTGGTTTGCTAGATTAACGGGTTTGATGCTTTTGATGGCTGAAATTGCGTTGCTTAGTCGGCAATTAGTTGTCTAAAACAGTAGGTACTGATCTACTGATAGTGTCCAAACCAGTCACAGTGAGGTATTAATGTCAACTGTCAAGTCACATTAATATAGATGTAGTGGGATTGATCAATGATATTATGCTGAGTCTTATGTGATTTAGAATAATTATAATATTACTGTTATTAGTATTTCAATGTATGGTAATATATGGAGGATGGGAGAAGGTAATCAATGATTTAAAACTACAAAAGCTTTGATTGAACTTTTTTCAAAGGATGAAATTACTCTTTCTTGAGTCCTATTTTCTCATTTATTCATTCACAATTCCCACAACAGAACTTTACTACAATCCAATGCGATCTTTCAAGCGTAAATCAATCATTACACTCTAACAAAACCAGGGCCCTCGTACAAGGGCGCCCTGTACAAGATTTTGGCAGCCTCTCCCCACAACCAGACGAATACAATCCAGCATTATCATAATATTCAAGGCCAAACATGATTCTAGCATGCATCCTTGCATGTTCACATTTCTCTCGTAAGCAATCCCTATGCTGCATGTGGTGTGGCAAAAAGGATTATAGGGACTTGCTTATTTTGATGTAACTTATCCCAACGTATTGTTTCGTACTTTTATGTATTGGATACGTGATGAGCAAAAGCCTACAGAATTAATAAAAAATAACTGAAGGCTATCTACAGTGAGCAAAACTGTCACGACGTACCGTACTTTATCATTAAAATATTGAATTTTTAATTATTAATTAATTTATTTTATTAGTTTGCTTGATAGCACATAAGGAAGGGAATATTAAATTTTCTACAGAAAAAAATGGGAAACATCATAAATATTTTATTTCACAGGAAATAAAGATGTTTAACATAAAAATTTCACAAAAAATGTTTTAACAGAAAATCAGAAACTTAATAACAAGCAAATTGAATATCTCAGCCATTTTCACTGCTCTACCAAACATTCATGAATAACATTCGAAATAGTTCAGAATTCAGCCAGCAGATGGCAGTAGCAATAGGGTGACTTGCTTTGATTTCCATTGGACACGCCTCCAAGCTCCGCCTACGATCAAAATGGCCGAAAACATCGGTTCGAAAAGTTTCCAAATACAACCAGTAGATGGCAGCAGTTGACTAGTGATGTTCCAGTTTTGACTTTGACACGCCTCCATGCCCTGCCTGCTCTTTTCTTATTGGTTGACAGTGTTTTGTGAGTTCTGTCTTGGAAAACGGCTGCTAGCAAGAAAATGATGGATGGTGCATCACATACAAAAAATTACGCTGATTTACTATTTACAATCTTGTGCTAATTTATTATCAATATGTATTCAGCCTGATGAGATTCTATCAAGTTAGTATTTGAAGAATCTATTTAAAGAATTTAGACTCAGTTTTACTTTTATTGTGTAACTTAGGCCAGTACTAGACTACAATGGTTTTATGCTGTTTGAAATGAGATGATAATAGGCTATTATTTTGCACTCCCATCTTATAGTGGTTTCGTGTCTATAGACAAAGTTTCGTGAGTTCTGTCTTGTAAAATGGCTGGTAGCAAGAAAATGATGGATGGTGTAACACAAAAAATACGCTGATCTACTATTGATGATCTTGTGCTAATTACTGTATTCAACATACAAAGTCCTCAACCAAAATTAAAATATTTATTCTCTGTTTTGTAATTTTATCTGTTTCTTCTATCAATTTGACTGTTCTTCTTTCAAATTTATAATCCCAAATGACTTCCTCATCTATTTATTGTATATTTTTGTCAGTTCTCTTCATCATTTTTGTCTGGGTCTTTCTCAATTTATTTATTTTGCGTATAGCATCCTTTTCAATTTTTGTCTGGGTCTTTCTCAATCTATTTATTTAGCATATGGCATCCTTTTCAATTTTTCTGTATCCATTTTATGATTTTTGTCTGTTTTTCTAACAGGCCAAGGTAGAGGCAGCAGAGATAACAGAGTCAAACATAGAAGTGACCAGGCGCCTCTACATCCCAGTGGCCAAACGCGCTCAAATACTTTTCTTCTGTTTGGCAGATCTAGCCTGCATTGATCCCATGTACCAGTATTCCCTGGAATGGTTCATACACATATTCATTCAGAGCACTGTTCAAACTGAGAAGTCTGGTAAGTAGAATACAATAAAAAAGATGAATTATTAATATATTTGAACTATTTTAAAAGATTTATTAATTTATTTCAACTATTTTAATACCATAATTATTCAATAATAACATAAAGTAACTCCATTTATGGGTAGGGTACCAAGAAATAAGAAAGTACCTAGCCTACAATTAAGGCTACCTATATAGAAAATGAACACCAATTTCATTCTCTCTGGCAGTATACTCGGCTCTCAGACTCATGGACTGATCTTATTGTATCCAATTGGTTATTAATCTTATAAATTATTGATCTTACTCAATTCCAGGTCTATAGAATATCTGATTTGAATAATTTTAAAGTTATTAGTGACTATAATAATTATTATTATTCTAAAGTGGTTTCTTGATCCCTAAAGAGCTGCTATGAGTAAATATTCACTGAGTAGTAATACCGACAATATAATGCAGTCACGATTTTTTACACAGAAGGAAACTGTTTATTTACCTTTCTGGAGTGTGAGAGTGTAAATTAAGAGAGGTGAATTAACAGTTTCCCTCAGAAAGGTAGATTAACAGTTTCCTCTGTATAAAAAAATTGTGACTGCATTGTCGGTATTACTACCCAGTGAATAATTACTAGTCACTAATCAATGTCTGAATCATGCAAAAAATCATAGAATTTTAAAACCAGATATTCTTCAGACCTGGAATTCAATAAGATCAATAGATGAATAATAATTATTGAAGATTCAATAAAATCAATAATAATTATATTTAATAATATCAATCCATTAGTCTAAGGGCTACTGTCAGAGAGAATGAAATTTATGTTCTCTTCTATTGTTAGACACCCACACTTTTTTAATACTTAGTACCCAAACATGGTATTACTTATGCTGGAAATCTGCCACATTTTCATATACCATATATCATATATCATATATTTGATATATACCATATATCAAATTCATAGTGATTGTAAAAATACCACAACTTTTAAAATGTGTATTCAATGAAAGAAAGATAAAATAGATTTTTTATACCTCGTGCTCGTGATTACAAATAAGAAAAACGTTTTTTTCACTCAAAATCAATCAATCATTTATTCATCAATACAACTATTACAATGATCTATTATTATAATAGATCATTATAATCTGAAAGTTCAATAAATTAATTGGATATATATTTCTTAATACGGAACTGTATCAATCTATCAATTTCTGTTTCAAATTTTAAATAAAATAATCAAATTTGTCAGAATCCAGAAAAAGTAGTCCAGAATTTAACCCACATGATAATTATTGGAATTTGAAATATTTAAAAAAATCTTTATATACTAATATTTGAAACCACGCGATTTCGGAAATGAGATTCACTAAATTTTGAAATTGAACTTAATTTAAATTGAATATTTGAGGATTTATTTTTATTTTGTTAATTGAAAAAACCTAAATAGCCTACTGATTCATTCTTTTATTTAGACCCTCCTCCACAAAGCATGGGGGCTTAGCCTCATTATTCTAGACACTTAGCTTATTTTTTATGTTTGTCCATTTGAGAAAAAAGTAGACATGAAAAATAAAATTACATAATTATCCACGAATTTAAACAAATACAAGGACCTAAATACAAGTTAACTTATCCAATTGAAACTACAGGAATAACGTTCTTTCTACAGTTCAGGCCTAGTTAAGTGTCACGCTCTAGAACTCGAGTTCTAGTGAATTTCTAAGTCACAAGATCTTGTGTAGTACATCATGCATGTCATGGATATCCATCCACTACTGATGGCCTCAACTGTTACACATGTATAATTCGCTGAAGCTGAGAAGACACACCGTCCGATACACTTTACATTGTGACCACGTGTCTTCTCGGCTTGCGCGAACAATGTCTCCACGTGTTGTTATATTCTGGACAGCTACAACGCTATCTTATTCCCTGTAACTATTTATACCTATACATATATTTGCCTTATATCCTTATATCTATACCATAAAATTATATACCTAATGTTTACGCCTACATTATTTTCACATGTATAATGTGGACCGACCGCTATCTACAAAGGTATTACGTTGCAATGTATGTAAAGGTTACACAGGAGATGGTATAATAGAATGGATTTCAAAAATCTCACAAACCAACACAATTTTCATTACTATTTTTAAATTTTCATATTTGACTATAAAATATTGACTCAAGTTTGACTAAATGTCAAGAGAATATTGAATATATAATTATCACGTTTTGTTTATAAAATAATAAAGTTTTTATAAGGCGATCATCTTACACCAGACATATAATTTAATGGTATATATAAGACAAATATATGTATAGGTATAAATAGTTACAGAGCGTGAGAAGCTGCCTATGCTAGCAATATGCCATTTAAAAAAATTTCAACTTTTATATTTAATTTATTCATAATTTTCTCAAGAAATAAATGAATTCTTATTTATATTTTTAAACAATTTCTTATTGTAAAATGGTGAGTTTTACAAAGTAAATTATGATGGCAAAAATTGAATTAAATTCAATTCAAACTTCATTGAGGTTCTTTAAAAACAAAAACGTTTAGCTAAAATTCAAGAAACCTGAAAGGAAAAAATCGTATGCGCTGGTGAGGGTTGCTAAGATTATTTTATGCAACAATCCTTCAGGAACTTACATAAAAAATGATGATTATATGTAATAGTAGAAGTAATAGGCTATAAGATGGGAAATTTGGAAGAAAGGCAAAGAGAAGAAAGAGAGAAGGTAAAAATAGGTAATATTGAAAAAGAAAGATAAGAGTTTATCAAACTCGAAAAGTTGTTCTTCTATTCTAGATAGGCCTACCCTACTGGTTATTATATCCATATTATATTTTCTGATGAATTTAAATCGGCAGTGGTTGTAGCTGAGTGCGTTAAAGCGTTGGTATGTTAATTTATCAGTGAAGTCTGGGTCTGATAAGGCTCCTGGGACTCGATCCCTGTTGGAGTCACCAGTTTTTGACCGCTCACCGCCACTCCCGTCTTTCATTGGAGGTGACGTGAAGCCGTCGGTCCCGACTGCCTCAAAAGCAGTCGTCCCTCTCATTTTTATCAACCCTCTCATCTCATTATCACCCTCAGAAAAAATCTTAAATCTATATCTATGAATTATTCTTATTTTAAATATTCTGGCTGTTATGATCAGTATAACACTTCAATCACTTAACTATGATCAGAATATCAGTTTAGTTTTTTCCAAAAGTATAATTAATATAATTCTCATCTAGTTTTGGGAACTGTGATTGAATTATTCACTTTCTGTTTGCAATACTAGGTGAGATTGAGGAACGGGTTGAAACCATCAATGATCATTTCACTTTCAACTTGTATTCGAAAGTTTGTCAAAGTTTATTTGAGAAGAACAAACTTCAGTACGCCCTTCTAATTTGCGCAAGAATAATGCTAGATGCTGGAACTCTGGACCCACATGACTGGATGTTTTTCTTGGCTGGTGGTATGCCGAAAAAGGTATGATGCAGTGTTGAATTTTTCAAATTCAACAATAAATTGGGGGAAATTATTCAATTTAATTGATAATTTCTCAATTAGATAAAATTTAATTTTTTCCGTAGCCTATAAAAAAGGTATTTAATTTTTTCTCGAATAATATTTGTATCATGTCATGTATTATATTATCATGTATAGATTCTCTACTGGAGAAACAAAAAAAGACCACTAGACCCACTGCCACGACTTATCGAATTAATAGGCTAATAATATGATGATGATTGACTCAATACTATAATGAATAATAATTTTAACTTGATAATTATTCTCATTTTAAATATTCTAGTTGTTATGATATATATACTATAGTTTTCTAAATTTCTTATTTTAACTTATTGAGTTCATAAATACTCTTCTATTCCAAACTTCTAACATATTTCTAGATTTTCATGTTATTGTATTTGTCAATTCGTAGGGATTTTCAATCTTATCAGATCAATCGCACCCACTAAATTTCCCAATGAATGTTAGAAGTACCTAATTTTAAAAATAATGCTGTATTTTTAGAGCTTCAAACAGTAGGATAAGTAGGTTACTCAATGACATTTATAGATCGAGTAGGGATTTATTTGTGTGGATGAAATATTCATAAATACTTGATATTATCATTTTCATCAAACAAATAATACGCAATAAACAAGTTTTTATATAAATTATTGCAAAGCCAATTTCTAAATTACATATCTTTACCATTGGAGAAACGTGAACTTGGGTGAATAAAAAGGCTGTCACAAGAGACAAAATTCTAATTCGATACTTTCTGACAGTGTTATCATGACTGTAAGCTTCGAGCGCTAAGAGCTTTGAACTCAATAATTCAATTAGAGCTCAATAGGCTCCAACTTGAAACCATCTCAAGCGTTTTTTCTCTCTGTTACCCATCCTTTTCTCCACTCTCTGGCTCTCTTTTTAATTTTTTATAAATCGAGCTAATTCCCTCAAGCTTTCTATAAGAAAAATTAATAATCCTCTACAAGGAATTTATAATTTTTCCATTGTAGAGGAAATAACTAGGATACTCAAGGATTATCAGTTACCTATTATTAATTAATTGGCTTACTGTATTTTAAATTATTCTTTCATTATCACAAGGAATAGTAATTTGTATAGTTCTAAAAAGAACGTTCCTAAGTAGCATACCTACAATGTTCAACATTCCCTCAAATTAATGGCCAAGAGATACCGTAGGTACCCAAAAACCCTGTTTCATATTTCCATAAAATTTTCTAGTTGGAACATTGGCCTCCTCTATTCAATCTTCTAAATGGTGATTTTATGTCAGTTTTAATTTTAGCTCCTTGAAGTAGCTCATTGAAAAGATTTCTTAAATATCATCTCACAGTGAATAGGTTCTACGTACGGTAGGCCTACTGAATAAAATTGAAGGGATTTGAATATATGTGATGAAGTTTGATTATAAAGCCTTTGGTATACTTGCCTGCATAGAATTAGATTTACAGATTACACTTAATCGTAATTGTAAATTTTTTTAATTTCTCAAAATACTTAATATTACTAGATACTTGAAATTAAATTCAAAAAATAGCCTGTATTATATAGTGGATCTACAGACTATTAGTTACTTAATCATATTGTAGATTTTTTATTTCCTCAAATCACGTAATAGGTACCGGATAATTGAAATATATTTTCCTTATTTCAAGGATATTCCCAATCCAGCTCCAAGTTGGCTTCCAGTAAGAGCTTGGCAAGAAATATTATCACTTGGAAATCTGCCAGTTTTTAAAAATTTTGCTGAATCATTTGGTGAAAATTCAGAAGGTTTCAGACAAATTTTCGACTCTGCTGAGCCACAAAGGTAACATTACAATGTTATTTACGGATATAAAACTTTATTCGCATGGAGAATTTATGATATAAGTTAATAGCAAAGAATACTTGTGAAAATTTTTAAGTATAGTGAGTAGCCTATGACTCGATAGAATTATTGTTAAGTTGCTATGATTTTGATTATTAATCTTATGAATTCGATACCGTACCGTAATGTATGATATTGTGAGCTTAAAGCTGAATCGTTTTTTACTATCTCTTATCAAATAATATTTATATATTAGTTCATCACACAAAAAATTCTGATCTGTTATAAACCATCAATAATTTCATTCAGCCATTCAACTGAATCCTGTTAAGAATAGGCTACGGTACTTTTAATTCCACCACAAATCTTAGATTTATTTTCTAAATTATGTAACCTGCTATTCGAATTAACGTATTTGTTTTTTATGCTTTTTTGTACTGGTTAGAATTTTTCGACTAGTATACTATTTGGAAAACTTTAAACCAAATACATAAAAAAAGACAAAGTAAAACACCAAAATCTCATCACTGTAATGGTTCAAAACAATAATTAATTCGTTTTGATAATATTCAACAAAATTGATTACAACAATGTAATTAATAAGATTTGATGTTTTTTCTAATTCAAAAGTTTTCAAATCAGGGTACCGGTAATAATGGACAAAAGTTATTTCTACAAATTAAGTTTCATTTCCATGTAATTTTTCTCATTATTTGAAAGTTTTTGAATCGGTGTAAACGCGTACGGTACAGGTAGTCGGAGATTATTTATTCACAGGCTACTGTCCGATATTGAGAGAATTTTGAAACCTTGAAGAAATATTTTACTGAGTGATTTTATAAAATAATTTACTAATATTATTACTCCACTTCAATTCATTTCAATATTCCTTCAAGGTTTAATAGATTTCTCAGCATCTGACAGTCCTCTGATGAATGATTATTTTCGTCTAGCATTACAAGGATTTAAAACTTCTAAATTGGGAAAACATCAATGTCAATGAAGGAGTATTATGCACTTTGACCTTATCAGGAACAAGATGAAATGAGCTTTTCTTGTAGGAGGATTTTCGTATCTCTGATCAGTATTTTTATAGAACTTTGATAAGATTTGATTGATCTTTTCCTCGTGAACTAATTAGGGAAGTTTCAAAGTATTCTTCATTGATTTTTTACTGTATCACATCGATCATAAAAGTTCCATTTTCTTAGATTAATCCAATAAAGTTCATATATTGAACCAATTAGAAAGACTTATAGGTCAAGGGTACAATTTTCGAACTCAAGCTCATGATGAGAGATAGGGAAGATTTCTAATCTACTCAGTCTTTTTCATGTCCACATTATAAATAATATTATTTAATCACTAGATTTGCAAGTATTAGTAATGATCAATAACCTTAATACTCTACATTGGAAGATGATCGATATCATTTTACTATTAATAGCAATGCATATTTGAAATTAATACTTTTAATTATAAATTATTACTCATCTCATGGAAATTTTGTCTTCTCTCGAATATTTACTATAATAATTGTTAGTGGACTCAATTCAGGTGAAGGACTATTGACTGGATTTTGTGATCAACAAATCACCAATAATCAAATGATGAGACTAGAATAAATTTTATGCTCATATAATAGAAATAAAATTCAATTCCAACTCATAACAAAAGAATTCTATCGCCCTATTAAAGGTTCAAACGGTTTGGATCCTGATGTTTTACTTGTGATTCCTTACAAATCATTTATATCAAATATAACTTACTCGTACCCAAAATAATTATAAAACTTGAATTTGTCATTTCATTACTTTCATTGAATACCTATTGTCAAATTACTACTTTATATTGTGATAGTCACAACAAATTATAATCATTATTTTATCCTAATAAAAATAATTTCTATATTCAATTGAACATTTGTTTGTTTGTTTATGAGGGTGAAGCCCACATGAGCTCATAGGCTTGTGCGTGGGTAATAAAATGGATGATAGATGACTACTTTTTAGGTAGTCGGGACCGACGGCTTATCGTCTCCTCCGAAAGACGGGGTGGCCGTATTTATGTGATTGTGCTGTGGTCAAAAATTGTTTCCCCGCTTGGGACTTGAACCAGGGTCCACCTGGTTATCAGACCGGCGCTTTACCACTCTTCCAACGAGCCAAATTGAGATTGTATTGCTATATTTATAAATATAGTTCTGCACTGTTAATGTTTGCTTAATCTTAGGGCTACTTTATTACTGTTTTTTATTTTGAGTGTTAATCACAGTACCATTTTCAATAATTCTTATTCATGCTTAACATGTTTCGAATAACATTTAAAATTAAAAAATAATGATAAACATTCAAAATAATAAATAGTTCTGCACATTTTGCATGTTAACTGATCCAGTCACTGACTTCAGTAAGCAGTATCATGCAATGATTATTTGATAAATGAATGGATAGATTTATTATTAGTAATAATAACCTAGTATTTATTCCAATGATTAACATTAAGAATAATTTTTCTATTCATAAACGCACGAGGATTTAATTTCATTCAGGCTATATATTGACAAAATCATTCATTTCCAAACTCAAAATAATCCATTCCATGAAATTTTCGCCAAAATCTACAATTCTCAAAATCATTTTCTTAACAGAATGCCCCTTCCCGGCGAATGGAACACGAAACTTGACCATTTCAAAAAAATGATTGTTCTGAAGTGTTTGAGGCCAGATAAGGTGACAAACGCGATACAAGAGTTTCTGGTGGCGCATTTAGGCCAGCAATTCATCGAACCAAGGACCACCGACTTGGAGGCCATGTTTAGCGATTCGAATAGTACAACACCATTGATTTTTGTACTGTCCACTGGTACCGATCCTGCCGCTGATTTGTACAAATTTGCTGACAAGGTGATTTTTTTCAAATTATGGAATGTTTTTGTCTCACTTAAGATCCTCAACAGAGAACCACAGAGTCTTTAGTTGAACCTTGTCTCACTCTAACCATAGAGAAGGTAATTCTGTGATTTAATCTGTTGTGAATTTACCTTCTCTGTGGTTGAACCAAATACAATAGTCAGTAAGTTACAAGCAAAGAAGACCCTCTGACAAGATGGAAAAATGACTCAAGCCAAGTCAATATTGGTTCAAAAATTATCAAGTTGATCTCTAATTTATAATTCTTGAACAAATATTGACCAAGCTGGAGTCATTTTCCCATCTTGCCAGAGGCTCTTCTTTGCTTGGACAGACTTTCTTTCTTTATTCTTTCTTTACAATTGCGACTTGGTTTCCAAGTATTTTAAGCAAAGGATGCCTTTAGGCCCTATAGTTGACTATACCCTATAGGCCTGCTCTCAAGAGTAGATTGTCTTATGTGGAACTATACAATTTATAATCTATTTATCTATCAGATCTATCAGCTTACAGGAAAATAATAATAATGACCCTCCATATTCAGATTCCTGTTAAATACGAGTATGTAGCAATAGTAGAGTGCTCTTATAAATCTAGAACTAGATCTAGAGTCTAGTTTTACGAATTTTAGTAGTTCGCAGAAATGACCCTATATATTGAATCTGTAGCTGAACTATCATTATAATAAGCCATATTCTAGTATGTTGGAACAATTCAATTGTTTGTTTGTTTGTTTTGTTTGTTTATGAGGGTGAAGCCCACATGAGCTCTTAGGCTTGTGCGTGGGTAATGAAATGGATGATAGATGACGACTACTTTTTTTATGTAGTCGGGACCGACGGCTTATCGTCTTCTCCGAAAGACGGGGTGGCCGTATTTATGTGATTGTGCTGTGGTCAAAAATTGTTTCCCCGCTTGGGACTTGAACCAGGGTCCACCTGGTTATCAGACCGGCGCTTTACCACTCCTCCAACGAGCCACCCAATTATTGTATAACTGTTGTACATCGGTAGTTATTGTTGTATAACACAGTTCAAAAGTCTTGAAAGATATGTATTTTATTGTGAGTCATAAATTCATTGCTTAGTAATAAATATGACTGTTTTTTTAATGTAAACATATTACTATTCTTTTTTCAATTTATAAAATCATTTTAGCGGTATACAGGTGAAAATCACTCAAGCTGAGAACACAAGCCATACTACAATCTTGTAGTAAAATGTTTTTGGTGTACCTTATCAATGGTAATGAAGGCAGTTGAATTTATCATAAAACACATTATAGGAGTCAATTATATAAAATTGCAATAAAAGTATCAATATGTTTCAGAATAAAATGACAAAGCGTATGATGTCGATCTCTCTTGGACAGGGTCAGGGACCTATTGCTGAGAGTATGCTTCTGCAAGCTATTGAAATAGGAAATTGGATCTTCTTCCAAGTAAGTGCAAATGATTGAAAAGGCTACATATAATTTATGAACAGGTTTTCTTTTCCTGAGAAGGGCAAATAACCCTATATCAATTCAAATCACCTATATTGTCGGTCCCGGCTGCCTAAAAAACAGTTGTAAAGTCATGTCAGAGGCCCTGAAGTTTATCAGGAGCGACCTGAAAACTCTAACACCAGACCTGAACCAGCCAGGTTACACGAATATTATCATTATTATTATTACCTATATTGTTTTTTCAGATTGATTGTGAATGATAATAACTCTTATTCCGATTTTTCATCTAATTGAAAAATTCTGCTAATAAATATTATAATTTTATGAAAAACTTTGAAACTCCCCTATGATTAGCCACTATATATTGAACATATTGAACTATATATAGCCGCTCTATATTGAACACTACTTTTTGAATCACAGGAAAAAAACCTGAGAATGTTCCACAGAGGTTGAGAAGTTCTGTGATAAAAAAACAATAACTACATTCTAGGTAGGCTATGAGTTATTGAATAATACTGTACGTCTTGATATTATTATGTGAATACTGAATAATTATGTTTGTTTTTTCTGTATCACAGTACTTCTAAACTTGTTGAGTAGTTTTGGTCAGGGACCTCGCGTGGTTTTTTGGCCCCCCACATTACCAGACGAATGCAATCTAACATACTGTATTGTATTATAATATATTCAAAGCCAAACATGATTCAAGCTGCCTTGCATGTTCACATTTTTCTCATAAGCAGTCCCAATGTTGCATGTAGGGTGGCAAAAAGGATTGGCTATAGGGACTTGTTTATTTTAATGTATCCCAACGTATTGTTTCGTATTTTTATGTATTGGATACGTGATAAGCAAAAGCCTACAGGAATTAGTAAAAAATAGCTACATTGGGCAAAACTGTCACATCGTACACATCGTACTTTATCATGAAAATATTTAATTTTTAATTATTTATTAATTTATTTTTTAGTATTTGCTTGAAAGCACATAAGGAAGGGGATAATACATTTTTCACAGAAATATATTGGGTATCATCCCAAATATTTCATTTCACTGTGGAAATCCAGATGATTTTTAAAAAATCGAAAAATCAATAACAAGCAAATTGAAGATTTCAGCCATTTTCTTTGCTCTACCAACTTTCTTAAATAACATTCGAAATAGTTCAGAATTCAGACAGCAGATGGCAGTAGCAATAGGGTGACTTGCTTCGACTTCCATTGGACACGCCTTCAAGCTCCACCTACGATCAAAATGACCGAAAACATCGGTTCGAAAAGTTTTCAAATTCAACCAGTAGATGGCAGCAGTTGATGGGTGATGTTTCAGATTTGACTTGGACACGCCTTCATGTTCGCCTGCTCTTTTCTTATTGGTTGACAGTGTTTAGTGAGTTCTGTCTTAGAAAATGGCTACTAGCAAAAAGGATGGATGGTGCTGTATCATACACAAAAAATCATGCTGATTCGCTGTTGACGATCTTGTGCTAATTAGTATAATATTAATTTATGTATTCAGGCTGGTAAGATTCTATCAAGTTAGTATTTGAGAAGTCTATTTATAGAATTAAGGCTCAGTTTTGAGTAACTTCAATAGTTTTATGCTTAATAAAATATGATTTTGCACTACCATCTTATACTCATTAATTCTATTTTTTATACGATGAATATAATGGAATAAAACTCAAACTTTTCATGATCTTATACCGACCTCTTGCCAGAAAAAAGTTTGAAAACCACAATAATTCTTTGACAATATTAGGGAGAAGTTTTTATCGAAAACTGGCTTGTGATTGGTCGGCAGAGTGTAAGGTGGTTGTCAGCCAACAATAGAATTAAATTTGAGAGGTGCGTTTCTTGGCTTGCTTCATACATTGATTGTGGTTTTTCAATTGATCAATTCATTATGAATGAGTTAATGCAGAGGAAATAATTTCTTGTGGATTCAAGTTGTTGGTAAAATAAGTTTTTCATCAAATAGTGAAAAAATTAATCGAATAGCCCAATTGAAATTTTTAAAATTCCCGTTTTGCATCAGCCGCCGCGGCGCCCCCTTGGCCGTGGCGCCCTGTGCGGTCGCACACTCCGCACATCCCACGCAAGGGCCTGGTTTTGGTGGTGATATTGTGGTTAAGTAATTCATATTATATGGAAAGAAAAGATATGGTCAAACCACAAAGTATATTAGAAAACGAGATACCTGTTTCGTTGCTACACCTTTATTTCTAACATAACTTCACACAACTTCTAAACTTCATGGAACAAATTTCAATCTGAATAGTTTAATAATATCATTTTATATTAAACCATAAATTCCCTTCATTCTAAACAAAATTAGTGGGCAATTTCATTTCTCATTCTCAATATCATTTTATTTTAAACCATAAATTCCCTTAATTCTAAACGAAATTTGTGGACAATTTCATTTCTAATTCTCAATAATTATCATTCCATTTTAAGCCATAAATTCCCTTCATTCTAAACAAAATTTGCGGGCAATTTCATTTCTCATTCTCAATTAAATTTGCAGAACTGTCATCTGGCTCCAAGCTGGATGCCTCGGCTAGAATATCTGATCGACAACATCCCTATTGACACGGTTCACAAAGATTTCAGGGTGTGGCTGACCTCTGCTCCAAGTCCTTCTTTCCCCGTTTCAATTTTGCAAAACGGAAGCAAGATGACGGTTGAGCCACCGCGTGGCATCAAGGTGGGTGATTTCTTTTCAATCTTCATGTTTTGAAGTGAGATGAACAATAATTATTTATTATTTGTAAGTATCTGGATACTCCTTGTATGCTGAAGATATGGCTCAGTGCATCGAAACGCGTCCGACAAGCAACGATATCGCGAGTAGCCTAGGCAACTGTTATTTATTTATCGTATGGCTCACCAAGAGCATGAAACGAAGTCAAAAACACTCAGATAATTACAAAACATATACGAGCTATATAGGTAGTTAGCTATAATTCTATATCAAGTCCATTCAACCAAAAGGAATAGCATTTGGTCTGACTGAACAAAATCCTCCCAAGCTCCATCAAACTTCATTTATTGGCATTGATGTATCAACTTTCATGAAAGTCTATCTATTTTAGGTTTCAAAGTTTAAAGTGAAAATTAATATTTAAAATAATATTATTCGTATTTTGGTTATTTTTATGAATGTAACAACCTTCCAAATTCTAAATTACAGTTTCATAGTTTTTTTTTACCTTCAGAATATGAAATTTAAGTTTTAAGTGTGGACATAACCACTATTTTGAATATTTTAACCAAAATTGGGGAGAAGAGACGTTTTGGGCTTTGCCTGTGTTTCAATCCCATTGTATTTCAATCTTGTTAATAAACAAATTCTTCTATTATGTGGGTCGAATTCTGTAAGACTGGAAGTGAGGCCCTATAGTAACGTAAATTTTTGTGTATAGACTGTCCAAGCAAAGAAGACCCTCTGGCAAGATTAGAAAATGACTCCAGCTCGTTCAATATTGGTTCAAAAATTATCGATTTTGTCTCAATTATAGGAAACATTCTGATCTACAATTTGAGACCAAATCAATATTTTTTGGACCAATATTGATCGAGCTGGAGACTTTTTCTCATCTTGCCAGAGGGTCTTCTTTGCTTGGACAGACTATACTTCATTGATTAAAAAATATCAAAGGTTGTAAGCATTTATACTATAATTGAATGACGAATAAGTTACATCTTTCATTATGATTTGTATTGCTCTTCCATTAATTGTAAGATATTGTAATACTTGTATTTACTCTTCTGTAAAGAAATAAAAATTTATTAAATTTATCTATTTTATTGGATGGTGGAAAAATTGAATGAATATCTGTCGTACATTGATGACTAAGTAAATTAATTTTTTTGCAGGCAAACATGCTGAGAGCATTCACCGGACAAGTGATGGAGTACAACAACTACCTGACATCAGGAAAACCAAAAGTGCAAAACTTTAAGTGGCTCCTTTTCTCTCTCTGTCTTTTCCATGGTGTTTGTTTAGAGAGAAGAAAATTCGGACCGCTAGGCTTCAACATTCCCTACGAGTTTACTGATGGAGATCTCCGTATATGCATTTCACAATTACAAATGTTCATTGAAGAGTACAGCGAAGTACCATTCAAGGTAAATAAACAGTCTGTCCAAGGATAGAAAACATTCTGACAAGATGGGGAAAATGACTCCACTTCGATCAATATATAGGTTTAAAAATTTTAATTTGGTCTCAAAATGAAGTAAACATTCTGATCATAATGTTCCTACAAATGTTTCCTGTCAATTTTGGTTCAAAAATTATAAATTTGATCTCAAAATGTAGTAAACATTCTGATTGAAAATGTATCAGAATGTTTCCTACAATTGGAGATCAAATTTATAATATTCCAACCTTTATTGAGCGAGCTGGAGTCATTTTCCTATTTTGCCAGAATGTCTTCTTTGCTTGGACAGACTATAACACATTCAAAAAAGTAAGTAGCCTACTCGAATTTTCACTTACCTTGTCCTGGATAAAGAACATGGTTGCTCGCATTTGATATTATCATGTACTGTGAAACACTGTTCAGGGACTATCGGCTGTTTTTCAATCTCTGCACTATCTATTGACAGCTTTTTGTACTAGGCATTGATATCAACCTCTACAAGTAGTACTATTTTTCTCTCCTAGGTGGCGCAATATACAGGTATAGTAGACATTGACTAGATAAAGATAAATCTTTATAAATAGCTTGATAAATCTATGTCAAATCACTGCATGTAGTATATATTATGAGGCAATGCTATTGTCCAAGCAAAGAAGACCCTCCGGCAAGATGGGAATATGACTGAAACTCGGTCAATATTGGTTCAAACATTATCAATTTGATATCAAACTATAGGAAACAATTTGATTTACTATATTAAGACCACGTTTATAATTCTTGAACAAATATTGACCAAGCTGGAGTCATTTTCTCATCTTACCAGAGGATTTTCTTTGCTTGGACAGAGTATAGCACGGATACCTCTAGTTTTAATATTGATAGTTACCGTACTATTATCTATTATTAGTTTATAATTCATATCAATATTGAAAGAATATTTTCCTTACCCTGAAAAAGGAAATCACTCAGTATTGGATAACATTTAAACTGTGAATATTTCTCACTTCTATTTTGAATTCAAATAGGCCTACTGTATGAAATTTCAATTTTCCATAAATAATTATACAGTAGTCAAAAACATTGCTCATAAAGAATAATGAATTGAATTTTTATAGGATATAGGCTATTAAGATTTAAATGCATCGATATCACACAGTATTATAGGCTACATATACACACTAATATTATGTTATTATGTTTTGCATACGGTACATGCAGTAGGCTATAATAATTATAATATAATGCAAGGCAAGGAAAAACTTTTCTGTACAGGTATAGTCTGTCCAAGCAAAGAAGAGCCTCTGGTAAGATGGGAAAATGACTCCAGATTGGTCAATATTTGTTCAAGAATTATAAATTTGTTTATATTAGTACATCAAATTGTTTCCTACCATTTGAGATCAAATTTATAATTTTTGAACCAATATATTGACCGACCTTGAGTCATTCTCACATCTTGCCAGAGGGTCTTCTTTGCTTGGACAGACTATACCAAGCATGATTGGAAAAAACATATTTTATTCTATTTATTTCATATGTTATATATTGTATCAATATTGAACTGAATTGAGGAAATAGGGCCTCGAGCAGCGTTCAGTAGCTTTTAAAATTTAATTTTAATTGTTAGTTAGTACCTTGTAAAATTCATTTTATTTTGTTTGACTGACTACCACAAAAAATCTCACTTTTATTACAATTTTCAGGTACTCTCGTATACAGCCGGAGAAATAAACTACGGTGGACGAGTGACTGATGACTGGGATAGGAGATGTATTATGAACATTTTGGCTGACTTTTACAAACCAGAAGTTATGAGTGATGATTACTCTTTTGATGGATCAGAAGGGATTTATCATCAGGTGAAAGACATAAATAAGCAATTTCAAAGCTATACAATCAGCTATTAGGGCACGGCCACATGGGCAGCTTTTTGCTGCAAATTTTGTCAACACCTGTGAAGATGTTCCCGACTCGTTCAAATTTTAATAAAAATCATGCAATAATATAGTTCTAAATTTGAGTAATTTTGTACCATCAAAATAAATTTTTCATCCCTTCTCAATTTTGAAATAATGATGAAAGAAAATTTTTTTTGTCCAGATTCCAATTAAAATTACGCAATAATTTAGTACTCAATTTTGTATCAATTGAACCACCAAACAAAACATTTTCACCCCTTCCCGTTTTAGGGTAGAAGTCATTGAAAAGAAGTGACTGGACTCCATCCTGAGCCAAATACCAAAACAAAGCTAGAGTTTTAAATTTATTCAATGTTTTGTACAATATTATTTCAATGATAGCAAATCAGCTGATCATTATATTTTAAAAATTGAGAAGGGATGAAAAATTTATTTTGATTGTACAAAATTACTCAAATTTAGAATTATATTATGACATGATTTTTATTAAAATTTGAACGAGTTGGGAACATCTTCACAGGTGTTGACAAAATTTGCAGCAAAAAGCTGCCCATGTGGCCGTAGCCTTAGGCATATAGAGCTTCAATGTTTGTTTGTCAATGGCTCATCAGCCCACGTAGGGCCTAGGCCTACCAGCTGGTTGCCAGTTTCATATTGACTCCATACTATACAGTCCACCCAACCAAAAAAAAAAACACCCCAGCAATAAGACAGTAATAGAAATTAATGACTGATTGAAAAAGTTATTATAAAGCTTACTTTGTTAGGAAACTGAAAATTACTTTGCCGTTGTCTTTTTTGATGGATTGGTTCAGTTTGTTCAAGCAGAGAAGACATTGTGGCAAGATGGGAAAAAGACTCCAGCTCGATCAATATTGATTGAAATTGATTCAATGTAGATCAGAATTTTTCCTACAGTTTGACACCAAATTTGATAATTTTTAAACCAATATTGACTGAGTTGGAGTAATTTTCCCATCTTGCCAGAATGTCTCCTTTGCTTGGACAGGCTATACAAGTGAATGTTTCAACCGTGCTGTTTGGTCTGCACTATTATAACCATTAATTTTGTTTGATAGAACAATTATTAATCTAAAATGGAATAATTATTAGATATTGCAGTACCTACACCAACTGCTAGATAGTTATAATAATAATTGATAAAAATCTCCATATATTGCTATATAAATAGAGAAAAGACTTCTGAAACTGCAAATATTGACCAAAATGTACTAAATAGCAAATGGTAGGCTAATGTCATAGACTAACTATACATAGCTATAGAATAGTATGTCTACGCTAATGGTTAAGCCGCTCGACCGGCAACCGAGAGGTACTGGGTTCGATTCCCGGTCCGGGCACAGTTTTTTGAACAGTTTCATTCAATGGATCTCGCTTGCTATTTGATAAATATTAGTCAATATTCGCAGTTGCAGAAGTCCTCTGTGTAATATGTATATGGGGATTCTAATGGATTATTATTATTATAAATATTTAACTCTTAATTATTTTTTTTTCTTCTCCAGCTTCCCGAGGATACAGCAATGATCGACTTTGTAACCTACATCCGCTCCCTGCCAGTGAATGACTCTACAGTTCTGTTCGGCTTACACTCAAATGCTGACATTAGCAGCGCGCAGGCGGAAGCGTACAGCAGCCTGGGTGTTTTGCTGAGTATGCAGCCGAGAGTGGTGGGGGAAGAGGCGACCAATCAGGAGGAGGTTACCGCGCAGTTGGCGGGAAGCATACTGGATGCCATTCCGCAGCCGAGGGGCGGCAAGGAGATTGCAAGGATACAGAAAATGTGAGTATTTTTATTTCAAATACTGTGTACTTAAAATCCAAGGTAGCCTACAGAAAATTTTAGTATCTAAGTAAATGTTACACCAGTACTTCAGATTCTAATGACGGGTTTTTCCAAGCACACTCAAACTTGAGAGACCCTCAAATTTTGATGAACAGAACAGCTGACATTTTTCCATGCTAAGTATAGAAAATGTAAACTGTTAATTGTAAACTTGAAGGTCCCTCAAGTTTCAGTGATCTTGGAAAACCCAGGCATAAGATTTAGAACATTTGATTCTTCTCGTTTTAAATACTTAGAATACTGAGTGATTTCGGTTCAATTAATTTGAAAAAATACAAGAATTGGTATATGATGCGATAAAAGCGATATAATAATTTACTACAATATATAATAACTAGCCGGCAGGCTCGCTTCGCTCGCCTTGTCCGCCTAGCCAGGGGGCTCCGCCCCCTGTACCCCCGACAGTATCAGCAGTGTCAGTGAGTCAAACAGGCTCGCTTCGCTCGCCTGCATGACCTCTGTCAGTGTAAGCTGAGACAAACAGGCTCGCTTTGCTCGCCTGCAAATTCCGTTCAGAAGGGATTCAAAACTTATTGAACACTGCATTTCTAGATCTAATCTGGACCTGTTCACCAAATTTCGACATTTTCTACCAATTTATTCTCGAAAAATCCAAGAAAAACTCTGAAAATTCCGAAAAATATTAAAACGCTGATATTGAGCGTAACCTTGGGAACTATATCTAACATAGTTTGAAACTTGATTCAATATCTTCCTAATTAGTTTATCTCTAATCTCGCTGAACCATTGAATTTACATTAAGGATTGGTAGTATCAAGGCGGAAGATATGCAACCCGCAAAACATCTACAATTTTGAAAAACCTGATTACTGGCGTATTCTCTAACGGAATTCAAAAATATCTCAACGCAACATTTCTAGACCTTATCTGAACCTGCCTACCAAATATCAACATTTTCTACCGATTGGTTCTCGAAAAAATTGAGAAAACGCCGAAAAACTATAGAAAAACTTAAATATTTGGTGTATCCTTGAAAATTTCCTAAAATCCGTTCTTAGCGCGCGTCTAAACGTCCAACTGAACATGCCTGCCAAATTTGAACGCATTCCGTTCAGTGGATTTTTAGTTCTGGTGATGAATCAGTCAGTCAGTCAGTTAGTCAGTGCCATTTCGCTCTTATATATATAGATTTACTACACAATACAAGTCATCTTCTCAATTAGATTGTTAAATTTGATACATGAAATGCACAAAAATATTTGAACTGGAAAAATATGAAGATATATTATTTGAACTGGTTGAAATATAAAGAAGCGGGAGGATAGAACTTCTATGGTCTTAGAATTGTTTTTTTTTTTTATTAGATAGGAACATTAATTTGATACATATGTATCAAATAAAGTTCCTATCTATGTGTGTAAATTTCCTATCTAAGATATCTTGTGTATTTTCAGTGGATATAAAGTCTCTCCATATTCTTTGGTATTCTCTTCTGTAACCTATTCTATTTGAATTGAGAAAAAAACATTTTAGCACAGGCTAAATGTTATTATTATTATTTCAAATTGATTAAAAACCTCGTTTATTCCTCAGCTAATGTACAGTAATTATATAAAAAAACATGTTATAGGTATTCATTAAAAATCTTATAAATGCAGTATATACTACTAAACTGAATTTTATTCATAGGTACTCTTCATAGGGCTGTTGAGCCATTGAAAAACAAACAAACCGGTACCTATGTAAAAGGAATGAGCCCACACATGTGTACTGCGGTCTGTGCCTATATAGTCACGATGTGATTTCGCTCACTATATACCTCAACAACCATTAAAGCTTAAGACTTTTAAGTGGTAGATTTCATTTTTTAGCTTTTGTAAAGGTATTTCATTCCATAATTTTTTCATAATTTAAGTTAGTTATTCCAGAATGATTTTGTTTTATTCAGGTACACAGTCCTCTACCAAGTGGTCTAATTAAATTCTTGAGCTTATGTACAGTAAGCCTATTTCATTCCATAATAATTTTTTCATATATAGTTTTAGTGAACAACCTCCATGTTAATTATGTTTTCTTCAGGTATCCAGTGCTGTACCAAGAGTCCCTGAACACAGTTTTGGTTCAAGAAGTGATCAGATTCGAAAAACTGCTTACTATAATCCACTCCACTCTGAAAGATCTGCTCAAGGCTCTGAAGGGTCTCGCGATTCTCTCAGAAAAATTGGAGATGCTCCTGAACAGCTTGTTTACAAATAGTGTTCCCGAATTGTGGGCCTCCAAAGCATATCCATCTCTTAAACCTTTAGGTATTCAATTTATTTTCATTAATTTAAACCACCAAGTATTGAATTTTCCCATCAAATTTAGCATTTCCTCAGATCAAAGTAGCTTTAAGAGTGAAACGTTCACTTTATATATTTTGTTCCGGATTTACACCAATAAACTTTTTAGGTCAAGTTATTAAATTTTGGTTTGGTTCTAAGTTTTTTTATGCTAGCTCTGTGTAATGTATTCGCTATGAAAATGATGAATGAATTCACTACAGTCATTAAAAAGTCACTACATAGTAATCAAAACTCATATTCACTGGAATATATTGTTCATAGCAACAAAAAAGACTAGCCTGCTGCTATTAGAAACTATAGGCTACTATGTGGAATTAAAAAAGCAATATACACTACAGATCATATTTATATGGAATTTAAAAAAATGAATATACACTACACAGAATACAAATAATAATAAGAGATACTTAAATGAGTTTGATACCTATAGAAAATAGGGTATTATAAGTTACATTATTCAAATAACTTATTATAATGATTCTGATATTCCAGTCGTTGTTTGAATAAAATATCCAAGAATAAAATTTATTCTTTATTATAAATATAAAAAATAATTCATTTATTCATTATATTTAATATAATGAATAAATGAATTATTTTTCTTCAATTAACTCTGATTTCCATGGTTGAGTGTTAATGGGAAGGATGTCTTCTTCCAAGAATGGACATTTATATGTCTAAACTCCGCCATTTTATTATACATTTTTAGATACAACACAAATATTCATGTTATACCGTTAGCTCATTAAATCCCATATGTGGGTCTTTTCACAAATACCCATAGTCTATAGGTACTTGGTTAACTCAAGCGATATTGTAAAATATTAATCTCATTTCTTATTATAGGATTTGAGCCGATATAATGTATTATGTAATAGTAATCTATCTATGAATGAAGATGTTGTCTAATATGAATAAAGTGAATAAATCTGAATTTCAATCTCAATTTGAATTTCTTAGGTGCCTGGGTGAATGACCTACAAGCGAGGATTGCTTTCATCAACAAATGGATAGAAAATGGAATTCCGTCCAGTTTTTGGATATCTGGATTTTATTTTCCTCAGGCGTTTCTCACTGGGTGTCTCCAAAATTATGCTAGAAGAAAGGCTATTGCAATAGACTCCATCAGCTACAAATTCAAGGTAAACACATTTCAATTATTTTTTATGATTAAGTTGATTGCACCTCTGGATTGATTAAATCATTGATAATAAAAACAAACTTCATAGGTAGTAGAAAACAATTTTTATAGTTACTATAAAAATCTTGATAGGAGTAAAAATGTGTGTAACAAAGTAATGAGTATATGAGTAATGAGTGAGTATGAGTAATGAGTGTAATGAGTATAACAAAATGTTCATAGTTTATCATTATACAAAAAAAATTGAAGATGTTATCAACTCTAAAATTACATAGTAGCCTACCGTACCTATCTAGTTACTCCTTGTACGCTGAAGATGTGGCTCAGTGCCACGGAACGCGTCCGACAAGCAAACAAAATCGTGAGTACTGTTGTTGGAGTGACAGTTATCAACGTATTTACTAAGTTATAAGTTAATTTATTTAAAATGATGTGTCATCATTTTTATAATATTTTTCCTGATTTTTACTTCAGATGCTTGATAACCAACCAAAAAGACCACCAAAGGAAGGTTGCATAATTCATGGACTTTTCTTAGAAGGAGCAAGATGGAATTCCAAAACACATAAATTGGACGAATCTTTTCCAAAAGAATTATATACTGGTAAAATTTTGAAAAATTCTCACATAATTGTAAATAAAATATATTATTTTACCGCGAAATATCGGATTTTATCAATAAATGGATGAATTGCCACTTGAAGTGAAGTTTTCAAGAATGGAATAAAACAAACAATGAATAGAACGACTCAGTCAATTTTTCAAAGTTATCAGCTCAAAGAACCAAAGTAGAGCAGAGTAGCCTATTCGTGCTACAAGTAGATAATGTTATATATTTTCACTTGATATTATATAATAGTTTGACGATATCAAAGTTTTCTCATTTTAACATGTAGGCCTACTTATTAATTTTTATCACCTGTATTACAATATTATATTCAGCTATATTGTCAAGTTAAATATCGAATCCCTTATTTATTTTATTCATTTATTATACAATTTTCATGTTCACAAAATCCATATCTTATTAGATATTCTATTGCTATTCTTTTCTAGAACTAACACCCTCATATGATGTAATTTGAACATTTTCTGTAAATAGAAAAATGAGAAGTCTTGGGAGGAATCCTGTTGTACTCTCCATTGTAAATCATCATTGAATAAATTATTATGATTGATTTCATATTTTTTTCCATTTAAAATATTATGTTTTGGTTCCAAAATCATCGTTTTACCCAAATATGCCACCAAGTTACTATAACACCCTCATAAATTATTTCCATTGTTTCCATTCATAAAAGTATAATTATCTTGATTCCAAAATCATAATTTATTCCAGATGTGCCACCAATTATATAAAGGGGTTATATAACACCTTTACAATAACTATAACACCCTCATAATTTATTTCCATTGTTTCCATTCATAAAAGTATAATTATTTTGATTCCAAAATCATAATTTTTTCCAGATGTGCCACCAATTATATATAGGTGTTATTAAACACCCTTATAATTACTATAACACCCTCATAATTTATTTCCATTGTTTCCATTCATGAAATTATATGTTCATTGTTTTTCCTAGATGTGCCACCAATCTGATTATATAACACCCTCATGATTATTAACACCATCCTCATGATTCAATTAAATTATACCATAGTTCTCATTTTATGAAATAATACTGAACTTTGATTCTCAACTGTTCTTTTTTTCAGATATGCCTCCAATCTGGTTGATACCATACCAAAATCTATCAGGCGAAGAAAGCGTCGGCTACCATTGTCCCGTTTACAAAACGCTGAAAAGAGCTGGAGTTCTATCAACCACCGGACACTCAACTAACTATGTGTTAGCCATCGATTTACCATCAGAAAAACCAGAAAGTCATTGGATAAAGCGCGGCGTAGCACTGATATGTGCGCTTGATTTTTAGAATATTTTTTGGATTGTTCTGCATGTTTAATGTATTTATGCGTGTTTTGATTAGACATAAATGAAATTGATGTTCATAAACTATAATATGTTCTAACAATTATATTCCATTTGACAAACCAGAGGATAAATCGAAGAGAGTAGCACTAATATAGGTGTTGAGGGCCTATGTGCACTTTATTTATGAAATATTTTTTGGATTGTTCTCCATGCTTAATGTATTTATGCGTGTTTTGATTAGACATAAATGAAATTGATGTTCATAAACTATATGTTCTAACAATTATATTCCATTTGACAAACCAGATGATAAATCAGAAAGTAGCACTGATATACTGTATGTAGGCTTATGTGCACTTCAATTATGAAATATTTTTTGTAATTTTTTCCGTGTTTGATGTAAGTTATTAATGGTTTTTTATCAGACAAATTGAGAAAAAGAGATTGCTATTTATCAGCTATGTTTTAGCAACTGATATGTGCACTTCAATTCTGCTATATTTTTGTAATGCTTTCTAGGTTCAACGTATTTATATAGGCTATGTGTTTCGATTAGTCAAATGAAGAAGGAAAGAAATTGAAATTCATGAACTATGTTGTAGCAATCAAGTTCCATCTGGAAAACTAGAGACTCATTCGGTAAAGAGTGGTGCAGTAGCACTGGGACATGAGTTCTGAAATATTTTGAGAAACTGTTCATTTATGCATTTCAATCAAACACATTGAAAAATTGACACTGCAAGAACTATGCACTAGCCATTGGAATTGACAAGCCAAAACATAACATGATTTCTAAAATATTTTCTGAAAAGTTTTTGTGTTCATTCATTAATAAATGAACATAAAACATTTCAGAAATTGAATGACGTTTTGGTTTATCGACACCACTAACTAACATAGTTCATGATATCGAATTTTTGACATCGCCTGATCAATAGACTACACATAAATATAACTTACGTTAAACCACAGAGAAGGAATTTTCTTCATAGAAAACATTCCAAAAAATGAATATCATGCATTTTATACGTTTAGATCAAACGTATGTCCAATTCTAATTAAATCATTCAATTGCCAAATTATCTAATGATTGAATTATTCATTGAATTGTCAATGTTATCTTGTTATTTATATGTTATCATGTTATCATATCATTGGATATGTTTGTGTTGGAGTGTTGCAATACAAGAATTAAAGATAATTCATTGTATTAAAGTTGTATGTTACTTTTTGCATTTCTAAAAAGTGTATATATACTTCTTTGTACGGTACCTACAACTCAAATAAAATATCTCTATTCAGAAATTATCAATTTATTATTATATTTTTCACTCACGTTCAATCAATCAATCGATTTTATTGAGAATAAAGGATTACAATATTTGGTCCCATTGAACCCATAGGTTTTTCAGCAGGTGCCATTTCAATACAAAACGTTTCATATGAATCATTCAATACAATTATTTACTTATGATGAACAACTGGAATTTCCTGAATTTATTATTTAATTATCAGAGAGTGATACTTAGTAATGAGAATGAGAGTTTCTTGTTCAATTTATAGCCTATTCATTTCCGATCTTAATATAGTCTTTCATTTTTGAATTTACATAATAAAAGCAATTACACACTAAATAGCACGGTGTACAATATGAAAAACAGCCATGAGGTGAAAAACAGCCATGCTATTGCGGGTCTCGAACCCTGACCAGGCAGTGCTAGCGGTCTGGAGGTTGTGACGCCCCAGCCCACATGTACAATTTGTACAAGATAATGAAAGAAAAAACAGGCTACTGCCCAAAATATTCACGATTATAATGCAGAGATGCAGCTAAAAATTTAAGAGACAACCAAGTATCCATTTTATAGGCATTATTTTTTCAATAATGTTCAAGAAAAATGAGAAAATACACTAAATCGGCCATTACCAGCATAGCGTTGAATGCCAGCTCTGTCAGTACAATCTGAAAGCTGCAGAACGAAACTGTTTGCTGACGCTGCTCTCGAATTGATATGCTCTCAAAGAGCGCTCGTTGACTGTCCTCACAGAGGTGAACATTGATGAAACAGTCATTTGTAAACCAGCTTAATTTTTGGCATCAGCTCTAATAAACTTATACTTCTTGTTTGTGGCTCCTTTATCTTCTGTATAACAGAACTAATTTGAAGAGAATGAAACTTGAAATTTTTCTAAAAATATCCATGTATTTTCCGTAGATACTCATAACAAGTAAAGTTCAATATTGTTGGAGAATAATCTTTATCAAAAATATTAAAATCAGGGACATGTTTCATAAAATTAAGAAATCCTGTAATAAAAGAAAGAGGTGGTTCCACACTTCGCCTTCTATTCATTTTATACCAAGTATTCGTTCTTATTTTTGGTGTGCGAGAACACATTTTCTTTTATTATAGGACTTCCATGGAGCATGATAAGGGTTTTTCCATCTTTTTAAAATTTTATCATTTACGGTACTTCTAAATTAACTTTAAGATAGATTGTACTGGCCGGTAGCTTCCTTATATGAGTAGTGAGTGTTTATAAATAAGTAACAGTAAAAATATATGAATTCGCCTACCTTATGCTGAATATGGATGGTCTGGTATGAGAAAGGTTGGGGGAAAGGAAATATAAGAAAAGGATAAAGGATGGGTTACCCAAACCTGTAGTTGACGTGTTGATTACTAATTTCACGTAAAAACACTACACTCACTAATTTAAATTGAATAATAATTGTGGACTGTAATTTATGCGATTCGATGTGGACCTGTCTATTGTTCATAGCGTACTGGCTAGAAACAACTATGAAAGGGGTGGGGATATCAATATTAGTTATAGTAGATAGTTGCCGCGCGCTTGATAAATCCTGACTATGATAATATAAAATAATAATGTACCGCTACTGGCGCATCCATAGATGCATATAAGAATCTGTAGGCCTACTGGGTATCAATCTACTCAGTGGAGTGGCTACTAAGGCATCGTGGAGTTAAGTCACAAATACTGTGGACTACTCTTGGATGGGTGACCATTCAAGGGTCAAGTACACATTGGCGAGGTGATCACCATCATTGAAAGCCAAAAACATATTTTTTATCAGAATAAATAACAAATATATTTTTAAAAATAGCTTTATTACAAACAATTCATATTCATCATGTCTATCCTCTAACAATAATAATTATAATACAGTGTATTGTGAAAGTATATACTGATAAGCCAAGGAAAAAGTTTCTGGATCGGTTTTTTGGTAACAATGGATTAAAAATAGGCGACTAATTTGAGCCAATAATACAAAAATGTGAATGTGTGAATATTGGTGTGTGAGGGTGTGTGTATTTATTATATTTGTGTTGGGGTCATCATTTCTTACCATTCATTTGTTTATTAGTTTTGCCATACCACATTATGTAACATTTTTTGTGATAATATAGTGACTCAACTCCTCTGCCCTTCCTTTCCTTCAGTTTGTCGTAGTCAGTCTTTGACATCCTCATCAGAATTTCAGCCGAGTAAAGAAGACATTCTGGCAAGATGGTAAAATGACTCCAGCTCTGTCAATATTCGTTCAAAAATTATGAATTTGGTCTCTAACTCTTGAACACATCTGATCTACAATTTGAGACTAAATTAATGATTATTGTTCCAAAAGTGACCGAGCTGGAGTCATTTTCCCATCTTGCCAGAATGTCTTCTTTGCTAGACAAGATCATACCTCATCTCTTATTTTGTTTGTCGTTGTCTGCCTTTATGAATTGGTTAAGAGCCTTATCAACAAAGTGTGTAATTCAACTGTACTTCTTTTCTCGATGTCAAAAATTGTCATCAGCATTATATTTCATCTGTGGTATCTTTCTTTTCTATCGTTTTGTCACTATCCACCTTTGGCGTCGTATTTAGTTTGATTGGAAGCAATAGCGACAAAGTATATCATCACTCATCAGCCCTTCTTCTCCTTCGGTTTGTCGTTGTCAGACTTTGTCACCGTCATTAGAATCCAGTTTTATTATACTCTTACTCGTTTTGTCATTATCCGCCTTTGGCATCATCTTCAGTTTGGTTAAAAGCGATAGCGACAAAGTGTGTCGTCACTCATCTGCCCTTCTTCTCCTTCGCTTTGTCGTTGTCAGGCTTCGGCTTCGGTTTGAGCGCCTGCGGCGGTGTGTAGCGTACGTAGACTTCGCGTTTGAACGCCTCAAAGCGTCGTCGGTTCTGGTTGTTTTGCGCTTCGCGCCAAGCGGGACGAGTTTTGCGCACCTGTAGGCCCCAGTGACAGTTGAAAACTGGCGACAAAACTTGGAACTGGTAGCCGGCTGAGTGCATCTCGTAAACCTGCAGAAACAGACAAATTGGTCATTAAAAAGTACATGATGTTTTGTGTTCTGTACTGAGGGTGGAGCGCACGTGAGCTCATAGGCTTGTTCGTGGGTGATGAGATGGAAGAATGATGATGCTGAGAGATGACCAAGTATATTTAAGTAGTCGGGACCGATGGCCCATCGTCTCCTCTGGGGTGACCATATTCATGTGATTGTGCTGTGGTCAATGAATTTTGCCCGGGTTGAGACTCAAACCCGAGTCCAACTGGTCATAGCTGTTTTGGACTGCCAATTTCCCCATCCACTCATAGTTCTTGACTACCACACTCCCAATAACTGTCTCTCCGAACTTACAGTTGATGGAAGCCCTTCTTGTATAAATAATATAATAATCATTTATTATACGAGTACATGAGAAAAACTTCTGGATATCTAAGACTATAAAGAAAAACGAATATATATTATAAATATTGAAAACTGAACTTTAAAACTTGGGGCTGCTTAAAATAATTGAAAAATAAATGAAAATCAAACACCCTTTTAAAAAAACTTGTGTTTTAATAATTTTAAAGTTTTTTAAAAGGGTGTTTGATTTTCATTTATTTTTCAATTATAAATATTGTCCATAAAAAGTGAGTTATAGAAGAATATATTTATAACTTATTTTTATTGTGATAATAATGTCATAACTTTCATAGTACAGTATTGTATTATTCATTATTATATTATCAAAATAATCATGATATGGTATTTTCTTTGTACCTTATTAAGATTGCGTTTTTCAACATTCATTTTTTAAGGTAGACTGGGTCATAAAAAAATGAGAGCTCTGTCAATAAATCCAATCAGGGTACAGAGAATAATGACGCCTAAAAGATTCATGAAAATTATAAATTAAGAATAGTTTTTTTCTAATTGGAAATTGATTTAAATGAATCTTTACCTGAGTGTTCCTAGTGAATCCATAGCCGATGAAGCGTTCGTCATGTGGAGGTACTTTGTCTGAAGCCACGTAGAACGGCTCATACAAGAACTCATAATTTGTAACATTATGACTCACATGTATCTCGTCTGAACCAATCTCCTTGATCCACCTAAAATCACAAAAATTGGGAAACAATTAAAATAGGATTGGAAATAGCCAGTTGCAGTAGTATTCTAAAGAACCCATACTCCTGTTTCAAAATATTATACTGTATTGATCTATGATCTATTTTAATTTTCTTCCGTTTTCAACTACATACCTAATTCCTGGCTAGCTTTGATCGTCACCATAGAATAATAGAACTCCTACGATCCTCTTTGTCGTCACCCAATAGGAATGCTTGGAAATGTTGCAACATTGTGAAAAATGTAATTTATTTAATAATTTTAATTCCAAATAATCTATTCAAACATGCGTATAAGACTAGAACAGTCGTTCATAAATTGGCTGAGAGAGTTTAATGAAATGTTTTTAGCCTACTAATAAATTATTTCACACAAATATTTTGAATTATTTCAAATTCTCCTTCTATTTTTATGGGTCCAATTTGATGATCTGAGTGTGTTCATTTCAATGTTTTTGATGGTTAACTCTCTCACACAAATATTTTGCATGATTTCGAATTTTCCTTCCAATTTAATTAGTCTTTTTTTATTGCGGATGATGCCCACATAAGCATTTTTTGGGTAATGGATATTGAGTGCGAAGGTGATTGATGAGGAGAAAAACAGCCATGGCACTGGGACTCGAACCCAGACCTGGCAGTGCTAGCGGACTGAAGGTTGTGACGCCCTAGCCCACTGCGCCAACCAGGCCGGCATTAGTCTAATTAGATGATCTTTGTTAATAGAAGTATCAATGTTAATAGACCCGAGATTTGAGTATCCTGGCCTTCTTAAAAATTGGAAACGTAAAAATTGATTTTTCTGAGGCATATGATTTTCTAACTTAAAAAGTGGCTGTCTCTGCGCTCAGTGTCACTCAATAAGTTAGCCGGTTGCGGCTGTCTCTTGTACGTGATGTAACCTACTAACAGTTGATGTGAAGCATCTATTTTCTCTTTTCATTTTAAGAACATCATGTACCTAGGCATAGCTAAATCACAACACTTTAATTGACAACATCGGCTGTTGGAGCGTACAAGGAGCAGACGAGACCGGCCAACTTTTTGGCGTCATGTATAAATCTACGATATTGAAATTCATTTTTTCAAGAGTGGACAGTATAGTCTGTCCAAGCTAAGAAGACCCTCTGGCAAGATGAGAAAATGACTCCAGCTCGGTCAATGTTGGGTCGAAAATTATAAATTTGGTCTCAAATTGTAGAGAACAATCTGCTCTACAATTTGAGACCAAATCAATATTTTTGAACGAATATTGACCGAGCTGCAGTCATTTTCTCATCTTGCCAGAGGGTCTTCTTTGCTTGGACAGACTATAGTAGTCGGCCAACTGCCGAACAGCAGAATCATGTCCCATGAGAGCAATGTAATTTATATCAATCTCTTGGAGCAGATATAGCGCCTTCATTCATGGACAAAAATTAATGTTCTATTTATCATTAGAAAGAGAACGGGTCAAATTTATTTGCCATATTGAGTACAATACAAAAATTATAATTGAGAACGCAATAAACTAAAGAAAGAAAATCAATCCTATTTACATCAAATAAAACTATGCTAATCTCAATAATACACTATATTTATTTTGGCGCTGCCTGCAAAACCGAAGTTTGTGTGAGGGCAGCGAGCATCAATCAGAATTGAAATGAGTACAAAATTTTAATAAAATACAACTGAAAAGAACAAACAGAATGCATAAAATTAAGCATTATACGTGACTGCTGAGTGATACAGTATATCATGGTTTATGAGAATTAGAAATTTTCTACATTATACTCAATAAAAATACTGATATTTTTGAAATAATATGTTAGGCTAATAGAAAAGATGACATTATTTAATAGTAAGTTTATTAAGTGTGAATAAGTTGGGCGATATTCATTGATCTGATCCACTCAATAATTTTTTTAATATTAGTTTTTGTTATTCTATTTGTCATTAAGTTTTCCGGTAACATGTTGATAATTCTACTGCTGATGAAAGGAAACTGTCTTCGGCATACAGTCATGTCTGTTCTATTTTTTTGATAATTTGCTTGAAAACGGAAATTGTAAGTTCTATATTGCGGTGTAAATAGGTTTTTGTTTTCTATTACGTATAATATTGTATAAAATTGTTCTTATGGGACATAATTCAGCTGTTTGGCAGTTGGCCGTCTGCTACCAATCTGGGTTTCCACTCTGCTACCACTCTTAAAAAATGTTTGAGAAGAATCAACTCACCTTGAACTATTCGTAGCGAACTGGTTGAAAATGAACACTTTCTGATGAAACGGCCTGGCCAACCCCTTCCCCACCAGTCTCACTAAATCAGTCTTATTGCGCGGAAACCTCACTCGCTCATCCAACTCAAACGTGGGTATCACATACGCGCACAACCCCTTACAATACGCCTTCTCCAAAAACTTATCCAACTCCTGTGCCATACCGTTACTCGGTATAATATCCACATCTGTCATAAAAACATATTCCCCCTGGCAATTCTTCCTCGCCAAATTTCTTAGATGGTTTTGAGGGTAGGGGTTTCTGGTACGCCAGCGTTGGGTGTTGGTGGTTCGTTTGTTGACGAGGAGTCTGAGGGTGACTTCGGGGTGGTTGCAGTCGTACTCTTCGGTGGGTTCGGAACCACTGAGAATCGAGGGAACGTTGGTTCTGGAGAATGCCATGTGAAAGGTCACACGGTCACGGATTGGTGGGTAACATCTACGCAGGTAGGATACGTAGCCTGCGGGGAGAAACAATAAATTAATTAGAAAATTAAGGTGGTTTATAAACGACTGTTATTAATGCTCAGCTCTGTTGGGACAGTCTGAAGCTGTCTTCGAAAGCAAATAAGTACCGGGTGACACAGAAAAACGGGAATTTTTGAAGTAACACGTACGTAAATACAGGAAATGGAATAATCATTTGTTTCACTGATGGAAATATGAAGTGAAATAGTTACCATTTCAAATTCTAACAAATAAATGATAAACTTTATAAATAATGTCCTTGAGATGACAACCATTCACGTATGTATAGTTTCCTGGAAGTGAAGAGTGAGATTTAGCATGGCACATTTAAGCACTGCAATATGAGATTTCTTCTTGAATCCTTGTTTTCAACTCAATAATTACTTTTGAGCGTGAAGCGTACACTTTACTTTTCAAATGGCCCCTCATAAAAAATCACACACAGTGCTTCGACGTTCCATGCTCACATGGAAATCTCACTGTTCGATTCCAGGAATTGAACAGTGATTACGTTGAATGGTCGTAATCTAAAGGACGATATCTAAATTGACATTGACAGAAATTGATATTTTTTGTTAGAACTATAAATGGCAAGAATTTTACTTCATATTTTCAGCAATAAAACTATACCCTATTCACTATCACTTGAGACGAAATAAACAAAATTTTTGCATGTGTGTGCTTGTAATGGTAGGTCTTCTTGTATTCGGAATGGTATGGTCAATTGATCAGCTGTAGCCAATCAAGACAAGACAAGTCGGACTGCAGCCAATCACAGTTCCAGATAAGAGTAAGCTGTTTAATTGTGGCCGACCGTTTCGCATAAAAGGAAACCTACCATTAAAAAATAAATAAAATATAAAAAAATATATAAAAAATACAATTTTATGATTCCTTATCCAGATATAGCCCTTATTGTTAAAAAATGGCGTTTTTTAGACTATTTTCCCAATTATCTCAATAATCGTTGAAGCTACAAACTTGGAACAGGTTTCATTGAATTCCTCAGCTAGGTTTATATAGGAATTGATTATTTTAGAACCTCACTAGAGCCTTTAAAAAATTAGAAAAATTAATATATTTTGGAAATCTCAATTTTCTGCCATTGTTATCTCTGTAACAAAGCGTTTTTGGGGGTTGGTCCCATGGAACTTTTTCATCTACTTGGTGTAAGGAATCAGCCTGAAAAGTATTGCACATTCCTCCTGAAACACCCTGTATATTAATAAATATACAATTCAATAAATGTACAAAAATCCCATTTTATATTAGACCAATAGCGTTTTTCTCTGTTCATAATTATTCATTATTGGTAACAAACGTTTCTACTCTAGTTATTAACTAAACTTGGACTTTAAATTTTTAACATCACTTTGCAATACAATATTACTATGTTAGAGGATACTCACTTTCAACACTAGTATTGTTGGAACAGAGTAGATATAAGAGTTATTTTCTCATTTCTCAGCTTCAACAATAACTAAAGTTAATTTTTTAGAACCAATTTCCAAGCTCTTTGCTAAATGAAAGTAAACATTTCAAGTCCCAGTCGTGTAATTTGTGTAAGCGCTATTACAGTTGATTAATATCAACTCCCTTAGCACGAATAGTCTCCTGATAAATTACTTGATAAATGTGAGAGGCACGACATTGCTTGATTAGTACAGTCTGTCCAAGCGAAGAAGACCCTCTGGCGAGATGAGAAAATTACTTTTTTGGTTCACAAATTATAAATTTGGTTTCAAATAGTAGAAAACATTCTGAACTACAATTTGAGACCCAATTAATTTGGACCAATATTGACTAAGATGGAGTAATTTTCCCATCTTACCAGAATGTCTTCTTCGCTTGGACAGACTATATACGCACGCACTTCTGTTCAGCTCTCACAAAATTTATCCATTTTCTTGACAACTGTATACTAGATGATGACAAATTGTTAGGCGGTTGGTTCGTCTGCTCCCTGTGTGCTCCAACAGCTGATGTTGTCAGAGTTGTCATTCAGCTATGATGATGTTTTTGAAATCAAAAGAGACAATAGATACTTTACATCAGCTGTTAGTAGGTTACATGTAGATTTAGATTTACATCCTCTGTCCATGAAGCGACAGACGAAACCGCCTAGCTTTAGGCGTCAACTATAATGTTTAAAATTATGGCAAATGAATGAATAGGAATGGGAATTTATAAATGGGTGTTTCGTACATTGTAGTTATAGTTGTCGCCAAAACGTTATGTGGTATCGTCTGTCTCTTGTACGTGATGTAACCTACTGAAAGCTGATGAAAAGCATCTCTTCTGATTTCTAAAACATCATTTAGGCATATTAAAGGAAACTATGAATTGGTTACATCAGACGAAACTAAGCCTAACTTTATTGCGTTAGCTGTATTGCGTTGGATGAACAGATAAATGTCAAATTTGAAGGTAGACTTGATGACAAACTTCACAAAATTACTTTAAAAACTATAAAAACCAAAGACACTTCATGCATAAGTTACATATAAAGAGTCTCATAATCGTTTTTACTATTATTTTAATAATTAAACATAGAAGCTTAAACAAGAAATTCAAAAATTGGTTGAAAAAGTACAAATTTTGTCTCGAATTGTAAAAAACATTCTGCTCTACAATTCTAAACCGATATTGATCGAGTTAAAGTCATTCTCCCATCTTACCAGAATGTCTTCTTCGCTTGACCAGACTATATTAACTAAACAAACTGTTTTAATTTGATTGTCACATTTGAATCCAACATCATATTGTACATCTTCTTGCCTTGTCAAATTGAAAGGCAATTGAACCGCGAGCACACGTCTCAATCTTTAACCACATTTGAGCAAATAAATCTCGCCAATTTTTTTCTTGATTATGTTTGATAATTTATTTTGATATTGTCCATTTATTTAGAGACAATATTGTCCTTGATTCAGAGTAAACCCACCTTTGAGCAAATGAATTTCGCCGTCCCCAGCGGCAAATAGGGCAACCGATATGGGTCCAGTCCAGTGGTGGGTGACTTCCACGAGAGAGTGCAGCCTTTCCAGGGAGCTCTGCGTCGCCAGACATACCTTCAAAACAATTCAAATCATCTTTATTCATAAGCCTTTCAACTATTCCAATGAGAGTGTGCAGTCGGCAAGTGACTGAATAGCAGAAGCATTTCCCATAAGGCCAAAGTAATTTATATCAATCATTCATGGACTGGGAGTCATGTTCTATAATGTCATTTGAGAGATAATACTCCTTTCAAGTTATGATTCTAATGCGAGTTGTTTTTCTTGTAAACAATTTTGATTGTTAGTTGTGGTTTTATTATTTAGTTTGACAAGCCCTTTAATTGGATCTGTTGGGCTTGTTTTTACAGGGAATAATTTACTTATATTTCAGATTATGTACATTATGGTGTTTTTTTATGATTACTTGTTTGGATTTTTTTAATTGTAAATGGTAAACTACCAATTGTATAATTTTGTTGTGATTTTTTATTTTTATTTAGTTAGTTTTTTAAAGTTATTATTTATTTTTTATTTATAATTCGATTATCCAGTCACTCTTCTTTACATTATTTCTATTATAATTACTGTATTTCAAAATTTTATATTTGAAACATTATGCTTGATTAAAAATACTTACATTTCAAAATAAAGTTATAATTTTAAAAGATAGAGAGTAGAGCGCCTTGAGAATGCTGTAAGCACCCTAAATATGTGCTTGAAGTTCAAATCCCATTATTTGTTGGTTTGGCTTTACACAAATGGGGGTGCTGGTGGACAAAACTTTTATATCAACTAACTGTTATAGAACGCTACACAACAATGGCCAAACTGTGATTATACAGTCTCTAAAGTGAAAAGTTTATTGAAGCAGAGTCCTTGAATTCTTAAAAGATAATTTATAGATCTGATGTTTATCAAGGAAACACTTTATATGTTAATAAAACTTTTTTATTCAATAGTTCATAAGTACTGTTCGCCACTATTTTGTGCTACAGTATTTTCAATGTAATAATTATCATTTAGGCAAGTGAAAACAAATTGTCAGATCCACAAAGCTCATTTAAAATACCATACTTAAGTTTCAATGCTCAGGGCATCATCATCAGAGGAAAACTTGCCTTGAGCATTGAAGATTAAGTATGGATTTTAAAATAAACTCTGTGGATCTGTTTCCACTTACCTAAATTGGTTGAAATTTCTGATAATAGTGTGAATTTCAATATTTATCACGTTGAATTGAGATTTTTGTGTTGTGAAATGTAATTTTAATTTTTATGACGACAGTGAAACATCCTACATATACAGGGAATAAAACAAAACAATACAAGAAAGTTTAATAGATGATAGATATTATTAGAAATTTTATATACCTTGTACTCTTCAGACACCTCCGCGTAACGTTCACCGACCACCACGGAGTCGAACAGTTTGTAGAGCAGTCGCTGATCCCAGCGCCCCAGGCGGGGGTCCATGTGGAACTCCCCCCCAGGGGACGACGCCCCCTTGCAGTCCACACATGATGGTGCTGCCACCTGCAGCAAATCAATTTGAGATTTATAATTTTCTTATTCCTGGAAAGTCATTAGGCTACAATTATATACAGTATGAATACAATCATAGCTACTAATAAAAGGCCCTCTCAAATAAAATGGCAATGTCGCAACGTAGGTAAAATCTACCCATAAAAAAGAATTTATTAAAGTTACAAATCATGAATGTTGACTTGGTTTTTCTCTTTTTCAAGCATAACTTACATGAAATATTATCATAAAGCTTTTCTTTTTATTTGTGATTCCTGTACTGGGTTGTGATATAGATTAGCAAAAAAATTGTCTATACCCTATTCACGATCACTTGAGACGAAATAGAGAAACTTTTTGCATTTACAGGTAGCTATTTTTGTTTGAGATTGAGGATAAGCCAAGAACTGTGATTGACTACAGCTGTTCGACTGCGGCCAACTGTCGTATGAAGTAATACCTTCCTTTATCCGCACACACGCGCAAAAAATTTGTTCATTTCGTCTCAAGTGATCGTGAATAAGATATAGAGATAGCTATGGTTTGTAGCAAGTTAAATGTGAGAACGCACACAAGAAACGCATCAGTTGAAACAGCTGATTGGGAAATGATTTCAATGCTTTCAAATGGGCCGTATTTCCTACTCTTCATAGATGCCACTTTTAATGCCATCGCCTTGGAAAAAGTAGCTATAGTTTTACACTAAGGGTGCATTCATAGTGGATTGAGAGATGAAGATGACAAAAACAGTATATTTGTTTTATTTTTGTTTCATCTTTCAATCGACTATGAATGCACTCTAATGGAAGGCTGGAAGATTAGATTAATGGTGTTGGAGAAACAGGACAACAGAGAACCAGAAAGTAATGTAATATAATTTAAATTCTATTAAATATTATGATTTAATATATAGCCTATCACTTTTCTGGAATAAGCATTCATTAATGTTATTGAAAATTAATCATGAATTCTAAGGAAATAAATTAACTGAAAACTCAACAAATCTCCATAAATTCTAAAACTTAATCCAACAATTCTAAAACTGAAATTTGAAATAAATGTCAAATTATGTCGATTTGCCAGTACATGTCATAAAATTTATTCAAAACATTAAACGTTTACGGTGTCTGAGTATCAAAAATATTGTAATGCAATTTTTCAAACAATTCTAGACAGAAACGATGAAATCAACTGGAGTGGTTATTGATTGATTATTAAACTATCAAAGTGCATCTTCCATCTTGCATATTTTATGACGTTAACGTCATTCCATACTCCATGGATACTATTGTTGTTTTGATGCAAGGTTATCACAAATCTGTAATTACAATATCTGTAATAACCTTGGGTTTGATATAACTCCATCCATCAGTGTTGAGTTTATTTCCTAACGTAATATTTCACAAGGAAAAGCTTCCATTTATTGTTGCATATCTTGAAATTTATTAGTTTTTTATTAAATTCAGTTATCTATCATGAAAACTATTAAGCTGTCTAAACACAATGTTCAATTGAGCTATAACAGTAGGAGAAACCGTGCAATTAAAGCTATCAAAATAGAGCACCTGAACATAACCATCTATCATTTCATTTAGAATGATAGAAGGTTTATGAACTGAAATAGATTTCTTAACATACAAGAATACATGTCTGATAAAGGATATGGAATAATTTAGGGTAGCTAATATTTTCACTTAGCAAATTCTTAAATACTGTAATTTAGTGGAAATAATCGTATATACATATACTGTAATTGTATCACTTTATATGTGTACATAATTATCTATGATAATGCTAGTAATATATAGATAATAATCTATGATGAATATAGAGAAGAATAGCCCAAAGAACAAGTATTATTAGATTCTATGAACAAAATCGAATCAAATCGAATATTTATTTATTTTGACACTTGAGCAATACAATGTATCAAAAGAAACAAGTTTTATAAAAAATGTAAGTATACAACATAAAAAAGGTTTATCAATAATGTTTCATTTATACAGAAATGCCAAAAGCTAAAAAATGTCAAAATAAAAAAATCAAATACTAATTAACTATTTTTATACGAAAAACATGCCTCAAGGCCACAGACACAGTGGAATTAAAATCAATCAAAATTTTGTCTTATTAATCTCTTGATCTCGATTCTCTAGGTCTAGACAGATTCATCTCAAATTCTTATAGGAAACCATGATCACATTAATCCAAGTGAGAAATAGATTAAGATTTTAAATTGATTAGAGTAGTTGGGATTTCACAATCGTGGTAATTCTCAGCAGGAAATTGAGAATAAATAGCACGCCAGAAGACAAAATTAATAATATAAGTCATTAGAAAGAAGTATAAAGAGATGTTGAGAGGAAGAGTGAGAGGGAAAGAGGAAAAGTAAGATAAAGAGAGAGAGAGAGAGAGGGAGAGAGAGAGGGAGAGAGTGAGCTCCTAATTGATTCTATTTTCTTTCTAGAATAATAGACTGTGGCATGGTGAAGCCAGTAATACAGTAGATCCAATGTAGCTCGCTAATTTGTGGTTTCAAAGATTTACTGATTCACGATTTAACGTTTAGCCAAAATGAATAATTTACCGCGAAGTTCAAATAGGCATAATTTTCGCCATTCATTCAGACAATAATTGTTTGAGTTAATCATATTTCAACGGTTCAGCACTAATGGTTTGCAACAATGATGTTCCTAATTAAAATAACGGAGCTAAGAAACTTGTACTGTACTTGGGGAAAATAAAAAATTAGTAGAAATCATTACGGTTCTAAACATACTTATTTGAACATAAAATATACGTGAAACAACTTTGTCTGAAGGCTGTTCAACTCATTTTTGTTGGAATCAAATTTGCCAAGCAGGTTTCAAACCTTTGGGATTATTTTCCAGAGGCTATGGATGTTTCAAGATATTTTTCACATGGCTAGGATATTCTAATGTAAGAGGAACACTATTGCAGTAAGATACATACAGTAACAACAGAATTATTCTTGTCATGGAAGTCATATATTGATTTGTGATTCTGGAGAATGAATTTATTTTAAATTTTAAATTAATAATTATGCTAACATGTCTTAAAACCCAAGGTCAGTAAATCTTCAATTCTCTCCTATTACCTTGAGCCAAAATAACTCCGAAAAAAATTTAAAAAATTCCCCCCAAAAAAATTAAAATTTCATGTCAATAAAGTAAAAAAAAAGACATTTGTAAAATTATTTAAAAAAAAGATGCCAATTTCTCCTGAAATACTCTGTCTGATATTGTTCATTAATAATTTTTATTTATTAATCACATTGGAATCTAGTAAGGAAATTATCTGTGATAATATTATAACTTCATCAATCCAGGTTGATAGCTTTTGACGAGTTATTTCTATTTTAAGTTGATCTGTTTTATGTATGATCTTCGTTGTGTATTTTACTATACAGATTGAATTTTAAATTCGTAACAGGTATCAGGTTTGAACTAACATTGATCGAGCTGGAGTCATTCTCCCATCTTGCCAGAATATCTTCTTTGCTTGGATAGACTATACGCAGGGCTTGATTTCAGGAGGAACGCGTGGGAGCGGCGATCCCATACCTTATTTCCGAGGAAAAAAATTAGAAAAAACGATTTTTCAAGTTCGCTTCTTATTTTAATGTTATTTTTGTCAGTCACTAATTTTAAAATGTTTAATAACTTTGTAACATAATCATGCTGGAAGTTTATTCAGAATTAAAGGTGGACGCTAATGCATAAAGTAACATCCGTAGGCCTCGGCTGGATTCTTATAAGCGGCGTCAGCGCGAGGTGCTATAGTCCGGCCAAGCAAAGAAGAGCCTCTGGCAAGATGGGAAAATGACTCCAGCTCGGTCAATATTGGTTCAAAAATTATTGATTTGGTCTCAATTGCAGGAAAAATTCTGATCTACAATTTGAGACCAAATCAATAATTTTTGAACCAATATTGACCGAGCTGGAGTCATTTTCCCATCTTGCCAGAGGCTCTTCTTTGCTTGGCCAGACTATACTAGCTTTGCCATTGCTAAATGCCAATTTTATTCTGAATAACATTGTATCATGTTGTTATTCTTATAACAATGGATGCTTTAAAACTTGAGGAAAATAGATTATGTAGCCTATGTAGATTATACAGTGTTGTTGAAATGGTAAAATCCATGCCTGTTCCAAAAAAGCTTTGTCGTGTTTCCTTTATTTTAGGGATAATTTATCATTTTAAGTAATAATTACAGTACACTTTTCAATTACTTTTCATTAATGCATTACATGCTTCAATTTTTTATTTGTTCATTCGCATTTGAAAATGTCTATAAATAGTCGAAACATGTAATACATTAATAAAAAGTAATTGAAGAGGGTACTGTGATTATTATTTAAAATAAAAAAGCTTTTTGATTTGTATTAATTCTTTAAAATTGTATTATTAGTTAGTTTTATAAAAAAACAGCCACAAAACATTGCCTAGATTTGCTAAAAACGCTCCAATTCAAGTGTGATTTTTAAAAATTTCCCGGGGGAGGGCTTTCGGTGAGCCAGTTCACCCACCAATCCCATACCTCTTTTATCAGTTTTTTTATTTCAAATGTTAATATCAGTTCCCTTTTTCAATTATTTATTTTCTTTTTTTTAGAAATCAAACACTGACTATACCTTAAAGCTGAAGATTAGCCTATACGGCTCGTATCTACTAAGATTCAACACCATAAATTTGTACCCAACATTTTCCAACCGTACCTGTGGTGCGACAGTGAGCTGCGACGTTTTCAGGGGCGCGGTGACTGCAGCAGCCGCCGTCTCCGGTGACAGAATCTGTCTTGGACATTCGAAGTGCAGCAGACGTATGGTGAGTAGGATATTGCAGAAGGTAAGGACGAGCAGAATCGCCAGACTGATATTCCACAGCCGGAATCCTGCCTGGAATAAAGCCAAAATATCACTGCAGCAATTGAAATAAAATAAAGCCAACTATAGCCTGTCCAAGCGAAGAAGACATTGGTTGGACATGGTTGTGCCTGTGCTTTCACCCATAAGTATAGTCTGTCCAAGCAAAGAAGACATTCTGGCAAGATGAGAAAATGATTCAAGCTCGGTCAACATTGGTTCAAAAATTATACATTTGGTCTCAACTTGTAGAAAACATTTCAAACTATATGATTTGAGACCAATTTTATAATTTTTTAACCAATTTTTGACCGAGCTGGAGTGATCTTATAAATATGGTCTCAAATTGTAGAGCAGAATGTTTTCTACAATTTTAAACCAAATTTATTATTTTTGAAGTGTTATTGACCGTGTTAATTTTCCCATCTTGCCAGAATGTTTCAACTTTCCATGGACAGACTATATTTAATGTAACTCAATTTTGTGCAATAGCTCTGATATCTATGATAACTCTGAATAAATTTTGATTGTGTGTGCTTAATTCACTCTTGTATTTTTCAATATTATTGCTTTATTTTTTCAGGAATCGGGACGAACAAGTATATAATGGAGCACTCAATAACTAATAAAGAAGCTACAAAATTGAAAAAAGTATTTAAAATCGAATTTAGGGCACCGGTAGTTTACTCTGAGATTGTTATTTCACTCAAAATTTATTTTTCTCTATTATTTAGCAACAGTCTGTCCAAGCAAGTTAAGACATTCTGGCAAGATGGGAAAATGACTCCAGCTCGGTCAATATCACTTCAAAAATTATAAATTTGGTCTAAAATTGTAGAAAACTTTCTGCTCTACAATTTGAGACCAAATTTATTACTTTTGAACCAATATTGAGCGAGCGGAAGTCATTTTCTCATCTTACCAGATTGCCTTCTTTGCTAGTGCAGACTGTATCATTGCAGTAATTAAAATGGAATAAAGCCAAATAAATGCAGCAATTGAAATGGGTACTGGCACAGTATACATAGAAGAGAAATTATAGAAGTTATTTTCCTCCTCTGTAGTACGGCACTGCTGTACACTTTAGAAATAAATAATAGTATTAATATTAATCTATTAAATCAATTCGTATATGATCATAAAATCTTGACAAACATCATTTCAAACAGAAAATGTGAAGAAACAGAGTAGAAATTGAATAAATACAAGAATACATCAATTACAATTCATTTGAACAGGTAATGTAAACTATATAGCATATATGGTATGTGATACTATGCAGTCCAAGCAAAGAAGACATTCTGGCAAGATGGGAAAATGATTCAAGCTTGGTCAACATTGCTTCAAAAATTATACATTTTGTCTCAACTTGTAGGAAACATTCTGATCTAAAATTCGAGACCAAATTTATAATTTTTGGACCAATATTGACCGAGCTGGAGTCATTTTCTCATCTTTCCAGAGGGCCTCCTTTGCTTGGACAGACTAGCCTATATCACAGTTGGAGTTCAGTCCCTATTGAGAAATAGGGTCTTTACACTGGATAACTGACCTTTTTGAAGATTACTAAATTATTTAATAACTTGAATTCATTTTTAATTGACTTGGGACTAAAATTTTAGATGAACTTCCTTCTTTAGCATTATGATGATCCTATTAGGACTGATCTCTCTTCCAGCAACCCAAACAGTGACTATTTTCCACTGAAATATTATGAAGAATATTCTATTTTTCCACAAAAAATGAAAAATATGATTTTTCCACAAAAATGAAAATATGATGATTTCTCAACAAAAAGATAAAATATGATTTTTCCAAAAAGAGAGACCATTTTTCAACTGACCTGAACCATTGAGCGCGCTCTCCTTAATTTTCCTTGGCTTGGTTTTGGCATTGGCCAGATCTATACGTTCATGACATCCCAGACATAACTGATTATCACTCTGTTTACCAGTGGAAGACTTGATAAGAGGTAACACATCAACACAGTTCATTATGTTAACGGATTATCTGCGATTAGATCCGCATTGATAACTACCAAATGCAATTTCCCAATTGACAAATGATGTGAATTACTAATGGAAGACAATTGACAGGAGCACAGATTCAACCAACTATCCATGAAAAATTGATTGTTCATAATGTGATACTAAACTCGAATTAATTTTACAGATTCACTGAAAAACAATTGATTGTAGCTTATCATTCATCGAAAATCTATAAAACAAAATTGATTGTTCATAATTGGAAACTTCCAAAATTCGAATTAATTATACAGATTCACGTAGAAATAAAAACAGTTGGTTAAAGCACATAATTAAACGAAAATCTATAAAAATTCTTGTTTATAATAAGACTTTTAAATTTTGTTAAATGATACTGATTTATATGGAAAACAATAATTGTTTGTCGCACAAAATTAATTCAAATAATGCACTGATAACAGATTCATATGATTGGAAACTTTAAAAATTCTGATTAATTATACGATTAATGTGGAAAACATTGATTAATTATTATAAAACATTAATTGAAGCACATCATTACATCAGTTCACGGAGAACTGATTGTTTATAATGGGAAATATTTAATTTTGATATTTATGTAGAGTATACACTTATTTAGAGCACATAATTCACTGATAAACTGTATAAAACTGCTATTTATTATGAAAATTTTCGAATTCAAATTATCGATAAAGAATTAACTTCCATCATGTAAGTTGAGTTAAGTTTGTTAGATTACTCCTGACTTGAATAAATTGAGTAGCTTACAAATTTCAAACAAATTACTGATAAACATTCACTTCATTATCACGTGTTTACTTAGACTCTACCCGGCTTCTAGAGTCAACTGACGCCTGGTTTATGAAATTAGAAACAAGAAATGCACCAATGAAAGAGCCTGAAGGCATTTAGGATAGTATCTTGTCTCAAGGAATGCTCAACGTACTTTGAAGACACATTCCAGCATGGAAAACTACCCTATGGCGCTACAGATAAGTGAATCTTATCACTACTGTTCTATGCAGACATGGTGTTATACAACTGGAAGGTGATACAGAAAGGAAGCACATGTGATACGGGAAAAAGTTGCGTATCATACACTTTTATTAAAGATTTTCAAGATATTTTTTCTAAGGGTGATATCCAGATGGTATCTTAAGTCTGTGCGTGGGTAATGGAGAGATGATTTAAATTGATACTAAATTAATGTGAAAGTTTTCACTTTTTCAATCATGCGATATGTTTATAATTATTCAAATTAATTTACTTTGAGAGATTTAAACGGATTAATTAAATTTATTTTCAACATGTACCGTATACAAATATTTCACTTTTTCAATCATGCGATATGTTTATAATTATTCAAATTAATTTACTTTGAGAGATTTAAACGGATTAATTAAATTCATTTTCAACATGTATACAAATATAATATCTTTCACAAATGATATGATAATGAAAAGGATGATGAACAGTCAAAAACCACTTATTTGTTATATTTTCCATTGATTATAATGATGTTTTTGATTTCAATGTGTTTTATATGATTTAAGAATAATTTAAAAATAGTATTTATAATGTTTATAATTAGTATTAATAGTATTTTTAAATAGTATTCATTACATCAAAAATCTAGAATATAACAATTTCATCATTTATTGGAGCATATCAGGCTTGCAAATTATTACTCCAAATCTAGACTAATGTACGATTTGTATATCAATTAAATGACTTCCAATAATTAAGTTTTAAATGGAATTAAATAATAATCAATTACACTTCATATTCGACCCCTATGAAAAGGATACAAAAGCGCTATGTATCACATGAGCTTCCTATGTGTAGCGCGACACAGAGAGCATGAGGTATTGATTGTCTGCACTATTCCCAAAACAGTACCTACCATACATCTCCTTATTTTATTCCCTTGTTCATTCTTCTTCTTTATACCCTCCTCTTTCTCTTTCTCAACATTTTTCAATCCTCTTCATTCACATTCAGCCTTTTTACCTTTCTCCATTTCCTCCCCATCCTCATCTTTCCTCTCCCATTTCTTCTCCTTCTACCCCTTTTCCTTTTCCTCCTCCTTTTCCTCCTCCTCCTTCTCCTCCTCCTCCTCCTACTCCTCTTCTTTCTCATCCATTTTCTATAGGCTACAACAATCTTCTCTCATTCTCCTTCTTCTGTTTCTTCTCGTTCTTCTTCGCCTCTCCTTTTTTTCGTTCTCCTCCTAAAAGTTTTTCAAAGAAACAGTCACTTACCTAGAATCAAAAGATTTTCCTAAAATCGACTCTTCCCCTAAACACAAATAATCCCCTAAATAAATTCCAAGATAGCCTTCTTCTCTCTTTTCTCATCCTCATTACCTTTCTCCTCCGTTTCATTAACCTTCTTTTTCTCATTCTTCTAATTTTCCTCATTCCCCACTATCATCAAATTCTTTCTATACCTAAAGACCCATCAAATATACAGGATCTCCATCCCCCCCTCTATGAACAGGCTTCCCCCACCTGAAAAACTCCTCAAACCCTTTCCTCCCCCGTAAAAACCCAATACCCCCTATAAGATCCCTAAATATAGTCTGTCCAAGCAAAGAAGACATTCTGGCAAGATGGTAAAATGACTCCATCTCGGTCAATATACGTTAAAAATTATAAGCTTGATCTCAAATTAAACATAACATTCTGATCAACTATTGGGAATCAATTTATAATTTTTGAAAAAATATTGACCAAGCTGGAGTCATTTTCCCATCTTGCCAGAATGTCTTCTTTGCTTGTATAGACTATAATCTTGCTCCTCAAACGCCACCCACCCCTTAATAAAACAAAATACCCTCTAAAACATTCCCCAGATACCCCCGTCCCACATAAGAAACTAACCTCAAATACCGCAACATCCAATGAATATCTAGGGTACCGACTCAAGGGAAGCTATTAATCTTCTCACCTTCTCCTGTCAATGTGCCAGCACCGCATTTTCACGCATAAACAAACAGCTAGATTAAAAAGTGAACAACCGAGGGAAAGTGTACTCTGTCCAAGCAAAGAAGACCCTCTGGCAAGATGGGAGAATGACTCAAGCTCCGTCAATATCGGTTCCAAAATTATCAATTTGAACTCAAACTTTAGGAAACAATCTGATCTACAATTAAGACCACATTTATAATTCTTGAACAAATATTGACAAAGCTGGAGTCATTATCCCATCTTGCCAGAGGCTCTTCTTTGCTTGGAAAGACTATACCTCTTAAGAAAAAAGTTTGAGGGAAGAGTGCGAAGAATTTTAAAACATGGAATAACTGCTACAATGATTGCAATCCTATACTGGATTGATCAATAATAACTATAATAGATCTACTAATAACTAGATGAAATCAATCTATAATAACTTTGTGTAATGTTTGTAACTCATGTATGTTCTTGCATAGTGTGATTATTATAATAGTATAATGTATATTTTCTTAAATAGTATGATTACTCTACTATTTTTGGAAACTTATAAGAATTTTAAGATTCTAAGAAAGCTCGAGTGCCTTAAAAACTTAAAAAGGAAATTACAGTGGAAAAATGAATTTGAAAGAATCAGACATCGGTTTATTCAGATTTTATTTATATTTCAAGAGTTTATTTCGATTGTTTAACATTGGAATCACATCGATCTAGTTCATTTTAATTAAACATACTACTTGAAATGCTAACCATTCAACCTCATAACACAAGACAAAGATGAAGAGACATAGGAAGAGGAAGATCGATTGAGAGAATAGAGTGTGCGAGAGAGAGAGAGAGAATATGTGACAGAGAGATAGTAAAAGAAAGAAAAGATTGGATGAAGGAAAGTGATATAAGAACGATTTGTATCTCAATGACCCTTCAACATCTCAAGTATGGGGGTCTGATATTCACTCGATAAGGCTTTTTGGCCTTCTAAACCGTATTAAAAGATTAACACGTTCTGATAAGACTTCAACTTAGTTCCACTCATATTTTCAAAAGCTTCAATTTTTTATAGAATAGGCTACCGTAATAGAATTTTTCATGGCTTGAAACACCATTTCCAATCAATAAATTTAACAATTAGGTCAAAAAATTGTGCAATAATAATCATTCTTGAGTATTCAATATCTTTTCTTCAAAATTATAAGTTTATTATAAACTGGGATAAACTCGCCGAAACATGTAGTGCAAAATAAAAATATTTTTAAAAAAGGGTACTTTGATTTTAATTATTTAAAGTTTTAACGAATACAGTAGCCCTAAGAGAAAATAAGTACTGGGATATGAATATCTACGGCAAAATAAGTTTACAAAATGTCTGTATCAGAATTATCATCCTCCCACCTTTAATGTTATACAATTTTATTTCGTGTTTTACTGTATGGAAAGATAATTCAGGATCCCTTGGGCTGAGGCCGCACTGCCGGTGGGTAGAGCGTGGAGGGTGGAGGGTAGTTGGTAAATCTATAGAACATACACACCAACCACAGTAATACATTGTATGAATAGTATGTGTTCAGCCGCCATCTTAAAATTCTTGAATATGGACAACATAACCTCAAAAAACAGAATGACGTCATACCACTCATACGATGTATTACTGTGGATGGTGTGTATGTTCTATAGATTTACCAACTACCCTCCACCCTCCAGGCTCTACCCACAGGCAGTGCGGCCTCAGCCTTAGGGATATTAGAATATTTTATCAGCAAATATTATAAATATTAGCAAACGCACGGACAAATTTGTGACTATGTTTGCTGTGTTTAAATAATATGAAATAGAATATCATGAGATGGTTTTCCTAGTTAATTTGCAATTTTGTACTTGCTGTATTTTATGGAAAAAACGTGATTTCGATTTTTATAAATGAATGGCAACAATAAATTGATAATATTTTAGCCACATCATCGCCTTATAAAGAATTTAAATCAATGTTTTCTAGGAATATTTTTAAAACACCACTCACCAGACAAGCAGGTAATCCATATCCCATTTCACTTTCATAATCTGCTCAATTCTCCTAAAAAGAAAACCATTAAATTTTAATGATTTACAAACTTTTCTTCCTTTGTATGAGATCAGAATAATACTGAATTGTTTAAACTCAATCAGAGAACTAGATAGAAAAAATTTCATTATTCATAAACGTTTCTTCCCTTGTATCAGATTGAAATCATAATTAATATTACTGTATTCAAAAATCAATCGGAGTACTTTATTCTTCTACACTTTGATTTTATTGTGAATAGCAGCCTATATTAGTTAAATCAATATACTATAATATACGATAATATAATATCATATTATTGCGAGCCCAACACTGTATTAACTTTGTTCAATGAAATAGAATACACTGGTGTTGTCAATTCTAACCTTCATTTTGGTACAGGACCATGGTACAGGTTCGGTGCAGGTTTCGTGGCCACACATGTTTCATTTACAATGAATAAACAGTAGAATTTACATTATCAGTGAGTTCAAATTAAATTCAAATTCAAATTAATTTATTGCATGAATAAAAACAAACAATAGAATATACATCACAAATTTGTAAAAATTTCAACATAACTTAGTCACTGACAACTGAAGTAGATATTAGACAATATGAACAAATCAATTAACAAAAAAATTGTGAAGAAAAGAAATTTCATGCTTCTCCTCCACGAAGGCTAAAGCCTGTGTGTGGAAAGGAGTCCGACCTTTATTATGAAATTATGGTAATTTGTAGCCTAAATAAGATAAGGATAGCCTGTAAATAAATTACAATATCTAGTACCTGAGGTAATAAACTAGTCGACTAGAGTAGTTGAAATTAATATTTCAGAGAATAGTGAAATAAACTAATAGTAGCTCTGAAAATGTGAATAATTCAATTGAAAGTAATATAGATACACACATTAGATAAACTCTAGTTAAGTAGCATAAATTAATGTTTCAATGGATTAAAAATGAACAAATTAAGAATAGCTTGAAATCAAGTACGTCTTGATATATTTTTATATAAATATATTGTATTTGTATAATATTTAGGCCTATATATATTTTATACACATAATTATATTTGATAAATTATAAGCGATTTTATTTGCATTGAGTAGTTTTATTTCATTATGGAACAATTCTATAACATCAACAACGACTCAGTTAAACTTTTTTTATTTTTTTCAAATTCAAATAAATATTTATTTCCCAGCATAGCATGTAAATAAAATGGTAATACAGTTACATATTCAAAGGAACCCCCTACAAGACTATTCTTCTGTGTGTAGGGGGGGAGTTGAAGCGTAGACTTTACTAGTGTACATAATTAAATCAATATCAATATTGCCTTCATAATAATTTTTAATACAATTATTTGTCTACAAATTGTTAAAAACCACTAAAATAATTATATTAAATGTGAGAACTGCGATGCGCGGGTCCTCCGTAATCCCCAGTAACATAAATTAAATTTTTAAAAAATAGTAAGCAATAAGTAAAACAAAAAGTAAAATGAAAAATAACTGAGTGGGAAATCGAGAGAACTATATGAATGGTGAATAATAATTTTAAAAAATTAATCCATAGATTAAAGGGTTGATGAATGAAGAATTATTGAAAGATTTGAGTATCATTGATATTCCACGATTTTCCCCTTTTTTCAAGAACGAGTTCAACCAAAGAATTTGAATAAAAATGGTGTGTATAGTCTACTCACTATGAAATTATTTTCAGAAGTTACAATCTACTCAAACTACACTGAATTCATACCCTATGAAAAATAGGAAACATACGGTAAAGGACGGATTGAAAAAGTTGAGGATATAGTCTGTGCAAGCAAAGAAGATATTCTGGCAAGATGGTGGAATGACTCCAGCTCAGTTAAAATTGGTTCAAGAATGATACATTTAGCCACAAATTTTAGGAAACATTCTGATAAACAATTTGAAACTAAATTCATAATTTTCGAACCAATATTGACTGAGCTGAAGTTATTTTCACATCTTGCCAAAATGCCTCCTTTGATTGGACTGTGAGTAGGCCAGATCACATTAACACGCACCTATTTTGTCGTGATGCACAAACTTTTCGAAAAGCAATTTAGGAGAGATGTAAAATCGATGAAGGGTAGTTTCAGGAAGTTTCTAAAAGTTTAATGTACTTCCCTTCACGACTTTCATGTGGAACTTTCTTCTCGGATTACTTCGTTCTTATAGGTAGGCTTTTGTGACCCATTAATTCCCTTTTCAAGACAGATGCTAGTAAAAGTTGTCCAAGCAAATAAGACATTCTGGCAAGATGGGAAATTGACTCCAGCTCGGTCAATATTGATTCGAAAATTATAAATTTAGTTTCAAGTTGTAGATCAGAATGTTTCCTACAATTTGAGACCAAATTTATTATTTTTGAACAAATATTGACCGAGCTGGAGTAATTTTCTCATCTAGCCAGAATGTCTTCTTCGACCTCTTATATCAGAATGTTTCCTACAATTTGAGACCAAATCTATTATTTTTGAACAAATATTGACCGAGTTGAAGTAATTTTCTCATCTAGCCAGAATGTCTTCTTCGACCTCTTATATCAGAATGTTTCCTACAATTTGAGACCAAATTTATAATTTTTGAACAAATATCGACCGAGCTGGAGTAATTTTTTAATCTTGCCAGAATGTCTTCTTCGACCTCTTATATCAGAATGTTTCCTACAATTTGAGACCAATTTTATAATTTTTGAACCAATATTGACGAGCTGTAGGAATTTTTTCACCTTGCCAGAATATTCTCTTTGCTTGGACATATATAGCTACCGTACTCTTTTATGTAAGTTTCAACTGTGTACTTAGACTTTTTCTACTTTATCTAAAATTTCATTTACTATCCTTTATAATTACATGTTTTCTTTTGGAATACACTATAGGCTATTATCGTTATTATTAGTAGTATGGCTAGTTATTATTTAGTAGTATCGTTATTCGTTTAGTAATATCGTTATTAATCGATATTATTAGTAGTAGGGAGTTCCGAAGAAGTTGCCAGCCGACAAAAACACAATTTCCCATGATGGGGAATTGTGACAGTTCTTAATTATATACAGTGATTAAAATTTTGTTGGAAATATTCTGATTTTTAGAGCCAAAAAACAAAAAGAACACTAGAAGCTGTAATTCATGATTGGAAATACTCTATGATTGAGAAAATCTCATAAAGGTTTTCATTCGTCATAATTTTCAATATTTTTATTTATTTCTGCTCACCTTCGATTCTAGCAAATGTATTCCTCATCCTGTGAAACAAAATAACAATTCACATCACTATTGCATCACTATAGAGAGAAATTTAACAATAAACACTGATTTCGATTCTCTATCAATTTCAATTTTGTTCTCAATAATGAAGAACACAAACTAAAACCGATGAAGTACCGTTACTCATTGAATAAAACAAAAAATTATCACATTACTGAGTCGGAAGAAGATGAATTTGTACAATTTTCCATTCACCTTTAGAAGCCACTTATAACAAGTATAATTGAAGTGTATCAATGAATTCTATGCAAACTAAGACATAACTTATCAGTAACTTCAAATAGAGATAGATACAATAGTTCTGAAGAGGATTGATAAGACGTAAGTAGGTTTGTAATGTTACTTTCGTTGAAGTGCTAATTTTATAGAAGTAAAGAAAATACAACTGAAATTATTCCAGGAATGGAAACTTGGTAGATTGCTTCACACAATCTTGTAAAATTACAACCAAGTTCAAAAAATGTTAAGTCGAATAAAACTCAAACAGGGTTTTTATAATGCAATTTTCACCATTAATAATTAACAGTAGAACATTATATTAACAAGTACACATATTTGCATATATGTATTTGAAAATAGATATAATTTAAATATTATAATAAGTACGGCAATGCAATGAAAATAAATTCCACAAATTATTCAAGTTTTGTTAGAAACATTGAGAATCCTAGGTCAAGATAGTCAGAAAATTGAAAGATATATTTGAATTTTACTTTGAATAATATTGAAAAATTTTAGCACAAAAACATTAAACAAATAATAATTACTACTCGTTCAATAGAACATTGTACTATTAAGTAGAGGCTCTTGAAATATATTGATTAATGTCTTACGTAGTTATTATTATTATTATTTTGTATGGCTCATTTTGTGGGGAGTTCCGAAGAAGATCCACAGCCGACATAACCACAATTTTCCATGATGGGAAATCATATATTATATGAATTATATATATATATATATATATATATATATATATATATATATAATATATATAATATAAATTATATTAATATAAAATTTGCAAAGTCAATTTTAGAATGATTAATATTTCCAATTATATCTTTATTTATATACATATATCTTATTTATTTATATATAATAATTAATTAATTTGCAATATTGATAATTACGGTAACTAATTGGAAATATTAATCATTCTAAAATTGACTTTGCAAATAGATATAATTTAAATATTATAAGATTATATATATTATAATTATACAAATGGATATAAATCTTACGTAATAAGATTATATATCGACCGGTTCTTCAACATGAAAACCCATGAGATTTACAAATTTTTCGAAATTGTAGATTCTTAGAAAATACTATAGTACTCAACTTGTACTCAACTGTTCCTAAGTTGATTTGATAGTGAATAGTGAACTTGCAGTAAAATAATTTTACAATAATAATTATTAGATCAATCACACTAAAAATTATTGACAATATTAAAAATAATTAATTTGCAATATTGATAATTACGGTAACTAATTGGCAATATTAATCATTCTAAAATTGACTTTGCAAATAGAGTTACATTGATGAAGTGAAGAAATCGTTTAGAGATATGCCTGTTCTTTCTCTTCAAAATAATCATTATAATGATTTGTGTCTAAATAAAAAATGAAGTAATCAATAAATCATTTCCCCAATACCTTTTTCGCGAGGAATGATTAGTTTTCATTACATTGAATTAACATTACTACCAACATTATAAGTTTACATATTACTATTACAGTCGGTCAATATTATTTAGGTACATTAAATTAACATTGGGTTACTCACATTTATAGGCGGTGATTCCAAGTCAATTCCATGAATCGAGTAATTTTCAATTAGTTAAATTTCGTTGAATACTGTCAACTTTCACTTTGTTGAATTCCACTTTTGTTGTAATTTTTTAATACTGAATTTCACTCTCTTTCCAATTTTTCAACCATATTGAATTTTACTTTTATTTTATTTCTCAACATCAAATTTCACTTTTAATAACTTTTTTGGTGCAATTAGCTTCACTCTTTGATAGTGCTGACATTGTGCAAAATTGTGTGTCCTAATTATCAAAACTCTATTAATTATTTGACTATTGTTTAAAGGCACTCAATAGTTCTTCAAAATTGTAGTTATCCAATATTTCAACAAGGAGTGGTATCCTGGATTTAACATTGATTCCTCTAAATTTGTACCAGTCCGTGAATAGTTCGATGATGAATGCTGGAATAAAGAAATTGAGTAATTATTGTACGGATTAAAAATTAACAAGCAAAAAGGTGAATGATACTTTTATAGTACAATTGAATGACATTTTCTTAGTAGGTACTTTCTGTTCGAAGATAAGCTTTGTATTATTCAGAGGGATTTTTTACAGAAAAAGAAAAAGAGGAAGAAATGCCAATATTTATATGATATTTCCAATTGTGATTTGCTGAGAATGCCTAGATTGAATAACTATATTAATGAAATACAACTTGTTATTCAAAATTATATTGGAAATTGATTTTTCAATATTTTATGTATAATTGATCATCAACTATCCAAACATGAGTAAACCAGTAAAGGTTGAAAAAATCCAGTGGAGGTTAGAGGTAATAATCCAACATAAGTAAAGTTTGAAGCTCTTTCCAACGTGAGAAACTTCCTAGAAATTTCATCAAAAAGAGAATTGATAAAGAATTTATTCTAATTTATTGTCCTTTAATAAGCGTATGCGTATAGTTAATGCAGGGGTTCAATGACAGTACTAGAGTTTTCACATTCTAGTATAGATATATACCGTGCTAAAACTAGATTTGTAACAGGATTTCAAGATTTTTAAATCTGAATAAAAGTTTACATAGTTCATATTATCTTTTATCACCTTTTTTGCACAGAAACAAACCATAATTGTATTAAGTAAAATTCATTTATTTTTTATAAATTTTGTTGATTACAAATAATACAATACAGAGGAATGAAAAAGCAGTTTTCTATTTCAATTCCGAATAAAATAATGAAAATATTTATGTATTATAAAGGTATAATAAGTATTAAATTTGACTAATACGATTTCCTCTCTAAACAAACAACACAATTAAAATTAAAAATTTAAAACCAAAAAGGTTGCTATACTAGCCAAATATGCATTTCAAAATTGAAAATATTCCCAATTAAGTTATTCAATATAACTTTGAAATTTTGATCCAAACTGATTTTCTATTGAAGACTTATCAACGAAAATTTTTTTTATAATAGGTGATCATTTCTTGATATTAATAGGTGTGACTAGTAACTATAGTATACTTCTGCCGGCTAGTTCTCCATTTCTAAAATCAAGTTAAGAATAGCTAAAATTGATGATTTACGAGTTTGAAGGAATAGTTGTAACAACTACAGTATAATTCTGCCAGCTAGAACTCGATATACTCCATTTCTGAAATAAAGTCAAGAATAGCTTAAATTGATGATCTACGAGTACAAAATTTATAATCTCGTACAAATAGATAAAAGATGATAAAGGATTAGTTAATTTACCTTTAAGTCTGTCCAAGAACCCTGATGACTTGCTCTGTTCAGCCAATAGTTGACTCTGGTTTTTCAATATTTCTTTGTATTGAGGCATTAGGCATTCGGCCACATTCTCCTCATGCGTCTCAACGTCTTTGAGTGCTTCTATTAGTGTGCACTTCTTGTCAAGAGTGAAATAATACTCTATTTTCGGATCCAATAAACGCAGCAAGCTATTGATGCTTTCATTATTAATAGCTGAAAAAATGAAAGAATTGTGTCATTGTACGATCCAGCAAGACGAACAGAACAATACGACTGAGACCATAAAATTCATTTATAATAGACAATTACATTTGAATAGACCATTCCATTTAAATAGACCATTCCATTTGAATAGACCATTCCATTTGAATAGACCATTCTATTTAAATAGACCATTCCATTTGAATAGACCATTCCATTTGAATAGACCATTCTATTTAAATAGACCATTTCCATTTATAAGTGATTTTCATTGAGTTTTAAACATAAAATTCAATCGGCTCATTGAGAATTCAAATATCGATTATAGTTTGTCCAAGCAGAGAAGACTTTCTGGAAAGATGGAAAATGACTCCAAATCGATCAATATTGGTTTAAAACTAAAAATTTGGTCTCAAATTGTAGAAACATTCTGATCTACAATTTGAGACTGGATTTATAATCTTTGAACCAATATTGATCGAGCTGGAGTCATTTTCCCATCTTACCAGAATGTCTTCTTTGCTTGGACAGGCTAGAGGCTACTAAATCAAACTATTCTAAAAAAATTAGATTTTTTAGTATTAGAATATACAGTTTTTGAACGTAAAGTATTTGGATCATTTGAAATTTAATGCTCAATTTCAAGCATTGAATTTGGATTTACTTCATTAAAAGTAACGAATTTAACAATAGCCAGAGAATATAAAATAGATAGGCCTACATGAAAGAAATTTACAGATCTTTTTGTACAGTTGTGGTGATACTGAGGTTGTTATTGGAGTAACTTGATTTATCACAAAAATTAATAGAATTCAAGATGTTCAATGTAATTGAATAGACTAGATTAGAAAGATGAATAACACACTTTTAAGCAACAAAGTCTCAATTATCAATTAACTAATACATATAAGAAACTATTTACTTATGATGTGCTACTGAATTCAACAATATCTTTCCTTCGAGTGAAAACCTTTGGGTAAAACAAAATTTGATACATAACCTGAAAATTTGGGCAATTTATTATGTAACTAAATTAGGAATAGAAGAAATTTTGGGCAATAGCCTGTTTTTTCTCTCCTGATCTTGTATATTTGTACATGAATGAAATAAATAAATATACATAAGATCATAGATGTATCAAATTTAACAATCGAATTGGAGAGTGTAGCCTAGAATTGAAATGAATTTTATCAATATTACATCTCGATACTATACCCTATTCACGATCACTTGAGACGAAATGAAGAAACTTTTTGTATGAACAGGTAGCTATTTTTGTTTGAGCTTGAGGAAAAGCAAAGAACTGTGATTGACTACAGCTGTTCGACTGCGGCCAACCGTCGTATGCAGTAATACCCTCCTTTATCCGCACACACGCGCAAAATTTTTTTCATTTCGTCTCAAGTGATCGTGAATAGGGTATAGTGCTTGAACTTGATTGATTGGCTGGTTTTCTGAGGGTGATATTTTGATACATGTATATATTTGATACATGATACATGTTCTATAATGTATCATATTGAAAGTGAATTGACCCGTATCGAATAACGTTACATGAAATTTGAAGTTCAAGGATTTGAATCACTTACAACTTGAAATATCCAGTTTGATTTTCTTTTTGGTAGCTTCTTTTGTCAGTACATCTTTCAATATAGAAATTGTACATATGTTATCCGACTGGAACTCAGCCTCACCTTTGCTGGAATTGAAAATTTACAATATAAAATATTATATGATCAACAATAGTTGTGTAATAGTCTTGAGTAACAAACACATATCGACAGATCCGATATGTTTGTCAATAGATACAGTCTGTTGACGCTAAAGTAAGACTATATAGAAACTTTCAATGGCAATGAAGATCAAAGTATCATTTTAAAATTTTGGGATAACCAAGGCGTTATTACACGATAATGCCCTTCTATGCGAATTTCTGTTCTATATGGAAACAGTTATACATGAAAAATTTAATTATATACATTTCATAGCTTTTTCAACTACGACAAACACCTTACAGCTTTAGAGAAACCTCCATTACGTTCTCAGCAGCTAGATCCAGACTGTGATTTGCGACAGGCAAATTAGCGCACAGTAAATAGATTGGTAAATTTTATCCCAACTAAGCTCATGCAAAATTGATAATTATCAAAACATTGGAGGTTAAAGAAATTGATGATTGGATCATTTCCAACTTCACATAAAAATTTTTCTAGTTGTGCGTCGGTCTTTCAACTTGAGCCTAGTATAGGGGAACCGATGCTGGATTGGAGTTTAAGATTCTCATTATCACTAAAAATTCCGTTACCTCTCAAACGGCATGTTTGAGGTTTGCCCGCAGTAATTATAATAATTATAGTATTACGATATATTATTACGATTGTAGAAACAGTTTATTTCTCGCTGCGAATTGTGTGCCGCGTTCATTGCTAGCAACATTTTCACAGTCCGAACTTATTTCATTTCATCTTCTTCTCATTTCTGTCTTCTTCTTATTTCATCTTCTTCTCATTTCATCTTCATTCCATTTAATCTGTTTGAATTCAGATCGAAATGTCATCTTATTGATCCACATTAAATTAAATTATTTCTATAAAACTCCATCGTACAGTATGAATGAGGAATTATGACATATGTACTCACGTTATCGATATGCAGATAAAATGTTTTGAGCTTTCGTGCGCTCAGGCCTCGGACTGCCTCTGCAGGTTTTTCCTGTATATTGAGAGATATATGTTTGTCATAATATATTGCATAAACTATGTATGAATTACTTTGTGAATGGGAAGATAAATTTGATTTGATTTTGATTTTGAAAAATATTTTCATTTTTCATAACATGTTTCGGCGTTTCAGCCATTTTCAAATGCCGAAAAAATTTATGCAAAAAAATATTTTTTTTTAAAGTGTCATTTAAAGTTTTGATAATTACAGTAGCCCTAAGAAAAAAATAAGACTATATAGCCTCAAACTTATAACTCTAAATAAAATAGTATTTAAGTCAATGGCTCAACAGCCCATGAAGGGCTTAGGAACTGGTTGCCGGTTTCATATTCACTAAACTATACAGCAGGGCCCCGTTTCTCGAAAGTCACTAGTCACCAATTTCCCGTTTGAATGCATGCATTTTGAATTCACCTGGAGGTGAATAATCATCAACCAGGATAGAGATAACGTGTGGTTAGCACGATGATCCTCTCAATCATCTATATAAAATAGTAATTTATGGAAAAATATTTATTTATTTATTAGATACATGACAATTATACTGATAGGTGAAAACACAGACATGAGTGCCCAAATCGTCTTCGCTCCTAATTTGGATGAAAATATTAGAAAAGGTTATTATGCCTTGTCAAGTCTCCAGAAGACTTTGTGAACGGGAAATACATCACTTTGTATAGGAATACACTACCTATAACTGCAGCGTAGCATCGAACCGGCAAACGTAGATTCGAAAGTCAGAACGGCAGGATCGGAGAGTGGAACTTTTTCTGGTACCTCAGGCAGACAGAACGAGATCCAAGCGTGCATTTCGGCTAGACTGAAACCTCCCTTCAGAGATAGAACGTTGTATGGTCTGGGAAAAGAGAAGGAGACATTTAGAATCAAATTAAGCACTTACGGTAACATAGTTATAAACACAATACTTCTTCCTTTTTTCTTCTCTATCCAACCTATTTGTGCTTGTTAAGGCGTTGGGTATATACAGAATACAACAGCAAATAATATTAATTTTCACTGGAAAATAGAGGAATTCATTGGTTAATGAATAAAAATCCACATACCTTGTGGAATCGACCTGATTCCACAACCGAAGCAACTCTATTTGATATTATCGTTCAGTTATCATCTGTATCTGTATCTCTGTATCATCTGTATCTGTATCATCTGTATCTGTATCTCTGTATCATCTCTTTTGAATTAAAGATGGAAGAATTATTAGGTATTGCAGTACACCAATTGCTGGATAATTATAATAATGGAGATTGGAATAAATTATTATTATCTTTTCAATTAGTTTGAAAAATCGAAGAATATATAGAAGCAAATGAATGGATTCAAAAATTTGGAAATAAATATGGGAGTTGAAGAATTAAAATTGAATGAATGAAGAGTGTTGCTTCCATTAAAAAACTATCAATTTGTTTATTTAAAATCCACATACCTCGTGGAATCGAACTGGTGACACCGAGTATGTAAGGATAGCAGTTTGATGGGATACTGCCTGATCTGACAGCACTTGGGCTGAACCAAGGGCGTAATGTATGCTGTCAGAGTACCCTGCTGTCCTTCCTGTGTACGGAAACGTAACTCGAGTCGTGTGGTGTTCATCTGACAACGGTAAGTGGCCAGAAGTTTGTTATCACTCTGTAGAAAATATTTAAAAAATAATATATTTTTATAAATGTTTATCAGATAGTTTTACAAATGTTAGTTTTGAATGTCTTTATTCTCCCGCTTGGTACATTACAAAAGTGTTGTGGGCGAAGGAAGATTAAATAAATTTTTGTTTAGTTGTGAAGTTGATATTTTGGCTATTCAACAATCTAAATGTTCATCTTCCTAAATCAAATCGAATAAAAATTCATTGGCAACGACCAACAAAAAGCATTATAGTCTGTCCAAGCAAAGAAGAAATTCCGACAAGATGGAGAAATGACTCCAGCTCGATCTATATTGGTTCAAAGATTATAAATTTGGTCTCAAATTGTAGAAAACATTCTGATCTACAATTTGAGTCCAAATTTTAAACAAATATGGTTCGAGCTGGAGACATTTTCTCATCTTATCATGATGTATTTTTGCTCGACCAGACTTTATTCTTTATTCTTTCTTTACAATTGCGACTTGGTTTCTATATCTTGGTTGCGACTTGGTTTCTTGGTTTAAGTATTTTAAGCAAAGGATGAATGAATGATGATGAATGATGAAGGTTTAAGATGTAGGTTATATGTCTTATCTACAATGTCCACTTCCACTTTATATTATAATTTATCACTTCCAAAAATATTTTATCACTAACAGTTTTGAATTTCGATAAAAGTCCACTTTTAAGTTCCAGAAATGAACAAGATAACCATAGGATTTCAATATTAAACAATAACTAAGACAATAATTCTCGAATTTCGAAAATAAAATTACCAATTCAACGTTGTGTGGTCCAAAGTCTAAGTTGTGTGGTCATCGTTAGTAATTGAGTTCAACTATTGTATTTCACTTAATAAATTGTTAAGACACAAATAGTTTACTTATTTTTGTTTTGAGTCCGGTTCATTAATTTTAAGACGTTTTTTGCAGCAATCTGTAAAGTCTGTAGCGATCCGAAACTACCAATCTAAAGAAATCAGCAAGAATAAGATTTGGACATGTGTATGTATTTTCTGGTAGGCCTAGGCCCTTCATGGGCTGTTGAGCCAGACATACGTATGTACTTTCACCAATGAGTGTCATTGTAATGTATCTCTTATAAATGATTATTTATACTTATTTTCTCTCAGGGCTACTGTATTCGTTAAAACTTCAAAATAATGAAAATTACCTTTTTTTAAATATTTTAATTTTAGTGTAAAATGAAAATATTTAAAAAAGGTACCTTGATTTTTATTATTTTAAAGTTTTAATGATTATTTATTTTTGATTGTTACATTTATGATAGTTATTATTTATAATAATTATTATTACAATTATAATATTTATAATAAATTAATAAGATTAAAGCCCAATCACTCACCGATCCATCACACGAACTATAGCTGACTACAGCCGAATTCTTCTCAACATCCAGCAGCACAATAGGCACATCACTTTGCAACAGAACATTATCAATAGCCGTCTGAACTTCCAAATTCATCTGATAGATGGCGTCCTCCTTACTCAACCACATTTTATCTGTGATTGACAGAAACGGAATCGTCGAAAAACCCGGCGAGTCTTCTTGAGTCGACGACTCGTATTTCTCGCGTTCCTTCATCACTTTCTGTTCGAGATCGTCGACTTCGGCGCGGAGTTTGATGATTTTCAGCTTGTCGTCGTTGGTGAGTTTGGAGGCGACTTTGGAGGTGGCAGAGTTGGTCGGGTCGCCGCTAACTTGTTTCTCCACTACGGCGGTGGTGAGACCGAAGAACCAGCCTGGAATGAACCGAGATTGACGTTTGATAATTTTACGTTCTTCAAATTCATTTGAGTTTTTGTACAATAATGGAAGAGAAGAACGTTGAAAGTTTACTTTTTGATGGTGAGTCAAACAAGGATTGAATAGAGTTTGAGAACTGTGAAATATTTTTACGAACCATAATAATAAATTATCAACATTTTCATCATATCTCATAGGAGCTTAGAAATTGCAGTACGGTATTCAATTCTTATTACGGTGAGACTAAAGAAAAATCCTGGAATAAACTCACTTTTGAGTTAATCGAGAATTGACTCGAGTTTGAGAGCAATGGAATATTTCACAGATCGTAAATATTTTCACGAACCATAATTTATTATTTATGGTATTTATTTATTAACGAGATTGAAATACAATAGGATTGAAACACAGACAAAGTCCAAAACGTCTCTTTTTCCCAATTTTTGTTAAACTATTCAAAATAGAGGTTATGTCCACACTTAAAACTTGAATTATACATAAATTTGAACTTCTAAAGGTAAAAAAAAAACTATGAAATCGTAATTTAGAATTTGGAAGGTTGTTACATAAATAAAAATAACCAAAACACAAATAATATTACTTAAAATATTAATTTTCACTTGAAATTTTGAAACCCAAAATAGATAGACTTTCATGAAATATAGTGAATAATCAACAATTACATCGTATCTCATAGTAGCTTGAAAAATTCAGTAGGGTATTCAATTTATATCAAGTACAAGCATAGTAAAATCAGTATTTCTTAGTCTAAAACTCATTCAAAAATACTAACTTTGTACATTTATACATTTTTGGGGGCTTATAAGTGGACAAATAACATTTCAAGATCAATATAAGTTTAGGTAGGCTGCAATTAGCGCCGTTCACCTTTTGTTTTCGAAATTCACTGGGACCGAAATGAAAACAGAACGATTTTTCCATGATGAGTTTACATTTTGTAATGTTTCAGTCAGAACGATTTGCTCTGTTTTATTCCACCTGGTGTGAAAGTAACCTTGGATGATAATTATATGTTGAAATTAATTTGAAAAGTTGAATTCGTTAGAATTTTTTGTACAATAAGAGCATGGAATATAAGAACATTGAACCAAAGACAATTAGAGTACTTAGTGGATAGTCAATGATTGAACGTTTACTTTTTGATTAACACTTGTAACTTAGATCCCTGTGAATTCGCCGGCTTTTTCCATTTATTTGAAAAAAGCGAGATGACCCCAATTGTAATGATCCACTATTCAATGATGATATCTTACAGAATCAATACAAAGAGAATCTGATTTCAATGCAATGACGTAATTCATTATGTTTTCAACTTCGAATTTCAGATTTTTGTTGAAATTATATTTATCCTAAGCTAATCACAGTTTGTGTTTTCATAAAGTTTTGTTGAACATCTATAAAGAAGATAAATTCGAGACAACTTCGGTATTGGTATAGTCTCTCAAAGCAACGAAGACACTGGCAAGATGGGAGAACGACTCAAGCTCGGTAAATTTTGGTTAGAAAATTATCAACTTGATCTCAAATTGTAGGAAACAATTTTATCTACTATTTAGACCACATTTAAAACTCGAACAAATATTGACCAAGCTCTAGTCATTTTCCCAACTTGCCAGAGGGTGTTCTTTGCTTGGACAGACTATATATTATACAATTAAAACTAATTCAATAATAATTTAAATAAATTTTAAGATAGATAAATATTTTTCAAGTCAAAAAAATTGCAACTAACCTGTATAAGTAGTTGCAACGATCTCATCGCACCCTGTATTACCCAACACCCCGCCTTGTACTGATGTTACACTTTCGTTGCAAGTCTGTAAAAATGTATTAAAAAATATTTAAAGTCAGGAATAGGCCTAATTAGGATAATCATGCAAATAGGATCTCAAAAAATGCTTCAAATCTGAAGACTTACGTCAATTCGAGTGCGAATATTGACTAGAAATAAAAATAACAGAATTGATTAGAAGATAAGCATTTGTTCATGGTTCAAGTGCCTTATAATTTAATACATTTTAGAACATACAGAACAAAATTATATTAAACTCAATACGACATAATTCAATACGAGAAAGTTAATTTACGAGATTAATGAATACTAGTATTATAGATCCCTTAAATAGAAGGCCATGACCTAATAAAATGACAAAATTTCACTAAAGGTACAATCTACCCATATGAAAGCATTGAGTTTTTGTCAATGGTTCAACAGCCCATGAAGGGCCTAGGCCTGCCTGGTGAAAGCATTGAGTACAGTTATAAATCATGCATTTTGACTTGGTTTACCTCTTTTTTAAGTATAATTTTAATGAAATATGATCATGAAACTCCCCTTAAAGAATTCCTCTAGTGTTTTCTGTAATAGATTAAGATAGAAATTAGCAGAAAAAATTTAAAATAGACAAATATGTCTAAAGTTTGCTATGATTAGTAGCAAATCAAATGTTAGAACACACAAAAACGCATCCATTGAAAAATCTAATTGAAAAAGTATTACAATGCTTTTAGGCTTCTAGTATTCATACTTCATAGTTGCCTCTTCTAAGACTTGCTAGGTCTTCTAAGACTAAAACTATCTCTGATTCTACTATAGTATATTCCACTCAATTTGGTGAGTTTATCAGAGATTGATAATGGTGTAACAACCGAAACCGGTATCTCGCTTTTTTAATAAATCAGTGGTTTGACAACATCTTGTCTTTTCATTTAATATTGGTGAATAAACCTGATAGACATATGGAAAAATAAATTTTAAAAATAGATTGGATATCTTCTCTGACATCAAGGGTCCATCTCTCACTTATTCCTTCCTTTCAATATTCTCCTTTCTACCTGTCACTTAGATAAGGCGACTAACAGAACGTAACTTACAAAATGTAACTTACATCACAGTGACGTACCTGTCACTTAGATAAGGTGACTAACATAAAGTAACATACAAAAAGCAACTTACATAAGAGTATCTCAGAGCGGGCGGTTGGATATCTTCCCCAACATCAGTGGGCATAGAGTAGACCTGAATGAGGCCATCCCTCCTTCCCACCAACAGATCGGGTACACCGTCTCCTGTCATATCGTAGCAATGCATTGATACAATACTGCCTTCCTGCTTATCATTTCTAATTACCCACTTCACGTCGTGGCCTGATCTACGAGAACAAAATTAAAATAATTTTTAAATACTTTCATTGTTATCGTTTATGAATGATGATCATTGAATATTGATGTTTGAAGTGTGGAAGAACTATAACCTACAGTCTATCCAAGCAAAAAGGACATTCTGGCAAGATGGGAGAATGACTTCAGCTCGTTCAATATTGGCCAAAGAATGTCTTCTTTGCTTGAACATGGTTCTCGAAGTTCCCATCTAGGGAAAATTGAGTTGTATGTTGAAGTGGATCAAACCTTGGGTTTCCCCACTATTTTTTTTTTCTTTTTTCTAAGGGTAAACCCCACATGGGCTCCTAGGCCAGTGCGTGTATGATGAGATATGACGACTACTTTTTAGGCAGTCGGGGAACAACAGCTTATTATCTCCTCCAAGAGACGAGATGGCCGTAATTTTGTGCTATGCTCAAAAATTGTTCCCTGGTCAAGATTCCAACCTCAGATTATCAGACCGGCGGTTTATCAGTTAATCCAACGAGCGACCCCTTAGCCTGCTTTTACTTAGGTGTATTGTATCATGTTTTATAATTCATCCTCATAATAACAATTTATATTCAATGTCCAAGATCATAATCAACATGATACAGTATATGTTATTAGGGGGACAAAATTTAAAACATGAGGCTCGATACATAATACAATACACTCTGTGAATGCAGCCTTAATATTTCAATTATCATTTCAATAATAGTTTAAACATAATCATAATTGCTGTATATTGGAATTGGAAAGACATAATATTATTCAACAACTACTGACAACATAAAGATATTCGAAAAGTGAAAACCATGGTTTCAAGTCAAAACCTGCCCTATCATCAGCTAGACTTATGTTTGACTAGCCGGCAGGCTCGCTTCGCTCGCCTTCTCCGCCTAGTATAGTAAGCCCCCACAGTATAGGAAGTGTGAATCAAACAGGCTCGCTTAGCTCGCCTGCAAAACCTCTGTCAGTGTCAGCTGAGAAAAACAGGCTCGCTTCGCTCGCCTGCAAATTCCGTTCAGAAGGGATTCGAAATTTATTGAACACAGCATTTCTACACCTAATCTGGACCTGTTTACCTAATTTCAACATTTTCTGCCAATTTGTTCTAGAAAAATCTAAGAGAAACTCCGAAAATTCCAAAAACTAATAAAACGCTAATTTTAAGCGTAACCTTGGGAAGTATATCGTACATAGTTTGAAACTCGATTCAATATCTTCCAAATTAGTTCATCTATAATCTCGCTGAACCATTGAATCTACAGTAAGGATTGGTCGTATCAAGGCGGAAGATATGCAGCCCGCAACACATCAACAATTTTGAAAACCTGATTACTGTCGTAATCTTGAACGGATTGCAAAAATATTTCAACACAAAATTTCCAGACCTTATCTGAACCTGCCCACCAAATATCAACAATTTCTACCGATTGGTTCTCGAAAAAATGATGAAAACGCCGAAAAACTCTAGAAAAACTAAAATATTTGGCGTATCCTTGGAAAGTTTTTAAAATCCGTTCTTAGCGCGCGTCTAAACGTCCAACTGAACATGCCTGCCAAATTTGAGCGCATTCGGTTCAGTGGATTTTTTGTTCTGGCGATGAATGAATGAATGAATCAGTCAGTCAGGGCCATTTCGCTTTTATAGATGTAGATTAGGCTACATGAGGAACTAATCTAGCTGAGATTTTGTCTTGAAACCATGGTACCATTGTAAAAAGTATTTAAATAACTTACAATTAGTCGTAGGCCAATTGGCAACATCTCACATCTGTGTCTTTTTATTTTCATTATGGAGAAATACCACATCTCATCAAATACGATCCATTTTATAGAATAATCATCAACAATTTTAGGGTCTTAATCTGAGCTCACGCAAAAGTCTCAGACCCAATAACAGTCAAGTTATAAACTTTATTTGTTCATTTACAATTCCAGAATGCAAAACATGTATTGAAAAAGAAGATACTAGAACGGTAATGTGATTTTTAATCTCATCTCTTAACGTCAGTTATAAACTGTATAAAATTCTAGTACTGTAATAAAATACTCATCGACGCCTCAACAGCACAAGACATTCAAAAATTCTTCCCAATAAGGATGATTCGTATTGAAATTTGAAGAACATGAGAATTCGTATCCAATATTCAAATTTAAAGAAGAATTCAAACTTACTTCGTGATTTGCAGTAGACCAATAGATCCATCTTCAGTGCCATATAGAAGAAAATCGCCAGAATCTCCGCCATTGTTGTGATAAAGATACTGACAGGTCGGGTTGCTATCTAGGGGAATTGTTTGCACCACTTCTGACTCTTCCAACACACGAAGACATCTATCCTCACAAGCCAGCACCGGAACAAGTTTATGTAGCTGGAATTTGAGAGAACATTTCAAAAATTTGAGAGAGTATTTTATAAATTTGGGAAAACATTTCTAAAATTTGAGAAAGTCACAAACTGTATCTTGCAAATTGCTTCATGAATTATTGATATTTCCAAGCAAAGATCTTCATAATTACTACTGTGAATTATTTGCGTTTTGAAAATTTGGTGCTCAAACAATAGCTTATGTATTATATGTGCTTCAAATCGCTAAAATGAAAAGTTCAAACTGAGACAATGATTGTGATGAGTGACAAAACAGTTTGTGCTGGTAATTTTAAATTGCAGTCACGATAGAAAAATAATTGGATGAACTCGATCCAAACTCTAGTGCGATCCAACTTTTATATACCTCAAAAAGTGAACACTCCATTAGATAGTTTCCTATCAATAATTGTTCTTTGAAAAAACAGTCAGATCTGTCAGATCTGAGTCTAACTTTGTCAGATCTGATACTATTGTATTCAGTTTTATCAGTGATGGAAATATAAATCTACATACAAGAGACTCATCTAGTGTAAATACCTCTTAATGAGAACGGATCATGTCCAAAGTTGCAGTAGTCATTTTATAGGATAAGTTAAGTGTATTGAATAGACTTGCTACGCAAAGAAGATGGCAAAATGATTTTATCTTGGTCAATATTGTAAATTCCATCTCAAATTGCAGGAAACATTCTGATTTACAATTTGAGATCAAATTTATAATTGAACAAATATTGACAGAGCTGGATTCATTTTCACATTTCTTGCCAGAATATCTTCTTTTCTTGGACAACATTTACTCGCACAATCAATGAAACAAAATCAAAAATCCGTTCTGATCGTACTATACCAGTATCTTTTGAAAATTGATAACATTGAAAGCTCTATAATATTTCAATCACAAAAAGTTTCAAAGTGTAGTCCATTTCTTCAAAAAGTGTGAAAAGGTGCATGAGATTGACATTATAGTTTTCGAAACCTTTTCAGCATTTAATGCGATGACATCAGAAATTTTATCAGCGGAAAGATAAGAGCTTGTATCTTTACAATCTTTGTAATGGTTGTAGACATGATCGCCAGTTACAAGTAAATCACTGCCGCTTATATGCCTGTAGAAAAAAATATATAATATAATCATATCATATCATTTATTGATAATTCACTATCATAATAATGATGGAGATCGAGAAAACAGACATAACCTTTACTATTTCAAAACTAATTTTGCTCAAAATAAGAGTCCAAACATGCTTATGATTGTGCTGTTGAATAAAAATAGTATTGTTAATCATGTTGAGCAAAAATTCAAGAGAAATAGTGTCCAACATTAAGAATAAGATAATAATAAATGAAGATAATTGAAAAGGATACTGCGATTATTATTTAAAATAAAAAACAGTGTCCAACACATAAAATGTGGCTTCGTATCTGATAATCAAGAGTCGTAAAACTATTGATTTTCCTTCCGATTTGAAACATTCAGAAAGATTATTGAGAACTGAAACTTCTTGTATAGTCTGGTCGAGCAAATAAGACATTCTGGAAGGATGGCAAAGGATGACTCCAGCTCGGTCAATATTGGATCAAAAATAATACATTTATTTTCAAATTGTAGGAAACAATAAGATCTACAATTTAAGAACAAATTTATAATTTTAGAATCAGTATTGGCCGAGCTGGAGTCATTTTCCCATCTTGCCAGAATGTCTTTTTGCTTGGACAGACTATGAATATTACTGATACTGAATAGACCTATAGTGATACTGAATTGTATATTGTACAAGATTTGAAATACTTTAATGTATCAGTTTCAAAAGACCTGTCACACTGATATTGTTAGGCCTATACATAAATCACAACATATAATTCAACTGCAATTACTTAAATATTTGTGTGAACACTTCAAATTATAACAGTGAGATGATAGAATATTAGAGCTTACATTGACTTGATATGTTCTGTGAGGCTTGTATCAAAACTCAAGAACATCTTCCCCTTCTTGGTGTAGCCCCGCACCTCTGTTTTGGAGGAGCTGAAGATTTTATCTTGTACAGTACCTAGTAGAGAACGAAGAATATTGAATTTAGAGCAAGACAAGAGTGTAATATATTTTGTGGAACTTTTTATTGTTGAATTTTGTTAGAGATAGAGTGAACGCACCCTGGTTGTTTGATCAATACGAAAGATTTGTAATGTATAATAATTACAAAGTAAATGATATAATTATTCCATTCTTCAACATTATAAAAGCGTACAGTTCCGGTATGACTCTCGGTCTAACTAGTGTGCATTGCTTCATTTAAATCGGTGCTTCTCTGTCTCTTTCAGGACAATCTTCGAGCGGTCTAAGACAGGAAAACTGTTCAGCTGTGGTCACTCTCGATTGATATGCTCTTTCAGACAGCTCACCAACTGTTCTAACAGAGCTGAACATTTATAACAATCATTTGTTAGCTGTCAGTTTTTTATATAGCAACTATAATAATAGCAACCATGGAGCCGATGCGCTCCAGCGCTCCGAGTTGAAGAATTTGAAGTATCAAGTAAGTAACTTAAATAACATTATTTATTATAAGTTAATTTAAAGCTTTATAGAATTGGAAGAACCAACCATGGACAGTACAATCTTACCAAGAGCTCCACCCAAACTTATTCGAGTTATTTTTTCTCCTGGCAAAGTTTTGAAGCTGATTTGAATTTCTCCTTTTTTCAACGAAAGAACTTGCAGCACGCCATCCTGATCTCCAATTACAGCCTTTTTTGTGAAAAAAAGATAAAATACATATTGAGGAGCGATGAAACATTTAAAGTGGAATTTACAGCGGTAATTATTTGTGTAGACACTAGGTTAAATTGCAACAATTTGGATTAATATTGTACAGACAAGTTACCACAGGTAATAAGATATAGTAGTCGGTAAGAAAAATTACATACACAAGAATTGTGAGGTGTGCGGGAGTAAGTTATGAGTGAAAAAATGTCATATTCAAGTTAGTGTTATTTTAAACTTTCAAAGATCATTGATAGATTTAAGTATTATTATTAGCCTGTTTACCTTTTGAATTGACTTTCCTCCTGAACTAGGTAATAATTTCATACATTGCGGAGATGTCAATCCTAGCAAAGTGTAATCTACTCTAGTTAGTTCAAGAGCCATTTCAACCTCTAATATTTCACCTAATTTTTTAAAAATTATTTGAAAACCAAATATAAATTCACGTTCAATATAAAAGAGCAATAAATATGCTTCAAGCTTTACAATACTTCTAGGAGAGGAACATGAGATAGTTGAATTCAATAAAATAACTAAATGATGCAAATTCAATTTCAAAATTAATTCAAATTTGAATCCTGTAAACAAAAATCAAGGACATCAACTTTAAAGATTGAGGTTAACTTAAGGAAAACAGCTGTTCGGCAAATTGCCTTGAGATTTTTTTGTTAGAGATATGACTTAATTTAATGATATTATCAAATTTATGATTGAGATTTGATCAAAGAATCAATATTGGAATCAACCATTCACTGAATTATAACTAAAAGCTTTAAAAATGATCATTTTTATCAAAAACCTGATTACTTGCATACCGATCAAGGCGGCCTTCCGACACGTATCTATTTACGTGTTTTTCTTTTTGTTGTTGATCAATCACTCAAAGTCAGTGTTTGTCGGTGTGAGCTGTGTAGTTAATTTTATTGATTGAGTTGATTAGCAATCAAATGTATTATAGTTTTGAGTGTAGATACTCGTCTGATTATCTCATTAAATTGTGATAAACATCTCCTCACTGGTTTTGAACGATTAATCGTTCATTCAGTCAAGTGAATCCGTCGGCTTCTTAACCTATAAGCAGAAATGCATTCCTTATTGACCAGAGGGAATGCTATCCTGGCATATACATTGAGCGTTTTAACGTGTCTTACTTTTGTATGCTTTATTTCAACAGTATTTCTAGATTACAGGACGAATGCACATATGAATACCGTACAAGTTGTTGTGTAAGTAACTCTAACACCTCTTGCTTTAGTAAGCTAAACTGTTGTCGTAAGCAAAAGCAATAGTCTGCTCTATTCTTGATATTCAAGCTGTATTATTGAATATTCAAGTCGATATGGTACTAACTTGACTCAAAGTTTTGTTCAAATCAAAAATTAAACCATTACTCAGTCAGAATATCATAACTAAGTCCATTCAAAGCAGCAGGTTGTTGAAGATTATGACTTGAATCTTATCAATATTGTCGTTCTTGTTGAATCTAGTGACCGAAGCTTAAGAAAAAATGGCATGATTTTATGTCCCAATCACCCCTCTCATCCAAAAATTCAGCTTAAAGTTCTTATCAAGATAATGATGGAATCACAAACAAACTTAAATTCAAATGAAATTGAAACTAATATTCACCTTTACAATTGTAACTACTATTTTAGAAAGGAAATTCATCAGCTATGTATTTGAACAATTTCACACATTTTTCTCTGGATTGAAAGAGCAATCGGTTTCTTTTAAATATCGGTTTGTAACGTTGCACTTATTTATAAACTGACATTTATCACACATGCATTTGATTTAATCTGCTCAGATTATGTTCATCATTTTATATACTATACCAACACTTTTCATAACCATGCCAAATAGTAATCTTTTCTTGTTCATTGTAAACATGTACGGTATAAATTGATTTTATGTTTTTGTTTACAGTAAGAATGTGCCAGAATTCAGTGCATTCAAGGAGAAGAATGATCTGGGATACTTGACTTTCGATCTTCAAACTGATATCCTTTCAAAGCACTCGAAAATAAATATTGTTTCAGATCCTATTTTACATTGATTCAGTATGTTATAATATCGACTAACTTAAGTTATATTATTTCCTTTCAATACTTCTTACAACTGACAAATTAGCATCGTCTCTAGTGCATTAAGGTGGACACTGATGTTCCAGTTCCTATTGAACCATTTCCATGCATTCTATTCTAGCTCATAACTTGAATGAATAAGACACTTTTTAGGCCTGTAAAATAGAAATAAGTAGAAGCGGTTAAGGGGATATTTTAGTAATTAAGACCTATAACGTGACTATTAGAAATGGTTATGTTGCCGTACGTCTGAGATGGTTTTAACACTAAAAATTAATGGATTAATATCATGAGGCAATGTTGGAAGTATGTCTTAATCGATCTGTAGGGATATTCGATAAATCATTTCAATAAAAAAATTCCCTTATTTTAATATAAAAAATCCCTTAATTTAAAAAACTTTAGAAATATTATTAAAAAGGGGTATTTTATTGTTTTCATTTTATTTATCAATTATTTCAAATAGCCCCAAGTTTAAAGTTTAATTTTCAAATTCCCTTAATTCTGTTCATTCTTAAACACAATCTAAATAAGTTGATTGTGTTGAGCCGTTGAGCGAAATCTACCAAAGGTTTCGAAACTAAAATTTGTGATAATTTATATGAACAGATCTTCTTATCTTAATATTAATTATCTTAAAGAGTATTTTACAATATTTTTTATGTTCTATCCATTGGTTTTCTATCAACCACTTTTGAATTTTTCCTTAATGTTTGTTCTACATCTCACCCATCTTTTCAACTGGAACGTTAAGCAGTTGTTTCTCTACCTGACTGCAGAATACTCTACTCCGAAAAATGTCCTCAATCAGGTAAGTTGGGATCAAAAGCATCAAAGTTACATTTTCTTTGAAAAATAGGTTTTCTCAAATCAACTCGTCGCACAGGAATGTTGTAGAATTGTATTATTCAGGGTGATGTCACACTAGGACGTACTCGACAAGAACTGACGAAAAAGTGCATTGTAATTTATAGTCTGTCCAAGCAAAGAAGACACTCTGGCAAGTTGAGGAAATGACTCCAGCTTCGTCAATATTGGTTCAAAAATGACAAATTTGGTCTCAAATTTTATCTACAATTTGAGACCAAATTTATAATTTTTGAATCAATATTGATCAAGCCACAGTCATTTTTCCATCTTGCCAGAATGTCTCCTTTGCAAAATGTCGTAATGGGTCTATGTGACATGGTCTCATCTCATCCAATGTTGAAGTTGTTCCACACTGTCGGAGCGGTAATTATGTCCGTTTTTGTCGGGCTTGGTGTGACATTACCCTTATTATTCCAGTAATGATTCGAACACTATCTAATACACTTTTTGGGAGTAACTAACTTAACTAAATTACACTTATTTTATACTTGATAGATAGATAAATGTCTTTATTTTCCACTTTGTACATTACAAAAAGTGTTGTGGGCAAAGTTGAGGTACAACCACTTCCACAATATGATTCTTCCACAAAGACAATTCTAATTCTCTCTGACTCTTCAAATTCAAGTAATAATTAGAACACTATTCAATCAATTACTTACTTAGTAGTAATCCTACTCTCATGTGCGGTCATACTAGACAAGCATTTTTCTTGGTGTAATCCTTCAGAAAATTATTATGGCGATTTTATATGATTTTTCAATAAATTCTTCATAACCTCGAAGTTCTTTTTTATTCATCTGTTTTGTGAAAATAATTTAATCATAATTCTATGATAATAAACTAGAATTCCGTTAGAATAGTTTTGAGATTAGAATAGAAAAGAGATTAGTGACAATTGACAATTTTTAGTTTGATTAACTTATTGCGTTTCTAAAATCATTGTTCCATAAATAATAATAGTATTTTAATAAATTGAAATCGAAATAGCTGTATCCTTTTTGTTATACATATGTTTCTCTCTCCTAATAGAGACATTCTGAATCATTCACGCTTGAGAAAGGAAACATAAAATACAAAAAAAAATAATAATATTTTCTGATATGAAAGTATTGTAATTTTGTATATTCTCTAACCTGGAGATAAAATATAAATAGTCTCGCTCTATCCTGTTTTAACGTTCAATTTTTTGATTCAATAGAAAATAATTTATTATTATTCAGTTCATGTGGGCATGCCCAAGTGGTATGTCCATGTCATGAACAGAAACATTCTTATTATTGAAAAAACTGATTTATTTACATCATTTTCAGGTTGTCTTATGGGATAAGATCATTTTGAGAGGTGAAAACGCCGTTTTGGACTTCAAGAACATCAACACCAAATACTATTTCTGGGATGATGGAAATGGTTTGAAGTAAGTTTCATTTTCCATTACGTTTGGATTTGATAACAGAATTGAACATTGTTGTTCAACTCAGCCAATTATTGAATGTTGTTGTTGTAAATGTAATGAACATGAATGTTGTTAATGTAATTCCCGGTGTATTGATTCAGCTGGATTTGTGAACTGAATAAATATTCAATGCTTGATTAATATAAATATTTAAGCTTGATTGCCACTGTGGATTAGTTTTCAATAGCTTGATAGCGAAATTATGCTTCTTTTTTTCATTAGGGTGCATTCATAAATGCCTTTTTTCCACTTAGTACAATACATAAGTGATGTGGGCGAAGTTGAGGCACAAGAGCCCCCTCTTCCATTTAACCCACAAGCGTAGGATGAAGATGAAGAGTAAGTATACGATGATGAAGAAGAAGATGAAGAGTATAATGGAGAGGAAGATGAAGAGGTTGAACTGTGATTGGTACGTTCCCCTGTATAGAATTGGCGTGACTTTCAAATGTAGAGAAAAAGTGAGAATTCTATAATTATATTGATTGGACCAATTTTCATAAATTTTCTAAAATACAGATTCTAAATGCCTATTGTAATCACTTTATTCATGTATAATTATACAGTATATCGGTTCAAATCATATGCTATGAAAATGAACAATCAGACTAGAAGTTGTTAACCTTACTCGAATAATCTTTCTTTTCCAAAATTACCGTAGTGCATCCTTTGTCAGCTCTCAAGGTCACGAGGTCGTTGGTTGTCATCTTCTTCTTTATGTTCTTCACGGTGTCTTCTGTTTGTACTGTAGACTCTGGGTGAAGCTGCCTCGCCTTTTCTTGAAGAATTATGTCAGAACATTTGTTCGTCAGGATCTTGTTCTGTGAGACTCCCCAATTTATGTCAATGCTGCATGTAAGATTCTCGAGTTCTTTGCTGCCTTGATGGCTGTGGCTGCTGAATTTGTTACCTTGGCCAAGTAACTGTGTCTCCGTGGTTGAGAAGGTGACCTTGGAGAAATTTGCCACCTTATCAGCAAACTGGTGATGTTGTAGAATCTCAGGACTGCTATTTGGCATTGACCTTAATATCCCGGTGTAGGAAAGTCTTGACAGAGCAGAAGAGATAATGAGAACCTCGATCAATGATTGTACTGTTAGGGAGGAACTGTTAGGATTGATGAAGTTATGTACTCAACATAATTATTTTAAATTTAATGACAAGTTTTTCGAACAAAAAGAGGGATTAGCAATGGGATCACCACTCTCACCCCTTCTGGCTGAACTTTTCATGGATAAATTAGAGGGTAAGATTGTTGTAAATAGTCCTTTCAAAGATAAAATTGTTTACTGGTTTAGGTATGTAGATGACGTAATTTGCTTATGGAAGGGAAGTAATAGACAATTGGACAATTTTCTTTCCTACATAAATGAATTACATCATAAGATCAAATTCACTGTAGAAGTAGAACAGGAATGTGTATTGAATTTTCTTGATTTAAAAATAGATCATAGTACAGGCTTTCATGAATTCTCAATTTTTAGGAAACCAACTCATACTGATGTTATCATCCCTCATAATTCTTGTCATCCCATCTCTCACAAACTAGCAGCTTTCAATAGTATGATTCACAGGGCGTTAACAATACCTATGAACCATGACAATTTTGTTAAGGAGATTAGCACTATCAAACAAATAGCTGTAACGAATGGGTATGAGGAAATTATGGTGGATAGGTTGCTAAGTAAAATTAACAGACGAATCTCAGTCAATTCTAGCTTTGTAGGGATGAACAATGAGGAAAAGATTTGGGTAACAATTCCATATTTAGGCTTTGTTTCTGATAGAATAGGTAGAGAATTGAAAAAGAATGGGTTTCACGTTGCTTTTAGAACTAAACCGATTTTAAATAGTCTATTTAGCTGTAGTAAAGACAAAATTGATGTATGGGATAGGAGTGGGGTATATAGGCTTAAATGTGGGGATTGTAATGCAACCTACGTTGGTCAAACTGGTAGAAATTAGGATCAGAATTAGGGTGAAAGAAGAATCAAAGATTGGAATAAGTGTAATGGAGATTCAAACTTTGCTGAACATTTAATAACAAATAATCACATGTTCAAGGCCGAGGAGAATGTTGAGTTTCTGCATTTTAATAATAAAGGTAAAACTCTCAACATTCTGGAAGCTTTAGAAATAACCAGGGCAACTAAAGATCATCCACAGTTAAGTTTGAAAGACCAGATCCATTTCAATCAATACAATACCACAAATCTAATTTTATCATAATTTGTTAGTCAGATATTACTGTATTAGTTCATTCCGTTGTTTTCCTCATCCTTCCGTATATTTTTACTCATTTTGTAGGTTACTGTAGCTATTTATTATCGATCTTAAATTGTATTTTCTGTTTGAAACGCCATTTTGTAATGTTTAAATGAACCGCCAATCGGAGAGGAGCTTGTCTAGGCCAATGGCAGACGTTCACGGTCATTGGCTCAAGCGTCGACCAATAGCGGTGCTTCGCCATTAGTATAAATACTGCTGCTCTGTTTGTTAAGTTTTAGTTTACCAGAGATTAATAATGGTGTAACAACCGGAACCGGTATCTCGATTTTCTAATAAATCAGTGGTTTGACAACATCTTGTCTTTCCATTTATTATGGATAACTACCACAATATCAATTTCACAACTACTCAAAGATTCAATTAGCTATCAATAATACATATTTGTGCTGTGAAATCCAGCCCAATTAGAAAAGAATACAGCAATACACGCATTAGTCTTCCTATTTACCGTTTATTCCTTACAATGTATCATCATCACTACTGTGAGAGGAATATGTCAACCTGACAGTTGTGCCAACTCACCTAATTATGAGCAATTTTATAATATTCACCTAATATTCGTAATTTTCAACCATAATCCTACCCAATTTGATGATAAAACTTGCATTTGTCCTATTTCCAGTTAAACCCTAGCTATCACCACTGCTTTGAAATGCACATGTCAACCTGACAGGTGTGCCAGCACATCTAAAAATTAGAAAATATTATGAGTCTCAAATCATCTGCGCCTCAATTTAATGATAAATTACGCAATAGTTAATCTTCTTCCAGTTTGTTTCTCGAAATGTAGTATCATCACTGCTGTAAAAGGCACATGTAAACCTGACAGTTTTGTGAGCTCATATAATTATAAGCATTGCATCCTCTGTAACAATAAAATGATCATGTTTTCGGCATTTTCAACTATATTCCTTGAATGAGAAAACAAGCATTAGTCCTCCCATACCTAGTTTTTTTATATCTATAATCTGTCCATTGATCTGTCATTGATAGTCTGTTATTGATTTGGTCTCAAATTGTAGATCAAAATGTTTCCTAAAATTGAGACCAAATCAATAATTTTTGAACCAATATTGACCGAGCTGGAGTCATTTTCTCATCTTGCCAAAGGGTCTTACTTGCTTGTACAGACTATAGCAAAACATCATTCTCACTTCTTGATTGTTGCATTAGGAGTTTCTATAATTTGTCTTTAATTGTTCACTAATCAGTCTCACTACTTTATTATCGCATTATGTATTTCTATAATATTTTGGCTTGATTATGTAACATAGTTGAATACTCTATGATAGAGTCTAGTCATAGTTTATGTAACATAGTTTTTGAATTTGAGTCTGCAATTCTGTATTTTGTTTGTTTTTGTATGGCTCTGCCGTAAACAAATCTAATGATTATCAATTTATTTTATCTTCAATTGTTTACAGGGGAAACAAGAATGTAACTTTGAGTCTGTCATGGAATATCATCCCCAACGCCGGCTTTCTTCCCAGTATATTTGCCACCGGAAGGCATGTCTTCAAGTTCCCCGCCGATTACACAATGGAGCGTATTTGAGACATCGACTTCGTCACAAAAAGTTTTCATTGTGATATTGAAAACTAATTGTGCTTACTACAGATTTTCCGAAGGGGAAACCGTGCTTGAAACTGTATTAAAATGTGTTGATTGATGATTTGAAGTACATTGTTCAAGAACTATTGATGGTTGAGCTATCGTTTTTTATTTGTGAGTTTGTTTTAGTTAGCGAGGGGTTTTCAAATATAATAATATTCAGATACACACACATAAATAACTAGATGGTCACAATTTAATGTATAATCACGTTGGATAATTACAATATATTGGAAAATAATTGTTCGTAAAAATAATGGTACTTACAGTAGGCTCTATTAAATTGATATTACAGTTTAGTGAACATGAATACTGCTTGCAGTAATTGAAGTATGGAGCTATATATTTCTCATTTTTCCTATTTCTGTCAAAGCTCTTGTATGAAATTTCAATATTACTCAAATAAAAACATTTTAGATCCGTTTTTGTGTATTGTCTCTTTTCTCCTAAGAGTTGAACTCATGAAAATAGTTCAGTAAGATAGCTTATGTTGCAACCACTGGCGGCTCGTACCCACGAAACAGGTGAAGTGCCCGTATCTTTTAGTGTACAGCACTTCGCCTGTTTCGTGGGCACGAGCCGCCAGTGGTTGCAACACTGCAAATTCAACTGATTATAAATAAAAATTAATTTATATTTTCTTAATACACTTGACAAAATGGAAAAGTCTGTTGATATGGTGGGGGGAGTCGATCAGCTACTCAGCTGATCCAGTTTCCATTGGACTATTTTCATGCGTTTTACTAAATCTATTATTTAATAGCTAAACTGTACCATGGATTACTGATTATGTTCATTTGTGACTTGTGTCCGGCCAGGTGTGACTATAACATCATTCTTTGGGTGACTTGTTGGAATAAGTTATAACACGCCGGTCTGATAACCAGAGGTTTCAGTTCGATTCTTGACCGGGAACAGTTCTTTGACCACAGAAATATGAAGGAGACGACCTGTCGATAAGCCCTCGTTCCTGACTATCTAAAAATATGTTGTCAACACTCGTTATCATTCCTTCCATTCATATAACTTTGCAGAGGCTCATGTGGGCATCGCTCTCAAAAAAGTCAGTATGAATAGCACCATCATCAGCGTGAAACTCGACACACTTTGTCGTCACCGGTAGGTCTGGGCGGCTGAGCAGACCCACTTTGGCACATACAGTATTTCCAAACTTGAATCTATTCGGATGAATTCAATGTTTTACTCTATTCTTTAAGTTATTTCGAACAATATGGATGATAAATAAACGATAAATTTCCATTTTATTACTCATTAAAGCTCCCACGCTTGAACTTTGTGCTAAATGCATTTGGCAACCTGCTGTGTCTTACGTTATCAGCTGATATCACAATCTCCCAACCATCATCTGTTGCTGTTCACTTCGCTAGTCATCTCCATTCCGGACATGCCTGTTAATAGATTAGACCAAATTTACAGAACAATATTAAATTCAAAGTATTTTATAAAAGGATGGGGAGAGCCAGAGAGTCTGAAAAGGTAAGTCAATCTTGGTTTTATCGGCTGACCTTATTAATCTTATTAACGTTTCGATGGTTTCTTTCAATTTGTTATTTAACCTACAACTGTAAACAACAAACCTTTTTTGCAATGAAAATATGTTAGACTAATAATTATTCAAATATATTTCGTATTCCAGCTAAGATTTCATAAAGATTAAGTTGTTTGATCATTTAAATTTTATCTGAGCATGTATGCGGTACGTCGAACGAAGTTACAATAACCATTCCCTAGGGAGAGCCAAGTTACTGTTTATCTCAAACTTCAAGCAGTTTTGGGTAGTATCAAGTGCAAACCAGTAATTTAAATTATTTCTATTCATTTAAGTTGTACTAGTCGTAGCTATTTGTTTTAATCTAGCATTAGAATTATTTATTTACCGTTCTCATTTCATTTTCAGACTCTTTCAGTTCAGAAAGGTTATGTCAAATCGCGAAACATGCTACAAATTGGTACCTGAAGGCTATCCTGTCACAATAGACAAGGTAAGTTATCTGAAAATTGAACTGTGTTCAATTCATATTACTACATTTTTATTCTTCAAATTGCTGAGTTTTCAGTTTGAGAAAGGTTTATAAAACTTGGAAAACACTCTCAGTACCTACGGTAATGGATACAATCGATTGCTTTGGTAATTCCATCCAATCAGTTTGGAGCTTAGCCAAATAGAAACTTTTTTCTTCATTTTTTAATGTTTCTATTTTCATTCAAAATGAACACGACACTACATATTCTCAATATATTTCTTAACATTTGCGAGATTGCCAAGGTTCTGAATAGAATTATTTTTACTGTTACAACTAATACCATTGTATCAGTATTAAAACTGAATGTTTTAAAATTGCTACTAGAGAGTTTTTTATTATTAGATTTTTTTCAGATTATAGGCTACCGTACTCAATGTTTCCAGTTTCCACCATTATTCACCTATCAGTATTTTCGATCTCTCACTTTGCTCTCACATATAAAAATCCAAATAGGATTTTGATGTAACTTGAGTTAATTCAATTGTTTTGATTTGTTGTACTTTTCTAGGAAGAAGAGCATTCAGATTGTCGAATAGTCGAGGGTCACTTCACATCTCCATTCATCAATCACCTTCCTGGTCTGCTTCCTCCCGAGGCAGAAACTGCTTACTTCCAAGCGATACTACCCACCAAATGGAACTCAAATCATTACAAACCCGTGTGCATACATCTTGCCGGGACTGGAGATCATGTAAGTTGGAATTTGAGACCGAAAAATTGAGCTTGTTATGACAAAATTGTTTCACTTAAATGATTCAATGCATTTCACTTGAAGTTTTAACAATACTCAACGTACCTAGATATAGCTGTCGCCTAAATGTCGAACGGTTTCGCTTGCTTCTTCTGCACTCCAACAGCTGATGTTGTCAATAAAGGTGTGCTTTCCGAAACTAGGCTGAGTGGCGTAGCCTACCTACAATGAATTGAGCTACTTAACTTTCTTCGGGAATTGGGTAGTTCTGGAGCGTGCCACTAGATAGCAGCAGTACCACAAACCTCTATCACGTTTATAATAATACGTGGTTTCATTATACGTTGGGCGCCAGTGTAGTTTCGGGAAGCACCTCTTCAGAGTTGTCATGCTGGATGTTGTTTTTAGAAATAAAAAAGATAATAAATAGCCTATGTTTGACATCAGCTATTAGTAGGTTGAATCTCGTTCAAGAGACAGCCATACCGTGAGGATGTGGCTCAGTGCCCTGAAACGCGTCCGACAAGCAACAAAATCCTTAATAAGTGGAAGTTGGAAACTTCAATCTATTATTATCAACAGTTGATGAAAATGAAGGCATAAATTATACAAAAATTGGCCTATTTAAGTGGAGAATGATTTGAAGAAAGAAGTTATCTCTTATTAATTTGAAGGAATATATAATGGTCGAATATGTATGGTTTAATCGTTTCTCAATGCTTATAAGTAGGCTACTGTACTTACAATCTGAAATTGGTTTGGTATCCTTCATTTTTCATGAAGTGTGCTCACATTGATATATAATAATGTTTCTAATGGAACAATTCTATTATTTGCTTCTATTTATATATCAAATAGCCAACATTATCAATTTTAACTAAATTTATGTGAAAAAACATTCAAATGATGACTAGTGTATTGGTAAATACGAATAATTGAGGAAATTCGTTTTCTCTTATTATGACGTGAATTTTACAACTGATTGAATGTTTTCTTGTGTGATAATTATGTAAAAAAGCTTTAAGAAATCAGTAAAAATGTTTTAAAATTATGATTTTTCAGTGAACCGGTTTCTTTAAATCAATATAAATGTTTGAATATTATATTTTCCATAAATTCAGTTACATCAGCTCAATAAAAATGTTTTAATATTATATTTTCCATTAAATCAGTTAGCCTATATCAACTCAATAAAAATGTAAGTTATCTATTTTGTATTTTAGCACTTTTGGAGAAGACGTATGTTCTTGGCTAAACCTCTTCTAAAGGAAGCTGGTATTGGTGCAATTTTATTGGAAAATCCTTTCTATGGAACTCGAAAGCCAAAGGATCAAGTGTGAGTTTGAAATATGGATATTCAATAGTATAATAAAAACACAGACTTTGTCAATACCTATGCACTAAGCACTTTATACCTACGCCTAAACACTCTATTAGTATTATGAAGTGTAGGATTGAGAATATCTGTGTGTTCTTATTTCTAAATTCTAAATTTCATTCTCATTTTCTCTGGGATCAGAAATATCTATGTTCAAGTGAACTCAACCAAATATTTTGGACTCTTTAATCCAAATTGGGAAAGAAATAGTAAAAGCTTAAGCATGTTTTTCTCTTCCATATTATTTTTTTCACTTGTAAATTAATAAATAAAGGAATGGTTCTACAATATCAATACTAACTGTTTACTGTTTTCAATAGTCATAAAATGAGTGATGTATTCAGGATAAATTCAAGATATATCAGGAATTTATTTAGAAATTTACGTTTAGTAATAGAACCTTAACGATAATTCAATGTTTGTCCAAAGTCAATGTCAGTTGAGTAATTTTTTAGGAACTGTTTCTATTTGTCAATTAATTGAACTAGGTAACTTTCAAAACAGCATATCTGTCGCATCCATCTGAAGATGAGTTTATAGATAGTTTGAAACCTCGGGAGATCTATACTTCGTAATCAATTTTTTTCAATGGAGTAAAATGTATTACCATTTTAATTATTGCCTGTTCTTATAGTCACTATTCACTAGTTTCACAATTTTATTTAAAGTTTCTGAATAATCAATTTAATAATTCAGCTTAGAATCGATAGATTTTCATTTCTCAAAATGAAAAAGATTACTATGAAATAAAACACATTTATACTGTAAACTTCAAGCCTATTTTGGAACAGGACCATGGTTTCGTGGCGACACAAGTATAGTCTCTCCAAGCAAAGAATACCCTCTGATAAGATGGCAAAATGACTCCAGCTTGGTCAATATTTGTTCAACAATTATAAATGTGGTCTTAAGAGTAGATCAAATTGTTTCCTACAATTTGAGATCAAATTGAATACTTTTGAACCAATATTGACCGAGCTTGAGTCATTTTCCCATCTTGCCAGAGGGTTTTCTTTGCTTGGACAGACTATAACATTTTCAAGCTGGCCTGTACCAAAATAACTGAAATATTCATTTATTTATTAATATAATTATAAACATACATTGGGACCAGAAATAACAGGCATAGTATTATAGTATTACCCTTTAGTATTTCTACCACGATTTTCATAAAAATATTGAAAAAATTTGTAGATTATGAGTTCAAATTTCTATTTCAACCAAAGGTTTTAACTTGTAAAGATGGTCCGATAGTAATAATTTGTCAATTTTGAAAGGTTAATAATCCACATAATTGACAATATAAGTGCGATTTATTAAATTATTGATCGATCCTACAACATCGACAACAAATCAGTCGACTTTTTTAAATATTACAAATAATTATACAAGAAACAATTTCTGTAATTATCTCGTTCTATAATACCTCTAATCTTCTAAAGCTTTCAGGCGTATTTGATCATTTCTGGAACATTTTTCAGACGATCGATTCTACACAATGTGTCCGATATTTTCGTCATGGGAGGTTGTCTCATGATGGAAAGCCTAGTTCTGCTTCACTGGTCTGAAAAGTTGGGACTTGGTCCATTAGGGATCACCGGATTATCAATGGGTGGACATGTGAGTATTTATACACTTTTTTTATCTACTTAAACTACTCTGTCTATAGTCCATTCACGATAGCTTGAGACTAGATGAACAAAAGCTCTGCTTGTGTGTGTGCGACTGGAGTGACTTCGTTTCAGCCACGACATAAACAAGTCACAGCAATGCCGAAATCCCGAATTCTGTTGTAGGCAATTCAGAATAAGTATCTTTAAGTAGTCTTTTTGGTAGATACACATTGAGAAATGTCTTGTTTTGGTTGTCTCTCGACTGCATGAACCTAAAATGAACAAACAACTATAGTAAAAGTTTTTGTCTCAATGCTTTGGTTACAGTCCCGACAGCAAAATCGGGATTTCGGCATTACTGTGACTTGTATATGTCGTGGCTAAATGAAGCCACTCAGGCGAGTCACACACACACACACACACACATGCAGAGCTTTTGTTTATCTTGTCTCAAGCCATCGTGAATGGACTATAGTGAGGAATCTCTAACACGCCATATATTTTCGATTACATTTCTGCTCATAGGCCATATAGAGAGTTCTGGTTTTTACTAGTTGATTGGTACCATCCAACACTACAATTTTGCATCGTTTTCATTGGATTTGGTGTTAATTGGTTTTTTAATTAAATAAGTAAAATTTGAAGTGAGACAATTTGGATGTGTTTATTTACGAGTGTGTATTGGTGAATCAGGTGATCAGCAAATTTTGAAATACTCCGCTATCACCAATGATAATTTTTAGAAGAATGTGTTTATCAGATGTATTCATGTATAGAGTAGTGGTGAGTATGGATTCTTAATTTTTTCGAATTAGTGAAATATTTTCAAGTTTCCAACTAGGGTACTTTCTTTGGTGTATTTTTTTTAGTGCATTTTAGAAACTGTTATTTAAAAAATGATAATAATGTTATTCTCTTTCACTATCGTATACATCTACTTTTTCAACATCAGGGCCCTGGCTTATAAACATTTTACAATCCACATTACTCATAATTCGTCGATTTTATGGGCGTTTCTGTCTCATAAACGTTTCCAATAAAAAGCAAATTCTACAGTTTCAGCTGATTAAAAAAATTACATGAAACGAATTTACCTCAAGTAAATAGAATATCGGAATAGTCCAATGCTGTTCCTTTAAAACCAAAACTTTGCACCTAATTTAATGATTTTGATATATAAATTGATTTATTATTATGAATACTATATTTAATAATAAATATCAATCATTATTTTTATAGTGAGATTTGAACAGGAATAATTTTTGTCGCTAAAATATTATCATAACCTACAAAGAAAATCGTAAACAAACCAAGTCAGAAGACCCTAGCCTTGTAATCTAAAATGGCCGCGATGATTCGACCTAACATTAATAAATTCACGATATCGTGAATTTTTCGTCTGAACCAATTTACATAGACATATAACCTACATCTTAAACCTTTATCATTCATCATCACTCATTCATCCTTTGCTTAAAATACTTGGAAAACAAGTCGCAATTGTAAAGAAAGAATAAAGAATACATGGGATTTCCTATTCCACTCGAACAATCGCGGCCATTTTGGATTCGAATGTTAGGTCTTCTAGTGAGTTTTGGCTGATCGTTGATTCAACAGCTGATCCTTTCCAAAATTTGGAACATTGTAAATCGAGAGTTTTATTGGTGAATCTACAATCCCAATCACTTGTTTTTCATCAGAAAAACAAGCTGTAAATCTTTATAAGCCAGGGCCCAGGTGTTTATTTAAGAAGACATCATTCGCCTGTTCCGTTGTTAAGAATTTCTCTCAATATTTTTATTGAATAGAACAATTGAGTTGAAAGATTTTGATATCCAAGACGTTTCAATAATGATTCTTTCAATTTTATTCTAATATATCCACGATTCAATTTACTTTCATTTTGATACATTCAATGAGATATAGTCTGTCCAAGCAAAGAAGGCCCTCTGGCAAGATTAGAAAATGACTCCAGCTAGGTCAATATTGGTTCAAAAATATTGATTTGGTCTCAAATTTTAGATCAGAATGTTTCCTACGATTGAGACCAAATCAGTAATTTTTGAACCAATATTGACCGTGCTGGAGTCATTTTCCCATCTTGCCAGAGGGTCTTCTTTGCTTGGACAGACTATACATGTATCAAATTGATCATTACAATTAGGTTGTAAGGTTGTAATGATTAGGAAAATGTTATTCTTATTATATTGCATCAAATCTGTTAAGCATTGTATCATATTTTATTATTGGTAATTGTATAATCGTTCACAAACAACAGTCTGTCCAAGCAAAGAAGACCCTCTGGCAAGATGGGAAAATGACTCCAGCTTGGTCAATATTCCTTCAAAAATTATAAATGCGGTCTCAATAGTAGATCAAATTGTTCTCTACAAATTCAGATTAAATTGATATTTTTTTAACCAAAATTGACCGATCTTGAGTCATTTTCCCATATTGCTGGTGGGTTTTCTTTGCTTGGACAGACTATACTTCAGATCCTTTATTTTAGGGCTACTAATAATAATAATAATAATATTCGTGTAACCTGGCTGGCTCAGGTCTGGTGTCAGAATTTTCAGGTCGCTCCTGAAAAGTTTCAGGGCCTCTGACATGTCTTAACGACTGTTAAGGCTACTTTATTACTGTTTTAAATGTAAATCATTTGAAAATGACTATTAATAGTCGAAACATCTTATGCATGAATAAAAACAATTGAAAAAGGGTACTGCTATGTGATTAACATTTAAAACGCTATACTTCAGATCTTATCTATTACTTAGGGTGTAAACATTTAGGCTATTGACTATTGAAACTTGTTGGGTGCTTCAAATTCAACTGTGGACTCGCAGCTTCAATCTCCACATGGTTCAATTGCTAGATTTATTATGATACAATACAGGGTTATTCCAAATGATGGACCCATTTTCAAATATTCATATTATTTATTAAAGTACTGATCCTAAATGAACAATCTTTATCACAATGGAAAGAGAAAGTTTCAAATTTTGTGGTGGTTAGTGATGGCTCCATAACTGGCCTGCAATAATAGCAATACTCTTATTGTTCTATTATACAGGGTGCGGCAGCATAACTTCATGTTTTTTAATTAACAAAACGCATTGTATGAATCAGAAAAATTTTATTCGTTTTTTATAATAATTATAGTTACATTGTTTTACCCAGTTTTGAAGATCAAATCAGGTAGGTGACATCCCCCATTCTCCATACACTGAGTGAAGCGATTTCTGGCGTTTGTCATGACTCCAGCCAGCATAGCAGGCGTTTTGTTGGCAATTTCTTCCAGGATGTTGGTCTTCAAATCTTGTAGGGTCCTTGGCACTACTGGGCTGACACCAATCCTCTACAATTGCATCAAAGTTTTTTGCATTCACCTAAAATCACAGTGTGGTGTGCAATTATCACTTGAAATTCATCTTGTCTAAAAAAATTATTTAATAAATTAACACTTAAGAAACCTTTTCAATTAATTTAGCTTCAATCTACAAGCAACAAAATGAGCCAAACATGAAGGCGAATGTGTGGATGAGAAAAAGTTTGCTATTTGCCGAACATTCGTCCACTTTGATGTGTTCAAAAGACCGACAATGGACAGAATACACAAACATTCGTGTTCGCTATTTGGCAAATAGCGTTCGATTTTTGACATCCACAATATAGATGTGTCACGAACAGAAGAGCCTTTGGCAACATGGCTGCCACTAGTCGAAATGAAAATTGTTCTAGTATAACCAAATTTAAGAAGAAATAGTACAGGCTTAGACTATTTTTTCTGTCTCAGTTCATAATATTATGTTATGATTTGTGCTATCATAATTATGTCAATAATTAAATTAATAAATGATTAAAAAAATATAATTTGTGAAATCAATATGATTACGATTAGTGTAAAAACGGTAGGTTGGCTGAAGTGATTTTACCCTGGAATTCCAAGTTCTACGCATGCCTAGTTACACTCTCACTTCCCTCTGCCATCTTGCATGTTGCATAGGGCTGTTCTGTTCTTCTTCTTGGCATAACACTATTCGCTATGAGCATCTACCGTGCTGCGCTCTGGTGGATTATCGTGTGTACTTTTCTATGCGTTTTAGCATACAAAGCATAGCGCTAAATGGGAAAAACGCATTTATAATTAGAATGGTATTATTTGCTGCTTAATGCATTTCTCAGTAATTAGAACATGATATTTAGGATAGGAATGTTAGTTATTGATAGTATTATAGCTCATTATATTAGAAAAATCCTAGTTTTCAAGTATTTGAGAGCAGACAACCGCAAACAGATGTATTTGAGAGTCGACAAAAACTTTGAGGTAACAGTTATCTTATATGAAAATGAAAAATTGGCGCAAGCTCACATTTATTTAAAAAATTGAATGATATGAATATTCCTTATTAAAACATAATTAATAGAGTTTTTGCGTTGATATTAACAGCTTATTAGATTAACTAACATAAAAACTATTCATGTACATTACCTCATGTACAGGTTAGAATGGAGCACTCCATGGTCCTACTTGATCAACAAATTCTTTTGCACGTAAACAAAACAATAAGGTTAGCTTCACCTATCAATATTCATTCAATGCAGTGAACCATTCTTTTTATTGATGAAACTTATGTATGGCAACTGGAAAAGTGTAGAACTTGAAATTTCCATTGCGTGTTTTATTTTTACAATCCAGAGCACAACAAATTCTCCAGGACATTATTTTAGGTTTAGCCCTATCTCCTCCAATGTTAATTCACTCAATCTTTAGCCGAAATGATCCGCCAATAGCGCCTTGATCGCCAAAAATATCCTTTCCACCCACTTGCACACAGCGAATAAAAAGGGGGTAGACGCACGGTCCGCCATTCTGTGGTCAACTTTTAGCGCCAGGTTTGAATTCATATGAATATTTTTGATGATAGAGACGATCAACAGCTGTTTATCAAGTTGAGCAAATGAATTAAGTTATTTTTTTGAATTCTTGGAGGTTAATTTGTCATATAAAATGGTTCATATTGCTTAGCATCAAATTGCAAAAAATATAACCATTTTTATCATAAAACTGAAATTAAAAAATACAAATTTACCAGATTCAGGAAGATGAATCAAGGTTAAAATTTTGACTTAAAAATTGCCAGACTGGAAATTCAATGCTCAGTGAAGAAGTATTATTTTTTCTACCATGATTTTTATCATTAATCATATGTTTGACTGTCGAATTGAATGAATTCAAACCTGGCGCTAAAAGTTGACCACAGAATGGCGGACCGTGCGTCTACCCCCTTTTTATTCGCTGTGTGCAAGTGGGTGGAAAGGATATTTTTGGCGATCAAGGCGCTATTGGCGGATCATTTCGGCTAAAGATTGAGTGAATTAACATTGGAGGAGATAGGGCTAAACCTAAAATAATGTCCTGGAGAATTTGTTGTGCTCTGGATTGTAAAAATAAAACACGCAATGGAAATTTCAAGTTCTACACTTTTCCAGTTGCCATACATAAGTTTCATCAATAAAAAGAATGGTTCACTGCATTGAATGAATATTGATAGGTGAAGCTAACCTTATTGTTTTGTTTACGTGCAAAAGAATTTGTTGATCAAGTAGGACCATGGAGTGCTCCATTCTAACCTGTACATGAGGTAATGTACATGAATAGTTTTTATGTTAGTTAATCTAATAAGCTGTTACTATCAACGCAAAAACTCTATTAATTATGTTTTAATAAGGAATAGTCATATCATTCAATTTTTCAAATAAATGTGAGCTTGCGCCAATTTTTCATTTTCATGTGAGATAACTTATCAGCTGTTATCTCAAAGTTTTTGTCGACTCTCAAATACATCTGTTTGCGGTTGTCTGCTCTCAAATACTTGAAAACTAGGATTTTTCTAATATAATGAGCTATAATACTATCAATAACTAACATTCCTATCCTAAATATCATGTTCTAATTACTGAGAAATGCATGAAGCAGCAAATAATCCCATTCCAATTATAAATGTGTTTTTCCCATTTAGCGCTATGCTTTGCATGCTAAAACGCGCAGAAAAGTACACACGATAATCCACCAGAGCGCAGCACGGTAGATGCTCATAGCGAATAGAGCCCTAGATATAGGCGTCCGTCAATTAATGACGTGTCAATTGGTGACGTCGTGGATCACATGTATGCAAGTTTGACAGATGATTGCTGTTTGTGGATGCATTCTTTTAATAAATAATGAATACTTATACAGTACTTTTATTTTCATTAAAAATAATTTTGTATGTTATTTTATTATAATTAAATTTTCCTCTCAGCCATCACAAGACTCAATTAATTTCTGGCTACTGCGGTAATAAAAAGATGGAAGAGTGCCACTCAATTAAAAAATCTTGTCTGTTGTCAGAGATGGACTCTCAAAGTTTCCTATCCAAATAGCCAGAAATAAGAGTAGGCTAGTTGTCAGGCATATTGTTGCAAAATTATTTGGCTATTGCTAAAGGCATTTGAGGATCACTGAGTGTCAAAAATGAAAAGTTTTAGTGATCTTTGTGCTTTTTCTGCCTCTGAGAATGTTATAGTAACAAAACAGCATTTCAAGATGGAATTCAATTGGATTAATTATTACATCACGTTATTTATCAATTTATTACTGTACATTCACGAGTTTGAATCTATGATCATCTTCTAAAGTTTATGTTCTTCCATGCCTAAAAAACTTTGAAATCAAATTAATGATCAATTCACGATCCACCTTTTTACCGAGACAAGACGATAGGACTAGCAAAACCCAAGCCAAGCCAAGCCAAGCCAAGCGTCCGTCAAGAAAGTGCATAAAGTGGGATGGTTACTCATCCGTCAACTCGTGACGTCAATAGTTGACGGACACCTATTTCGGCGTACGTCTTGATGGACGTGCAGCAACTTCGAATTATAAACTTGATTCTTTAAATGTTTTTATAAATTCCCACAAATATTAATATTCAATCATTGCCAAGATTAAAGTTGAAATTAGTACCGTAGTTAGATTTTTGAAAGTTGAAATTGTTGACAACATTTTGGCATAACTGACCTGGAAAATGTCAACTATTCGGTTGACGATTTTCTATTCCCATTACGATTACGTGCTCGGAAAATCACGCATGTGTGGAGATGTGTGCTCGTTAGTTGGCAAATAGCAAGCAAAATAGTCCGCCCTAGGCCAAATGTTCGGTATTTGCCGAGTCTGGAGCCGAAGCAAGAAGAAGCAAGATTTGCGTTCGTTAAATTTCTGTTTTATTTAAAGAAAACCAAACATCAGCTGTTCTTAACAGCATTGTAGTTTTTTACTGCACGCTCATAATAGAATTTGAATTTATTCAGTTCTACAGTACTGCATTTGAATAGCAGTTGACAATTTTGGCTCATTGGAGTAGCAGTAGGCTATTATGCCACATGATACTGATGAATCACAAACCGAGGTTGCCAAAAAATACCATCCAACCAAAACTGTAAAGAACATAATAATTATGTTATAATGATTTAAAGAGCTAAGCTTCTATTTTGAATATAGCTTCAATATTCGACGATAATAATAAAATTCCTCATCAACCACCAAATTTTGTGATGTCTACAATAATATCTGTTGAATAGTTTTGGTTTTGATTCGCTCAACACATAATAATATAATATATTTAAGACTATAAACTCCTCAATAGATTATCTTTACATAAAATTTTGCAAAAATTGAACAATAATTAAAGAAATAGAATCAATGCCAGAAGTATTACATTCAAGCCACGTTTACACCGGAATGTTAATAACATTTGTTAGTAATTTTTATATAATATATAAGTCTATATAATAATACGTTATTAACAAATGTTATTAACATTTCGGTGTAAACGTGGCATTCGATAATCATTCATTCAATCAATAAGATACAAAGGTTAGTACAACAGATATAATATCCAGAACTGTTCCTTAACATTTCAAAATGAATTTATAATTGAAAAAACTTTTGAAAATCAGTGTTTGATTGGCATAAATTTATAAATATTTTTCATGAAATTCAATGTTTCAAACCCCAATTTTAGTACACTACTCTTGTATGATTTTAATGTCATTCTAATTTTGCCTGATTTCCTTCCTTTTATAATTGTGTGTTTTACATTGAATAAATAGATTAATTAATAAATGTTTATTATATTTACAGATGGCATCATTAGCTGCTACAGCATGGCCCAAACCGCTTGTTTTAGTACCATGTCTTTCTTGGTCTACGGCTTCTAGCGCCTTCACTGAGGTAATTGCATCATAAATTTTTTTATTAACTTTTATTAACACAAGAAATTTTTGTACTCTAAATTTATTGTGAAAATTCAATATTTTCGGCTATGGTGTAGTGATTTTGTGAAGTGCTTCAGTTTTGGTAGTCAACAATGTTTTTAAAGAAAAAATAATGTTTTCTAATGAACTTTTTAAAAGAATTATAACTCATGTCTCCGTTTGTAGAGAATGAGGTTATCTGGCGAAGTGGAACAACCCTTGGGTCTCCCTACTATTGAAAGCCATACGCTGAATAAACAGAAGAAAACGAGAACTTTTTTAATAAATGTAATATTTTGTATGTTATACTAAAATATTTTGAATAAAATACTTTACAATGAATGTAATGATATAAAGTAGTTCATTTGAACTTGAAGTCTAGTTGAGCAAAGAAGGCATTCTGGCAGGATGGGAAAATGACTTTAGCTCGGTCAATATTTGTAAAAAATTATAAATTTGGTCTCAAATTGTAGAAGACTTTTGCTCTACAATTTGAAACCCAATATTGAATCAATATTTTCCAAACTGGAGTAATTTTTCTATCTTGCCAGAATGTATTTTTGCTTGGACAGACTTTAATTACATTATCTAAAGTAACAGTATTTCAAGAATAATTTATCATTGTCATCAAATGATTCTTCTTATTTCCAATTTTCCATCATCAATTATAAATTAAGTTATTATTATTGAACGATTGATATTAAATAGGTTTTTTAATTGGTTGTTAAACTTCATTGATGTTTTAGGGAGTGCTGAGTGGCGCCATAAATTGGGACCTACTAACAACGCAATACCAAACAGATGAAGTCTTTAAAGCTGAAATCGAGAAGATGGTCACAATTATTGAAGACGTAAGTTTTGTGTTTTGCGAATAGAGTTCATATCAAATTCTAGATTTAAGGCATCTTCACTCGGTTGATTTGTGATACGCAGTGTAGTAATACAGAGTCCAGTATTTGATACAGGAAGGAAGCTCATTGATACAAGACATTTGCAATGCTCATAAATCGCCGCTATATTGGGAAAAAATTATTTTATTTCTCAATGATTAAACATTTTCAAAGAATTTCAACTTAGTTTAGATATTTTAAAAGTTGAATTCTCAATGTTTCAGAGAACCAATTGTAGTCCCGATTCTTGGCATTCTCAAATAAGTTAAATTCACTTTGCAACCCCACGCTGCAAGTATTTTGTGTAAATGAGCTTCCTTCCTGTACGATTGCGTATAAATTTCAAACGTTTGTATCACTACTGCGTATTAGGAAGCCGCAGTGTAAAGAGGACCAATGTGCCAACGTGATACAGTATTGTACTTTTGAATCCTTATTTAGAATGTCATTGTAGAGGTTTGTGACAAAATTCAGCTTAGCTGCTCTCATTGGGAGGTTAAATCCTATAATGCCTGGACTAATTATAAATAAATTTCAAAATCTTTTTAACAATGATGATAATAATAGCTATTTTCTTCGAGATGAATAAAGTTCAAAGATATGTATTCAATTTACATATTACACATTCCACATTTTAAAATCACTCTATTTTTTGGCATTTTGAAAAGGAATTTATTTCACTCTTGAGAAGGAACTTCATCAGCCTGCCATAATTATATTCTTTGAATAATTTTTTATATTTTTAATTCCAGGATGCTTTCATGGCAGGACAACAGTTCGCCAAAGACTTTCCGAATAGTATGAAGAATGTGAATGAAGCCCAGTTTTGTGGATTTGAGGGTGGCAGTTCTTCTCACAGTAACACTGCAACGAGTACAACGAAAAATTCAACAACAAATAGTTCAACAAATTTGGGGACTTCTACAAATTCAGCAACTGGATCAAGAAATTCGTCATCAAATTTGAGGACATCAACTGATACTCCATCAACTGCAGTTCCCAGTCCTGATTGTAACCATGAACCAGTTGAAAAGAAGTCGTCCGTTCTTTTCCAAGATTCGATCCCAGAAGGCAATGCGATCCCAGAAGGCAAAGAGGCACTGAAGAAGGAGGCTATGAGTAATAATCTGTTCAGCCGTTTGTTCCATTTGGGCGGGAAATCAGAGATTGTTGAAGAACAGCGGAGTGCGCCTTCCCCGCTGGCAGCTGAGGACCGACGAGATCTGTTGCAACTCATCAATGAAAAACTGCGCAGCGGGACGGGGGCCAAGAGTAAAACAGGTTGGTTCAAGGTTTTCATTGATGAATTAATTGAATTTCTTCTTTTGTCTCCACCTTACTTGAACTTTTAATGATAATTATGATAAATTACGTTATTAACTTTTACTTTAACAACAGTACTCACGATTTTGTTGCTTGTCAGACGCGTTTTGGGGCACTGAGCCACATCTTCAGCGTACAAGTAACGGGTGTTTCAAAAAGGACGCACATCGAAGTTTGAAGGAGAATATTTTCGGTGTAGATAATACACCGTTGTATAATAATTATTAAAAGTGATTTATTATACATCATTTATGTTGTGTGGGTTGTGTTGTGTTGTGTTGGGTTGAGTATGAATGCACTCTCACTGAGAATTCGACTGATGATTAACTTCAATAACTTTCCTACTTTCATCAATTGATTTCTCAAACATGTATTGATATAACAGAAACAAAAGAATACTCGGACATTACTGGTACATAAGTGTGATGGAAAATACGTTGAAAATAGTACAATAGAGCTAATACATTGAATTTTGCAGTGGAAATATCTTGTAGGCCAATTATATTCTCCCTCAAACTTTGATGTGCGTCCTTTTTTAAACACCCGTTAGTATCCACAGCTACTGGTACTGTAGCTACTAGGAGAATTTTCAGCCTTCAATGAACATCTAGAATCTTTAGCGTTCAAGGAGCATCCAATTCTCCTAGTACATGTAGATGCTCCTTGTGCGCTGAAGATGTGGCTAAGTGCCCCGAAACACGTTCGACAAGCAACGAAAGCGTGAGTATTGTTGTTAAAGTGGACGTTGATAACTTACGTCATTTATTACAAATTAATTGTTTCATGATTTATTTCGTTAAAACTTATATTAAAGCAATTACTAAATTAATTAATATCATTCTCTGTTAATCAAAATTAGTTTAAATCCTTCTTTACACAGTGGATTTCTGATAAGTAGTAGTGATAAAAATTCCAAAATTGATATAGGAAGGAAGCTCGTTGTCTCGTTGATACAATTCATTAGCAATAGGCTACTCATGAATCGCCGCTGTATCGTATAGTACTATATAGTTACCCTTTAAGGACAAGACAAAACCAGTGATTGGCTACAGCTGTTCGACTGCGGCCGACCGTGAGACCGTTTCGCATAAAGGCCCGTATCGACAGTGCGAGCTATGTGCCGCGAATGCCTCAAGAACAAAGAACAAAGAATGCCGCGAAGCAAAGAACAGTCTTACTCCAGTCTCCAGCTCGGTCAATATTGGTTCAAAAATTATTGATTTGGTCTTAAATTGTAATGTTTCCTACAATTGAGAACAGATCAATAATGTTTGAACCAATATTGACCGAGCTGGAGATTGGAGTAAGACTTCTTTGCTTGAACAGACTATACCTCGAGGCATTCGCGGCACATGCCTCGCACTGTCAATACGGGCCCAAAAGGAAAACACACCACTACACGCACACGCATAAAATTCTCTTATTTCGTCTCAAGTGATAGTAAATAGAGTACTGTATAGACAAAAAGAGATATGAAAACTTATTCATGAATCTATATTGTATGAATTGAATTGAAAAATAATTTACTTTTCTCAACAAATTTTGTAAAATCTTTGAAAATTGTTATTAACGATCCACAGACGAAACCAGCGCCACCAACTGGCGTGAGTTGGAAGCGCATCACTTCATGCGCGGCATCATGGATGAGTGCACGCATCTGCGCAACTTTGCGCGTCCCGTCGACACCGATCTGATCACGGTGGTGTGTGCGAGGAACGACGGATACGTGCCGCGGGAGGGTGTGACGTCACTGGCGGATATCTGGCCAGGGGTGGAGGTGCGCTTTGTGGAGGCGGGTCATGTGACCGCGTTCCTGTTGCACCAGAAGATGTTCAGGTAAGATGAAAAAGATAGTATAGGCTGATTCAAAAAGAGCGCCTGTTTTAATACATCAAATTAGGAGGTTTATTTCAACGAAAAACTAAAAATAAATACATGTTCATCAGACTCTCCAATTCAATATAATTATGAGAAATGTGTCATACACGTGTTCTTCTCTAAGACGCTAGCACGCACCAATTCTGTTCATGTGATCCACTAAATTATAGTCTGGTCGAGCAAAGAAGACATTCTTGCAAGGTATGAAAACGACTCCAGCTCAGTCAGTATTGGTTCAAAAATAATAAATTTGGTCTCAAATTGTAGAAAACATTCCGCTCTACAGATTGAGACCAAGTTTATAATTTTTGAAACAATATTGACTGAGCTTTAACTGACTGTAATGTGTAACTGAGCTGATAACTGACTATATAACTACTGTCGTGAATTACATGAACATGATTGATGCGTGCTAGCGCAGTAGCGGACATTTTGTCAAGATGGAGAAATGACTGCAGCTTGGTCAATACTGGTTCTTAAATGATAAATTTGGTCTCAAATTGTGGAGCAGAATGTTTTCTACAATTTGAGACCAAATTATCAATTGCTGAATTGATCAAGCTGTACACATCTTATCTTGCCAGAATGTCTACTTTGCTCGGACGGAATTTACGTGGGTGGTGGGTGAGATGTGGGTGTATATTTTTTTATTAGATGAATAGAATATTGTTGCAGTATTGCAGTTTGTTGCATTGACTTGTTGAATTTAGGTTGTATTCAAGGGCGTGGATAGCACAAACTAAACAAAATTTTACCATTAACTTTCATCATGGATGAGTCCAAGGTGTGGTTCAATGCCAACTTACTTAAGGTGAACGAGAGCAAAACAGAGCAAATAATATTTTCTCTCAACAATAATGTAAGTACTGGTAATCTGAACTTGAATGATGATTTCTTCAAACCTGTAAAACTACTAGGTATGTACCTAGATAGTAAACTCAGTTGGGACTACCATTTAGAGAATTTATGTAAAAAGCTGTCTAGAGTATTGTTTCTCTTGCGAAGACTGAAATATTGTGTTAGCCTAGATGTAATTAAAATGATGTACTTTGGTCTTTTCCATTCTCATTTGATTTATGGAGTAAAATTGTGGGGCAACTCATCTTCTTCAAAAAAAGCCTTTATATGGCAAAAAAGCACTTTTTAGGAATTTTTGTTCAACACAAAATTATGACTTTGCCTTGTTTGTATATATATTATAATTTAATCTCTGTTAAGAAAAATCTGTCAAATTTCAATAAAAATATATCTGTACATTCACACAACACTAGACATAAGAATGATATAACTAGACCTACAGTTAGATTGACTAAATCTTTGAAGAGTCACAAGTATTTGCAGATTCGTATGTTTAATGTATTACCAGAAGATGTCAAACAGTTACCATTAAGAACTTTCTGTATTACTGTGGATAACTGGCTAAAGTCTGTAGCGTTTTACTCTGTGAATGACTATTTGGAATATTTCAACGTTTATCCGTAGTTTTGATCACTTTATGTAACTTACCTGTGATATAATAATGACAAAGCCTATTGCTTACGTTTCTGTAATGTTTTATGGCTAATAAAATTCTTGATTGATTCTTGATCTAAATATTGGACTTTTTAATGTTTTATTCAATTTGTTTTACAGGTCTGCGATTAAGGATTCATTCGAACGTGCCAGAAAGAAATATTACGAAAATCAGTCACATCAGTCAAGAAAATCGGCTTGAAGATTATTGTCCTCAAAATTTCGAACTCTGCTATATTGTGAAATTCATGTTATATCAAATTACTGTTCACTTTATCAGCATGAAAATTGTTCGCGTATTGAATGGAGTGACGATAGTGAAATCACAGGTAAAAATCTAATTATGAGAAATATTTTTGTAAAATTTTATTTGAATATACCTAAATCGAAGGAATTATTATTTGTAATTAGTAGTGCTTAGTGTTGGTAGAATATGAACAATTTAGTCAATATTTATTTTATTTATTTGCTGCATTTTAGTTTGTTTAATATTGAATTAGGTATCTATATTTTAACCCAAGCTCAACCTGATTGATATTATGAAGGCCCGTGAAAGTAAATTATCAAATTCAAAATGATGTGAATTTTTTTAGGCTGAATCTAATTTTCTTTAGTGCACACGGTTTTATAAACCCTTTTTTATAGCTGAATTTAGTCCCACCAATCAGTGTATCAAAAAGGAATCTGTGATATTATTCCTGTAGGTTAATCAGGCTCACCCTGTAGGTATGAATTTGGGCTCACTAATTTCTGAATCAAAACTTTTGAACCGATGCGAATTATTTTCATCAAGTTTTGAAAACTAGAAGGAGGGTTTACACGTGTATTTTATCTATTTGCTACTAATATTATACAAATAACTATAGTGAGAATTATTGTTTTAATTAACTTTTTGTACCTAGTTATCATTCTCCTAAATATTGGAACTTTTTAAATGAATCCGAATTAAATATACTTGACAATTTATTCTCAATTTTTTTAATGCGTTGAGAGTAATAATTCTGAGTTTATCTAGGGATCTTTCAAATAAACCAAATGAAATATTCTTAACAATTGTATTAACAATTTATTGAAATGCATGTTTAGAATGATAATTCTGAGTTTATCTAGGGATTTAAGACCCCCTTCACTCGTGGGCACAAAACTTATTATACTTTTAGTGGGCATTATTTATGCGAATTTTTCAAATCACAAATTGTAAACTGTAGGGAATAACTATCATTGGGATGTGGGATCAGTCTGTATAAAATCATCACTTATAAAATATAGAATTTTAATTTTTGGAGTAATTTATTATATTCTTTGAAGCGAGTTACCGAAAAACATCTATTTTCATAATGTAGTTTCAAGTAAGTTACTGTACATATTTATTTCCATCATCGATTAAGATTTCCAACAATATTGTAATATTTTTTAAAGGTTGAAGTGACAAAATTCCATTATTACTTGAGCCTACTCTATGACACTAAAGCCCATTTAATGTCTTGGCCACATCTAAAAACTTATCGATTATTTGTTATTTATCGATTATTATTATTTGTTATTTATTGATTATTTGCTATTTATCAATCATTTGTTATTCTTTGTCACAAATTGAAGCTCCCGCAGGAATGAAGGTAATGCGTTAAGTACAGACAGATTGACGCCTATTTATGTTTTTTCATTGAATGGATTGTTTCATTTCTTTTATGGGAAATCTAAATTATGCACCACTTTCTAGTAGGCTAAATTACTATGTAGTATCATATCCTTTCATGGTAACGAACTCATCAATTTCTTACAACCCTCCTCGTATTTATTTAATACTCTTTGTCAGTAAACCTGATGATTGATCCAATGCATAAACAAATCAATATGTACAATATCCTATTATAAATTGATGAAATAAATGTACAAATACCATTCTCCCTATGTAATCATGTGTTAGGAAAGCAATAACTTATACCGCTTGAAAGAAATTTGTCGAATTTAATATTGGAACAATGAAATCGATGTTGTATAAGGTTAAAATTATTTTATTTTGCAATAATCATGTTAAAATTATTTTAATTGTAGCTAGTTTGTGAATCTGTCTTGTTTTAATTGACAAATACAATAATACTTTATCATTGTTTAGTGTTTTTGTGTCTTTTTAATCTATTTCTACCTCAGGTTAAATGGATTTTAGTTGGAGAAAGGTTATTAAGGATTGATCTCTGATCACTCAATCGAGCGATAAGATGTTAAACGTTGATTATTCCCTTCATTTACTCCAATCAAAATTGATATTCTAAAGTTTTTAGCTGAAAAACCAGTAGCGTCGCTTCTAAAGACATCAGTTATGTAGCCTACATAAACTTCAATGGAAATTCAGTGATCCAATGAAAGTTCATTGGTATCCTATATACTTCGCGTAAGCTTAGAAGACACACCTTTACAATAATTTTCATATTGTAACAGCGTGTCTTCTCTGTTTGTGCAAACCATAATCTCCATCATCTTTTTTACAATATTTGATAATGAACTTCGGAAAATACGTCACATTCACATACATCAACAATATGGTATAACTTTTTTTTGTTTTGTTTGTATAGGCCTTCATTCAAGAGGTATAGTCTTTCCAAGCTAAGAAGACCCTCTGGCAAGATGGGAAATGACTCCAGCTTGGCCAATATTTTTTCAAGAATTATAAATGTGGTCTTAATAGTAGATCAAATTGTTTCCTACAATTTGATATCAAATTGATAATTTTTTAACCAATGATCGAGCTTGAGTCATTCTCCCATCTTGCCAGAGGGTCTGCTTCGACAGAATTTACAGTTTTGGGATTTAAAGCCTCTTATACTCTATGATACTAAATGAAGATGAAAATATTCCTAGAAAAAACGAATACTAATTAATTGAAGATGAAAAAAACATTTAGAAACTTGCATTATTTGAGTGAGGGTATATTTCGGCTGCTGTGCAGGCCTTATATGAATAATTTAAAAATAAATGAAAATCAAATACCTTTATAAAACTTTAAAATTATTAAAACACAGACATGTTTTGGGACATTAGCCCATTATCAATGTGTATAAAATAATTAATTATTTATTTAATTATATTATTTAATTATTTTATCCACATTGATAATGGGCTAATGTCCCGAAACATGTCTGTGTTTTAATAATTTTAAAGTTTTATAAAGGGTATTTGATTTTCATTTATTTTTCAAATATTTTAAATAGCCCTAAGTTTTAGAGTTCAGTTTTCTTATATGAATAGACTGTCCAAGCAAAAAAGACATTCTGGCCAAATTTGAGAATGACTCCAGCTCTATTAATATTGGTTCAAAAATTATAAATTTATTGTCGAATAGTAGGAAACATCCTAATGTACACTTTGAGACCTAATTTATAATTTTAAATCAATTTTGACCGAGTCATTTCCACATGTTGCCAGAATGTCTTCTTTGCTTGGACAGACTTTATAAAGGCCGGCTCAGCAGCCGAAATATTCCCACACTCATTTAATGTATGTTTCTAATACGATCCAAGTGTTTTTCTTCCTCAATTATTGTTGGTTTTTTCTATAAATATTATAATAATTATTCAAAAGTTACTGCTAAATAAAGATAAATATACCCATGTCTTAATTAATTTTGCTATTTATTAATCATGAGCACTGACTGACTGATTCAGCAGGTTGAAGAAATAACTCGGTTGCAGAATCACAGTACTATTTTACTGTCACAACTAATCTCAGAAAGTGAAGGCTTACCGGCTGGTTGCCAGTTTTCACTTATCGGAGCATCGGAGACACGATCTCTAAAAACAGAAACAAGAAATCAGTTTTCCTGAATAGGGGTGAAATATTGAAGAAATGTTCGCTGAAACCGTGATTATTCTGGGGTGAGTTTTTGGAAAATTCAAATTGACAATTTTTTTAAATAAAAAATATCCTTTGGTTTTCGTGGTGGAGAGCTACCCACAAGGGTAAGTTCCACTTGCTTTGGTTACATTCTGATCACCAATTTGTGTAATAAATTATGTTACATTAGTATCTTGAATAGTGGTTTAGAAAAATTCAATACAAGTATCATAAAATTTGTCATATTGTGAAATCTCTCCACAATAAGGAGAAAGAATCTATTTTGTTAAATTCCATTTTAATTATTACATACTTGAGACGCAGAAAATTTATTAGTGATATGTGAATTTGACAAAATTATTTTTCATAATTTACTTAGATGTACAAGTAGTGTTGGTGGTATCGTATTTGGTTGTTGTGATATTACTGAAGTGATAATTTTTGTTGGAAACTTTTACGTATCCCTAATTATACTACCGTAATTACATTTGATAGTGTATATTGAATGGCTGTTCTTGCTTGGGATAAAATGGTTTATATCGTTAATACACAAAATTTACAATCATAAAACACAATTGAATGAAAATGAATATTTACAGCCGTGAAATAAAGCTATCGTCATTTCACGTAGGTTAAATTTCTATTGAACTTTAATTTCAATTGGAATTGATTTTATTTGATTGAAGCAATTTGATTTTATTTTTGCAATTTGAAGATCAGTTCTAAACTGAAATAAGTTATGAGTAACATACTGAATGAATTATTTTTTGAAAATCTCAATAATTTCTTGGTGGAGTGTGTACAGAAAATCTACCTATCTTCAGAAAATCAAATTCTGAATGATACGGTAGATTAAATTAAATATTTGATCATAATCAAATATTGATTAAAATGAAATAAATTCCATTATAATAGGAATAAGAATTTTCAAGAGTATAGAGCCTACAATTTCAACGGAAAGCGAAATAATATTATAGATAGAATGATAATATTTGACAAGAAATAATCACGATTAACGTACATTTGTCTTCCATTCCGGTCACTTTTTCTCCAGCTATACCTGTCCATAATTGAATTAAATTTAAATAATTGAAATTAAATTTAACACCTTGTTGTTTCCAAGAAAATACAAATTTCATTGAATTTTATACATGATACTACAGAGACTGTAGGCATGTTTGATATGCTATCTTTATAGGATACGATGAATAGCTTGTTGAACATGTCAACAAGGTGAGGCTGCGGTTTATGCTTAAGCTGGAGGTTAATACTAAACTATGATTATATATTGGAATCATATGATATGATAGATTTAAAACTATGTACCACCCGCAGCCTCAACTTATTTGACATATTCTTACCCTTATGATATAATAAATCAGTCTCAATAATGATACAAGATCTTTCAATTCAGTTGCTTTACTTGGTAAACAATTGTGAAATAGTCTTGTGTATCTTATTGAATGTATCTTCTTGAAAGAAAATTGAACTGTGATTACACAGCTTAACACAATAAGTAGGCTATCTAGGTTGAAAACAAATACTTTAAATAAAACCATTCTGTGCAGTGAATTCACAAAACCATTCAACGCAAACTACTTAAGAAACGTGATTATGTACTTTCAAATAAGCTTAAAAGTAAAACGTGCCCTTTCTTGTCTTGTGATGAAAGTTATCTATTTAAAGAAACTGTCGTGTTCTCATTCAATACGGTATTTAGTCACGTGATGAATAGTTAACAGATTTCACGTGACACTTTTTGAATCCTATTAGTTTACTTTAAACATGTTAGTGAGGTGTGATAATCCTCTTGCATCATGTGTAAGAAGGGGTCGGAAAATGCACAAAAAACTGTAGTCATTTGTTTTCTGCATTTTTTAAAATTGGATTAATATTTGAATGTACCCTTCTAAGCTCTCAACAACAGACGCTCTGAAAAAAACTTTTTCCAAGCAAAGAAGACATTCAGGTAAGATGGGAAGATGACTTCCGCTTGATCAATATTGGTTTAAAAATAATAATAATAATATTTAAAAATAATGAAGTTGGTCTCAAATTGCAGAACAGAAGTGTTTCCTGAAACAGAGGGAAAATTTATAATTTTTGAATCAATTTATTGACTGCGAGCTGTAGTCATTTTCCCATCTTGACAGAATGTCTTCTTTGCTTGGACAGACTCTAATATGTGTATGGAGTAACATGAATTAGTCTGTCCAAGCAAAGAAGACATTCTGGCTAGATGGGAAAATGACTTCAACTTGGTCAGTATTGGTTAAAAAAAAAATTGGTCTCAAATTGTAGAACAGAACTGTTTCCTGAAACAGAGTGAATATTTATAATTTTTGAACCAATATTGACCAAGCTGGAGTCATTTTCCCATATTTACAGAATGTCTTCTTTGCTTGGACAGACTATAGTAGAGCATTAATAGAGCAGCATAATTAGCATAAACGTTATAATTGACATTTTGAAAATAATAAAACACACTGTTATTACAAATAACACATTATTGGAAAAAAACTTGTTGGGTTGGGGTATGACGTTTCAATCCGAGTCTGAATTATTTATAAGTTGAAATTCAATTTTGTGACCCTATCATATACATAGGACTTTCGCTGGGAAGCCCCATGTATATTATAGGATTTTTGTTGGGAAGCTACCAATAGCTTGAATGAAAAGACAACTAGACAAGATATTGTCAAGCCACAGATTCATTAAAAATCGAGATACCGGTTTCGGTTGCTACACCATTATCAATCTCTAGTAAACTATTTTCACCGGTATCTACATTTTTAATAAATCTGTGTTTATGGTTTTGACAATATCTTGTAATATTTTCATTCAATGTAGATAACTACATCAATATCACAACTATGCCTACTCAACAAATATTCAGCTTGTTTATTCATTTTCAAAAAAAACAATTAATAATAGTTGTTATACCTATTCTGTTCTGATTTAAGTCAAGTCAGTTTTTAACTAGGAAGAGAAAAAATTCTGAATCTTTTTCTTTTAATAAAATTCTTTAAACTTTGAACAATAATACAGTAGTTTTTATACTAGCTATGTTTTGATATAGACTATATAATATAATGGCAGTTTTTAGTTAGAAAGAGAAAAATTAAGATTATTTCAATCGCAATAAAATTCTGAAGAATTGAGTTTGGTTTAGGTGTTGAGCCTAAAAACTTATATGACAGTTTTTGTCAAGTTGAAATAGCGACTCTAGAGTTTTGAGACCCATGGCGTTCTGCCATGTAGGCCATTTAGAAATAATAGCATCCTCGTTGTTTTAGAACAACAGTAGAATTTATTCTCATTTCTTAGTGAGGGTGTCAGACTGGCAGATGTTAGAAGAGACTTGCACCTCAAATAACTAGGCTTTTATTCATTAATATTCCCCTGTCTTTCGGAGAAGGAGTTGAGCCGTCGGTTCCGACTGCCTAAAAAGCAGTCGTCATCTCTCATTATCACCCTTTTCATTACCCACACTAATGTGTTATAAGGGTGTCTACCAACTGACCCAATTCCCATTTGACCCAACCTACAACTAGACCCAATTTTTTAAAATCGAGAAAAGCCGTGAACCAGTTGACCACTTGACCCATGTTGACAATATGTGGGCATCACCCTTAGAAACAAAAAAAATTAAAGAGAGTTTCTTTCTTCTGCACATTTTTCCTCTTTTTCTTGTCTTCTACTACTGTATCTGTTTCTTCTCGTTCTTTTATTTTTTCTGCCTCTCCCTCCTCCTTCTTTTCTCATTTCATTCTCTTACCATCCTCATCCTCCTTCCCTTTTGTATTTTCGTTTATTTCTCTCTCTCGTTTCCAAGGGCGTACGCAGGATTTTTTCCAGGCGGGGGGGGGCAAGCCATGTTCACGTTGATCACCCCCTACCCCTCCTTTCATAGGTCCTAGGTCCCCCCTTCATAGAAAGAGGGGGGATCAGTCATAATATTGTTCAATCAATACATTCTATTATGAAAATTGATAATAAAAATAAATTTAAAATAATATTGCTAATAATACGGTATGGATGATTTGTGATTTGAATGATTAATTTTCTATGAAGTTATATGAAATTAGTGCCCGGGTTTTCCAAGCACACTCAAATTTGAGGGACCCTCAAGTTTACTACACTTTACTACATTTCCTATACTTATCATAGAAAATGTCAGCTGTTCATCAAAATTTGAGGGTCCCTCAACTTTGAGTGTGCTTGGAAAAACCCGGCATAGGTCTTTTGTACTATCAAGCCTCACATTTTCTTTTATATAATTCCATCACAAAGTTTGGTTGTGATCCAATTTCTCTGTTCACTTAAGTTTTAAAGCAAGAGTTCAAAGCAAGTTTAATCTTAATTCCAGGTGTTTGTAATTCCTTGAACCCTGGTTGGATCAAGTTTAACAGTATGCTTTCCTTTTTTAGGAAACATTGCATATTAAGAGTTTTTCCTCAAAAATGTTCAACTAAGAAAATCTATAATAGATAGAAATAGGATACCTTATTGTTGACTGGTTCCATCCATTCAATATGATTTTTCCAGGTCTGTTTGTTGTCTCCGATATTCTTCCTTATGGAGAATATGTTGAGTTCCTGTCATATTTAAACAAATTCTATCTTCTCTGGTACACCCCTTTACTGCTCAAAAAATGCATTTTAGCAACTTGTAACTTGCTCCATTCTTCATTTCTCGGTACCCAGGATTCTTTCTGAGTCATATAGGAGAGCTGAGATGGCCATCACATTATTAGATTTCAAATTGGTCTCTCTCCTGGTTTTATTCTCCAAAGTCCTGTTGATTGTCTCACAAATAGCTTGAATTCGATTTATTCCAGAAGAAATATTCAGTTACTTCTCGTCTTGAACGTACCCAAACCTCAAAACAATTAAGCAATCCTTCAAAAGACAAGCAATCTATTCAAAACTGCCTTCATTGTCTGTTTTGTCTCCTTGAAATACTGATTTGTGAGGTTTGGATGCGTCCTGGAAGAAACGGTAACTGAGCTGATACATCAAAATCTTCTCTAGCTACCGTTATAGATAGAAAAGAATCCTAATCTTTTTCCTTTTCTTCATCTTCTTCCTTTTCCTCATCTTTCTTTACTTCTTTTCATCCTTCGTCTTTTCAACTATTTTATCACTCCTTTTCTCTTCTTACTTCACTCTTCATTCTTTCTCTTTATTCCTCTCTCATTCAAGATGGCGTACAATAACAAGTTTTTTATATGCTCGACGCATGGTGATATTGTTCGCGCCAGCTGAGAAGACACGCGTTTTAATGTTAAGTGTATTATGACGGAGTGTCTTCATAGTTTGAGCAAACTCAACACCGCTCTGATGTTTACAATTCGAAAGAGTGAGGGATGACCTTTGAAAAAATAAACTTATAGTCTGTCCAAGCTTAGAAGACATTCTGGCAGGATGGGAAAATGACTCCAGCTCAATCAATGTTGGTTAAAAAATTATAAGTTTTGTCCCAAATTGTAGATCAGGATGTTTCCTACAATTTGAGGTCAAATTTACAATTGTTGAACTAATATTGACCGAGCTGCAGTAATTTTCCCATCGTGATAGAATGTCTTCTTTGCTTGGACAGTCTGTACCAATCAAAGGATAACGAACGCACCTCTTTGTTGCATATAGTCTATCCAAGCAAAGAACTAAGAAGACATTTTGGCAAGATGGGAAAATGATTTCAGCTCGGTCAGTATTGGTTCAAAAATAATAAATTTGGTCTCAAATTGTAGGAAACATTATGATCTACAATTGAGACCAAATTGATAATTTTTGAACCAATATTAACCGAGCTGGAGTCATTTTTCCATCTTGCCAGTATGTCTTCTTTGCTTGAACAGACTATACCAAATGTCACCAAAAATATAACAAAAAAGTCAATTTTTCATTTTGTTCTCCCAAGTTTTATAATCAACTGAACAGATGGAATCCAAGTTTGAGATTTTTTATATTTGTAGCCTAGTCCTTATTGTTATCTCGTTATATACAGCACGTGTTACTATGTGGGAGTTCTCAGAGTAGGGTTGTAATAATAGAAACAATTCAGGAGTGATTCTAGAAGCTGGAAACATTCTTTTTTAAAGAAACTTTTCGAAATACTAGGCGCTAGCATATGCTACCGTAGGTCTACAGCTTCTTCACGGGTACCATATCAAATGTACTGGTGTAGTCTGTCCAAGCAGAGAAGACCCTCTGGTGAGATGGAAAAATGACTCCAGCTTGGTCAATATTTGTTCAAGAATTATAAATGTGGTTTTAATAGTAGATCAAATTGTTTCCTATAATTTGAGATCAAATTGATAATTTTTGAACCAAAATTGACCGAGCTTGAGTCATTTTCCCATCTTGCCAGAGGGTCTTCTTTGCTTGGACATACTACTAGAATACAAAGTAGGAATAACACGAATACTCCAGCTTAGATTTTGAGGAGTTCGTTTACCTGCATCGAATAGTCAAGTTTTATTTGACCTTCCCTTGGTAAAAGCAAAGAATATGTAGATACTTTATATTCACTGGTAAAAGTTAGAAGTAATTATAATTCATCCAATATACTAATCAAGACAGCACTTTATAGTTAATGTTCTCAACTTACACCTCTATATTGACATTATCCCTCTCCCAAATTAGGTGAATCGAATGAAATTATAAAAAAATAGATTGGAACAATATTTCTTTCATGGACCATATCCTGTTAATTATATTTAATTATGTATAAAAAATTATATATTCTTATCTGGCAACTATCCACTTCCATTTTTGTTCGCTATGTTCGTATTTTATCTATTTATTGTTATGAGTTTGAGTCACTAGGATAACGACAAACAGTAAGTAAAAGCAAGGAGATGGGAGACAATGAATAATAGAATAAATTGAGCTTCGAGCTTTCAGATAGTATTTCACCAAAATTTCAGACAAATAGTCAACAATAAAAAAATGTAAGTCAACAATAAAGCACGTACTATTCAGTCAGTTGGTTTCCTAGTTTTTGTTAAAAAATGATGAAGAAAGTAAGCTAAAAGACAAACTAAATGTTTTCTTTATCATATAATTTCCTATGATATAGATAAGGGCGGAAGATAATAAAGGAACGTGACATGTATTATATTACCTAAGATTACCTATTTATTATTATTTACAAAAATAATGTTGTTATCACTGAACTGTGATTGTGACTTCCTCTCTGTAAACAAAGACAATACCTGACAGAGAGACAGGAAGCTCAGTATGATACAAAAGTTTAAAAGTTGCGTACCAAGTGATGATACGTTATTCGCTTTCCAATTCAATTTAGAATTTTCTGTATTTATTGAACTAGTGAAGTGAGTAAAGGTATAGACCCTCTGGTAAGATGAGAAAATTACTCAAGGTCGGTCAATATTGGTTCAAAAATTATCAATTTGATCTACTATTAAAATCACATTTATAATTCTTGAACAAATATTGACCAAGCTGGAGTCATTTTCCCATCTGGCCAGAGGTTCTTCTTTGCTTGGACAGACTATAGATAGCAAGTGATTGTATAGTGGACAACGTTAATTAAAAAGATTATTTTATTCAAATTTATTCCTGGATTCGATATAAAAATTATTCGAAGTTGTGGTATGTGTAGTAGGCTACAATACCCTGGCTATCCATTTTACAAATGATATAAATGTATTATAAATACAACAATATAAATTACATTGATTATATAATATAAAATTCAATTTGGGTACTGTATCTGTACAAATTCTGTAATTTTATTCTTTCACGCGATGAAATAACGAATTATTTGTAGAATTCTTTCTTTTTCTAATAATTTAATTGTTGAATCTATCGAGTAAAATAAACTTTTTGAGCTTTATTGAGAAGTTATTAAAAATTTCTCGATAAGATAAGACTTTAGTCCTTCTTAGGAGAAAGTGTCAGGAGAGATGCACTCTAATAGAACCTGTAATATTTATATTTCAATGAAGAGGACATTTTTCTCTGGGAAAAGAAAAGTGGAGAAATATGGAATTCCATTCTGGATAAAATGATTAGTGAGAGATCTTGAAGCTTCTTTATCCTTTAAAATTGGGTATAGACTGTCCAAGCAAAGAAGACCCTCTGGCAAGATGGGGAAATGACTCAATATTTGACAAAGTTGGTCAATATTTGTTCAAGAATTATAAATTTGGTCTTAATTATTAATTGTTTCTACAATTTGAGATCAAATTGATAATTCTCGAACCAAAATTGGCCGAGCTTGAGTCATTTTCCCATCTTCCAGAGGGTCTTCTTTGCTTGGACAGACTATATTTTGTTATGTAAGTGTTGTTATTTTAATATCCCAATCGAAATTTTCCTACGAAGAATGTTAGGCCTATCAAATCTAGTTTCTATGTTAGGAAATCAAGTTCCTTCGGTTTTCCTCATTTTTAAATCAGCTTTTCTCAACTCTTATCAACTGTCGTTTCTAACATTACTGTAGGCTATATTAATCCAGAAAATTTACCAATTTTTGTTCATTCATAGACTAAGTTTCTGGATGAAAATTGAGTGAAGACTACTACTAAATGAAGTGAATGTTTTCCCTCATAATCTAACTATTATTTTAATATTTCAATGATTTTTTATCTCTGTATAAAGGGGGAGATACTTTGCTGGTTAAATTTCCATTGGATTAGACTAATTTCATGCATTCTACTCTGATACTAATTGCTACTAAGTTCATTTCTAATTGATTTGAAGTGAATAAAGTATTCAGTGAATGAAGTGTAATGAATCCTATAGATTAAAGCAATTTTCATTAATCTTTCATTTCAAAGTCCCGTTATCGGAGGAGCCGATATAATCCGTCGGTCCCGACTATTTACAAAGTAGTCGTAATCTCTTATCATTATCCCCATTATTACCCATCCGCAAGCCTAAGAGCTCGTGTGGGCATCACCCTATCGTTCAGGTATGGGAAAATGTCAAATGTAAACAGTCATGCGTGCAACGCAACCCGTGTTCTGTATCACCGCGAGCTTCCTCCCTGCAACGCTGTGACCCAGTCCAGCCGGCAGCTGATAGCATGCAGTGACAGGAGTGCATCGGAAACGGTACGCGGCACAAAGCAACGCAGTGCAGGGTAGCTTGCAACAAGGAGGGAGATATCAGCTGTCAGTGAGAGAAAGGAGTAGGAGTAATGTGAGAGTGAGAGAGAGAATAATGAGTCAGAGTAGGGATCACCCCACAGCTGTGAGCCTGGACATGCTCATGTCAGTCAGTTTCAGTTTCAGTGAGCGAGTCACAGCATCGACCAGCTCCGCTGCGGTCGAAATCGTTGCGTTTCTGTTTAGTTTTCGTCGGTCGATAGTCGCCGAAAGAAACAGTAGCTGTGATTGGTGCTAAGTGTGATTAAACCACGACAAATAACTGATAATTACCCGTTAAATTGTCCCAGTGATAACAGAGAAATATAGGTTATCGTTCCCAGTGATAACAACTGTATAGGTTAGGGTGTCGTCTAGTATTATTGAATTTTCAACACAACACTAAAAGGAAAAAGTGATTTGGTTCAAAAGTGTTACGGTTTTCGGAAGAAAATTTGTTAACTATTGACATCCAGTTCTGTGTGATAAATTGTACAAGTATTGGAAAATACCTTTGGAATAGTGTTATCAACTGTCCAAGAATTGGAAGATACCTTTGGAATAGTGTTATCAACTGTCCAAGAATTGGAAGATACCTTTGGAATAGTGTTATCAACTGTCCAAGAATTGGAAGATACCTCTGGAATAGTGTTATCAATTGTCCAAGAATTGGAAGAATACTTCTGGAATAGTGTTATCATTTGTACAAGAATTGGAAGATACCAAAACGCAAACTGTTATCAGATGACAAGATTTCCAATTGAAAGCTACCTTATGGTGATACACATTTGAAAAACTATTATCTACAAATTATCTACGTGTGGTTGTCAATTGTTTTGATGAATCAATCAAAATCAAGGTCTTTGTTTCAAAAAAAAATATTGATAAACAGTGAAGAGTTTCTTTGAAAAACGTGTTTGATTGTTGGTAGTTTCCTCCCATCTATCTCCAAGAGAATTTGTGGTGCTACTTATTAATCCCAGGTGCTAAAAATACAACAATATTGTAGTGGGGTGAAAAAAGTGTTTTCCCATGTTTAATCCCCATCAACGTAAGATGTTGATATTTTCTTCGTGTGACGCTAGATTCGTCTTCAAATGGTCATGTAGCTCGTAGGGTTTCAAAGTTCTATTTCCTATATGCACCGTCTGTCTTATCCTATTAGTACTAAACAACTATAATCGTGTTTGGGGGTTTAAATCGAGTTTGTGAACCGAACCACCCTCTTTTTCCACGTGATAATTATGTGGTGACGTCTGGGGAAGAGAAAACAACCCCAAGTAACACCAGTCGCGAATGATCATCCGTACGGGTAGAACCCTCCACCTGAACCTAGGTAGACCTAGCCCTATGTTAAGGGTTAGGTGACATAAGGTTTTCTAAACCCTAGACCCAAAATATTTGGTCCCAGACTACAAAGATTTGTAGCTTCGAACCCAAAATTTGAAACCGGAAAACGTTTTATCGGGTTTTCAATTTTTGAAAATTGCCAGAACCTGATTAGGCGGCCCTCGAACTTACAAAAGTGATTTGAAACAATAATATCGTAACTATTCCATCCTAAAAATCAGGTGTTAATTTATTAAACCACTGCCTAAAGTCGTCAAATATTTTACAACACCAAAACTACCAGTTGAAAAGTGTGTCGTTTTACTAACTGTAATACAAATTTTAGAGTTTCATTGATAAGATTCGTGTTACGTAACAGTATTACGAGTTAACTTTGAATTTAAATTGCAAATCGACAATTTGACACTGTATTCAATTAGCTAGTGATCCGTGAACATTTCTTCAGTTTTTATTGAAGCTAAAAATCTACGTAAGTTTCATCAAGATAAGTGAAACAATATTCCAAACGATCTCAAAATATAAAGTTAAATCTTCAAGAAGTGCAGTAGAAGAATCTTTTAAGAATTCCATCAATCAAGAATAGCTTACCACATACAGAATATATAAGAAGGAACAATAGCTTAGAGAAGATTTTGAAAGAAAAAAGTGCAATACAGTACTTACGAGATTGCATACTGAAGAACATTAAAATTCTAATGATAATTTAACAAATTTGAAAACAATTTATATTTTTCAAAAAAAATTTGAGAAGAAGATTGATATTCAAGTAAATTTTCTAAATTCAAAAGAAATTTAATTGCATTTGAAAACCTTTCATCAAGATTACGTACTGGAGAATTCCCTGATCCAATAAATTACCTACAAACATTGAAAACATTTTTCAAATTTCCCGCCAAAATGTTTTCCTACCCAGTTACCGCGGCAATCTTCGCCGGTCAGCTGTTAGTGTCGTTCTCCGTTGCCATAGCAACAACCACAGACTCCTGCACCACGGACTGGATACGTCAATCACTAGATAACGGCGAAAACAGCGTAACCGCCGATAGCTACACGACAGCGTTCATCAACGTGACGTTTCGAGACCCGTCGACGGGCCGTTGGCATTCGGAGACGGACGAAATCGGGAAATTTGGAGGGTACCACGTGGGTACCGCTGCGGGAATTCTTGTTCATGTGATTGATGTGAATGGAGAGTTGAATACAGGGTGTTCTCTGCCGTTGAGAAGCGGCCCCGCGCCCGGGTATGCGATTCCGTCTGAGCCTTGGGTGGCGTTGATTAAACGCGGCGGTTGTAATTTTCAAGTGAAGGTTGATCATGCGTTGAGATACAATGCGTCTGGTGTGATAGTCTACAATGACAGAGATAAGGCGTCGTTGGAGAAGATGAAGCTGGCGCCTAATGGAAATCGTGAGTAGATTTTAATTTTTGGCTTTTTTTGTTAGGTTTAATAGTGTATAAAGTAAGTAAACCTCATTCACAATAACTAGTACGATACAACACAATCCCGACAGAGAATTGCGGACACATACTCATTGCCAATGATTTACTAGGTCGGGTATTTGGTTATGTTAGGTTGAATAGTATATTAAGTGTATAGTATATCTCATTCACAATAACTTGAAACACAGTAGGCTACGATACGACAAAAAACACATTGCAGACACATACGCATTGCCAATGATTTGCTAAATCGTGTATTGGTTATGGTTTGTCGTGCCCATCCCATATTAATAGTTTGGTTGAGGAAAGAAGACATTCTGGCAAAATGGGTAAGTGAATCCAGCTCTGTAAATATTGTTTCAAAAATTATGAATTTAATCTAAACTTTTAGAGCAGAATGTTCTTTACAAATGAAGACCAAATTTATGATTTTTGAACCAATATTAATCGAGCTGGAGTCATTCTGCTTATCTTGCCAGATTGTTTTCTTTCCTCAAACAGACTATTTATACGAATTATAATTATTGTTTTCACCCGAGTTGAAAACTAGAAGCGTTTTGTTAGCCTATTTCTTTGGTCGTTTTCTCATTTTTTGGAGCCTTAATATGTCGCATATTAGAGGAAAATTAATTATTGAATAATTAAACTTATCAAAAGAGAGATTTTTCATTTCTGCCCACCTCGAAAGTAATGAAGAATGATTATAAAAGATTCTTTGCTTTCAATCAGATAAAGAATGAGTCGAACTGGCAATTTTGGAATGGCTGTAACATATAAATGAATTAATATTATTGTTTCTTTCTTAATCTTCACGGAAAAGCATTTGAATACAGCATTTTTATTGTCGAAACATTCTTGTAGACGATTTCATAGTAACTTTCTCACTACCATTTTCAAAATGAAAACTTCCCGATGAGTATATTACACAACAAATTGTTAAATTGCTTGAACGAATAGGTTTTTTTAACAGAGAAGTTGAGGTTAATCATCATAATTATCAGATATCTGTATCGGGAATTTTATTTATTCACGAAATTGGAGAAATTGCAGTGAAGATGATATAGCATTGACTGGCTCTCCCTTTATTTCAACTGGATCTCCCCACCATTGAAAGCTATTATTTAATTTTCAACTGAAAGAAGTTTTAAACTATTTTCAAATTGAGCACTTTATATTTCCAATTACATTTAGGAATAGAATAATCGAATCAGGAATGAAGCATAATATGGAAATTTTAGTCATTCAGAATCAGAACTGTAGGGAAAATCTAGGTCACGGTTCCAGTTGGAGAGAGAATGTTTTCTTCTTGTTTGCAAAAATAACTGTTTGGTGGGTTGCCTATCCTGCTCCTGTTTTAGTACTGCGATTTTATTGCTGCAATTTTCCAGTTTCTAATTCCCTTTGAAATTGAATCAAACAGTCTCTTATCGTTATCATCTTTCAACTACTTTGGTATTTCAATAAGAATTTTTATAGAAGATTTCTCATATTCCATTTACTTAGTTATTGAAATAATAGAATGTCTTCTTTATTGTTACTGTAGAATATACTTCGTTAAATATCTTCGTTATTGAAAGTATAGATTTCTTTTTTTTCAATGACGTGGCGAAGTTTGTACAGTAATGTCCACTCTAGCATGCGAACGTCACCAACAAAAGTACAGCATGATATAAATATACAATATGAATAAGACTCTGTCATGATCAGTATTAAAATGAATAGATTACTAGATAAACTCTACCTAGGCATCGCACTGCACTATTTGAAGAGAAACCTTCGTACATGGGGTGAAAATACAACAGACTATCAATTTTGTAGAATTGTATTGATATTTTTCGTACTTTATTCTTCTCTTTGACTTTCTTCAACTTCTCAAGTAGTTGTGAAGGTGATATTGTGATAGTTATCCATGCCATGAAGAGACAAGCACAAGATATTGTTGAACACAGATTTATTAAAAATCGAGATACCTGTCTCGGTTGCTACACCGTTATCAATCTCTGGTAAACTTTCTTTGATTTTGAATCCTACTTTGCCATTTCCTATTAAAATTATTACCTCATTACTTACTCAATAATCCTAATTGATTACTATACTTAAATTAATTTTAGTTCGAGCATTTATACTTCACTACCCAGTGGTAAAACTTTACTGAAACTTTGGTACTTTACACGTACATCGTACATTCAACTTGAATCAATATTTCAATAATTGACTTGATCCTTGAATAAATTGTTCTGTTAACCTCGATTATCACGGAGACCCATAAGGGAAACCTTTTGTCTCCATTTGTAATAAATAAATAATTTCTCATTCAACACTAGTATAAACTTTGAAACATACTCGGGTATTGTAGTCATTTATCGATTAATTCTTGAAAACTTGATTATTTCAATGTTCAATTCCAAAATTGAGCTCAAGTATGTTTCATATTGTATCACTTTGAAGCACACTCGGACACTGTACACTTGAGTTGTTTAAAACTTGGGTTACGCCTGCTCCTTGAGTGCTCCAACAGCTGATGTTGTCAATAATAATTGCCAATTAGCTATGCCTGAATGATTGTTTTATAAATATTATCAGAGACAATGCTTTACATCAGCTGTTAATCGGTACAATAACAGGTGTTAATTAAAGCTGTTAATAGGTGTTATAGGTACAAGAAATAGATGACACTGCCTAACTTTTTGGCCTGAACTATAGCCTACTAGACTAGATTCAGTACTTAATTTCATACTTTATCTCAAACGTGTTTCATATTACACCAATTTGCAACAGACTCTGGCACTACAAATACGTGTTATCTTACGCAATACACCGAGCAGGATCGAGCAAAATAATATTCCGAGAAAACAATTGTGAGGAAGTAGAAAAAGGCGGCAATTTCGAAATGTTCTACCGCGAAATCCATTAGGAAGACTACTTTCCTCATGTTACAAATAACACAACATTGGTCTCGTAACATAAGAAGTAGCTTGGTCATATTATCAGTAGTGGTGAAGTTATCACAAAGTAGTTTGGAACACTTTAGTCGTTTAGAACAGGTATCTAATTTGAAAATATCTTCAAGAAAGTATCTAGGTACTTATGCTTTGAAAATCCAATGTTTTAATGTACCATCTCTGTAAATTATCCTTGGAAATATCTGTTACATGCAGATTTAACTCTTTTTTCATTATACGGTATTTCTCCTGGGCTATAAATCCTTGATTGAACTGCTGTGAAAAAATATAACCTAGTTTCGAACTTATTAATCAAAATTTGGTATAAAGACGTTTTGGACAATAGTCTGTGTTTTTAACCATTAAGTTTACATGTTTCTGTAAAATGAATAAATAAATAGTAATCATTATTATAACGCTGAATTCTCAGAGAACTTTCAGGGTAGAATCAATTATTAACAAAGTAGAATTATTCAAGTTGGATCAGTGTTTTGATCTGTGTTTTGGTGTTCTCGGACTTTCTAAATTGTAAAAGACTTTTCTGAATCTAAATTACAGTGAATATAATCAAGATCTTTCACGGGTTTGTTGGCGAGGTGGAATACCTTATGGTCTCCCCACAAAATAAAGCCATACACTAATAATAATAATAATTCAAGTTGGTTAAATTCTTGAATCAATAATTTTCAACCATTATCATTTATAATTTACGTTTATGCCTACAATGAACTAATATTCTCATTGTGATAACTAACTGTATGGGAAAACCCATGATAGGATTTCAAGATTCGTAATATATGAGTAATAATTAGTGAAACAGAAGATATTGATTATAAGATGATATAGGATTATAAGAATAGATAATATTGATTGAAAGGTCTTGATTATTGAAGAAATATTTTGTAAGACTGTTTGATTCTACGGGTACACAACAGAAAAGGAGGATACACGAAACACGATTGTAAATCGAAAAATGATAATTATTATGATAGTTGATCTGATAAGACAGATTAATGATTTAAAAGTTAGAGGTTTGAGAAAATGTGAGAAGTGAAGAAAGGAAGAGGTAGAAAAAGGATATAATAATAGAACAATAAAAACACAATAACAGAACATGAAAAGGAAAGTTAGTTATGAAAAATAGGAGTTGATCTGATAAGACAGATTAATTATCTGATAGTTAGAGATTAAGGAAAATGGAAGAAAGTGAGAAGCAGAAAAAGGATACAATAATAACGATAGCAATAAAGGAACAATAGAAACACAATAACATAAAATAGAAAGAAAAGTTGATTATGAAAAACATAACAATTTTACAAGTACCATACTAAATAGGCTATGCATTTTCGTACAATAATAAAACAAAAGTTTCTGTAATAAATAAATGCAATCCACGATTCACCAATGTAAATTTGAACCGCGGATACAGAAACAAACAAGAATAAAAAAATTACGAACAAGAGTAAAATGAAGAATGCGATGAAAGAAATCTTAATGATATCGATTATTGTATGGTGGAGATAAGAGAGTCTCTGCCAAGCTAAATTGCACTGTTTGTTCCAAATCTATTTCAGAGACTGAAATGCTTTAAATAGTGTTCCTTATTGTTCTGGCCTTGATTTGAATGTGTTGTCTAATCCTTTTGCTAGGTATTTATCACATGTGAAATATGTAAAGTGTTTACACGCTCAATTTACTATCAGGTATTTGTTTTGAGGAGGTAATTATTATGTAACTGACCGTTTAATTGATAAAATCGTTCTCTATGCACTGGTTATTTCAAATAATCAGCTCTTTTTGATCCATAAATACTGTACTATTGTAGGCTACCGATACTTCAAACTTGAAGTGCATAGGGGTTAAATGAATACTTCTATAATCAGCCATTGAATGAATACTTTATTATTATAATGCCTTGCTTGGATTTTGTCAGTTAACTGTTGCTCTAGAGTTAGTAAACAAACAGTGTTTGCAGGGCCCACGCGTGGGGTGTGCGGAGTGTTCAACCCCACAGGGCACCACAGCCAAGAGGGCGCCGCGGCGGCTGATGCAAAACGGGAATTTAAAAAACTTTAATTGGGCTATTGGAATAATTTTATCACTATTTGATAAAAAAATATTTTTCCAACAACTTGAATCCACATGAAATTATTTCCTCTGCATAAATTCATTCATCATAATATTCATAATGAATTGGTCAATCGAAAAACCTCGATCAATGTATGAAGCAAGCCAAGAAACGCCCTTCATAAATTTATTTTCTATGGTTGGCTGATAACCACCTTACATTCTGTCGACCAATCACAAGCCAGTTTAAGATAAAACTCCTCCAAATAATAATCCTATTATACCTACTAATATTTTTACAGAATCGTTGTAGTTTTTCAAACTTTTTTGCCAAGTGGTCGGTATTAGATCATTAATAGTTTGGGTTCTATTCCATTATATCTATCGTATGAAGAATAGAATTAATGAGTATATAAGATGGGAGTGCGAAATCATATTTTCATCTCATTTCATACAGCATAGAACTATTGAAGTTACACGATAAAAGTGAAATTGAGTCTAAATTCTATAAATAAATTCTTCAAATACTAACTTGATAGAATCTTACCAGCCTGAATACATGAGAAAATATAATATTAGCACAGGATCGTCAATAGTAAATCAGCGTAACTTTTTGTGTATGTGTATGATACACCATCCATTATTTTCTTGCTAGCAGCCATTTTCTAAGACAGAACTCACGAAACACTGTCAACCAATAAGAAAAAAGCAGGTGGGGCAAGAAGGCGTGTCCAAGTCAAATCTGAAACATCATCCGTCAACTGCTTCCATCTACTGGTTGAATTTGAAAACTTTTCTACCCAATGATTTCGGCCATTTTGATCGTAGGCGGAGCTTGGAGGCGTGTCCAATGGAAGTCGAAGCAAGTCATCCTATTGCTACTGCCATCTGCTGGCTGAATTAGGAACCATTTCGAATGTTATTCAAGAAAGTTGGGTAGAGCAGTGAAAATGGCTGAAATCTTCAATTTGCTTGCTATTAAGTTTCCGATTTTTTGTTAAAATATCTTTATTTCCAGTGAAATGAAAAATGTATGATGATACCCAATATTTTATTTTTGAAAAATTTTAATATTTCAATGATAAAGTACGGTACAATGTGACAGTTTTGCTCAATGTAGATAGCCTTTAGTAATTTTGTATTAATTCCTGTAGGCTTTTGCTTATCACGTATCCAATACATGAAAATACTAAACAATACGTTGGGATACAATAAGCAAGTCCCTATAATCGTTTTTGCCACACCACATGCAACATTCGGACAGCTTATGAGAAAAATGAAATGTGAATATGCAAGGCAGCTTGAATCATATTTGACTTTGAATGTATTATAATAATGTTGGATTGCATTCGTCTGGTAATGAGAGGAGGGGCGCAAAATCTCGCACAGGGCGCCAAAAAACCACGCGAGGGCCCTGTGCTTAGAGGTTTTAATGAATACTTTAAATGAATTATTTATTATTATCATACCTTGCTTACATGTTGTCAGTTTTCAAATGGGTGGATGGTCAATCAAACAGTAGCGTAATGAAATAACACTTTTTTTTTTTTTTTTTTTTTTTGAGGGTGATAACCACATGGGCTCTTGGGCCTGTGCGTGGGTAATGGGAAGGATGATTATGAGAGATGAATGGACCTTTTGCTTTAGGTGGGTTCCGAACCAACGGGAAGCGATTTTTGAGGCTCATGAATTGAATTCAGAGGAACCGGTCACCGTTACTACAGTGGTGGTAGAGGCACGTCGCTTATCTCATCTCACCGATTAGACGCTCTCTACCACTGGGACAAACCGCTTCCCAATTTATATTTATAATTTATATTGTAAATTCACTTTAGTATTCTAGTATTCTAGAAGTACCGTAAACGTGTGTCCTATATTTTCTAGTATCAGTGGTAGAGAGGATTAACGTGCTAACCACACGATTTTGACGTTACCTCTAAATCCTGGTTGATGATTATTCACCTTCTGCTGTATTGTGGAGTAAATATGAAACTGTCAACCAGCTGGTAGGCTTAAGCCTTTCCATATACAATATACATACAATATTATATTATTTGAATGGTGTATTCAAATAAAAACTTCCAAACTGAGCAGTACTAATGTATTGGGAATGTTTATCATCAATAGGCTACTATTGTTTGTCCAAGCAAAGAAGAGCCTCTGGCAAGATGAGAAAATGACTCCAGCTCGGTTAATATTGGTTCAAAACTTATCAATTTGATCTCAAATTGTAGGAAACATTTTGATCTACAATTTGAGGCTAAATAAATATTTTTTGAACCAATATTGACCGAGCTGGAGCCATTTTCTCATCTTGCCAGAGTCTCTTCTTTGCTTGGACAGACTATAATATGTTGTTGAGAAGTGGTATTTTTTTAATTGATTCTGCCAATGGAACTTGTAAGCAAAGTATTACTTCTGAATATCGATAGAAATTCAACTTCAATAAAATATCGATGGATATGTAACTTCATCTACGACAAATTTTGAAATTCGCTGATCTCAGGGTAAACAAGCATTTCTCAACCTTTTCATACATAGTTGAATGATATCAGGGTATTTCTTCAACATAATATCAAATGACAGTAGCTTTACTAGGAAGCCACCTACCTCTTGGCTTACTCCATATTCTTACTCGCTTTGAATTCAAACAACCTGTTTGAACCGATCATGTCTTGAGCACTGGTTAATGTGTAGCAAATTTCTAAAATTGTGTCGACATTTGTATAGTCTGTCGAAGCAAAGATGACCCTCTGGCAAGATGAGGAAATGACTCCAGCTCGGTCAATATTGGTTCAAAATTATTTATTTGGTCTCAAATTGTAGATCAGAATGTTTCCTACAATTGAGACCAGATCAATAATTTTTGAACCAATATTGACCGAGCTGGAGTCATTTTCTTATCTTGCCAGAGGGTCATCTTTGATTGGACAGACTATATCATATTATTATCAACTGAACGGTTCTTACCTTATTCTTTGTCATCTATCGATATCTCTGCATCATCTTCTCCGTTAGTTCCTATCTATCTCTTCTCCTTATTTTTTTCTTGCAATTTTTCAATTTCTCTAAAGAACTTTCATTACTTCGGTTTTCCGTTCTTGTGTTTCTGTTTTGCTTCTGCCACTTTGCTATATCTTGTATTTTTCTTATTGTTTCCCGCTAGTTATAGTTTTCTTTTTTTTGTATCCTCCTCTTCTATAGTTTATCTCTTGTTAAGTTTTCATCTTATGCTGTATTCATGTTGTTCTGTTCATTCATATTTTTACGTTTTTGCACTTTTCTGAATCTCAGTTTCTCGCTAGCTATCATCAGTATTACTTCTACTAGCGTCATCATCATTGACACTAGTTTTTGATCGTTCTCTCTCATCCTCTTCTTCTCCTTCTTCTACATCAACTTCTCTTCTCTCCAACACCACCCTTCTTCTTATTCTCTCTCCTTCTCAATCTTCATCTTTCCTTTTACAGTCTTCTTCGTCTCCATCAGAGTTTCTCATCTCTTTCTTTCTCTCCTCTGTCATCATTTCTTCTTCTTTTGTCATCTTCTTCTTCTTTTTCTTTTTCTTCTTCTTCTTTTTCTTTTTCTTCTTCTCCATATTTTTCTTCCCTTTCACATTCTCTTACTTCTCCATCAACTTCTTCTCATTCACACACTCCCTTTCATTCCAACTTCTCTCCTTTTTCCAATCTCCGAGAACGGGTTTTTTGTCAATGTTATTTCAATTTGAGAGCCGTCCGGCTCTCATATAATCTGTCCAAGCAAAGAAGACATTCTGGCAAGATATGAAAATGACTCCAGACCGATCATAATCGGTTACTAAATTATAAATTTCATCCCAAATTGTAGAGCGGAATATTTCCTACAATTTGAGACCAAGTTTATATTTTTTGAACCAATATTGAATGAACTGGAGTTATTTTCCCATCTTGTCGTAATGTCTTCTTTGCTTGGACAGACTATAAAAGCCATGTTGCAACATACAGTCGATGAACCTTGTATAGAAAATTCCAAACGAACTGACGGCTGACAGCTAACTCTTGATTATTCTCAGCTCTGTCAGGGCAGTCAGCGAGCGATCTACGAGAACAAATAAAGTTGAGAGCGACCTCAACTAACTCTTTTTGTTGTTGTAGACCACTTTCAGACTGTCCTGACAGAGCTGAGCATTAATAACAGACATTAACCATCCGCCAATTCGATTGGCGTCTGCTATATCTTTTAATAGCAACTCAAAGTGGTTCTCACTCACTGTTGTTGATAGTTGAAAAATATTGTACAGTGCGTAATAAAGTTCATGTGGTATGAAGAAGTGACGAATTGTTTGAAGTTCCTTTCAAATCCATCATCTATTTTCCTATTAATTTATGCTTCATATTTCTATTCACGCCGATAATATTATATATTGCAAATAGTGATAGTGAATATGGATCAAATAATAGTTTATCGAATTTGGGAAAAAGACATTCCAGACCTTTTGGTCTGTGTTTTTACCGTAGTTAGTTCATTGTATTCCCTATAATTAATAAATGCACGCCGTGACACACTTTACATGGTGAAGGATTCACGTGTGCTGACTAGATGGCAGTGGCGGCTCGTACCCACGGAATAAGTGAAGTGCCCGTATCTTTTACTGTTCAGCACTTCACCCGTTTCGTGGGCACGAGCCGCCAGTGCTACATGGTGACATCTTCTGAGTTTGCGCGAACTCTTTACCCACCATGTTTTCATTAATCTTGAATAATTCCTCCTCAAATCCCTCTTTTTTCAAGTATTCCAATAATCTTAATCAATTTTTCCAGCCACATCTCTTGTGCTTCAGTACTCCTCAACCTTTGGAGGAGATTTTGAAACCTTTTGTAGAATGAGAATTTCCTCAACCTTTGGAGGAGATATCAAACCTTTTGATGGAATTAGTACTTTGTTCGATAAAAATCCTTGATAATTTGATTTTTTTTTTTTTTTTGCTTTCCTTCTACTATTGCAATCTAGTCTCATAAGAGGCTAATAAGCAATTCATTTCTAACTTATAATTGGAAATTTTGAATGGAAATACTATTTTTTAAGTATTCCAATAACAATAATTTGGGTGGCTCGTTGGAGGAGTGATAAAGCGCCGGTCTGATAACCAGGTGGACCCTGGTTCGAATCCCAAGCGGAGAACAATTTTTGACCACAGCACAATCACATAGATACGACCACCCCGTCTTTCGGAGGAGACGATAAGCCGTCGGTCCCGACTACCTAAAAAGTAGTCGTCATTTATCATCCATTTCATTACCCACGCACAAGCCTATGAGCTTATGTGGGCTTCACCCTCATAAACAAATTTTAATCAATTTTTCTAGTCACATCTCTTGTGCTTCAGTACTCCTCAAACATTGGAGTAGATTTTGAACCCTTTTGATGGAGTTATTACTTTGTTCGATAGAAATCCGTGATAGTTTGAATGTGAGTACGATACAATTTAAATCTATACCTATAATAGAAGCAAAATGGCACTGACTGACTGACTGACTGACTGATTCATTCATTCATTCATTCATTCATTCATTCATCACCAGAACTGAAAATCCACTGAACGGAATGCGTTCAAATTTGGCAGGCATGTTCAGTTGGACGTTTAGACGCGCGCTAAGAACGGATTTTAAAAATTTTTCAAGGATACGCCAAATATTTTAGTTTTTCTAGAGTTTTTCGGCGTTCTCTTCATTTTTTCGAGAACCAATCGGTAGAAAATGATGATATTTGGTGGGCAGGTTCAGATAAGGTCTAGAAATGTAGTGTTAAAATATTTTTGCAATTTGTTCAAGATTACGCCAGTAATCAGGTTTTTCAAAATTTTAGATGTTTGCGGGTTGCATATCTTCCGCCTTAATACAACCAATCCGAACTGTAAATTCAATGGTTCAGCGAGATTATAGATGAACTAATTTGGAAGATATTGAATCAAGTTTCAAACTATGTCCGATATACTTACCAAGGTTACGCTTAATATTAGCGTTTTACTATTTTTTTGAATTTTCGGAGTTTTTCTTAGGTTTTTCTAGAACAAATTGGCAGAAAATGTTGAAAATAGGTTAACAGGTTCAGATTAGGTGTAGAAATGCTGTGCTCCATAAATTTCGAATCCCTTCTGAAAGGAATTTGCAGGCGAGCGAAGCGAGCCTGTTTGACTCACTTACACTGCCTATACTGTCGGGGGTCCAGGGGGCGGAGCCGGCGAGAAGGCGAGCGAAGCGAGCCTGCCGGCTAGTCTTTCATATCGGAACAAAACTCAAGTTCTTTTAAGGGAAATTTAGAAAAAGAAATTTTTACTGAAGTATACTTTTAAGGATTGTAACACATGAAAACATCAGATGAATGATGAAAAGTATACTGTTTTCCGAGATACTTCTTTTTTGGAAGGGACCCCTTTGTCTATTCAGTAATTCAGGTAATGAAATTAAGGTACTGCTGAAAAAACAAGGAAATGAACACCGACTTTCGAAGAAGACTATAAGCCGTCGGTCCCGACTAAAAATTAGTCGTCATCTCTCATCATCATCATCAATCTCATTACCCACGCACAAGCCTATGAGCTCATGTAAGCTTCACCTTCAGAAAACAAATGAAAAAAGAGAAGAAAGAAGAAATAAAGTGAAATAGAAGAGGAATTTATTATGCATAAAGCATACAAACTTGCAATCCAAATACAAATAGAAGCATAACGCAATACTTATAACAGCACTTTGTTTGGAGAGGTTCCCATTGACGTATTCACGCAATGATTTGAAATGTTATCGCAATAAGCACTTGATTGAATAATGTTTGAAAAGTAAAACGGGCTAATCAAATAGGAAAGAAATAAGCTGAGCTTGAGACGTAAGCTGTATTTTGACTGTGCTTGAGACATAGTGCAAATGAGATACAGATTGGATGAATACTTTAAAATTATGTTATGTCTATAAATTAAGATTCAATAATCATCTTATATTCATCGTAATATTTTTTTCTGAGAGTGATGCCCATGTGAGCCTTGAGCATGTGCGTGTGTAATGGGATGGGTGATGAGAGATGACGATTGTTTTTTAGGGTGTCGGGACCGACGGCTTTACATCTCCCCGAAAGACTTTTATAAATACTATTCTGATTTCCAACCCACAAATGTGTGTTTCAATTGATTCAAGTTTCAAGATAGTGCAGTAATACTACATTATATTATCATGTTTATGTTGTATGATGCATGTATTAACATTATTTATGAACATTAGTGTGTTATTTGTCTACTATACTCCAGATAAAATTGTGATAAATGTTAACTCTCTAGAAATACCTAATCTATAAATCTTCAGTCTAATATCTCGTTTAGTCTGCACCGGAATGTTAATAACATTTGTTAATAACTTTTATATAATATATAAGTCTATTATAATAATACGTTATTCACAAAAGTTATTAACATTCCGGTGTAAACGTGGAATTATTGTGTTCCTATTTTTTAAATTATTATTTATCAAATTTTAGATAAACAATCTCTAAACACAATTTCCATTGAGGGGATCAAAATGAGATCAAAGACTGAAAAGATAAAATTGAAATCGCCCATTTGATACTTCTAGCTCTCAATACCTTTAACAGGTTCTGTGAAACTGCGCCTGAATTATAAATTAGAATACAACATCCTTCACCTCTGAATACAATTAGGTATTAAAGTCTTGAGAAAGCCTAGGAGTTCAACTTAGGATCAACTTTTATTGATGCTAAGCCTACCTGAACGATCTCAAATGAATCCATTTGGAAAATTTCAAATCAGCAAAACATGTTGAAGGCCGTCATTTCTCTACACCACTATCTCTTTCTCTCTCGCGCTTTCTCTTAGTCTTACTCTCTCTCTCTCTTACTCTGTTTTACTCTTTTTCTGTTATCATCTCTTTCTCTTACTCACTCCCTCCTTTCCTTTCTCACTCTCTCTCTTTCCAGCTTACTTTCTTCCTTCTCTACCTTTTATCAAACAAGTTTTATCGCAACAATAATCAAAACAAGCTTACCTAAAATCACGTGTTCCAGTATCAAAATAGCTATAATCTGTCCAAGCAAAGAAGACATTTTGGCAAGATGGGAAAATAACTCCAGCTTGATCAATATTCATTCGAAAATTTTAAAATTTGTGTTTAAATTGTGTAAAACATTCTGCTCCTCAATTTGAGACCAAATTTACAATTTTTGAACAAATATAGACCGAGCTGGAGTAATTTTCCCATCTTGCCAGAATGTCTTCTTTGACAGAATATGGCAGAGAAAGGTTAAAATGCAAATTATCATTCATAAAACAGGACCTGACATAGCATCCATAAAAGTCGCACTGACCTAAGTCAATAGTCAGCTGATTTGTGCTGCATTATTGAAGAAAGTTGGACATAATTCCCAAGGCCAACCAACATTGAAGCATGTTGCAACACCATCCAGATGTCTGAATCATGCTGTAGTACAGTCTGTCCAAGCAAAGAAGACATTCTGGCAAGATGGAAAAACGACTGCACCTCGTTCAATATTGGTTCAAAAATTATAAATTTCATCTCAAATTGTAGAAAACATTCTTCTCTACAATTTGAGACCAAATTCATGATTTTCGAACAAATATTGACCGAGCTGGAGTCATTCCCCCATCTTGCCAGAATGTCTTCTTTGCTCGGATAGGCTAGTAGTGTGGCGCTTCAAATTTTCAAACTGGATGCCAGGCATTTGTACATAGGATTGTGATGAAATTTCAAACTTGCTGGAAATTTTTTCCCACTCTGTGATACGTGGAGAGAATGTTATTAGTCTATCCTATGGATTTATTATTTTTTTTGTGAAAAATTGTTCACAATTATATTACTGTATAATTCTCCATTACTGATTATATAATATTCAGTACTATTTAGATCCTTTATTTGTGGTGTTATAAATTTTCCTATGGAGGAGATTTCAGAGCTTTTATGTGAAACATCAGGTTTTCTAAATTGTAAAGTTCTTCTCATTGACTTGATGAGGTCAATAAAAATATTTCAAAAGAGTTCGAGAGCAACTCTAAAACAAGCTCAAACTTTGTTTTCATAGAGGAAATTTCATTCATTTCAACGAAATAATTAAGTTTTTATTAGCTAGTGGAAATTGAAGACTATATATATTGTTCATGCAGTTATGATTGATAATAATTGAAAATATTCATTGATTATAATTATTATTGATTTTCAAAATTGTAGAAGTATTCTGGATAGGCTTCAATTTGTTACTTGTCTTCCTTTGAAGAAAATTGATTAATTTAACAATTTGTTGCTGCTAGAAATTTGTAAATCTCTGCTGAATCTTTTGAAAACTTTAGATCTACAGTCTATTCCTCTTTACCTTTAATACAAACTTTTTCACTAGCCATCAAGAGAACTCTTGAAAATTGATATTTTTAAAAAACTAATGATAAATCGCCAGTTATCAAGCATGTAATACAATCTCGAATTGTTAATTCTCTGGACAATCATTTGTATTCTATGGTTACTGTCTTCAGTATTCTATTTTGAAATTAATTGAAAATCTTAGATTCTGTAAAATCCTTTTTGCTGCAATGATATTTTTAACTGAAAATGTTTTCGCGTTCATCAAAAAAAAATCAAGCAGTATCAGTAATAATGCATCTCATGAGTTTATACTGATAATAGAGTTAGAGAACAGTAACGACTAGACTCATTAGAAACTTTTTTTAATCAATCAATTAAGACATCCATCATTTATACATCATAATACTCGAGTTGAAACTATGTATTTAAGTGAAAGTCAACTTGAAGTGTATAGACAAGATCGCAAAAGCCTTGATGATTCTTATCTTAGTCTTATCACTTTTCTGACAGTTTTCCGTCTCATATTAAAGTTGTTGCATTAAAAGTAATGTTAGTTCTGTACTTCAAACCGCAATCAGGTGTATTAACTACTCAAGCTTTGCATTCTTTGTACTTTTATATCTTTTACCTCTCACTTACTCTTTCTCTCTCTCACTCTTCATTTTTTCTCTTTTTATTCATCTGTCTCTTTATTTCTGTTTCTTTATTTTCGTACCTCTGACTCTCACATCCTTTCTCGAATACTCCTTGGTTATCTTTTTACTTTATAAGACTATGGTCTGTCCAAGCAAAGCAGATATTCTGGCAAGATGGGAAAATGGTTCCAGCTCGGTCGATTTAGGTTGAAAAATAATAAATTTGGTCCTGAATTGTAGGAATCATTCTGATCTACAATTTGAGACCAAATTTTTAATTTTTAACAAATTTAGACCGAGCTGGAGTAATTTTCCCATCTTGACAGAATGTCTTCTTTGCTTGGACAGACTATACCTCTTGTCTTCTGATTTATAAGACATGTAATAACGACCAGCAACAATGTCAATTATTTTTCTCTATTCTTGGCATTCAATTAATTACTTGTCATAATGTAGCTTATATTATACTGCATTGCAGTAAAGGTATGAAACTTAATGAATGAATGGAAAAATCCTTTTTTCGAAATTACATACAGCTTCAGTAGAGAATATAAAAGAATGATATTTTTATTTTTCTGCGCGTTTTTATTTTCCAAGTAGCCAACTATCAAGACTTATTGAATATAGTTAGACTGATTTGTTCAAAACCAACACTGGATTTAGTTTCATATTCATATATATATATGACTTATTAAGGTCAATGAATTATTGACAAATAAGAAATTTTCTAGTACATAATACTTATTAGAGACAGTGACTATTTTTAAACTTTAAACTTAGGGCTATTTAAAATAATTGATAGATGAAATTAAATAAATCAAATACCCTTTATAAACTTTAGAAGTATTATTTTTACACAGACATGTTTCAAGCTTTACCCCATTCTTAATGTGAGTAGAATAATTTTCAATTTAAAATAATATTTAATAAAAAATAGAATAAATAATATTATCTTACTAACATTTAAAATGGGCTAAAGCTTGAAACATGTCTGTGTAAAAAATATACTTTTAATGTTTATAAAGGGTATTTGATTTATTTAATTTTATCTATCAAGTGTCCATAATTTTTAACATTATAATCTTCACTTCTTTCATTGTCACATTTCTTTTCTTAATACTTATCTCTCACTTTCTCTTTTCCTCTACAGTCTACACTTAGTCCGTTTCATCTTCTTCTGTTCATTCCTCCTCCTTCCTTCTTCAGTTCCTTATACTTATCCTTCTCCATATTCTCCTTTCTTCCTCGTTCTTCCAAAACATTTTCTCCATTTTCTACTATTCTCTATGTCCATTTCATCCTCTGTTAGTCCTTTCTCGTCTTCTGTTCATATCAACATCACTTCAAAGCATACAAAGAAAGAATGAAGCCATTAAATCCACAGAAACAGTCCATTACTTCCTACGCTAATTCACACCAATTTCTTCCTACAATAAAATAACACTTCTACTTGAAAACAAAAGAAGAACTGTGGCAAGATCATCTAAATTGACATTGTTGGAGACTCTAACAATTTTTAACGTAGAGGAAGACATTTATCTGTACAGTTAGTTCCTTATTAGGTGATTAACATATTTCTTGTGTGTCAACTCAATTTCCTTCTAAGAAGATACAAGAAGTTTCAATAATGATACAAGACGTTGTTTCAATAGGATACACGACTTTTCAATAAGATACAAGACTTATTCAATTATTCATTATGATGAATACTCATTATTCAATAATGATACAATACTTAGGGTATTAAAATACAATAATTAGGGTGGCTCGTTGGAGGAGTGATAAAGCGCTGGTCTGATAACCAGGTGGACCCTGGTTCGAATCCCAAGCGGAGAACAATTTTTGACCACAGCACAATCACATAGATACGACCACCCCGTCTTTCGGAGGAGACGATAAGCCGTCGGTCCCGACTACCTAAAAAGTAGTCATCTATCATCCATTTCATTACCCACGCACAAGCCTATGAGCTTATGTGGGCTTCACCCTCATAAACAAATAAACAAAAAAACAAAATACATTCTATTTCAATTTCCTCTTTGAAACATGTAGTTTTTGTATCTTCTTGCAATGAATAGAACATTGACCGTGGATACACAAGTCTTTACTGATCAAATTGCTCCATCATTCAGTGTTGAATCGAATGTCTTCTCTCTCATAAAAACTATTTAATTTGAGTACTATAGGCAACACAGAATAAACTGGTTGTTTGTGGTGTAGGCGTTCAACTCCACGCTTTCATTTGAGAAAGAAATGTCAGTACGTCACATGATTATTATAGGCCTATTGAATCTTGGAAGTTTCTCAGTTGTACAGTTGAGTACTAAACTACAACTCAAGGTCCTAAACCTTTGAGGATACTTTCCACAAGGTTTTGTTATCAATGACAATCTTTCAAGCTTATCGAGTAATCGTTTTGAATGAAATTTTGAAAAATGCAGTTCATATGATACATCTCAATTCAAGTCGATACATAATATAGTGTTTTACAATGCTGTTTCATTTTATTTTAATGTTTATTAATAGTGTTTTTACAATGGTCATGTTGTGGTAAGGGGGTGAGAGATGGAACATCAGAGCAGTTTGTCTTTGCTTTATTCCAATTTCATTTGTTGTTTTTCTGTTCTCGAATTTTAAGCAGCTCAGGTCCTCTACTAGTTATGTTCTTTGTACAATTGTACAAAATGTACAAGGTTCAATTCAAATGACGTGTAATGATACGATTCAATATAATACAACAAAAGACGTTTCAATATCATACAAGTCTTGTATTACAAGACATTTCTATAGCATACCTAGACGTTTGAATAACAAACAAGGCATTTAAATTTGATTGTTTCAATTTATTGTATCATGTATCTTATCGTATAGTCTTGTGTATCTTATTAAACTAATAGCTGAAGCTAATAAGTTAGGAGGTTTCGTCTGCTCCTTGTACGCTCCAACAGCTGATATTGTCAATTAGTGTTGTTATTAAGCTATCTCTAGTTGTTATTTCTCAAATCAAATGAGACAATAAGTAGATGCTCCACATCAGCTGTTGGTAGGTTACATTATGCACAAGAGAAAGACGAAACCGCCCAACTTTTTGGCGTCAGCAATTTGGAAGGTAATTGTATCGTGGACACAAATCTTAATAGATTCTATGTATGGAAAAACCAATCAATTCATGATTCCAGTAATCTAAAATCCCATTACAATCTCTGCTCATGTAATAGCAGAGAATTACATTGACGCACTGGCGGCTCGTGCCCACGAAACAGGTGAAGTGCTGTACAGTAAAAGATACAAGCTCTTCACCTGTTTCGTGGGTACGAGCCGCCAGTGACATTGAGGTAATGCTCACGTAATATAGATTGTTGCTTGTGTAAAACAACAGAACTAATTCATAACACAATCGTCACAATCATTAGCTGCAAGAATACTTGCTTTGAGTAATCACCACAGCTAGCAAGGTTATGCACTCTATATAGATATAGTTCATCAATAGCTATCGTCTTAGTTATAGTCGGTCCAAGCAAAGAAGACATTCTGGCTAGATGGGAAAATGACTCCTGCTCGGCCAATATAGGTTCAAACATTATAAATTTGGTCTCAAATTGTAGATAAGAATTTTTCCTACAATTTTAGAATGAATTTATCATTTTCGAACCAATATTGACAGAGCTAGAGTCATTTTCCTATCTTGCCAAAATGTCTTCTTTGCTCGATCTAGTTATAGATATAGTTGATTAAGTATAGTGTTAGTTAACAATATAGCTAGTTAACTGTATTGTATAAGTTATGAGAAAGAAAACGAAATCTTTTTAAACAGAATTCACAACACGATGTCTTGCACCTGATAACCAAGAAAATACAGTAATCAGGAACGTAATTAAACTTAATTGAAAGTATGACCTTAACATACGCGTAACTTTATTACATAGTACAATGCTCGGGCCAATCATACATGTTGGGAAAAATGTTCAATTCTGTACTTTTTGTCATCTATTGTGTAAGGATTTCATAGATTTTTTTATCCATTTTTTTCAATATTGGGGAAAAAAGGTTTTTAATGACCGATTGCTTATTCTATGGCAATTTAGTTCAATTTGATAGCTATTATCAGGCCAGAGTATATTATCGAGTATGTTCTTTGTTAACTAACGCAGACGATGGACTGGAACGGCTGCGGCCCCCACCACTGACCCATCACTTGTTTCGAAGCATGTCAAGTTGATCGAAACTGGCTACAAAAAAAATATCAAGTGTAACAAAAATTAAAATTTTGATTGATTGATAAGTTTATTCACTTATTAAACAAAACTAGAACACTTACCTACGTATTGTACACTTTATCATTTATAGAGTATTTGAAAATAATGCTTGCATTTTTCAATTTATGGTTTTAAAATAGAAGTTGAGGATGAAAATACTCTACTATCAATTGAAGGAACATTTTTAATCAAATTAATTTTTCAATGTTCAGTTGTTGATTGATTAATTTTTCATTAATTTGTTAATTTGAAAGGCACATCAGAATTATAAATTCTTCATGGAAAAAGTGCCTGTATTGGGAATCAAAGATATTTCATTTTACTGAGAATCTAAGTTTTGACAATTAAATCACAAGCAATGCAACCATTTTCACTGCTCTCCCCAACTCTCTTGACAAAAACATTTGAAATAGTTCCAAATTCAGCCAGCTGATGGCAGTAGCAATAGGGTGACTTGCTTTGACATCCATTCTGGCTCCGCCTCCAAGGACACGCCTCCAAGCTTCGTCTCCGCTCTGATTGGCCAACGATATCGGCTCAAGAAGTTCCCGAATTCGACCAGTAGATGGCAGCAGTTGCTGGGTAGTATTTCAGATTTGACCTGGACACGCCTTATTCAAGCCCCGCCTGCTCTTTTCTGATTGGATGACAATTTTTTGGGAGTTATGCCTTATAAAATGGCCGCTGGCAAGAATGGATGGTGTATATCATTTAAATGATATTAAATTTTACACTTTTATCAGAGATGTTGTGGATCTTATCCTTAATTTAGTTAAGTGAAAACAAGCATTTAAACTCAAGTATGGTACCGTATTTAAATAAACTTTGTGGATCTGACAAACTTTGTTTTTGCTTATCTAAATAATGATAATATGTGGGTTTAGTGTAAGAAGGGTATTGCTGATTGCAAATTTCTTATAGCTAACTCCAAAGAGTTAGACGGTTTCTTCTGTTCCTTGTACGTGATTTAACCTAGGTGAAGCATCCATTGTCTCTTAATAAAAATAATAATTTGAAAAAAATGGGCATAGCTAAATGGCAACACCGATTCACAACATCAGGTGTTAGAAGGAGCAGACGAATACCGTTTTGGCCTCAGCTTTACATACAATAAATACATGATACAATTAAACAATATAATTGGAATCACTTTAATGCTATTGAAAAGTTTATGTATGATATTGAAATGGCTTCTATTGTTGTAATTCTATTGTAATGAATCGTATTATAACAAATTTAAGTTCTTTTTAATCTACTAAACTTTATAAAGTAAACAAAAAAGGGACGTCCAAAAATCGTGGTGTCATGGTTATTACGTAGATTACGTAGCGTAAGACTATTGTATTTATAAAAGTCTTCGCTAGTAGTCTATAGTCTTTTCAACCTTTAAAACTGTGAATAATTAATTTCAGACAACATTTTCCTGTGTTGGTATTCTCTATGTGTTAAAAGAAAGAGCCTGTTTTGATCTTACCTACTACTAGGCGTTATTACAAAGTTCAATAGACCAAATGTTGTATGCTTTCAAATAGGAAGGACATGTTTCCTTGAACGGCCTTGACAGCATCGTCTATCATAGCTAAAAGTGGGCCAAATTTACAAATAGATAGAGAAAGAGAAAGAAAGAGAGAGAGAGAGACCATTGTTTAGCGAGTTGACAGTAGTATACATTCAAGGCGTATCCATGTATTGATATTTCTGCATATTAACTCAATGGGTGCGCCAGTAAAACTGTTTATGCTTTTTAAATTTTATTTTGAAAGGGCATTACCAGGTTTAAGAGAATTATATGAATAGTCTATGGCAATACTATTCTTGATCAATTATAAGAAATTCAAAATTATTAATCCTGGGTCCTCAATATTTTTTGTTATAAATTTGGTCTATTAATAATTGTAGATCAAGATGTTTTATACAATTTGAGACCAAGTTTATCATTTTTGAACCTATATTAAACGTCCTGAGTCATTTTCTCATCTTGCCAAAATGTCTTCTTTGCTTGGGCAAACTTTAGTATGAGATATTCTATGAGTTCCAATAATTAATTGCATTTATAATTTCTAATTGCAGTTAATGCAAATTACACAGATAATACTATTGATAAGAGTTGATCAACTAGTAAAACACTGGCGGCTCGTGCCCACGAAACAGGTGAAGTGCTGTACAGTAAACGATACTGGCACTTCACCTGTTACTTGGGCACGAGCCGCCAGTGTAGTAAAACCTTTGGGCTATAAAATTATTCTGTTAGTGCAATATAATTGTATAAAAAATAAAGGAGATGAGGCTCCATAATCGTTATGAATTCTTCAGTAAAGAAGAAGACTTCACTTTATGCTTAATAATAAATTATATCATCAAGTAATGTCTTCAGCATTGAGTCACCGGTATTTCTAACTGATCTACGCATCTTAAACCTACAATTGATAATAAAATATTAATTTCAGTTATAATGGATTACTATGGCACCAATAATAATAATTATATAAAATAAATATAATAATTTAATAATAATATTATAATTATTATAATAACTGGTCTATGCATAAATATAATATCCAATAAAATATTAACTTCAGCATCAATGAATTACTATAGCATTGATTATAATAGATGATAATATTTTTCCTCAATTGATAATAAATAACTTTAGCACCAGTAGCATTAAGCTATCACACTGCTATCACACTTCGAAGGAACATCATTATTCAATTTTAATTGAATAAAGCGTGTAGTTCAGGTGGTTTATATCTAAAAAACAACAGAATTTCAAAGCATAACATCTTCCAACTTGAAAATCAATCAGAGTCATTTTGTCATGACAAGGTTAACTTGTTGACTGCTATCTGGTAAAATAGGCCTACAGTCTGTCCAAGGAAAGAAGATATTCTAGGAAAGATGAGGGAATGACTCAAGCTCGGTCAATGTTGGTTCAAAAATTATAGATTTTGGTCTCAAATTGTAGATCAGAATGTTTACTACAATGTGAGACCAGATTAATAATTTTTCAACCAATATTGACCGAGCTGCAGTCATTTTCCCATTCTGCCAGAATGTTTTCTTTGCTTGGACAGATTATACCAGGTCTGAGGAGCAAACTTCAAACTGTTTACACCAAGAAATGCGCATCCTATTAGCTTACTTTTCGTTGCTTCTTAATTCTTTTTCTTCTTCTTCTTCTTCTTCTTCTTCTTCTTCTTCTTCTTCTTCTTCTTCTTCTTCTTCTTCTTCTTTTTTCTGTGTTCTCGTTATCTGCAAATTCAATCATCGGTTTATTGACTGGTTTGAAAAAACAGTTTTGTTCTAGATTATTTCGGTTAAAAACCTGAAGCAATGACCTTCTTTGACAAATTCTGTAAATTTTTCGCCGGTTATTTCGTAATTATTACTTGTATTTGATCTTGAAACAGATATCGGTTAATTGTTCAAGTTTATAACCCTGATTTCAGCTAAGGATTCAGCTTTATATAGCCAAACAATATTATTGAATATACCTTATTTTTAAGGAGAGTTTACATTCTCTTTGGTTGCGATAACATCACTCTGGTTTTATTTCGACTACAATGAAACAACTTTTAGAATTTCAAGTCGGCTAGCTAGTTTTCATTCTTTGATTGAACATTTTTCAGTTCAATTTTCAGAACAGTTACTGAAAAACTTTAATCACTTAGTCCAAAACTGATATTGTCCAAAGTCTAAATCTAAATTTAGATAGATCAATAATATTAGATAATTAACTTATTAAATTTTGTGCCTTGTAACAATAATGATTATCATCCTTGTCTCGGACTTATTATTAATCAAAATTTGGAAAAAATGAGTTCTGTTCATTAAGGTACGATTCCTAAGCGACTGCTCGAGCTGCCTGGCTCTAAATTTGCTGCTCGAGCTGCCCAGCTCTAGCTGCGCTGTTCTAGCCATCACAACTCTATCTACAACACTATATTATAGATGTTTACTCTGTTATTAGGGCTAATAATGTATACGAAATCGAGAAATTGTGAAATTCACCCTTTTTAAGTCATTTTCAAGTGAATTTCACTGATCAAGAAATAGTGAAATCCGCTTTAAAATGACTTAAAAAGGGCGAATTTCACTATTTCTTGATCTCGTACACATTAGTAGCCCTAATAACAAGAAAGCTATTTCTTGATCAGTGAAATTCACTTGAAAATGACTTAGAAAGGGTGAATTCCAATATTTCTTGATCTTGTACACATTAGTAACCCTAATAACAAGAAAGCTATTTCTTGATCAGTGAAATTCACTTGAAAATCACTTAGAAAGGGTGAATTCCAATATTTCTTGATCTTGTACACATTAGTAACCCCTAATAACAAGAAAGCTATTTCTTGATCAATGAAATACACTTTGAAAATGACTTGAAAAGGGTGAATTCCACTATCTATTAATTTCGTATACATTAGTAGTCGTAATAACAGAGTAAACATCTATAATACTCTTATTTGAATAGGGTTGTGATGGCTAGAGCAGCGCAGCTAGAGCTGGGCATTTCTAGGAGCGAATTTAGAGCCGGGCAGCTCGAGTCGCGCGGCTCAAGCAGTCGCTTGGGAATTGTACGTTTATGCCGGGTTTTTCCAAACACACTCAAAGTTGAGGGACCCTCAAATTTTGATGAACAGCTGACATTTTCTATGATAAGTATAGGAAATGTAGTAAAGTGTAGTAAACTTGAGGGTCCCTCAAATTTGAGTGTGCTTGGAAAAACCGGGCATTAGTCTGTTTTCAACCAATAAGTTTGGTAATTTTAATACTAATTCCTATAATATTTCTATAATTATTTCTATACTTAATAAGTAGAGTAATTTTTGTCAAATAAATATGTATCTAGATGCAAATATTCAACAATGGTATATTCCCTGATTTTATGTGATATTTTCAAATCAACGCGGCATTCACGTTTACGACTGGACAACCTGATCGAAATTTCATCGTTGAAATATTTATCAGCTGTCTGCTATTCGTTTTGTGGCGGTTGCCTAAGGTCAAACTCAGACTCAGACATCGTGATATTATTGACGTTTCCACTATTGCAAGGTCCCCTCTCTCTCACTCTCAGTCACCGTCTCTCTCTCTTACTCTTAATCACCCACTCTCTTTCACTTTCTTTCTATCTTCCTCTCTCTCTTACTCTTAATCACCCTCTCTCTTTCACTCTCTTTCTCTCTTCCTCTCTCTCTTACTCTTTCTCATACTCACTCACTCTCTCTCTTACTCTCATTCACTCTCTTTCTCTCTCTCACTCTCTTACTCTCATTCACTCTCTCTCTCTCTCTCTTACTCTTTCTCACACTCACTCTCTCTCTCTTACTCTCATTCACTCTCTCTCTCTCTCACTCTCTCTCTCCCACACTCTCTCTCTCTCAGATAGTGAGTGACTTTTAACTCTCTTCCATGGTTGAGTGCTAATGGGAGAGATGTCCTTGTCATCCCTCTTCAAGAATGGACATTTATATTTGTAAACTCCGCCATTTTATGTGGATACAGCACAAATTTATAATACTACCGTTAGCTTATTAAATCCTATATCTGAATTCTTTTACAAGTTTCTGTAGTCTATAGCTAGCCAACTCAAGAAAACCATGAAGTTATTAGTGTAATTTCTATTTTATTTTTTATTTTTTGTTCTTGTAGCATATAGGATTTAAACCGTTTTATTGTATTATGTGATCGACAAGAATAAAGTTATTAAAAGTGAATGTGAATCTCTCTCTTACTCTCAGTTACCCATCATCTTATTTCTTCGTCACTCTTATAAAACCACCCCCAACCCACCAAATATTCGGAGGAGGAGGGGTTTTGTCGAACGTTTCAAAGCTAGGGCAAAAGGAACTTCACAAGCGGTTTTATTAATAAAAATCTACCCCAAACCACTATCACAACCTTCCCAAACCTGGCTTGGTTTCTAATAGTATTTTGATAGCGTAAAAGTTATTGAAGACTGCAGAATTCTCACTTTCACTTCATGTTTGGGGGAAATAAATATATATAATAATATAATATGTAAGGGAATGTAGACTACATATGGTTCTTACTCTTTCACTTAAAGTTGAGGGGGAGGAGAAGAAATATAAATACAGTATAAAGATTCACGTGTTTTCTTTCTTCTTCTTCTTCTTCTTCTTCTTCTTCTTCTTCTTCTTCTTCTTTTTCTTTTTTTGCTTCTCCAGACCACCTTCATTGTGAATTGAGTGTGACTGTCAAGGGCACTGCAGTATTCTGAAGTTTGCTTCTTTTTATTTATCGACAATATAAATAAGAATAAAGAACAAACTCATTTGAAATGGAGAAAAACTACATCTTCAAAAGGGTTTAGACTTCTATGATTCAATACGAGCATTAATAAATGATAAAAATAGATTTTTGACACAAACGTGTATGGCCTGTTTACAAAAACCCAATTTTATTTTGATTGCCGTTACATAGGATCATTACACTCCTACAATTTTAATGAGCTGGTCTCCCCAGTTGGTCTCCTCAATTGGTTGAATTAAATTCTATTCTCGTGTGATTCTTAATCTTTGAAATTCATATATAAGTTTGCTTTCATCTTACTAATGGAGACCTAATAAGTACTAATACATTTTGGGTTTCATATAACAAATCTTTTAATATATACAGGGTGTTTCAGGAGGAATGTTCAATACTTCTTAGGCTGATTCCCTACACCAAGTAGACAAAAAAGTTCCATGGGATCAACACCCTAAAACGCTTTGTTACCGAGATAACAATGCCGGAAAATTCAGATTTTTTAAAATATATTAATTTTTCTAATTTTTTAAAGACTTTTGTGAACTTCTAAAATAATCAATTCCCATGTAAAATTAGCTGAGGAATTCAATGAAACCAGTTCCAAGTTTGTTACTTGAACGGTTATTGAGATAATTGGAAAAATATGCTAGAAAATGCCATTTTCTCAACAATAAGGGTTATAACTAAATAAGGAATCATAAATTTATATATTTTTATTAATGGAAGTTGAAGAGAATGGGATTCTGAAGAAAAAGTTCAATGGCGGCGATTGTGTAAATCTTACCCAAATCTCAGAAATAGCGATCGAAAATCGAAAAATTGACAAAACATAGCACAAGTGATAAATTTGTGTATAGTAGCGATTTTGCTTTTTTTCGATCGCTATTTCTGGGATTTGGGTAAGATTTACTCAATCGCCGCCATTTAAATTTTTCTTCAGAATCCCATTCTCTTCAACTTCCATTAATAAAAATATATAAATTTATGATTCCTTATTTAGTTATAACCCTTATTGTTGAGAAAATGGCATTTTCTAGCATATTTTTCCAATTATCTCAATAACCGTTCAAGTAACAAACTTGGAACTGGTTTCATTGAATTCCTCAGCTAATTTTACATAGGAATTGATTATTTTAGAACTTCACTAAAGCCTCTCAAGAATTAGAAAAATAAATATATTTTTAAAAATCTCAATTTTCCGCCATTGTTGTCTCAGTAACAAAGCGTTTTTGGGGGGTTGGTCCCATAGAACTATTTTGTCTACTTGGTGTAAGGAATCAGCCTGAGAAGTATTGCACATTCCTCCTGAAACACCCTGTACAATATGGATATTATATGCTTTGAGATTATTCTAAAAGAATTGGTGAAATTAATCACATTGAATTCAATTTCCCGGGAAATATGTGTAGTGTAATGGCGACTTTGGAGAGTAATTTACAAGAAAACACAAACAAGATTATACAAGACTTTTATTCTGTGGAAATTCCCTTTTTTCAGCAATGGAAATCCAAATCCATCGAAAGCATTATGGAGATCTTTTTATTCAGCTATTTATCTATTTTCAGCTATCATAGATATTTTTTAAGTATGGCAATTCAAACTCATCAAATTCATTAGTGAGATCAGGGATCCCCCTATTTTTTAGCTAAGGCTTTGAAATCCATCAAAAGCATAGTATAGATCTACAAACACGGTGCATTGTGTCTTTAGAAATCTGATGACATTGACGATGATGATGATATTCTTTTGCAACGACCCCACGTGACTCGAACAGCAGCCACGCTACTCAATGATGTCACATTAGACCACGTGACTAATCCTACGTGACGACGGTGAATAGACATCGCTCTATGGAGTCGCGCGTGGTTCGCTTCTAGGCCCTCGGAAAGTGCGCGTTTATTTTGACACGGCATACAAAGCCGACCAACCTTACAAACGTTTTTAGTTTGTTTATTTTTTGTTATTTTATCGATCTCGTAACAAGTGTACACAGAACATGTTCACATAACACAAAGAGTTTCCCTTTGCTGTTATTGTTCATTTTTTATAAATATACACAATAACAATACTAATATACACAATAATTTGATAAAAAACACAAAATTTGATTATTATGTGTACATATTTTCCCAAAAAGTGAACTATTCTTCCCAAAATGAAAGCAAAGATTCTTAGTTACAGTTATAGAATCCCAAGTTCCCGATTAGAAGACGTTCATCACTGTCTTACGAGCTGAAGGAAACGAAAAATAATTCGAAATTGATTGAATCACCACACATTACTCAGAATGTGTGTCAAAAGTCGAAAGGATAGACGGAAGTCATAATAAAGTACGACCTCATTCGAAATTACATCAGGCAATCAATCATTATTGAAATTGTATGTGGGGACGTTTAGGCTAATATGTTAGGCTCATGACGTACGACAAATGAAAGCAATTGGAATATGACAGGAGACAAAAGTGAATGGAAGTAGAAAGGAACAGTGAATTAAGTTGAGAAAGAGAGAAAGAGAAAGTTTGAGGGAGAAGAAGAAGAAGAGGAGGTTGAAGGAGGAGGAGAGGGAGGAGGATGAGGAGGAGAAGGAGGAGGAGGAGAAGAAGGAGGAAGAAGAAGAAGAAGCAGCAGCAGCCGCAACGAAAGAAAAAGAATAAGAAGCAGTAACGAAAGAAAAAGAAGAATAAGCAGCAATGAAAGAAGAAGAAGAACAAGAACAAGAAAAAGAAAAAGAAGAAGAAGAAGCAGCAACAAAAGAAGAAGAACAAGAAAAAGAAGCAACGAAAAAAAATAAGATGAACAAGAAGATGAAGAAGAAGAAGAAGGAGGAGGAGGAAGACGAGGAGGAGGAGGAAGAGGAGGAGGAGGCGATGAAGGAGAAGAAGAAGAAGAAGAGAAAAAAGAAGATGGAGGAGGAGGAGGAGAAGAAGAAGAAGATGGAGGAGGAGGAGGAGAAGAAGAAGATGGAGGAGGAGGAGGAGGAGGAGGAGGAGGAGGAGGAGAGGAGGAGAGAAGGAAGGAAGAAAGAAGAAGAAGAAGAAGAATTAGAGAAAAAAGAAGAAGAAGAAGGAGGAGGAGGAGGAGAAGAAGAAGAAGAAGAAGAAGGAGGAGGAGAAGAAGAAGGAGGAGGAGAGGTAGATAGGTGGATAGAGAATGAATAAAATAAGTGAGAGTGAATGAGACAGTGAATTTGAGAGTGAATAGGTGAATGAATGAAATGAATGAGAGTGAATTTGTTGGCAATGGTTCAATAGGCTCCATTATGCAGCATTGTCTGGTACTTTCTCTTCCGAGATAAGTCCTCAGCTTCATTTCCTCGTCTGCATCTTCCTAATTTGTATTTGTCATCAAGATTTTGCCAACTCATTTTTACTCTTACTTAATCCTCCGCTCCTTGACTTAACTCCATAACTCCTTTACTCAACTTATTAACTCCTACATTCAACTTGTTTGCTTAGTTGTGTATTATCGGGGAAAATTTATTGCTATACTTAACTTCAAGTAACTTGACGTAAAATTTTTCTTAGTTTCCAATTTTCATTAATTTTTAATCCCATAATTTACAATAATTGTAAATTACAATTATTACAATTGTAATTAGATTATTAAAATAATTTTAAATCATGAAATTAAAAATCAATTATTAATAGTAATTATTATTATTCTCCATGAGAAAATTGGAATTGAAGTTGGAGTGCCAACAGCTTGGCTTTACATCCAACTTATTATTGTTAAATGAAAAGACAAGATTTTTTGAGTAGCTGTGAAATTGATATTGTGGTAGTTATCCATATTCAATGAAAAACAAGATGTTGTCAAACCACTGATTTATTAGAAAATCGAGATACCGGTTTCAGTTGTTACACCATTATCAATCTCTGGTAAACTCCAGAGACTGATAATGGTGAGTAGAGACCAATGGAGACTAATGGATTACCAGAGATTGATAATGGTGTAACAACCGAAACCGGTATCTCGATTTTCTAATAAATCAGTGGTTTGACAACATCTTGTCTTTTCATTTATAATAAAAATTAATAGGAATGGTAGATGCAATACAATAATTACACCGAGAAAAATGAACTGCTTTTTTCCATAGCATCTAACGTCTAACCACAACTGCAGAATTGCAACGCATTAAAAAAATAAAAATAATTTTTTTTATTGAAATTGAAAATTTTTTAGCAGTCTTTTAAGCGAACTAACCAACAAAGGTGGCTTCACAAAGGTAAATCATAGACAACTCTTGAAAAAATTACTCTACAAAAAATCTGTCAGGAATTGCTTCTAGCGCTGCGAGGCGTAATTCGCGCAGATCCGCCCACTGTAAAATAATTACTGGCCTTTGTTATCGGTTATCCATTGTCTATAAAATTATCATTCTTTGTTGCTACCGTCTTTGTCTGCCTACTTTCAATATTCCCAATTCGGTTTACTAATCTAAAGTCAGTGAGAATAGAATAGAACTATGTATAGTCCATCCAAGCAAAGAAGACACTCTGGCAAGATGGGAAAATTACTCCAGCTCGGTTAATATTGGTTCGAAAATTATGAATTTAGTCTCAAATTGTAGGAAAGAATCTTATCTATAATTTGAGACCAAGTTTTCAATTTTTGAACAAATATTGACCGAGCTGGAGTCATTTTTCCATCTTGCCAGAATGGCTTCTGGTGGACAGACTATATCCTCAATATCCTATAGTCCAGTAGGCTCTTTAGAAGGCATACCTTGATTTTCAATGCTTTTGAATTGCAACAATGGTGTAGGAAAACAATAGTTTGATCCCCTATGGTGATCACTGCCTATGGTCATAGCAACCACAGAAGGTCATTGAAGTGTTTTTTACTTCTCTATAGATATATCTGTCCAAGCAAAGAAGACATTCTGGCAAGTTGGGAAAATAACACCAGATCGTTAAATATTATTTCAAAAATTATAGATTTGATCTCAAAATGTAGATCAGGATGTTTCCTACAATTTGAAAACAAATTAAAATTTTTTGAATCATTAATGACCGAGCTGGAGTCATTTCTCCATCCTGCCAGAATGACTTCTCCGATTGGACAGACTGTAACTATTTGGTGACCAATGCTGTAGAACCGAACTAAGTAAGGCACTGGTTTTGACCTTACTATTGACAATTGAATAACAAACGCAGGATATTAATCAAGTGCTATTGTTTAGTACGGTCTGTTTCACTTCTTGGTTCAGATATTACGGTTTGACTTGTGCATTTCTATTTTCAGTCATTGATTAATGATTGAGTTTGTAGTGTGAATGGCAAATCCAACATTTGTTGAACTTTCAGTGTTATATATTTCAGGATGTCTTCCAACATTTGTTGAACTTCCATTCTATGTGTAGGCCTTTTTTCAGGATGTCTTTTTTGTTAGAGACTTAATTGAGGGTTGTAACTCTAATTCGTTTGATTTTACATCCACCTCTGCCTCTGGATAGAAGATATTTTATTTATTAATCTATATATCTAGGGTGTCCCTGGTGGAATGTAGATACCTTACAAGCTGATTCCTCACACCAAGTAGAGATAAAAGTTCCATGAGACATAACCCCAAAAACGGTTTGTTACCGACAAAAAATGGACATTTGAAAACTATATATTATTTTTTAATTTTTTAGAGACTACAGGCATAAAAATAACTATAAAATCATGTGTAAATTTAGCTGGAAAACTCAATGAAACGAAGTTTGAGATATAACTCATACTCCAGGTTTATAACTGGATATGAAATCATAAACTTGTATTTATGATTAATAGAAGTTGTACAGTATTGGATTTAAAATAAATACTTGAATCACCATTATTGTGTAAAACGTACACTAAATCTTATAAATCGTGATCGAAAATCTCAAAATGATTAGACACTGATATATTTAGACACTTTATATTTTAAGTCTAAAATATTTTAAGTTTAATGATATCATAATCTTGTATTTATAATTAATAGAAGTTGTACATTATTGGATTCTAAAATAAATACTTGAATCTCCATGATTGTGTAAAACTTCCACTAAATTTATAAATCGTGATCGAAAATCTCAAAATGATTAGACACTGATATTTTATGTGTTGTCTTCTTTTAATCAAACAAGCTAACAAGAAAAAACAAATAAATTAACAAAAGAAAACGAAGTGAAACTGGAACAAATGAGAATAATATAATTTGAACTAGAAAAAAAGAACCGTTGGTTATTATGGAGTTGAATTATTGAGAGACGACATAGGGGATCACACTTACGTGTGAAATTGATAAAAAAGAACAAAGATCAGTATATCTGCTCACACGCTCTCACACAATTATATGAGTGAATCACGGAAAACCACTATAAATCTGCAAAAAAACGTTGAATTAATTCGTTCTTATTTCATGTCCTGTTATACTTACGTATCTCTTAGCCGACTTCTGTTTTAGAATATGTGAGAAAGGATAAGGAAGACTGGGAAATAATAAAAGAAACAAAGAGAGAATTTTGGGAGAGAGATTAGCGGAAGTGAGAAAAGATTTAGAGAGGAATTGAGAACGTTTTTATTCGGTCATTCACGTCTTTTAAACTACAGTTAATCCGCTGAATTAACTAGTTTTTCTCTTATGCCGTTATATGAAAACGTGGAAAACTACACTAATCAACTGAGAGAGACTAACAACCGAGAATTGATTAGCATATTATAAGACTGAGAAATACCAATAACCGAAATTTAGATGTTGAGAAGACCAATAACGTAGTATAATTAGCATATTATAAGACTGAAATACCAATAATCGAAAGTTAGTTAACATCTTGAAGATTGATCTAGATTTCGATGTAGAAGACTGAGAAATAATTAATTGTTTTCTAGGATGCAATTGAAATTATCTGACGTCATAAAGTTAGGCGATTTCGTCTGTCTCTTGTACGTTATGTAACCTATTAAAAGCTTGTGTAAAGTATTTATTGCCTCTTTTGATCTCAAAGACATCTTCTTTTGACCAGCTGGTTGCCAGTTTCATATTCACTAAACTATACAGTCCGTTCAAGCCAAGAAGACACCCGGCACGACTGGAAAACGGCCCCAGCCCGGCCAATACCTGCCCAAAATCCATAAATTCTCAATCAGATCTCACAGTGCCCGAACCAACACTGGCCGAGCCGAAGCCGCCCCTCCACCCAATTATGAATTTGAAACTATAGCTGTCGCCAATAAAGAAGGCGGTTTCGTCTGTCTCTTGTACGTGTTGTAACCTACTAACAGCTGATGTAAAGCTTCTATTTTTCTTTTGATTTCAAAAGCATCATCCAGGCGTCAACTCCAATTGACAACATCAGCTGTTGGAGAACACAAGGAGCAGACGAAATCGCCTTAATTTTTATAGCTATTAGTCAACTATACTAATAAACACTGGCGGCTCGTGCCCACGAAACAAGTGAAGTGCTGTACAGTAGAAGATACGGGCACTTCAACTGTTTCGTGGGTACGAGCAGCCAGTGCTATAGTTGTGTCAAGAAGAGAAGAGCCTCTGGCAATACGAGAAATTGACTCCAGCTCGGTCAATATTGGTTCAAAAATTATTGATTTGGTCTCAAATTGTAGATCAGAATGTTTGCTACAATTAAGACCAAATCAATAATTTTTGAACCAATATTGACCGAGGTGGAGTCAATTTCCCATCTTGCAAGAGGCTCTTCTCTTCTTGACACAACTATAATAAAGCATGAAGACTTCCAGAGAAATATCTAGATCTGTTCCATGATTACTATTAGAATTCATTCAAATTATTCTTGAAATCTCTGAATCGAATTAAGTTGCATGATAAGACATTTTCGCGCATCAGTGAACTCACTCCAATTTACTTCCATTTTCTGCTGTATTTAAACGCCCGTTTTCCGCCCCACCCACATAGTTTGTCCAAGCAAAGAAGACATTCTGGCGAGATGGGAAATTACTCCAGCTCGGTCAACATTGGTTCAAAAATTATAAGTTTGGTCTCAAAATGTAGGAAATATTCTTATCTACAATTTGAGATAAAATAGATAATTTATGAACCAAAATTGATCGAGCTGTAGGTAATTTTCTATCTTGCCAGAATGTCTTCTTAGCTTGGACAGACTGTAACTGTCTTCTCTTCAACGAGCCGTTAACCTAGTTCACTTGACATATACACAATTTCTCATTTGCATAATAATAAAAGTTATCTATATTACCTCCTGTTGGTTGGGTGTTGTCTGCTCGAGCAAAGAAGACATTCTGGCAAGATTGGAAAATGACTGGAGCTCGGTCAAAATTGGTTCAATAATCATGAATTTGGGCTGAAATTGTAGGGCAGTATCTTCTCTACAATTTGATACCAAATTCATACGTTTTGAAGTGATATGGACCGAGCTGGAGTAATTTTCCCATCTTGCCAGAATGTTTTCTTTGCTGGAACGTCTTTATGTCACTCTACTTCTATTATTTGAAAACTTGGTCGATATTCTGTTCTATGCAGCATACTTTTTAATACTGTTGGTATAGTCATTCCAAGCAACGAAGACCCTCTGGCAAGATGGGAAAATGACTCTAGCTAGGTCAATATTTCTTCAAAAATTATAAATGTGGGCTTAGTAGTGGATCAAATTTTTCCTACAATTTGAGACCAAATCGATAATTTTTTAACTAAAATTGACCGAGATTGAGTCATTTTCCCATCTTGCCAGAGGGTCTTCTTTATTGACAAAACGAAAGGTGTAGTTTTTCCAAGCAAAGAAGACATTATGGCAAGATGGGAAAATTACTCCAGCTGGGTCAATATTGGTTCAAAAATTACAAATGTGGTCTCAAATTGTAAGAAAAATTATGATCTACAATTTGAGATCACATTTATAGTTTTTGAATGAATATTGGCCATGCTTGAGTCATTTTCCATCTTGCCAGAAGATCTTATTTGCTTTGACTTACTATATCCAAATTCCTTATTTCCGGGTAATTATTTGCAGTTCAAGTGTCGTTTAGATAGTTTCCATGTTCTTTTTTGAGAAAAACTCGCTCATATGATACTTTCATTATTATCCGTTTTTTAACACGTGAAATTTATGTTCCCATTATCCACACGTAGTTCGGTTGTTTGTATTATTAGAATGCAATTGAGGAAAATGCATATTGGCTTACCTCACATTTTAATTGCAAAAGTTTGGTGATGAATTTTAATTTCGGTTCCAATATTTTTGAGTGGAGCAATTACAGTTTTCCATTCATTAAACTGCCTCGACAGTAATGAAGAAGTTGGGTTTTTCAATAACCAATTGAACATTTTTTTAGTTATTTATTGTTGAGTACGTTACTTGAAGAAATTTTCCATTCAGATTCACCAATAGAGACCGTAAAATTAGTATTTAATATAAAGTATACCGTCTCTGACAATTCATTAGTGTGCAGCAAGAACTTCAACCATATTTCCTACTAAACAAGGTTATGTCGGCGAGGTGGAACACCTTTAGGCCTCTCCACCAAATAAAGCCATACGCTAATAATAATAATAATGTCCAGCACTAATCACAAATAATCTGTACGGTTTAAATTTATCCCTCACTAGCCGGCAGGCTCGCTTCGCTCGCTTTCTCCGCCTAGCGAGGGGGCTCCGCCCCCTGGACCCCCGACAGTATCAGCAGTGTCAGTGAGTCAAACAGGCTCACTTCGCTCGCCTGCATAACCTTCCCTGACCAATCCTTACTGTAAATTCAGTTACTGTTAAACTCGCTTCGCTCGCCTGCATAACCTCTGTCAGTGTGAGCTGAGACAAGCAGGCTCGCTTCGCTCGCCTGCAAGTTCCGTTCAGAAGGGATTCAAAATTTATTGAACACAGCATTTCTAGACCTAATCTGGACCTGTTCACCAAATTTCGACATTTTCTACCAATTTATTCTCGAAAAATCCATAAAAAACTCTGAAAATTCCGAAAAATAGTAAAACGCTAATATTGAGCGTAACCTTGGGAACTATATCGGACATAGTTTGAAACTTGATTCAATATCTTCCAAATTAGTTCATCTATAATCTCGCTGAACCATTGAATTTACAGTAAGGATTGGTCGTATCAAGGCGGAAGATATGCAACCCGCAACACATCTACAATTTTGAAAACCCTTATTACTGGCGTAATCTTGAACGGAATTCAAAAATACCTCAACACAACATTTCTAGACCTTATCTGAACCTACCTACCAAATATCAACATTTTCTACCGATTGGTTCTCGAAAAAATTGAGAAAACGCCGAAAAACTATAGAAAAACCTAAATATTTGGCGTATCCTTGAAAAGTTCCTAAAATCCGTTCTTAGCGCGCGTCCAAACGGCCAACTGAACATGCCTGCCAAATTTGAACGCATTCGGTTCAGTGGATTTTTAGTTCTGGTGATAAATGAATGAATCAGCCAGTCAGTTAGTCAGTGCCATTTCGCTTTTATAGATATAGATTATTTCTAGTTTATTGTTATACAGTACTTTATGTACATTTACAGTAGCCTACTATACAGTATTAATATTGTTATATTTCCATTTTTCAACAAGGTAGAACACCTTGAGGATGAGATTCAGAAAGGATGATAGAATAAAATAGACAAATAATAGAGTGAAGGGGAGAAGAAGAAAGAGAGAGAGAGAGAGAGTTTGAGAGGGAGTGAAAGAAAAAAAGTAAAATAATGATTACATGAAATAGTTTCGAGATGATGTGACCGCTGCAAGACCTAGAAAGAGAAAACTTAAGTTACATCATAAAATTTATCTTTGTTTAGGCCTATACTACGTCCTATCTCTTTTTAAAGAGTCCATAACAAATATACAACAGGAATTTATCTACAGTCTATCCAAGCAAAGAAGACATTCTGGCACGATTGGAAAATGACTCCAGCTCGATCAATATTGGATCAAAAATTATTAATTTGATCTCAAATTGAGGATCAGAACGTTTTCTACAATTTGAGACCAAATTTATAATTTTTGTGCTATTATTGACCGAGTTGGAGTCATTTTCCATCTGGCCAGAATGTCTTCTTTGCTTGGACAGACTGTAATACCGGTGTAACTAATTCGTGTGTCTCTAGGCCTAGAATCATACTGCTTTACTCTAGCAATGTAAATTTCGTCTCAAAATACATTGTATCTATATCTTGCACGTGCCTACCAATAGGAATGTTATATCCATCACAGTATATGATCTAGGTTATTGTTATACAAGGTTGATTATAGCTTCGGATTTAGTTTCTTATTGAAACATTTTTTGTTTGATCACAAGCAGGAAAAGATTTTGTGCTTGACGAATTTTTAGAAAATTACGATCAAATTAGGCCCGGACAGTGATTTGAGAAGGATAGATTATTCATAGTTTGGTTCTAGTTTTTTTAGTTTTTTAGTTCCGTGATGCAAATAAAAGTATTTTTGATAAAACTATTTCAAAAAACTATCCTATGTTGTACAGTGATTGATTCACTGTCGTTTAAAGCATCGAAAAGTTAGTAGGCTGTAGTCTGTCCAAGCAAATAAGACATTCTGACAAGATGGGAAAATGACTTCAGCTCTGTCAATATTGGTTCAAAAGTTATGAATTTGATTTCGAATAGTAGAAAACATTCTGCTCTAACATTTGAGACCAAATATATAATATTTGAACCAATATTGACCGGGCTAGAGTTATTTTCCCATCTTGCAAGAATGTCTTCTTTGCTTGGACAGATTATAGCAAATTTATTTTGTTTAGTAATATTAATAGAACTGTAACAAATGTTTGTTATAATGTGCTCTTTTTTAAACATCAATAAATTAGGACTAAAAACTACAATGAAATTCCGAAAACTCATTATTACTTTGTCTATTATACTCCAATATCAATCATCTCAATTTATTCTGATAACCTTTTTAGGATCAACAACTTCTCGTTTATTGGATTAATACTTCGAGATACAACTGATAGACATATTATTCTAAAGTGGGCTTATTGCATAGGCTATTCAAGTTATTGAACAATTAACAATTTTCCTCTTGATGATTTAATACAATGAGACAATATTATAGTCTCTCCAAACAAAAAAGACATTCTGGCAAGATAGGGAAATGACTCCAGCTCAGTCAATATTGGTTTAAAAATTATGAATTCTGTCTCAAATTGTAGAGCAGATTGCTTACTACAATTTGAGACTAAATCAATAATTTTTAAACTAATATTGACCGAGCTGTAGTCATTTTTCTATTTTGACTGAATGTCTCCTTTGCTTGGACAATCTATAGTAGTTATTTTGATTACAGTGGCAAATCCCAATCAAATTCCGATGACGCTTCTCTTGAACTCTTTCAAAGTTTATCAATTCAAAAATAACCTACACTGATCATTAGTAACGTAAATTATCTTTTTATTGAAAAATGTATCATTAATATTGATGCATCACACTACTAATCATTACGTCAGGCATGAAAAATATGTTTTTATTCAATAATTATCTACATTATCGGTACCTACTGAATGACACAAGTTCTTGAATGAATTCTCGTATTGTTCAATTTTTCAGGCTAGCTTGAGTTATAACAATGATTACGTGTTGACCAGATTATGATTTTATATCGAAGAGAATTAAGGCAGGGATTAGCTCACTTCATCTGTAATTAAATATTCCTCATAGAAAGACATTTAAGTTCTTGTCAAAATTGAATGTGTAATTAACTATATATTTAATTCAATATTCCTTATAGAAAGACTTTTTAGTTCTTGTTTAATTGAATCAGATTCTGAATTTTCTTTTATTGGAATCGACTTTCAATTTGAAATTTCAATCAGCCCGGAAAGTGACTACAAACCTCGGTGGATGATTTTTTTCAAGATAATCATGATAATAATAATTTATTATTTAGATAATCTTCTTAACTTGATACCATTGCTCAAAGGTTGCAACTTCACTGTTTTAAAACATAAAATATAATTTTCAACTAAGTTAATCACATACTTCTGAGTTCTGTACAGATAAATTATTGTGTTGAGGTTTTCAAAGCTTTATTGGCTTATTCTCAGGTATTTCCGTTTTAAAACTGTGACCTTAATTCTCAAATAGCTGGAATAAATCGTACGGGACTTCCTAAATCTGTGGTCAAGTGAGCTTCCAATTTATGGAGAAATCATTTTTGAATTTTCCCGTTTATTCTTTCTACCACTTAAAAAAAAGATTTGAAATCTTGATTAATGAGTACCTGACTGTAATAAGTGAGCTGAACTTTAATTTCATATACAGCTTACTTTGTACACAGAGGAGGTAAATCTCAGGGTAATTTACCTTTTCTACTCTTTGTTCAACCATGTAGAATCATGAGAAAGAGTAACTGTAATAAGTTAACTCTACCATCTATCATAATAATCCCATAATGTATTAAAATATCTACCATAATAACATTCACTCAAATTAATCATGAATAATTAAGTATTGATTACCTTGTTCCCTGAACTCCCTGGTCCAAAGATTTTGAAAGATATTGATTATTGAAAACCTTTTTCACTGATCTCCTCGACTCAAAGAATAGAGAAGAAATACGGAAAAATGTATGAAAATTGAAATATCAAAAAATTGATAATTATCATATCAACGATGTCCACCTTATTTCAACGGAGGAGCCAGGCTTAGTTTTTGTATTTTAATAGTTGCTTTTTATTGAAACCCTTCGTTTTTTAACCATTTCTTGTTTTATTCTAAGGAATTGAAAAAAATAAATAAGACACAATAGTGAGAAAGACAATCTTATATTAAACTTTGAAGGTTTTTCCTTATGAAAAGACAATTTATTGTCAAACCACAGATTTATTAGAAAATCGAGAGAACAGTTTCGGTTTTTATCCCATAATCAATCTCTGGTAAACTGAAACTCAATGTAGAGAGAAGAAGTAATAAAGTTATACCAACAGCCAAGTACCGCCATTGATAGATGCTTGAACCAATCACAGTGAACCTCTACCATTGGCCTAGACAAGCTCCTCCCCATTCCCAATTAGCGGTTCATACAAACTTTACAAAATGGCGATTTGAATATTTTTTACTATTGATACATTCAGAAGTATTGCAAGATCATTCTAGTCAAAACACTTGCACAATTCATTAGGAAAATCATGTACCGTACATATCATAATTAACTGTAAATGAATACAATGTATTATGATACAATGCATAATATGTCATTTTTACACACATCAATATAACTGTAAATGAATAATATAATTGTATTATGATATTATCTACATGCTTCATAAACCTGAAACTACTGCTATCTAAAAGCATTTTTAGTTTAAAACTCTTGACCAATCAGGAGAAGGGAAGACGGAGCTTGAAACTTTAAGATCTATCAGTTGAGAAAATGGAACCCAGTACCTGCTGCTATCTAGCGGCAGAATTCAGAACTACTTTTGTTGGCCAATTGGAATAGAGTAGGGGGAGCTTGGAGGTGTGTCCTAATATAGGCGTGACCTAACCTGGTTCTTGTCTGTGATTGGTGGACGGTTTTCATTGCTGGCTTTGTGAAATTTTTGAATTTATATACATTTGTTTCTTTCTTCCATCATGCTACACTTTTACCATTACAATACCATATATCACCACAATACCATTATGTTACAAACTAATATAATGTTTACAATATTATGTAGATGTTGTGATAAATAGAAACATGATAATAATGTAAAGGTGTTTTCTGTAAAAGTTTTTCTGTCTCCTTCACCATTCGAGTCTCAATTGTACATGAAGGTACATGAATAAAGGTACTTTCTACAACAAATACGGTGGAATAAATTGTTAATTACTCTAAAAGTAATTCATTGATTCCCAATAGTACGAAAGTTATCATGACAACAGTTATGATTAGAAGTAATACGTCAATAATCTTTTCATTTATTATTTTATTCATCTATCGTTTCACAATGCCCTTTCCACGTGAGATCTGAATTTCAGATTGAAATTTATCCCACTCAAACAAGATTTACAAAAAAGTGCAAAAAATACAAAAAATAATACAAAATTAAAATCTAGTGTGGAGCCACTGACGTAGGATGAAACTTGTTTTCTGTAGAAGAATTTAGCCACTAACAATAAGTATCGAAATTTATGGTTTTATACTTAAATCTTTCCCTGCCACAGTCATATCACATTCAAAAATTGATTTTCTTATAAATCTTCATCGAAGTTTGCGAAGTTTCAGCAACATTATTTCCTCTTGCGTCACATTTCATTCACGGTCAATCAAGCGGTCCAAGTAAAGGTCTGTCCAAGTAAAGAAGACATTCTGGAAACATGGTGAAATGACTCCAGCTCGGTGAATACTAGTTTAAAAATTATAAATTTGATCTCAAATTGTAGATCAGAATGTTTTCTACAATTTGAGATTGAATGTATAATTTTTGGATCGATATTGATTGAACTTGAGTAATTTTACCATCTTGCCAGAATGTCTTCGATGCTTGGTTACATTTTAGCTCCTACTCGAAACCTGTTAGTGGAATAAAGTCATTTGAACAATACAATCTTGCATCTATGCAGTACGCGTGTATTGAATGAAGTTCGATAATAATAATGATGTTTTAAGATCAAGGTTGCCATAATGGAACACCCTCTAGCTACTATCGGATCAAACAAAACGCAGAATCATTCGTATAACAATGAGTGTGGTCAAGATTACAATCTAATCAAGAAAAAACCAATCTACACCTTCAGTCAACTTATAGTAGTTATATCAATAGTCTGTCCAAGCAAAGAAGACATTCTAGCAAGATGGGAAATTGACTCCAGCTCGATCAATATTGGTTCAAAAATTATAACTTTGGTCTTAAATTGTAGGAAACATTTTGCTCTACAATTTGAGACCTAATTTATTATTTTTGGACCAATATTGACCGAGCTGGAGTCATTTTCCCTTTTTGCCAGAGTGTCTTCTTTGCTTGGACAGACTATAGTAGTCAGCTTGGGAGATTGGAAGCGTCTTATTGTAAAAAATCTTCAGTGATAAACAATTGCATCGGAGTAACTGACAGTCGATGAATATAATCGATAATATTTTCTTTAGAGATGGATATTATCGATAATTTCCTATAGAGATTGATATTATCGATAATTTTCTTTAGAGAAGGATGTTATCGATAATTTCCAATAGAGATAAATTTTATCGATAATTGGTGAACATCGATAGTCTTAAACGGTGTGAATTTTAGCACAGATAATGTAGGCCTACAACAGTAGTAGGTTCTACGTTTTCTCTGATACAAATCTGAATAGATATTGCATAACATTATCGGTGTAAAATGAGGTAGCAACATTGAAATGAGAACAATTATTGTAGATACAGTGTTAGGTGTGATGTCCTGATATTTATACATAATCAAGAAGCACTAAGTTGTCAATATATCACATAACAATTTCAAACATTTTTTGTGATTAATTGACTAATTTTCTGTTTATTAATTAGAGCAATAATTATTATTCGTTTTACCAAGTTGTATATAATTTTTTGAATAATTTCTTCTATTTATATTTATCAGTTTCTCGATGTAGTACTGTTAGTGCATTTCATTCGAAAAAATGCACTATTGGTCTTGCCCTGACAATCGAAAATTTATGATGTGATATATTTTTTACAAGTTTGCGAGCCCCTAGAACACGAATCTGATGTCCGTTCGAATTCATATATCTCTATATGTACATTTTTATCTCTATATATATTTATATATGTACAGATTCTTGTTAACACGATAACTCCCGAAGGGCTTGTCGGAGAGCGACCAAATTTCGCACAAAAATCATTAGTGTTAATATCTCGGTCAAGTTCGTTAACCAGCCAAATTGGTCCAAGGGAAAGGGGTGAAATTAGGGGATGAAAATTTTTAAAAATCACTACAAATCGACCAATCACTTGATCGTTTCGAAAATTGGTGTGTATAATACCCTTATTATTCCCTAAAATTTGAGCCATCAACGAAAAAATCCAATCAAAAATGACGAATAATATGCCGAAAATTGTGTTTTTCGAAAACGGCACCTTTGAATTCATACCCTGAATAGCTCATTATGAGTCATATGATTGCTCAAAATTACATTTGATGGCTCACATCATAGAATTACATTTGAAATGCACTCTTTCCGACCGCCAGCTACCGGAGCGAATTTTTAAAAGAAGGGCAAAAATTAATTAAACCCTTGGTATATACTATGGGTCTTTTATGAAAATAAAAGTCTGAATTTCAGGAACTTTCATTATATTAACTTTGATGGCAACTACCTTTTTAGAAGTCTTGCTGAATGAGTACAGCTGACTATTGGAGATCAAATGTGAGAATGAAAAGGAAAAGAAGAAAAGGATCAATAGAAATACCAGGAGAAGATGTTGAATAATCGAAAAACTTGAAGGATTCTACTGAAGCACACATTTAGTTACTGTGATTATTGGAAATCTAAACTGCTATAATTTAAGAATTAAATAATGAGGAATGTATGGAAAGGAAGAACAGAGTGAAAAGAATTACAAGAAGGGAAAAAGAATGTTGATAAAAAAAGAAGTTAAAAAATTTACCAAATAACACGTTTTGTATGTATAATCCGAGAATGTGGATGCATTTTCAATCATTCCCAAATGTGTGTGCGTGATTAAAGACATTCAAAATTCAAATTTAAATTAACATAAACAGTTAGTTTACAGAACCATGTAGCAGGTGCTTAACGATCTCAAGATTTGGAACAGGTTACTAATAAATTCATAAATTTAGTCCAACACAAATTATTATGTCATTGGATTTGAATTACGTGTCAAAATACATGTAAATTAGAATTCAAAGATTTCTATTTGTATGCTTGGAATTCTAGCAAGGGTTTCTTTATCTTGTTTGTGTTTCATTTGTGGTATTTAAAGTTCATTTTAATTAAGTTGACAGTCATGCACTTCTACAGGGGGGTTATTGACACCTATTTAGTATTTCATATCATCTAGATCAAATTATTTTCATAATATTTTATTAATTTGAGTGAGTAATTTATTCTGAAATAACGGAATTATAAAAACATAGGATTGGGAATCTAATTTAATGATTGGGAATCGTAATCCATTATCTCGTCACCCAGATTAATCGAAATTACTTGTATGTTCTACTTCATATCGTCACATTGGTTATTAAATTTCGCTCGAGAATATTATTGTTCACTATCGTAGTATTTTCACACAAATTTGATTACAAGAATATAGTAAGTCTAAAAAATAGGTTGCTTTGATGCTGAAGCTGTACGAAGTTATTGTTTAGATCGGGATTGAATTATTTTTACAAAATTAAGTTCACGACAACAAGCAGTGGGCTTTGAAAAATTGGAGTTTTTCAATGGTATATTCCGTGATATTGATGACATCAATCGAGTACCTGTTGCACTACACATGCATTGTTAACCACTCACATAACGCATTAAAAATTCAACTCTTGTGGGACTAATCAATTCTTTTTTAAACTGTTTTTAGTAGAAATTGTAATCGAAATAAAATAAAAATTGCGACTGAATGAATGCTAGTCATACATCATCATTCCAGAAAAATATCTATGTCACTAGTGTTGGAAACCGAGAAATTGGAAAACATTTTTTTATTAATTTATCGAATAATGACGATTGTTGGTTTTATCGTAATTTTACTACATTTTAAACAATGGAAAAATTGATTCGTCTAATCTCATTATTTAACATTTGTTGTTATTATTATTATTGTTGTTGTTTCTTCACACACACGTCATCTACTGTTTTCCGATTTTTTCATTTTCCCTTCCTGGAGAATGTTTGTGTTGAATAGAAGTTAAAACTTACCTATTTTGAGAGCTTGGATATTATTCTAGATACTGTGAGAATAGGAATACAATAATATAATAAGATAATATAAATTTTGTAGCGGGTGTGTACGCTGTAGGGTTGATCTCATTATTTTTATGTTCATCCTTTTTCTACATCTTCATCTTTCTCCTTCTCATCATCTTCTTCTTGTTCAGTCTTCTTCCTCTCTTTCTTTCTTCTTTTTCTTCCTCCTCCTGTTCTCCTTTCCTTACATCTAAATCCGCCACTTATTCAAACATCGATTTAATTAATCGATTTTTGTCCCTCTTCTTTCTTCTCTCCCTCTCCTTCTTTCTCATTTTCCTCTCTACAACTATTCATATTTCAATTTTCTCTTTCTCTTCTCCATCATTATTTTACCTTTCTCCTTCTCCTCCTCTTCTCCTCCTTCCTCTCCTTCTCCCTCCTCCTTCTCCTCCTTCTCCCTCCTCTTTCTTCCCCCTTCCACATCCTTCTCCTCCTTCCTCTCCCCTTCACCTCCTTCTTCACTTTTCTCCTCCTTCTCCTCCATCTCCCTCCTTCTCCTCCTTCTCCTCCTTTCTGCTTCTCCTCCTTCTCCTCCTTCTCCATCTTTCTCCTCCTTCTCCTCCATCTCCTCCTTCTCCTCCTTCCCCTCCTTCTTCTGCCTTCTCCTCCCCTTCTCCTCCTTCTCCTCCCTCTCACTCCCTTCTCCTCCTTCTCCCTCCTTCTCCTCCTTCTCCTCCCTTCTCCTCCTTCTCCTCCCTCTCCTCCCTTCTCCTCCTTCTCCCTCCTCCTTCTCCCTCCTCCTTCTCCTCCCTTCTCCTCCTTCTCCTCCTTTCTTCCCCTCCTTCCTTCCTCCTTCTCCCCTCCTTCCTCCTCCTTCTCCTCCCTTCTCCTTCTCCTTCTCCTTCTCCTCCTTCTCCTCCTTCTCCTCCTTCTCCTCCTTCTCCTCCTTCTCCTCCTTCTCCTCCTTCCTCCTTCCTCCCTTCTCCTCCTTCTCCTCCCCTTCTCCTCCTTCTCCTCCCTCTCCTCCTTCTCCTCCTTCTCCTCCCTCTCTCCTCCTCCCTTCTCCTCCCTTCTCCTCCTTCTCCTCCTTCTCCCTCCTTCTCCTCCCTCTCCCTCTCCTCCTCCTTCTCTCTCCTCTCTCCTCCTTCTCCTTCCCTTCTCCTCCTTCTCCTCCTCCCTTCTCCTCCTTCTCCTCCTCCTTCTCCTCCTTCTCTCTCCTTCTCTCTCCATCTCCTCCCTCCTTCTCCTCCTTCTCCTCCTTCTCCTCTTTCCCCTCCTTCTCCTCCTCCTCCTCCTTCTCCTCCCTTCTCCCCCTTCTCCTCCATCTCCCTCTCCCTTCTCCTTCTCCTCCCCCCCCCTTCTCCTCCTTCTCCTCCTCCTCCTCCTTCTCCCTTCTGTCATCTTCTCTCCTTCTCCTCCTTCTCCTCCTTTCCTCAAACTCCATCTCCTCCTTCTCTTCCATCCTTCACCCACTCACTCTACCAACACCATACACACCATGTAAGCCCAATCACAGTCCTTCTCCTCCTTCTTGTCCTTCTCTCCCTTCGATTTATGAAGACATTCTGGCAAGATACAAAAATCACCATAGCCTGTCACTCTCCTTCTCAAACCTCCTTCTTCTTCGATCTTTTCTCACTCAATTTCAAATAACCAATTCAATAATATCGACTACAGCCTAATCACAGTGTTCACTCTACAATATGTATCTAGTCTGGTCGACTTATGAAGAACATTCTGGCAAGATACAAAAATCACTATTCGGTCAATGATAGTTCAAAAATAATACATTCTTTGAATTATAAATTTGGTTTTGCAGATATGAATCTTTGTTCGATCTACAATTTGAGACTGGAAATTTATAAATTCCTAAACTAACTATTGACAGATTTAGAGTTATTTTCCCATCTCACCAGAATGTCTTCTCTGCTCAACAGATTATCAGTCAGCCTAGAATAGCCTGTCCAGCAGCAAAGAAGACTTTTTTGGCAAGAAAAATGACTCCAGCTCTTTCAATATTGGTTCAAAAATCATAAATTTGTCTCAAATTATAGAACAGAATGTTTTCTACAATTTGAGACCAAATTTATAATTCTTGAACAAATATTAACCAAGCTGGAGTCATCTTCTCATCTCGTCAAAGGTCTTTTGCTTGAACAGACTATAGTAGCAGTATTCGAGCTCTTGCTTTCGCAAAGCGTGACCTTTTTCCTTATGTAGTTAGGTGACCCATTCACCTTTTCAACATTTTACATTTCTACAGCACGGTATATTGCGGATGACAAGGTCAATACCAATCATATTAATATGCACCACTCGCGACCCTCATTGAACACTTATTATTCATCACTTTTAATTTATTACATCAAAGCTGTCAGTCAGGAAATTGAAAGTTTTGGGTAAAGTTCTAGGGTTTGCAAATTGAATCAATAGTAGTTAAATACAGGTAGTTGAATCTATTTATCCCATTATTTGAAAATTAAACTGCTTTAAATTTAGGGCCCATTTAAAATGATTGATAGATAAAATGAAATAAATCAAATACCCTTTATAAACTTTTTAAAGCAGAGGCGTAGTCTCAAAACTACTTCGGGCTAGCTCTCCTTAAAATCAAACCAACTACCCTCCCCCTATACTCATAGAATTGATCCCTCTCTATCGAAAACATAACAAAAATGTTCATATTCATATTTATTTATATCTATTTGGGTACAACATTGCATGACTGAATAGGGATTGAAAAAAATTTCAGAAGTTAATTATATAGAATAGTTATGATAAATGAAAAATTTAGTCCATTTAACTTTAGTCCATTTTGATTGTGAATAAAATAATACTCATGAAATACGCTAGAAACATGTCTGTGTAAAAATAATACTTTCAAAGTTTATGAAGGGTTTTTGATTTATTTCATTTCATCCATCAACTATTTATCCCAATTTAAGTAAACTAAAATAATCCACCACAGCAGAATAGGAGGACGTGTTGGTAATTGAATTTTTTAATGGCAGAAATATTTTTCTTAATATAAGATTATTCACAATAATCTTAGTAATAAGTACCTTTATGAAAAATAATACAAATTCGATAACATATAAAAATACCTATTTCAAAATAAATTGAAATGCCATTTGAGTATTTGCATTTGGATGATGCAATTATAATTTGTTGATAGTTCTGATTTTTAAGTTTATATAGTTAGTGAGTTTAGAAATTACTTACACTTTTATTAAGGATGCTGTTAAGCAATTAAGTAAGTGTTTCTATTTTCTTTTTTCTGTAATCTCCACATGATGTAAAGCGATTCAATGCGGAATGAAATAGAATTTATTTATTAGTGAATTTTAGTAGAAAAACCCCATCTCTTCACCCTCTTCCTCTCTTCTTTTAATAGAGTAGCTCATTTTCTGGAAATTTTTTGAAATCAACTTTTTCGTTCTTTTTCATTTCACCTATTATCCTAGGTTTTCTCTGTAGGCTATTGTTACCTCATGCACGGACACCATTCAATACGAACTGAATGACTCTTGAATCCTAATTTATTTCGATTTTGTTTATTATGTATGTAGGGCCTATGTAGTGAAATAAATTTGAATTGAATTTGGAAAAATGTAATCTCAAATTTATTATTTTCGTAAATTCCATTTGATAATTGAAGAAGTAGTATAAGAATCTTGATTGTTTTTGAACCATCAATGGTATAGTAATTACTTACATAAAGTATATTGATGAAGTACATAGTTAGTCTATGTTAATAAAAAAAACACTGTGTCAAAACTGAACTTTAAAACTTAGGCTGTTTAAAATAATTGAAAAATAAATGAAAATCAAACACCCTTTTTATTTTATCCACATTGATAATCCTAATGTGCCGATACATGTCTGTGTTTTAATAATTTTAAAGTTTTTTAAAAGGGTGTTTGATTTTCATTTATTTTTCAACTGTGTCAAAAGTCTAAATTTAATGGTAGTTGAAATAGTTATGAATTACTCACAATTTTCACCCTACTCGTCTATGAGAGAAGATACACAAACTCATATATGGAAGAATAATATTTCTCTCCTTTTTCCTCTGTGGTATAAATCATCAATCTTCAATTTTTTCCATTTATTTGTTACAGATAACATCAGCGCAGTATTCACTTATAAATGGGTGGGAGAGGAGTTGGTGAGACTGATGGAGAATGGTACCAGAGTTTACACTCATATCTCCATCGCCAGTCGGTGTACAAAGCCTTTCAACTCAATAAACAGGTAAGAAATTGTTTTTATTTATTTATTTATCGTATGGCTCACCAAGAGCATGAAACGAAGTCAATAACACTTAGATAATTACGAAACATATACTTTGTAGCAGTGATAGCAGACTTGGTAGTTAGCTATAATTCTAGCAAAGAAGCAAAGAAGACATTCTGGCAAGATGTGAAAATGATTCCAGCTTGGTCAATATGATTCAAAAATTATAAATTTGGTCTCAAACTGTAGATCAGAATTTTTCCTACAATTCGAGACCAAATTTATCATATTTGAACCAATATTTATCGAGCTGGAGTCATTTTCCCATCTCGTCAGAATGTCTTCTTTGCTTGGACGGACTATAGCTGAGGTACATATCCTACTCTTGAAACTGTAATATTATAGCTGATATGAAGTAGTAGAGAAACTCTTGTAATTTAATGTATTTTAATTTTTGAGAATTTGCCGGGTTGAGAGTGGAGCAAGAGGTGAAAGGAGAAACTTTTTTACATGAAAATAATCAAAGATGAGTAGGCCTAAATTGTTGGATGAGGACCTTATTTGTTCAGATGAGGGAAAATGAGATTTTTTATATTTCTTATGTCTCTCATTTATTGTTGGACTACTACGAGAAGATATCGGAATTCATCTGACTGACTTGAAATTTAGGAAAGGAGCAAATAACAACATTGTATTCTTCAAAAGATTCTCAATGTTTACGAGAATAGCTCCGTCTAAATTAACTGTTATTGTGAAATTCCAATCATGTCGAATTAAGAAACAAACGTCGATACACAAAGTCGACCATCTGTGTATTGTATTCGATACATCGATTTGTTTTATCGATTGCTTCATTTCGATACTTTTCTCAGTGAGAATTTCGAAAAACGTATCAACGCGCAAGAATAATATTTATGCCCCACTTCTTTGGATTAATTGATTTTTGTGGAACGAGAATTGAAAACGTTCTGTTTATTTTTTCAACCCCTTTTTCAATCTAGAGATGGGATTGAGTGAAAGATGAAGCACTGTTGAATTTCAAGTTGTTTGTTTACTTTTCTGTCACGGATTATTTGTTATCATAATAGAAGAGAATTAAAGTAGGCCTATCATACAATACGAATTTGAATTGATTTCATTAATATTGTAAGATAATTATTGGGTTATAATAATTGTGATAAAAATAGACTGGGCTATTATTAATAGGAGTAGTTGAAATATTTTTGTCACTATACCGTTAACTGGTTTAGTTAAGAACACCGTGGTCTGCTCTTGGATGGGTGACCAGTATTTGGCCAAGTACACATTGGCGAGGTGGAACCTACCCGTAAAGACCTTCCCACTATTAAAAGCCATACGAATATTTTTCTAGAGTCATATAAAAATTCATATAAGCATTTTTATTTTGTTATTCTTATCGAAAACTATACCAAAATTTTACTTTTTTTACAAAAAACTGATTTTTTTTTGTTATTCTTATTGGGAAATACACCAAAAACTCGCGATCTGTATATTACTACTGACATAAAATATAATTTTTATATGATTGTTGCGGGGAAACTCAAAACTGTTTGAGTATAATTAACATTTAACTTTACATATTTACTGTTAAGTTTGAAACAACTGCAGTAGAAAACTACCAGCTCAATGGCTCAATAAATCAATTCGTTTAAACATAAATGATCTTCACCCAAATTACTCCAACAATAATAAACTATCACTTGCAACAATTTCGCAGTAGAAACCTACTCAATGGCTCAATAAATCAATTCGTTAAAAATGAAGGAAATATATTCTCCTAAATTACATCAACAATAATGATTTGCAGTTATAGAACTCTGCAGTCAATATCCACCTAAAAATAATATTAATAATCAATTGAAACCTGTAATTTTCAGAGATTATACTGTACATGACATTGTGTAGAGCTTCAAATTATCACAAACTTGGTGACAATCAATACCCTAAAATTATACTTGAAACAAAGAATGATGAGTTACTACAGTCAGTCCAAAAAGAAGACATTCTGGCAAGATGGGAAAATGACTCAGATCGATCAATATTTTTCAAAAATTATAACTCTGGTCCCAAATTGTAGGAAATTCTTTTCTTCAATTTGAGACAGAATTTAGAATTCTTTGAACAAATATTGATCGAGCTGGAGTAATTTTCCTATCTGCCAGAATGTCTTCTTCGCTTGGGACAGACTATATTATCAAGAAAATAAGTCATTGTTTGAACTGTCAATAATGATAGTATCATTTCATACTTAAAAAACTGAATTTGTAATGCAGTCAATAATTTATTGATTTTATTGAAAGCAGGAAGAGTTCTATTCATCACAAAAAGTGGCCGCATTAAACGACTAGTTATTAATAGCGCTAATCCTTGGAAAAGAAGTTCACCTATAATTTAAATCGTTTACCAGTGCTCATTTTATTATTCAAATACTGAACTGCAAAAACTAGTTACCGCTTATAAGGTAATTGAATAATAGTAATAACGACTCACCTCCTAGCAATGATATGACCTCAATGAATATGACATCAAGTGCACTAGATTATAATTTGATTATGAAGGAAGTATAATATATCCATCAACAATGTATTATTCAACTAATTATTCTTGATTGCGAACTTAATGGTGCAGAAATTGTTATATCTTTATCATTATTATAATTAAATTATTAGAAAAACCTTATAATACTGATAACACAATTATTATAATTTATTATATTAAAGGTAACTCAGTTCTACTGTATATTTGAAAAAATTTAATCCTCCAAAATCTGACATTAAACAACAAAAATCGCTTTTTAAATTTCAATTAGAATTAGATTGAATAGTGAATTTTTCAATAAAAATAGATTTATTGTACTATTTATAGATTTAGCCTACATGAGCTACAGGGGATCCAGGATTTACTTCTGGGGGGGCACAACGGGTTATAAAATTATCAAAGGCCAGTAAGGCGAAAACTATCACAAGTATACCTCCCCTCCCCCAATTTTTCACAAGCCCCTTTCATACCTAATCACCCCCCCCTATAAGATTATATCAAGAAGTATCACTAATATTGATAGGAGGGATTTTTTCAATTTAGGAATTTGAAAAAGAGTATTTTATTAATTGAAAACCAAGATGAAAATTCCACAAATTTCACTCTATCTGATTTGGAAAATGCGTATTATCACATGATTCATCTAGCAGATTAAATTGTCCCCCTAAATTATATGAACAGTTTTCAACCCTTCAATTCAATTTTTACAAAAGATCAAGAAACAAGATTTATTCATTTATAGGCTGGTTAAATATGAAAAAATGCTGAAAGTAAGTGGCTTAACTAACTCATGTGTTTTTGGTAGGTACTTGATATGTTTACTTCTCACGCTATGGCATAAAGGGGTCGGGGGTTTTCCTCCCGGGGATTTTTGTTGAAAAAAGTAGTCTTAAATGCATTTAGAACAGCAAGAAAGCCATCCAATAGGTATTTTCAATCTTACAGGAGAGCAATCATTCCCAACCATTTTCCTTGATTCTGATCAATCATTCTCAACCATTTTCCTTGATTCTGATCAATCATTCCCAACCATTTTCCTTGATTCTGATCAATCATTCCCAACTATTTTCCTTGATTCTGACTAGTTGATATGGGTATTGGGTATGATGGTCACTGGTCAATTGTCAGTGCCCCATAATACACTCTATTCACTTTTTAAGTTATTCTACAAATACAATAAATTAAAGCATTCAGAAATTATCACCAACATATCATAATTTAAGCTCCTCTCATACAAATAATAACGAAACAGACAGGTAATATTATTTAACGTCAACCTTATGGTAGCATTCCCAAGCAGCAGCTCGAGTTATGCGGCTCGAGCTGCCCGCTCTAACTGCTGCTCGAGTTACTCGAGCTGCTAGCAAAAAGGAAGCTCTAGCAGCGCTGCTCTAAGCCATCACAACTCTATTCACATAAGTTAACTATATTATAAATGTTCTCTTTGTTATTAGATCTTCACTATAATGTATAATAAATCAATAAATAGTGAAATTCGCGTCCTTTTTTTGAGCCATTTTCAGCATGTAAGTTTTTCTCATTATTATTGATTGGTTGACATCATTAGTAGCCCTAATAGCAGAGTAAACATCTATAATTTAGTTGTGATGGCCAAGAACGCAGCGCAGCTACTAGAGCTGGGCAGCTCCAGAAGCGAATTTAGAGCCGGGCAGGTACAGCCAAGCTTTATTATGATTAGGCTGCTTAATATACGCTGAAAATAGGGTCTGGGGCTTGCACCGAAAATTTTTTGTTTTTTTACTCTAAAAAGTATATTCATAGGAGTTTTAAAACTTTTGAGTTGAACCCCCCTTGAAATTTTTTAATTTGCCGTTTATATGCTGCAGTATAATTTAATGTAGCCCATTCTATCTAGTGTATGTTTCATCCGTCTGGGGGGCACGTGCCCCCGTGTGCCCCTTCTGGAATCCGCTAGTGATGAGCTAATGATAGTAGATAGATTCTAATCAATTCTGAAGATAATAGATATCTGGATTGAACGATATGAAATGACAGCGCTTTCTTGTTCTTGAGAAGGTAATAATTTATTATGGATGTACTGATATAAGCATACCGTAAATAATTATTTAGGGAGTCTACATGGTTTTTTTGCTGAGTTTGATGCCACCGTTTCAGCTGCGCTGCTCTAGAACTCATTAAACCCTTAATGGAAAGGATATCCTGTTATCCTTTCCCAAGAATGGACATATATGTGTCTGAACTTCGCCTTTTCACTTAGATAACTTACACTCCTTATTCATTTTGCAGAACCTCGAATTAAAATTTTGTATAAATTTTGCATTCATTACTTCACCGTTTTATTGTATTTTTACTAGAAGTTTCTATTTGTGAAAATTTGTAGATAATTTTTTTTTACTCATTTATTATATTACAATGTAGAATCTGCCGAATTTTTGTTATCTATTTGAATAAAGTTATCTAATCTAATCTAAAAAACCCTATTCACATAAGAATATTAAAGAAGTTTTATTCCTTAAAGTTATTAGGGCTACTAGTATACCAAATCAATAAATAGTGAAATTCACTTGAAAATGACTTAATAAGGGTTAATTTTACTATTTATTGATTAAGTATACATTAGTAGCCCTAATTACAGAGTAGGTAAACATCTATTACATAGAAAATTAAACTTAAAACTTAGCGCTACTTAACATGTCTGTAAAAAATAATACTTCTAAAGTTATTTAAAAAAAGGTTATTTATTTTTTTCATTTTATTTAACTATAATATAGTTTTATGAATAGAGTTGTAATAGAAAACAGCAGTGCAGTTGGAGCTGGGCAGCTCCTTTAACTCTGGGCAGCGAATTTAAAGCCGCGCGGCTCGAGCTGTCGCTTGGGAATCGTATTTTATTAACTCTATGCTTAGTTATTGGAGTTCACGGTACTCCCTATACTATTAGTGATACCATAGACAATATAATTTTCAATAGAGACATCTGAGATAGTCCCAGGATATCTGTTTGTAGGATATTTCAGGATATCTCTCTAGTAGAATAGAATATCTCTTTTGCGATGGGCTGTGAACTTCAATTTTATCATAACAGAAATATTCTATTATATTGTAATATTCTATTACAATATTCTATGTAATTCTACATAGAATAACAGCAATATTCTATTATAATAACAATAGAGCAGCCAGGAGTAAGATGGACTGTGCTGTGATAGGTTGTAAACTTCAATTTTATTATAACCGCGTATTAAACCGTGATCACGAAAGGCTGCATTCGATTTAATTGAGGTTAAGTTTGACTATTCAATACCGGTTTGCGAGCAGTGCTCTTGCGGTGAACCAGGAAGTAGACATTTGTCTATCGGTTGCCATTTATTGGCCAGGAAATATGAGCTTTTGTAAAGCACGTACAACAAAACACGTTCAAGTTCATGAAGTCTGGTCGAGCAGAGAAGACATTCTGGCAAGATGGGAAAATTACTCCAACTCGGTCAATTATGATTCAAAAACTATAAATTTGGTCTCAAATTGTAGAGAAGATTGTTTTCTACAATTTGGGACTAAGTTTATAATTTTTGAACCAATATTGATCGAGCTGTAGTCATTGTCCCATCTTGCCAGAATGTCTTTAGATTGACCAGACTACATAGCTCATTCGCCCCCGTAAAGCAGGTTGGTCTCTGATGTTCGATTAAACTTTTGCAAATTGTAGCCTATTGTAAAGCGGTAGACCTTCACCCATCACATTGATAATTCTCTATTTCTCTCCTTATTTTTTCCAAGTTTAGCTTGTACAAGAGTACAAGGCCTTCATTATTCGTAGCTGGGGAAACAGTTTTATAAACATTTCAACATTTAACTTGAATCTGGATTTGGAGAAACAGTTCAACGAAAGTTTTCAACTTGTTTCAAGAGTTTCGAGTCTCAAGGAACTGTTGAAAAACTTTGAACGATTCAACATTTAACTTGAATTTGAATCTGAAGAAACAGTTTAACAAACGTTTTTAACATTTAACATGAATCTGGATAATAAATAGTTGATTAAATAGTATATAAAATTTTGATTTGAATAAGCCTATATTGAATTATATTTTGTTGTTGTTGGCTTGAATTTCGAGTCTGAAAAACTAGTTTAACTTGATTCAAACGTTTTTCAATAAATGTTTCCAACATGTAACTTGAATCTGAATCTGAAGAAAAAGTTGAACAAGCATGTTCAACATGTTAAACATGAACATGTTTACAAGATGTATCATGAGTTTCGAAGGAATAGTTGTTCTTTCAAGAAACGTTTCCAACATAATTTGAATCTAAAGTAATTGAATAAACGTATTCTCGTATTAATCAGTACTCAGTATCCAGTATTAACAAGTATCTTGAGTTATAAGTCTCAAGAAACAGTTGATCAACGTGTTTTTATTATCATGTAACTTGAGAACTTTCAGTTGGTCCTCTATGGAAAACAGGTTGTGGAGAGTGATGCTTTGAGAAAAGATGATGAAATTTTAGTTTTAAACCTTGAATTTTCCCGCAATATAACGGATTATAAATGTGTCTTTTTGAAGAATCGATTGAATTTAATACTTCGTATCTTGGTTGTTGGTACTTGAGTCAAAAAGTTAAATCGGATATATATCGTGATCTATTAATGAGACTCTCTCTATGAGTAACTATTTAGAATTGGTAGATTTATAATTGGTCTAAGCTTATATTTCAAATGTTTTTGAATTTTCAACGTTTCATGGTTCTTCTTGTCTACTTTTGAATTTTTTAACAATTCTCTTTTGAATGTATTTTTAATTTTGTCTCATGCACGCCTTTTTTTTGTTATTTATGTCTTTGGTTACATTATTTATTCCAGAATCCAGACATCTATCTATTGTTGTCAAATTCAGTCTCATTTCAGTTATCTATGTCACTGCCTACGTTTATTTAAAATGTATGTTTATTGTTGTCTAATGCACGTTTCATTTTTGTTGTCTATGTCTTTGTGTACGTTTACTTCAAATTATTTTTGCATGCTGCATGAAGCTTCTCTTCTTTCGGAAATCCTGGACCAATGATATCCGCCCTCTGTGGACCCAAAATGCCTCTACACAAGTGTGCTATGTTGTAAGTTAACAAACACAAACTTCTTGAAATTTTGTAGAATTTTTGTATTTCAATATGTTTTCTAGTGCATTGAAATCCGTTTCTGAGGCCATTTGATGTTGTAGATTTTTGTGTTTCAATATGTTTTCTAGTTATTTGGAATCCGTTTTTGAAGACATTTGATTTTGTTGATTATGCTAATAATTCCATTTTTGTGGATTGAATTCTGAATTTTCAGAGCAAGGTATTGTGGTTATTCAGTAGATAGGTATTCTTACTGTTGATGTAGATTCTTCCTTTTGGTATCGTATTTTCTTCACGTTATAGTTCTCAGACCTAGGATCTTCAGTTAGATGTACTGAAGTTTAGTTAGAAGTTGAAATTGTGTATCTTTAATTAATTTAAATTTGTGTTTGTTTACGATAATGAGAGAGTTTACGATAATGCTATTTCTTCCTCGTTATAGTTCTTGAGGCCTAAGAGTTTAGGCCATAGAGTTTACGATAATGGCTCTTTATTGTTTTCTTCCTGTTATAGTTCTTGAGGCCTGATCGAATTTTAATTACTGAAAGTTAAAAACTAGGAGAATCAGATTCAAACACATAAATAATATTAGAAATAATCAGGCTATTATTTTTCACATTTCGCTTTTAATGAACCCAGTGAATTTTCGTTCACGTTCAACCCAACACCGTAACGATTTGCTCTTGAATTGTAGTAAGTTGAAAGACGAAGACGATTTCTAGCAAGATGGGAAAATGACTCAGTTCGGTCAATAGTGGTTCAAAAATTGCAAATTTGCTCTAAATTTGTACAGAAGAATGTTCCCTACAATTGTAGATCACCAGGTGTGTATTCTATTCATAATTTTCGACCAATATTATAATTTTCGGACCAATATTGACCGGGCTGGAGTTATTTTCCCATTTTGCCAGAATGTTTTCTCTGCTTTGACACAGAGAGCACCCCAGACTATAGTGCAAGGTTGGAAAGGCAAGAAAGGCATTATTTGTCTCCGTCTGAGACAATGTGGCAGGCGCAACTTCAAGCACGGAAATTCGCAATAAAAAGCGGGGGAAGGAAGCCAAAAAAAGAAAATGCGGAAAGTGGGTTGTATTGTTTTTCAGTAAGCAGCACGCATGATACTAATTAGCGTGACGTCAGGGGTGAATTTCAAGATTTACATAAATTATTGATCCATCCCCTATTCACGATTGTCGAGTGGGTTATTTTGACTCGATTTTTTGCTGCTATAGAGAATAATATAGTAGCATCTTTTGGTCATTTTCGTGACAAGCTATAAGGATTATTAATTGATTAAGCTATGAGAATATATAATCAGATTCTATAATAATTAAAACTTATTGAATTATCATTAATTGCCGAGTGGATTATTTTGACTCCGATTTTTAGTTCCTATAGAGAATACTATAGGCTACTAGCTTTTTGTTATTTTTTTCATAAGCTACAAGGATTATTAGTTTATTAAGCCTGTTGTGGACTAAGTATTATTAAGTCTAAATAATTGAGCCTGTTGAATTATCAGCTCGAGGATAAGGATTTTCAATTTGAAAAATGGATCACAATAATTATTTTCAAAGACCGAATAATGATTCATTTTTGTTTTATGCTATGTAAGAAATCAAATGAAATTTTATTCTGTGGGAGTGTAACTTTCTGTTCTTATCGCGATAAGCTATGAGGATTATTTGTTGGATCAGTCCTATCAATCAATTATCAATTCAATTCAAGGGATTATCCAATTCATAAAATATCGTTGTATAGATTATCAATTCAAGGATTATGATTTCTAGTTGAATAGTTGATGACGATTCCAAAAAGGTAGAGATGGGACACACACATGGCTCGACGTACCCCACGGAACAGGTGAGAGTGCTCCATTTTATCTTTACTGTTACAGCACTTCACCTGTTTCGTAGGCAGGAGCCGCCAGTGATGTGAGATTTTTCTAGAAAAATTGAACTAGAGTTTTATTTATATACCCTGCATTTTTCGCTATGAAAGATGATTTTATTATTTCGGTGAGATTCTCAGCTTAGTTGGTGTTTAAAAATTTGTAAGTTTATTACTATACTCGTAACATGTAAGGATAAGGGATGATTATTCGTTCTTGAGTAATAATTGAAATTATTAAACTCTTGAAATTAAATTACACTATTAAGAAAGTTAGCCCTATCGAACTTGGGAACTGAAGTATTCCAAACAGTTTCGGGAAATGTTCCGGGGTTAAGAAAAGTTAAATTCCAATTCCTCAAAATTCATTTTAGAAGTGATTTCAAATCTTATCGCTGTGTATTATTACTATAATTCTTCCATATTTTCATTAAAGATTAAGTTTATTTACTCACTTCTCCCTCAGTTTACCGCTACGAAGCTTACTGGTGAGGTACCACAATAAATTAAGCCACAAATATCCTAAATACTGTATTAAATTTTAATTTCTCTCGTTCCAAATTATTCTTCAGGAGAAAATCGTAGGTAATGATTATTACAACTAGATAATGTGATTCTACCGATTCTACTGAAAATAACTCCTACTGATCTACCCCTTCTAATAAATTGTAGTTATTCTTTGTTGACACATTAAAAACCTGCCCAGGTCATTCTATACCTTTTACGAATTAAAGTTCATCTCATGCATTCTTATCAACGCTTATTTATTATTATTTATTTATTCATTCACGTTCCAAACTGCATAAAGGAAGCATAATAAGCCAGACATTACAAGGGCAAATATTAAAATAACGTTATGATATATATGGTAATGCGATTTTAGCTTTTTTATGATATACTACAGTCCCCGAGTTAAAGTCTGTCCAAGTGAAGAAGACATTCTGGCAAGATGGGGAAATGACTTCAGCTCGGTCAATATTCGTTCAAAAAATTATTAAATTACTCTCAAAATTGTAGGAAACTTTCTGATGTACAGTTTGAGACCGAAATTATCTTTTTTGAACCAATATTGAGTGGAGCTGAAGTCATTTTCCTATCTTTGTCAGAATATCATTCTTTGCTTTGGGCCAAACTATACATGATGACAAAGTGCGGGGTTTATTATTATAACAAGTTGAATGTTGAGTTGGTTGGGAGACTTCCGTCATAACGTTCCAAGCCGAAGGCAGTTGGTGGTCATTTTTCAAGAAGAAGACAAAACGTCAAAATGAGACAAAAACGCCCTTGGTTTGTTGAAAGAAAAGGGGGAAAGAGAGACGAAATAGTGGGGAAAATGGAGAAAAAGTTAGAAAGAAAGAGAGAGCGTGTGGGTGAGAGGGTGAGTAGGAAGAGTAAGAGAGAGAGAGAGAGAGAGAGAGAGAGTGTGATTTGGAGGAACCAAAAAGCAATACTTTGCAGTCAACTTGGGTGAAGAAGACATTCTGGCAAGATGGGAAAATGACTACAGCACGATCAATATTGGTTCAAAAATTATAAATTTGGTTCTCAAATTGCAGATCAGAAAGTTTTCCTACCAATTTGAGACCGTTATAATTTTTTGAACCGAACTATTGACCGAGCTGGAGTCATTTTCCCCATCTTGCCAAGAATGATTTGTCTGCTTGGACAGACTAATACAATTTTGAATTGGTAATGCAGAAGCATTTTGAAAAATATTGTGAAGTGAAGAGTGGGGAAAGGGGTAGAAAGGAAAGAGGAGGGTGACGAAGGAGGAAACAATGAATAATGAGAGAAGAGAAAGAGTGAGAGAAGTGTGAAGAGGGTGTAGGAGAGAGAGAGGGAAAGAGAGATTTAGAGAAGCCGCTGAAGTTCATGAACAGTACACAATTTTGAACCAGTGAAGCAATAGAAATTTTGCTCCTTGGTAGTTAACAAAGATTAGAGAGCTGAGAGACAAAAGAAAAAGAAAGAGAGTTATGACGGAACGAGTGGAAGACAAGATTGAGATATAAAGAAAGAGAGAGAGAAAGTGAGAGAGATGAAAAATATAAAATTATGGAAAATATGAAAGGATCTTAGAGGGGATTCCTATTGAATTATTAGAGAAAAATAGTTGAAAACAGTGTGGCATATATTGAGAGAGTGTGAGAGAAAGAGAAAATGAGTGTGTGATAGAGGGAGAAATCAAGGAGCCAAAAAGTACAGCCTATAAACATTACACAATATTTTAAATCAGTAGCAAGGGTAAAATTTCAAACTGATGACAAGTCCGGAGATGTTTAAACTAGACAAACGTCTGACTGATTACTTCTAAAATTTAATTCTATTTTTATTTTGTTGTTATTGCCAAGTTCACAAAGCCTTCGCATGATCAATATTTTACCATGTAAATATCTGGCAAATAATTCAAAGTAATTGTTGGGCAATTTCAGCTCTATTCACAATGGACCGATAGGCTCCTACTTTCATTAAGAGCTCTTGAAGTCTTTATTTCTCACCATCATCCCTCTCATTACCCAAGCACAAATAGGAGCCCATGTGGCATCACCCCCAGAATGAAAGGATTCTCTTAATTTTTTATTAGTAAATCAGGATCTGATATTATTAATGCATTGGTTTGATGTGGTAATAATAACTTTACTATCCATCGACTAAACTCTTATTAAGAAATATAATAAAAATTAGAAAATAATATTTTCAGTTATTTGTTTAATTATTTCTCTATTGTTCATTCATATTAGATGGGGTTTCTCAAGTTATTTTTCATGTATTCCGTATTCAAAATGTTATTCATTGTTGTTTCTTGCTTTCTTTTTTGGACCGCCATTGCTTTGCTGTAATGTTTGGTTGGACCGCCCATTAGGGGAGTAGCTTTGTCTAGGCCAACAGCAGACGTTGTCCTTGATTACTCACTGAACTTGCACAATGAGAGCGCCTGATTGTTAGTGTAATAATTGCTGCTCTTCACATGAGTTTTGGTTTATTATACAGTGATATAACAGTTATTGATAATAATATCTCGTTTTTCTGCAGTATATTCCAATACTTCCTATAAAAATATATATAACTATATGAAAATATAATATTAATAAATATTATAAAGAAATATAATGATAATTTCGAACAATTCTGCTTATGACAACTTTTATAGTCTTTTTCAATACGAGTACTCGTACTCACGAAACAGGCGAAGTGCTGTACAGTAAAAGATAAGGGTAATTTCACCTGTTTTGTGGGTACGAGTCGCCATCGCTTTTTATTCAACATTTACATAACTAGAATGTCTAAGGACGGAATTTTGAATTTCAATAAACAAAATTGGCCAATAAAGTCATCATAAAAAACAGTGCAGTATGGCTTTTAAATTGTGTGATCTCTGACGGTATAGGTTCCATCTCGCCAATGTTTACTAGGCCAAATACTGGTCACCCATCCAAGAGCAGTCCACAGTACACAGTATTACAAGTATAATAATAAAAACGAATCATTCACTAAGACAATGAGACAAAGGAATCAACCAAGTTCAAAATCTCAATTACAAATATAATAATAAAAAACGAATCATTCACTACCAAGACAACTGAGGCAAAATAATCTACAAAGGTTGAAGTTTAAAAATCTCAATGCACAAATATCTACTAAATATATAATTCTTATAATTATAAATAACTAAATATCTTATAATTTTACACAAGTATATTAATAGTTCAGAATGCGCTTTAAAAAATCTCAATCCACGAAAACCTACTAAACTGTTATAATTTTACACAAGTATATTGACCGTTCAGAATGCGTTTCACTCATGTCTCTGGTCATTTGCCAACTAAACTTCCAAACCTCACTCACATTAATTTGTTGGAACAGATGTGCCATGGGCCAGTAAAGAGGCTAACTAAACTGATCTCCAATTTATAATCTGTGAAACCGTAACTGATATAGTCTGTCCAAGCAAAGAAGACATTCTGGCGAGATGGGAGAATGACTACTGCTCGGTCATATTGGTTCAAAAATTATAAATTTGTTCTCAAATTGTATAAAACTTTCTGCTCTGGAATTTGAGACCAAGTTGATGATTTTTGAGCCAATATTGACTGAGCAGGAGTTATTTTCCCATCATGCCAGAATGTTTTCTTTGCTTGGAAAGACAATAACTGTGTTGTTCTTTGATGTGAGGTACGGGGTGATGAGTTACAATTTTGATGAATTAAAAAATTTTGTTTTGGTCTGTCTCTAATTCTTTGTTGTTCATTCTGTTTCAATTTCGTTCTCAACTTAATCTCCAGTAAAACTTACTTCTTCTTCTTCTTCTTCTTCTTCTTCTTCTTCTTCTTCTTCTTCTTCTTCTTCTTCTTCTTCTTCTTCTTCTTCTTCTTCTTCTTCTTCTTCTTCTTCTTCTTCTTCTTCTTCTTCTTCTTCTTCTTCTTCTTCTTCTTCTTCTTCTTCTTCTTCTTCTTCTTCTTCTTCTTCTTCTTCTTCTTCTTCTTCTTCTTCTTCTTCTTCTTCTTCTTCTTCTTCTTCTTCTTCTTCTTCTTCTTCTTCTTCTTCTTCTTCTTCTTCTTCTTCTTCTTCTTCTTCTTCTTCTTCTTCTTCTTCTTCTTCTTCTTCTTCTTCTTCTTCTTCTTCTTCTTCTTCTTCTTCTTCTTCTTTGTCTATTCCCATTATCCCATTATATACTTCTCTTTTTTTTTTGTTTGTCTCTTATTCTTTCTCCTCCATTCGTTCTCGTTTTTAGTAAAATTTATTTTTTGTACTCGTCTGAATGATTTAATTTCGTTCTTTCCTTCTCATTTTAATCTCCTTAATATTATGCCTGGTAGGCCTAGGTCCCTTCATGGGCTGTTGAGCCATTGACATAATATTATCTTATAAATATTTCCTTCATCTTAGGGCTACTTTATCACTGTTATTTACTTTGAATAAAAATCGCAGTACCCTTTTCAATTATTTTTATGATTATTATCTTATTGTCTCTTCTTTTCCAATTCTTTATGGTTGGGTTTATTTGCTCTCATTTCAATCTCCTTATGCTCTTGTCTTTTCTTATCTTATTCTTATTGTAAAAGAAGAAGAGATTCTCTTTCTCTTCATTGGTTATTATTTATGTTCTCATTTCAATCTTCAGTGCATTTCATTTTGTCTTTGACCGTGTCTCGTTCTTTGTCGTTCTAATTTCATGGTGATGAAAATAATTTCATGGTCTCGGTCTCCTGGGGTTTTGTAAAAAGAGAGGACAAACATGTCCCAATTTCGTTCACTGTGCTATTCTTGAAATGCACTCGACCACTGAATGAAGTATAGTCTGTCCAAGCACAGAAGACATTCTGGCAAGATGGGTAGAATGACTCCAGCTCGGTTAATATTCTTTCAAAAATTATAGCTTTGGTCTCAAATTGTAGAAAACATTCTCATCTCCAATTTGAGTGCAAATTTATAATTTTTGAACCAATATTGATCGATTTGGAGTCATTTTCCATCTTGCCAGAATGTCTTCTTTGCTTGGACAGACTATATGAAGGCAGTCATTTGTATATGTTTCAAGCCTTTCAACCATTATAAAGTGGAGAAACAATCCCACGATTTATTTTCAAAAATTTCCTGGTGGGCGTGTCTACAATTGCACAAGTATAGTCTGTCCAAGCAAAGAAGACCCTCTGGCAAGATGAGAAATTGACTCCAGATCGGTCAATATCGGTTCAAAAATTATTGATTTGGTCTCAAATTGTAGATCAGAATGTTTCCTACAATCGAGACCAAATCAATAATTTTTGAACCAATATTGACCGATCTCTAGTCAATTTCTCATCTTGCCAGAGGGTCTTCTTTGCTTGGACAGACTATAATACATATCTAGGAGCACTCTACTTCTAGGTCAACCCATGTAGTTCAACTTGAAATATTCATCTCCTATTGTTATGTATTCAAATTTAAATTCGAGCGGCCCTTAGCAACAATACCTTTGCCCTTGATACTTCACTCATTTTAAGTGATTAGAATCTTGAACTTTGTTTTGAATTTACTTTTGAGACAGAGGTTTATCTCAAGGTTACTGTTCAAAAATAATATAATACTCAAGTGTGAGCATATAAAATGACAAACTAGTTTAGACATTGTATAAGTAGTTCATCAATCAAAACTTTTTCGATAAGCACTTCCGACAGTTTGTAAAAAATGTTATGAATATTTGATTGACTCGCATTGATGATAATGACTTATCTACAGGGGTTCCATGTAAGGTACTGGTACCTTATTCAAAAATTGATTTATTCCGCACAACATGATAAATTATTACGAAATAGTTAAATTCTTTATTCTTTCTTTACAATTGCGACTTGGTTTCCAAGTATTTTAAGCAAAGGATGAATGATGATGATGAAGGTTTAAGATGTAGGTTATTATGTCCACTTTCACTTAGTATTATAATTTCTCACTTCCAAAAATATTTTATCACAAACAATTTTGAATTTCGATAAAAGTCCACTTTTTAGCTCAATTATTAGCTTAACAGTTTCCAACAAGTAAAAAAGTATAAAAATACGGTAAAATTTTTATTCAATAATTTTTTTTAAATCAGGAAGATTGATTAAATTCTATTGAATTATAATGTTTCCTTTTTTATTTTTTTATGTTGTACATTCAAGTTTTTTTATTTATTTAGTAGTTTTTCTTAGCATTCATTTTTCATCACAAATCTATATTTTATCACAATTTTCGGGTAGAATGGTCTCTAGAATGGATAAAATTTGGGATCTCAATACTTGGTTATCTCAAAATTTGTTGGTTTATCCTAGATTTAGAAAGACAGTACACTATGGATCAATATACATTGTCTATTGAAGAAGCTGTTAGCCAATAGAGAACGAGTCATGTGATAACTACATTGATGTCTTTTGTAGTTACTGTAGATCACTCTTAAACGCATTTTATAGTTTAACTAAATTTAATGAAAACCTCCTTCAATTAATTTTTAATTTCTAGGTCTTATTCGATACTGCGTAGTACATAAATTAGCATTTGATATTAAAATATTCTTATCAGATATCTATATTTTGGTATAGAGTTTGAAGAGCTTCGTTTCGACCAAAACTATTTTAATGTTCCATTTTAATACTTTGACAATGTCTTATTCAATTTTTTAATATTATTCTTTGACACAAAAAATATTATTATGATCATCCTCTTTATAGTCCTACGTGACCTCTTCCTAACAAAACTTTGAAAAACTTGAGCATAATATTCCGGCCACCAGATAAAATTAAATGGTAGCTTAATGCTCTATCAGAAGCATTTCAAGACACCAACAACTCCCAGGAAACGAATTCTTTGTTTAGGAAACAAGCTAACAAAAAACTAAACTGCTATCAAACAAAACTTTGTTATTCCATTTAAAACTCATCACAGAACATAGTAGAAATCTTCTATTGCGGAAATGAGTTTCATGTAAAGGCGATTGGAAGTCTTTTATAGTCTGTCCAAGCGAAGAAGACATTCTGACAAGATGGGGAAATGACTCCAGCTCGGTCAAAAATTTATTCAAAAATTGTAAACTTGGTCTCGAATTGTAGAAGACATTCTGATCTACAATTTGAAGCCAAATTTATAATTTTTGAACCAATATTAATCGAGCTGGAGTCATTTTCCCATCTTGCCAGAATGCCTTCTTTGTTTGGACAGACTATGAAAATATTTCTCTTTGTTGTCCCCAGATAAAGTTGAAGGTCGTTGTTTTAGTTTTTGTTTTTTTGAAGAGTCTGACCACTCAATGAAAAACTGTTGAAACTCTATGGAAAACATGTTTAGGAGATGAATGATTACAATCGTTTTATTCAATCGTAAAACCTTTTATTTCATCACTTTCAAGAATAGAATTTATGAATAGAAATTGGAAAATGAATGGATACAATCCGTTCTATTTGAAAAACCTTAAAACAGTGATAAATTTGTCGGTAAGTTAGATAAATTCAATCGTAAAATTTTCGAACACATTTTTTTATCGAAATTATAATTTTCTTCAACAATTCGTTATCATACGATGAAATCTTCAGACACATTTATGAATTTGTCGAGGAATGCAATCAATCATTCGATCATAAAATTTCGGAATCGGAATTATGATTTTGTCAACAAATTACATAATCGACAACATTGACAGTGTTGTCAATTTTCAAGATCGTTTCTTGTTATTCGTGTTTCTGCAACCTGAAGTAAAATACGCTGCTATGGTTTTCCCAAGGTCATCACACTATATTTACGTGTTGTCTGCACCTATAATTATCCAGGACATTAGTGAACGAAATTTAGGACCCAGAAGAAGTTAATCTTCTGTCTGGCTTTTTTATTGTGCAGTTTAGTGTTTAATTTCCTTAGTGGGCAGTGGGCATTACTCTTTTGGAAGGTTCACCGTTCCTACTCATTCTGGAATTGTTTGTGGAAACTGACTTATTTCTCTTGAGTTTTTTATTCACGTTTGTTATCGATTTAGGTAACTGCATACATTATAACTGTAAGAAAAAGAAGTGGTTTTAAAATAGTATTTATGTCTAATGGTCTTGAACTTGTTAATGTTTAACTAAATCGAATTGAATCTACCGTAAACTGAAAACATTATATCAACTCGTGTTTACGCACAGGTTATAATACCTATGTAGACACTTTTCCTGTAAAGATTCACTTGTATTATACAGTTTAAAGATATTATGTCAATTAATCATATTAATCACTTTTTTGTTGTAATCTCTATCATGTGTTATTGTTTATTTCAATTTGAATGACAAGAATGTTTCATTACTGTATTAATGATGTTATTTACGGAAATAAAAATATTTGATTTGATTTGATTTGATTTGATTTGATGTGATTCGATTTGATTTGATTTGATTTGATTTGATTTGATTTGATTTGATTTGATTTGATTTGATTTGATTTGATTTGATTTGATTTGATTTGATTTGATTTGATTTGATTTGATTTGATTTGATTTGATTTGATTTGATTTGATTTGATTTGATTTGATTTGATTTGATTTGATTTGATTTGATTTGATTTGATTTGATTTGATTTGATTTGATTTGATTTGATTTGATTTGATTTGATTTGATTTGATTTGATTTGATTTGATTTGATTCGATTCGATTCGATTCGATTCGATTCGATTCGATTCGATTTGATTTGATTTGATTTGATTTGATTTGATTTGATTTGATTTGATTTGATTTGATTTGATTTGATTTGATTTGATTTGATTTGATTTGATTTGATTTGATTTGATTTGATTTGATTTGATTTGATTTGATTTGATTTGATTTGATTTGATTTGATTTGATTTGATTTGATTTGATTTGATTTGATTTGATTTGATTTGATTTGATTTGATTTGATTTGATTTGATTTGATTTGATTTGATTTGATTTGATTTGATTTGATTTGATTTGATTTGATTTGATTTGATTTGATTTGATTTGATTTGATTTGATTTGATTTGATTTGATTTGATTTGATTTGATTTGATTTGATTTGATTTGATTTGATTTCATTTCATTTCATTTCATTTCATTTCATTTCATTTCATTTCATTTCATTTCATTTCATTTGATTTGATTTGATGTTTTTCTGAGGTAATTTTTCTGAGAGCCATGCCATACTGGCTATTTGTATGTGTATGCATATCTTTTTCAATTCCTCAATTTCAACGTGTAAAGTCTGATACACGGTGCAATTTTCTTTTCAATGTTATACTTTTAAGAAGATACACCTGATGAATCAGTTGTAACATTTATACAAATACAACTATGCTCCAACACGGTCTATATTGTTTCAAATCGATCTTAAATTTTAGATTACCACAATTTGAGATCAAATTTATAACTTTGGAAGCAATATTGGCCGAGCTGGAGTCATTTTCCCATCTTGCCAGAATGTCTTCTTTGCTTGGAGATACTATAGTATATATTGATACAAGACTATTTGATTGTTCAATTATTGTATCAATGTAAAGCCTACTAGAATGTTTAATTTTGAATAGTAAAGGGTAGGCAATTGACAAAATTCACTCGACAAAAATGCGAAAATGGTAATAGTATGTTACATAATGAGTGTGGAAAAAGCGTTTTACAAACAAATAATTATGTTCTTCAAACGAGCGGTACGCGAGTTGGCTGGAAAAATAATTATGAGTTTGTAAACTTTCCACACGAATTATGTACTTTTTCGTCATACTAGATTGATTGTTCAAGGATTTATTAAAGCCTCAAACAACTGAAAACATTAAGTGAAGCCAACAGGGTAACCTCAACACAACACTAGCACAAACGCACACAGTGAACTGTAATGGCGGCTCGTTCAACTCGTTTGTCATGTGACTTATAGTTCACTCTGCATATTGAATCGTGAACTAACTTATACTTCGTAAAGAGCGAATAGGATAACACTTTAGCTCTAATAAGAATTGCAGTATCTAGTTCTTTTCTTATTAGCTTTATTGGCTAAATTTTTAACGCTAAAATTTAGGATCATGAAAATTTTAATAAAAAAACTGTATATTGAATCGTGAACCATCATGCTTCGATTGATTATAGAATAATACTTTAGCTCTAATAAGAATTAAGTTCTATTATTTCTGGCTTTAACGCTTGAATTAAAGGGAAAGGAAATTTCTACTAAAACAACCATAACTATTATGTTGATCAGTTATGAGTCTCAGATTTGTAGGTGATTCTAATATTCTAATTATAAATAAGACTTCTAGCTTTGTGGCTTTGAAGCTTAAATTAAAAGAGAACGGAAATTTCTATTATAAAACTATCACTATTACGTTGATCAGTGATAAGTCTTAGATTTGTGGGTCAGTTTTGAGACAAGTATCCTCTGATTTGTGGCTCGGTAGTAGATTACGTCATTCGAGGAAGTAGCCAGCCTCATAATTTGCAGTCAGGTGTTGAAGGCTGATTAATGATTAGAGTCATTAGACTTACAAACCTATCGTTAGCCAGGACAATTGAAGCTTCTCGCATCCTGTAATCTAATCTAAATGCTCTTTCTGTCTGTCTCTTCCGATGTTTTTGAATGGCCTTGGTTCGGGTCAAACGTCCTTACTTAAGATAGTATTGTTAAGCAACGGCTCGAGCTGCGCAGCTCTAGCTGCACGTCTATGGCTTTGCAAAATATAAAGTGTAATGATTATTTATTTGATATACAGGGTGTTTCAGGAGGAATGTGCAATACTTCTCAGGCTGATTCCTTACACCAAGTAGACAAAAAAGTTCCATGGGACCAACCCCTAAAAAGGCTTTGTTACTGAGATAACAATGGCGGAAAATTGAGATTTTTCAAAATATATTAATTTTTCTAATTTTTTAGAGGCTTTAGTGAGGTTCTAAAATAAGCAATTCCTATGTAAAATTAGCTGAGGAATTCAATGAAACCAGTTCCAAATTTGTTACTCTAACAGTTATTGAGATAATTGGAAAAATATGCTAGAAAACGCCATTTTTCAACAATAAGGGTTATAACTGGATAAGGAATCATAAAATTTTATTTTTTATCAATAGAAGTTGAAGAGAGTCGGATTCCAAAGAAAAAGTTAAATGGCGGCGATTGTTTAAATCTTACCCAAATCTCAGAAATGGCGATCAGAAATCGCAAAATTGACAAAACATAGCACAAGTGATGAATTTGTGTTTAGTAGCGATTTTGCTACTGAAACACTCTGTATAGTATATCGTTGTCTTGTATAAGTCTAGAGCTCTGACGACTCTAGACGCACAGCCAGAGCTGCGCAGCTCGAGCCGTCGCTTAGGAATGCTATAGTCTGATCGAGTAAAGAAGACATGGCAAAATGACTCCAACTGGGTCAATATTTGTTCATAAATTTTCAATTTCAACTTAAACTGTAGAGCAGAATATTTTCTACAATTTGAGACTAAATTTATAATTTTTAATCAATATTTACCAAGCTGGAGTCATTTTCCCATCTCGTCAGAATATCTTCGTTGCTTAGCCTAACTATACCTTAAGACTCTGTGTGTGGACATGATTAATTAAATAACAGATTTACGTCACTCCGCATCAGTGATGGTACCACGTATGGAATGGAACCAACGTTCTCATTTTCCTGAGCACTAAAGTCCCTTCTCTGAACGTATGAAAAGTCGCTTCTCTGAAAGTTCCTTCTATGTACTGTATTTATTTTCAAGATTTTTCTATGAAACAATCAAGTATACACTATTTATTATTATATTTCTATTCGATAATGTTACAATAAATTAAAAATCTAGAATCTAGGTCAAACTTGAAAATGATCCTACAGAGTTGAAATATGTTGTGAGTGAACAGTGAAATATTTTGAAGTGTGATAAATTAAAAATCCATGTCAAATTTGAAATTGAATCTGAGGTTGAAATACGTGAAATGTAATATTTAAAAGGGTACTCGGGTTTCTAATTTATTGAATTAGCCTACATAATCCTCTCGCTCCACGTAGCCTTACACAATATTTTTATTCATTAAAGAATGAACAATTAACTTCTAGGGTAAAAACAAATATATATTCCAATTCTTAAAATAACCTTCATTTTCAATATGAACCAATCAAAATTGGGAAGAGGAGTTTTGTACTTTGTCCATGTTGTCCCAATCTCATTGTAATCTTGTAAATTGATGATACTGAGTCCAACCCGCGTCTTCGTTTCCTAATTTTCATAGATATTTCGAATAATGGACTTTAAAACTTAGGGCTGTTTAAAATAATTGAAAAATAGATAAAAATCAAACATCATCTTTTGAAAAACTTTAAAATTATAAAAACACAATATAAATATTTCGAATAGTATGAGGTAGATATTTAGAACTTACAGTAGATATTTCGTTATGTATAACAAATTAAATGTAACAAATTTCCTCTCTACAAACTTTAAAAACTGTTAGTTATCAATGTAGAATTGGAAAGTTTCATTTTAAAGCCAAATAGCACAAAAATTTAAGTTAAATTATTAATTTCGAACCCAAATTTGAAAAATTATTCATGATATCTAATGCAGCTATGAATCTGATAAACACTAAAATATTAGTTACGTAGTCAATATAATATTATCTCATTTTTCTTGAAATTTCGAATCCAAGATTGGAAAATACTTATTTATGTCCTTATTCCTTTGGTAAGGTTACAGGTAAGGTCCATCCCAAACAGCACAAAGATATAAGATAAATTATTTAAAGATATTTCTTTTTTTTATTTCGAAACCAAAATTAGAATACTTATTTATGATAGGCATTACAGCTATAAACCCAATGTTCCATTCAATATAATATGTTACGTAGTATGACCTAATACCTGTTAGATCATCTCTGGACCCTAGACGAAAACAAATTCTATCTGTAGACTAGTGAGTGCAGTATATCTGTATTCATCTGTAGCCTAGTAAGTTCAGTTCTGTATATCTATATTTATCTGTGAAGTAGTGAGTGTAGTATAATCTGGTCGAGCAAAGAAGACATTCTGGCAAGATGGGAGAATGACTCCAACTCGGTCAATATTGGTTCAAAACTTAATAATGTAGTCTCAAACTGTAGTAAACATTCTGCTCTACAATTTGGGACAAAATTTTTATTTTTGAACCAATAATGACCGAGCTGTAGTCATTTTCCCATATTGCCAGAATGTCTTCTTTGCTATATCTATCGGTAGACTAGTAAGTATCTCTTTGGGTCATTACGCAGTGTGTTACTTGGCCAAATAAGTGGAAGTGGAAGTAGAGGAAACCCAACTTTCAAGTTTATGTTGCATAAGCGAACAATCGACTCTCGATGTAGAGTCGACTCTCGAGGAGTCAGTAACCGCTTTTTACGAGTTCCTTCCGCTAGATTGGCTGCTTAGGCTATTGGTGATTGGAGAGAAAGTCTTGTATTGCAACTACAGTCTGTCTAAGCAGAGAAGACATTCTGGCAAGATGGGAAAATTACTCCAGCTCGGTCGATATTTGTTCCAAAACTATGAATTTGGTCTCAAATTGTAGATCAGAATGTTTCCTACAATTTGAAACCAACTTTATAAATTTTCGAACCAATATTGACTGAGCTGGAGTCATTTTCCCATATTACCGGAATGTCTTTTTTGCTTGGACAGACTATGTAAGACGGTAGAATGGAAATATGGATGCTGGAATTAGTGAAGTTTAGTCACGTAGACAGGATTGGATTGGAGAGGAAGTAAGAAGAAGAAGAAGAAGAAGAAGAAGAAAAAGGAAAATTGAAGGAGAGAGAAAAATAAGAAAACGGAGGCAAATATTAAGTTATGACACCATCACAATGTCTAGGGAGATATGTTATATTTATAAGAGATGAGACTGCTCCATTTTATTGGTTTAATTTTTCACCAAAACTTTCAAGCTAATGTGAAACTTTCGAGAGTTTTGAATCTTCTTTATTTGTGTTCTTGTTCGGATCCTTCCTGTGAACGAATTTGAAACTTCAAAATTTTTCTTAATTGAATTTTGTTGTGAAAAGTTGTGAAAATGTATTGACTATGACATACGCGGCTTTTTGTTCTATTTGTATAAATTGTAAGAGGGACAGTTTTAGGTTTTTCCTGTTGTTGATTGTTGTACAATTCCATGTGTAATAATTACCTAACATAACTGCTGCTGATGATGATGATGATGATGATAATCATAAATCATTATACAGAGTGTTTCAGGAGGAATGTTGATCGCTATTTCTGAGATTTGGATAAGATTTACAGAATCGCCGCCATTCAACTTTTTCTTTAGAATCCGACTCTCTTCAACTTCCATTCATAAAAAATACAATTTTAAGATACCTTATCCAGTTATAACCCTTATTGTTGAAAAATGGCGTTTTCCAGCATATTTTTCCAATTATCTCAATAACCGTGAAAGTTACAAACTTGGAACTGGTTTCATTGAATTCCTCAGCTAATTTTACATAGGAATTGATTATTTTAGAACCTCAGTAAAGCCTCTAAAAAATTAGAAAAATAAATATTTTTTTGAAAAATCTCAATTTTCCGCCATTGTTATCTCGGTAACAAAGCGTTTTTGGGGGTTGGTCCCATGGAACTTTTCTGTCTACTTGGTGTAAGGAATCAGCCTGAGAAGTATTGCACATTCCTCCTGAAACACCCTGTATTTGTCATAATAAGAACTATTAACAATATCAGATTATTTTGAGAAGAAGAGAAAGGCAGCTTAAGAAGGGAGGAAGGAGAAAGAAAGTGAGGGACAAGTGGGAGAATGGAGAAATTGGAAAAAGAAGAAGAGAAGCAAAAAAGAGTGGAAAAATTACAAGACGAAGAGCAAAATGAGAGAAGATACATGCACGAAAGTGGAAAGTGAAGTAGGGTAAAGAATAAGGTAAAGAAAGAGAAGGGGAAGGTGGAAGGAAAAGAAGAACAAGAACAAGAACAAGGAGAAGAAGAAAATATAAAAAAGGAGAGATTGATAAGCACAAGGTTAAGAAGTTGAATGAAGACGATGCTGAAATCAAATGAAAAGAAGTTGATGAAGACAAGGAAGAAGAAACAGAAGAAGAGTAAAAATATGAAGAAGAAAGAAGGAAAAAGAAGAAAAAGGCGAATATTACGAAGGAGGCTTGTCGATTGAAGGCGTCTTTTCTTTTTCGTTTTTGTACGAGTGACCTCGAACATTTGGTCCAGACCACTGGCAAATGATGATGACAAGGAAGTAGCTCTACTGCCACATTTAGGAGGTGGAGGAGGAGGAGGAGGAGGAGGAGGAGGAACAGAAAGAAAGAAGGAAGAAGGGTGAAAGGTGGATGTGTGTAAGAGAGAATTTGTGACCGAGATAGAGAAAGTGAGCGAGGGAGTCACATTGGGATTCATGCACTATATTCATGTAGGTTACAAGCCTAAATCCTATGTTACGTAAATTAAAAATTATAGTTATTAGTTATTACCCAGATTCCCTTGAATAACTAAGTATGCATTATAGAAGATATATTTTATATTATTATGATTATTATTATTATTATTATTATTATTATTATTATTATTATTATTATTATTATTATTATTATTATTATTATTATTATTATTATTATTATTATTATTATTATTATTATTATATTATACATTATACAGATTGTATTACTGTATTAAATCAAATGATTAAATCCCTTCTCTATGTTAACGGTGATATATAGTCTGTATAAGCAAAGAAGACCCTCTGACGAGATGGGAAACTGACTCAAGCTCAGTCAATAATGTTACAAAAATGGTCAATTTGATCTCAAATTGTGGGAAACAATTCGATCTACTATTAAGACCTCATTTATGATTCTTGAACAAATATTGACCAAGCTGGAGTTACCTTCCCATCTTACCAGAGGGTCTTCTTAGCTTGGACAGACTATATAATTGGTTCTGAATGTCCATTCTTGGAGAGGGATTTGCAAGGACCAAGAACAACCCTCCAATAAACCATTAAGGAATTTCTATTTGAAAAATTAATGCTATTAAATTGTGAAAAATTCAAAATTCATCTAATAAGTTGGATTATTGGTAAATTATGATGAAATCTTAAGCACAAAAAAGTGGTCAAAGGGTTAATTTGAAAATTAAACTTTAAACTTAGTGCTATTTAAAATAATTGATAGATAAAATTAAATAAATCAAATACCCTTTATAAACTTTAAAAGTATTATTTATAAAATAATTAATTTGAAATCTAAACATGGATTGAAACAATGGTATGATTGAATAACAAATCATCCACTATCTAAAGTATAAACAAATCTATAATCAGAAAATCATAACTATAAACTATCTCATAGTAACAATTTATTGAGAGTGGGTCAATTTTTCCTCTAGATAGATTGACACGTGAAAAACACAGAGTGTGAAAATGACAAAAGATAAATAAAGCGGGAAGATTGAAGAGGAGGAAAAAGAAAGAAGAGATTAGGAGATGAGTTTGTTTCTTTAATTAAATGTGCAAGGTGGCCACAAAGTCAGTTGTCAGAAACTTCAAATAAATAAGTCATCTAAAAAAAATATCGTTTGAAAAATAGTAGGCCTAATGAATGAAATAATTTAAGAAGTATGTAAAAGAGCAAGGGAGAGCAAGAGAGAGAGAGTGAGAATGTGTTTGACACCACACGTGAGAAACCGGAAGATGAAGAACATGTGAGCAGGATGAAATGAGACAGAAAATGGAGGAAAGACAATACAAAAGGATTGAAAAAAGTATAATGTTGGGAGACCGGTCAGATTAGTTTTTCATACGCTGGATCTGTCACGTAATTATGTTGCATTCTGGGAATTCCTGATATGATACAGAGATTTGTCTCAGTTTATCAGGGAACCATGAAAAATAAGACTTTTTGGACGCATTCTTGGAATTCATGATGAGGACTAAAGATTTTGTTCATTTATCTGGGTTATGAAAACTATCTGAAGCAGTAAAACAACCGATCGAGTTCCCAAGAAACATGAAAATTTAAAAAAATTTATGATTACTATAAGATTGATAAATATTTTCAATTCGTATAATATTATTATAAAATTATTGATAACCCGTAGTAGTTAGTGTCACTTGAATGGAGGCAGCAAAAAATCGAGGTAACCTTATCAACTATAAAAATGAGAATTATATTTTACAAGAGTAAGTTCAAGATGAAATCAATAAACAAAACCACAAACCATTGAAATCTAATTAATTCTCTAGTTAATGAGTATGGTATGCCGGTAACTATGGAATATAAATATGATTTAGATGAATAAGGAATAAATGAAAAGAAGATAATAAGATGTAATATAACTGTAGTAACTTATACAATAACTAATATAATATCAACTCGAAAAAAAACTTGAAAAGTAATCAAGAGACAAGAGATATTATATCTCAAATATCCCTACGATATAATTGAATACTTTCATTAAATAAAATCAATGAAATAATTTCATCCATTGAGCCTAATGTTGGCAGTTATAAACTTCACTAAAAACATCAAACTCTAGTTGTGAACTATAAGTCTATAAACTGTGATAAAAGTGGAACTAAATACAACTTAAGATTCGGAAAATTTCAAGTCTAATCTTTCTAAAACTTGGAACTCCAAACAGTGGTTAAGACTTCAAAGTTATCTGTAGTGCTACAAAGTTCTATAGTTATTCAAAGTTATATTGTTTTACAAAGTTCTAACTCCTCAGAAAACATACTCCAATAAATTATTAACTGTAGATATTATTTTAAAACTACTGTCGAGGCCTATCTCATGTATTATGGGTCTCCAATGCAGAATACTATATCCCATGTTTGACTCTACCAGCATATTTTCATTATCTTATCTTTCAAACTTCTAGTCCCCTAAAACAGGCCTGGCCCATTTCTTACCACATCATCAATCAGAAATGGTGCCTGCTGTCTAAAAAAACTCTTTTTAATGAGTTGATAACTACTAATGCTAGACATTATCGAATACGCCATCAGAATGTGAGTTCTATGCATTTATTTCTAGGAGAAATACTTTATGCATAATGAATTGTGGATTTTATCTCCAACGAACATAAAAACAATTTAATTTGATAGAAACAATACTGCAAAAGTTTTGTATTATTACGACTTATGAATTTGGAGTTTTGAAATACTGGATTACTACGAGAATATAATTATACAGTAGTTATTTTGGTCATTGCGCTACTCAAAACTGGAATACCTAATTCTCAATTTTACAAGGATTTTAAAGCATGCAATGCTAAAAATTAACTTTATAATGAGTGATGAATGAACTATCAGACAATATTATTAATGAAAACGTAATAGGAATTGTCCAAGTAAAATATGGATATGGCCAAATTTATTGTTGGAAAAATAAATCCCTTACTTTTAAATACTGCAATGGAAAGTTGATGTTCCCTCCAAAACTTTAGTGCTACCAACCAGAATAATTTACTAAGCTGCACAACATTATTGGCAATCCATAATTATGAAAATAGAAATTTTCGAATCAAAAAATTTCGAGTTTTTATCATATCAATGTCATTTACTAAGAGCTTAGTTTTCTAATTCACTTGAGCTCATAATGTCAATGACTTGAATCAGAGTTAAATAATAGCTGGTTATTTAATATCAGAATTGAATATGCATTAATAACTATGCATTTATGATTAAATTTTGGACTCGTCGTGTGAGTTACTGTAGAATTATTGTTCTGTGAACTTTGTGTGATAGTCGGTCGCTAGATTCTAGGTCATTGACATTGAACTTGAACGAATTTAATTCGAATAAAAAACTGTTTCATTATCAAAAATATTTTGTGTGCTTCTCCTTAAGGTTTTATCTCTCACACACACTCTCTATCTCTTTCTCTATTTTTAAGCCGATATATTGTATTATTAATCTCTCTTTCTCTTTTTCTCTCTCTTTCTCTTTATTCTACTTTTCTTCTTTCCCCACTCTTCGTTCTCTTCTTATCTCCCTCCGTTATTTGTTTGACACATTTTTTCCAATCCTATTATTTGTTTAATCATAATTTTTTTATTGTTTTCACAACAAAATAGTGTTTATTGTATTCAAAGAAAGTGATTCAAATTTAGTATTACGGTTTTCTTTATTATAATAATATAATTTTTCGATTTTGTTCCACTTCTATTTTAATGTGTACTATTTTAATTTAGTTTGCTTGCTTATAGATCTATGTAGTTGTATTGGTCTATCGGTGAGGGTGATCCATCGATTAACATGAAGTTAAGTCACGAACACTGTGGACAGCTCTGAGATGGGTGACCGGTATTTGGCCAAATGCACATTGGCGAGGTGGAACTACTCGTAGGGGTCTCCCCACCATTAAAAGCCATAAGAATATTTTATTATGTAGTTGTTTAGAGCTTGCAATAGTGATACGCTACTATCAATTTTTATTGTAACCTATTATCGATTGGAAACTATCTCTCAATTGGCAGTACACTTTTCAACAAAATTGAAGTGATAATTTCAAAGTTTTTGTTGAGTTCCCGAAGAAGAAATACTTGCAAGTGAATTAGCTATCCAGACATACACTTTCTCATTCTATGTATTTTATTTCTCGTACACTATGACCTCAATCTTTTAGCATAGCATCAATTTTTTTATTAAGAAAAATAATTCACTAATGACCAGTATTTTTGTTGGGAACTTCACAAGTATAGTCTGGTCGAGCAAAGAAGACATTCTGGCTAGATGAGGAAATAATTCCAGCTCGGTCGTTTAATATTGGTTCAAAAATTAAAAAAATAATCTCAAATTGTTCAGCTACAATTTGGGACTATTTTCTAATTTTTGAACTGATATTGATCGAGCTGGAGTAATTTTTCCATCTTGCCAGAATGTCTTCTTTGCTTGACTAATCTATAATACTTGAATGACTATATGTACTTGAACTTGAGATGTAACTTCCGTGTTAACATCGCTCGTATAAAATAGACAATGTACTCCTATATTCAGAACATTTTACACTTTGAACAAACTTTACGCTTAGGGCTATTTCAAAATTGATGGATAAAATAGAAATAATAATCAAATACCCTTTTAAACTTAGAAAATATTATTTTAGTTTGTGATAAAATAATATTTTTAAAGTTCGAAAGGGTATTCGATTTTTATTTTCATTCTATCTATCCTATACTTTATTCTTTCTTTACAATTGCGACTTGGTTTCAAAGTATTTTAAGCAAAGGATGAATGAG